>JARJEI010000014.1:0-1484375 GCA_029955415.1 Lottia scabra | reverse complement strand
TCCAATTCCGCGATGGATGTTGTGGACAGAAAGGAGAGCTCTAATAAACTACCACAAATACACATTGCACCAGAAAGTTAGTTGAAAAATATACAAAAAATAAATGCTTGATATTTTTTGCATTTTGCGTAATAGATAAATAGGCAAGTTTTTATTAAACTTCAAACGCTGCTTAAAAAGTATTAAAATCTGCATTTTTTTAAAATTTTGGTAAAAATAGTTTTAAATAGTTCCAAGGTACAAATATTTTGATACAGATAGTTTCAAATAGTTCCTAGGTAAAAGTAAATTAATTTTAAGATGACATGCTTTGTATGAATAGTTTTAAATAGTTCCTATAATTTGAGAGCGATAAGAAAAAAATAGTTTTAAATTGTTTCGAGCTTCTAGATATATGTGGTTTTGGGTTTTTTTTTAAATCTCATTTTTCTTCTTCATTTATGAATATTTTTTTCAAATTATGACATTTTTAATGTTTTAGCAGCACAATCAACACCAACACAATCAGCACAAGCACAAGTCAACACTTCAATACATAATAGAATAGCAAATCTTGTACAACCTATAGAAGGTTTTTACACTTAGATATCCTAACCTAATCTAACATAACCTAATATCCTAACCTAACCTTGTACAATCTTAGATATTCTAACTTTATTCAAAATTATACAACTTAAAACCCTAGATATTTTAACCTAACCAAACTTAACACTGCATAATGTACAACCTAACATAACCTAATATTCTAACCTTACCCTACCTGGTGTCCTGTATCAAAAAATTATAACAACAAAACTTTATATTTTGAGAAATGAGCTAGGACCTGAAAACCCTTTGATAACAAAACATTATGGGGCCTAAGTTATGTTTGTAAACTTCCAACCTTATTGTATGTCATGTATAATGCTAATTCCAACCTAACCTAACAAGACTTGATGGCTAACCCAAAGGTCCTTGGTTCAATCCCAGCATAAATAGAGATACAATGATGCAAGTCCGAGGGGCTAACATGGAAAAGTTCAATGTTGTAGTGTAAACATGAAAGCAGAATTGATGGAACCACTGATGGTCTAAATCTCATCTTAACAGCATTGGCTATAAATGTTTTTTTTTGTGTCCATTTTGTTTTCAGTGCAGTTTGCTTTTCAGCTTTCGTTTCACTTGTTTTTTCAGCTTCTTTTAATGCTTAATATTATTTAAATTGCTTATGTTAAAGATTTCAAACTTGCTTTCTAATACAAACCCTTGAAAACTTATGTTTGAAGTAATTTGTAAGAAAAAATAGCTATTTAAACCTAATGTAAGACCTTAGCCATTTTCTAAAAACTTAACTTGAGAAGCATTCAATATTTCAAACATGTCATTGGTCAATTTATATTTAATCTCATTTTATCAACCAATCACAGTACAGTACAGTATTTCTATCTTTTTGAGAATTATTATTGGTTAAGTTAAGGATTTATAAATTTTCTTCTATTTAAGAGGTACAGTGTGCCTTTAAGTCTTGCCAAACCATGGTTTAACGAGCAATTACTGCATCTTTGAAAGAAGTAAAGCAAAGTTATTGTTAAAATTTCAGTGGCCCGTCAAATGAAGACTATTAACTATCAGTTGTCCTCACAGAAATGTTTAGAAGAGGGGTGGACCAAGCGACCCCCCACCCCAGTGGATGATGATGGAGACATGATTGACGTCTTTATACCAGAACCTCTAGATTTTACTCTAGCTAACAGTGCCAAGGTAAGTTTGAAATAAAGAAACATTTATATTTTACAAGGATAACAACTTAGGTTCCTTGAGGATCCTTTCTCTCAGCTGGTCCTTGGCTAAAGTATGTCTAGAAGTGGTCAAATGATTTAATGTTTATCAAGAACTTTACCTAGTTGCTGAGAGCCCGATGACCCAGCGAGTTAGATGTTTGCCTGCTTGCTCGGTAAAGACCCAGGGTGCAATCCCAGGATGGGTCAGATTTTTCAACCCAGCTTCCCCTGTCAGTAGGTTTGAATCCCCCTCAAGGTACAAAAAATTCTGATGCCACAATCAGTGCTTTCGAGAGTGTCACCGCATTCCACCAAGAGTGACTGAAAAGTGACTTTGGAAAATTTGTCTAGTACAGTGATATTTGAAAATCTGTGGAAAATAAAAACTGTTATTCTGGTTTCAGATACGAGAAAGGGATTTGATTCAGAAGAATTATGAGAATGGTAAAAAGTTCCTGATGATATTTCCTGATGGAACAGGCTCAGTGTTGTATCCTTTCTTAAACATCCAAATTATCCAAACCAGCTGGTGTGATGGGGATTGCATTGCAGAAAAAATAACACAAAACAACTGCATTAAAGTGGTAAAAATCCCATAACAGTTAAAAAATAAGAGTAGACCCATGGTGCTCATCCCTCATTGCACACTGCATGGTGTTTGCCTGCACCCAAACTAGTGCACAAAAGTAGGATGTTAAACTTAATTTCAGCTCTAGATTTTGCCATAATTTGAACAAGATTTTTGATTAATGGAAATGTTTTGCTTGTACAGATTTTTTTCTAACACCTGATGGTACTTTCCTATGGGAAGTTCACTGTTGTCTTGCTTTATTCATATCTGAAGTTTCTTAACTCAATGTGTAGCTACCCTTCAGGCTTGCTGGCTGTCTCTATTTGTAAAATGGATGCTGGACAGTTTATTTATGTTGTCCACGACAACTCTTCTGACAGCAGGATTATGGGAGTGTTTGAACCAAATGGTCACGGATGTTGTTACCATAATAATGGTAATGTAAGGTATGTTCGATTCTGTGGCAGGGCGTGGTCTTCTTAAACTGCTAGAACCACAGTACAACAGATTGACGGGTGTGGCGCCAGACAGGGTATGCTTACTCTTCTAGACACCTGATACCCCTTTTCATTATGAAATACCTACTCATGTATGATTGATATAATTCCACATGTGAAAAGTTCATAAGCTGTTACCTATGTTTCGTCAAAATATCTTTTTGGATTTCGGGTTTGCTTTGCAGCTCGTCTCTTTTTTCCACATTTGGAGAATCCACATAACCCGATTTGGTATTTCTACTCTTTCAGATTATATTTTGATCAACTAGAGGGAATAGAATTGGACAAATATGGAGCCAAGAAGAAGAAATGGTCCTGGAAGGATCAAGAGACCCATGTTCATGCTCCCCCCTTCCAGCCGATCTGTATTGGTCTCAATAGAAGCATTGGACTGCGTGTGATGAGCCAGGAATATATCACAATCACTTTCATGACTAAAAATAGAAGCTGTCGCTTCAATGTGGGAGCTAGGTTAAAGGTAAGGAGTGCCATATTGTGGTCTTGATTTGTCAATTTATGGTGAGAGTTACTTACCTTCGTAACAGATAGAGTTGCTTGCCCTTGTAGCCATGGGATGCGATTGCCTTGAAGGACCAGAAAAACTGAATTGTCTTCATGCTTATGATATACCCCTACTGAATAACAGATTGCTAATATAAAAGTATTGTGGTATTAAAAATATAACATCAAGCATGTGTTAAGAGTGATCTCCCTTGAAAGAATATAGAAAGCCTTAAGGATTGAGCATCTCTTTTCAGAAAGTTGACATGCACATTATTTTGGAATTGTTTGCCATTTCAAATGTTGACAACATAGACATAGTGAGAATTCATGAAATTGAAAACTTTACTATAGATATTTTTGGTATTTTTTCAGTTGATGAAGCCCGAGAACATCAAACCAAAGGAAGTCAGTGACAATATGATATTTATGGAAGAAAAAGCTGTTCAAATAGAGTAAGTATAATTGGTCTCATTTGCATATTGGTGTCTCTGACCTTAAAGGCATTTGACTCAACCTTCGTCATTGTTCGAGATTATATAATGACACGCTATGATAGGCGGCCATCTTGCCTGGTAAATGGGCAAGGGTAGATAACTCTCGTGCGCAGATTTTGATATTTATTGCTGTCTTTACTGCGAAAGAAGACAACCCTCTCTGATGGATGGTTTTGATTGGCTGATTCGTGTGGGATTATGCCTTATATGGAAAAGATATAACTTATGTATAGAAATTAAAAATGGCTTCTTGTATTTTTCAGGGCAATATTGCACAAAGTGTCGAATCTGCTGAGATTTCCACATTCGCCGAAAATAGACAAGATATTACCTCCCCTTCGAATCACTCACCGAATACAGAAGGTAGAATTGTTGAGAAGCCGACAGAAGGCCAAACGTCAAAGTTTTTTTCCGAGTCGGAGCAGTTTAAACCAGGGAGCGACTTCGTCAAGCAATACGTCATTACCGGCTGTCGTTGTGAACTAATATCAAATGAGGCCCGCAAAATATGAATTTCAAATTTGGATGTAGCCTAAAAACGTTTTTATTTAAGTGAATTTTTCCAACAAAATGCCAATTTTGTGCTTACTTCAACTGTGATAACTCCTGAAACAGCATTATTGTGATATAAGTGTGTGTTGCTTTTATAAATTTTTCTCAAAGTAAAAATTGTTATTTTGTTTTTTTGTAAATAAAGCTAGATCCTTTCCTTGGAATTTACTTTTTTCAATTTTTGAAATGATTCAAAAAAAATTCCCTCCAAAGGCCAAATGAATTTAAGTTTTTCCCTTTGCCTATTATCTTCAGTGCCTGTATATTTTTTTCGATATTTGTAATGATTTTGTTTTTTCCCGCTTTGAGATATTTTGTTAATTTTAAATTATTTTTCTCTATGTGGTCAAATCGGCTGAATTGTACATAATGATTGTTATATTTAGATTAAAGATAATTTTAGAAATGCCGAAAGTGTTTTTGTGAACTCTCTTAATGTCCAATATGAGAGATGTATTGTCCAATCAAAAACTATTACAGTTTTGCTACTGTCCTGGGTAGCCTATAATTTTATCTGCGTAAACATTTTATTCCTTACACCTAAACAAAAGTAGTGTGGGTATCGCATATCGCATGCTTACTCTTTTTAAAAGACCTGATGGTACTTCTCTTTATGGGAAATCTACTGCTATTTTTATTATATGATGAAGGCTGGATAATTTGACCAGCAACTAAAGCTTACCCCTTATTTTACAAATGAGCTCTTCCAATCAATTATAAACAGTTACATATTGATAGAAAGTATGCACATGTAGAACAGTCCAATAGAAAATTGAGGGGGTCAAATAAAGGACACGCAACATATCCAGCCTTGCAAAATCTATTAAAGGGTTTATTGGGATACTTTCTTTTTGTATGTTACATGACTTACAACAAACATCAAAATATTTATGTTTAAAAGACTAAAAATAAATTTTGAAACTACAATTTCATGATTTCTAAAATAACCAAAAAGAAGCTGATCAAATATTTTCCTGATTTAACAAATTTGTCATCTTTTAGAGGGTTTTGCTCATAATTATTTTTGAAAATGATCAAATTATCTATATTTATAAAATTTGTCATGATTAACAACTAGCCTAGCTCATCCAGACTCTCATTTATTATTAAAATTTTCATTCATAATAAATTACTAGACAATCAAGTCTAGCTGATCACGTGATATTGTATGAATGACCTCAATGACCCTTTGTAGAAGTCGCTTAGATCAATGACAAAATTCCAAATATTTGAAAAACTTTCATAAATACCAGTGTCTGGGAAAATCAGTGATATTTGTGACTCTTTTAGAATTTTTTTGACAATCTTTCAGCACTTTAAGCAGACAAATTTCAGAAAAGACGAAAAGTTAGTAAATTATCCGATATTTATTGTCGTAAGCGACAAGGTTCCGCCATGTCATATTTATAATTGAATGTTTGAAGTAAGAGTTCGTTGACAAAATAAACCCCAAAAATGTCTGGGAATGTGGGAATGGAGCAGTTGATTCCCATAGTGAACAAATTACAGGATTGTTTCGCTTCGTTGGGAATCCCTCTTCCGTTAGATTTACCCCAAATCGCTGTGGTTGGAAGTCAAAGTGCTGGCAAAAGTAGTGTATTGGAAAATTTCGTCGGCAGGTTTGTACATCAAAAAAAGTGTTTTTAATTTTAAACTTCCGCCTCTCATCTACAGTAGCTTACTAACTGATGAATTAGTCATTGGTTTCAGAGACTAGTGAAGTTTTTGCAAATGGCGATGGCAATCTTCGATTTCTTCAAAGTATTGATTACTAATAAATTATGATTATTTACATTTTGTGATCTGACCTATTTTTTAGATAAACTAAAGGGGCGTCACCTTTGTCTGTGTTGATTACACAGTGGGGTGTTTTTATTGTTTTACAACATTTTTGTGTGGTAATAAAACTCACTATTGAATAAACGAGACTAACTACTGTGTCTTGTTTGAATTTTTATCATGTCCGAAACAATACGTCTGCTGTGTCATCTCCATTTTGACTATTGTTTTTAATTTTGTCCATTTTTTGTTACTGTCACTGGGTTATAGTCAATTGGACCCTATTTGTTAATGGTCCCAACCCAAAATGGCCCTAAAAGTCAAAATGGTCCTAAAAACCAAAGTCAAAATGACCCTGTTTTTGGTCAAAATGGTCTCAAAAATTGCTCTTTGACTTCAACTAAATCATCGTCCAAAATGACCCCTGAAAAAAGTCAAAATGGTCCTGTAAATTTTTTTTTAGTAGTAATTAGTCCATTGATAATTGTAGCTTTCATTGTGATACCAACTTATAAAATAAAAGAGGAAATAAGAATAAGAACATGAATATGCCAAAATGAAAAATATACATAGGAATGGTAGGACATCAATATTTGCAATGTCTTAAATTTACTGTAACACCTAAAACAAAAGAGATCAATCAGGGTTTAATTAAGTGTTTAAATTGATAAAATTGAAAAACAAAGTGCTCAATTAATTGAGCTAATAAAAAAGGTTTTTAATTGAAATTAATTAAGAGATTAGGAATATACTTCTCATAGTCATCTGTTGTCCTTCTTGACATGAGAACAAAGCAATATATAATCCATGTAAGATATTCTTAAATTATAAAGTAAAGACGTCAATAATGTTTCTTTACATTTAATTGTACTTCATTATGCAATTTGTATTTGATTACTTTTATGAGTTTAAGGTTTTTAAAAGAATAATGTCATGCTATGTGTTCACATCCCTGTTTTTAAAATGTTTACTAATAGATTACTTAGTCTCTACCTAGTGTTTTTTTGGTAGAGTAATAAAGAATGTGATTTCAATACTGAATTTTTGTGCCTCCCTTGTAGTGCCAAGTGTAAATAGTGTTTAAAGTTTGAATGAAAACTGACTATTAACTATTAGTGCTGACTTTCTACTTAATTTGTCTATCTTGTTAAAATTGGGAAATGATATAATAAAATATGTATAATGAGAATTTTTTTCATTGAGACCATTTTGACTTTTTCAAAAGACCATTTTGACTTTTTCCAAGGGCCATTTTGACAATTTTTTTAAGACCATTTTGACCAAATTTTGGGACCATTTTGGATTAGGGTCCAATTGACTATAACCCCTGTCACTTACTATGTATAAACACAGCTTTACTATGGAAAGACAACAATTGTCAAAGGTTTATTCAGCATTTCAACATTTTTTCTCAGTCGTCCTTAGGGGTTCAACCAATGACTTGGGTAAAAAAAAATGCAAAGTGTCGAGGAACAGAAAATTAAAGAAAGTTGCCATCAGGGCGCTAAGGGGATTATCAGAAAAGTTTTGTTTCTTGTGAGTGGAACAAGGTTACAGAGTTCCTCACTTTCTCCAGATATGGGCATAGTCAACGGGGATACACTGGCAAAATTGTCATATTTTTGATTAAAACTGACAAGATACCCGGTAGTTTAAAGTTTAAGAAGTTAGTTTAGTGATTGACTGACAGGGACATCATGACAAAGATGATTAAAGATAACAATAATTAGTGTATAAAAATATGTTAGATTAAGATTGTCAATCAATAGGTGATGGAGTGGGTTCAAATCCCTGTCTAGTTAAAACAACAGTTTGAAAGTTAAAAATACAAGTTGTAATTAAGCCCATTTTCTCTCTGTTTATATGGTGATTAGTGACGTCATATTCTTTCATTCATTTGACGTCACATTCTATAAATAGATGACGTCATTTGCGTTATGAACCTTGGTTTAAAAGCGAAGCGTGAATAAGGTCTATAGCCCAAACAGGTGCAGAAAGTAGGACATAAGTTAAAGAGTCCCATTACAGTCAGTTAAATTCTTATATAGATTACCTGAATATCAAATTGCTATATTCAAATATAGATTACCGAAATATCAAGTTGCTATATTCAAATATAGATTACATTTATATCAAATTGCTATATTCAAATATAGATTACATTTATATCAAATTGCACAATAGTGTCATTATTATGAAATTCTTAGCATTTTACTTGAAATTTCAAACAATTTTATATTTTCACTTTGTCCAAGATTTGATTTTTAATTGATATTTCCTGAAATTTTTTTTTTTGAAATGCTATTGTCTCGTTGTTTTGTGAATAAATGTGAATATAGGCAACTCTGGCTTAAAAAATTTAGCACCCCATTCAAATCTTTTTTATGAAATGAACCCTGATTCCGTCTATTTATTGATAAGATTTAATTGGCTGCTCCCAAATGAGTTTTTCTTCCAAACCAACTTTTCTGGTGATAAGGATTTTTTCCCAAAATAATAATGAGTTTAGCGTTTTTTTAGTGTCTACCTCTAGATAAAGCTTGAGAAATGATATTTCAGAAATAAGGCTAGGGAAAATGTGAGATTAGTTTTGTGGTATTTTATAGCTCAGTGATAAGATATTGAATTCTCTCACTTGAAGGTTATTGATTAATTCTCACTTCTCACTGGTTTTACACTGTTTAGATTGGAAACTAGATCATCATTAAGCAGTATATATCAGCTTATATATGGCATGATAAAAACTAGATAATACTGTATATCAGCTGGTAGAAGGCTAGTTTAGAAATTTAAAGATATTATAGCTGTTTAGATTTAAAACTCAATCATCAGTGATCAGTATTTATGGTAGCTTATTGCTTATTCTATATTATGATGAGCTAGATATACCGGTACCTATATTAGTTGGGATCAAGATGAGCTAAAATTTTTAGGATTCTATATATGGAAGGAATAAGCTATAGTTGCTGAACTATTAGACTTGAAATCATTGTTCTATTCTTTGGCTCATTTACTTTATTCATTTATTCATTCTGTCCATTCATTCATTCATAGTTTCAATCTTATTAGGGTCCTTCATTTATTTATTCTGTCCATTCATTCATTCATAGTTTCAATCTTATTAGGGTCCTTCATTTATTTATTCTGTCCATTCATTCATTCATAGTTTCAATCTTATTAGGGTCCTTCATTTATTTATTCTGTCCATTCATTCATTCATTCATAGTTTCAATCTTATTGGGGCCCTTCATTTATTCATTATGTTTGATCTATTTCAGGGATTTTTTACCAAGAGGTAGTGGTATTGTAACAAGAAGACCGTTAGTTTTACAGTTGATTAATTCAAGAACAGGTAGGAATCTTTTGGAATTTTTAACCACTTCTATCCACTAAATCTCCAATTATCACAGTTATTTAGCTATTTAGCTTTATATTTCATGAATATTGAAACTATATTCAATAATAAATTTATCCCATTACCCGATATAACCATATATGCATTGTATCATGATATTTGTATCATAACATTACAAATAAAGGCGGTTTTCCACAGGACGATTTTTCGTAGCAAATTTTAGTACCTGCTATCAAGACGCATGCTTGAGTGCAAAAAAATCGCTTTGAGCGAAGGAAATTGTCCTGTGGAAAACAGCCTTTAAGCAATACCCAGAACAGGTGGCACGTTGAATTGTAATTTTGCCAATGTAACTACAAAGCAATAGATACATTATGGCAAATCAAAAATGTTGACACCTATTTCTATAACAGTGAGCCATTTTATAGAAAGAGACAATGACTATTGGAATGTTTGTCAGTAAATTGGATGTTCATCAATAAATATAGTTTCATTTACATTGTCTAACCAACTATAACAAATAACTTTTACAAATAACTTTTACAAATAACTTTTACAAATAACTGTGTTATTGTTAGGACAATATTATGTCAATTGTTTAAAGGAAAGTACCCCTATAATTATTATTCATATAAACAATTTTGGAAATATGACAAATATGAATTGAGTCAAACATAAAAAAATCCATATTCAAACTTTAATTGAATGACTGTAAGCTCTTGAATGAATGAACCCTTGAATAAAATTCTAAAAGGAATAAATTAATGTTAGTCCATGAATGAATGAAATGCCTTGAAGGAATGAATGAATGAACGAATAGGTCCTTTTTAATATGATATAATTCAGACTATGAAATAACATGTACCAGTATACATCCATTCACTCACACATTCACTCTCAATATGACTATTATATATAGCAAAAAACATTTAAAATTTTGATTATGGCGTTTCATCCTTTTCATAGCCTTGTAATTCAAGATTTGATATTGAATAGGTCCTTGAATGAATGAATAAAAGCAGATCAATGAATGTATGAGTGTATTAAAAAGTACTGGAATGAATGAAGGGGAGTCCTGAAATGATTGTATGAATGAAAGTAGGAATGAATTGATAGGAATGAATGAATGTAGGAATGAATGAATGAATGAAGGGGAGTCCTGAAATGATTGTATGAATGAATCTAGGAATGAATCTATAAATGAATCTATAAATGAATGAATGAATGAATGAATGAATGAATGAAGGGGAGTCCTGAAATGATTGTATGAATGAATGTAGGAATGAATCTATAAATGAATGAATGAGTGAATGAATGAGTGAATGAATGAATGAATGGGAGTCCTGAAATGATTGTATGAATTAATGTAGGAATGAATGTAGGAATGAATCTATAAATGAATGAGTGAATGAATGAATGAATGAAGGAAAGTCCTGAAATGATTGTATGAAATTTCACGAATGTATGAATAAGTGAACGAATGTTAGTTGGAGGTGAAATTGTCAGACTAGCTATTATACAAAATAAATCATAGTTGATCAGTATGTATAGGTTTCTATCGGTGCTAGATCAGTATGTATAGGTTTCTATTGATGCCAGTACAGAAATCAATATTCAAGCTTAGTCAAGTCTTAACACTGAGTATTCATGGCAATTCACTAGCCTGATTTTACATTTTTTTCCTGCAAGTTTTTGAAGATTTCCAACAAAATTTTCAGCAATTTGAGTGTAAATATCTGTCAAACCATCATATTTTACATGACCTGTATAGTAGTGTCGGGTTTCAGGTGAGAGGCGGAGTATGCTTACTCTTTTTGAAACACCCGATTGTATTTATGCACCTTATTTCCTTAAAATAAGCAGAAACAGTTTCAAAAAATGTAAGTAATAGAGGCTAATGCAATTGTCCTCACCAAAATGTCCCTCCTTGCACACTGCATGGCTTTAACCCATCCTCAGTCATTGGACCAAACAGTTCTGAAAAATCTCCATTTAATTTTGTTTCATTTAATTTCTGGAAGGCTGGCAGTAACGTTGTTTGTGAGAACAAGGTCATTTATCACTGTAGAGTATTTACATTCAATCAATAAACGGTATTGATTTACTGTTGATTGTGATTGATTGCTCTTGATAGAACACCTGCTTTATTTTTACAGTTTAAAACCCATTCATTATGCATACATGTAGTAGAACAATTAAAATACAATTATTTGTTAGTCTGCTTCTATAAAGGGTGGTTTTTTTTTTTTCAACCCAGTTTTCCTAATCAGCAGGGGCGGATTCAAGGGGAAGGGGCTACCCCTTGCTCGAGCCCCCCCCTATTTTTGGCCGACCTAAGTCAGAACCCCTCTAAAAATTTGCCACTCACGGTGTCGTTGAATTTGAAGCATG
Source organism: Lottia scabra (assembly GCA_029955415.1). Classification (NCBI taxonomy): domain Eukaryota; kingdom Metazoa; phylum Mollusca; class Gastropoda; family Lottiidae; genus Lottia; species Lottia scabra. Next base: position 1,472,472 of record JARJEI010000014.1, on the reverse strand, counting down.
TTATATTTCAGAGACCCCCTTTCTTGAAATTCTGGATTCGCCCCTGGTTAGTTATAAGGGCTGAAATTGCAAAAGCCTTAAGTCATCTGGATAGGCAATAAGCACAGACTGTACATAGTTGGAAATTCAAAAATGAATAGGCCAATACTAATGTCCTTGCAAAATTTTCCTCATTGTACACTGCAATGCTTCTAATTTTCACTACTCAAATGGGGTGTAGATGCCGTTGAATATTATTAAAGTATTTTCAATTTACAAACCCAATAGCAGAGTACTATCAGGTGCAATTAAATCTTCTTTTTTTTTCTCAGAATATGCCGAATTTTTACACCAGAAAGGAAAACGGATCTCAGATTTTGATTTGGTACGAAAAGAGATTGAAGAAGAAACTGACCGAGTTACAGGAGCTAATAAAGGAATTTCTAATATTCCCATTAACTTGAGGGTTTACTCTCCCCATGGTTAGTGTGGTACTATATTTAATCTGGCAATACTGCATCATGTTCTTCTAAGTATTCTGGCAACTAAAGGAATCTGGAGTTATGGGCCTTGGATGATGAAAACAGCAAGCTCAAAAGCTTATAGCTGATTATGGCGCTGCAAAGTGCAATGTCTCAGCTTTAACAGCAGGCCTAAACAAACTGTATCAAGGCATGCCATGGAATGTACTTCTTAAAGCTCTTAAAACATTTGACAAACTAAAAAGAGTACACATGCCATGGTGATCCAGCCAAATTTCCTTTATAGCACATGTTAGAAACTCCATTTCATTGGTGACACATTGGTCACACATTGGTCAAATTCTTACAGAGCAGTAGGAACCCATCATTTCAATAGGGTAAAGAAATCTCAATTTTAAAGTTAATTATGTTCATGTCTGTTTTATTTCAGTATTAAATCTTACCCTGATTGATTTACCGGGTATGACGAAGGTACCGGTCGGGGATCAACCAGTGGACATAGAAGCACAGATACGCGGCATGCTAATGGAGTTTATTTCTAAAGAGAGTTGTCTTATCCTAGCTGTATCGCCAGCCAATACTGATTTAGCCAACTCGGATGCTCTGAAAATAGCCAAAGAGGTTGACCCACAGGGTAAGTCAAATGATATGCAATCTTTTGGTTGTCATAGTGATGTCAAGTAAAGTGACCTTGACCTTCTCCAATTTTGAAAGTAGCAAAGGATGTCGGTCAAAAAAGGATTTAATTTGTCTACTTTGATGGATCTTAAGTTGGTTTTGAATTTAAAGCAAAGATAAGGAGGCTAATGCTATTCTCTTGGTAAAATTTCCCTCATTGCACACTGTATGGTACTGCTCTCATTGTATATTATGTTATTTTAAGGTTTGAGAACCATTGGTGTAGTAACAAAGTTAGATTTGATGGACCAAGGTACAGATGCTAGAGATATTTTAGAAAACAGATTGCTGCCATTACGTAGAGGTAAGATAACTCTTGAAAAGCAGTAAGAGGCAGTTTCTATAAATCTTTGGGGGGGAGTTAGAGGTTTGTAGGTTTGGAAAGCAGTTGGAGAGGGGACAGAGGAGGGACTTGTAAGAGCCAAGAAAGACTCTAAAAGCCAGGCAATAAAGATCTTAATTTAAAAAATCTTAAAGTATGGTGACTAAAACAGAGTTTGCCTTAGTTCTGGTTGAACTTTTGACCTCCAGGCAACCCTCAGAAGCATTGGTCATGGCATTAGAATTTGTATTACCATGAGGAGGATTCAAACCCATGGTACCTTTTTGTCCTGAAATGGGTTTGGACGCAGCTTCCCTTTTACCGTTGTGATTAGCATGTAATCTAAAGCCCTACTGTTGTATTGTAGGCTATATTGGTGTAGTTAACAGAAGTCAGAGGGATATCGACGGTAAAAAAGATATCAGAGCAGCCCTGGCAGGAGAGAGAAAATTCTTTTTATCTCACCCCTCATACAGGTTTGTTTACTATCGTTTCTTTTGAACATCCAGGGCAATGTGCGTGGCAAAACATGTATTGGATAAAGTATTTGGTAAAGGGAATGCATCAAGTTTGGAAAAAGGGATTTTAAATGGGTTTTCTTAACTGCTTTTGAGGACATATGTAGTGTCAATTTGTACCATTCAAATATTCAGTCAAACTTCAGTGGGGATTTCGCTTTTCTATAAAACAATTTTAGTCAACTCAGCTCTATCTCTAAAAGATCGATGTCAAGAGGTTTGGCCAAGTACAGGCTGGTAGACCGGAAACTTTGGAATATCTACAAATTTATTCCATACTGAAAATTCAAGTGTAAAATCCATTTTCTCTTTTAGACACATGGCCGACAGAATGGGTACGCCATATTTACAGAAAGTTTTGAATCAACAGCTGACCAATCATATTCGAGAAACATTACCAAACCTCCGAAATCGCCTCCAAACTCAGTTACTATCCATGGAAAAGGAGGTGGAAGAGTACAAAAATTTTAGACCAGATGATCCAGCCAGAAAAACTAAAGCAATGATGCAGTAAGTGCAGTTTTGATTATCCAGTATAGTCGTTCGGATGAGACAATAAACCGAGGCCATGTGTGCTACAGGCTGTGCACGTTAAAGATCCCTCGACAGTTGGAAATCGAAAATTAACACCCCTGTCCTGGCAAAATTTCCCTCATTACACACTGCATGACATTTGCCTGTATTTATTAGCCCATACAGGTGCAGAAAGGCAGGATGTAAAACTCCATTTCATTTCAATTGATGCCTTTTGATTTCAGGATGATCCAATCTTTTGGTGGAGATTTTGATCATGATATTGAGGGTTCTGGTAACCAAGTCAACACAGAAGATTTATCAGGTGGCGCCAAAATTAACAGAATTTTTCATGAAAGATTCCCTTTTGAATTGGTCAAGGTAAACACTTTGTAAAAAACATTTTTAGGGTCATTCCAGGAAAAATACACCCCAACCCTCCATGGGACGTCAGTTTTAACTACACCCCACCAACAGCAGAAATCTTGTTTATGCTGCATATTAACAAGTTTATTGTAACAATGACCCATGTACATAAAAAACGATTGCCGTACCAGGGGGGGTAGGGATGTATTTTTCTTCTGACCCTTAGAATGACTTCCTGAGATCACTAGGGGTTTTAGTTCAAAACTCTGCATCTAGATACTTGGCAGACGACAAATTTGGAAGGGTGAGTGCTCGAGAACACCATGAGTTTTGGTTAAAAAACACTGCACCTAGTTGCTTTGCAGACGTCAAATTGTTCTACATCTGAAATACTTTCAATTGTTTTTTCAGATGGAGTTTGATGAACGAGAATTACGTAAAGAAATTGGGATAACCATTAAAAATATACATGGTATCAGGTATGTTATTTAAAAACTTTTCCCGCCCTTTTGATTCTGGTTTTTATCTTTATTTGTAAAGAGCTAACATTGGTCTTTTGAATCTGTTAGGGGACGAGGTGGCACTGGATTGGTTAATTCAGCTTGATATGCATTCATGGATTCAGCCGCGCGTTTTCCAGATGGTATCTTTCAACTGCTATAATAATAATAATAAACTCTTTATTTTACATTTCTTTTATGACTCTGCTAGGGGACGAGGTGGCGCTTGATTGGTTAATTCTGCTTTTTGGGCATTCATGGATTGAGCCACGCGTTTCCCAGACAGTAATTTTCAGCTGCTCAGGCAGATCAAGGGAGATAACTTTAATTCTTTTATTATTTTAGAACTGGTTTGTTTACCCCCGACATGGCATTTGAAGCAATAGTTAAAAAACAGATCGACCGATTGCGAGAGCCATCGCTACGCTGTATAGATATGGTGGTGGCTGAATTATCAAAAACTATTAGAAAATGTACCACAAAGGTAGGCTTTTATAACCAGTCTGTATTGGTTCTCAAGTTACTCAATTTGTTCTGATGAAAACATACTTTTTATGTGTATTGGGGAAAAAAAGCCAGTAAATTTGTGGTCTTTTAATGCTATTAATGTAATATGAATGCATGGCAAGACAATTTCTAAATTTAATGTGTATCGGGGACACTGATAACATCAATTTGCACTGTCCCGATTTTCAATCAGACTTCTGTGATTCTTGAAAAACAGTTGCAGAAAAGTAAAATATTAAACTTAATTTGATTTCATTTGTAGATGAGCTGATACCCCTTACTCTAATCATTTATGTAAGGTTAAAAGATGAAGCCCCAGTAAAATTTAGCCTTTCATATCCCTCATAAATTTTCAATTTTTTATAGATGAGTCGGTATCCCTTACTACGAGAAGAAACAGAAAGAATCACAAACACTCGAGTGAGAGAAATGGAACAAAGGACAAAAGAACAAGTATTATTATTTATAGATATACAATTATCATATATGAATACTAATCATGAAGATTTCATTGGATTCGCTAAGTAAGTCAATTTACCTCATTGCACACAGCTTTCCTTGTTTGATATGAACACTAACCATGAAGATTTCATAGGATTCGCTAAGTAAGTCAATTTACCTCATTGCACACTGCTTTCCTTGAAATTGGTTATTTTATATGAACATTAACAATGAGGATTTCAGTGAATGGGCTAAGAAACTAGATCGTATGCTGCTGTTCTGGCAGAATTTCCTTCCTTGCACACTGCTTTGTCTAAATTAGTGCAGAAAAGTGGGACTTTATTTCCCTCTAATGATTTTGAGAGGTTCACAATTAGCATCCTGTTGAAATTGTATGCATATTAATGGCTCTTTGAAGGGAGATAACTCTTAACATATATTCGATCATTCAAGACCACAATATAAGAGTAAAAAAGAGTGATTAAAAGAAGCTAAGTTTTAAATTGTATGCAGATTAATGGCTTTTTGAAGGGAGACAACTCTTAACATATATTTGATCATTCAAGACCACAATATAAGAGTAGAAAAGAATGATTAAAAGAAGCTAAACCAAGTTCATGAAGTGTTTTTCATCTTAAGTGTAGGGCAAATGAGTGAATGTAGTTCATTAATACTCAGGGTTAAGGTTATATAGTAGTGCCCATCCACATGGGATTTGAAACAGTAACTTGAACAGTCCACTTTAATGTAAGGTAGTTTAAGTAGTAATCACTCATTGCAAGCTTACTCAGTATAGCTTCCTTTACTATTTATTCTACCTTATATCAAAATGGACTGTTCTTGTTCATATTAAAAATGTATTGGTTGAATTACTGAAGGGTGTTCAGTATTGTTAAAATCTTTTGACAGTTGAAATCAGTGGCTTAGAGAGGTGCTTTCTTTTCACCATGTATGTGAACTGATGAATTTGAATTCAAAACAACTGTTCTATTGAAATTGTATTAAGTTTTATTTCTGTGTTATATTGAAGCAAACATTGACTTGTCATCTACCAACCAAACAAAGTCTTTGTGGCCTAAGATATGAAGTTGAAAATTACATTATGAGTGAACTTTAACCCTATTTCAGTGAAATGTAAAAATGTTCTACATGACTGAAACAGCCAGTTGCGATATAGACTTCTGCTTGAAAAAGACGTAAGCTTGTCAACAACTAACTATTAACATGTACAAAAGTACGACGTAAATTTTTATTCATTTCATGGCCTAAGATTTGGTGTTGAAAATTGTGTTACGAGTGAACTTTAACCCCACTCCAGCCTCTGATATTAAAGCTCTCAGACTGGGAATAGAGTTGGCAAGTTTCTGACATAATTTATGCGTGAACTTTAACCCCATTTCAGTGCTCAACAGAAATCCGAAACTCAAACGAAGAAAAAAGTGAACAATCAGGTCATACGAAAAGGATGGTTAACACTTCACAATGTCAGCTTCATGAAAGGCGGTTCCAAAGACTTCTGGTTCTGTTTAACGGCTGAAACCTTTTCTTGGTACAAAGACGAAGAGGTAAGTTCAAAGTTCATATGAATATATAATGAGCTGTATTGCACTGTGGCGTACATGATGTAATGCAGGCTTGTTTGGTTGAAATGATATCTGGATTGGAAATTTATTCAATCAAACAGTACCATTCATTGAAATGATACTTGGATTGGAAATTTATTCAATCAAACGGTACCATTCATTGCCAAGGATACTTGGATTGGAAATTTATTCAATCAAACGGTACCAATTATTGAAATGATACTAGGATTGGAAATTTATTCAATCAAACGGTACCAATCATTGAAATGATACTAGGATTGGAAATTTATTCAATTAAACGGTACCATTCATTGAAATGATACTTGGATTGGAAATTTATTCAATCAAACAGTTCCATTCGTTGAAATTATACAGGCTCTATGACAAGAGGCCTAATATGTCAAAGTTCATATGAATAAAAAATGAGCTGTAACGCACTGTGGCGTAATGCAGACCTGTTTGTTTGATATGAATTCAATTCCTGATGTGCTCAAATGATACCTGGATTCAAAATTTATTGTATCAAACATTACCATTTATTAACCTTATGTCTTTGCTATCCGTGGAAAGCTAAACGTTAATGCAAGACTCAACTTTTCTTTCAAATAATGATTAAATTGTCTCAAAATTAACTCTATACTTTGGCTAACCCATGGGGAATCTTGGGGGCTTTCATTAGAAATTATAAAATCTGAGGCACATGGCTTCTTTTGTCCTTGTTTGTCTGGTACTAACTGGTTTTCTTGTCTAAAACACAATTTTCTATCTTTCAGCTAAATTCTTTCTTTTCTTGTTGAAATACTGGTTTGGCATTTTTATCTCGGTTTTCGTACCCTTTTTGAAAAAGATCATGCATTATTTTATGCTTTCTTTGATATTAAATAACCAAAAAATGACAGAAAAATTGATTCTAAAATTCTATGCAATTAACTTTTTTTTGCAACATGCTTCCCCCAATATGGTGGTTGCAGAAGGTCAGTTTTTCCCGCCAAAAATAAAAGACCCCAAAATCCAAATCAGTATTTTGACGTCTGTCTGGTTTCAGGTTGACCTTTTGACCCCATTTATTAACCAATCACAATTGATCACACAGTATTCCTAATCTAAAGTTTTTGAATTAAGGACAAAAATCATTTGGATATTCACTGTGAAACCCTTTTCTTGCACAGAACCCATGTAATCAACTACAGTTTTGCTTGCTTTTTGCTGAAGTTCTACTAACTCATGCTTGAAAATGCAACGATTTGATTGCTTTAAAACTTGGCACACAAACTAATTCTGAAGAAAACTGCTCAGAATAGTAGACCCTTACAAGTACAGAATCGACACTCTAGGATTGCTTAGAGCTTGTTCAATTTTTCACATATTAAAACTGGTTTTTGTTTTAATTCTTGGAGGAACAAAATGTCACTTACTTTTGAAAGAACTAACCCATCTGTCATCTGCTTGTTCAAAATGTAGTAGCAGGGGAAAAAAAGGTTCTGATGCTACAACAGTTGGCCTTTATGTGATGTCTTATAAATGTATGTCTGCATTAACCATAAGCGTGGATCACAATTAAATCTTTAACTAGCATGGTTTGCAGTTCTTTAGTGTAGAAACTTGAATTGTGACCTATTAACAACTAACTTTTAGAAGCTAATCTGGGCCTCTGGATTAGAATTTAACCATTTTGGCTTGGTTTCCGTTTACAGTTTTGGTTGGATTTATAATTTTCCTCTTTAGGTTTTGATATTCTTTCTTTTTGGGAATTAACTCCCCTTTTCAGATCTTTTTGCCGACATTCAGAATGCATTATTTTCAGTGAAACTTGGTACAACTTTTAACAATCTTGGTTTTTGATACAAAAGGTCAAACATTTCTTTTGACTTTTGACCTTTGACTCATGACCTCTAACCCAGATCTAATTTACATGAAATCTTAACAGTAACAAGTTTTTTAAGGCTCCTATATGAATAGATAGTAGTCAAACCTTTGACTTTGGCCTTTGACCTATAGCTTTGACCTTTGACCTACAGCTTTTGACGTCTGACCTATAACTTTTGACCTATGACCTTTTGAAACAACTTTCATTTACATGAAATCCTAACAAGTGCCTACGTTATTTCAGGAAAAGGACAAGAAATACATGCTGCCTTTGGACAGCATCAAGCTTCGCGATGTTGAAGCCGGCATCTTTTCGCGTCACCCTACTTTTGCGCTATTAAGCTCTGAGAATAGGTATATCTCTCTCCTCTATTTTAACCTCAGCTCTCCTTTTTTATCGCTTCTTTTTTCGTCCATCTTGTCGTTCGGTGTCATCTGTTTCCAAAATATTTATTTCAGATTCACTCAGTGGTGTTTTTTAGTCAAATTATTCCCCCTTTTGGAGTGTTAACATAGCTTCATGCATACATAAACTACTGTGAAAAAAGCAAAACTTTTATATATCTGGTGTCCCAAAAAATAAATTGCCAACTTTGCGGGAAGTGTCTCGGCTATTGGTAAACCAATCTCTTTCAAAATTTTCACAAAATTACTTCAACATGTCCTTGTCAGACCCTGAAAATATGACAGTCATCAGATAAAAATTGTACAAGTACTGCTTCGAACAAAATAGCGTGTCAAAAACTTCAATATCAATGAATACACTCAAAGTGTCAAGATGGCAAGAAAAGAAGCGATAATAAGAGAGCATTAGATGTAGTTCGCTAGTTTTTCGTCTTTTCTTATCTGTCACTTAACTAATGTATTAATATTGTAGCTTTTCATGTTTAGTTAGTTGCCACATAACAAAATGCACATGCATCTGATCATGTGACAGTCATGTGACCTGATAGTCTGAGTCATCACTTGACTGTCACATGATATCTATAGTTACATATCATCATTGTCTAAGAACAAGCTATAATTTGCACAGAAGCAATTCTTATTTCAAAATTTCCTAAATCCTTTTGCAAATTCTTCATCTGGATCTAGCCAAGGCGGCCATTTTGTTTCCGGTTTGCAGAAGTCCAATTCAATGATGAAATTAATTGCATGTTAAAAGTTTGCTTTCATTCACAAATATTCGAATGAAAACAAACTCAATTGCATGTTTTCAGAGTGTATGGGTTATGAGTAATTTCCCCTTGCATGCATATTGCATGTACCCATGGTTACGGTATCCATGTTGTTCCCATGGTGATGGTTTTCTGTTGTTTCTATGGTAATGGCTCTGTTTCTATGTTCTGTTTTTGTCTAGGAGAAGGATAAGAAGTACATGTTGCCGTTAGATGGATTAACAATTCGCGATATGGAGGCGGGGTTTATGTCACGAAAAATTAGTTTTGCTCTATCCAGTCTGGAGCAAAGGTAGTCCAGATTAGTCTAGCCCCATCAGTGATTTAAACGTTTCATAATTTCATCTTCACATTGCGATTCTTTTCTTTTTTACAAATCTTTGCTCAGGGAATCTATTGCTTGCTTATTTGGAGATCTTCTGCTCAATTGCAAGATGCTACATACTTATTTCGCCACTTTCAAGTCTTACAATTCTTTCGTTTGCCTTTTTCAATTTAAAAAAAAATCTATATTTGTATGGCTAATGAGATCAGAAATTCAATGTCAAAATTTGACTGATGCAGATGTGAAAATGAAATTCCATCCTATAAAATGAAACATTTAAATCCTGATTCTGCCTCTCTTCAACCTTGACCTTTCACACTGACCTTGAAACTAAAATCCGACCAATAGCTGTTCAGTTATTGGTTTTATACATATTCTTGCACTGATCATTAACAAATTGTCAACATACATTGATTATCTACCTTTGAAAGCAGAAGTAAAATTTAAATTTAGTGTTTTATATTTTCATGAAGTTTGCAAAGTAAACTGGAAGCAGACGTTAACTTATCTTCCATCCAAAGAGTAAAAAATAATACTTAAAAGAATGATTTTGATTGGCTGAACTATTTATATTTCAATATGGCTATCTCCATATATTATAGTTGGTTACCTAGCACCCTAGCCTAGCTCAAAGTTGATACATGTGAGCCCAACTGCTTCATGCTAAATTGCACTTTAGACTAGCCATTATAATCCAGTCCCATTTTCCCAAACTACCTTCCTTAAGAAAAGGAACCCTCTTGTTAAACCCCATTGTTTTATCAGGAACGGAAATAACATCATGCTCTTCAAGGGTAGATAACCCTCAATGTATGTTGACACTAGCTTGAAGCAGACTGCATATGGTAAGTGCACAATTTAAGCAATTTGTTGGCTATTTTCTGGCAAATTTTTAGGAAAATGAGAAGAGATACATGTTGCCTTTAGACGGTTTAGGAATACGAGATGTTGAAGGTGGTTTATTTTCTTCAAAACGTTTCGCGTTATATAACTCCAATGTAAGGTAGGTATGGCAACAAAAAATATTGAATATGCTTGACACAAAAATAATCATTTCTTGAAACTTGACTTCAATTTGATCCATCAATCTGATTGGTCAATCATTAAAATTGATATCTCTAGTAGGTTTTTTTTAGCCAATCAGAGCTCAGCATTTCCAAAAATTGATAATTTTAATCGAGCATGGATATAAATGTAGTAAACGTTTCAAGTCAGTTTCCAGAGCAATTTGCATGGATGTTAAAGTCAGAATGTCTTAGCCAGTATGTGCTATATGTACGCCTTACGATATTTGTAAAGCAACCGTATGTATACAAGGCTATGTTCGTCTTTTAACGTGAATATTACAGCCAGATATCTTAAAATTTAAGTCAATATCTTAAAGAGATTGTAAAGAGGTTTTCTAAATTTTGTATGTGTATCGGGACACTGATAGCATCAATTTCGCCATAAAACGCTTTAGTTTTAGTGGAATTGCAAGAACTACAGACATCAGAATGGAAATTGGAATGGCGCAAATTGATGCTATCAGTGTCTCTGATAAACATACAATGTTTAGAAATACAAATACAATCCCTTTAAGTAATTTGCATGGATGTTTAAGCCAGTATGTGCAATATGTACATGATATCATATTTTAAAAGCTTTCTTTGCAATATTGTATGTTGAACTTTCAATTAAAAAATTAAAGGGAGAGACATCATAATCAAAGTTACCGGCAATACAGGTCTCTCTTTATGTTCAAAAACATTTTAGAATTATTATCAATTTCTCCTGTGTGTGTTCTTCAATTCCAATTTGTTATTACTTTTTTAGAAATTATCTGTTTTGAAATTCTTTTCGTTGTACGTTCAGTTTAAGGGAAAGTCTCACTTTTTTTGCTCAAATTAATGAAAACTATAATTAAAAGCTGGCAAAATGTGTTCTTTACATTATCTGAAAGTTTTATTTAAAAAAAATTGCCGCTAATTTCGTTAACTTTATATTTAAAAATATCTTTTCATGTATAATTGACAACTTTTTTTGTTCATGAAAAAGTCGGATCTTTCCTTTAAAACTCATCTTTTAGACTGTTATATGTAAATTAGTTCATACACAAACTTTAATGCTAAATTTATATGAACTCTGTTTTTAAGTTGGTGAATCAATTATTTCAGCTAATTTTCTACCAATATACGAAAGATAAATATTCTATCTAACCATCATTTAATTGAAATTTTCTTGTTTCTTCTAAATTAAGATCTTTTTTTAAACGTTTTTTCCCATATATTCTTAAAAAACAGATTGCATTGAATATTAAATATACAAATTCTAATGAATTGACTAATTTATAAAAAATGCTATTTGAAGTATTTATTTTTTTGATAAATTAAATTTAATTTTGAAATAGTTTCTAAAGGCATCTAGATAATTTTAATTAAATTAAAAAGATATGAAATTTGAATTTTTAATTATATTGAGAATATATTTGTCTATTTTTCTAGAAATGTATACAAGGATTATAAACAATTGGAATTATCAGCAGAAAGCCAAGAGGAAGTTGACAGTTGGAAAGCTTCCTTCTTACGAGCTGGAGTTTACCCAGAAAGATCAAAAGATGAAGGAAACGTAAGTTGGCCATTTTGAATTTGAATCATTTTTCTTGCAATGTTATATTTTGTAACTCGGTAGTGGAAAATCGAACATAAGAGTCGTCTAATGCTGCTGTCTGGCAAAATGTCCCTCATTGTACACTGCATGGCGTTTGTCTGTCCTCATAAGCTCATATAGGTGCAGAAAAGCGGGACATAAAACTGCATTTCATTTAAAGCACTGGATAGAAAGATGTTAAACTCCATTTCATATCTTTATGGTATTTAGATTATCCTTTCTAGTTTCAACTCCTTGTAAAATTTCCCTCATTGCACACTGCATGGCGTTTGCCTGTCCTCAATTAGCCCAATAGAGGTGCTCATTTTGAACTCCATTTCATTTGTTTTTAGGTTCAACAAGATGTCGGCTCCATGGATCCCCAATTAGAAAGACAAGTGGAGACAATTCGTAATCTGGTAGACTCTTACATGAAGATCATCAATAAAACTCAGAGAGATTTAATTCCTAAAACTATTATGTATATGATTGTTAATAATGTAAGTTTTGCTCTTCAATATTTTAACTCATGAGTATGGAAGGGCATCCGTGCCTAAAGTCTATGCTAAATAGAAATGTCTAATTCACTAATGTTATGTTATGGAAGGGCATCCATGCCTAAAGTCTATGCTAAGTAGAAATGTCTTATTCATTAATGTTGTGTTGATAAACCAGATCTTTTGCCTAAAGCATATCATTAAATGTTAAATATTTGAATTTCAGGTAAAAGATTTCATTGGTTCAGAATTATTAGCTCATCTTTATTCCTCAGGAGATCAGGTAAGACTTCAACTTTTCTGATTTTATTATTAATTTTATTTTATAGGCTTGGAAATTCTGCTCAAATTAAGTGTTTTATTGATGACTTCACACACTCAAAGGTGTGACATCATCAAACAATAGTTTACAGACGTCTGATAGAAAATTGGAATGGTGCAAATTGATGCTATCAGTGTTTCCGATATACAAAACAGTTTTAAGAAAACCACTTTACAATCCTTTTAAGGTCCTCCAGAATCTTTGAAGATGTTTTTTTTATGAACAATATTTTAATTTCAGTCCACAATGATGGAGGAATCCCCAGAGGAATCTGCGAGGAGGGAGGAAATGTTAAGAATGTACCACGCTACGAAAGAGGCGTTACAACTTATAGGGGACGTGTCAGTCACTACAGCTTACACCCCAACCCCGCCTCCTGTCAACAATGATTGGCTGAACCCAGAAACTAATAATAATGGCTCTGGTGGCAGTGGCGGTAGTGGTCAACCTTTTAATGGGTAAGTGGCTTGATTTCATTGGTTTAGTCAGTTATAGGGGGTGTGTCCACACAATAACTCTGCCTCCTGTCAACATTGATTGGCTGAACCCAGAAACTGATCATTATAGTTTCAGTGGTCAACCTTTTAATGAGTAAGTAGCTTAATTTCATTGGGTTAGACTTTGATCGGGGTGTGTCCACACAATAACTCTGACTCCTGTCAGTATTGATTAGCTAATGTACTCATTTGACCTCTTATTGAATTGTATGGCAGCATTCTAATGAAGTAAGAAACTTTTATTTTCAGACGTCCAGCCTCTCCAATGAGACAGAGAGCGCCACCATCTATTCCCAATCGTGGTGGAGAACAACCATTAATGCCTGGTCGTCCAGCCCCTTCAATACCCAATCGACCAGCCCCATCAGCACCTCTTATTCCAACGTAAGTTAATTTTTTCTTTTGATATTTTGTGGGAATTTAGTGGATGGCTGTGGTTCAAATTTAAAAGATGTTTTCAATTTGATGTTATTGTCTTCTTTGCAATTCTTTTGTTCTGTTAGTCATACATAAAAACACTGGCCTTGGAAGCAAACACGCTCAATTCAATTTTTGTTTTGTTTGTTCTGTTAGTCATACATAAAAAACACTGGCCTTGGAAGCAAACACGCTCAATTAAATTTTTGTTTTGTTTGTTCTGTTAGTCATACATAAAAAACACTGGCCTTGGAAGCAAACACGCTCAATTAAATTTTTGTTTTGTTTTTGTAGTCGACCAGGCAGTATGAAGCCAGCACCTAAAATTCCAGATCGACCCCGATAATAGCTAGGCATTGTGGGATAGTCGTAGATTATGCAAATTAGGATAATTATTTATTGACATTATAATAATAATAATAATCAAATATCACCATAGCAACCATGTAAATATGTGTATAGATAGAAAATGATATAGATAGCTTGTTTTGATTGGTCGAAAATATTTTATGGGGGTGGGGTTTATAGAATAGTAAATTTCACACCTGCCACTACTGAAGCCCATAAAAAAGGCAGGAAAATTTTCTTAGTAAGTTATTTTTAAGGGTAATAGAACTGAAAAATTTAGCCATGCTTTAATTACTGTAAAATTTCTAATATACACACCCTTTCTTGCAGTATACAAACTGTAATTTTCACCAAAATCACAAATGTACAGATTTTTTTTGTAATATTTGTACAAAATCCCAAAATGTAAAGTTTTTTTTAAATCTGAAATTGTGTATTGTGAGGAATTCTTTATTCTATGTTTCTAATTGGCAGTAAATTTGCATAATCTTTAGAAAAATGAATGAAAATTTATCTGTATATTTTGCAAAACTTGTTATAATCATGTTGTGGAATCAACAGTTAGATGTGATAACGATATTTTCTGTTGCTAAAGGAACATGTGTTAGACTAAACAATTATATATTATCATGTATATCGCTTCACAAACTTTAATCATGTTTATCATTTGGCTCATGTTCGTGGAAACTTAATGCTTCTAATGGAGTTTTACGTCCTGTTTTTTGGCACCTATATGGGCTATTGAGGACGGGCAAAGGCCATGCAATGTGCAAAGAGGGAAAATTTGCAAGGATATTGGCTTTAGCCTACTCTTATTTTGGAAATTTAATACTTCTTGTGGGCATTTCTACAAATTTTCAAATCAAAACCAATCAACAACCAAACATGCCAAAATTCAATGTTGTTAACAGTATTTATACAAAGGAGCTTGATATTTTGCTGTAATAAGTTGCCTGAAGAAGTTTCCTACAGGATTAAGCTGCATTTCAAAATGACCCCATAATATATGTAAATTAACTTTGAATATGTAAATTAGTCATTAATATGTAAATAAATCATGAATATTCGTAACAAAATTATAAATCTGAATTTGTGAATTGTAAAAATTTGATTCAGCCATTTTGTAAGTGAATTTGTAATTTGGTTTCTAATTTGTAATTAAGCAGGAATTTTGTAAATTTAATTCAGTCATTTTGTAAGCATCGTTCATCTTTAGGGTATTATTGTAAAAATGTGCAGCTTTTAGTGAAACTTTAGAAAACGAATTAATTGTTGTTCCGTCACATACTTAATTATATGCGCATATTTAACACACAGGGCACATTTAGGTCAGAAAATCAAACTATTTGAATAATTTTTGAAAGGCCTTATCCTCTAAAATAAACTTACATGATTTCAGTTTACCAGTAATCTGATTGGTCAATGGAAATTTAGGTGTGTTATTTTATCCAATCAGATTAATGTATTTCGAACATGGATTTTGTATCTTAGTTAAGTTTTGAGAATAAGGCCCCCTTACCGAAAGATTTGAACTTCTTACAAAGATGTGTCGAATATTTTGATTTTTTAAGTAGAGTGCCAATATTTTAGATAGAAAATATATTACAATATAATATGCTGTGCTAGTTAGAATATGTGTGGTATATAAACTTGTCTTGATTGTGTACAGGTCTGTGGATCAAGGGTTCATATTGATAGCTAGCTCATATACCCTTGTGACATCATGATAGTGTAGATTTAGAATTATATTAAACAATTGGTATAAGAGCCAGCACTAAGTTAGAAAGATTTTGAATGGGTCAAGCTCTTATTTTGTTTTTGGGATATCATTAATTTGCATCATTCACATTCTAAGACATATGTGGTTCCAGCAATTCCACTTAAACTTTGTGTTTGATGGGATCTCTACGATTAATTGAACCACAGACATCTTAGACTTGGAATGGTGCAAGTGAAAGTTATAAATGGCTGTCTACATTCATTTTTAGTCATTAATGCTTTATTTTGTGAAATTAGAATTTGTTTTGTTTCAACTGACCGGGTGATTTAGATTCTCTGCTTATTTCTCAAGTTCTGCTTTTATGTTTTCTAAAAATTATCAGCTTATTGCTTTCTCGATGGAAATTCTAACTCTAAAGTTGATTTATTTGTTTGTTTTTTGTTTATGATTGTTAAAGATATATAGTCAAACAGAGATATTTCGGCTCATCCGGATACAGTGAAAACATATACACAACCAGTCCATTATATTTTCAAGGGTGTTGCTGTAACTTGCCAAACAAACAACTATCTAAATAAGATACTTTTATACCCTTGAAAACGTAATGGACTGGTATTGTATATGTTTTGACGGTACCCGGATGAGCCCAAATAACTGTTTGACTATACAAAGATATTTGTTTACATTCAGGGTCGACTCAAAATACACTTGAAAACTTGAAAACATATACACAACCAGTCCATTATATTTTCAAGGGTGTTGCTGTAACTTGCCAAACAAACAACTCTCTAAATAAGATACTTTTATACCCTTGAAAACGTAATGGACTGGTATTGTATATGTTTTGACGGTACCCGGATGAGCCCAAATAACTGTTTGACTATACAAAGATATTTGTTTACATTCAGGGTCGACTCAAAATACACTTGAAAATGTATGATTCGAGCTACACTAGCAGACAGGTTACACTTATGATTTGAATTGTCAGAGGATGTACACAAATATTTTTGTTGACTAAAATTTGATTTGTATAAGATACCTGTTGCCAGAATATTTAGTCCTTTTCTTTCTGGTATTTTGCAGATTTAAAATAGGAAATTTCTTGTGTGCATTTAGTTTTAGCAATACAGATGGTAATCTGGCAACAGTTCTTCAGTAAAAATCTGGCAATAGGTCACCTAATGAAAGTCTGGCAATAGTTCTTTAGTTGAAAATCTGGCAACAGTTCTTCAGTAAAAAATCTGGCAACAGGTTACCCAATTGAAGTCTGGCAACAGTTCTTCGGTAGAAAATCTGGCAACAGGTTAGCCTACTCAATGGAAGTCTGGCAACAGTTCTTCAGTAGATAATCTGGCGAGAGCTTACTTAATAGAAGTCTGGCAACAGGTTGATCAATGGAAGTCTGGCAACAGTTCTAGAGTAGAACCTCTAGCAAGAGCTTACTCAATGGAAGTCTGGCAAGAGGTCACTCAATAGGTAATCTGGCAATAGTGTGAGATATGAGTTTGTACTATTAATTGTTATAAGAATATTTGTTATAGCTAAGATGTAATATTATTATATGATATTTGTAAATATATAACCATTGTCACTAGATATAACCGTTTTGTCTTTCTGTCCATTTCAGGGAGGTTACTTTTATTTCATGGCAATCTAATTAAAATTAAATTACATTTCGTTTCGGTTATTTTTTGTCGACTCCATGTACATGGAGTAAGAGATGTACATGGAGTAAGAGATGTACATGGAGTAAGAGATGTACATGGAGTAAGAGATGTACATGGAGTAAGAGATGTACATGGAGTAAGAGATGTACATGGAGTAAGAGATGTACATGGAGTCGACAATCAAAAAATAACCGAAACGAAATGTAATTTTAATTAGATTGATTTCATGGTAGCTTTAATATTTAATTTCATGGTAGCTTTAATATTTATTTCATTCATGGTAGCTTTAATACTTATTTAATTTCATGGTAGCTTTAATATTTATTTAATTTCATGGTAGCTTTAATATCCTGATAATTTATGGTAGTTCTTATATTCATTTAATTTAATGATAGCTTTAATATTTATTTAATTTCATGGTATCTTTAATATTTATTTAATTTCATGGTAGCTTTAATATTAAAGCTACCATGAAATTATCAGGATATTAAAGCTACAAAGAAATAAATGTGATATTAAAGCTACCATGAAATAATGGGAATATTAAAGCTACCATGAAATAATGGGGGATACCATGAAACAATAGGAATATTAAAGCTACCATGAAATAATGGGGGATACCATGAAATAATGGGGAATATTAAAGCTACCATGAAATTAAAACTACCATGAAATAATGGGAATATTAAAGCTACCATGAAATTAAAGCTACCATGAAATAATGGGGGATACCATGAAATAATGGGGAATATTAAAGCGACCATGAAATAATGGGGGATATTAAAGCTACCATGAAATAATGGGAATATTAAAGCTACCATGAAATAATGGGGGATACCATGAAATAATAGGAATATTAAAGCTACCATGAAATAATGGGGGATATTAAAGCTACCATGAAATAATGGGGGATATTAAAGCTACCATGAAATAATGGGAATATTAAAGCTACCATGAAATAATGGGGGATACCATGAAATAATAGGAATATTAAAGCTACCATGAAATGATGGGGGATATTAAAGCTACCATGTAATAATGGGAATATTAAAGCTACCATGAAATAATGGGGGATATTAAAGCTACCATGAAATAATGGGGAATATTAAAGCGACCATGAAATAATGGGGGATATTAAAGCTACCATGAAATAATGGGAATATTAAAGCTACCATGAAATAATGGGGGATACCATGAAATAATAGGAATATTAAAGCTACCATGAAATAATGGGGGATATTAAAGCTACCATGAAATAATGGGGGATATTAAAGCTACCATGAAATAATGGGAATATTAAAGCTACCATGAAATAATGGGGGATACCATGAAATAATAGGAATATTAAAGCTACCATGAAATGATGGGGGATATTAAAGCTACCATGAAATAATGGGGATATTAAAGCGACCATGAAATAATGGGGATATTAAAGCTACCATGAAATTAAAGCTACCATGAAATAATGGGAATATAAAAGCTACCATGAAATAATGGGGGATATTAAAGCTACCATGAAATAATGGGGGATACCATGAAATAATAGGAATATTAAAGCTACCATGAAATAATGGGGGATATTAAAGCTACCATGAAATAATGGGGGATATTAAAGCTACCATGAAATAATGGGAATATTAAAGCTACCATGAAATAATGGGGGATACCATGAAATAATAGGAATATTAAAGCTACCATGAAATAATGGGGGATATTAAAGCTACCATGAAATAATGGGGATATTAAAGCGACCATGAAATAATGGGGATATTAAAGCTACCATGAAATTAAAGCTACCATGAAATAATGGGAATATAAAAGCTACCATGAAATAATGGGGGATATTAAAGCTACCATGAAATAATGGGAATATTAAAGCTACCATGAAATAATGGGAGATACCATGAAATAATGGGGAATATTAAAGCTACCATGAAATAATGGGGGATATTAAATCTAGCATGAAATTAAAGCTACGATTGAATATTTGGGATATTAAAGCTACCATGAAATAATCAGGATTTTAAAGCTACCATGTAATAACGGGGATATTAAAGTCATCACGAAATAATCGAGATATTAAAGCTACCATGAAATTATCGGGATATTAAAGCTACCATGAAATAATGGGGGATATTAAAGCTACTATGAAATTATCGGGATATTAAAGCTACCATGAAATAATCGGGATATTAACGCTATCATGAAATTATCGGGATATTAAAGCTACCATGTAATAATGGGGATATTAAAGCTACCATGAAATTAAAGCTACCATGAAATAATGGGGGATACCATGAAATAATGGGGGATATTAAAGCTACCATGAAATAATGGGAATATTAAAGCTACCATAAAATAATGGGGGATACCATGAAATAATAGGAATATTAAAGCTACCATGAAATAATGGGGGATATTAAAGCTACCATGTAATAATGGGGATATTAAAGCGACCATGAAATAATGGGGGATATTAAAGCTACCATGAAATAATAGGAATATTAAAGCTACCATGAAATAATAGGAATATTAAAGCTACCATGAAATAATGGGGGATATTAAAGCTACCATGAAATAATGGGAATATTAAAGCTACCATGAAATAATGGGGGATACCATGAAATAATGGGGAATATTAAAGCTACCATGAAATAATGGGGATATTAAAGCTACCATGAAATTAAAGCTACCATGAAATAATGGGAATATAAAATCTACCATGAAATAATGGGGGATATTAAAGCTACCATGAAATAATGGGAATATTAAAGCTACCATGAAATAATGGTGGATACCATGAAATAATGGGGAATATTAAAGCTACCATGAAATAATGGGGATATTAAAGCTACCATGAAATTAAAGCTACCATGAAATAATGGGAATATAAAATCTACCATGAAATAATGGGGGATATTAAAGCTACCATGAAATAATGGGAATATTAAAGCTACCATGAAATAATGGGGATATTAAAGCTACCATGAAATTAAAGCTACCATGAAATAATGGGAATATAAAAGCTACCATGAAATAATGGGGGATATTAAAGCTACCATGAAATAATGGGAATATTAAAGCTACCATGAAATAATGGGAGATACCATGAAATAATGGGGAATATTAAAGCTACCATGAAATTAAAGCTACCATGAAATAATGGGAATATTAAAGCTACCATGAAATAATGGGGGATATTAAAGCTACCATGAAATTAAAGCTACCATTGAATATTTGGGATATTAAAGCTACCATGAAATAATCAGGATTTTAAAGCTACCATGTAATAACGGGGATATTAAAGTCATCACGAAATAATCGAGATATTAAAGCTACCATGAAATTATCGGGATATTAAAGCTACCATGAAATAATGGGGGATATTAAAGCTACTATGAAATTATCGGGATATTAAAGCTACCATGAAATAATCGGGATATTAACGCTATCATGAAATTATCGGGATATTAAAGCTACCATGTAATAATGGGAATATTAAAGCTACCATGAAATAATGGGGGATATTAAAGCTACCATGAAATAATGGGGGATATTAAAGCTATCATGAAATAATGGGGGATATTAAAGCTACCATGAAATAATGGGGATATTAAAGCTACCATGAAATAATGGGGATATTTAAGCTACCATGAAATAATGGGGATATTAAAGCTCCCATGAAATAATGGGGGATATTTAAGCTACCATGAAATAATTTGGATATTAAAGCTACCATGAAATAATAAAACAAAACATGTTAAAACTACTATGAAATCAGAAAACTAATGACATCAATAACGCAAATGCTGTTGAATTTATTTTACGTCTTTTTTATGATATATCAAATCCCTCTATTTATATTAATTAAGAATATCTATGGTTGAAATATATGTCACAGTAGAGATTCTAATCCAGTAGGATTTGCAATCCTCCTAGTAGAGATGCCAATTGTGATCTCTACTAGTAGAGATGCCAATTGCAATCTCTACTAGGAGGATTGCCAATCCAACTAGGACAGATGACAATTGGCATCTCTACTAGGAGGATTGGCAATCCTCCTAGGGGGATTGCAAATCCTACTGATAAAATATTTTTAACTTAGGACAAATTGAAATCCAAAATAAAATTAATTTTACATTATCAACTATTGTCTGATTTTGTTGGTTTGATTCTAGATTTCTTGACATATTTAATTGGTGCTATTTGTCTGATTTTGTTAGCTTGATGCTAGATTTCTTGAAATAATATTTAGTTACATAGTTAAAAATTATGCTAGGTTATTCATTTGTGATGTGGGGGTGGGACAATTATCAAAAATATAAACGGAGAAAAATTAATGAAGGGATAAAATTCATAAAAATATAAAATATATAAAAATAAATAAGAAAATGAGTATTTAACTGTCTGTGAATACAACAATAATTTAAAGATATAATTTTTCAGAAGGGATTTCACCTCAAACTGACACCTTTTGTGGATTGGTCACAACTAACTTAATCAAGTTAAGCAAACAGCTTTGCAAATCTTGTTCCATGTTGATAATCCAAGATTAATCCTATATGTATTCACATGAGTTGATTTAAATAAAAACAGATCACCTGGTGTATGTGCCATGTTGATAATCTCTTGACAATTCCCAAAATGATCAAAAAGAAATATGTAAATGTATGTCACAGTAGAAACTAAAATCCAAAAATTTGAAATTTTGATTTTGAATTTGTTCTCTAAATTTGAATTTAGAATTTTGATTTTGAATTTGAAAAAAATAATTTTGAATTTGAAATCGTGATTTTGATAATACAAAAAAATATTGGATTATGATAATGTAGAAAGATAATATGCAACAAGAAATTTTTGAAAAAATATAGTATAAAACATAAAGGAATCAGTCAATTTAAGTTTGTCCTGAAACTTGTTCAGGAGGATTCTAAATATCCTAGGACAAAGTTCAATTCTAGTTTCTCCTAGGACAATTTAAAATTACCCTAGGAGATTCAAATGAAGAAATACATGTACATGTACAGAATAAGTTCTTTGATGTTGTTTATCTTATTTAGGATCATGATCATATTGAAGATGATATGCAACAAATAATTTGTGCAGAAAATAAAAAATTTATCAAAAGTTTTTTTTTTACAAAGTTCATTTTGTGTCAAATAGATCTTAAGTTATGCATTTCACATCAAAATTCTATGATTCCAAACCATTTTTTGAAAAAAATACACTATGCAAGTGAAATTTCTGAAATTTGGTTCCAACTACAATATGTTTAGTCCACACTCTTGCTTTAATACAATTTTTACCATGTAAAATGTTTACCAACTATCAATTTTCAACTTGTATTCATGTTAAATAAACACCAAATTATTCAACAGAAGTTTTTTAAACTTTGGTGCCTTCTTGAAATATTTGAAGTTTGATTCCATAATAACCAGCAAAATTTAGAGAGAAAATAATCTATCGAATCCATCCGACACCAAAACTTGACTTTTGAAACACACCCATTCGCCCTTGCACAAATCAGGATCATTATTTAAACTAGCACAGATAGAAATCATAATTAGAATCTCTACTAGTAGAGATGCCAATTGTCATCTGTCCTAGTTGGATTGGCAATCCTCCTAGTAGAGATTGCAATTGGTATCTCTACTAGTACAGATCACAATTGGCATCTCTACTAGGAGGATTGCCAATCCTACTGGATTAGAATCTCTACTGTGACATATACATGGAAAGTAGATTATTATAATCCGATAATCCTAGTAGAGGTGATTAACAATTAATCCTAATCCGGTAACTAGCTAATCTCTTAATATGTCATCAACACAACACTGTAACCAGCTAAGTAACTAGCCTGTAACTACTAAGTTGCTACCAACAATTTCACATGGAGAGTACAAATAACCCCAACTCGGACCATAGAGTTCATATCAACTTGTTTCTAGTACCTGTTCACTAGTACAGACTCAACAAGCTTCAACCCTATTTTATACCTTTGTGTGGTGTGAATATCTTTAGAATCTTTCAATATGGTAAGCATACTCTTGTGTGTCTTTTAGAATGCACTTCATGTGGTATTAGAAATACTTGGTTTAAGGTAGCCAGATAAATTGGCACTTACCAGTTCCCCAAGTGTTATATACATGTACAAGGGCAAGATGGTCTACAATACCTTACAGCAGGGGGGGTTTTGTGGTGGAGGTAATGAGAGCTGGATTTTCAACCAAGGGCTCCCCCCAGAGATGCCTTGTGGCCCCTGGACAGGACATTACAGCCTTAGGATCTAAGTAGGGCTTATCTAAAGATTCAAATCTGAATCACCCAATGGCTCACTGACTGATCCATCCTACTGACACTTCTACACGTTGCAACCAATTTCAGTGAACCAAGAAGGGAAAACCAGGTGACAAACGCTCAGAAACTCTCCCTCTGTTTGCATTTTACTTTGCATTCGTTATTGTAGCTTATAACCTTTTTACTTTTCAGCGTGAGTGTATCTCTATCCATGTCGGCCAAGCTGGTGTCCAGATGGGCAATGCCTGTTGGGAGTTGTACTGTTTAGAACATGGTATCCAACCTGATGGTCAGATGCCTTCCGATAAAACTATTGGAGGTGGGGATGATTCCTTCAACACTTTCTTCAGTGAGACTGGAGCTGGTAAACATGTTCCAAGAGCCGTATTTGTTGATCTGGAACCAACAGTTGTAGATGAAGTCCGAACTGGTACTTACCGTCAACTCTTCCATCCTGAACAACTCATCACTGGTAAAGAAGATGCTGCTAATAACTATGCCCGAGGTCACTACACTGTGGGTAAAGAACTCATTGATTTGGTTCTCGACAGAACCAGGAAGCTGGCTGATCAATGTACTGGTCTTCAAGGATTCCTCATCTTCCACAGCTTTGGAGGAGGAACCGGATCTGGTTTCTCTTCCTTGTTGATGGAAAGATTGAGTGTTGATTACGGAAAGAAATCTAAGTTGGAGTTTGCTGTTTATCCTGCTCCACAAATATCAACAGCTGTAGTAGAACCTTACAACTCCATCCTTACAACCCATACCACATTGGAACATTCAGACTGTGCCTTTATGGTGGATAACGAGGCTATCTATGATATCTGTCGACGAAATCTTGACATTGAAAGACCAACCTACACAAATTTGAACCGATTGATTGGTCAAATTGTCAGCTCCATCACTGCTTCACTTCGATTTGATGGTGCTTTGAACGTTGATCTTACTGAGTTCCAGACCAATTTGGTACCCTACCCACGTATCCATTTCCCCTTGGCTACCTATGCTCCAGTCATATCTGCTGAGAAGGCCTACCATGAACAGCTATCTGTTGCTGAGATCACCAACGCTTGTTTTGAACCAGCCAACCAAATGGTCAAATGTGATCCTCGTCATGGTAAATACATGGCTTGCTGTATGCTGTACAGAGGTGATGTTGTTCCCAAGGATGTCAATGCTGCTATTGCTACCATCAAGACCAAGAGAACCATCCAATTCGTTGACTGGTGTCCAACTGGTTTCAAAGTGGGTATCAACTACCAACCACCAACTGTTGTACCAGGAGGTGATTTAGCCAAGGTCCAGAGAGCTGTTTGTATGTTGAGTAACACGACTGCTATTGCTGAAGCCTGGGCTCGTCTTGATCATAAATTTGATCTGATGTATGCTAAGAGAGCTTTCGTCCATTGGTATGTTGGTGAAGGTATGGAAGAAGGTGAATTCTCTGAAGCTAGAGAAGATTTAGCTGCTCTAGAGAAAGATTATGAAGAAGTTGGAGTTGATTCTGTTGAAGGTGAAGGAGAAGAAGAGGGAGAAGAATATTAAATGCCTATAGACTAGTTGTGGACTGTTTTTGGAAAGCATAACAGAATTTGATTTAATTTAACTATTTCGGCAATTGTTCTAAACTTTCACTACCAAGGCATTATTAAGAGTTTTTATGTTGTGTCTACCGGATACTAAAAGATCAACACAAAAATTCCAAATATTGTCCACTTTAAACAGAGTTAATTTTAACCACACAATGCATAAGATTACTTTGCTTTTGAACTTTATTAAATTTGTTGTTATCCTGTATTAATTTATTGATATTAAAAATAAAATGAAATGGAGTTTTACATCTTACTTTTCTGCATTTGGTTGGGCTAATGAGGTTGGTTGAATGCAATGCATTGTGCAATGAGCGAAGCTTAGCAAAGAAAAAGATGCAAGCCTACTCAAATTTCCACTGTAGAGGAAATTACACAGGGCCTTGCTTTTTTGTACCATCCAAAGACAAGCTACTTTTTTCATGTCAGCCCCTTGAATCATTAAAAATAAAAAAAACTTATACAAATGCTCCCTTTTCACTCCCATATAAAATTATTACTAAATAGTATTATGAAATCAGTTTTAACTTCTCTCTTCACAAAATTTCTATAAAAACAATTGCACTATATTATTAATATGAGAGATTTACAAAATCTAGTTTTATGACGGCGGAAGGGGCATAACTCGAAAGGTACTTAGTTTTTTAATCATTCATTTTTGGCGTGCAAACCAGGAAAGGACGTCTTTGTTTGCACGCACACAGTTTTTTTTAGTTAACAATTGGTATTCAATTTTATACCCCATGAATATAAATCTGTACAACCCACTTTTAAAGGGATAGCTATCTAATAGTTCCTTTACCACCTGATACAACTTCTGGCTATCCGTATCACTATTCAGTTTGTATATTCTGCAACTGGTATGTCTACAATTTAACACTTTTTTAATTCCACAAGCTTAAAGGGATTGTAAAGTGGTTTTCTAAACTTTGTATGTGTATCAGGGACACTGATAGCATCAATTTGCAAGAACCACAGAATGGAAATTGGAATGGTGTAAATTGATGCTATCAGTGTCCCCGATACACATACATAGTTTAGAAAACCTCCCTTTAAAACATTGCAGTGTAAGTTTGTTTACTCTCTGAAGCAGATTTAAGGTCACCAAGATACTTATATTTCATTGTAGACAAGCCTCAAGCCTGATTTCCATTTTTATAAGTGATACAGATATAGTCACCAAGTTGATAAAGCAAACATTAGACAACTTATCCCTTTAATAACAAATATTAAGCAACTAATATAGTATTATTATAACAAATATAAAATCTGTAAAAATTATGCAAAAAATATTAGGAAAAACCAGGAGATTCTAACCAGCCCTAGTAATATAAAACAGCATTGATTATTTTCTTGAAATAAACTTGATGTGCAAAAAGATATGCCGATTCACTGGTAGATAAAGTCTACTGTAGTCTAGAACACTCAGTAACATTTTGTGGATTTCCATGGACACTCATATCACCTTTGCAACTAGATAACCTTGTATACTGTACAGAGATTGCCCATATTGAATAAAGTTTAGTTCGGTCAATCACAATAATTCTTCAGTGTTGTCTTTTCATGCTTTGATGTGGGCCAATCAAATTAATCTCCAAACAAGAGTTGTCTTTTCTTGCCCATGTTAGTCTCAAACATTGAAACAAAGGTTGAATGGAATGATCTATGCACTGCAATGTTTTTTTAAGAGATTCTGTTAGAGCCCTTTTTGTTGCTAGCTTCAAAGAATATGACAACTACAAATAGGAACCTTGAGTCCGCAAGGTCATGAACTTTCACCTTGACCTTTACCTTGACCTTTCAACTCAATAAGCTGAGGTCAAACACTGCACTATCCCATGTCTCGCTTCTGTCTCTTCTGCGTTTTTTCATGGAGAGATTTTTTAAGGATTTCTTTTTGCCGCTCATAGACTAACTGTGTCTGATTTTTTTCACATAAGCAGTATTTCCGTAAATCTGGGTATTTGTCCGTGACACATTTTGGTTGGTCGCCATAGCGATCGATTCTACTTATATCAGCAGTTATATTGTATTTGTAAGTTTCATTGCGGAAATCCACCTCGACCGTTGCTTCGTATATGCCCATATTTGGTGTGGTTTCTATGGTGAGTTGATAATGTGCTTTATCCATGTTGATATCGCGAGTAAAGTTAGCCTCTCTCTGGTCGTCATCTTTGGAATTTCTATATCGTAGCACCTGGAATGAAATATCAAATTTGTAAAGCAAGTACATCAAAATTTCAAAAGATTAGGCTAATAAAGACGGATAAAATCGAGGAAATACTTATGTACCCCAAATCACCAAGTTTCAAAAATATTAACTAAGAAACAATCAAGATTTAAAGGAGAAATAAAGTCAATGAAGTAAAATAAAGTAAAAATAGCATGCATGGATGGCTTGAGTGGGACAAACAGCAGTAAAAGTTTGTTATTTGTTCATTGCCAAAGAACACATATAAAATTATAAACAAAACCTCTTAATAATCCCTCAAAATGCAGAGTGATATCAGGTGTATGTCACTTACTTGTTCATTTGGAAGGACCATGACAGCTACCACAATTTGACCTAGTTTTAATTTTACACACAAATTACGTAGCGACTCTGTCTTTTGGTTGATATATGACACGATTTCTAAGGCTGAATTTTGGACGAAATAATCACTTGCGTCGACGTTCACTTGATCCAAACAGGCGCACCAATGAACGTCAATCCCTGCTGCCTGACATGTCCTATTTAACGGCACTTCCTGCAGCAGATTCATACCTCGGACATTCTGATTCACTGGTTGACTCAGTCTACTGTAGTCTAGAACACTAAGTAACGTTTCATGAATATCAAAAGGACTGGAAAGTCTCTCGGCATTCAGATTCAAATTTTTTATGGCGTCTGGAAATTTTTCCTGAAACCATGGGGGAAATCTTAAAGACATCATGGGAAGTCGTTCTTCTAACTTCCCTTGGACGGTATTACGAACTTTATTATAACGAGCACCATGGTCGGCCATTAATACGACCAATGTGTTGTCAAGGTAACCATTCACATTTAAGAAATTAAGTAAATCTGTTAAATCCTCGTCGATGTACTGCACAGGATTATTGTCAGCGTGAGAGAGTTCGGTACCGAAAGCAAACATAAATTTGGAAACATTTTGGTATTTCACAAAAAACTCTTTCACATACTGGAGAGAAAATTTATGATGTGGGGTTTTCCCTGTACAAAATCTTTCACTTTCAGTTCGCAATACTGAATCCCAGATCGCCAACCAAAATGGCCGCATGTAATGATCCGTTGGTGGCTTCTCAAACCCTGTTAGTCTCAAATTGAAGGCCCCAAGAGATGGCTCGTCTTCTACGAATAACGTTGCGTATCCCTGTTCCTCAAATTTCTTCCAAATCAACGGATAAACATCCACCATTTCGGAATCAATTTCTGATTTTCTTACTTCTGGAAGTTCAACTTCAGGTTTTCCTGAAATAAACAAAATATTGTAGTCATATCTTTGGTTCAAAAACAAAAGGGAGACTACTTGCCAGTCAGAATGAGAATGGGAGCTGCAGTAGTGGAAAAGGGAGATAGATAAGTTAGGAAACATGAAATCAAAGGGAGACTACTTATGTGTCAGAATAGGAATAAGAACTGATAGTGGCAAAGGGAGATAAGTGAATTAACATGAAATCAAAGGGAGACTACTTACTAGTCAAAACGGGAATAATAGCTTGAATAGTGGCAAAGGGAGATAATCAGTTAATGTGAAATCAAAGGGAGACTACTTACCAGTCAGAATAGGAATAAGAGCAGCAGTAGTAGCATCACCTACTATATTATAGCCATTCAAAATGGTGGCTTTCAGCTTCTTTAAATAATTTATTGTTTTCGGTAGTTTTCTACGGTAACTCAACTGGGACATGGAGTCAATTCCCAAAATCAAAACATTCATTTTTGTCGAGAATTTTGGAGGCGTAATTTTCTCGATTCTTTCAAAAACACTTGGTTTGGATACAACTTGAACCAAAAACTGATCAAAATCAGCGTCTAGCCTTTCGGCACCGTTATCACGTGCATTAAGATTAAAGTCATAGTCCCATGGATTATTTTCCTCACTGTCCACTTCCCCGTGTCGTTCCCACCAATTGGGACCCTCGTTCTCATCATTATTGTACATGCCTTGTAATGCTTCCGCTGGAATCGGTTGGTTATCGGACGAATTGATTGACATTTGGTTCTGCTCCAAAGAATGATATGTCTCTTTTGAGGAATTTAGATTTGAAAAATTGGAATTATTGAAATTAATACGGGAATGATTATATGTGGTTTTGTTTATGACGGAATTTAAATTTGATATGTTGACGGAATTATTTGCGTGGAATGAATCAGATAGGAATACTTTATTGGATAAAAATTTCAGGTTTATGGGGTCAGGATCAACTTGTAAAAGTTTACGCATCACGGCAGTTTCATCTTCTGTTTTTTCTTCTTTTCCTTTTAAAAAACACTGAATTCGTATGAAGTCGTGTTCGAGAATTATTTCAAAAGGTTCTTCAGTTTTCTCCAAACTTGTGGTATACGAAAAATAGTCGTCGGTTACACGTTCTATTCCCATATATACACATTTCCCAAGTTCTTGTTTCCCTAAAACCGTGCGGTTTAATTTCACAACACGGTTCTCAATATAAAACAGATTTTTCCCCGAACAATTCAAGGGAGGTAATTCAAAATATGCATGTCTATTGGCGTCATGCTTTAAATCTAAATGCGGATGCTTACAAACTTGATCACTGTTTTTTACAACGTTTTTTAATTTCGCATGTTTTTCGAAAATTTTCTGAAAAATTTTCATACGGTTATTATGTTTGCGTTCCATTTCACTGATATGATGGGTTTGAAAAAATGGCGGAAGCGGTAAATATAAATCTCGAGCTCGGAATATGACATCGTTACTCATCAAATCTAAACCGAATATTATATTCACCACCATTAATACACAGCCACATAAAAAAATGTAGATCAACGTTCGAAAATATCGCGAGCGCGCCAACACACGGTTAAAATGAACCATCGTTCCACACGTCAAGTAACCATACTGTGATAGTGTCTTCATCGAGACTCAATATCAATCAATAGTCCAGACACCACCTGTGAAAAAACCAACGACATAATTATTAAATAATTCATAAAATATTCCTTTTTCAAAGTATTTATCAATACTATTTTATTAATTTAATTATTTATGATAAGATTATACAGGTATTTTATTGTATGATTTAGGTAGACTGGAATTTTGCCATTTTCATTTTTAATTTTCCTGTCAAGGATCTTTAAAATGCACAGTCTGTACAGTATCAGACGGGGCCTCGGTTTATTGTCCCATCCATTCAAATGACTAGATACATTTTTATGTCAACTGCTTCACTTACATGGGGAAAACAGATTGAAAAATCCAAAGGTATCATCTTAACCTATGCAGGGATAGAACTCTGGCCCTGGAGTTCAGGTCCAAGGCAGCAACCAAACTCTTAAGGGGAGCATTCTTCATTTTGTTAGTGAACATATCCCTTTAATTGCATGTAAACACAAGAAAATATCAAAATTGGAAAAATAAAACATAAGTAAACATTCTAGATTATTCTAATTATTAAAGTAAAAAGTTTAAGACGAAACATCTGGTACGAACTCTGTCAATACGTAAAAAATCAATTCAAACACCAGCATGTTGTTTCTTAATAAATTCACATGAAAAAATATAGGATTGTAAAGATCTTTCTAAACTTTTATGTTTGTTTGGGACACTGATAGCATCAATTTGAGACATTCCAAAATTTTAATCAAATGTCTGCGTTTCAGCATTTCCGATTTGACTTGACTCTTAGTTTATTGTTTATAGTGACCCTTTTTCTATGTCATTCCGTGCTACCGCCATCACAAATAGGGGAGAGCAGGTTGAAAATATTTAGGTAATGTCTCAACCCATGCTAGGATTGAACTTGGTTAGCGAGAGTTAAGTAAGCTCAGTTCTTATTGCATTCAAATGCAAGACTTCAATTTTAGATATAATTTTACTAGACTTCATAGGCATATAATTATTGTAAAGTTTATCCAATATGTCCTGCCATATCCGTTATGTGAAAAGCTTACCTCACTAGACACTACCCATGACATGCTTGCTTAACAAATTGTATTATTGGGCCCACACAATACAACACAATAGCCTACAGTCCTACAGTCAAATGCTGAAACTGAAACTGTGGAAGTGAAATGGAGAGTGCATCATTGCATGTTTGACTCGGCGACAGACAACAAAACAAATACCTGATTTTAATTGACGTGAAGATAATCATCGTGCAGAAACCTTTCACTTCACGTGTGACATTTTATTGGCTCTTCTTTTACGTGGATTTATTACAAAAATCGATCGTTTGTAGATTTTTATCTTTTGAACCAACAACTCTTTAGCGATTGGAGGTGAGGAATGTGGTCCTTGTGTTTACAATTATTAACTTCCGGTTCATTAATCATTCAGAATTTTGATTTTATTTCTGACATTTTATGGTTTTTTAGGCGTTTCTAAGGGAAAATGGCGATTTCTAGCGTTAGATTAGAAGCAGACGCGTATTTAGTTTGTATAACGCATGCCCTGTCGACAGAAAGAGAGGAAGTCATGGGACTTTTAATCGGAGAAGTGAGTCAAACGTAATTTGATTTGAGTTTGAGCATTGAGGGGGGTGGGGCTATAATGTGAAACCCACAAAATAAGGAATAAGGGAGATATTTCTGTGGCATTGGCACACAAGTTATCTATGGCAGCTCTTTGAATGGTTACAGCATTTTTGTAAGCTTCAAAGCGGTATCAAGTCTTAGAATGTCTATAAGACACTTTATTTAAATGTCTTCAAAATTTCTTTGCATGCTATGCATGTGCATGTGAGCCCCATCCAAGCAGTACACAAGCCAATGACTGAATGAGTTTTGTTTTATTACTAATTTAGGTAGATGAGAAACAAGTGTCCCATATTTCGGCCGTGATTATGTTGAGAAGATCAGATAAAAGACCAGATCGAGTTGAGATTTCACCAGAACAATTATCAGATGCTTCTACCAAGGCAGAGGTAAGACTCTCCTTCTCTCTTGCTACTAGTTATTTCTTAGTGTTGGTCTGACTCTGTCCCTTTAGGCATTGAACCTTTTAAAATGGAGAGCTTAAGTAGGCTATGCCTACATCTTTGGGATAAATGAAAACAAATCCTGATCTTTTCTTACATGAGTTGCCAAGTTTTGTGCAAAATAACTTTGTCATAATCTAGATTTAGAAAGCCTAAAAGTGAAGTCTTATCTGATATTTTAAGAATAATTTTGTATCTTCTTGGTGTGCTCCATATTTTTTTTCTGTTTATGTTTCAGATGTTAGCGAAGGAATTAGATCGACCAATGAGAGTGCTAGGATGGTATCATTCTCATCCACATATTACTGTTTGGCCGTCACATGTTGGTGAGTCATGAATGAGCTCATTGTAGTATGCAATGAGGGAAATTGACCACTACTTTCAATTGCATTTCCATCTGTCGAGGGATCTTTATCACGTACAGTCTGTAGTACACAGGGACTTGGTTTATTGTCCTAGCTGAATGACTAAATGCTTTTTCCACGTCAGCCCCTCCGACCTGCATTACTGACGGGGAAAGGTATTATCTCAACCCTTGCTGGGATGGAATTATTTGGGCGATCTGTAATCCATTTGTAAATGTTTTTCAAAATGTGTTTTTGTAGATGTTCAAACTCAAGCTATGTATCAAATGTTAGACGACGGTTTTATTGGGTTAATATTCTCAGTTTTTAATGAAGATAAAAATACTAAGGTATGGATTTAATACTTATAATGGCATCATCTCTTTAATATGCAAAATTATTATATATTTACTTTGTGTTTTACTTTAGCAGGTAAATCTTGTATTAAGAATCATGATAGAAATTTCCCTGATTGCACACAATTTTCCAACCAAAACTAGAAAATTAATATAATTAAATATAAGAAAGGTAAAGCCCACTGGAATAAAAAGGATTGATTTGATCGGTTGAATGTCTTAGTTATAATTTATTTGGATGTAAGTGTTGCTTAACGGATGGTATCACTTATGATATATTGTGTTTTTTTGTCTTAAATTTCAGCAAAATCGAGTTCAACTGACATGTTTCCAGTCTATAAACTATGCAGGACAGTGAGTATATAGTATTGACTCTAAGTCTTTAAATAATGGGGCTAGATATTATGGTTGGGGTTGTGTTTTGGTTAGTTACACATCATTTGCTTGGTTATGTCAAACGAATGGTAGTTGTGGGCAGTGGGGGCACCAAAATGAATACAGGGGGCAACCACGAAAACTAGTTTGTATCATTATCAGAATTTTCCTGGGGGATTTGCCCCCAGACTCCTTGCACCTTTTATAGGCTGGCACCAGTCAGTCCTGACAGTTGTCTCCTGGTTTGTACTCCCAGTTTAAGAAGATTGACGCTGCCACTGCTTATGGGTAATGGGTTTTGAATTCTATTGGAATAATTTTTGAATTGCAGGTATGAAAGAGTTGAGGTTCCAGTTCACATAGTACCAAGTTCTGGGATTGGTTCCACAGCTTTAGACTCAATGGTAGAATTACCCAGAATCCTTGCTATGGAGGAAGAGGAAGCATACAACCAGACGACAAGAGAGAAGGACCTTGACCTTGTCACAAAAATACAAAATGCCTCAGGTACGCTAAAATTTGAATTGCTAATATTGACACAAATAGTTATGTGCGTCCTGGGGCCTTTATTCATTCAGATTAATATATTTCAAATCTGAATTTTATCTTAGTTAAGGTTTAATGTATAGAGCCCCTAGGTTGGCTTGAATTAATAGGTGACTTCAAATTTCACCTACTTAATAGGAAAGTCCATTGTCATGAGGTCTCATCAAGGACCAGTGGGTAGATATGATCCTTGTGAACCCAAGTTGTTAGCCTTGTAAGACAAGTTGATATGCAAGATAAACATTTTAAAATAATGACGGCATCAAAAACTTAGTCGAAGCGGAAATACATGAACCACAGAAATCTGACTGAACATTTAAATGGTGCAAATTGAGGCTATCAGTGTCCCTCATACACATACATAGTTTAGAAAACCTCTTTACAATCCCTTTAAATTATGGCCGTTTTCAAATATAAGTTTTGTTGTCTACTTTCAGTTTATACTAAATGTCTGTGTCACATTATGGAAGTAATGAGTGGACCGTTAATACAGTCGTTAGAAAACAGACTTAAAATGAACCAATTAAAAATGGAACAGTTATTACAGCAGCGCGAGGATCTCAAACAACGCTTAAAATCTGTGAAAAATTCTTGAAATATTGTTGATATCCTTTAGTGTGTTATTGTTTATGAAAATTGTTTTTTTTTTTTTTAATTGGAAGGCAGTGGTTTCTTTTCCCATCCGAAAGACAAGACACTTTCCCCTGACCTGCGTCTACACTACCAGATATTTTTTGAATGATAGAATAAATGTAACAGTGAAAAAGAACAATGTGAAAACATCTTAATAATATTAGTAAAATTTTGTTAATTGTTAAAAAATTTGTTATGTTAGAATCTTAGAATCTTAGTAAAAGTGTAAAATAACTTTAAAGAAATTAAACGAGTGCTTGTTATTTCAGAAATATTGTTATTCTTAAACTCCTTTTTAACTTACCTTATAGCATGTCAACTCTGTGGAAAAACTAAATTTAAATGCAAGCTGGTGTCAATTTGGCCAGAAAACAAACTTAGACAGTTATCAAATAGAACAAAATTCTAAAAAAAAAGCGTTTTTGAAAGTTCTAAAGTTGAATAAAATCCCAACTAGTTGACTTTTTCAATTTGACTCTTCAAGATTGAAGGTAAGAAAGGTGTGCACTATGTAAGCAATTGTACAGTACAGTATATATTTTAAAATTTCATTGATCAACCCTTTTCTCCCATAGAAAATAACGAATTTCTAAAATTCTATCTCCCATAAAATATAAAAAATATCTTAAAACATATAATGAGTAAAAGTAAAATATTTATTAATTTGTCTATATTACAAAAAGCTATAGTTACTTTAGCTTGTGGACCTTCTCTAAGAACTTGTTTTTTTTTGTGAATGGCTAACTGTTCTGAACAGATTTAAGACTGGCTATGGTCGCACTAGTGTACTGATGTCCTCTCAAGAACAACCAATCACACACACAGAGCTGTCCAGACCAGCCAATCAAGCCCAGACTGAAAGTTAATCAAATACATAGGTTTGAGTGAGCTGTCCGGAACAAACAATCATATGCACAGTATATTTGTCCAGAGCAACCAATAAAGCATAGCCTCTTAAAGTTATGATCAAAAACATTGGTTCGAGTGGGCTGTCTGGAACAAACAATCAAATGCACAGTGCATCTGTCCAGAGCAACCAAACAAGCGCACAGAGCAACCCATCAAGCACACTGGGTATCTGTCCAGAATAACTAATCAAGCACATAGTGTACCTGTCCAAAACAACCAATCAAGCATAACCTTAATACAGAAAAGGTCTTCAGTTTTGATAATAATTCATTGATAGTTAATAATTACATGACAAAAATATCAAATTACAAAATATCAGATCCACATAAAAACATTGAAATCACCCAATTTTACATTTTACTATAACAACAATGAAGAGATGATTCCTAGAGCATAATTTTGAGCAACAATTAAAGATGGATTCCTCTTGAAAAAATAAAAAAATTTAGTCATTCTTATCCATCAAAAATGATTTGTTTTAAATTTTATGGCTGTGAATTTGTAGCTCAAGGAAATTAGACCCCAATTAAATGAAATTTTTCTAGGATTCATTTCTAAGCACAATTAATGATCTTGAGCATTTTAAACAAATTCAGTTAAATTTTCAAGAGGGGAATCCATCTTTTTTAAAAAACAAAATTTTAGAAAATTATCAAAAAAATGTAGAAAATGTAAAAATGGGTGAAAATTTGACAAAACTTGTGATATATTATGCATTGTAAGTTATACGAGGGGTAAAATTAGTGGAGTAGGGGAGAGGGGTCTTAATCTGTACATGTGGGATTTTTAAGGTTTGGAAAGTATAGGACTAATTAGCAAGGATAATGAGCACATCCTGAAATACCCCAATGCCAATTAAGAAATGGGTTTGTAAAATCAGCATGCTCTTGTTTAATCAAATTATTAAATTAAAGAGACCCACGTATTTAAATTAAAAATATTGGGCTCATTTTCCTTGCTGATCAACCTTACTCTTCCCAAACCATGAATGCCCAAAAAAAGCTACTCTATTATTATTATTATTATTTTGGGACTAGATAATACATCAATGTTTTGGGTTACGTGCCACTGTCCAGTTTTCTACTTACAGTTTTCTACAATATTAAAATACATTATTCATATCCATTTTAGAATTCCAAAAAATCGTGTGTTAAAAATAATGGCTCTTAAAGAGTCAATTAATGCTCAACAGTGTGCAATGAGGCAAATTTTGCCAGGCAAGAAATTAATCTTTCAATTTCTCATTGTCTGTAAACATGAGTACCTTAACTTATTTTAACATTGACAACACAAGACCAGCAATTTAAAAATTTATCGCTTTCCAGACCTGTAACACTTAAAATTTTGGATTCTAAACTGGATACAGAGATAGATAAGTTATGTACATAATATCTGGGGTTAATTCTATATTTAGTAACACTACGCTACAACAATAATTTATTGGTTGTTTTTATATTGTTTTTACTATTACACACAATTTTACAGACCGACAAAATCTTCAGATAGGATATATCACCGTGGGGCGGAGTATAACATCTTCAGAAAATCAGAACTTCCAGTTCTCATATCCATAAGCCATAAGTAGAAGTGGGAAAAACTCAGTCAGAAGCAAGTTACTATCATCTGCTAACAATTTAATGCCATGTTTTCAAATCTTAGTGCTTCAGAAAGTCAGTCTGGGTTCGACGGTTCCTAGCATTTAACTAAGTCTAAGTCCGATATTTGACGAGATTTTCTTACTATTTCTTGCATAGACTCGACTTTTCCAGAGTTGACTTAGGGTTTTAAGCACAAATTGATCTTAAGCACAAGGCTGGGAACTGGGCTTAGATCCATACCGAATCAAAAAAAATTATGAATCGCGATTTTCCATCCCCCGATTTTGTCGTCTGCTGTATTGTTATAAAATGTACGATGAAGATGATGAAATGAAATTTTTCTAAAAACACAACATAAAGTTACAGCGAGATGACGGCCCTATTCTTCATATCTCAATCAAAAATATTCAACAAAATCAAATTCTTTTTCACCCTCTCAAAACCTTTTTGATGTATCAAAATCTGAAGCCATCAAAGTCAAATCCTTTTAATGCGGCCATTTTCTAAAATTCTTCATGGCAGCCATTTTAAACATTCTTCAAGGCATGTTATGCCCTTTCAACATTTTAACTTAACCTTTGATGCAAATCCATGAACCAATTTTACATGGCCATCATGACATAGTGAAAAATTTGAAATTTCAATAAAAAATGGTTGTATTTTGAAGAAAATGAATTGACAAAAACGACAAATTTTGTTCTTAAAAAAACGTGGCACATGAGTAAATGATAAATTAAAAAAATTTAAAAAAAGAGAATACTGAACATTGGTTTTAAAAACGTTATCGACCTCCGGCCGCGGGCGATTCTATTTCAATACTTTTAAAACACTGATCGGGCAGAGAGTTTTTAATATCTTGAATATTATTCACGTCTTTTTCAAGCTGCGAATAATCTTCCGAGTATTTACGAGCACTGCGCTTAATTTGTTCGTTCGCTGCGTTCAGTTGAGTGAATTCTTGTTCGATGTTCGTGTCATTCAAGTCCTTTTCTACGTTGTTCAAGTCCTGTTCGAGTTGATCTAGTTCTCCTGGATTGGCAGAATCTAACGAACCTGAAAGTATGAACATGACAGCAAACTGAGTAAATCGTCACAAAATAGTTCCAAACATACAAATCTCGAAATCCACGTAAACACATTGGCAATACATTGGTACCAGCTGATGAACTTTACATTTGAGAAAGTATATCAATAAATGAGTAAATATTTCATAATGATAAGTGGTATCAGGTGTCTATAAGAGTTAGCATACCCTGCTTGGCGCCACACCTGCCACTGTTGCTCAATAATATCAAAGTGCACTGATATTTAAGTGTTTTAATATTTGAAGATTTTATTTTCAATCAAATGCATGCGACCAAAGATAATAAAATCATACCCAGTATTCTGATGATGTTTTCAACAGTTTGTAAAGCTTTAGCCACTTTATCTGATGCTTCTTCTGCTGTTAGTTTAGCTGTGTTAGCTTTCTCTAAAGCCTGTAAGTTCAATAAAAAACAGTTAGGCATATTAGAGTGTAAAAACATTTTTTTTTCTAAACCTTTAACATATTTCAATGGTATTTGGATTTGAATTTCGTCAAAGAAAAAAATACATGACTGTCGTTTTGTGTAATTAAAGAAAGAGTAATATTTTACCACAATAACAACTTATGTTCAACAAGATCTTTTGCAATCAGCTGGTCATCAAACAACCTTTTGAAATTGATCTTTCACAGTTTATCTATAACCAATTAGAAACTTAGATGTGTTAAAAATATGTACGGTACCTCTTTAGAGAGAGATGAATCCTCGTCAGCCTGCGATTCCAAGTCTTTGAGCCTGGCATCAGCATTGGATATATCATCAGCCAAATCATCAGCTTCTTCCTTCAATCCTATAGCTTTATCTTTAGTCTGGTCAGATTCCTCTCGGATTCTACTCGCCTCCTGAAAACAAATCCATCTTTCTTTAGAATGCTTTTCTTCTCCTGAATGGGCTAATTGAGGACGGGCAAGCCATGCAGTGTGCAATGAAGGAAATTTTACCAGGACAGCCTTGTCTTATTTTCAATTTCCAACTGTCAAGGGATCTTCATCGTGCACAGTCTGTAGCACACGGGACCTCCGTTTATTGTCCCATCCGAACGACTAGACGCTTTTTATATGTCAGCCCCTCTGACATGTATCACTGATAGGTGGAAACCTGGTTTAAAAATTCTCATCAGGTTAGTGAGAAAGCTTCTAACTCACTGAGCCACCAATGCCCCTGTCGACTTGAGTCTATGTAAGAATTCGTAGGATAATCTCAAGTCAAATATTGTACTTGGACTTACTTAAATGCTAGGAACCGGACCCAGCTCCCCATCTCTAGAAGAGTCACTGCAAAAGCTCTTACCTTTGAAGCATCTTCAGCGGTTGATTGAGCTTCTTGAGCCAATCTATAAGCTTCTTGAGCATCTAATTCAGCTCCACTGAGGGCATTTCGAGCATCTTGAGTAGTGTCTTCAGCTTCTATAATGGTTCTCTCAATGTCTGGGACTTTGTTCAGTGCATCATCAGCTTTACCCTTACTCTCCTGTACCAACTCATCAAATCCTGCAAAACCAGAAGAAATGGAGTTTTACATCCTACTTTTCTGCTCTTTATTGAACTTAATGAAATGGAGTTTTACACCCTAGCCTTATTTAATTAGCTCTTTATTTGGGCTAATGAAATGGAGTTTTACATCCTTCTTTTCTGGTCCTTGTTGGGTTAATGGGGAAACTGTCAAGGAACATTTACGTACAGAGCCTGTAAATTCAACGCTTATTCTATGTCAGTTCCACCAACATGCACTACTAACAGAGGGTTGGGAATTTTCTTCTTATATGTCAAATATGGAAATTTTATATGCATGCTACACACACGACAATTATGTGTTAATAATAGTATAAGCACAGACTATTAAAACAACAAATACGTTGGTTTAACATATACCTTTAAGAAAGGCTAAGGTTTCATTATATAGGCACCGGCTATTAAAACAACAATTACATCTAAATAATAATATAAGCACAGACTAATAACACAACAATCACGTGTTAATAATATAAGCAAAGACTATTAAAACAATAAATACGTAGGAATAACACATACCTTTAAGAGTGGCTAAAGTTTCATTAGCTTCCTTCAAAGTCTTCTCTCCTAGATCAACAGCATTACGAGCTGTAGCTCTGGCAGCGTCCACCTCTGCTAGTAGCTCATCAGCTCTCTGTTGGAGTCGGACTCCGTCATCCAGTTTAGTTTCCGCACTGCCTTGTTTCTCTGCCACATCCTTCAATAACTGTTCATTCTGATCCAACAGACGTTCTGCTTCCGATTTTATTTGTCCTGCCTGCAATTTAACATGAAATTATGTTTATGGTTTAACCTTTTAGGATTAGATTGGGAAAAAAAGGAAAGGCAACACTGTGCAGTGTTTCATGAGGTGAAATTTTGAGGAATTACGGTCCTTGATTTATTGTCTAATCCAAACCACTTGATGCTTTTTCTATGCAAGTCCTACTGACAGGGAAACCAAGTTGGAATATCCAAAGGCAATTTGTGACTTTATCAAACATTAAGTTTTAGAGGAATTGCAAGAACAAACGACTGGTTACCTTACTTCACCAGAAATCCATAATTAAACCTACCTCTTCCTTGATCTGGTCCACGTCATTCATCAACTGATCGACGTCAACTTTAGGAACCTGTCTCTGAGCCTCGGAATACAAACTGATAGCATCATTGTGAGCTTCCTTAGCTAGGATCTGAGTACGTTCAGCAATAACTTCTGTTTGACTGTATAGTCTGTCGGCATTGTCGTGACTGAAAATATGATAGTGGACAATGAGGTAAATTTTGATTCAGCTGAACCAATAATTTTCAGATATTTCTTTAACCTTTGGAAAGGTTGAGGCAAATTGTTAGATGGACCTTATTTAATGGAAACCAAAGCACGAATAATACCAACTGTAAAACAAATCTCGAGGAAGTGAGGAAGTATATCAATAAATGAGTAAATATTTCATATTGAAAAAAGGTATCAGGTGTCTAGAAGAGTTAGCATACCCTGCTTGGCGCCAACACTGCTGCTCAATGGTATAACATCAATAGGTTATTGATTCATGTTGTGGAAGCAATGATAAGATGTGATAAACGTTGTATACCTACCTCTTGCAAGAGGTTGAAGGAATATGTACTTACTCTTGATTCAACAGTAGTATTTCTCGGGATGTTTTATCAGGCTGAGAGAAAGCTTCCTGGGCCAATCTTAAAGCTTCTCTTGAAGTATTCTGAGCTTCTTTGGCCATCATCTCAATTCTTTCAGCGTCTTCCATTTGTCTGCAAGAAAAATTATTAGTTATTTTTAGTGTCCCATCCAAATCACTAGATGCTTTTTCCATTCTAGCCCTCCTGCTGATAGGGAAAATCTTTAAGTACCATTTGGATTTAGCATCAGACATCATGATACCAAAAAGATTCACTGGCTAGTAAACTTGGTTCTGCCTCAAGGCCTGTAGCAAAGGTTTTATGAGGATGGGCATACAGTGTGCAATGAGAGAAATTTTATCAGAACAGAAGCATTACCAGCTGGTAGAAAGGCTAACTAACTCAGCTGTAAATGAGTACGGATGATCCAGGAAAGATCAATGCCAAGAGGTTTGGCCAAGGAACAGCTG
Source organism: Lottia scabra (assembly GCA_029955415.1). Classification (NCBI taxonomy): domain Eukaryota; kingdom Metazoa; phylum Mollusca; class Gastropoda; family Lottiidae; genus Lottia; species Lottia scabra. The sequence continues at coordinate 1,430,636 of JARJEI010000014.1, read as the reverse complement.
GGAGAAAGAATCCTCATGGAACCTAAGTTATAAAATATGGATATTTCTTTCTTTCTAACTAGCCCAGCTGTAAATGGGTACAGATAATCCGGGAAAGATCCAACACCAAATAGTTTGACCAAGACCCAGCTGGAGAAACGATCAACAGAGAAAGATCACATAGCTTGACCAAGAACCAGCTGGTAGTTGGAATCTCCAAAATCTAATTGTTCACCTACCGTTTAGATTCTCTGGTGGCTCGTTGAGCAATTTGAGTCATCTGCTGGGATTGTTTACCAAACTTATCCAAAGCTTCTAGAGCTCTCTCCAGAGCAATCTTTCCTTCACTGTCGATATAGTTTTCAGCTGCTCGCAGAGCTGTCTCTGCTCTGTCAATAGCCTCCTCTGCTTGTTTGATATCATTTAAACTCTGGCTAGAGACGTCAGTAGCTATTCCAATGCTGTTAGAGATTTTAGCACATTTGTCCAAGACGTCATTCAAAGCTTTACGAAGATCTTGAAGTTGTTTACCAATAGTACCATCTCCAGCTATAAATAGAAACAGAATCAAATGTTAAAGGGATAGTGAAGATATCTTTTAAACAGTGGCAGTGTCAGCTGCCTAGAACTGGGGGTTAAGATAGGGTGCAGATATGGGGGTGGGGGGCTTGGGTGAAAGAAAAACCAGTCCATTATTGGAATAAAAATCTATACAAGCAAAACATTTCCATTAGTCAATATCACATCCAAAAACATGGCAAAATCAAGAGTAATAGTACCATCAGGCATTTCAAAAAGAGTAAGCATGGTCTGCTTGGAATCTAAGGGATTCTTCCACAGAAAGAACAGATTGATGCTTGCTTACACGAAAAATTCTTCATGTTTTGAAAATTCCTCGTAATAATGTTGGTGTATTATGGTTATCGAGAATACGACCCCCCGATTAAAGAAATATTTATACTTACTGGAAGCACCTCGGGCATCATTTAACAAGACATTAACTGATTTGTTGACAGTTTTTAGATGGTTGATAAATTCTGTATCGTTAAATAGTCCAGGGTTGGCCTCGATATTATTAATAAGATTTGACAAATCTCGTAGTTTACCACGATGAATGTTCACTCGTTCCTGTACCAGATCATAACAAGGGGGACAATCTGAAATTAAACAAAATTTATTGAAGCAAATGGTGATGAACATTATGCTGCACTTGAGGATGATCAGTACAATGCCATGTCCAAAAGTATAATAAGGACCAATTTAGGAAACCTGTAGGTAGACTTTCAAGTTACTGAGCCACTGCAAGAAGAAGACAGTCCACCAAGTAAATGAGTTTAACTTGTATTTTTTGGCTAAAAAAGGTAGAAAGCATCACCATAGACTACAAAACCTAAACAAAAGTTTTTTTCACATTTCCAAATTTAAGAAGTAGCAAGAAGTTTATTTATTATGACAGATTAATGCATTGACAAAAAAAAAAAACCCCAAAACTACAGAAATTGCTTACCAATACTCCAGGCTTTAAAACATTGTCAATAAAAATACAAAAATAATAGAAGTTGCTTACCAATACATCCAGCAGAGATGTTGAATTTATTTTCAGCACACCGATCACATCTTCTACCATCAACGTTGGTTCGACACGGACAGTTACCATACTCATCACATTGATAGTCTAGAGATCCTTCTGGGGCACAGTCACAAGCTGAAAACAGAGTTGAAAAAAGCTGATATTAAACTTTGACACATGCTAAAAACGAACAGTCATAGTTGGATAGAGCTGAAATTAAGCTTCAGCAGCAGTGTGGTGTCAGACAGGGTATATACTAACTCTTCTAGTCACCTGATACCACTTTTTAGAGAGTTAATGGCTGGGAAAGATTATAGCTAACAGATTTAGCCAAGAGTTTAGTCCATAAGATTTATCCAAGAGGTTTAGCCAAGTGGTTTGACAAGAGGTTTAGCCAAGTGGTTTCGCCAAGAGGTTTAGCCAAGTGGTTTGACAAGAAGTTTAGCCAAGTGGTTTGACTAAGAGGTTTAGCCAAGTGGTTTGGCCAAGTGGTTTGACAAGAGGTTTAGCCAAGTGGTTTAGCCAAGTGGTTTGACTAAGAGGTTTAGCCAAGTGGTTTGACTAAGAGGTTTAGCCAAGTGGTTTGACTAAGAGGTTTGGCCAAGTGGTTTGACTAAGAGGTTTAGCCAAGTGGTTTGACTAAGAGGTTTAGCCAAGTGGTTTAGCCAAGTGGTTTGACTAAGAGGTTTAGCCAAGTGGTTTGACTAAGAGGTTTAGCCAAGTGGTTTGACTAAGAGGTTTAGCCAAGTGGTTTGGCCAAGAGGTTTAGCCAAGAGTAGTCAATGAGGTTTAGCCAAGACGTTTAGCCAAGAGGTGTAACCAAGAGGTGTAACCAAAATGTGTTACAAATGGTAGCAAGGATTCTCATCAATTCAAGTTGGCAATTTTGTATAAAGATGTTCTTTTGAAAAATTGAAATACTTACCAGTACAGCCTTCCATAGAGAAACCATAGTGATATCTTTGACAGGTGTCACAACGTCTACCAGACACGCCCACTTTACATTGACATTGTCCAGTATTGGGGTGACAGGTTATATTGGTAGATCCTATTCTATCACAGTCACATGCTTCTCCTCCTATAATATAAACAGATTGATTGAATGAGCCAATGTGGTAATAAGTGTATAAATGAGTTTATGAATGAAGGAGCCAATGTATGAATGAGTTAAAGTATGAATGAGTTAAAGTATGAATGATTAAATGTTTAAATTAGATAATGTATGAATTAGCTAGAGTATGAATGATTCAGTGAATGAATATGAATATAATCTAATCAGTAAATGAATTGATAAAAAATTACATAACTGAAAAGGAATAAATGAATGCATTAGCAAATAAGGAATGATACATGCAAATAAAGCTTGCAATCCAATGATGACTTAGCAATGAAAAGGAGTTCTACTCATTTGTCCTTCTCCGGCTAATGGAATGTGCTATGCCACATGATATATTGGCACCCATTCCTTCAAAAATTCACAATAAAAGAAGAACTTACCTTTCCCACTGTTGATGTTCCAGTAGCCAAGTTCTAGAGAATCACACCGTGGACCGATAATATGAGGTAAACAAGAACATTGTCCTGTAGTTTGATCACAACCTATCTCTTCTCTAGTACCATTCTCAAAACAATTACACGCTGAAACAAAAAACAAACAAATTATAAAATATTTCTTCTCTAGTACCATTCTCAAAACAATTACAAGCTGAAAAAAATACCAGAAATTGTGAAATATTTCAAATAAATGGAGTTTCCATCTAATGGTACCTATTTGTAATGAAGAGGCCAGATAACGTCACAAAGTTTTCTGCAACTGTTTGAATATAATAGAGAGATAATGCCATTTAGTGTGCAATGGGGGAAATTTTGTCATGGATAGCAACATTAGCATAATCTCAGATTTTTAACTGTTGAGGGATATTTAATATGCACAGACTATAGCACATGGCTCTGCAACACAAGAAAAGTCTCATCTTTTTATGTCAAACTGTCACGGAAATGGACAGCCTATAGGTCTTGGAGAATAACAGATAAACAAAGAATACTCACATTTACAATCTCCTTTTGGTATTTTCAAGGCCTCGCCATAGTAGCCTATCAGACATTTTTCACAATAGTACCCAGCTGTATTATAAATACATTTTCTACATTCTCCTGTTGTACTGTAAATATATATAATATACATTTAATGGATGCATTTAGAAAGGACTGTTGAACAAGATCCATGCATCAAGCTGAAAAGCTGTTTTATGTCCTAATTTTCTTCAACTATTCAGCTCATAAAGACATGCAAGGCCATGTTGTATGCATTGAAGGAACTTTGACCAAACATTTTTCTTCCCTTTTTCAACGTGTTAGTTTTAGCGGAATTGCAAGAACCACAGATGTCGGAATGGAGATTAGAATGGTGCAAATTGATGCTATCAGTGTCCCCGATACACATACAAAGTTTAAAAAACCTCTTTACAATCCCTTTAATGCTAAACGGCAGAAGAACAGGAAGTTACATTTGATTTTGAGCAAATATTTAACCTTACTGGATTGATACAGAAGCTAGTGCTTGAGAATCCAGTAATTATAGACCTATTTACCTGTTGCAATTTCCGACTGCGTTGGAATCAATATTCTCATTACAGAAACATGTCTGACATTGTCTTCTATCACCATAGCGACCTTCAGGATCACCAAAATAACCATCTGTACAGTATTCACAACGATTACCTAAAAATAGTCACAACATTTACAATAAATAATGAAGATTAGCAAACACCATGCACTGACATTGGGTGTCTAACATGCTAGATAACCTCGTATACTATACTATAAGAGTTATCTTCCCTTGCCCATTTACCAGGCAAGATGGTTGCCTATCATGACCGAGTCATTACATAGTCTCGAACAAAATGACGAAGGTTGAGCCAAATGAGTTTAACCTACCTCCATATCCATCTTGACAATCAGTACACACAACTTCCTTATTGGCTGTCAGAATACAAGCTCCTCCTCCTGGGCAGGGACAGGCCTGACAATCATCTTGAGACCCACCTCTAGCATCACCATAGAAACCATTATTACAACGTTCACAGTTGGCGCCCATTGTATTATGTTGACAGATACATCTTCCTGTTAATCAAAAAAATTAAAATTTCAGAATATGACAAGTGCCGACTTTTTATAACGTCAAAATGACGAAATTAAATTATTTAATTCAAAACACAGAAAAAATTCAAAATACCATGATATGATTGTTTGATGCAAATAAATTCAAAATTAACAAAAAAAACTCCCCTAATTTTAAAAATAGACTCTTCCGAATATACATGTACAGTTTCATATTGATAGAGAGAATGCATGTGTGGAAAAGTTCATTATAAAGACGAGGGGTGTCAAATAGAAGACTGGCACATTTTTGCAGTATTGACCACCAGTGCCTAAAAAATTACCCAACCTCCCTCACCCCATAAAAAAAGACACTGACCTGTATTAACATCACAGATGTCAGAATGGTTGTTACATTGACAAGGGACACATTTAGAGAAGGGTCCACCATTGGCTGGGTCTCGTTTGTACCCTGGGGCACAGGACTCACAGAACTGACCCACATATCCTACGGGGCAGGTACATCTCTCTACCCACGAAGCTTCTACACCCCCATCAAACCCACGTCTTGCTGTTTCCAGTTTTATATCATCAACAAATCCTACACCTACAATAGATAAGAAATGAAATAAAATGGAGTTTTACGTTCTGTTTTTCTGCACCTGTATGGGCTAATGGGGACAGGCAAACGCCATGCAGTTTTTCATAGAATAGATAAAAGAAATGAATGAATGGTGTTTCACATACCACTTTTCTGCAACTAATGGGCAAAATAGGTCGGACAAATGCCATACAGTGCTCACTAAGAAATTTTGCCAGGACAACGGCATTAGCCTACTCTTATTTTCGATTTCCAACTGACAAGGGATCTTTAACATACACAGGACCTCGTTTATTGTCCCATCCGAACGACAAGACGCTTTTTTCCATGTCAACCTCTCTAACCTGCATCACTGACAGGGGAAACCAGGTTGAAAAATCTGAAGGTATCATCTCGACCCATGCCAGGATTGAACCCTGGACCTTCAGGTTAACTCACTGAGTAACGGCAGCTCACTGAGCCACCTGAAAAAGCCAAAGGTATCATCTCGACCCATGCTGGGATTGAACCCTTGACCTTTTGGTTAACTCACTGAGCCATCGAGACTCCTATAACAAAGAAAAGATAATTTCTAAAAATAATTCACCATACCTTCGGCATTATAAGTAGCTCTAATCTTAATGGCGGTGATATTAGATAAAATAGTTATAAAATCTTGCGGTTTTAACGTCGGTACCCATTGATACTGTTTACCATCTTTTAAACGGAACTTATAGTCTAGATTAATAATAGTGGGTACGGGGTTACCCTGGGCGAAGATAGGTATCGAGATCTGTTGACCTGACCCCTCAATGATGATATCAATGACCGACGCCCTAGCATTCTCCTCCCCTATTTTCAGTTTAAACATAAGATGTTGGTTGTAGCTGAAACGTTGATTTCCCAAATATCGTGCTGAAAAAATAAGAAAGATAAAATAAAGCAATGTGTTTCTACTGATTATTGTTAAGGAAAGCTAAGCCTTGATCACAAAGTCGCATAAAACCATAAAGTTGTGGCAAATAATCATGTCGAAACACTTTAAAGCTAGCTTATACTATTTTTTTTTGTAATGCGCTGTCACTTCTAAATGTAATTGTATACAAACCTGGTGCGTTGAAGTAAACAGCATCAGCTCCTGGAGCCGAGACACCAACGTTCTGTAGAATACCGTTATATTGTATAGGAACTTCTGTATTTCTTCTATCTACCGCATTCCACCTCTGTTTACCTGCATAGACAAAATACTTTTAGTAATATTTCAATAGTCCACAAATTTATTTGATTTCCATCAATCCTACACCTTTCTCAGCCTGATGCAGTGTTCCATTGTGGAAATTTTTCCAGGATACCAGCATGCTCCTCTGCTTTTTTTTTTTTTAAATTTTCAACTGTTGCAGGACCTTTCCATGTGCAGCCTGCACCACAAAGAAATTAATCCATTTTCAGGAATCAGGGAAACCATTAGGTATTGTCTCGACCTATGCTGGGATTGAACCCCGGACCTTCAGGTTAGCAGAGCAAGTACGGGAAAGGCTTTGAAAGTTACATTGAATGCTTTCAGATCAGCTTCCATGAATTTAAAACCCTCAAAATTTACCTGTTTCGAAGTCAGTTGAGATAGTTCTAGCGAAGTATGAAGGTGATACATCACAAACAGACGCGTGGCCATAACAAAAACAGGGGAGACAACCAGCAGGATTATTTTCACTTAATCCAAAAAATCCTGGTTTACAGCTGAAAAGACAAAAAAAACATAAAGCTATCTTGAATTGAGTTTCCGATGTTCCCTTTTTGGGGCAAGGGCAATAACTCTGCTTCTAATGATCGAAAATAGCTCAAATTCGAACTTGATCTGCGTTTTATGAATATGAATACCGGTACACATCGTTTACAAGCAAATATTGATGGACCGACCGACAAACGGACGGCCCGACTGACGGACAGGGGTGCTGACAATATACGTCCTCACAGAGAGATGTGGGCGTATAAAAATGAGGCGGGCGTATAAAAATGAGTCTGGCAACCCTTTGATTTAAGGTAGGAGAATTTTGAACAATGCTATTCATCCTGAGCCCTCCTTTACGTATAGTTTCATCAATGGCTTTGGCTTATAAAATGAGTTAAATCAAATTTTAATGACACCTATGGATGGAACGTAAGAAAAAAACGTTGATATGACTTACGTATCACAGTTCTGTCCCTCGACGTTGACTTTACAGGAACATGACCCCGTTCTAGGATCACAGCGAGATTCACCATCTAAACTACCCGCTGCTGAACACGAACATTGTCTGAAATATAAACAGATTGTTTTCATAGTCATTGTATAATATTGTGCCAAAAGAAATACAATTGTGTGGAAGAAAACGTTAGAAATTTGCCAGAAATGAAATAAATCAAGTTTTATATCTTACAATTCTGCTCTATATTGGGGTCTAAATCCAATGTTAAGGGATTGTAAAGAGTTTTTCTAAACTTTGTATGTGTATCGGGAACACTGATAGCATCAATTTGCACCATTCTAATTTCCATTCCGACGTCTGTGGTTTTATGCAAAGATATCAATAGTAGCTTCCGGTAGATCACTGATAGTGACGTGACGTCATAAAACATGTTAGTTTTAGTGGAATTGCAAGAACCACAGACGTTGGAATGGAAATTGGAATGGTGCAAATTGATGCTATCAGTGTCCCCGATACACATACAAAGTTTACAAATACGAATACTATCCCTTTAAATGAATTTCAATCTTACCTGCATCCAAGAGGACCGAAGTCATAATAGTTGGTTTCACACCGATCACATTTACTACCGGCGACCCCGGGTTTACAACGGCATTGTCCTGTTTCATCACACTGCATACTCTCAGAACCTGGAAATTTTAAAATATCGAGTTTTACATCCTACCTTTCTGGACATGATTTGATAATCGAAAGACATGATGCAGTGTGCAATGAGGAAAATTTTGTCACTAAAGAAACATTAGTCTCATTCTTATCTGAATTCCATCTGTAGAGGGATCTATTACATGCTGTGTAGCACACGGGGCCTCGGTTTATTGTCCCATCTAAACAACTAGACACTTTTTCTATGTCAACCACTCCGACCTGCATCACTGACAAAGGGAAACTGGTTGAAGAATCTAAAGATATTAGCCTAAACCAAGGGAAATTTGCCATGATGATTATTTTTGCCTTTTTGATGTCAACTCTCCAACCTCAATGAAAAGAAGATTTCAGGTTCAAATGTCTGAATACATATCTCGACCAAAACTTACCGATTTCATTACATTGACAATCGCGACATCTATTTTCTGGTTGACGTCTGTAATGATTCACTAGACATCTTTCACAGTTCACACCAGCAGTGTTATCACGACAATTTTCACAATGGCCGCCATGACCCGTACGTCTATAGAGCTCAGCATCAAAAAAACATTGGTTGGAAAGACCATTACAATTACACGCTGAAAAAAATTAGATATGCTGACTTTAATGTTGTTTTAAGAGCATCCACAAGGTAATTAGAATGAAAAATGGGTTTGATTTATAAAACTCTGTTCTTTTTTGGGACACATTAAGTTTTAGATGAATTTTTGGGGGTAAAGATTTTTAAGAAACTTCAAATAAGAATTGAATCAAGCATATACCAAATCAAAAAATCAAAATGGGAACAGGCAAAAATTAAAAATAGTACGTTCCAAAAATTTAAAAAATAAATTCATATAACATAGACATACAAAATTCATTCCGAATTCCAAATTCTGTACTTACCTTACATCATCCTTAAAATGATAGGCATGATAGAAAAATATTGGAAATGAAATGAAATATGAAGTAAAAATGAACCCTATCGATCTTAGATCCGAAATCTTGAAACCCAAAACTATTCCACAAGAACAATATTTATAGTATACAGCTTAAATCTGAAAATCAAGTGGCTGAAATATGCAAACTTTTTGTATGGGGGTAAGGATTTTTTAACTGTGCAGCCCCTGCAATCTAAAGGCAAACAACTTTCAAATGTGTATACTTTCTCTAGCGCTATTGGACCTCTTTTATAGATCACAATCAATCTAGCAAGACCAGGCCTTCTCAAATGGCGACCCGCGGGCCAAATCCGGCCTGCGACACCCTTGAGAATGGCCTGTCTAGAGTGACCTCTTCCGCTAAAACTGTCTGTTCGTTATGCTAGCTTAGCTCTATTTGGCCCTTATATTTTTTTTATAAAATGCATTTGGCCTGGGCTAGACAATTGTGTGCCATAGGTTCAAATCCTCTACGAAGTACAAGTTATCAAAGTGTTCAGAAAGATAAAATTGTTATACTCACGTCTGCATTCGTTAGCCTCAGTTTCATAAGCGCGAGACCAGGGTCGGTCGTTAAAGAATGGAAGACATTCCTGACAGTTAGAACCAGTAGTATTATGTTCACATTTACAGATTTGTTGATCTTCAACACCTTGAGTCAGAGAATAAGTGTAACATTCATTAGCATGACCATTACATTGACACCTGGAATAGAGAGAGTGAATGAATGAATGAAATGTCATACACTAGCATGGTTGTTTCATTGACAACTAAAAAAGACAGAAAAATGAATGAATGAATGGTTGAATGAATGAATGAATGAATGAATAAATGGTTGAATGAATGAATAAATGAATGAATGAATGAATGAATGAATGAATGAATGAATGAATGAATGAATGAATGAATGAATGAATGAATGAATGAATGAAAGAAAGAATGATATACAAGCATGTATCATTTCCATGTTTAGACATTGCATTTGTAATTGGAAAGAAGAAAAAGTGAATGATCGAACGAACAAATGAATGAATGAATAAATGAACATTCAGAGTTATGTACAGGCAATATTACAAAAAAATTATAACTGGTGCCATAACATATCCAAATCCAAAAATGTCAGAGAGACTGTAACTTACCTAGCACCAACAGATAAATCAGAAATGGCGTAGAAATATGATCGTAAAACTTGAGGATCACCAAATACTTCATCACCAAACGTATTCATACGTGTCAGAACTATTTTAATATCAGTGGCTGTCACCCAATCCTGAAAAGATAAAACATAATAGAAGTTTTTGACAAAATTGCTCAGTCGGTTTTGCTTGGATATGAGCAAATGGTGGTTGTTGTGTTTGAGGGTTTGGTTCTCAATTGTGGTGTGAGAGTCCGATGACCTTAAATAAGTCGTCTTCACTCATAATTCCAGTCAACCCAGCTGTAAATGGGTACGGATAATCCGGGAAAGATCAATGCCAAGAGCTTTGGACAAGGACCAGCTGGAAGAAAGGATCCTAACGAAACCAAAGTTGTTACTCTTGTAAAATAAATACCAGTATGTTTCTCTCAGATGCAGAAAAGTAGGACATACAACTTAAATCTTTTCATTTCCAACTTAAATCTTTTCATTTCCCCTTCTGGAATATAAGTCTAAGAAAGATCCCCAAGAGACAATGATCCAAAGGGATGGAAAGACCCTCGAGAGAAACCTGCTAAAATAAAGTCCCCCCAGCTTTCTGAACTATTAAACAGATGATAATAACAAATAGTAGAATATAAAACAAGAGTATGTATACATAGGAAATATTAGATTTCACCACATCTGATCAACAACTGGTTTCTATCTATTAAATATACAACACACTGACTTTAATACTTTACATAGATCTTTGTTTGATCCAATTGCACAGTGCCATCAAGTGCATGTTATGTTTTTTAGGGACATGAGGATTTTGCATTGAGCCATGAGAACAGGTTTGTTTGGATCTAAACTGCATAGTGCCATCATGTGCATGTCATGTTTTTATAGACTGGAACATCTTGCAGTGTGTCAGGAGGTAAACTTTGTTTGGATCTTAACTTTGTTTGAATTCAATTGATTGCACAGAGCCATCAAGTGCATGTTATGTTTTTAGGGACATGAACAGCTTGCAGTGTGCAATGAGGGAAATTTTGTTTGGATCTTAAAATTGTTTGATCTCAATTGATTGCACAGTGCCATCAAGTGTATGTTATGTTTTTTAGGGACATGAACAGTTGCAGTGTGCAATGAGGGAAATTTTGTTTGGATCTTAACATTGTTTCATCTCAACAGACTGCACATGGCTATTAAGTTGAATCATTTTTAATCAACATCTTGCAGTGTGCCATGAGGGAAATTTTGTTTGGATCTTTACTTTGTTTGATCTTAACTGACTGCAAAGTGCTATTAAGTGCATGTTTTGATTTTAAGGACATGGCTTTAAAGGGATTGTAAAGGGGTTTTCTAAACTTTTTAGATGTATTGGAAGTCCAGGATAGACATAAAAGTTTAGAAAACCACTTTATTATCCCTTTAAACCTGACATAAAAATATTTGTAAGCAGTAGGTGTAAAATAGCCTCCTACAGTTTGATATACAATATGGTGTTAGAACCAGATGTTAGATTGACTGCACTGTCTGCTATAAAATATTGGTCCACCCAGTCTAATTAAAATCAGACCCTAATTTCGTTCGTTCGAATTTTTTAAATCCGTTTTTTTAACCACTACATTAAGGTCTGAGAACGAGACGCTGTATCAACCGTTCACGTTAACTTTGACCTAACCTTGATAAAAATGACCTAATAAACTAGTCTACAGTACTTCGGAATCCTAGAATGCACCTATTGTTCGAGAACAAAATCCTAGCGCACGAGAGGGCAAAGATATGATTGGTTAAAACAAAGGTCATTAAGGTTAGGTCAAAGTTAACGTGAACGGCTGTTACAGTGTCTCGTTCTCAGACCCTAATGTAGTGGTTTAAAAACCGGGTTTAAAAAAAAACCGAACGAACGAAATTAGGGTCTGATTTTAATTAGACTGTGGTCCACCCAACATCAATCTAGTTTATCAGCCTCCCTGACTAATTGCCTACTGTTAACATCTAGATAGCTATTGATCAACTCCTTAAGATTACAACTAAGATTTACTTCATGTTGGTGTTCGGTGTAGAGTAAATAAAATGCCAGAAGAAATCTTCTATCAGTATCAGGAAGATAAAAAATGGCAGCAGAGCTAGTATCTAGGTCAGAGTAAAATAGATTAAAGTGATAACTCAAACCCTGCCTCTCTTAACCTACTCCTAGTAATTTATAACTTGCCTTCTGGTAGAAAGTAGAACATTTTGATTTTGAGATGATACTAAACTAGTCCATTGACCTTACATTACTTCATTTTGAGAAAATAGTTGTAACTTTTACATCGGACCTTCTCAATTAAGTTTTATAAAGGGCCAAATGCATTTTATGAAAAAAATATAAGTCAAATAGAGCTTAGCTAGCATAGCGAGCAGAGTGTTTTAGTGGAGGGGTCGCTCATGATGGGCCACACTTGAGGGCGTCGCAGACCGCTATTTGAGAAGGCCTGTTTTACATACATTTACTAAAGCATTGCATTGATCTTTCAATTTTTAGATTATTTGTACCAAGTACATGAAACCCCCTCCCACACCCCCTAAATATGCCACTGCTGGAAGACATCTGCCAATAATTCATAAACTATTTAATAAACCATCAAACTATTTCCTGTACTTTTAACTTGTCTTCAAGAAGTTATTTCTTCATCAGGAAACAGTTCATTTCCTATTAAATATTTCACTCAACAAACTTATAAACTTACTGAAATCATATATCTTACTTTATTAACAAATAGGTTTTCATATTCAGACTTAGATCTGGGAACATGTGAAATAAACATTTCAATAACGGTACTCTTAGGAAGCAATTCAAATTGGTAAAAGTGTAAACAGAGCTTTTCTTTTCCTATTCCAATGATTCAATGCCCTACAGTGATCAATGAGGTAAAATTTACATGATTTAAGCACAAGCCATCATCATTTGATGTTTTTAAGTATTGGTACCTGCAGGCTACAGATGTGGTATATCCAATATTCCAATGAATAAATGCCCTGCAGTGATCAATGAGGTAAAATTTACATGATTCAAACAGTAGCCTAAATGATAGCATGTTTTTATATATTGGTACCTATAAGCTACAGATGTGTTATATATTTGTCAGTGCCATGTGGAATTCATCATCAATGTAAATAAACATAACACATCATCTTGTATAAACTAACACAACTCTACCCCCCTAGAGTCTCTAGATATATTACTTTGATAGTGATCTCATGTGCTATATAAACTAACATAACTCTACCCCTAGAGTCTGTAGATATATTACTTTGATAGTGATCTCATGTGCTGTATAAACTAACACAACTCTACCCCCCTAGAGTCTCTAGATATATTACTTTGATAGTAATCTCATGTTCTATATAAACTAACACAACTCTACCCCCTAGTGTCTCTAGATATATTACTTTGATAGTAATCTCATGTTCTATATAAACTAACACAACTCTACCCCCTAGAGTCTCTAGATATATTACTTTGATAGTAATCTCATGTTCTATATAAACTAACATAACTCTACCCCCTAGAGTCTCTAGATATATTACTTTGATAAAGATCTCATGTGCTATATAAACTAACATAACTCTACCCCTAGAGTCTGTAGATATATTACTTTGATAGTAATCTCATGTTCTATATAAACTAACATAACTCTACCCCTAGAGTCTGTAGATATATTACTTTGATAGTAATCTCATGTTCTATATAAACTAACATAACTCTACCCCTAGAGTCTGTAGATATATTACTTTGATAGTGATCTTATGTTCTGTATAAACTAACATCAATTTTATACAGAACATTTTTAAACACAAGGAATTAACCAGCATTTTTAAAACATGAAACAAAAGATAGAAAGAAAAAAATGAAATTGAGTTCTACTTCCTATTGAGCTAATCAGGAAGGGCAAATGCCATTCAGTGTATCGGGGACACTGATAACATCAATTTGCACCATTCCAATTTCCATTTTGACGTCTGTGGTTCTTGCAATTCCACTAAAACTAACGTGTTTTATGATGTTAATCACTGTCAGTGAAGTCATAAAACGCGTTAGTTTTCCACAGGCATCGGAAAGGAAATTGGAATGGAGCAAATTGATGCCGTCAGTGTCCCTTTCAAACTGGAAAAAATATGCTTACCTGTAAAATGGGACTGTCTTCAAATTGGAAGGCACTGGGACGCCCTTCTAGAGTACTGAACGCTACACTGCCTCCTGTTAGAGGTGAAATATCACTGAACTCATCAGTACATATAGCTACAGCTTCATTGTCTCTTAATATCACTCCTCGCCTGGGTAATCCATATGTCTTCTCACATGATCCACTGTAGAATTGATAAGGTATCCAGGGATTGTTTCCATTTCGTTTGTAAATGGCAAAACTTTCTGGTCTTGGAGAATGGAATCGAATTCTGACGTAAGTGATGGAAAAGGCTTTTTCTGAAAATAGAAAATAGGATACATTAAAAATAAGATAGAGAGAATTTGAGTTGACATTCTGAAAGAAAAAGAAAACTGGGCATTCAAAATAACAGTTAAAGGGATTGTAAAGTGATTTTCTAAACTTTGTATGTGTATCAGGAACACTGATAGCATCAATTTGCTCCATTCCAATTTCCATTCCGACATCTGTGGTTCTTGTAATTCGTGTTAGTTTTAGTTTTATCAGTGTCCCCGATAAACATACAATGTTTAGAAAAACTCTTTACAATCCCTTTAAGCAAAGTCAACTGGTCTCAAAGCACTGACTGTGGATTCAGAATTATCTTACATTGAGGGGAATTCGCATAGAGATTGTGGTATTCATATAGCCAGATACTGGCAAGGAAAAGTGCTATTTTGGTGGAAGCCAACAGCACTGGCTGTGGAAAAAGGATGATATTAAAATTAATTGGTGGAAAAGACATCAAAAATGTTAAAAAAAATTTTTATATGTACTTTATATTACAAGGACATACCTTCGCCCTATATGAGGCCAGATGTGAATGTTTTTTATCAAAAGGGTAATAAAAATGTAGATATCAAAGTAAAAGTAGGGCAATGAATGTTTAAAGATGTATCACCAGTCTGTGTCTGACTAGAGACGATATTTTATAGTTTAATCACCTGTCATATATAACATGATTATTCATAACCTCACCCCAACTTTAATCATTATCCTCAGATGATAGGAGCTTCTTAATCTCTAATATAGTCTTATATACATTTATATGATAGGGACTTCTTAATCCCGTATAGATATTCATGTGATAGGAGCTTCATGATCCCTGACATATATTCATACGATAGGGGCTTCATAATCCCTTAGAATATCCATTCAATAGGGACTTCATAATTCCTAACATGTATTCATCTGATAGGGGCTTCATAATCCCTTACATGTATTCATGACACAGGGGGCTTCATAATAACTTACATCTGCAGATGATAGGAGCTTCATAATCCCTTACAATATCCATTTAATAGGGACTTCATAATCCCTTACATGTATTCATGTGATAGGGGCTTCATAATCCCTTACACGTATTCATGAGATAGGGGCTTCATGATCCCTTACATGTATTGAGTATTCAAATGATAGGGGTTTCATAATCCCTAAGAATATATTCAAGTGATAGGGGCTTCATTATCCCTAATATGTATTCATGTGATAGGGGCTTCATTTTCACAACATAGCAGCTGTACAATACTTCACGTGATAGGGCCTCATAATCTCTCACAAATATCTGGTGATAGGGACTTCTTGATTGCTTACACACCCTAACATAATAGGGGCTTCTTCATCCCTTTAAATACACCTTAATTTGTGGGCTTTCAAATAGTTGGTTTATACATAGGCTTGTGAAGATGGTTTATATATTGGACTGTGAAGATGTCCCGTGCCCCACATTAAAGATACAGTAACTACAGGCCTAATTTAAATTGTAAATTTCATTGAAAACTTGTAGGCCGAATAATAGCCTTCCATTGACTGGACTTGAAAATTGGCCTACATAATGAGTGTTCTATGTTTATTTCTTACTTTGTAACTCAATTCAAATTACTGGTGGTTAGCCAAGCTGAAAATCAACATTTTATTACGGTGTCTCAAATGACATCAAAATTTAGCTGAATTTCTTATTTAAGTTGAGATTTTGTAGCAGAATACAGACAGACACAGCTATCTCAGGCTTCATTAAGATGCTTCTTGGATCATTCTGCAAATTTTAACCATTGAATTAAATGCAGTTTAAAGGGATTGTAAAGTGGTTTTCTAAACTTTGTATGTGTATCGGGGACACTGATAGCATCAATTTACACCATTCCAATTTCCTTTCCGATGTCTGTGGTTCTTGCAATTCCAAACTAACACGTTTTATAACACCACTGACACACGTTTTTTGTTATTGTCAAAATGTCTCGTTCCCATATTTCAACATTATGTTTAAATTGATATAAAATATTGCACCCAATGCCATTTAATATTCCTGTTTGATGTTTGATACTGTAATTTGATATGTGTTTTATAAACCGACAAATATAGGGTAGGGATTAGATATAGAAATATCCTATTATGTTTTTAATGTATTAACTAGTCACGTAATGTACCCATGATTGTCAGGTTCAATACCCTTATATAATGTGACAATTAATGGTCGCATGCGCTGTGAGGTTCAAAACCCTTTTTAAAAGTTGTACTCATTGTAGTAGGCAATACACAATGGTATAATATGGTATAAGGCGCTGTAACCAGGTGTTTAGGCAATTGAATATGGACAAGCCATGCAGTGTTCAACAAGGTAAATTTTGTCAGGACTGTGGCATTAGCTTACTCAATTTCCAACAGTCAGAGATCAGTACATTAAGATTTATATACAATGGCTATCTTAACATGCTATGCAATGTGCAATGAGGGAAATTTTGCCAGGACAGCGGCATAAGCCTACTCTTACTTTTGATTTCCAACTGCACAGCCTGTAGCACACATGGCCTCAGTTTATTGTCCCATCTAACGGCAAGATGCTGTTTCCATGTCAGCCTCTCAAACCTGCATCATTGACAAGGGGGAAACCGGGTTGAAAAATCCCAAGTGTAGTTAAAAACCTTTTGGAGTTTAATTATGATTGCCAAGGGCCAGTTCCTGCTGACCCAACCCTTGGCCTTACAATGATGCTGCCTATGTCTTGTAGATATCAAATTGTTGAATGGCCATCTGACCACTATGATAGGCCTAGTAGGAATTTATAACATGTTTATATATTGGTCTAATAAAAATACCAAGTTAAAATAGGTCAGAGGTCATTGTTTGTATAGTGTTGGTCAGTCTTGACCTATTTTCTCTCTGATTAATCTTTCTTCTCACCTTCAACATGGTTTGTATTTTATCATGGTTAGGCTGATATGCCTTTTACTCTGAGTGCAGTTCAGGGGGGTTGACATGAAAAGCGTTTAGCTCTTGGAACTGGGCAATAAACCAAGAGCCCTAACTACAGGTTCCTCCATTAAAGGAAATTTTGCCAAGACAGCAGCATGACCCTACTCTTAGTTTAGATTTCCAACTGTCCAGAGAACTTTTAAGTGCATAGTTTGTGGCATATAGGGCCTTGGTTTATTATTCAGTTTAAATGACTGCTTTTTCAATGTCTGCCCTCTGACCTGCATCACACATATCTTACAAAGGCATATCTAACCAACCTCACTACAATATTGGAGTATTTGTGAATCAAACAGATCAGCCTATCATTGTGAAGTAGAGAGTAAAGTATAGAGTACTTGACAATTGACCACAGAGGTTACACAAATTCATATAGACCACATCAAATTGTAAACCCCCATCTTTTTTTTTATCGACAGGGCTTCCTATCTTGGCTTACAGTTATTTCTTAAAGGGATTGTAAAGTGGTTTTCTAAAATTTGTATGTGTATCGGGGACACTGATAGCATCAATTTGTGCCATTCCAATTTCCATTATGACGTCTGCGGTTCTTGCAATTCCACTAAAACTATCGCGTTTTATGATGTCACTGACAGTGATCTGTATAGCTATTAATAGTAGCCTCCGCTAGATCACTGGTTAAGGTTGAACTGAATACCAGAAAGACACCAAAAATTCGCAAACAAGCCAAAAGTGGACTTGGATAAAAAGAATTAAGTCAGAAGAAATGATAGGTATCTATTTTCACCTAGAATGAAACACGATATAACCTGAGTAATCCCAGTAAATCTATTTTCAACACAAACCATCTTATATACACTCCAAATAAACGAATAAAATATCACTTCTGTCACAAGTTAATCTTATTTAGATCAGCGTAAATCTATGCCATCTTGAAAATGTCGCGTCTGAGTGTTTTTTTTTTTAAATCAATGGCAACAATTTTCAAAGGGAGGGGCTTCTTTTGGAGAAAATAGTAGCACTTGCCAGTCTTTGAGGAAGGGATGTAGCATTGTTGGTTAGAGTGTTGGTCTATTTTCATGACTTCGTCTTTCTTCATTATTCCAATCCACCAATGTTTGCAAAATTATGGATAATCCAGGAAAGATCAATGTCAAGAGGTTTAATCAATGACCAGTTTTCGAGAATCTATGGATCTGAAATGCAGACTGCAATTTATCAACAAAACAAAAAACCAAGATATTTTTTTCCAAAAAAAAAAAGAACAGTAACTGTCTAATGTTAATCTAGTAGGTATTATAACCAATGTTTTAGATGTCAAAAATAAACAACTCGGAATGTTGACAGTGTCTGTCTGTCTGTCTGTCTGTCTGTCTGTCTGTCCGTTCACTTCGCACCACTGACTTCATCTAATGTCATCTAACACAAAAAGGTTAAAGATCATTCTCATGTTTACCTTCAAAATGAAAATAAAGTTTAAAAACTCGACACTGGTTGACTATTAGCTAGCTATTCAAATCAGTGGGGTAGCTAGAAATTTTTTAAGAGGGGAGGCGGAGGGAGGGGCATGTCATGATGAAAATGCTAAAATGCGACCCCTTCCTCCTAAACACGCAACTAATTTGAAGCTTTCAATATCTTTCAGAGATTTGGGTAAAAAATTGTGTTTTTTTTCAGTCAACCCAACTTTAAATGGGTACAGATAATCTGAGAATAACAAATGGGAAAGACTAATGGCAAGAACCAGATGACTGTGAAGCAGTGTACAATGAGAGCAATTTCCAACTCTGCTCAAATTGTTATTATGTACTGTACTAACACTACAATTGTTTTTCAAGATGGAAGATAAAGCCGTCTGCAAAACGAATCAAAAATGGCCGAAAACCATTCACACCTCATTTTCAGATTATCATGGGAAAGGGAAAGTTGGTGTATTGGTCAAAATAAACTTTGAAGTTTTCTGTGAATCAAAAATCCGATACTTTGTTTAAACATGTGGTCAAGGGTGGTCACTACATAGCAACGACCCCTAGAGGTCAAATAAACACAACTTCACACCATGATGTGAGACTGAGTCAACAGAACAATGAATAGAACACACCCGTCAATGAATACCAAGTAGGAAGAACATGTTCCAGATAGAGTAATAGAGCATGTATTTGATACACTAACTAACTGATTCACAAGATAGTCAAAGGTCCATTCGACTCAACATTTGTCATTGGTCAAGACTTCATAGTAAATCCGCCATCATAGACGGCCATCTTGCCTGGTAAATGGGCAAGGAAAGATAACTATTTTTTCGAAGATTGATTTGATTGGCTGTTTTTACTGCGAAAGAAGACGACACTCAGAGATGGCTTCTTTTTCAATTTAGATCCAACAAGCCAGGGATCTTTAACTTGCACTGTCTGTAGCACATAAGAGGGGGTGGTTGGAACAAAATTATTATATGAAAATGCTAAACTTTTGCAACTTTTGGTGAAAAAATGTCACAATTAAATGTCACTGGATTTCATCAACTTGAAATTGTGAAAAGAAACTTTAGCAAAAGAAATCACTGGTCTCCATGTTGATGAGCCATTTTGTTAATTCTATATGCAGACGGATTAACAGTGGACAGATACTTCAAACTTTACAATCAACATCATCATTCACAAAGGTCATCGGCAGGTCAAATTCATGAATGGTTTAACTTGATTGGTCGATTTTAATTGAGTATTGAGGGCTTTCCCCTTGAATTAGGGTCCATTAATGAGCCCATTATTTGCTCATATTTGTAAGTGGTTTGTAAATGGACAGGTCAAAAAGTGCAGAAAATGATTGAAAAGAAAATGGCCTCTTGACTTTTGTGTGGGAGGAAAGTTGTCTTCTCTAAAGGTTGACTATTCATGATGCACTTTTACAGCTTTTGAGTTTATTTTGTCTAGATTTTTGTAAACAGTGACATGGAAATGAATGAAATGGAGTTTTACATCCTTCTTTTCTACACCTGTTTGCATCAATCAAGACAGGCATTTACTATGCAGACTTTTTTGAAACACAAATGAAAGGAGTTTTTCACTGATTAGGCTAGCTATGCAGTGTTTGATGAGGTAAATTTTGCTAGGACTGTGGCATATAAGCCTACCCTCTTTACAATATCTGACAGTTTTTGGTACAATTGTCTCATCTGTACAACTAAACACTTTCTCCAGATCATTTTGAAATATATTTTGCTTGTCATACTTCCGTAATCTTTAAAACACATATCACCTCACTTTACAATTTGCATTACAATGAATTTCATATTCTTTATCTTGCATGCAATCATTTACAATATGAATCCATTCATAATACAATCCTATAAAAATAATACTGAATGAACAATATTATCAATGTGGACTCTACAAAACAAGTAGCTTGTTTTTTTATGCTATAGTATAAGTTTAATGCATGTGATCATTCATAATAAGAATTTTCCATTCGAAAATCAAATCTATAAAAATAATACCGAATGAACATTATTACCAATGTATACTCTCCAAAACAGATCAAATGCTTTTTATGCCTTAGTTAACGTCCATTGCATGTGACCATTCATAATAAGAATTTTCCATTCATAATAAGAATTTTCCATTCATAATACAAAACTATAAAAATAATAGGCCTAGTAACTGAATGAAAATTATTACCAATATGGACCCATGGTCACATGCTTCTAATGCCGTAGTTTATGTCTGGGCCATTCATTCAAAGCAGTCATTCATAAAACACATTTTATACAATTTCATTGATAGATCAAAATATGTTTCAACATAAGACATTCCTTTTATTTCTGCATGTTTAAAAAATATTTGCATTAAACATGAAATTATGAGCTGTCATTGTTATGTATTAGGTATCTAGATCATAAAAAAACGCTTTAACAAAAGATAGCCTTGCATTCATGTTTTAATGCGTAGGTGTATGCTATCAATTCTATTGTGAAATAAGACCTCAAATTAATTCTTAAAAGAGGCAATCAGAATTTTCAGGGGTTGATTTTTATCTTGAATATATGTTTGTAAATAGTCTTCAGAAGTACTAGAAATACACTAAAACCCCATAATCAACCATATTTCTGTTTTTGCCTCAGTTTGCGAAGCAGACCATGCTTACTTTTTTTGAAACACCTGATGGTACTTCTCTTTGGAGTAGTCCGCTATTATATAACTATTACTCTCGATTTTGCCAGGTTTTGGATGTGATTTTTATTAACGGAATTATTTTGCTTGTACATATTTTTATTTTTAGTAAATATCAAATAAAATATTAGTATTTTAAAAAAACAAACATAGAAAGTCAAATGTCAAATTTAACCTTTGAGCCCCAAAGAAATGCATGTGATGATCAAATTGAACACAACAACCTCTATTGGGTAATTGCTTGTCAATCTTCAATTATATACTCTCTATTATTGAAGTCAAAATAAAACTTGTATATTGCATAAGGCGAATCTCACATTTTTTAATCACACCATATAGTCAGCCCATGTTTTTATTAAAGGGATACCCTCGCCTAAATTTAACATAATGCCTACCGGTACTGTAAGAGTCCTTGCTCTCTATTATTGAAGTCAAAACAAAACCTGTATTACATATTTGGAAGAATCACACCATATAGTCAGCCCATATTGTTATTAAAGAGAATCTTTTAAAGGGATACCCTCGCCTAAATTTAACATACTGGGCCATGCCTACTCTATTGTTGTAGTCAAAATAAAACCTGTATTACATAAGGCGAAACACACATTTTTTAATCACACCAAGTCAGCTCATATTGTAATTCAATGGATATACTTGCCTTAATTTCAGAAGATCACAATGTTTACAAAACCTGGGTTTTCAACTGGCTTTCACAAATGTTCCCAATTACGCACAATAAAATTACCATGTCCCCTGAACTGTTTGAGACTTATAACTCAGTTTGTGTCCCTGGGAAAATGTCCAATTGTCCCCAGTCTGGGACATATCCCCAAGTTGAAAACCTGGCCCCTAATTTATCGTTGCCTAAACTACTAGGTAGTCTAGACATATTATATATGATTGAAATATAATTCAAGAGTTTTTTCTATGCCATATTAGTGAATGTATTGTGAAGAATGTAAACATGATAGGTGTAATAATCTTATAATAATACATACTTATTGTCTATTTTATATCGGGTGGGCCAAAAGTAATGTCCCAACTTTTGACCTTCACTATTTTCCAAAGCATTTACTCAAATGGACTTAAATTTTGCATATGATTAGTTTATGATATTATCTACCTTTGGTTCGAGTTTGAGTGATATCGCATCATTAACCTTTAAATGGTATACAAAACTAAATCAGAGGTCGAAAAATTTAATGCCGGAGTCTTCTGAAATTATCCCTCCATGTGCATGGTGCCATGGTGTCACCAGCCAATCAAGGGTCATATGGGATGTTCCTGGGTTTGAGGTGCCAAAATGTCTAAACAGAGGGCCTAGATGATGTTAAACCATAAACTGCCCAGTTAGATTTAATACCTCTAACTAACAACATCTGGGACTCACTCTTGGAAAAGGTCTATTAAGGTCGCACTTTATCCACATAGACAGAATTCAAGGTAAAAATTCGAACAAGCTTGGATCACATTTCAACTGCTGAAGTCAGAAAATGTATTGACTCGTGGAAAAAGCGACTGAGAGCTGTACAGAATGAATATGGAGGTCATAATGATAATGATTACCTCTTATAGGAAACAAATGGTATGAC
The DNA here is from genome assembly GCA_029955415.1 of Lottia scabra. NCBI lineage: Eukaryota > Metazoa > Mollusca > Gastropoda > Lottiidae > Lottia > Lottia scabra. Next base: position 1,407,310 of record JARJEI010000014.1, on the reverse strand, counting down.
AATATTCCGGCATTAAATTTTTCGACATCTGATGTAGTTTTGTATGCTATTTAAAGGTTAATGATGCGATATCACTCAAACTCGTACCAAAGGTAGATAATATCATAAACTAATCATATGCAAAATTTCAGTCCATTTGAGTAAATGCTTTGGAAAATAGTGAAGGTCAAAAGTTGGGACATTACTTTTGGCCCACCCGATATATACTACTCTTGTAGGGACCTGTTTACATACGCTTCATTTACTCTTCTAAAAGGAGGAAGCAATATGCCACATACTATGATTCTTAGGTCTTTATTAAGGATTGGGAGAGGAGGGGAGGTTGGGGGAGGGAGGGATGTTTGACTTAGACTAATGTGCTAGATAACCTTGCATCAACTTCGGAACTAGACTAGCGGGCTAGATAACCTTTATCAACTTCGGAACTAGACTAGTGTGCTAGATAACCTGTATCAACTTCGGAACTAGACTAGTGTGCTCAACTTGGGATCTAGACTAGCGTGCTAGATAACCTTGTATTAACTTAGGAACTAGACTAGCGTGCCAGATAACCTTGTATCAATTTTGGAACTAGACTAGTGTGCTAGATAACCTTGTATCAACTTCGGAACTAGACTAGTGTGCTAGATAACCTTGTATCAACTTGGGAACTAGACAAGCGTGCCAGATAACCTTGTATCAACTTCGAAACTAGACTAGCGTGCTAGATAACCTAATATCAACTTGGGAACTAGACTAGCGTGCTAGATAACCTTGTATTAACTTCGGAACTAGACTAGCGTGCCAGATAACCTTGTATCAATTTTGGAACTAGACTAGTGTGCTAGATAACCTTTTATCAACTTCGGAACTAGACTAGTGTGCTAGATAACCTTGTATCAACTTCGGAACTAGACTAGCGTGCTAGATAACCTTGTAAACTATATGATGATCGCCATATTGAATACATTATAATTCAGCCAATCACAATCATTCGATCAGAGAGTGTTGTCTTCTCATGCGTTAAAAATAAAATATAAGCTTATTAAGATCAAAATCAATCTTGGAACAAGACCTGTCTTTTCATGGCCACCGAGCAAGATGGCTGCCTATCATGACCAAGTCATAATGTTAGTCTCAAACATTGACGCAGGTTGAGCCGAATGTATACCTTTAAGAAAAAGAAAGTCAATAAGCCTTCTATAAGTCTATATTTATGCATGTAGGCTAGACGATATGTAATCAATCTATTTATAGACATTTCATCAGGTCTGTTGATGTCATTAACCTTAAAAACATCCTCAATCAAACTACGACTATATGAGAGGCAGGTTGAAAACAACTTTCACAGCAACAAAAATTTTTCTTGCTTTTTCTTTTAGTTCATTATAACATACCTTCTTCATTAAAGGGATTGTAAAATGATTTTCTAAACTTTGTATGTTTTATCGGGGACACTGATAGCAGCAATTTGCACCATTCTAATTTCCATTCCGACGTCTGTGGTTCTTGCAATTCCACTAAAACTAACACGTTTTATGATGTCGCTGACAGTGAACTGCATAGATATCAATAGTAACTTCCGGGAGATCACTGTCAGTGACGTCATAAAAAAAACATGGAATTGTAAGAACCACAGACGTCGAAATGGAAATTGGAATGGTGTAAATTGATGCTATCAGTGTCCCCGATACACATACAAAGTTTAGAAAATCACTTTACAATCCCTTTAAATTCAACAATCAAATGCACAAAAAAGTATATTTCTAAAATTAGATCTCTAATTATTTACTTTTTACTTTTCAAATTTAAAAGTAAACTTTTTTAAGCAGACGACATAAATTATACATTCTTTTCATAAAACTTCAGACATCAAAAATATAATGTCTGTATTTTAATTGAATAGATTTTATTATTGACATGGTTTAGAAGTTTTAACAAATCTTTAAAAATTACTGTGAAATTTACCCGAAAATTAAAATTGCCCAAGTTCCATAAGTTTTATTGCATTAATCTTTAACATAATTTCAAACAAGTGGTTGCCTAGCAATATACGCCCACCTTCCTTATAAATTTTTTCAGTATGTCAAGAGCATTCCCAAATTGGTGTCAAATCGTATAAAAAATATAACCTGTCAAAAACATAGTTTATATCTTTTGAACACAAAATCAAATAAAATTCTGAATTAAACTTTCAATCTGGAAGAATTATGACTAAGTCAAAATCCAATCAATGTAAAATTGTCAAATTAAAACTTCTCCAAGTTCTCAGGAATATAAATGATTACGTAAAATTTCAATGAAATCAGATGAAAACTGTAGTCTCTGTTGCATTCACAAGCCTATTTCGGCGTGTTTTGAATAAGTCAAGGGCAATAACTCAAAAAACGTTCATTGAAAAATAGCCCAATTCAAAGGTTCAAACAAAATTTCATTCAAGTCAGGTGAAAACTGTAGTCTCTATCGCGTTCACAAGCCAAGGGCAATAACTCAATCTCTATCGCGTTCACAAGTCAATATCGACGTGTTTTGACTAAGTCAAGGGTAATAACTCAAAATCCGTTCAATGAAAAATCATCAAATTCTAACTTGTCCGAGATCTTGTGAATACGAATGTTCACACCAAATTTCATTCCAATCAGGTGAAAAGTGCAGTCTCTATCGCGTTCACAAGTAAATTTCGATGCGTTTTGACTAAGTCAAGGGCAATAACTCATTCATCGAAAAATCGTCAAATTTGAACTTATCCTAGATCTCATAAATACAAATGTTCACATCAAATTTAATTCATATCAGGTGAAAACTGTAGTCTCTATCGCGTTCACAAGCCATTTTTAACGTATTTTGGGTGTAAAACTCCGTGAATTTTTGTCGAATCGAAACCAAATTCGAACTTGTCCAAGATCTTATGAATATAATCCTACATACACAATTTTATTCAAATCCAACCAAAACTGTAGTCTCTATCGCGTTCACAAGCCATTTTTAACGTATTTTGGGTGTAAAACTCCGTGAATTTTTGTCGAATCGAACCCAAATTCAAACTTGTCCAAGATCTTATGAATATAATCCTACATACAAAATTTTATTCAAATCCAACCAAAACTGTGGTCTCTATCGCGTTCACAAGCCATTTTTAATATATTTTGGGTGTAAAACTCCGTGAATTTTAGTCGAATCAAACCCAAATTCGAACTTGTCCGAGATCTTATGAATATAATCCTACATACAAAATTTTATTCAAATCCGACCAAAACTGTGGTCTCTATTGCGTTCACAAGCCAATTGTGGACAGACGGACGGACGGACCGACGGACGGACGGACCGACGGACGGACGGACGGACAGGGGCGACGGCAATATACGACCACATTTCAATGTGGGCGTATAAAAATGTTTTGGGATAAAGTGTTTCATGAACAGCAGGGAGGGTGAGGGCTGGTGATGTTTTGAAACCGATCTATTGGACATCAAGTCTAGAGTATTGAAGACCTCTTACAGTGGGCAATAAGGGACATTCTTCTAAACAATTGTGACCTAACATGGTTTTTCGTAGATTTGCATATATCTGAAAAATTGCAATGCTGCAAATAGATGCCATCTGTATCCCAATTAGAACAAAAAGTTCAAAAACCCTCTTTACAATCCCTTTAATATGTTCGTTCACCTGTAGTTAGAGCAAAGGGAGCCTTGGTAAATTGCCACTTTTTGTATGCTAGCTGTTTGGCAGAGAAAAACCCTTGAGGATAACAACACTGACTTTTGGTTCTGAGTACAGCTGAGTCATCAATTTATTAGAAATAAACAAAATATACGTATCTATAATATATATATCAAGAGCAGGAAGATAAAATATCTAAAAATAATTCACTGATAACCCTACCAGAAACATGAAAGAAATCTCATCAAGTTGAAAGGAGATCATAAAACATGTTCATAGTACTCAAGAAGTTTTTGATATTTTAATGCCATACTTTCTTAATTTAGACCTGGTTTGAACTAATTTCCCTCATTGAATACTGCTAGGAATGGTACAAAGTTGTATTTTATGATTTATGTTCAGCCTAGATCATTGGGTTATGGTAGGTTTAACATAAATAAATTTCCTCCATTGCATATTGCATAGCGAGCATAACTGTATATTATGATTTATGTTAAAACCTAGATCACTAGGTTATGGTGGGTTCAAAATACATGGATTTCCCCTCATTGTCCACTGCATGGTAAAGAATAACTCAACACTTTCTAAATATTTTGTATGAAAGGCAACACTGTATTTTATGAATTATGTTCAGTCTAGATCACTAGGTTATGGTGGGTTTAAAATACATAAATTTCCCCTCATAGCACACAGAAGGGCATGGAAGATTGTGCTCCCATTTCAACAAACATTTTGTATGAAAAGCAAATTATGATTTATATTAAAACCTAGATCACCTAGGTTATGGCTGGTGTAAAATAAATTTCCCCTCATTGCACATAGGTGGGCATCGAAGGGTAAAAAAGGCAACACTGAATTATGAATTATGTTCAGTCTAGATCACTAGGTTGTGGCTGGTTTAAAATAAATATTTTTATAACTGTCACAGTAATTTAGGCTATGTTATGTAATTTAGTACTTTTCACTCATGACAGAAAAATATTTCAACAATTCGTTAAAAATATGCACTGAACTGACAATTTGCAAAATTTTCTCACACTATTTAGGAACACTAGTACTATTAAATGTAAAATTTGTGGGTATTTCAAGAATGCATTTAAAAATCATGCAATCATAAAATGGACTTAAAGGTGTAAAGGTATACTCTCCTATAGAAGCACTGGCCTAGGTCCTCCCTCCCCCCAAATATTATGTATTCATGCAAAAAATTAAAAAATTAAACAAAATATCATTAAAATTCGGGCAATAAGTCGATCAGCATCCCACCCCTCCCACTCCCTCTCCACTTTTTGGCCAACAATCAACAGACAGTTGTATTATTGTCAGGTTATTTTTTTAGCCAATGTTAGATAAGAATTGACCACACCCTTGTCCACTACTACTACTAGTTATATCAACTTAGTATACTAATCTTAATCTTATAACACATACTGTACTACCAAGTGGTTCGAGAAAAATAATAACATAGTATATACTTAGTCTTCAGTGGTCATTCTTATAACTTTACTATTGTCCTAGATCTCTGACCTATAACTCAATGTTATAACATATTTGAATGAAATGAAATTGAGTTTTACATCCTTATTTTCTGTTCTAGTTTGAGCTACATCAACACAATGCAGTGTGCAATGGGGGAAAAATTAGCCAGGACAGAGGCATAAGCCTATTTTTTTCAGTATACTGACTGTGGAGAGATATCTAAGGAGTACAACATTGGGTCGTGGTTAATTGTCACATCCGAAAAACTAGACAGACACTACACTCCAAAGAAGCTGTCTAAAAAGTTAAAAAGTATTTATTCAGGATATTGGATGATTTAAAGCTGCATAAATGCAAAAATAGTTTAACCAATGCTTAATGAAAAAAAATATATGGCCTACAGATCAACAAACTAAAGTTCAAAAAAGCCATTTGTACCATTTCGTCAAAATTTGTTGCTAAACCATTTAGATTCGAGATAAGAAATTGTTTGTACTTTTCAATTTCCCCAAAGTTTTTAGAAGAAAGATATAAAGGGTTGCCATATCAGATGGTAAGAATATAAATTATAGGGAAAAAGAGTTTGTTATGTTCACTGAAGCAAATTAAACTATTTTATGAATGACCAAAACACTCCATTATATCTTGTGTCTCAATCCACAATAATTTGGCAAATAAAACTGAGTAACAACATTTTGAAGTCATATACTGCGGGTGGCATAACTTGAAGGGATAATAAAATATTTCCTAAACTTTGTATGTGTATCGGGAACACTGATAGCATCAATTTACACTATTCCAATTTCCATTCCAACATCTGTGGTTCTTTCAATTCTACTAAAATTAATGCGTTTTATAACGTCACTGACAGTGATCAGCATAGATATCAATACAGTGAAAACCCTGAAAATCGGCCATGCACGGGACCATTTCATTTGGCCGGTTTTCAGGAGTGGCCGATTTACCGTAACTTGTAACGCTGTCAACATTTTTCAGGATGAAATGTCAAATACACCATCATTAACGTCTATGAATTAGTGGACCAAATATAGGAATAACGGGCAATCGTAAACCATTTAAAAACTTTCATTCAATGTGTTATTGTCAAGTTTACAAGATCGTTAGACTTGCGTTGTTCTCAATTGATTCATATGAATCTGTTTCTTACGTATTATATCGCCGACTGTTGATTTCCCTAAGTTATAGTTCTCTATCCTTAATTGAAATAATTTTATCATTCGAGTAAACTTCAATGCGCTGTCGTTATTATAATTAAATTATCAGAAAAAAGTTATTTGTTTACAAATAAACGAAGCGTGAATCTGCGAGATGGATGCATTCAATTTGTTGTTCCAGACACATCTTATATGATTTCAATGAAGAAGCACGACACGGATAAAGCACGGTGAATCGAATACACCCTCAATTCTTCTCGAATGTCGGAATGATAATCAAACAAGTACAACGGGAGACATATCGAGCCCTGCGCTTGCATGTTATCATCAAATTACAATAGAATTTAACACCTATTGATTGTAAAATGCAAAAATTAATTGATCTTACTCAATTATCTATGACACCTTTGATTTTACCGATAATAGTTGTCCCAATAACTCAAGCAATCATGACCACGTGAGAACGGTAATGGCCGATTGGCCGATAGCATAGAGGTTTTTTATTGTGGATCTTGACCAAATTTATAGCAAACAGCGGCCGATGTGCGGTTTTCAGGGTTGGCCGGTTTTCAGGTACAAAATTCAATTAATCATAGAGTGTTTAAATCGGGACTTTTACATTTGGCCGATATTCAGAGGAAACCGGTCTTCAGGGTGTGCGGTCTTCAGGGTTTTCACTGTAGTAGCTTTTTCAGGCAGATCACTGTCAGTGACATCATAAACACATTTAGAAAGTCTCTTTACAATCCCTTAAGATGATATTCATGAACTTTCTCTTTTAATTGCAGATGTACAGGATTCATGTTACATTTTGATAAGGGATACAGACAGCTAAGAGTTCTACCAGGTGTGAAGGGAAATCTTAGATGATCATATCCCCTTGAATTAACTTACAGTCATGACAAGATTATATTAAGGCCTAAATTAATAAATAGATGGCCAGTCATGATTTAATGTAAGGCTAATGGCCACATGGCGTCATTTAAAAAATTAACTAGACAGTTTACATCTATTACCCCATTATGTTAGGGGATATTGCCCCTTATGCCATGCTAGATATATGTATTCCTATTCCTCTCATGTTATCAAAGGTGCATTGAACAACATTAGACCAGGTGTCCTATATAGTTTGAAGAATATTTGTGAATGATTTGAATGAAGGTTATAGTAATTAATTTGTCAGTAGTCAGACATTTTACTTACTTTATCTATTATTTACTTCACTCAACCAGAAACTTTCTCTCATTTCACAAAAAACATTTCCATGTCATTTGACTTGAAATATAGTCTTTGTATTGGGAATGACAAACTTTCCTTTAAGAAATTTCCAGTGTAAATGATCATCATTTGGAAAAACAAGTTCTCAAAGTACTTGTTCCATAAGTCCTTCTTTCATGGAATCAACACAGTACACAGTACCATTGTAAAGTTTTATAATGCCTAGTTGCCTGTCAATAAAACACTGTTAACTTTTTCCTCTCAAAACATCTTGGCACCCAGCAAACTTTTAAATCCTTACATATCTATCACTAATTCAAAGTAAGATTTCTATGCCTAAAAACAAATCACAAATACTTCATACTTTTTTTTATCATGCCCTTGAGCAAACTTTATATTTTTTAAATAATAAGAAAAAATGTAAACAAAAGAATTATATATGGATTAAACTATATTTGTCCTTGTTTATCTTGTAATGCCCTGTTGTAGCAATGATAATGCCCTCCTAATAAGATATAATAACTGATATGGCCCTGTCTATAATTGATAATGCCCTCCAATAAGATATAATAACTGATATTGCCCTGTCTATAATTGATAATGCCCTCCAATAAGATATAATAACTGATATTGCCCTGTCTATAATTGATAATGCCCTCCAATAAGATATAATAACTGATATTGCCCTGTCTATAATTGATAATGCCCTCCAATAAGATACTAGAGCTGTGAACAGCACTGAGCGTGGCCCGTTATACTTTGCCTGATAGCTGTAAGACTTTTTGAACTTCAAACCCCTAAAGTCTGGTATCCAAAATGGTCCCTGATAAATGGTCAAAATGGTCCTTCCAAAAAGTTAAAATGGTCTCAAAATAATATTTTTATTTATGATGTTACAAATTAACAAAACATAAAGTGCTACATAATATATTATTTGTATAATCTTTTTGAGAACTGGAACTTCAAATTATATTGTAAGTCTTAGAATGTCTTGGACTTTTATTTTTTTGGCTATTTTAACCAATGAATTGGTTGAAATCAAAGAGGAAATTCAGAGGCCATTTTGACCAATATTGGGTCCATGGCTACTGGCCATTTTGACCAAATTTAACTTTATGGCCATTTTGACTTTGGCAAGATTAAACCTTTACTTTTTATTGCAACGGATTAGCGCAGACGCTGATGGCCCCTCGTTTGGTCAAATTGGTCCCTGATAAATGGTCAAAATGGTCCTCAAAAAAGGTTAAAATGGTCTTTCCAAAAAGTCAAAATGGTTTCAAAATAATATTTTTATTACATAATACATAATGTATTTTTTGTATAATCTTTTTGAGAACTGGAACTGGAACTTCAAATTAATATTTTAAGTCTTAGAATGTCTTTGCTTTGATGAAAATATAAATATGAACACAATTTATGTCTTCAAAATTTGTTGTTACAGAGTACAATTTTCAGTCAAAATTAGTGACCTTTTTTAGGGTTAAAATAGCTTTCAATTATTCCTTTGATTATGATCATATAAGCTACAATTTATAAAAAAAATCAGGGACCATTTTGACCAAAGAATTGGTTGAAATCAAAGAATAAATACAGAGTCCATTTTGACCAAAATAGGGGCCAAGGTGACCAGTCCATTTTGACCAAAATAGGGGCCATGGTGAATTCAAACTGTGTAAACATCAATAGTTTCCTCCAACGCTGAGTTGAAACACTGTCTTGGCGCCGTGGGTAAGAATTCCTCTCTAAGTAAGAACAAATCAGATGCCATGTAAAGTGTTTTCGAGAGAAGGCCTGATTGTAGATTTATCCGCATAACTCTTAAAAGCATAACTCTTAAAACCATAACTATTGTTCGTAGTTTGCAATTCATCTTTGACCTATAATAAGCTTAGCAGACGATAAAAACGGGTTATAGTCAATTGGGCCCCTATCCAAAACGGCCCCACGTTTGGTCAAAATGGTCCTTGATAAATGGTCAAAATGGTCCTTCCAAAAAGTCAAAATGGTCTCAGAATAATATTTTTATTTAAGATAAAATTAACAAAACCTCAAGCGCTACATAATATATTTTTTTGTATAATCTTTTTGAGAACTGGAACCGGAACTTCAAATTAATATTGTAAGTCTTAGAATGTCTTTGCTTTGATGAAAATATAAATAGGAACACAATTTATGTCTTCAAAATTTGTTGTTACAGAGTACAATTTCCAGTCAAAATTAGTGACCTTTTTTAGGCTAAAATAGCTTCCAATTATTCCTTTGATTATCATAATATAAGCTACAATTTATAAAAAAAAATCAGGGACCATTTTGACTTTTGAATTGGTTGAAATAAAAGAGGAAATTTAGAGGCCATTTTGACCAAAAGAGGGGCCATGGTGACTGGCCATTTTGACTAGGGGCCAATTTGTATATGGCCCCAATTGACTCTGGCAAGATTAAACACCTACTTTTTATTGCAACGAATTAGCGAAGACGCGTTGCCAGTTACTTAATGTATTGCTGTCTGCTAGATAGTCCAGCACTACAGATTATGTAATCTGACTAATTTGTTTATGACATATAATAAGCTTAGCAGACGACAAAAACAAAATGGGTTTTGGTTGTTACATAAGATACTCTCCTATAAAAGCACTGGTCAAGGTCACAAGAAGAGAGCATATATTTCAATTATATATTTTTAATAATGATTATAATAAAAATATAGTTCAATTTACATTACATAGTTTAAACGTAATGTCACAAAAAAGGTCATTTTGACCAAAGAATTGGTTGAAATCAAAGAATAAATAGAGTCCATTTTGACCAAAATAGGGGCCAAGGTGACCAGTCCATTTTTTGACCAAAATAGGGGCCATTTTGACTAGGGGCCATTTTGTATAGAATCACCCTCAAAATAAGAAAAAATCTGATATTATATCAAATATAGCAAACACTCGAAAAACATGTTAATTTTTATAAAGTTAAAACAATGTGTAATGAGATTAATTTATCTTTGACCTATAATAATCTTAGTAGACGATAAAAAACAGTTTGAGCACTTACTTTTTATTGCAACGGATTAGCTCAGACGCGTAAACAGCTAAATTGTTGTCTGCTAGAGTCCAGCCCTAGAGTTAAAAGATTATGTGGTTTGACTAATTTGTCATATATAACCTATAACCTTTAGAACCTTAGCAGACGACAAAAAGAAAATTAGTGTGTATCTTGCAGAAAGAGTTCTTTCAATGGTAGAGAAAAAATTCGAACAGGTTAATGTATCAAAAATTCACTGCTCTAAATGATTGTATGTAAAATTAATATAAGTGAAAATTTTGCAAAAAAAATGAATAAATTTTTTTTATTTTTTAGAGTGTTAAAAGATTACATAATCAGATTAATCTGTTTATGACCTAAAATACTTCACACCTCCATGTGAAAAGTTCATGTCAATAGTTTTATTACTATATTATATAACCTGCTATAACCCTTGTCAATCATTTTAATCCTCTCTATTTCTATTTTTTCTCAGATTAGGGGTATTCTATGCCTATTTTCACTTTAATGGATTTTGTATTAAACTACTCATGTCATATATCGTTGAAAAGAGAAAATTTTGTACATACTGAATATACACACCATATTGCTATTAGATAATTGCATTGTACGTTAGAACCCTCAGAAGAAAAAAACGCAATATTTTGAAAACATATTTTAATGGGTTATTGTCATATATCATTTAAAAGATAATCAAATCGGCATTACAAAATTGGAAAATTTAATTCTCTGCGTTGATTAGAGAATGTGATATAGATGTCAATTTTTAAATGTCCATAAAACCAGAAGTTAATATTTTTCAATTAATATCAGCATACCTATGGATAGCTTAGGTCAAGGACATCCTTCATTGAAATTTTCAAGGTCATCAAAGGTCAAGGTCACATAATATGGCCTTCTGAATTTTCAAAAAATTCAAACGAACATAAAAAAATTTCAAATTCGAAATTCAAAATTCTGTTCCAACAAACTGTAGACAAGGTTACAAGGTTTTGATAAACACCAAAATCATAAAAATCGGATAACAAATAGAGGACTTATTAATTTTTTGCTGAAATGTGTCAGTCTATGCCGGCAGTTTATGCATCACTTCCGGTTTGGATTTTTTATGCTAAGTGCATTCTAATTATGACTGACAGACAATATATATAGTTTTTGTCAATATCTGAAATTTAAACCGGAAGTGGGGTTGCTAGGCGTGATTTTGAAAAACAGGACGTTCTCACGTCAAAACCGGAAGTGATAGAACAATTTTGATTGATCAATCTTATTTCTATGGACATTCTGTATATGTCCTATGAATTTCAGGTCCATCGGATAATTAGCGGCTGAGTTAGAAATTTTGAGCTTTTTTGACAATTTTGGTTTCAATTTTTTTTTACAAAAATATTTAAAAATTTAAATTTTTGTAATCGCACTTGATACTTCTTATTACAATGAATATATTAGAGAAAATTTCAGCCAAATCGGTTCATAAATAAACCTTACAGACTAGGTGCAAAATAATTGCATATTATGCAATAGCCCTTTTCCAGTTTAGCAAAAACTGAGTTTTAGATATTCATTTTTGATACCAGGTCATTTAATAATGTTTGGTGGATACAATTTTGCTACACCATTTTCGATTTTCTCTAGAAAGTTTCCAAAAAAAAAAAAAAAAACTAGAACCGTGATAACGGTACTGAGCAGTGCGCAATTTAAACATCCTTGAACGGTTGCATTTTAGTCCTGCATATAAATTAGGTCATGTGACAGAGCTGTTTTAATAGTTAAAAATCTCAATTTTCAATCGGATATTAAACCGAAAGTAAACATCGGAAAACACAAAGTAAAACATCATTGATAGATTTTATCGAGGGCAATAGCTTTGGTTCAGATCAAAAGGTCATCAAACGTCAAGGTCACGAGTTTTGAGCTTTAAAAGTGTTTGCTATTGCTGAATTTCTTTAACCGGAAATAGACAAAACTTTTAATCGAAATTAGGAAATCGGCTGTCACCATTTTGTTAGTAATATATTGAAGATGCCATAGACATCAACATGATGTAAATCGGATGATATCCTGATCACTTATATCGATTTAAAGAAAAGTTGGTCATTTCAAGATGGTGGTCTACTAGTTACTTCCGGGTCCAATTTTATCCTTTTTTTCTATGAATGTTATGTCATTTTATATCTTCAAAAGAATGTGTCGACTCTCTTTAAAAATCCACAATTTAGGAACCACGTGTTTTTTCGCGCCAAAAAAGCCACGCAGTTACTTTAGAACAATGAACAAAATTTCCAAATTAAAAAAAGAGCATAATGATTAAAATATCTACTATTATATATCAAGAGGAGATAAAGCATAAAGACGATTTTTTGTGACGTACATGAATTAGGTTCAAACTGATTTTCAAATGGCTATAAAACAAGAAGTAAATATTGGACAACAAAAATTAATTCACCATTGGATAGATCTCATTTCGGGCAATAACTTTTGTTCGGATCATAAGGTCAACAAATGGCAAGGTCACAAGTTATGAGCTTTAAAAGTGTTACAATAATTGCTGAATATTTTATACCGGAAATAGACAAGTCATATTTTTTTCTTTGTTAGTCATGTTCTTTCATATCTTAAGAAGAAATTGTTACCTATCTTATGAAATCCGTAATTCAGATAACACGTGTTTTTTTTTCCCGCCAAAAAAAAACACGCAGAGTTACTATAGAACAAAGAACAAAATTCCAAATAGCAATTTTGATCAAAATATCTAGTGTTATATATCACTGGAAAGAGGAGATACAGCGTAATGAGAAAAAAAGATGTTTTGTATCGTGACGTCACGTGACAGAGCTGTTCAAAGTTCAAACTAACAATTTTTAAATGGCTATAAAACCGGAAATAAATATTGGACAACAAAAATGAATACACCGTTGGGTATATCTCATCATTGGCAATAACTTTTGTTCAGGTCATAAGGTCACCCAAATCCAAGGTAACGTGTAATGAGCTTTGAAAATTTTGGCCATTTCTGAATATCTTTTACCGGAAATAGGCAAACATCATAATCGAAATTAGCAAATTGGCTGTCATCATTTTGTTGGCCATAGATTGAAAATGCCCTAGACATCAATATTATACAAATCGGATGATACCCTGTTCACTTCTCTCGATTTAAAGAAAACATGTTCATTTCAAGATGGTGGCCAGCGTGTTACTTCCGGTTACGATTTTATCATATTTTTTTCTTAGTTAGTCATGTTCTTCCATATCTTAAGAAGAAATTGTTACCTATCTTATGAAATCCGTAATTCAGATAACACGTGTTTTTTCCCGCCAAAAAAACACGCAGAGTTACTATAGAACAAAGAACAAAATTCGAAAAAGCAATTTTGATCGAAATATCTAGTGTTATACATTTTTGGAAACAGGAGATAAAGCGTGATAATAATAGAAGATAATTTGTGACGTACATGAATTAGGTCACGTGACAGAGCTGTTTAAAGTCAAAAATTGCAATTTTCTGACGGCCATAAAACCGGAAGTAAACATTGGGCATCTAAAATGATTATATCATTGGATAGATCTTGTCAAGGGCAACAACTTTTGTGCTGGTCACAAGGTCACTCAAGGTCAAGGTCACAAGATATGAGCCTTGAAAGTTTTGACTATTACTGAAAATTTTTAACTGGAAATAAAAACAATTCTGAATCGAAATTCAAAAATCGGCTTCCCATGTTTTGTTAACAATCGATTGAAGATTCCATAGACATCATTTTTATTCAAATCGGATGATTCCCTGATTCTGAATTTCGATTTAAAGAAAAATCAGTCATTTCAAGATGGCGGCTAATATGAAATATCTGGGTCAAATTTTATCATTTCATAATTTGTCAATGATTATTCCTAGCACATTGCAAAAAGATTTGTTTGAATATTTTCATTATTCCGGAAGTTAAAATTTCAACTTTGCAAGCGAATGACGTCAAAACCGGAAGTGATATAAAATTTTTGAAAATACCATTTTGTTCGCAATCAAAATTTCTATGAACGTGTAAGTTTTCAGATTGCTCAAAATAAAATTGCAAAAGTTAAAAAAATTGTCTAAAAAAGTGCTCCAAAAGTCAGCGACAAAATTCTTAAAGTGCATATTTTGAAACTTTTTTCTGAAAGAAAATCGATTAATGAAATAAACGAAAAAGATCCCATCAAAATCGGTTGAAAAGAAGAGGTTATAATGGCAAAAATCTTAAAACACTTTTGTTTTCATACTTCATTTCCGGTTATGTGAAAATGAGTCAATTTATATTCATTCACTAATGAGCACATATTTATCGTGGGAAAGCATGTCATATTATGCGTGGCATGTGCAGTATTGGCTGGGGATCGTGACCAGAATTCGAAAAAAAAAAAAAATAGTCATTATGAAAACAAAGCAGTGCGTTCGCTAGAACGCACTGCAAAAAAAAATAATCATAACGAAAACAAAGCGTGACAAATCGAAAGATTTGCCACGCAATAATAACTGATATTGCCCTGTCTATAATCATAATGCCCTCTAATAAGATATAATAACTGATATTGCCCTGTCTATAATTGATAATGCCCTCCAATAAGATATAATAACTGATATGGCCCTGTCTATAATCATAATGCCCTCTAATAAGATATAATAACTGATATTGCCCTGTCTGTAGTTGATAATGCCCATGTAATAAGTGATATGGCCCCTCTATAATTGATAATGCCCAGTTAACTTTATACAAACTTACACAAAGTTATACACTGTTTCAAAATAATTTAAAGTGGCACTAATACCATTATTTTAAGAAATCAGAAAGACGGTCTCATTTTGCAATCTACAAAGGATATCCTGGCATTGGAGACAAACAGACAGAAATCCTTTTGTGTGATTCTTAACCTTTCTGAACTCATTCCCATGGTTCTAAATAAGAGAAAAAATATGGTAAACTCATTACTTGAGTTAATATGTTGGAACTTTTCCTGAAAGTAATGGAACCAACAAAGAAATGCAATGAAAAAATGCTAAGGGGGCAAGAAACTCAGGGGTACAAGGGCAAGGGCAGAATTTTCATTCTGGAGAAAGGGACAGAGAGAAAATGGGAAATACTCACTCAAATGAAGTGTTAAATTGACTACATTAGGGTACTGGGTTCCTTCCAGCATAGTCTGTGACTGCCACCAAGTCCAGTTGTAGTTATTGTTAAAATCCGTCATGAACTCCGGGGGATGATTATATCCGGGCCGTCGAGAATCACAGTAATTGTTGCAAGCCTTCGATACTCCGGTTACACCCGTTTGTAAACAATATTCCTCCGTTTTGTCCAAACCGCACGTATTCGTTGCCTCTACGGGCAATCCAAATGCAGCGTTCACAAATTCAGGCATACATCTTTGAGCCCGTCCAAACGAGTCGTAACAGCTACTGCGTCCCTGAAACGTTTCACCCTGAGCCGAAACGGAGTGGGAGAAAAGCCCCAAATACGTTAATAACACTACGGAGATCATTTTGTCTGCTAAAAATCCATAAGAAGAACTTTTAAAAGTTTTCCGTCCAACACCTCCGCTCGCACAGACCGCCATCACTATAGGCAAGAACTAGCAATCGCAAGGCATGCTGGGAACTGTACTAAACTTTTGCTGAATTAAAGGTTAAAGGTCAACGTCTACTGATTTTCAAAACTTTTCATTTTGTAACAATTCCCTCAAAACTTCATTGTTTGCTAATTTCCAACTCAAAAACGTTCAATATCTCAAATTTGTCAAAATTCGTGAGTAATTTTCGTGAAAAAATTTCTCCGACATTTGAAAATTCGACCCAAATGTGCACAAGGGCCTTAACTCAACATATTTCCCCGGCTTCTCGTATTACCCTGTCGAGGAGAGAGAAATATTAATTGACACTTTGGGGGATAAAAATACAAAACACATGGGTACAGATTTAAAAACAAAGGGGCCCCCTCTTTAAATTCAACCCTCACCAAAGTATGTCCAAAATTCCAGTCGCATTAACAAAAAAAATTTGAAAGAAATCGCAATATCTGAAGCCATAGGCTTGAGATTCTAAAAGAGTTATGAAAAATTTCGTGAATCTAAAATCTCTGAAACTGGGTTAAAAATGTTGTGGTTCCATTCACAGCAGGAATTCCTGATAATGTAGAAAATGTGCTAAAAGCTTTTCATACAGAGAGATCGTCTTTCAAATCTTGTGACGATCAGTTTTCTTTTGAGGTGGTTTCAATTATAGGCCTAAACCGTTTACTGGCTAGAAGTTGAAAGAGCCTACCACAGAAGCACTGGTCGGGTTTATCAGAACTTTTCTAACGTGGATGATTCGAACCCTCAGCACTTAATCACCTAAGAGATAAAATCCAACTTTTGCTACCAATTGCTGCAAATTCAGTAGCCTACACAGTTTAGTTCCAACGTTGTCATTTTTTTCTCTTCAATGCCTAAGTAGCCTATTATTAATTGTAGATGTCCTGATGAGGATGTTGTGTCAGAAACCCATGTCAACGTATGATGTGACATCTATGATTGCACCAAAGCGTAAAAATTTGTCCGAAAATTGATATCACAGAACCGTATCTTTAAACGATTTGTGGTTTACATGGTAACGTTTTATATTTAATACTTCATGTATATAAACTAATAATCATTAGTAGACTTATTGATAACGGCCCACTTGTCTTTTATACGTCACAGATAACAAACTGTTAAAACAGCAATATATTGGCTGTTCAGTTCTAAGAAATTGGAATATCCTTTCTGAACAGTGAGTTCTTTCGGGGCCTTTTTTTTATTCAAAAACCAAGAACCGGTGCAAAATGCGGCACGCATATTCACCTTGGAAATGCCATTTGTAGGCTTTAAATTCTCAAGTTCCCCCACCCCCTTGTTCGTGGGCACGTCGCGAACAATTTTCATCAGGTTTGTCCCGTTGTACAACAATGTTTATTGTATAAGTAATGTTGATGTAATTAGTTAGTCTTTGTTTAATGATGATAAGATACAAGCTAATTAACATTATGTTAATGACCTATAATCTAACCAGGCAGGTCGACATTCTATTATACATAACTTTACATCACTTAAATACATTACATATTTACTGCCTATTGTTGTTTTTACTGCACAATAATGGGATTCACTAATTACGATTATACCCTAATTTGTTATCTGCATTGCGTTAGATCTCAAATCAAGATTTTAAGGAACATCGCTAAATAAATATGAGTCGGTGCTCAGATTCTAAATGCGGTAACACTACTGCGGAAGCGACCGATATACACAAGCCTCCTAAGGAAGATCCGAAGGTCGGAGTGTCTGAAAAAGTCCTCTCAGAAATGAAGAGTTGATTTCGTGCACTAAGGGCAAAAACGTAAAAAGAACATATGAAAACGATCCCAACAAAGCCAAGGAACTTCATAAAGACATTTTAAGAATATGGAATAGATTGATGTTTCCAATTAAAATATGTTGGCTCATGTAAATCAATTAAGGTGAAAATAAATATGTTGGTTGTGGAATCGTGGCATCTGGACGAGAAAAACACGTGTAAATTCCTGGAGGGGAGAGTTCTAACACGTGGTTATAGTTATCAGTACCATCTGGACACCGGTCAAGCATGTAATTCATGATAACTGCCCAGACTAAAATCCTAGCTCTGATTTCTTTGTTCAGTTGCAGTGGTGCTTCTAGAGGGATTGGGTTTAATTTCTGAACTGCTGCTCCCCCTAAACAATTTCGTGGCCCCTGTGCCCACTTTTCTTCATTTGATTCATAAATGAATCGAGCTGACCCCGTTAAGTTTCCAAGAAGCTGATGTATGGGGGTATTGCTCGTGGGTGAGGCCTTCTCCTCTTAGTGGCCTTTCTAATAATCATGAAGTCGGGTCAAGTGCTTTTGGGTGACAAAAGATACCCTGGAACCAGCCAAGATATTAAATCAGAAACCCAGAGGATAGGACATCGTCGGAATGCAAAGCAGCAGAAATAGATCTCTAACAAAAAAATCTTAATACAAAAACTTCCCCTTTAATGGCCACATTGAAGCTCTGGTACACCACAAAAGTTATTCACAAAACCACGAAAGTGACTGTCCATGCATTTTACCGAGGCAATCAAAGCCTAATTCGGGGTAATTAGAATAACGAGAATGTACCTGGGTACAAGTTTGACATGAGTTTTATCACCGTTTAATATGATAAGTTCGTGGGTTTATCTCGTTCACCAATTTAGAATAATATTTAGCTAATTAGCAATGGACTACGTTACCCCAAATTGGTTAGACCCACTGACCGTGCGACTTAGGAGCCATTTTTTAGGAGGACTCTCAATCGCTTGGAAGAAAACACTCCTTGAAATTGGAAATATCGACTTGGGGACTCAAATTTGAGTAAAAATTACGACTACCCACTAGATCGTTTCTCAGTTGCATTATTAAAACGTGAACTAAACTTCGTCGGCAGTGAGTTTGATTGTCGTCTGCTATGCAATAATGTGACTTGGATTCAAGTCTGTCTACGTCAAAGTACGAAAAGTTCTGATTCCACGGCCAGTGCTCTCAGAAATCGACCGGATATCACCTTTTAACCCCTATTGCCCTATCCAGTAGAATAAAAACTTATTGTAGTCTGTTTTTGTGTCAAGAGCAGTGGAGTTATGTCCCTTGAATTACGAGGTTTTCAGCTTTAGAGACGGAAATAGTCATACAAGGAAAATAAAGAAAAAAATAAATGAAAACGTAATTATTATTTTTAGCAAATTTAGTATCTTTTAAACAATTTACAACTCTCAGTTTTTGTTGATGTCACATTCCGGATGTGGTTTACATCTTGTATGAACTAAAATCTCAAATCCGGACGACATATGGTAAGAAATTATCGATTTTTCGCTCCATCTATGACAATATTCAATATCATCATTCATTCACGAACCCAGTCACAAGACATTGTTATTCATAGGATAGGTCTAGATGTAATGGGCAATGATGCTAGGCTCATCAGTGGAATCTCATTTATCTACAAACACGAATTTTAAGCACAGGTTGGTTGGGCCAAGATCTTTGGGTATGGTTCACTCCTTAAAGGCACTCTCTCTATGATGGGTATCAGTTATTCAGTTAGGCCAGGACTTATTTGGGTAAGGCATAGATTATTTACAAACCACAGTCGAATTAAGCATTCAATCATGTATTTCTATGAATGTAGCATGTTTATTACATGTATACTCTTTTCATTGTAGGTAAGATAATAAAAGATGCCTCCTAAATTTGTGCGTGTCCCTGGACGGGATGATATCAATAATTCCAGAGATGTAGAAAGAGTAAGTATGAGTAGTGCATTGTTTGATATTTTTACAACCTGCAGCAATATGACATGAAATAAAAAGGGGACCGTCAGTAGCACTTTTGGCTAGGGTGTTGGAATCCTAACATGATGTCATTTTTAGGTTATCATGGGTTATAATATTTGTTATTTGTTGGTATGAGAAGGTCTGATGATCTTGAATAACTCATATTTCCTTAGTGTTCCAGCCACCTCATATGAAAATATGTGCTTTTGGTCAGAGGACTGGTTAAAACGTCCATCCTGGATTAACTTTTCGTGCTTCATCAGATCCCTTATTGAAAATGTTTGCCATATTAACTAGTCTTATCTTTTGTATTTCAGCAAAATTTACTGGCTGGTGATTCAGATGATGAAGATTTTTTTTACAAGTAGGTACATTACTGTACATAATTCTCCCCTTTATAAAGTTTTTAACAGAAATGATGTATATGTCTTGTCAACCAATTCAATAAGATTAATGATTTTGTTACCATATATTTTAAATTTGTATATTTGTAGAGGTCCAAATGTGAACACAGGAAGTTTACGGAATGATCCAGCTATGGACAGGTAAGACATGTTCGGCATTTTGTATAACTCTACACTTACCACAATTTTTAATCGTAAGAATTTTTGAGAAATTCCCTGAGGAATTGCAGCTTTAGTAGTTTAGCTAGCTATCTGATTTTTGGGAACCAGGGGCTGGTTTCACAAAAGAGTTACGACCACTTTGAGCAAGAGGTTCTAAGGTCGGTACTAGCTACGATCGTTCATTACCTCTTCGCTTGGTCGTAGACTTGCGACAATTGTAGGCTTTGTGAAACCGGCCCCAGTATTATTTTTGTAAAAATTTAATGTTGTAGTATTTTTACAAGGTATTGATCTGATGTTTGTTTTATTTTAACAGATTACGTAATCAAGTGAGTGATGTAGTCGGTGTAATGAAAGATAACGTTGGTAAAGTGATAGATCGTGGAGACAGACTAGAAGATCTTCAAGATAAATCAGATAGCCTGGCCAGTAATTCTGACATGTTCCGAACTCGAGCTAAAAGTCTACACAAAACCATGTACTGGAAAAACTGCAGGGTAAGTAGAAATTGTGGAAATTTTTTCATTATATCTGAGCTTTTTGTGAAGACACTATTGGAAAAGCTGAAAATACAATCTTGCGACTTTTGCAATCAACTTTGGAACTAGACGAGCGTGCTATAGAAATCGCTATAGTTCATCCAAAAATCATTCTTCAGAAAGAGTTGTCTCCTCATGCATTAAATAAGCCAATCAAAATTGATCTCTAAATAAGCCAATCAAAATTGATCTCCAAACAAGAGTTGTCTTTTCTTGCTCATTTACCGTGCAAGATGGTCGCTGAGTCATAATGTTAATCTCAAACATTGATGAAGACTTTTGGTTCTCAAATTTAATTTGCCATCTTGTTTTTCAGATGAAGTTAATCTTGGCTCTGATAATTATAATCTTATTGGGCGTCGTAATCAGTGAGTCTTTTTCAAGTTTCTTCTTATTTTATTCAAGGGTGGAATGGGTAGGGGTATACTGATTTTTTTAGCACAATATTGTGAAAAATAGCACTGCAGCTTTGCTCTTCATCAGAGCACTGGTTTTGCAATTTTTGGTCCCACCATGTTTTTTGGTAGTGCACATTTCATTCTGTTGTAAGAGGTTACAGATACACAATCCTCATAAGTGCACAAAGCATATTTGAAGTGGAGATAACATACCAATATAGGACATCAACTTAGTGAGCTAAACCCTCTCACTTGGCTAATTGCTGTCAATAAGGGAAGCCCTGGCTGGTTGGTAGATGACAAGTAAATGTTGGCTTCCAGCAGCAGCTGATATTACAAACAATGATGGGAGTTACCTCATTAATTCAATTGTAATCTTTTTTCTTTTTCAGTTCCAATTATTGTACATTACCAGCAATAGACTTACCTTCAGATCTCAGAGGTGAATTGGTTGTGGTCTGAATATCAGTGTTGTAAACTGTCAATCATCTGGATTAGGACACACCCATGATACACTTCTTCATATTGTTAATGTGCAAACCAAGCTGCCAATCATCTGAATTAGGACACACCCTCTTCAACTGCCATATCTGCTGTCATGACAATCTGAAATGGATACAATTTCAAATGATGATCTTTTTACTTTAAAAAACCTTAACTAATGAATTGTCTAACTATGTGTACAGTATTCTGTGTGTTTGTTTATGTTTTGTTGTGTTTGTGAGGAGCTGGGAACAAACTTGGTGATTTTTGTTGTCAAAATTTATTTGTATATAAAGGCTTGCATTTTCTTATAATTATGTAAAAAAAAAAACCTCAAAACCTGCCATTTCTAACTGTTGCCAATTGACTGATGGGCATGGCTTACGTGGGTGGGTGGGGGCCATATTTCTTCAACAAATGTGACAACTGTTTGTAGTAATTATGTCGAATCTATGGCCAATAGCTTGACTTAAGTTTTAAAATAATTATTTCTAGCATAATTACAGCATGATAGCTTTAAAGCATCTTTTGGTTAGCTATAACAGTTCTACTTACAAAGGATATTATGTCTATTTTGTGATCACTTAATTAAACTTTGAACATGTAATGTATTGACTATAATTATTGTTATTATAATATGTATATCTATGATATTTATTACTGTTTGTATAATTACCAGGAGGGTTGACTATAATGTGATAAAATAAAATATTTAAAGGAGTTTGTACTTTTATTTATTGTAAACTTCTAAATGACAGCATTGCAGCTGACTGCAATCAATTCTACCTCACCCGTAATGGGGCATTATGCTTTTGGTGCAGGCCCTATGTACTTTAAAGAATGAAAGAACCATTTTGTAACTGAGTTAACTATTTTGATTCCCTTTCTTCAAGCTGGTTCTTTGGCCAAAATGCTTGCATAGATCTTTCCCAGATTGTCCATATACATATCCCCTACTGATCAGGAGGCCCAAAGGTCATGTAGTGTGCAATGAGGGAAATTTTTCGAACAAGAGTAGAATACACAGTGAATTCAGATTATTTTGCAAATCGTGAAAAAAAATTAATCCAAAAGAAATCATATTTCATAGAAAAAAATGCTACGATAAAAATATTCAATTTGACGATCAAGGGGAGAAAACTCTCTTTAATAATAAATGAAAGGAAAAGATAACTCTATTAATCCAAGATGGCCGCGCCCAGTCGAAGCGAAAATTAATTTACGATTAAAGTGTAATATTTATCAAATTACAGACTAAAACGATTTAGAAACTATGCAAATGGCGACTGGAAGTGATGATGCAGACGATGGAAAGTGGGCAACGAGTGACAACGCCATTGAAGTCGATTTTAACAAGATTAAAAGATTTGTTTGCATCCAGCATCCTGCCGTTGTTGAAAATGTCGACAAAGCTTTTGAAACTTTGGGTGGTTTGAAAACAATTGGAAAGGTAAACTTATGCTTCTCAAATTCATTATATCAGTAACTTCTCCCCCATTCTTTTTCACGTTTAAACATCTGGAATTGGTGGAGTGAATTGAGTTCAAAAACCCTGTGGGCTTGTGTCAATTGTTGTCAATTCTTTTCACAAGTTCCCATGAAAGCCATTCATGATGACTCACTACTTCAACAAAGAGAACACTCATGATTATATTCAGTAAATCCAAAAATTGCTGACAACTATTCTCACACCAAAATAACCATTCATTTGAAAATTGCTCTTAAATCAGATATCTGAGCTAAGAAGAATG
Source organism: Lottia scabra (assembly GCA_029955415.1). Taxonomy (NCBI): domain Eukaryota; kingdom Metazoa; phylum Mollusca; class Gastropoda; family Lottiidae; genus Lottia; species Lottia scabra. The sequence goes on along the minus strand of JARJEI010000014.1, from coordinate 1,383,667 downwards.
TTCATGAAAGAGTGCTCACTTATTACTAAAACAATACTGCTTTAGTTAAATTGGGTTTTGGATTGGTAGGTATCAAGGGCAAGAATTTCATGAAAAGGTGCTCACTTATTATAAAGCCAGTACTGCAGTGGCTAAAAAGGAAAGGATTTGTGGATGTACTGTATTACTCTTGTAAAGGCGCTCACCAATTGTAAAGCCAATACTCCAGTTGTATTTGGAGATGTGCAGAGTGTCAAAGACCTGTATTACTTTTGTTAAAGGGATATTTTTTTAGCTAATCTAATTTGTAATAATGTTCCAAACTCTCCCTCAAAATTTAAGCCTTCAAATCTTCGTGTATCCATAAATATCAGCGTTTGAAAGTAAAAAATTTGACTCGTTCCATTTCAGACCTGTCAGAATCCTAATAAGAGACTGGAACTAAAATGGCGTCCAGAAGATATTTATTGTAAACCAACCTACGGTAACAGAGTGAATAGAGATAGTCTGGTGATGAAGGTACGGAGAAGAAGAAGAAAGAAGAAGACTGGAGGAATGAATGAAGAAGATGAATATGACTATGATTATCAAGTTGAAGTGTTGGGAATGATCAACGTATTCTATGATTTTAAAAGTATGAAGGCCGTATTCTTTCATTTCACACAAATTCAAAATTAAATTTTCATTTGCAGACTTTTTGTCTTAGAATGGTTTTGATTACATAGAAACATAAGGTTTAGAAACTTGGTGCTATTTATGTAAAATTCCATGCAGAGCTAAGCCAAATTTACAAATAAATTCAGACAGTTGTAATGCATTACTCAACTCCCAACCACCTTACGACATAGAATGACGTCACCAACAATAGTCGGGATTAGCTCTGGAAGGGTTAATACTTTTTGGCTAGATATCTCCTAAGTAAAAGCAATATTTCAGATTGAAAATTCTCATCTGTGAAATTGTAATATTTCCAAATTTTTCATTTTCATCATCCCCATTTTTGGTACTGCTGAAAAGCTATCTTTTCCATTTTCATGGATTCATCACCAAAGTATTTCCATTTTCTTCTACAGATATGTGTGATTTTCAATATTTACCGACCATTCAAAAACCTGGAGAAAAACCTATCAGTCTTTTAAACGATTTGAAAATATCAGATTTTGTCAAGCAGAAGGAATATCTGGAAAGGGATGTGCCGTTATTCATGCCGCCAGTGATTTTTGCCAGGATGGACGTTCCTGCAGATTATTTGTTCAGACAGAATCAGTTTCATGGAACCGGAGATAAGAATTCTGATGAGACCCAGGAGAACCTCATTGGAACTTGTAAGTATATATGATAAGTCTGATTTTGCAAGAGATGAGTTTCATTATGAAATATTAACTCATTTATTGATATTCTTCCTCAAAAGAAAAATTCACTAGCTGCTACCAATATATTGCCAATGTGTTAATATGGATTTTGAGATTTGTTTTACGGTTGGGATCGTTCGTGCTTGGTTTATTATTCAATTTGGTAATAATTCAACATATATGATTTTGAAGTCCATTAAGAGAGTCCACATTGCTATTAATATTTTAATAATTACAGCTCGGAGAAAAAGAACGATATTTACGATATTTGTGGGTTACCATGACGTCACACCAACAGGACCAATGGAAGGAGCCAGTTCAGCTCTTCACAGTAAAGTTAAAAATCTCGCCGAGGCCAAACAAGTAGTAGAGGAGGTATTTCATATCTAATTTATCTTAATTTCATGAGGCAAAGTCTTTAATTGTTTCCTCCTTGTCAGTGACGCAGATCCCGGTTTTGGCATTTGGAGAGAAAAAAAACACTAAGTTATTAAGTTAATGCATTTATACTGGCAAAATTTCCCTTATTGCACACTGCATTGTGCATGCAAGTCCTCATTAAACAAAACCGATGCAGAGAAGTTAGAAATAAAATTCCATTTCATTTCATAAAATTGATTGAAGGTTTATGAAATGTTTACCAAAATTTATTTTTTTCCAGTTATTTAAAGAACGTCCTATTTGGTCTAAGAATGCTATAAGATATAGATTAGATCCTAAATACCTAGCAAGGTTAAAGTTCGTGCTACCATTGATCTCCTATTTCATGACTACGGGACCCTGGAGAGTTTTGTGGGTCAAGTTTGGGTATGATCCAAGAAATGACCCTAAAGCCAAGATTTACCAGACTCTAGATTTTAGAAGAAGACAGCGTAAGTTTTTTAAAGAAAGAAAAAACAACTTTTTTTTATAAGAATAACAACTTAAGTTCTGGAGGATCCTTTCTATCAGCTGGTCCTTGGTCAAACCTCTTGGTGATGATCTTACAAAAATAACAATTTAGGTTCACAAAGATCCTGTCTACCAGCTGGTCCTTGGTCAATCCTCTTGGTATTGATTTTACATGAACAACTTAGGTTCCGTGAGGATGCTTTCTCTCAGCTGGTCCTTAGCCAAACCTCTTGGCATTCATCTTTTTCTGATTATCCGTACCCATTTGCAGCTAGGTTGACTGGAATTGAGGAAAGATGGCTTATTCATGTCAAAGATAAAAACCCACAACCACAATTTTTGAGACATATTCAAGAAAAAAATGTTATATAACAACTCTTTAGCCGTCTTTGCTACAGCCCATGCACATTGTATACTGAATAATGCTTAATTATTGTGATTTATATTCAAGGGGGTGCAGGTGATTGTATGCCTATTGGTCATAAGAGAAGTACCTATACATACTCCCTACCGACTGCTGTCAATAAACCAAGATGTACTATAGCTCAGATATCGACAGCTAATCTAGAGAGTGATAAACCAGTCAAAGAAACACCCTCACAATTTCTGGTGTGTTTTAAATTATTTTTCATATTTTCTGGATAATTCATATACATTGGCATTATTGCTTAAAGATAAATCACCTTGAGATTTTTCAACCTGGTTTCCTCTGAGACCCTTTTATCCCCACGCCCATTCTGAGTTCAAGGGGGAATGCATCCCCCACATACCCCCTTAATCCACGCCCTTGACTGTGTGATACAATAGTACAGCCCATGCATGTTACAACAGTATGTAAGAGTACCCGGTAAGCTAATGCAGATGTCTTGGCAAAATGACATCATTGCCCACTGCATTGCATTATCCCTCCTCATCAGCGCAAACAAAAGTAGCCTAATAGTAAATTTCAATTTCATTTCATTATTTATTTTTATTAAAATTTCCCTGATTGAACACTGAATGAGGAGATGATACAGATTCAGCTTGAACAAAGTTAATACCAATAATATTAAATGAAATTGAACTTATGTTATTAAATATAAGACAGGCAAAAATCAGGTCTGACTTTTTATTAAGCCAATGCTAATATGTATTTAAATGACATTTTAAAATTATTTGTAGGAAAGTACGTATAAATTCCGAGCGGATGTTTTACCACCATATAGACAAATGTTTTATCAGATCTGTGATATAGAAGATGATAAGGTTCAGGAATTACTTTCTCAAAATAATGGTCAGGTACGTCTCAAATCTTACAAACTGCTCTTGTCAGGGCACAAAAATCATACAGGGTACAGCATGTGTATTTCACTCACAATCATCACTGCACGTGGATAGCAGATGAAGCCCAATCACCACAGTGATTGAGTCCTATTAGCACGGCACATGGAGGTCACTCACCACAGCACATGTATCTCTTGTTTATATAATTAAATGAAAAAGGTCCTTCAGTCAAGATAGGTAAAATACCTTAACTTTCTATGGCTCTTAACTTTCTATGGCTCTATGTATCAAGGTCCAGGCAAATTCGGAAGGGTCAGGCCAATTCGTAAGGGTCACTGCTGTAAGAAAATTGTAGAAGTGACTACTCATCCATATATTCATGTGTTCACTAATTGGTACCATTTGTTATTTCAGGAGACAGTATGTGATGAAAAAGAAGGCTGGTGTATTCCTGATTTCTGTGACCTTTCTAGAGATATTCTATACGGTCATGTAGAAAATATTATAGCTAAAACTTCCTTCTCTATTCCTTCTGATGGTAAGTTGAGGGGCAGTGCTAAGTAAGTTAGGGGCGGAGATAAGTTAGTTAGGGGTGGAGCTAAGTAAGTAAGGGGTGGGACCAAGTAAAGTAAGGGGTGGGACCAAGTAAAGTAAGGGGTGGGACCAAGTAAGTAAGGGTGGGACCAAGAAAGTATGGGGTGGAGCTAAGTAAGTAAGGGGTGGAGATAAGTAAGTAAGGGGTAGAGCAAGTAATGGGGTGGGTCTAAGTAAGTAAGGGGTGGAGCTAAGTTAGTAAGGGCAGGGAAGTAAGAGAAGCCAGGAAGAAGGGGTGGGGCTTATCTTCTGTAACAATATACTTACTGACTGTAAGTTAGGAGGCATGGACAAGGTGCGCAAGAGGGATGAGCTTAAGAGGGATGAGCTTGAAAGGATGTGGAGACAGACCTACATGATCTGTCCCAAATTATTCTGTAATCTGTAGCCATTTTGAAAAATTTAAAAAGTTTGAAGCGTAGATTTAACAGAGAAGTGGGATGAGTCTTATTCCCATGACATGGACAGAAAAAATTGATCCAAAATTTGTGTATTTCAGCATCAAGAAGGTCGCGGCATGTAGTGGCCAAGATGAGAGAGTTCCAGTTGTTAGAAGCTGCTTCTGAGGAGGATTTTGAAGATACAGTAACTGAAGGGGAGGGGGAGGGGACTAAAGACCCTGAGGATGAGTTGAGGGAAGAACCAGAGGATGATGAGGAACAGCAGGAAGATTATGAAGCTGCTGATGACGACAATGAAATGGACACTGAAATGATAGACAGTGTTTGAAACCTTGTGGGGTTACACAGGTGATAAAGTGACTTTAGGGAAAGTGGACCGGTTGCAAGGAGGCAAAATGCATGTTAGTACAAGGTTTGAGAGCTGAATGGGCACAGCTGATTCATCACAATCATTCATCATTTATTCATAACTCTTAATCATTACCATTCATTAATCATCATTCAAATATCATTATCATTTATTCATAACTCATTATTCTTAAATCATCATTAAATTCATTTCATTTCATCATTTATTAATACCATCATTTATTCACAATTCATAATCATTTCATCATTAATTTTCATTAATCATTTTGATAAAATAAATTTGATACCATGAGCTATGGCTTTTCATTTACAGTCGCGCCTTTGTGTTCTTATTGAAAAGGAGTTATTTCCCTTTACTCAAATCAACTGGGGGACCTGTACAATGCGTTTTGAAAGGGATTGTCTTTGGCATGTCCATGGGATGCACTGTCTTTGTTTTTCCTTCACTTCTTTTGATTCACTTCTTCACCAAGATTTGAAAGAGTATTTTTAACCCTATAAAGGACCTACTAATACGAGTTATTTCATTTCAATAACCTTGAGCAATAGGACGCAAAACTCCATTTTAAATCATCCCCAAATATTATTACTTTCAAGTCTTGAAAGAACAATAAGATTAAAGAATTCCAGGTGGTTGAATCCGCCATTGAAGAAGACATGATTTACCCATTAAGATAACAATATAGTCTCAGCTTGCCCGCTGTTAGTCTCAATTACCCGACCAACAACAGAACGTTTAAAATCACGAGTTAATAACGGTCTCTTGTCCTTGAAGATATGTCCTGCTGTTTGAATATTTCTTGAAACCGGTTTGTACTAAACTTATTATTTAAATTTAGTAGTAGACTGAAAAGGGGATTTTTGGGAGGTGGAAAAATAGTAAGCTTTGGCCAAGCTATAACCATCCAAAAAGGGCACTTTGGAAAATGAAAATGTTAGCTGAAAGAATTTACTGATATGTATATCCCCCTAAATACATTATAGCATTCGCAAATGGTAGCAAGTTTGGGTTGTATGAGATTCAATTCAAAATTTCAACACAAGCAAAGGTTGACCAGATAAAAAACCACCTAGTGTTGTGCTAGACACAGCGACACGACCATAGCTCAAATGGTCGCAAGTTTGGGGTGTATGGGATATTTTCAATTCAAAATTTCAACACAAGCCAAATTTCACTATCACCAAGTATTGTGCTTGAAACAGACACGACCATAGCGCAAATTCAAGTTATATTGAGGAAAAGGGTTGGGGTCTTGGTTAATGTTCAATACACTTTTCTCCGTGTCCAGAAATACGACACGTGGTCAGTTATTGCGGACTGACCTTAGAGAACACCTGATGTGAGTCCCGTGAGAGTCAACTAGCTAATTACAGGTTCAGTTTATAGCTTTGTTATTCAGCCTGTAGAATAAATAGACTAATGTATATTTTATTCTTGTCGGTAATTGACCGATAACACTTGTCCCCGTGGCCATTTTCAAATAAAAGAAGACCAAAGGGTTTAAATGGCTTGTTGTTTAGCTGGGCGTACTTGGGATGGTTGAGGTGGCGTTCCTTGAGTGAAAGTGCCATGCTTTGGATGGTGAAGGAGAAGACGTTTTTCTGGGTATTGGGGACGGTAAAGGTGTAGTTCTTTGGGTGAAGGTGGTGATCTTTGAGTGAAGGAGGTGGCGTACTTTGGGTGAAGGTGACGTTCTTTGGATGAAGGAGGTGGTGCACTTTTGGTGAAGGTGACGATCTTTGGGTGATGAAGGGGGTGGTGCACTTTGGGTGAAGGTGACGATCTTTAGATGGTGGAGGTAGAGCACTTTGATGATGAAGATGGTGTTCTTTGGGTGATGAGGGAGATGGCGTTCTTTAGGTGAAGGTGGCGTTCTTTGAGTGATGAAAGTGGCGTTTTTTGGATGTTGGAGATGGCGTTCGTTTAGGTGAAGGAGATTCTGCACCTCTAAGTACCTTGAGTGATGTTCTATGGTAGTTGCAGGTGACGCTTTTTTATGGTGTCGTGCTTTTGGCGGTGGTGACATTCCCGAGAGCTGTAGCATTAAGGTTGCACACTGCGAGAGGCTAAAACGATTTTGACTACACTATGCAATTTCTATAACCTACTGTTAAAATATACCATTAGAATTAGGACGTAAAACTCCATTTGAACTGAGCACGAAATAATTACATACAAGATTGATATATTTAACATGTAAATTAACCGTCAATTGACATCCGTTACCAATCACACTAATTGGTTATTTTAATAGCTTACACATTCGACATTTTCAATGACTTTGATGATAATGTGATTGACTTATCTAAATAAAGTTACAATAACTGCACCGTGGCCTTTTCCCAAAATTGAGGTTGCATCAACCCAAAGACCCCAATCCTTCAGATGTTACACAGTTGAGTTCTTAACTGCCTGGTGCTGTTAGCTATCCCGAAGGTCTATGGTTGAATTCCCGGCATGGGTCGTGGGCGAGATGATACCTTCCAGATTGTTCAGACCTCCCATCCCTTTTTGAAGGTCTCTCATAAAGCGTCTAGTTAGCCATGCCATAGCTTGAAGAGTTGGAAATTGAAAAAGAGAAGCATTAAGTCACTATTCTGAAAAAATGTCCTCAATGCACACTGCATGGCTTTTCCTTGCAAAAAAAAAAAAAAAAGATTCGTGTGCCCAACTTTCTTTAAGACAAGAATTGGCCCCTCTAAATAAATAAAGGAAATTCCCTTTACATAAGTTGAACCCTAATGATTGCCGTCCGTTAGGCGATTAGGTGCCGTTATGGGTTCGAATCCCTCTCAATGTAAGAACAATTCTGATGCCACGACCAGTGCTTTCGAGAGTCGGCCCAGTGTCGGCTTTCACTCCCTATCACCTAATCTGTCATTCTATAAATAAGCTGTTTTTGACCCCAAAATCCATCAACCACTCCTTTTACAACGTCTGTTTCACACTTCAAACGCTACAATATTACGATATGATCTCTGTTATACATTTACATAATAAAAACAACCATCCTGAATATTTTATAAATAAGTTTATGTAGGTGAAATCACTGAGCCGAATAAAAATACTTCAGCTCAAGATGCAGGTCAAAGGGTCGATTATAAAAAATCAAAATCTAAAGAGATCGATTTGCAAAGTTCGAAAAGTTTAAGCATTTAAAGCTGCTGTATACAGGGAATGTTTCGTCATAGGAGTCATTGTCTTTTGCTGGTTTCCATTCAAATTTACTGTAAACCAACTACTCATCTGAAATATCTGAAAGCAAGAGCGACGGTACCCCTCATCCCTTTTTCACCACCACTACTCCTTGAACGCCCTTTTCGTACATGACGTGACTTTCTTTGCTCATTCGCCTTTACACCGTCCCTTTAAATTTCTCCACAGCCAATGAGAATAGAGTATGCTCTGGTGACGGTTGCACGTACCAATGCCCAACCATTGAGTAGTATCTTCAAAAGCAGCCTACAATCAACATCCCATGCCCTGAAACCTAGGGAAAGGTCAAGGCCATCTTGTATACCCATCCTTCTGCCTCTCCTTTTAACGCTTATATTTCGTACGTGACTCGCTTTGACACTTTTAAGTTATGCACTTTAAATGTTCAACAACCAATGAGCATATCCTTGTAAAGTTTGCACCGTATCAATGAGCTTGCATTTGTGTGCCCATACACCCTACAGCCTGGTCCGAAACAAAATTGACAATATTCCAGTCTCCGGACGGTATTTAGAGGCTGGAAAAGGGTCAGCAAGTTTTCTGACTATCTGCAGCCCAATACTCCCAAAGCCCCTTTTCTTCCTCCTCTTGGTGACCATAGTGGTCTGAGTAAACATATCGCAGACGTTGAGAAAGGAAAGATGCCCCAAAAGCCCTCTTTCGTCCATTTTGTGCATCTAATTCAGTAACACTGTTCCTTTAAATTTGTCATCAGCCAATGAGAATCGAGCACGTTCTACTGACGTTATAAACGTATGAATGATTATTATGTATTTTGAAGGGTATTATATAGTGTAGCCTCTCTTTGATGTTATAAAAGCCATAAATTATAACACTATAACATTAATCTCGACACCTAGTCGAACCTACATCATAAAAAACATCCAGCAAATAAATTACTATCGGTTATGAATACACGAAACACTTTTTGATGTGAAAAATACTTCAACTTTAAAGGGAGGCAAAGCTGAGACTTTGGCAAGATGGTCGGGCCCGGTCCCCCTTCCCCCTGAACGCCTAGTAGCCTAAAGCCTAGATCATAAAAAATAAATTACTATACGTTATGAATAAACGACGAATTTTTTGATGTGAACAATTGGCTCCACTTCCACTTTAAAGGGAGGCAAAACTAAGACTTAGGCAAGGTGATCGGGCCCGACCCGCCTTCCCCTAAACGCCTAGTAACCTAAAGTAACCTCTCCAGTGATTTCAAGCAAAACCAGTAGCATCTGAAGCTATAAATATGGAGCAACCAATCTTAGTTGTTATTTCCGGTTCCGGTCAACCGACCACCATAGGTGTTGTTTTCGTATACATTTGAATTTCGAAACGACAGCCCAGAGCTTATTCGAAAACCTGTTTACCAAATCAATTACTAAAAACAAAACCCAAAAAACACTTATACAAGGCTTTGTCTGTCATTGGCCCAATCTGGTGCAGGAGAGAAGAGGACGCAAAACTCCATTTCATTTTTATTTCCAATGTAGTTGGAGAAACCTGTTTACCTGTTGCCAACCAATTACTATAAATATTAATCAGTAAATAACGATTAAAGGACTTGATAGCAGACGATCATGGTGTGATAATGTCCATTTCCCAGTTTTATACGCCACTAAATATACCTGGTGTTTGAATATTAATAAGGTAGCCATGTCAACTCTAGGACAATGACCTAATGAGATTTTTAAAGGGGAGGTTCAGCATTTCTAAAGTCGATTAGGGCCTTGAATATAGCCTACGTAAATAGCTTCCGGAAGCTCTCGAAATGCAGGTTCTGAGACTAAAATTTAATTGGTCGAACGATTGGTGATCATATCCCTTTAAAACGGCTGTCCTTTCCATCACAAACTTCAGCTTGACGTCCAAATTTTATGTAACCAACTGCTTACAACTACGACAGTGACGTCATAAAACGCGTTAGTCGTAGTGGAATTGCCAGGAACAACAGACGTAGGAATGGTTCAAATTGATGCTATCAGTGTCCCAGATACACATACAAAGTTTAGAAAACCTTTACAATCCCTTTAAGATCAACTGAATTGACAACTGCATAATTGCAAATGTCGTCGACGCCCCTATACACAAAACCCTAACCCATTAAGCATTTAACTAAAGCCTGCCAAAATACCATCGCCAATGGATCTTTTGCCTGGTCACCTTTAGACCGACTATTGTCAATAATTTTCACCAAATCGTCGCCAAAATTTTGATGAAGTGTGAAAAATCGATTATTTCAATCGCCCTTGAATTAACGGAGTACAAACATTTTCTTTATAAGTTTTATGGTCGACCTCTTCATGACCTTGTAGCGCCCCCAAGTGGGAATTAATGACCTAGAGAAAGAGTATATAATAATATTGTTTTTGAGAAAAAAAGGACAATCTTCAGGACATACGGTTCAAGTCCATTGAAGCTTTTCTGAAACGCTAATAGCCTATAGGTACTGCCTAATCGGAAATCATCGGCAGATTCCGTAAGAGCGCTAGCGTTAACTTTCGAGACCGTTTGGGGCGTTTGGGTACTATCTTGTACGTATACGTGTACGGTCAAGTTCACGGTCGACCGTTTGTCGTCGATCAAGTCAGGTCATGAAACCCGCTGACTCGCAAAAAAAAAAAATCAAATTAAAATCTTTCAATCACTCGTATGATCCAACCCATTGAATCGAACGTATCTTCAATAGAAGGATTAGTGTTACCTTGAGGTGTACTCAATTACTGGTCCGGATTATTCATTCAATTATTACATTTGATGTTTTTCTTACGGGGCTAACAAGTCCAAGCTTAGTATACAAACATCGGCTTAACATATTTGTAATAGTTAATGGAGTTTCTGTTTTCTGCTTTTAAAAAATGCCGGTTGACGTCGTTCGGAAAGGGCAATGGCAGCGACATTTGACTATTCGTTTTCGACAGCACTAAGCCTTTGATAGCATCAGAGAATTTTCCTCAAGTGGCTCATGCTCTATTTTTAAAGATGATGTACGGAGGAGGGCGGAGGAGGGCGTAGGAGGGGAGGATGGGGGGCACATTTCTGGAATTTGTTGATAACGGAAATTACTAAGCCAGAGAAATTGCCTGAGTCTTCTTCTTGTGCAATGGGAGAAATGTAACCATTACAATGGTATTAGCCTATTGCCTACTATTTTTAACATTTCCAACTGTTGTTAACGTGCAGAGCCTGTAGCACAATGACTCTCTGACCGTTGCCTTGTGATTGGTAGGTTCTACGGGCAACTGCATTTACTGCATTTACTACGGTTGCTGACACCTTGCAACATCTGAGAAAATCTGATTCAATATGGAGGGGGGTGGGGGTATGGGGGCACACCTGCTTCATTTCTGCGAGGTGGTCTTTCCTGGAATTTGTTGATAACGGTAATTACTAAGCCAGATATTGCCCTGAGTCTTCTTATGCTCTATAGTATCATCACTGGTAATGGCCTCCTCATAACGGTTCAAGCTCTATTAAGGTCGATAATGGACGGATCATACCCTGATGATAGTTCTATTAATTAACAACTCTGACCATATATCAAAACATACTATAGTATACCGAGGATATCATTGATTTATCTGATATTGTCCGGAGTTAATCACTCTCTCTCGGGACACAACCTGGATTGACCTCATAGTAAACTCTCTGTATCAAGGGCTTGGATTTAAGGGGATTGGGGGAAGTCCCTATTGCCAACTCAAATCCCGAAATATCTTTCAGAATGCACCAAATTGATGATGCCATTTTCCATTTATTTTTATCTCTAGGGCGAGGACCTTCTGTTTTGGCTGCGGTTGCGATGCTTTGCGAGTTACTTCGACAAACCATCCTTGTAACGCACAGCAGCCTTCTCTTATTCTATGAATTGTCCTCGTTGCACACTGCCTGGCGTTTGCCCGTTCTCATAGTCAATACAGGTGCAGAAGAGCAGGACATAAAACTCCATTTAATTTCATTTCAGTTCTCTCATTCTCTGAAGCACCATCACAATCTGCGACCTTGACCTAAACTCTAGCCTTGACCTTATTGATGAAGGCTGCCTGCAGGTATATATTGTTGATTGGACTGACAAGGTATTGATTTATGTAGCCATCAATATCTTGTATACTGGTATATTGGTGTGGTATATCGTTATATTTTAGCATATCATCTATATATACACAGGAGATACACTGATATGGAACCACAGAGGTTGTTTGGTACATTGTCAATACGCCTACTCATCAATTTTATCATTCAGCGTTGAAATAAGTAGGAGAAATGGGTGACACCGGTGGCGTTTCTGTTAATTATTATGAGGGGAGTGAGAAGGGGTTGGTACCAGTGGTACTTTTTGATGATTATTATACGTAAAGGAAGGGGTGGGATAGGTGTATGAATGGGTTACCCACCCACCTCTTTTATCATGAAGAGTTATAGGTTGGAGAGAGGGGGACACTTTTGACGTTTCTGTTAATCATTAAATGGGAGATCGCTAAAGGGTTACAGAATTGGCACTGCAGAAGGCATTGCATTTGGTAAGTGGGATGCAGGGTCAGCCTCATTTCTGGCCAGTTACCATAAAGAAAACGCCATGGGCTGTCACGTAAGACGTCGGCATTTGAAATTCGCAGCTCTGATGCCTTCGAAATGAACCCCAAAGAAGCACAGGGGGTCACATTTGATGGTATTGGCCCCAAAGGTATTGAAAACGAGCCACCAAAGTTCCGAACGCCCCTTGAACACCAATGCCACGTCAAGTTGCTTACGTGTAACCCATATCCCCTATAAACACTAAAACCCCGAAAGCTTGTTTATTTCTTTAGAATGTTAATGCGCTTCATCAACGATAATGTCAGCGTCAACAAATCGGATACACATACATACATAAATTATGAATTAATTGGTAGCCTTTGTTACCTAGATCGTTATCAATGAAAACGTTGAGAGATCAAAGAGTCTGGACATTCGGGATTGACTAGGCGAGATCTATTTTCCACGCTCTATTGAATGTCTGGTCATGCAAGACTGTCAATTCCCACACAAGCGATATCTAGAATGATCGGGTAATGAGAAAATGATGAAATATTCAAACCCTCTTTAAAGGGATTCGTCCATCTATGCATTCGCTCGCTTAACCAGGCGAAAGAGCCCAAAAGTGTGCTGAAGTTGACGTTACGCAGTGTGCAATGAAGGAAATGTAACCAATACAGCAGCATTAGCCTACGGCCTACTATTATTCACATTTCCAACTATTAAAAGATTGGCAGAGTCTACGGGCAACTGCATTAACAGCGAATGCTGACACCTTGCAACATCTGGAAAAATCTGACAAATTGCTACTGGATTTAAGTGACTTGCCATCCAATTGCGATCACGAGTAAATGCTCAAACGTTGGACCTTACATATGTATAGCTTTTCAAACTTAAATCCGACGTTCAGTTCGTCCAGATTAAAGCAACCGAAGAGGGAAGTCTCGTTTTCCAGACCTGCCGCATCAATAACTCGATAATCGGAAGACCATATCCCTCCGAGGAAACAAAAGAGACCAAAAAATGCATGAATCAGCCCAAAACTGTTCACGCTCAGCAAGATTTTCTGTATGGCGATAAAACTGAACATATACAATAGCTATACTGTATTAAAAAATAAAACGGAGATGCATAATTAAACTTCACAACAACAAAAATGTTACATCCAAGATGCATGTCACCCCTAGGTGTATTTTCACGAGGCCCCCGCATCAACCCTTCTTTTCCTAGAAAGAGTCCAAACCTCTTAAAGGGACTGTAAAGGGGTTTTCTAAAGTTTTTACGTATAATTTGGACACATCACAGTAGCGCCGATGTGCAACTTTGATTTCACCCACTCTGGCAACAGATATGAATCAAATGTAAGGCTTTGCACCTCCCACCTTGCATGGTGCAATAAAAAAAAAACCTAAACATCAGGTCCCTACAGCCCCTCCACAAATTTAGACCAAAAGCATAGCAGCAATGACTAAGTATTCAGATGTAGCCAAACTTTTCCATCGCATCTGAGAGAGCTCGTTAAAATGTCAATTTCATCATATCCACAATAGCTTACATACTCGAGCAAACAATCCTTAAAAAACCACGCTAGAATGTCATTTTATAAATGAAATGAAAAGAGCATTCATTCACACCAGGAAAAGCTGATCTTTAAATAGCAATTATAACTAAAAGTAAAAACGATTGAATACCACTGATAGACGCCACGCTAGAAATGGTGTCAATGTATTCTTCTGTGGTCCCTTTAATATCTGTTAGTTAGCTGTTCCTTTTAAACAGGGGTTGTAGGGGTCGAATCGATTTACGTAGTGGTATTGTACTTAAACTTATAGGGTAAACTTTGAAAAATCTTTGAAGAGTCGAAATGAAGGTTTTGAAAGTATTTGAGAACCTTTAACTATACTCCAATATGGACACCCGAAGCTGCGAAGAAATGTGCTAGCAGCGAAGAACTGTGCTTGATACAGCAGTAGTTTTCTATGGTCGAAACGCAAGCATGACCTGAACGCCTATGCCACTTCTCCCTCATAGCATATCCACCACCAAAGGCTATGTCACTTGAGAGTTAATGAAACCCAGAGAAGTTCCTTTGCATCATTAGTTGGAGGCCGAGTAGAGACCACAGAAGTATCAGGGAAGCCCACTACACCTGGCATCTAAAACTTAAAGAAATTTTAAGTTGGGGGCCAATGTCGAGCAAGCCTTATATATGGGAGGAGATGATCTTTGTGGCGAGCACCACTGATGATACCGGAACAGTCGCATAAGTCTTAGTTTACCCATAGGTAGTGTGATCTTTATTTGGAGTGGAAAAATGCCATTAGCGCTTCTCGGTCTACCATTATCAAAATTTAAAAATCTAGCCCTGCACTCTTTAAACATTTCGCCCACACTGCTAGCTAGGTCGAGAAAGTTCGGCTTCATGAAGTAGAAGTGTTCTTTCATAAGAAAATTACATTGGAAATGACACTTCGGAGTATAATACAGGCCTCGACACTTCACTAGAAAGGATTTTATTCATTATCAAGTCCTCTATTGATACAATCTACTTCAGGTTTACTACAAGGAGGGCAGACATGGTAAACAGTGGGCGAGGAGCGTCGAATGTCATATTTTTTGCAGATCATATTAATCTTTACCTACATGTCGGTATACATCGAAAAAAGACATAAAATCGCCCCCATATTCTTACTATGACTTTCTTTCAAATCTAACCATAAAAGTCATAGTTTTTGCCGGATCATATTAATTTTAACCTATTAAATCTACATGTTAGTATACATCGAAAAAAGAAACATAAAATCGCCCCCAAAGTTGTACTATGGTTTTTCATTCTTTCAAGAATTTGATCAACCATAAAAGTCATATTTTTTGCCGTATCATATTTATCTTACCTATTAAATTTACATGTACATAGTAAAAAGACTTAAAATCGCCCCCATAGTCGTAGGGCCTACTAGGACTTTTCAATATTCCTTCTTTCAAAGCCAACCTCGAATTTTTTTTATTTTTGCACATTTTTCCTACTAAATTTATATGTCGGTATACATGTATATCAAAAAGCTAGTACGTAGCCTATAGTTACAATTTATTGTCGCCCCCATACCATAATGACTTGCAATCTTGTGAAGTGAATTAAAAAGATAAAAAAAAAAGATGTGTTCTTGCTTTTTGGGTTTAAAAACCAGCATCGACATCATTGCAAAATATCTTGCCTGCTTTTATCCCCTTTAAACGATGTAAAAATCAGCATAAACTCATATATTCTAACTCAGTCAGTCGGCGTCTCAAATCAAAGTAATAAATTTTAATAATTATTCAAAGCCGGTATAGGTATACGACAGGGCGACCTATTAACGTCTTACGTTTTATTGTATTGTAGAAATGACATGCGTGGGTTAAGAATACCGGTCGACGTAGCTATTTCTCCAATCTTGAGTAAACACCAGCGTTTGTTACTCGACAGCTTCATAAAATTATGATAGATTACGCCCATGATAAAATTGAAGTTTTAGTAAATGACTTCGTCACAATTGGGTCACACATTTTAAAAGGGTGGACAATTTAAAGGGGTACCTCCTTGTCATCCAAGGGTATTTGCAATTACCCATATGATCTGCTTTCAAGTTCTAAAATAATTTCCAACTGTATGAATACTTTTGGGTCCTACAATAATTTTAGAAATACATTTTGGGTCTCAATTGGGTCACAACGTGCTGATTTTAAGATTTGGTATTCTGCGAGCACCCTAGCCAAAATGACATATCTGTAAAGGCAAAATTAAAAATGGATTTTGGGTCACGATTTGGGTACCACTTGGCAATTTTAGGGCATTTGCAACCAACATTACGATTTGCAGTTCGAGGGACTATACAAAGCTTTTTCTAAACATAATTATGTGTATTGGGGACACAGACAGCATCAATTTGCACTATAACATTTTTCAATCACACATTTAACGAAGGCGTAAAATAGGTAAACTAAAAAATAATAAGATTTAATTTTAGGGTATCGCATTGATCAAATTCAAGCCTTAAAATTCCTGAATGCACTCGACTAGAAAGACGCAATTCAGGTAATTTTTGCAAAAACAAAAGTTGAAAAAGATACGGGGGAGTGTAACGGTTTAGGGGTTGACATTGCGTAACAAAATATATATACAATTGGAGTAATTGGTGCGATACACGCTCACACTTTTGGTGTTTTTTTGCATGTTGTTTAAGTGGGTTGTAAGGGTTTTTTTCTAAACATTTCAATTATTATTAGTTTTGGTGGGAGACGAAAAAACCGAAACGAAATCAAAGGGTAGAATAGACACTAATCCTTATTTTTTCTAGGACCGACTTGATGTAGCACAAGATTTATTGTTTAGTCTGGGAGCTAGTATGCTGCTAACATGTTTGGGTTAAGAAGTCCTCATCAGAACAGCTAGTATTAGACCATTGACCCTTTATATTCTCCATTGTAGCAGCGGGTGTCGTCTTCGATATGCATACTCCCCTCCCCCCTCTCCTAAGATAGCGCTACTGACAATCGACCCAATGTAGGCTTTAAGCCCCTATTACTTTGTAAACCACAAAACTCGTACGAGACGCTTTAATCCCTTTCATAATATGAGCTACTACACAATCCCTTTGATGGGAGATTTTTTTCTCAAGTTTGTGAAAAAAGGGCGATTGTTTGCGGTGTGAGTCATAATTTATACCTGATATTATTTTAATAATAGACCCAGTGTTTTCAAGTATATAGACTTATAATTCATATCACTCGTAAACTTAGTGAATAGGCATTTTCCGTCCTGGATTTAGTAAGCCTACGTTTGTGTCCTGGATTTAGTGCGTCCTGGTTTGCTGGTTTGGTTACCAAGTTCATAATATGTGTTATCAGGTGTCTCAGAAAGGGTGAGCGGGTCCTGTATCACTACGGACAGTGACGTTCATAACAGAACATATTGCAGTTTAGGGTTAGAAAAAAATTGCAGTTCGGATACTTTTGTGGTTTTACATAAATTAACGGTTTGTTAATAGAAAGAACACTTCCGGTTCTTCACCAACCGGAAGTCAATAGAGAAACCACTGAAAATCACCAGCCAGTTGCCATTTTTCATTATGACGTACGGACAGCCATGAGCAACTTTCGAATTGACCAAGTGACCAAGCAACAGATGATGAAGCAGATCAATTATAGGACGTCTTTTGTCTTAAAAGCTTGCCAACCACTACGTCCATCACGACAGAGGCGATTTGCTACCCGTTCCAATTCAACGAACTTTAGCAATCGCCTTACTTGTTTTTCTCTCGCGACCGAAATCCCATTTATATCTTTTCAACGCTATACCTGTGGAAAATCTAATGTTTACAGTTGAGTGAACGCTCTAAAATCTGATGTAAATTGCATTACGTTTTCACCTACTTAAATTGTTTTTTTACCGGCGAAATTTTAGCTGATGTGACAAGCGACATTTTTGAAATTCCGAAATTTTCAATTGGAGTAAACAACATTTTACCTACTTACAATGAATGATGTACATTTTGAGGCACAATAGGGTGTAAAGATTGAAGTGGGCGATGGGCTAATCTCACTCACATTGTCATGTATCCTTAAAAGACCCTCAATTATGAACTCTCGAGTCGACACACCCAAAGGAAAACATGTCGAGATTAAAATCTGATGACATTTTCCACCATAACAAATGCTCGTTGGATTAAATTACGGTGTGGCCATTTAGTGAAACTTGATGGTCTAATACTCGTTCATTGTAGAATCCCACTTTAGTCCTTAGAGCGTAATTGCTTTACAAGACAATCCGGGACCCGTGGACGCTAGTGGATTATGCCCTTGGCCCTTGGCACGAGGCTATACTCTCACGGAGTTTGTCTAAAATGCTTTTTTGATATCTCATTTTTTCTAGGGGCTGGGTGTGGGGAATTTGAGCCACTAATTAAGGATGCCTGTCTGTTAGTCAAGACGCAGTATACCCTGTTGCAGGACCCGACCGAGCAGCACTGGTTCTTCTAGAACCTCCGTCAATATCCTACCAACTTTCTCCAGATCCTTCACTTTAGTTAAGTGAGGTGCTGGCTGGGACCACGATTTATTGTCCAATCCCTATGGCTAATAAGCCAGTATTAACAATAAGCTACCACAGATTAAGTAACTGGTGAAGTGGTAAGGGTATAATACTAATGAGATGATGTACGGTAGAGGTGACGACTCCTAATTGACCTGTCAACAGAATGGACAGGGCTCATTTATATACTATAATACACTATCCAAAATGTTTGGTCCATTGGCGTCTGTCGTAACCACTCCAAAGTCAACTGAAAGTTCTGCAAGCACTTTGATGCAGCGTTACATGAGCTGCTGAAAATCCAATTGTCATCAATCGTTCCTTTAGTTATGTGTTTACCATTATTCCTGTCCACTAAGGAGATGATGTACCATACAGGCGACGGGTCCCAACCGACGTGTCGACGGGGTGGACAGGGGTTATTTGTTGTATAATATACAGAACAGTTGAATTTCTGAGGTTTCTGGCAACCAACCAGATGGTGTATACGATAGAGGTGACGAGGCGTAATTGACACAGGATGGATAGGAGTTATTTATTATACAAAATATAGAACAGATATATTTTTTGGGGGTTTTGGTTGACCAGTTCTAATTGACGTGTTGACAGGATGGACAGGGGTTATTTATTATATGAAATACAGAACAGTTATTTTGTTTTTAGGTTGACCAGTTCTTATCGACGTGTCGACAGGATGGACAGGGCTCATATTTTATCACATACAGAACAGTTTATTTTTTTGAGGTTTCTGGCCACTAAGGAGATGATGATGACTCGTAACTGACGTGTCGACAGGATGGAAGGGGGTTATTTGTTATATCACATACAGAACAGTTTATTTTTTTAAGGTATCTGGCCACTAAGGAGATGATGACGATTCGTAATTGACGCGTCAACAAGATTGACAGGGGTCATTTATAATATTCTATAACAGGTTAAACCTGCTATGCTATTGTTTTCATTGTTTTATGGAGCCAACTACCGCTATTTTTTTAATTACCAATTTTATTGAAAGTGTTAATAGGGTCACAGTGACCTTTGACCTTAGCCTGATCGTGTTTTATGGGGTTTTCCCATTTGTGTACAATGACAGTGGCATATCCAAAATGATAAAATAATGCACACCAATACGGTTGGCTTCCTCAGCTTACTGCAGCATCATGCAATGAGAGAACATTTTGCAAGGACAGCAGCATTAACCTACCTCTTTCCGATTTTCCAACCGTCGAGAGACCTTTACCGTCAAACAAGAGTGCTCTGATGCCGGTAACAGGAAATTCTTTGAGTACAAAGTGGTCTTCGTATCTGAAATCGATAGTAAAGAGGTTAAATAAACTTTTGATCATCATTTTCTCTGGTACCTATAATTACAAATGCTGCTTTTACATATTATCAAGACCTTTGACATAGTGCTGCCCAAGTCCTTAGGCAGAGTTGATTATTTTGAGGCAATCAATACATCCGAATGGACAAAGCAGTGACCCTGTCGCCCCTCCCCTCCCTGTTACTTCGAACCTTGTTGTGCCATCTAAGGCTAAGTTTTAGTGTGAGCCTTTATTCAAATGAAGTAGCTGTCAGCTAGGACAAATGGACGATAATTTAACCACTTCAAATGAACCCGCTGAAAGACGAGAGCCAGCCAAGAGTGTGTTTTTAACAAAAGTTATCTGTTGTAAAACCTATTTTTACTAATTGTAAAAGAATCTTAAACAAACACAGATTACCATTCAAACAACGTGTATTTTAGCCTAACCCTTACTTACAAAAGGTCAAGTGTTGACCTCTAGGGCACGTAAGGTCAAGGTTGGACATATCACGTGACATAATAATGTATTGTGATGCGATGTTTGATGTGTGTTTTGCTCTTCTGTTCGTCGTCTGGTATTTATTTTAAAGTCGTAATGTGTATTTTGAAATGTTTAAATTTATGTAAGAGTGTCATGTAGTCAAACGACCTGACGACCACCTTCGATGCACCTGTCGTTTCCAAACAGTGTCACGTGACCGGATGTGATGTCAAAGCATCGTGGTGCCGTCTAGTATTTGCTTAAACGATTTGTAACATGTACATTATAATTTGAAATAGTTAAATTCATGTAAGGGGTACGACCTCATTTCGGTGCACATGTAAGCCTAGCTTCTTCCAAGCACTGTCATGTGACCGGGTGTGATGGCAAAGAAACATACGGTGGTGCCTTCTGCATACAAACTCAATATCATTTGGTTATTTCAAAAACGTTGAAATCTTGTACTATGCAAAAGATTAATAGAAAACGACGTAGTCCTCGTTCTACTAAGACTTATCAAAATTCATCACGTTATTGATAGGCAGCCATTATTTGTTGAGAATGTTACGTGAAGATGCGTTTCCGGTAGAAATCAGAAGCAACCCTAATTTTTATGATCGATGTAAACGATGCGTCATGAGCGATTGTGGTTTTGTAGGCTAATTGTGCCTATAACTAGAAAACTTATTTTTAAATTGGACCTAATTGGTCAGAATTGTGAAAGTTTCTGCTCCAGTAGGTTGGTTATAGATAAGTGTGACCTAATTAGACGTGGACTTGTTGACCTGTTTATATCTTCGTCAACACGCGATTTGAAACGCCTAGTAATAATGACAATACATCAGTGAGTCAGGGGATGAAAAAGATATGCTTGTCCTACTTCAGAGACTGGTAGAGGCCCATAGGAAGCCATTTCATATTGCCCCCCCACCCCCCCCCCCCCCCCCCCACTGTTCCTACGAGACTGGTAATGTCATGTTGAAGGGGACAGTTCGCCAGGACAGCAGTCAGGCCTCGGTTTATTGTCTCTTCCAAACGATTAAAGCAAGGTGTTTTCTGATACTGAAGCTCAGAACTGTTGGATGAGATTGGCACTTGTCGTATCCACTAGTAGTATATACTAGTATTCCTTGAGCAACAGTGTACGACGTTTTAAATCTTCATTTAGATAAGATAGACGTCGTTCAGTGTTGCTACTGTTTTTTTTTTCACTTGGGGTTGTGTCCTAGGGGTTTTGTCACCTCGGGGTTTTGCTCTTTAGAGGTTTTGTTTGCCTGTTACTGTATCCCTGTTCTTACAGGAACAACCACCAAGCCAGTATTCTTTGACTTCCGATCTTAACCATTAATCCATATGCTTTAAGTCAGATTGCTACGGGCATACGATTAACATGAGTAGGCCTACGCTTCAGTAAAGATAACATAGCTTGCCAGGCAAGGTAATATACGCCCACTGGGCCACTGGCTTTGACTTTAAACAAATATATTTGACAGTTACAACAAAAGTGATTCAGAACATTCACATCAAGTTTCTTCACAATCTGCCCAGTATTGTCCTGTAGTGTTTATGAGCTAAAAATTCAACATGTTTTCAAGAACAAGAGCAATAATTCATAGCAAATATTTTTTTATTTTGCTGATTTTCAATAGGGTTCATCCTTGGGTGGTAATAAACATTATCAGTATGTTTCATCAAAATCCGTTATGAATTGTGACCTGTATAGTGTTTACGAGCCAAAAATCAAACGCGTTTTCAAGAACAAGAGCAATAATTCATAGTAAATATTTTTTTATTTTGCTGATTTTCAATAGGGTTCATCCATGGGTGGTAATAAACATTATCAGTATGTTTCATCAAAATCCGTTATGAATTGTGACCTGTATAGTGTTTATGAGCCAAAAATCAAACGAGTTTTCAAGAACAACAATAATTCATGGTGAATATTTTTCCATTTTGCTGATTTTCAATACAGTTCATGGTGGTGATAAACATTACCAGCAAGTTTCATCAAAATCTGTAACGAATTGTGGCCAAAAATCGAACGCGTTTTCAAGAACAAGGGCAATAATTCATAGTAAATATTTTTCAATTTTGCTGATTTTTAATAGGGTTCATCCTTGACTGGTTATAAACATTATCAGCAAGTTTCGTCAAAATCTATAATGAATTGTGACCTGTATAGTGTTTACGAGCCAAAAATCAAACGCGTTTTTAAGAACAAGGGCAATAATTCATAGTAAATATTTTTTTATTTTGCTGATTTTCAATAGGGTTCATCCTTGGGTGGTAATAAACATTATCAGTATGTTTCATCAAAATCCGTTATGAATTGTGACCTGTATAGTGTTTACGAGCCAAAAATCAAACGCGTTTTCAAGAACAAGAGCAATAATTCATAGTAAATATTTTTTTATTTTGCTGATTTTCAATAGGGTTCATCCATGGGTGGTAATAAACATTATCAGTATGTTTCATCAAAATCCGTTATGAATTGTGACCTGTATAGTGTTTATGAGCCAAAAATCAAACGAGTTTTCAAGAACAACAATAATTCATGGTGAATATTTTTCCATTTTGCTGATTTTCAATACAGTTCATGGTGGTGATAAACATTACCAGCAAGTTTCATCAAAATCTGTAACGAATTGTGGCCAAAAATCGAACGCGTTTTCAAGAACAAGGGCAATAATTCATAGTAAATATTTTTCAATTTTGCTGATTTTTAATAGGGTTCATCCTTGACTGGTTATAAACATTATCAGCAAGTTTCGTCAAAATCTATAATGAATTGTGACCTGTATAGTGTTTACGAGCCAAAAATCAAACGCGTTTTTAAGAACAAGGGCAATAATTCATAGTTCATATTTTCCGATTTTGCTGATTTTCAATAGGGTTCATCCTTGGGCGGTAATAAACATTACCATTGAGTTTTGTCAAAATCCGTCAAGAATTGTGACCTGTAGAGTGTTTACGAGCCAAAAATCAAACGCGTTTTTAAGAACAAGGGCAATAATTCATAATAAATATATTCCGATTTTGCTGATTTTCAATAGGGTTCATCCTTGAGGGGTAATAAACATTAACATTAAGTTTTGTCAAAATCTGTCAAGAATTGTGACCTGTAGAGTGTTTACGAGCCAAAAATCGAACGCGTTTTTAAGAACAAGGGCAATAATTCATGGAAAATATTTTCCAATTTTGCTGATTTTCAATAGGGTTCATCCTTGGGCGGTAATAAACATTAACATTAAGTTTCGTCAAAATCCGTCAGGAATTGTGACCTGTAGAGTGTTTACGAGCCAAAAATCGAACACGTTTTTTAAGAACAAGGGCAATAATTCATAATAAATATTTTCCGATTTTGCTGATTTTCAATAGAGTTCATTCTTGGGCGGTAATAAACATTAACATTAAGTTTCGTCAAAATCTGTCAAGAATTGTGACCTGTAGAGTGTTTACGAGCCAAAAATCGAACGCGTTTTTAAGAACAAGGGCAATAATTCACAGTAAATATTTTCCGATTTTGCTGATTTTCAATAGGGTTCATCCTTGGGCAGTTATAAACATTACCATTAAGTTTCATCAAAAACCGTCAAGAATTGTGACCTGTAGAGTGTTTACGAGCCAAAAATGGAACACGTTTTTAAGAACAAGGGCAATAATTCATAGTAAATATTTTCTGATTTTGCTGATTTTCAATAGGGTTCATCCTTGGGCGGTAATAAACATTAACATTAAGTTTCGTCAAAATCCGTCAAGAATTGTGACCTGTAGAGTGTTTACGAGCCAAAAATCGAACGCGTTTTTAAAAACAAGGGCAATAATTCATAGTAAATATTTTCTGATTTTGCTGATTTTCAATAGGGTTCATCCTTGGGCGGTAATAAACATTACCATTTCGTCAAAATCCGTCAAGAATTGTGACCTGTAGAGTGTTTACGAGCAATTGTGGACGGACGGACCGACGGACCGACGGACGGACGGATATGGGTGACGACAATATACGCTCCACATTTCATGTGGGCGTATAAAAATGGGATGGACACAAGTCGCTGGCTTTCCCAGCTTTCACCCAACTTATCTCTTGACATAGATCTAGGACCTCGAGTGATCAATCAGATAACTTCTATTGGTGGCCAGTTTTATTACTCAAGCCATTCAATATAGTGTTTTGTATGCTCATTATATCAGTTTTCACATCGTTTGTTGACGAACACAAGACGTAAACAGGTCAGTCAGTCCACATTGATGTAGGTCATCTTTTGAAGGAAAGGAAATGAAATGACAATGTTTAATGAAATGGAGTTTTACATCTTGATATTTTTGCGTTGTGTTTGAGGACGTAATATGTCCAATCTGATGCAAGTCATCTTTTGAAGCAATAGTTGATTTGTTGGGAGATGACAAGGTAACATCATCTGCCAACATCAAGTTGGATGATGATGATGCGTTATTCCCCAAAGTTTTTGTGGACAGTTCGCGAAGTCCTTGCTTATGTAACTTTTCTTTTGTAGAAAATAAAAAAAAAGAAATTTTGGAAAATTCGGCCATAGAAAACGGGAAACACCATAGGACAAATTCCAGGACAGTGGTGTATTGTAAGATGACGAAGAACATCTGAGATCTGGATTGATGGTCTCACCATGCAGCTTCCCACACTGGACGACCAACGAGAAGGTGTGGTTTGGGGCACAGTGAGAGAACGGTTTCACAAGCACGTAGCAATCTAAGATTTCATTCAATGAGACGACCCTTCACATCTGAGATATTTCTCTACAAACAAAGGTAACATTTGAAACTAGAAACTGTATAAGTTGTATTTTCTGGACTTGACCCAGTGTTGATACTGTGGACGGTTGACCCTAGACTTTCTACAGCTTGAAAGGTTTATTGGGTTATACCTATTATAATAGAGAAGGAAAATATCAAGTAAGATACATCTATATTATACGAGGACAAAAACTTGGGTTCAAAGAATTTTTTTACCACCTGGTACTGGGTCCAAACCTCTTGGCATTGATCTTTCCTGGATTAAGACGAAGAAGCCGATATGAAAAGTATACGGATCCGTCCACCACGATGTCCACAAAGTTCGCTTCTTTGCTCCTCGTCTGCTCATACAATAAGTGCCACTTAAAGATTTCCCAAAACGGAAGTGACTATAGCTCAAGTTGAACTCGACTTTCTAGTTATATTCCAAATAAGTCTTATTATATATCCTATCAAATGCACCAGTATAAAGATAATATTTGTCTAGTTTATGGGCATGGCTGTCGAGAGATAACGTTCCCGCATCCTGCATTTGTTGTCTTCAAAGTCATGAAGTTCATTCTTACGACCTGTTTCTGACACGAAATGGGTTTTCCTTGCTGTACTTGATTGTCTGTTGAAGAGACTCAACTTATATCAGTGTACAACAAGGCAAACTTTTGATTTCATCTGTTAAGTGTCTTAAGCTGCATAGCTGTTACCCTAACAGGCTTATTGAGGACTGGCATACATCATGCATTGTGCAATGAGGAAAATATTGCTAGGACAGTGGCATAGGTCTACTTTTTTCAATTTCTATCTGTCGATGGATCTATAACGTGTGCAGCACAAGAGGCCATGGTTTCTTGACCAATCCGAGCATTTTTTCATTTGCAGCCCCACCAACCTGGACAACATACAGGCCAAGGGAACACGTGTTTACGGTGTCTGAAGCAATGCAGGTCACTCTAACAACCTATAAACAAGGTCATTGACCACTAGCAATATTGATTTTACTTTATTAACACAAAAACTCCAGATGGAAATAATGAATAGTTCTCGCAAACAAGTGGTTTTTTATATCTATTTTATGGAAGCCCAAGTTGGTCTAAATTCCTATTGCAAACTTCACATCCGCACCCAAGCACAAGACCCAGCCCTAGACCCTAGGATTTTTAGAAATACGAAGATGACTTTTGACAAATGGCATTCTCTGGCTTCCATAATATTTTCATCCAACGTAATTGGCCAAAAAATAGAGTTTTAATGTATCAAGCAATAAGTTTCACAAAAGAAAATGACTTCAACAAATGGTCTTCATGGGCTTCCATAATATTAACTTTATTGACTAAAAAAAAAAACAGAGTATATTGGGACGAGATTTTAATGTTTAGGATAAAAAAGAAGACGACTTTACACAAATATCCCTCTCTGGCTTCCATAATATTTTCAGCCAATGTTATTGACTAAAAACAGTATATATTGGACGGAGTTTTAATGTGTAAAGTAATAATGATCTATAACAATAACAGTAACAATACTTTACAATATAACCACGAATAATACCCATATTGTTATGTTAATACCTCGAAGTTTTATGGGAGCTGCGGTGGCTTCAGTGGGTTTTGTCAAGGAGTTGATTAAAGCATGGTCTAGATGTTACCTTCGGATTTTTCAGCCCAGTTGCCCCCTGTCAGTGATGCAGGTCGGAAGGGCTGACATTGAAAAAGCGTCTAGTCGTTCGGATGGGACAATAAACTGAAAGATTGTGTGCTACAGACTGTGAACGTCAAAGATCCCTCGACAGTTGGAAATCCACATAAGATGCTAGTGCCTCTGCTCTAGCAAACTTTTCACATGGCGTATTATAAAAGCTGCAAAATTTAATTAGTCTACATGTCGACCTAGCATTAGATTTTGGGTTTGGCATTAACTTCAACGCCCACGCCTACACGAATATGCATCTTAGACCTTTAAAAGTCACATAGTTGTCATCCTCCGTCTTCCGTATTCGACCTTAAAAACAGGTTCAAGGTGTAGACTAGTGATTAAACTTTGACATCTGGATTGACAGTGATTGGCAGGTTATGGCAGACGACATTCCAAATTGCACTAAAAACAAAATGGCGAGTGCAGTACACATTTTTACTGTTTTGACCTGATTGCGTCATGTTGAAACAATTCAGTTACTTCCGGTTTGTAAAATTCGGTGAAGCAAACGTAATCCTGAAATGGTCAAGGACTAAACGTCTACATGATTGATTTCAGGATCATTGATCATTGTAAATGGATGCTGATATCAAGAAAGACCAATGGCAAGAGTTTTGGTACCAGTTACCAACAGCAATGGAAAGAATGAGTGACCCAGCTGTAAAAAGGCTAAAATGACCCATTTAAGATCAATCACAAGTGACTTGGCCATGCTGGTACACAGAATCGTCGCTGAGACCCTTTAGGTAATTAATTATGGAAGATTCAGTCCAGATGGATAGGAACAGAAGTTCGCAGCAAGTTGGTATTGTATAAGCATTAGCGTCTTACCGACCATACCCCATACGTTCGTTCCAACAAAGAGAGGAGGAAGAGGGGGGTAAGGGTGGCTTTGGTACACGAGATATCACCGATGAACTATATGCACCAATCATGAAAAAAGGTTGAACTACTTAGAACAGATTCACGTAGGTGTAGATGTATGACAGAAAGTAGGCTATGATTCAGACGTTATGTAAGACCCTCAATAAAATTTGACATACAACAAAAACGATGCACAATTATGCAGAAAGGATGCAGCTGTGTGTAAGAAAATGAAGGTTCATGTCGCTACATGACACACGTGTCTGGGGTTTGATCCATAATTCTGATATGTCTTCGTCTACTCGACACAAGACACGACACGACACGACACGACACGAGTAACATGTACGACCACATGTTCTGAATAATGTAGTATCTGTCGCGAGTAAATATCGTACATACCACTGTCGTATCGAAAAGTAAACCATAATTGCAATTGCTGTATACTTAAAATGAAATGAATTATAGTTTTACGTCCCTATTGGGCCAATGAGGACTGACAAACGCCATGCAATGCGCAGTGATGGCAAATTTGCCGCTCTTAGTCGGAGTAACCACCTCTAATATCAGAATCAGAATCCAAGCTAAACAAATACACTAGCCCTTGATAAGATTAATACATGTAAATGTATGCACAGAAACAGAAACACATGTGAGGTGTACTAAGATGTGCAAGTAAACAAAACATTATTTCATTACCATAACTTAACGATAACAACGACGAAAGTAAAGACCTAAACTGCCCCACCCTACACCCACTCTTTCTTTCTAAGTATACACATGGTTAAAACAGCTTCCAGAACAACTATAAAATGTGTGGTATCTGTAGGCTTACATAATTAAGTGACAGTAATCAACGAATAGTGGCTTTTATGACGAGACCCAAGAATTAAATCCGGTTCGGTTTTGCCCAACCCCGACCCCTTCTCAACCCCAGCTCAACCAGTATAAAATTTCTTACCATTTTATACAGGGAACGTCTGAAGCTCTGAGCACCCCAAATGCCATCCCCCGTACCCACAAGCAACTCTTCTTATATACATTTCTAACCAGGGAATGTCTGAAGCTCCGAGCACCCTAAATGGCATTCCCCAAACCTCCAACCATCTTAACACAAAAATAACATGTATTACAATGTATAATCCCTGCAGTAGAATGTGTAATTACAGTTCATGTCAATAGAGGGTTGTTTGACTAACTACCTACATAATTACTATTAATGTATGTGAAATTCTTCTATCGTGTCGCTGTACAATCTTACATAATATAATACCACCAGCTATACACCAATGTTAAAGCGACAGTATTTAAAAATTTACTGGGTATAGTCGAACCCATTTGTCATTTGTCAATGACCAGCTGGCAAAAATGTTCAGAGGTTTGTAGATCTTGCAAAAGAAAAAGTTCAGAAACATCTTTATAATTATTTTAAATTCATGACCAAGAAGATGATGCTAGTAATTGTATTGGTATAGAACACCGATATCAGCAACATAATACAAGTACTGGGTGCCTGGACCGCGATTCGGACCACTGGATCGCCTTGTTTGCTTTTTTGCTTTGCTGGTGGTGTTGGCTGCTCTTATGCACGGATCTAGTCAAGTGTGGCCCCTTATGAGATAACTGAAATGCACATGCTTTGCGAAATACCAGTCGACCTAATTTCGCAATTATCATTAAGCATTGTTTCAACATTATTTTTAAAGAATACCGATGGAGCGCTTCTGGAAAGTATCAATACTGGAGCACATGATCGGATCGGTACCTGACCACTTAAAGGAATATAAGACCCCGCTACAAAAGATGATCCATTCTGCATCACGACACTTCTGGACGTCCTACTGTTAATGGAATCAGACTCTGTCACTACAAAAGATGGTCCAGTCTGTATTGCTACACTTCTCGACGTCCTAATGATATTGGAATGTTGGACTATATCTATGGTATTTTATGGTCACTTGTTTTCTCTGACCAATGTCAACTTTAATCTACTTAATCTCCATTAATCCACTTTAACTCCCACAGAAATTGTCAAGTAGAGGATTGACTAATCTTGAGAAAGTCAAATCATGTTTTCTATCCCATTGGTTATAGCTTTCTCTACCCCTTAATCAGCAGAGTAGGGAGCCTTGCCCTCACCACTAAACCTAGGGCTGAAAATTGTGTTATATCTTCTCTTGGATGTTGCAAAATTTGACCATTTACATGCTCATGGCCACCCAAACAAAAGCCTCCTCCTTGAAAAATTTATTGCAACGCCACTGCCATCAATACCGTTCCGGTTTTTTAACCATAGCATAGAACAATGCCATGCTAATTGGTTCTGGGCTGAAGTACACACTGCTTTAGCGGTATCGCAGTGCTATTTTCTTTTGCATTGAGCAATACTACACTGCTATGCTAAGTGGAACGCTATTCTTATCGGACTATTGTAAGAAAATGTCAAATGTCAAAAGAACTTTCTTTCAATAATACTTCGTTTGGCATCAATTGTGCTTTAAATAGAATTCACCATAAGGAAAACATGTCTTTCAATAAAAACATTATAAACGTGACTTTAACGTAAATAATTCTGTAGGCAGTCTCATTAAAATGGTTTAAAATTCAAACAATATTCATATGTGGTGCACATTGCGTCGAGTCAAAATCATGTCGTGCCTACAGTCACTTGCATATAATAGACCACCGAGATAGCCCTTTCAGTGGGAAGCTGGTTAGACATGGCATCTGTAGGCAAGAATCTTCATTTTTATAGTGAAATGAAATGAAAAGGAGTTTTACGCCCCTCTTTTCTGTTTGGGCTAATAAGGGCGGACAAACAGTATGTAGTGTCCGATTAAGGGAATTTTGCCAGGACAGCAGCATTTTTTATTTCCAACTGTCGATGGATCTTCAACGTACACTGCCTGTAGCGCTCGGGGTATCTGTTAATTGTACCATCTGAAAGACTAGACGCGTTTGCTTTGTCAGCTTCTCCGACCTGAATCACCGACTGTTGACCGTCCTCCATTGAACGTTGTTCTACTAGTAACATGTCGGAAACGCTCAAGACATTGGTCTATATCTACCGTATGATCTTGTTGATAGGTTGCTCTCGATCTGGGTCGCAAAGTCGATCTGGGTCCTTACAGATCCATACGAACTTTGTAGGAAATGTATGTGAGATTGTGCAACGACTATATATTTACCAAAAAAAGAATTACTTTAAAAATAGAGCCATAAATGAAACAATCTGTCATCCTCCACCTTTGATCTTCACCAACCTTGGGCAGGCAAATATCATCAAATTGAAAAGGTCGACCAGGGAATAATTGGATCAAATTATCTTGATTTCCTTTAGCTTTATCAGTCATATACTATAATGTCATTCATGATTTATTGAATTACATGTAATATCTATTAGGTTTTTTTCACATCTGATATGCATCTAGGTGCTAGGTGCAGAGACGGTGTATCAGGTCTGGTTCATGGTATGTTGCCCTGTCAGTGCTACCATGGTTTTTTGATTTGCAGTGGTTATGTATCGGCAAGATCTTCTATTAGTTTTGGCGTTTTTCTGTGATTTGCATCATTATGCTGTGTCTTAGTTTGGCTGTCTTCGGGGCTATTGTTTTGCAGTTCTTTTCTTTTCTAGCACTGCATCCTGCTTTTCGCTTTTTCACAATATTTGCTTTGAAACCGTGGTATGCGTGTTACTTCTTGTGATATACATCAGGGTGCAAATCTAGTGCATCCATCATTTGTATTAATTCTTTGCTCTATGTTTTTCTTTGAATCACGATGCATTTACTGTGTCTCAGAATGGCCGTCTTTCAGAATGGATTCAGTCTTATGGGTGGTTACCTTTGCTACCACTGCATTTTGATCTGCTCATGCACACAATTGGCTTTAATTCTTTAGTCCTTTAAAACTGATCTGAATTCGTGTCACTCCCGGCACCTTCCCACACTGTATAATATATACATTGTAACACACCTACCTATCTAGCAAGGTCAAGGTGACACGGTGACATGGTGAGTAATGTAAACTATCTATTATCTGACACTGTTATTATATTTTTACATGTTACATCTCATATAACTTCACTGTTACATTTAAAAACTTATATTGTAGGTAATAAACCATCACGAATATACATATCTTATATATAAGATTTGAACGACATATAGAAGCGAGGAGCTTCTTATCTTATATCTTATATAGATTAAAGGGATTGTCCAGGGCAGAGGCGTAGGGCGCAATTTTTTCGGATGGGGCCGCGAAGGAAGAGAGGCATGGGGCCAGTTTCACAAAATCCTCACTTAAGATAATTTTAGTGTTCCAGTCTTCTGATTGGTCAATCACTAAAATTGATTTTGAAACAGTTTGATTATCCTATCAGATTACTGTATTTCTTAAAATCTGGATTTTATCTTAGTTAAAATTTTGTGAAATAATCTCAAACCATGCCCCTTTCCCATTTATACCCCACGCCATGTAAGGAGGCTATCTAATCTTTTTATGTGTACCGGAAACACTTACCAATTTGCACCATTCAAATTTTATAGTCAGATATCTGTGATCCAAAAGTATCACCTCGATTTATGGTAGGATCGAATATATGCGTACGAACATTATAAGACGAGTTCAATCCGTTCCTTAAAGAAAATTGCCAGGAAATTTTAAAAAATTATGTTACAATATAGAAAACAGAGAAAAAGAGAATAATTTCCAATACGGTGTAGATGATTCGATAAACTGTTTCTAAATTCACCTTGGGGAAAGTAAAGGTCAAGGACGTACTCGAGAATATCTCAACGATTAATTAGGTCACGTATCAAAGAAGAAGATTTAATTAATTTTTTAATCAATTATGGTTTGTGTTGGATTAGAAAATGAAATTGTATTTTCTTTATTCAATAAACGGAGCCTGTTTTGTTTTATTGTGGTTTTGAGAAGACAAAGCGGCATCTGGGACAAAATGCAGATGCTGTACATGATTGTCGATTCGTATATATCATAAAAACTTCAGGATTAGAGGATTTGTTATGAGGTTATCAAACCTTTCTGGAGTGGAAGACCTTGGTACTATCAGTATCCCGGATACATTTTAGGGATACAGGGTTTACAACAACACTCAGCAAATTTAATACAAAGAGGTAATCAAACTTTTCTGGAGTTGAAGACTCATGGACGTCTAACTGAAATAAAGAAACTAAGTACTAACGATCCGAACCGCAAAACGAAACCCGAAATCCAAAAAGTATTTCATAATGAAAAGTGGTATCAGGTGTCTAGAAGAGTAAGCATAACCTGCCTGGCGCCACACCCGTCCTAGCTATCAAACATACACGAAACAAACTACAAAACAAGAACATGCAAAAGCTCCAGATAAAACTAGGATCGTGCAAAACAATGGCAACAGTGCCCTTGATACGCAAAAGAAAAAGGTTAAGAAAAACTCTTTACAGTCCCTTTTACTGTTAACAAACAAAAGTTGCTTGTCAGCTAATTTTTTATACCATCAACGACCTTGAGGCTTCAAAACATCATCTACTAGGGACTAGGAACTATTGTTAAGTTGTGTCTGGAAATCGATTTTCTAAGGTCACAGTGTTTTTGATCGATTTGAGTATATTTATAATGTTTCTATTTACTAGTATACAATACACTGAAAGATCAATAATTTTTATCACTTGAGTTGATATCCACAGCAATGGCGTTTCTATGAAACATACGGTGGGGCACAGAATTGTATTTGGGGGTCAGGAGGGAGGTGGGGGGAGGGGGTTCTAATGTGGTATTGTGTGGGGTGGGTGGGTCCACACCGCATTATTGTTTCATCCTTTACTGTTATCTTACATACGCTTTGGCGTTTGTGGATATTGGGGGAAAGAAGCATCAGAGCGCCAGTTCTACGGGGTGCAGAACTTGGGCTAACCCAGCGTCCATAATTCTCTGGTGGCGTGAGGTCCATGGCAATTTCGTGTCACCTATTCGCTCCCTCCCCTTAATCATACCTGGCTTGGTAAGTAATATACAATACAATAATCAATAGCTATAGATAAACAACAACAACTATAATCATAAGATCTCTAGAACTTGATTTAAAATCAATGTTTCACGCCCCCACGTTGTTATCAGGTCTATCTTCTGATGACACGAATAGTTTTTACACAGGTAAATAATATAACAGGTAAAATAAGTCCATATACAAGCAAAACAATTCTGTCAATCAAATAAAAGTCAGTCGCATCCACAAGATGGGAATATCGAGCGCAATAGTTGTATAATAGTGGACTACTCCAAAGAGCAGTACCATCAGGTGTTGTAGTATTCTCAGAAGATGGCGACATTCTGACCACAAAAATGAGATTGCCGTAGTCAATTACCGGTCTGTATGCTAGTTTGACAATGCACTTCGTACGCAAAAGACGAATGTATGGGATCGAAGCAGAAATCAACTACAATGCCATGTAGTGTCCAACGGGGTTAATTTTGCCAAGGCAGTTGCGTTCTTTTAACCTTTTTCAGCTATCGCTGAGTCTTTCGCGTGCACAGCCTGAAGCACACGGGTCTTCGTTTTATCCGAAAGAACAGACGCATGTCATCACTCCGACCTGCATCACTGACCTTTTCCTTAGGCTACGCTCTCATTAGACTGCATGCTTGAAATGTATGGCTGCGGTCCGAGCGACAAGACGTATGTCAACTCAGACCCCTCTCATCCCCAACCTCACCCCAACCTGCATCACTTACAGGTCTGACAGAGCCAAAAGCGATTCCTTAGGTTACGCTAGTATTAAACTACAAGCTTGATATTTAAATGTTATGTTTTAATGTTAGGACCTTTAAAAGAGTGGTATATTAAGTTTTTGTAGATATTTTGGTCTGTAGACTGTAATTTACATGTACCGAGTCAAACCAACCTCAAGTCCTCCCTTCCGCCTATTATATTATTATATCATATCAGATCTTATTTGACATGTAGGGGTGGTCCACATCTAGTCTTGTAAGTTGTAGTGTGTTTGAGGGAGGGCTGTAGCACCGTTGGTTAGAGTGTTGGAATCTTTTCATGTCGTCATTAGCTTGGTTATGTCGTTGGTTTCTAATCTCCGCCGGCGTGTGAAGCTTCGAAAAAGTCATAGTTCCTCTGTATTCCAATCCACCAGCTGTAAATGGGTACAGATCACCCAGGAAAGATCAATGCCAAGAGGTTTGGTCAAGGACGAGCTGGGAGAAAGGATCTCTGAAAAGTTATCTTATAAATTTTTTGTTTTTGTTTCCGAAAGAAGGGATCTGGGTGCCTCTCAAGTAACACCACAAGGGATAGGAAGCTGAGACAACTCCAGTATAATCCATCCTTTCCTCAAACATCCTGCAAGGCCCTGATAGGAATCATAATCCGCATACCCGCACCTACTGTAAAAGGGTACGGAAAATCAGATAAGAATTAATTCCAAGAGATTTGACCAAGGACCAGATGGTAGAAAGGATACTCATGAAGCCAAGTTGATATCCTTGTAAAAATGGTTGTCGACATCAGTCAAGCTCAAGTCAATAAAAGTTGTAATAAGTAAGTTCCCACATCGACATTATGTATGTCAACAAGAAAACAAACATGGCTGACATTAAGTCGTCAACTAATTTGAATTTGAAGACAGATTGAAAATGGAAATCGGGTTGTTAATTTGGTCATAACAAGTCAACGAAATTTCAACTTGACCCATTCTCACATTTTTATTTTTTTGTCAAACACAAACAACGAACGCGTATGATTAACCAAGGCAATAGACTTTTAGCGTTATGAATTTCCAAGAGTCGAATTGTTAGGTAAATTACTACGCGATGTAAAGTAGTTCTCTTAAAAAGTCTTCAGACGTCTGTCATTTTAAGGCAAATGCTTTCTTTTTGAATGTCTAAGCTCTTTTGGATTTACGTCTTCAAAGTTGTTTATTACAAACTTTACAATTTTAGATAATTCTACAAAATTAGAGAAAATATTCATACGCTAGATGCGTTCGAAGCCCTGACCAATGGCCGATGTAGACTCAACGGTCAATGACGTACTCGCTATGTTGACACAAGTCACTATTATATTTACCTACAATTTTCAATGGTCAAGCCAAACATTAATTGGATAAAGTTTATACACCGTTTTTATCTCACATATATGGGAATAAAAAAAATCCGTACAAGCAAAATAATTTCGTTATCAAAAATATCGGCCAGAGCATGACAAAATCGGGTGCAATGGTTGTATAGTGTATACGAGAAGTACCATGCGAAAAGAGAGAGTAATAGTTGTTAAGTAGTGGACTTCCCACTACGAGAAGTACCATCAGGTGTTGTGAAAAGAGATCTTTGTTTTTAAGTGAGTTAAGGCTCGTGTATAGTATGGGCCGAGATGATACTTTCGGATTTTGTATCCTACATCAGCTTGCTAGTGATACAGCTTGTAGGGACTGACATAAAAAGAAGCATCTAATGTTTGGAATGACTAGCCCGGATCCCACGTCCTACAGATAGATCGAACACGTTCAAGATCCGTCGACAAGTGAACGTCTTAATAGGATAGTCTTAGGCCACTGTTATCTCATTGCACACTGCATGGCGTTTCTAATCCTAACAAGCCCAAACCGGTACAGAACATTGACGTAAAACTCTATTTAATGTCATATCGCCTATATCTGACATACTAAATTTCACGGTCAGTGATATTAGTTTAGGTGCAATTTCTCCCTAGGGGCAAATTGACTTGTCACCGGTCTGTCGGTCAACCTGTGGCAGTTGTTACCCCGTGCTTGATTGGATTGTCACAAACAAATAAAGAAGTTACTGCTAGATTGATGGTTGCTAGATTGATTAGCTTTTCTAGGTGTTGACATACATACAATGACATGATGCAAAATGCTGAAATTTTGTACGAAACCGGAAGTCGCTTGAATCACTCATGTATCACTACTTCCGGGTACGTTTTTGAAACATATGAGCCGATCAAATCACAAAATAGCACCTTTTACAATGCATTAGCTATTTCTTCAAATTGAAGACCCGGATAGCATTAATTTAACAGTGATCTGCATAGATATCAATTGTAGCTTCCGGTATATCAGTGTTAGTGACGTCATAAAACGCAGTAGTTTTAGTGGAATTGCAAGAACCACAGACGTCGGAATGGAAATTGGAATGGTGCAAATTGATGCTATCAGTGTCCCCGATACACATACAAAGTTCGGAAAACCTCTTAACAATCCGTTTAGTATTTGGGCCCCGTAGAACCGAAACATTTACAATCATCCCTACCCCTGACGATATCAAATCAGTATATCACGTCTGAGCGCCTGTGTAAGGGCCAAATTTGTCGTGATAACAAAATATCTCTCTGTATTTTTAACAGGTTGGCTTTTGTGGAGTGGTAACTTATAATAAAACACCTCTCAACGTAAAGATAATACACCCTTGACTTTTTAATAGAAATTATGCAACGAAGGCATATATTTGATGTCGTGTTTGTGAATATTTATCTTTTCAAAGTAGGCGTGACCTATCTTTAGTCTGTTTATCGTGTAGGGAAAAGTTGATAAGGATAACAGGATTTGTGAGGGGCGTTCTGTTTGTTTCTTCACCTTACCTTAAACAACCCTCTACCTGGCCCAGACTGCTGGTGGGCGCCATGGTGACTCAGCTCGCTAACGTCGCTTTCAATTTGGCATCTTTTATTGCACACTGCATGGCATTACCCGAATTCATTGGCCAAACATCACGGAAGTTTGTGACGGTGTTATTTTTTTCTGCCAATCTCTGCTAGCAAGTGGGCAACCGAATTTCATAGTTGCCTTGATTGAAGGCGTTTTACAATGATATCTCATGAATAAATAAGAGAAGGCCGTTGACTATTTTAAATCCAAATTAAAAAAATAAAAATCCCAGGTGTATATGGTTGCCAGTTTTTTTAGCCCAGATAAATTTGCATTGAATTTAGCCTACTTCATAAGCTAACTATTTTCCATCCCGGATTATAAAGTCCCATGAATGAACAAAGTGTAAGTTTTGGGTGTGTCTAATTTCATACAT
This sequence comes from Lottia scabra, assembly GCA_029955415.1. Classification (NCBI taxonomy): domain Eukaryota; kingdom Metazoa; phylum Mollusca; class Gastropoda; family Lottiidae; genus Lottia; species Lottia scabra. The sequence continues at coordinate 1,345,856 of JARJEI010000014.1, read as the reverse complement.
AGTGTCTATTTATACTTGAATATAAATTCTTCAATTACTATACAACTGAATCACCTTCATTAGATCATAAATAATCTCATTATATCACTTGAGATATATACCGTTTATTCTCGGGACATCGTGGCTCGCCGTACAGTTAATATAAAGGGACACGTACACCATTCGTTCGTCAAAATATATTTGAGCTACGATTACTTTGCATGCTAGAAAAAACAGTTTACTCGGGCGCTTATATGAGCTGCGATGGCTCAGTTAGTTAGGTGCTTGCTCCCTAACTTGAAGGTCCAGGTTTCCATCCCGACATGGGACTTACAAAAATGTCTGGTCGTTCGGATGGGACAATAAATTGGAGCCCCGTGCTAGTACAAACTGTGCTCGTTAAAAATCCATCGACAGCTTATACCTCTGCCCTGGAAAAATCTCTCGTTGCAAACTGCATGGTGTTTGTCCCTCCTCATAAGAACATCAGAAAATTAGGTGTAAAACTCCCATTTCATTTCATTTCCCAGATCCATTACAGTCATTTTTATACAGATACATAAATATTTCAAAATCAACATAACCTAAAGTACATTAATAAAATTATTTTCTAATTTTCTCCAATTTCTATACCGAATTGATGAATGATATTTTTCACTTGAATAACTTCCCTCGGGCTCAGTAAAGCGAGGGTTGTTCATAATTAAATTTAAATCAGCCATTCAATGTGCATCCTAGGCAGAAAAACCTCTATTTGATATTGTTCGCTCATTCAGATCTAAAGAAGTTTCACATTTCAAATTAATCTCTTATAATTTTAGCAAACAACGCTAACAATGAGGGACAAATGTATTTTCCTTGCGGGATACCGTCATTGCTTGGAGTAGTTTGAACAAGCTGAATGCAGTAACCGGTTTAACGCTGTTGTTCTGCCCTTTTTAATATCATTTACGGCTGAAATACCCCCGAATAATTTAAATGAAATGGTGTTTGTACGTCCCTCTTTTCTGCAGGTATTGGGGTAATATGGACGGGCAAATGTAATGCAGTGTGCAATAAGGAAAATTTCGCCATGACTGCGGCATTGGTTTTCTCTTATATTATATTTCCAACTGTTGAGGGATCTTTAACATGTACAGCCTGTACCACATAGGGCCTCGGTTTATTGTTCATCCGATCGAATTATTCACAAATGCTTGTGAGATAGATGTTTTATGGCTATGAGAACGACAAGGACGTTGCTTTTTGTAGATCAGTTAAACCAATCAATCATTTTATCTGTTTGAATACCGTGACTTATTAACTATAGTCAATATAACCATCTTTAGCAGAAACAAAAGACATCGTATGTTGAAAAAGACAAGCCTAGGTGTATATAAGCCGAGTTTCTCCAACCCCCCACAGTCCCAAAATTCTCGATTCTAGGGGCTGAAACGACCCTCTCCTTTGCCCACGTTCTACTTTATTAATATAAGACCCATAAAGGTACCTGTATATTGTATTCAATAGTCATTTCACCATCATGCTTCATGGAAATTTTGAAAACATAATGCCCAGTTCAGAGTAACGCTACGCACCTTATAAGGCCTCTGAAATTTCACTTCGAATATTCATAAAATGACCGACAAAATTGAATTAAAAAACCACAGTGGTCAAAGAACAGGCTCAATGGCACAGCCGGACCAATTCTTTGACATGTAAATGGGCATAAAAATGTCTCTATTTAACAGGATAAAAAGGCACCCCCACTGCGAGTAAAATTAAAATGCAGAGGTCGACATGACCCGTTACGATTCAGCGATTTTATATTTCATATCTTACATAGAAAAAGATGTTTACTGCATGCAAGTATGCATTCTACTAACTATGTAGGCTATGCATTATCTAATATAATAAAAATCCGTACAAGCAAAACAATTCTGTTAATCAAAAATCTCGTCCAGGGCATGACAAAAACAGGTGCAATAATTATATAGTAGTGGACTTCCCATACGAGAAGTACCATCAAGTGTTTCGTAAAGAGCAAGCATGGTCCGCTTCTCGCGCGAAACCCGCCACTATTGAGGTCAAACTGATGAGGTGCAACGAGATCAACCCATGCCCGACCAAACAAATCCGCCCAAAATGCAAGAAACAGATTTGTTGCACCTGACAAGAATAAATATATGTTAGAAATTCGGGTTGTTATAAAACTTAGCTTTGCTTGGTTGTTACACTTTGGGATGCGTCCCACGTATGAGCTATTTGTGATACGCGACCAAAAACCAAGGCTACTATAGTCACGAACAGGATGCGTATATTAAGCGGAGATGCAACATTGAGGGGGCGTTTCGAAATGCGTAACTTTATCTGCAACAGCCTAACGGTGAAATCGGAATGCCAAATGTCCGAAATGTGGAACAACAATTTAGTGTGTCTGCTGGTCATCGGCAGCCGGATGGTAAACTCATAAGTTCCAATGTCTTAAACGCATTTGGATGCGTCTTCAACAGCTATGTTCAACTTCTTTTGAACTTCCCGGGGGACTTTGATAGCATCGTCTTGTTCCATTCTCATTTCAGACGTCTGAGGTTCATGCAATTTCCCTAAACATAAAAATAACGTGTATAGACAATTAAATTGTATTAATGATGATTAAGAATAATTTGCTCTCGTGACGATAATCTCGGATTTTATGAGCCTTAGCTGTGTAAAGCAGATCATATTTTGAAGCATTAGGGAGGATTATCTGTAAATCCTGCGATAATCTGATCGTTAATCTGCCAGATACAAATTAATACAAGTTGTTACCCTAGAGGTTTTCTTTAAAAATAATTTGGCTCTAAATATATCCATAATCGTTTGGCCCAAGACCCTTTTATGTCTATTTGGGATACCGATAGCATGGATTCGTACCATTTCGGCGATTCAGGCATCTGTGGTTTTTGCAATTTATCTAGAACTTTGCAATTGTATCACAAAAGCTACTAATTATATATACATCGTAAGGGTTTTGGCGATAGATTTAGTGGAACTGCAAGACCCGCAGACGTCTGAATGGTGCAAATTGATATTATCAATGTCCCAATACACATAAAAGGTTTATAAAACCTCTTTACAATCCCTTTAAGGACAAGAAAGATTTTGGGCATTATATCGTGCGTTATCGATCATATCACGGAAAGTACCGGACAATGGCGGAAATGATGCCGATAATGTGATTAACAAATATTGAATAATCATCATTCTAATCCCATTATAAAATTGAATGCGATAAGAAGTCAATGAAAGGGGGGTTAATATTAACCCCCGGGGGCTATATTCAACGGGTAGTTGACCCTCAATAGGGTTCTTATAACAATATTAATTGACCCGTTCATTATCCCCTTTATTCAATTTTATTAGCAGGTTAACTTGCCCCTTACTTCATTAAAGTTACGTTCTAAATCTCATAAATCCATTTGCTTTGACATTTTAAGGGTTTTGAATAGGGTTTTCTGTTGTCTGTCAGGGGATGGTGACAGATACTTTACCTGGTGCTTGATGCAGGTCAAAGAGGTTAACATATAAAACGTAAAGTCGTTCGGATGGGAAATTAATCCATAAGCTTGGTAATGTTGGTAATTGTGCTCTCCTGGTACGATCTCGGCCAAGGACCGCTGTAAATGAATTCAAATAGATAAAACCAACACTCTAACTGAATGGGCTACAGCCTGACCCCAAAGAATCCGCAAATTACCATTGAAACACATGTTATTTCCTTTTTTTGGTACAACATTTAGTTCAAAATGAGTCAATAAAAAAAGTGCCATATCAGTTCAATGATAAATCTATGACGTAAGTGAATGTGTCACCATTGAAATTATGACTGGATATAAAACAGCACATTTCACCGGGAGGAATACAGTACTCTTTAAACTCTATAAGCATTTCGTTTTGCCATGAATCAAAATGTTCTTTCTACAACTAAGAAGTTAAGAAAGGGTCCTTTCTACCAGCTGATCATTGACCAAACCTCTTGGCATTGATATTCCAGGATTATTGCTCAATTGGACTGGAATAGTTAGGCATTATGACTATTCAAAATCCCCTAACTTTCACACGTCGATCAATATTAGAACCCACGACTACAACGTAACGAACAAAATGACGTCATATTTCAAAGCTCTAGCCGACTGTGCTAAATTTCCCAAATCCTAAGAACCTATCATTTTTTTTTAAATATTAAGTTCAAACATGAGTCAAATATGGGTTTGAGTGCCAACTCATCTAAATATCATATATTATACTATGACGTAAGAGAAGGTGTCAGTCGCCATTGAACCTATGACTGGATACAAAAAACACATTCCTTCAGGGGCAGAAAGTACTTGATAAACTTTATAATCATTTCAATAAACTGTTTTTTATAAGACGGTATTTACTCATACACTGAAATCTATGTTCAGCCTTCACCATTTCAACACATCGCTTTAGGCAAAATATTTGTTCAGCGTTTTATCATTATCATAATTTTGATCGTTGAAATCACAAACAGGGCTATTGTACATAGATGTGGTATGTCGAGGAGCCGGCGATAGACAAGTACCGTTATTTTGTGACAATACCCGCTTATTGACAATGAAACAGCATAATTTTAGGCCATTGACATGCCCAGGATAGGTTTAGATCCAGAAATTCGAACCTTATTGCACCAATTTTCTAGCATTTGTAACTTAAATGCTGCTGGTACAGCAGTCTAGCTGTAAAAAAGGGTTAACCGAGAGAAAGACAAGACAGAGACAACATCAGAAACTTTAGAGAATTAAAAAGAGTTGGCATCAGAAATCTGAAAAGAGTTGACATCAGAAAACTGAAAAGAGTTGACGTCAGAAAACTGAAAAGAGTTGACATCGGAAATCTGAAAAGGGTGGCATCAGAAAACTGAAAAGAATTGACATCAGAAAACTTAAGATAGTTTGCATCAGAGCTCTAAAAACAGTTGGCACTGGAAATCTGAAAATAGTTGGCACTGGAAAACCGAAGAGTTGGCATCAGAAAACTGAAAACAAAACTGAAAGAGTTGACATCAGAAAAATCTGGAAAAGTTGACATAAAAAAAAGAATTGACATCAGAAAATTGTAAAAAGTTGGCATTACCAGCATAATGCAAGGGCCCACACAATGAGACAAATAAATCTAATGCAGCGCCTACTTCAAACTAACCACACTAGTGGCATGATGACCTTATATTCAAATTCTGCTTACAGGCACTTCAACAATATGCTACAGAGACCAAAGAGATTTAAGTGGTTCTAACCAAACAAGATAGCATGCCTGAAACAATTCCAGATAAAAGCTGGTCTATTGATTAATATTGGAAACGGAATCGGTCTGTTTACTTTTAGAAATAAAACATGCAGGAATCTGTAATTCCATTTTAGAACATGTCCTTATGAATTGCATAAATTGGCACCATCCTCTACTTTGGTTCAACAGAGAGTGAGGATTGCATGGTCGCCAATCTCTGCAAGGGCTCCAAGGGCTGCACACTGCACGGCATAAGTGCATGTATCAACTTCATGCTACGACATGGGATGTATTGAATCATCCTTTTATGTCCACAAAAGTACCAATATGGGTCCTCCAGACACCAGGTCCGTCATTAGCCCATATAGGAACTAAAAAGTTTGACTCCTGGAACATCATCTAGCCAACGAACAGAAGAACAAATGGAAACTGGGCTAATGCAACTGTCCGTCGTTGCCCATCTTCAGTACTTGAATCAACAGAGGCGTTTCTTGGAATTATGAATAGGGTCACAGATCGCAAGAAGAGGAGCTGACACTAGTCAAATTTGAAAATATAGCTTGCCAGGCAAGGTAACATACGCCCACAGATAGCTTTGATTGTAAGTGTGAGTGTTTGTTTGTTGCCAATTCACATTTAGTTGAAAGAAAGAACTGTGAATATAAACTGAATTAACACTTATTAACACATTGTCAAGACAGTTAGACACGATATGTCCGTGAAAAATTATCTGATCATCACAAAAATCAATAGGGATCATCTTCATAATGACATTGACACACATAATCAAAATCAAAAGAATCTGTAAAGAATTGAAGCCTGTAGAGTGAGCAAGAGATGCACAATATAGCTAATAGAGTGAAACGTCAAGTCGGACACGATATTCCGGTGAAAAATTATCCGATCATCACGCAAATCGATAGGGATCATCTTCATACTGACATTGACCCATAAAATCAAAATCAAAATAATCTGTAAAGAATTGAAGCCTGTAGAGTGAGCACGAGATGCACAATATAGCTAATAAAGTGAAACGTCAAGTTGGACACGATATTTCAGTGAAAAATTATCCGATCATCACGAAAATCAATAGGGATCATCTACATTATGACATTGACCCATAAAATCAAAATCAAAAGAATCGGTAAAGAATTGAAGCCTGTAGAGTGAGCACGAGATGCTCAATATAGCTAATAGAGTGAAACGTCAAGTCGGACACAATATTTCCGTGAAAAATTATCCGATCATCAGGAAAATCAATAGGGATCATCTTCATAATGACATTGACCCATAAAATCAAAATCCAAAGAATCTGTAAAGAATTGAAGCCTGTAGAGTGAGCACGAGATGCACAGTATAGCTAATACAGTGAAGCGTCAAGTCGGACACGATATTTCCGTGAAAAATTATCCGATCATCACGAAAATCAATAGGGATCATCTTCATAATGACATTGACCCACAATATCAAAATCAAAAGAATCTATAAAGAATTGTAGCCTGTAGAGTGAGCACGAGATGCACAGTATAGCTAATACAGTGAAGCGTCAAGTCGGACACGATATTTCCGTAAAAATTATCCGATCATCACGAAAATCAATAGGGATCATCTTCATAATGACATTGACCCACAAAATCAAAATCAAAAGAATCCGTAAAGAATTGAAGCCTGTAGAGTGAGCACGAGATGCACAGTATAGCTAATACAGTGAAGCGTCAAGTCGGACACAATATTTCCGTGAAAAATTATCCGATCATCACGAAAATCAATAGGGATCATCTTCATAATGACATTGACCCACAATATCAAAATCAAAAGAATCTATAAAGAATTGTAGCCTGTAGAGTGAGCACGAGATGCACGGTATAGCTAATACAGTGAAGCGTCAAGTCGGACACAATATTTCCGTGAAAAATTATCCGATCATCACGAAAATCAATAGGGATCATCTTCATAATGACATTGACCCACAATATCAAAATCAAAAGAATCTATAAAGAATTGTAGCCTGTAGAGCGAACTAAATGTGAACGGACGGACCGACGGACCGACGGACCGACGGACCGACAGGGTGATTACAATATACGCCCATCTTTCGAGTGGGCGTATAAAAAGGGAAGAGGAGTCCCCTTGTAGAAACACCAAGGCCAATAAGGTGCAGAAAAGACGGACGTAAAACTCCATTCCATTTTATTTCAGGTCAGATTAAACCTTGACATCAAATTCAAACAGATTAAAACCCATTAGTTTTAACTGCACCAGATTATTTTAATCAAGCCGGTAAAAATAGGACAAATATAATTGGAATTTTAGTCATGCAAATAATGAACAATCTATATTTATCGGTGATATATTCACTGAGATCCATTATCCATTCAAATACAGTGAATATCGATTGTATTATATAGCTACAGGTGTATTTTAATATAGGCCTATAGGTTATATAGACCATGTAGAGTATATCAAGCATAATGGCTCATATACTATACGTGTTCAATAATACTTCAGTTACAATAATTAAAGGTTACGTACATTGTCACCCTTCACATTATCGTACTCCCGAGCCCAATTCATGTTTTTTTTTCTTCGCTCTGCTGGCATATCGTATGTCAAATTTGCATAAAAACATCTCACCTTTTGGCGTAGGTGGATTTCAGTGTCTTACTTGTTAATGCATAATTCTGAATTTAAGCCTTATGCTTATATAACCGTTACATAGTATATCAGCAAAAAAGACTCATACACTATTGACGCTTCAAGCGATTTATTTGTTGTCACATATGCCACCCATGTACCCATGTAGGCCTACTTCTTATATGGTCATTGCATAGTATATCACCAAAAATGTCTCATTGCCTTCTAGTATTTCAATTCAGGTTAGGGCCTAGTGGGGGCGGGGGGGGGGGGGGGGGGTAAGAGGATGGATACAAATAAAAGCCCTTCTCATAATAATGCTATGCCTTGAATACTGTTTGCCTAGTATAGTGGGGGCGGGGGGGGGGGGGGTAAGAGGATGGATACAAATAAAAGCCCTTCTCATAATAATGCTATGCCTTGAATACTGTTTGCCTAGTATAGTATATGAGCTAAAATGCTTTATATACTATAAACGTCCAAGCAATGTACAGGCAAATACCGGCATCCTTAACGAAAAATATGTCCTTGGCCTTCAAAAGAAATTTTATTATGTTGCATGCTTCAATAACTTTTATGCCCTTAAAAACATAGTTTTTTGCGTAGGACTTCGCTTGCTTGATACTAGTAGAACAAGTTTAGTTAATGGTGATGCGAAAAAAAATTTGGATTGGTATGGAAAAGCAATCGAACACCCCCACCCCACCCCTCCTGCTTCGAAGTTCGCTCATTCAAATCAGAAAATTTTCCTTTAAACATTGAAATTAAATAAATTATAGTTAAATTGAATCCAACGTATTCAATTCTAGTCTATTTTCTATTTAGTGGAAATGTTTCTCTTAGAATATCGATTGATTTTACCGTGTTGCATATATAGGCCTAGACGTTATATGAACCTTATATAGTATATCAACGAAAAAAGCTCATATACTCTTAAAGGTTTTAAAATTGAGGGATTATAGGTAAAAATATGTAATAATAAATCTTGTTTTGTAGCTAAGACACCGTGTATTTTACCTATAGTGTTATATTATATTATGTATTCTATGTATAGACCGACAACCCGTCTAACAAGTCCATTGGTCGTCACTGAGCATGCTCGGACGTGAATAGGTAGACAGCTTCGTATAAGTGTAGGGTTGACAGCCAGCTATATCGTCAGTCAGCGACAAGGAAGGCTTGAAGTAAGGTCTATAGTCGAATAACTTCATTTTTTTTTCATTTTTTACTTTGGATACACATCTTTGGAAACATTAACCATGTCGACTAAAGGACAGCAACACCAACAGAAACAGGATTTTGCCTCATCCGGCCGAGGTGGCACCGGATACATTCAAGGCCGTACCACTTTGATCACCCGATCAGGAAAGAATTCCCTGCCATCCGCTGGTAACTACAGCATGAGAAGCTCCTTCGGTGGAGGGTTCCTGAACATGGCCCCAGGAACCTACCAGAACATGTCCCACGAAGGTGTAACCAACGTGAAAGGAAAGCGAGAACACGAGAAAAAGGAATTGCAATCGTTGAACGAGCGTCTTGCCTCCTACATTGATAAAGTGAGATTTTTGGAAGCACGTAACGCCCAATTGGAACAAGAATTAGATGTATACAGAAACCAGAAGCAGGCTGATTTCAAACCAATTCGTGACCAATACGAAACTGAACTCAATCAAGCCAGAAGAGTCATTGATGAACTTGCCGCAGAAAAGGCTAACTATGACGCAAAAATGGCCGGACTTCAAGACTTAGTCGATAGTCTTAAGGACACGTAAGTTTCTTTTAAATTTTCATTTTTTAGATTTTTGAAAATTTGCAGACACACACATGTCAAATTTTCGCCATATTGTATGCTTAATTCGGGGATCGTTTTTCATGTAATCGGATTTAAAGTGGGCTTACTGTCGAAAATCTCCACCAAAATCATCTGATACCGCTCATTTCATTAATCTATGTTATAAGTCGCTTTAAACCGATTGAAACGTAATATTCACATATGTTAATTCAAATGCAAATCGGATCTTTAAATAGAACAACCCATCTTTAATAATACAGGTTAGACTGCTTTCCTTTTTGTAAAATTCACTCAAACTTGCCAAAATGTACCGAAATTATGTTAAATGTAGTTAAAGGGTAAAAAATATAAATCCGACAAGGCTTACTATACTAGTAAAAAAAGCCGGCCGGCGAAATATCTGCTGACGTGCAAGTCACGGCTTCGCTCAATCACTTATTTATTGTTGCCTTATATGGGATTAAGCCACGCCCATATATCAAACATTATATGACGTAGTAAAGGTGAGAGGTCATCTGGGGACGTAAGGTGTTGATTCATACCCTGAGCTTTAAAAAAAGGACAGCCTTGAGAGGTTTAGGATTTCGGAGGTGGGCGAGTCACTTCGACTAAACAAATTTAAAATTAGAGTAGGCATATAAAAAAAACTTAAAAAACAAAAACAACAGATTAATGTATTCAAAAAGGGCACTGTACAAAATGTGTTTAAAATTTTGAACATTTTTTTTTCAAGGAAAATGTGAAATGATTTATGCACTGTCATTAAAATTATGACACATACTTTGTGCAGCCATGTGTACGAATTTATAAAGTCAATGCAGACTGAAATTTTCACAACACATGGATATAAAACCACGATCCACGGCAAATGCTTTCGTTTACGATGACATTTTTCCACATTTCCATGAATGATATGATTTTAAAAAAGAGATTTACTAAGAAATATGTTGTTTCGTTTTCTTGTTAAAATTTCGTTTTTTTTTTTAAATGTATTTCCAAGAATTGTACAAATTTTCAGAGAAGTTTCTGGCAAGCAACTAACAAATAAGGCTTTAACATTAATGCGACTATGTACTAAATGTGTATTGAAAATTGAAATGATTCAATTTTTATTTCATTTCGTCAACATACTATACAGCAATTGTCAGCCATTTTGAAAACATATTGATTTTTGAACTCACATCTGGTTAACTCTTTGAAAAAGGAGGTGATAAAAGTCCATTCAATGGGGCATTATGTTTAATAGTTATTGACTTTTACTTGAAATATGTCAAGTGTACAAAAGAATCGGCGATTGACCTTATCGATCACGTGACAAGCTTGGACATGACCTGAAATGGAGTTTAACGTCCTTTTTTTTTTAGACAAATTCTAACTTTTCATGCCTAAGAAGTTTTGCAATGTTCGTACAGTTCTAATATTTCTGAAGTTTGTCAACATACATGTAGGCTTTTAACTCAAATTAACTTTCGAAAATACCTGTCATTCCCCTTTAATTAAAATTTAAATTCAGGTCAAAGAAAAGGTCAAATGTTTTTGTATCAAGGCAAATCGTGACGTAACTAAGGATAACATGAATGAGATAATTACATAGTGACATTAACCCATTAAAGGGCACGTCTCAAATTTATACCATGAATGAAGCATTGTATTCATTAATGAATATCTTTCTCTCTACAGTAGGCAAAAAACAATATACTCTCACAGGTGTGTCTAATGTGCTAATATGTCATATACTACCGGAATGTATCGTAAAATAACTCCATGCATTTTAGATGGGGTTGACTTTAATACAAATGTACTAAATTTACACTCTGAATGAAGCATTGTATTTAATAATGATTTTTTTTTTTATGCCCAACACAAACAACATTCTCCGACAGGTGTGTCTAATGTGTTAATATGTCATATACTACCGGAATGTATAGTAAAATAACTCCATGCATTTGAGATGGTGTGACTAAATTTTATGTCTCAAATGTAGGCAAAATTTTCGGAAATAATCAAATCTTAAACCAAATCTTATTCATAAACGTACTAGTAAAGCCATAAATTTTCATAGTACATGTAGGGCCTATTGGTTTGGCTATTATATTTAGGATTTTTCGTGATCTTGCTCGGACATGAGAACTAAGCCGATAAAACAGACTATAAAGTGTACTCAAGGTTATTAAATCCCCAAATGAATTGACAAACCATTTTCTGTACTCGACAAGGTTTTACTTGTTAACCCATTGTCCTGCAAATAGACTTTCTAATCCATTGTTCGTCCTTTCTTGATCGTATAAACCCTTATGAATAATCATACTTCCATTCATAACTTTTTTTACACCAAGCTTCAATGTTTGAGGTTAAGGTGATTTAGTTCTTTAGACTTTTGACACTGATACGACAATAAGTGACAGTCGCCATTTTGAATTATTAAAATTTGTACGTTACCTTTAATGAAACGAAAGTAAAATTTCAAATCCACGTCTGCTTCTTGCACCATTGTTCCATGAAATCCTGAAAAATACAAGTGTGGATTCTCAAAGATAATTGTAGACTCGACATTTTAGTTAAGAGGGTAAAGGGGGGGGGGGGGGTTGAGGGGCATGGAAAAGTAGCTTCAATTTACTAAATGGTTTGCTACCAACTCCGCAATTCGCGAGTCTGCACCATTCTAAAATGTACACTGACTGAGCCCTTTTCTTAACACGACTCAGCATAATTTCAAAAAGGGGACACAACTCGAACTTGTTATCTATCGGAATGTGAGTGAGTGGTCTCTAGTAAATGTAGTGACTGAATCAATCTCGTTAGATCAATATTTATTTATGATTAAACTTCTTCAGATCTTCTTTATCACCGATAACTCTATTGTTAGGCAAACACAGGGGAGATAATTCAGTTAACGCCCAATTAAAGATACACTATGACGACTTCCAGCTGACTGAATTGTGGGAAAATAATTTCAATAGGAATTTTAATTATGTTGTTTTGATATTATTTGACATTGGATATTTTAAACAAAACTAGATTTTACGACGGAGTTTAGTATGAATACAATGCTATGTGTGTTTGGAATGCGGTCTCCGTATTAGCTGAGGTAGCTTTAATGGATGACTGCTAACTCCAATTGACTACCATTTTTGGCATCCAGGAGCTGATGCTACTGGCATCTGACATTGGCATTCCATATAGCCTATGCTTATGACGTTCTTAATTTATAGAATCAGCATTGCTGATGTCACTGTCACTTGACATGGGTATTATAACACCAGTCTTATACTACTGCAGCTGTCAATTGTCATGGACATTCTGTTATGCCAAGACCGTTTCAAACACACGTTACGTTGGCATTCTATACCAATCTGATTAGCCTATATCAACTGTGTCCACTTCACACCTGATTGTCATTCCGTATCATAGTTATTGACTCAGTGTGACTAATTATTCATTTTAAATACAGACTTTATCATTAATTGGGTAACATCTTGGGTGATTCAAAATTGCAATTTTTTATTCACCGATTTTGTCACCGAGTCACCTTAATGCAGGCCTTCTCAAAAGGTGGCCCGTGGTCCAAGAGTGACCACTTCCGCTAAAATGCTATAATCGCTATGGTAGCTAAGCTTTATTTTGCCCTGATATTTTTTTCATAAGATGTATTTGGCCCTTTACATAAATTACTTGAGAAGGCCTGCCTTAATGACATCATTCAAGAGAGAGTTCAATGCCTTAATAGATTTGTTCTTGGAACCGGAAGTATCCTTCTAATTAACCGGAAGTTCCCATCAATTCCACCGGAAGTTCTAATCTCTTAAACCGGAAGTTTCTACTAACTTAACTGTTATGAATATCTGACTTCATATTTCGATATTTCGTAACAAAATGAAAATAGAAACCTTAAAATCATAAGAAATTGAGAGCTTGCTTTTTTAATGTCACAAACATGACAAATTAATGCAGACATATTGAAGTATGACAAATGTTATTCAAGCCTCCACAAGTCTCGTTCTATATCGAATTACAAGATGATAGATAACGTGAATCACATGTCAATCACTTTGAGTGACAGTTAGTAATCATTTGATTGACGTGTCACCTAATTAGTACCAAATGAACTTCAGGTTTTATTACATATAGGTCAATTGTGTTTTTTGACATCAAGTTTCATAAACCTTTGAAAATAGAACGGCAAAAATTGTCACATAAATATATAAATATCGGATTTTATATACGCCAATGCCCAAAGAGTCGTAGTCGTAGTAAGATTTCGACAGAAACTTCTACATAATATGCCGGAAGGCTGCCTTCGTGGGTGACGCCACGCATTAATCTTAACTACCCGAGGACATTTGCGACAATCGTAAATGATACCAAAATATCAAATTTGATGACGATAGCTCTTTGTGTGTCCTAGCATGAAACCCCCGGGCCATATTGGCTGAAATGTTATCATATAGAATCAAATCTTTGATGTTACGACCACCCTGGGCAAGTTATGATTGCTACAATCTGTTATTGTCATATCGATAATCAGTCATGACGCAATACGTCATTAATAAACGTGCACATATTTTGCCACGTCATCGAAATCTGTGCAATATTCTAATTCATGATTGTCGTAAATACTTCAAGGCTTTTAAAGTCACTACGGGGTTCCATTTAAACCTTACATAATTAAACCAAGCACGAACGATCCCAACCGTAAAACAAATCTCGAAATCCATGTTAACACATTGGCAATACATTGATAGCAGCTAAGGAACTTTTCATTTGAGGAAGTATATCAATAAATAAGTAAATATTTCATAATGAAAAGTGGTATCAGGTGTCAAGAAGAGCATACCCTGCTTGGCATTTGTGAACACTGCAGTCCTTTGAACTCTGTTGGACAATAACTTGTGACCTTTCGACCACCCTAGCATTTATTACTACATCTAAAGCCATGAGCACTACATTACGATTTAGCTTTCCAGTCACGTCAGCATAACCTATTTCGAAAGCCAAATAGGTCACCAATTCTGTAAAAGTTAATTATCGATGTCATTCGGTCATTTGTTCGTGGCAGTGATTTGATTAGAGGCTGGACAATCGTGTTGTAAATAATTAACATCCAGACTAAAGAATTGACAAGAATGCATTAGTGTCCTAGTGATCTATATCCTACTAGACTAATGGGGAACATCGAAGGCAGGGAAACAGTCCAGACCTAAATCGGCAACACTTAGCTCAGAGAGTGGGTTCTTCAAGGCCATATGCCTACGTAACCTCGCATCCTATTCTAGTCTAGATTCTTTCCATGGAGCAAATCCTTGTCTATTCGACTGGTCGCTAACGAACTCATAGCCTATTAAGAAAATTTGACCCCAGGCCTTGAGGAATTAACTTTTAGATCTGACCAACAGAATCAACCAATGGATATTGAAGCCCCTTAACAGGAAATAGCTCGTATGAACCCCCATATGGAAATTTTAGATATGAAATTATATCTCGTAACTGATAAATCATATATTGTATATGAGATATACTTAAAAATCGATTTCCCAGTTGACTAACAAATTCCACAAACTAGACTGTATTATCCAGACTCACTGCAAATCATATTAGCATTAATCCTGGGTGATCTGGTCTACATTGCACAGGTGCGATGATTAATTGCAATTTGAAAATATGTGAGTAATACTATATGGGTAAGGTTAATACATGCTATTAATAAGGGCACATACCCTGGTGTTTAGTTGGCGGAGAATAAAGGGAAAGGGGAAGGGGGAAGGGGGGGATCGAGAATAGGTGCATAAACATCATATTGGTTTAGATTTTCTTTTTGTAATCGCCTATTTTTTACCATCCTTGAACAGAATTTTGCCTTTATCGTGTGCCTTTAACTAACGTGTCCAAATGTCATATAAGGTGCTATTTGATTACAGTAATGTGGTAAAGACGGTAAAATGAATGTACTGGTGTTATGCTATAGGTGTGTCGTCAAAAAGCTTTTAAATACGAATCAAACACACCCAATATAACATTAAAGTCAAATGACTACCTTTTTTACATTCAGTAGGCCATAAATAGATCAAACACACGTGGTTGGAAACTGATACCCTACCTACACCCACCCTGTCTCGTATATTGGGCGTTCAAGGCCACCAGTGTGCATGTCACTTTACCCCTTGCATACTGATAAGAAATGTCCCACAAGGCACGATGACTGTACGGAAACGGATTGACATGATAGCTAGGCTATCTGAGAGTGGGGGATCATAAATTAAAGGGGTATGCGACATCTGAAATAGGATTGATCAATACAAAATGTCTCCTTCTTGCATTTGTACATATTAATATGAAAATATTACTCTTATGAACGGCAAATACAGTCTGCAATGCACAGAGAGTTCATAAGTCAAGATATGGCAAAGCAACCTATACGATTACAATTTTTCACCAAAACCTTGTATGTATTAGGACAACTATTGTGAAATGCTTCAAAATAGTAGGTCAAACAATTTTAGCCCTACAACGAAGTGACTTAAATGACATAACAAGCCTATCAAAAGGGGGAAATGCAATTAAAACTTAACTTGATAAAGACATAAAACTCCAACCTTAGAATGCGCTGTCATGTTCTTCTATTTACTTTATTTTTATTAACTAAGGTATTTCAATGGTCTACCTAATTTGCATATCATCATTACCGTGTAACGTTAAATGTTTAAACAGTACGTTCATTAAAATATTTCTCCTTAATTTATACATTTTGTTAGCTCGACTGATTAAAATTTCATAGGTTGGTAGCTAGGGCATGCTGACATTGCCTGAAACATCCATGTTACATCCATGTTTTACAAGGACAACAACTTAAATGGATTGTAAAGTGGTTTTATAAACTTTGTATGTGTACCGGGGACATCAATTTGTTTCAATTTCCATTCCTTTAAAACTAACGCGTTTTATGACGTCACTGACAGCAATCTGCATAGATATCAATAGTAGCTTCCGGTAGATCACTGGATGTGACGTCATCAAACACATTAGTTTTAATGGAATTGCAAGAGCCACAGACGTCAGAATGGAAATCGGAATGGCGCAAATTGATGCTATCAGTGTCCCTGATGCACATACAAAGTTTAGAAAACCTCTTTACAACCCCTTTAAGACATAGAATATACAGAATATAAATGTTTATCAAGAGAATTGTTATAAAATGGAATGTCTAGCTGAAGTTTATTTGACCTGATCAACTAGTGGAATGTCAGAATTAATCAATGGATATTGCTCTATATTACAGTCTATAGAACAGTTTCACAAATCTGGCTTCAAGAACACGGAATGTCGCTTATTGGATCTTCAGATAAACTTGCTTTTAACGCACGGAATAGGAATCCAAAATCTTGCTTTTTAAGTAAAAAAATGTGGGTACCATCCAGATCAAGGATCATTATATTCCTGATGACGGTGTGATAACCACATTGAAACGAAATCTTGCTTTCAACGCATGTAAAGGGATCGAAAATCGCTGCTTTAAAAGCAAGTAACCTTTGATATACACTTGAGAGTAGATCGAGATCGGAATTGTTAACTCGACCGACAAATTCTTCTTTCAACACAGAATTTTGATCGAATTTGATAACCTATCCGATTGACCATGAACGCTTAGTTTGTGGATCGCATTCGATGATTACTTTAACGAATCTTGCACGAATTTCGATCAGTAAGCGATTGCATCTCCGACGTTTTCTCACCAAAGGTCTTAGGTGAAACTTGAAGGCGTTGAAATTGCACGTTCTTGAGTAACGATTTTCATTTTCATGAGTTCCAATTTCCTATGGGAAACGTCTGGACAACAGAATCAATATAAGCGATGTAATAGTCTAGGTTAATATGACCTCTTTCATTTATTGAAACCATTGGTAAACCTTGAAGCGAGTTATTATTGACGCAAGGAAATAACATTATAATGGATCTCTACATTGCTTCCAAGCTTCAACTAGGTCAAAAGCGTAGGATAATCCTTAATTGTGATTGGTTGAATACTGAGTAGGAGGTACTTCCGGTTCCTGGAAATGGCTGCAACGTTGCAGGATTCCGAAGCATCTCTCTATTAATCAATAACTATGGAAACGAAATAATGAAACGAACTCAATAAACTATTTGTGAATTCTTTATTATCTTTTTCAATGTAATAGAAGAATGAAGTTTTCTATAAATAAGATATACATAACTCGATATGTTCAGTGAATGCAGTACCGAGATGACAAACCAAATAGCAGTAAGCTATCAGGTGTCAATGGTCATCATTCAAAGTTGCACTTGTGCTTTTTGGAACCGCTTTTCGACTTCCAAAAGACCATGTATATGGTATATCATTTTACTGTATATAGGCTTCGTAAAGCAACCGTTTGACACAATTCAGCAACGTTTCGTAAGAATTGCGACCATTAAAGACATCTGTTACAACGAAATTTAAATGACATATTTCAAACTGACTTGAATGAAAGCATACAATATATCATTGCACAGATGGGTCATAAACAGCGAATATATATAATAATATAAAATATTTTTACCGTTAAAATATTGCTTCATAT
Organism: Lottia scabra; assembly: GCA_029955415.1. NCBI lineage: Eukaryota > Metazoa > Mollusca > Gastropoda > Lottiidae > Lottia > Lottia scabra. Next base: position 1,327,610 of record JARJEI010000014.1, on the reverse strand, counting down.
TAAATATAAGATTTGAATGACATATAGAAGTGAGGAGCACATATAACAAAACACAAGACAATATTATAGAATATAACACACTTCTTTAATACAGTTAGGCACATATTTAAATTAAATGTTGAGCGATACACACATATTAGAAATGTTAAATCAAGACCGAGTGAATGAATGAATGAATGAATGAATGGAAAGTCAATCAGGTAAAGAAATCCAATCACACAAGATCGATCGATTTCCAATAGTAAATCACCATGGAAACAAAAAAACGCTGGAGGCCAACCAACTAAAATAGCTTATAAATAGTCATATAGTTTGATGAATATTAATATATTTTACTGGTCCTTTGATGGCCGAGATCAAATAAATTTTATGATTTGCCACGTTGAAAAGGCCGATTTGTTATTCCCCTGACCTCTTGCAAGAAATATATGCGGTTAATGTCACGATTACTATGTTGAAGGCGTCATGTCAATGTCGATATATTTTTCAAAGACGAAACCCTAGTTGGAAAAAAATTAAAGGGATTGTAAAGCGTATTTCTAAACTTTGTATGTAAAACTCCATTTCATTTCCCCACAAGGATAGAAAACACAAATCCAATAAGTTGCATAATATAGATCATTATGGATGTAAAACCTCATTCCATTTGATTGTCTTAGTTCTTGGTCAAACCTCGTGTTATTGTGTTTTACAAGGATAACAACTTCGGTTTACGAGTATCCTTTCTACCAGCTGGTCCTTGGCAAACCTCTTGATATTGATTTTACAAGGATAACAACTTAGTTTCACGAGGATCCTTTCTACCAGCTGATCCCTGGCCAAACCTCTTGACATTGATCTTTCCCAGATTATCCGTACCTATTTACAGCTGGGTGAACTGGGACAGAGTGCTCGGTCCAGTTTCAAGCCATATGGACTCAGTGCCTCATTAATCCGTATTTAAGAAAACATGTTTTGATATTGAATATCGCCCCAGCTGTCGCCAGTATATTGTTTTGTATAAATGTCCACCGCAAACTGTTCAATAATTTTCAATCGATATCGTAAATAAGACTTGATAACATATAACTTAATAAATAAAACAGAATGAAGTTTTACATCCCTTTTGGGTCGGCGGTTACTGGCAACGCTTATCGTAAATTGAGTTATTGGATGCAATGCAGTAATGAAATAAGATTACATTTTTACACCAAATTAAGTTAGAGGTGATAACATATATTATGTAACTTAATGTTATAGTTTCATAGTTTTCAGTACATCAGTGTCTATGCATAAGCTTTAATAATACTAATGTGCTCAACTCTTTATTCTTTCAGAAATGATACCCTTGAAAGCCATAACAATGAGCTAAGACAGAAGATCGACAACCAGAGTACCCAGATTGGTAGCTACGAGGGTGAACTGGGTACACTTAGACTCCGAATCGAAAGCTTGGAAGATGAAAACAAACATCTTAGAGAACTCCTTAAGAAGAAATCCGATGAAAATATGGCTCTGAGAACCGTGAGTATTTTATATTGGATTTTTACTTTTTGAAGTGTCACGGTTAATGCAATTGTGGTCTGACGTCTCTATTAAGATTTATCTCCCTTTCCCTGATTTCTACGCTTAGTAAGTTAGTTATATCAAGGCATCTCCAGGAATACTTTATGAGGAACATTTATTCTTGTATCAACTTCAGAATTAGACAACCTCGTATACTATGCGGTGATCACCATATTGAATAAAAATATAGTTCAGCCAATCAAAATCATTCTTCTTACAGAGGTGTCTTCTCGAGCATACAAAATGGCCAATCAAAATTAATATTTGAACATGCCTTTTATGACTTCTTCTAGAAACAAATTCAACACATGCGTGCCAAGCATAAATCTTGTGTTATTATTCCCTACCTTACAGTTCTATGGTTTAACTTTTCCCTTTGAATTGCAGGATTTGGACAATGAAACCTCTGCCCATATTGAAGCTGATTGCAGAGCCACCACCCTAGAAGAAGAAGTTGACTTCCTTAAGGCTCTTTTGGACAAGGTAATTGACCTATTTGAGAACCGATGGTTGAAACAATGTTAATTCTGGCCACCGGTTTTTTGTTATTGTTATTTACTGCCAAAACCCGGTTTACATATCTAAATCAGTAGTAGGCCTATCATTCAAAATATTCGTATGAATTTTGCAAAATGAAAAAATGCCAAAACGCAATTCACATATCCAAGGCAGTAATGCCAATTCTAAATATTCTCTATCAAAATAGCAGCATTTCTAGTTGTCATTGCCAAAACCCAATTCACATATCCAAGGCTGTTAACAAACAATCTTCTTTTGTAGATGCCACAGGAAACCCAGAAACCAGTTCTCATCAAGGGACAGAACTTGGAAGATTTCTGGAAGAACAGTATGAGCAAGGCTATCCGAGATATCCAAAATGAATATGAGAACAAACTGGATATCATGAGACAAGACATGGAAATGAGAATGCAATCCCAGGTAAAAAATAAAGAAACGTCTATATTTTACAAGGATAACAACTTAGGTTACATGCGGATCCTTTCTCCCAGCTGGTCCTTGGCCAAACCTCTTGGCATTGATCTTTCTTGGATAACCCGTACCCATCTACAGCTGGGTGAACTGGAATTATGAGTGAAGATGACTTATTCAAGGACCCAATGACCTCTCAAGAGTGACCCCTTCCACTAAAACGCTTTTACTCGCTATACTAGGCTAAGCTCTATTTGGCCCGTATATTTTTTCATGAAATGCATTTGCCTCCTTACAAAAATTAATTGCGAAGGCCTGCTTTAGAAGGATGAGTGCAAAGAGACGACATCGTGCAGTGGTCCTGGCCTCAAATTGTTTTTCAAAAAATTCCAGTCCTCGGGTAAAGCACCCTTTCTTTTATATACAATAAGCATAATATTCAAATTGTTGTCTTTAGGTCCGACAGCTCCAGAGTGGTGCAGTTCGAGACAATATGGAGACCACCCATGCCAAAGAAGAATGTAAAAAACTCAAGAGCCAATCAGGAGACCTTTCTGCTCGAGTTACCTCACTCGAAGGCATGGTAAGAATACATTTGTTAATCCATAATAAATAATTTCATTATGAAAGAGTATATTTACTCATTTATTGATATACTTTCTCATATTAATTGATATACTTTCTCATTTATTGATATACTTTCTCATTTATTGTGATACTTTCTCATTTATTGTGATATACTTTCTCATTTATTGATATACTTTCTCATGTGAAAAGTTCATAATCTGTTACCTATGTTTCGTCAAAATGAGTTTCGTTTTGCGGTTCGGATTGTTAGTACTTGGTTTCTTTATTGATATACTTTCTCATGAGAAGTTCATTAGCTGCTACCAATGTATTGCCAATGTGTTTACATGAATTACGAGATTTGTTTTACCGTTGAGATAGTTTTATACCTTAAAGGAATGACACTAGCGCTGACCTATGAGAGACCCTCACACTTTCAAAGAGCACGAGTCAAAATAGAAAATAAATAATTATAATTGATTAACGATTTTTCGTTCAGGTTGCTGCACTTGAAGCTGAAAGAAATGATTTACGACGAAAACTTGCCATGTCTGAAGATGAAATTGCAATGCTGAAATTAAAACATGACGAAGATGTGTCAAAACTGAGAGCAGAATTGGAACAGGTGTTGTTAGAACTCGACACTATCATGGATGCTAAACTCTCGCTTGAATTAGAAATCGCTTGTTACAGACAACTCTTGGAGACCGAAGAAAGCAGGTAAATTGTCAATTAATAATAATAATAATAGTTCACTTATATGGCGCAAATTACTTTTCAGTTCCTTTTGCGTCCTCGATCAATAAATTTCTGTAAATGAAGTAATACTCAAGATTCATTAAAAGAAAATTTTTCGGTTTTTCTTGAAGATGTCTATAGATTTTGAAAATCGCAGTTGAGATGCTTTTTCTCGAACTTGAAATAGTTTAAAGGCGGGTTTCCTATCACTTTAGGTTGCGAACATTTTACTTTGGGCTTTATGGAAATTCATTTTAGGCTGTGGACATGTTTACGGGGGGCTTTATGGAAATTCACTTAAGTATGTGGACATCTTTACTTGGGGCTTTATGGAAATTTTCTTTAAGCTGTGGACATTTTTGCTGAGGCTTTATGGAAATTCACTTTAGGTTTTGGACATTTTTACTGGGGGCTTTATGGAAATTCACTTTAGGCTGTGGACATCTTTACTGGGGGCTTTATGGAAATTCACTTTAGGCTGTGGACATCTTTACTGAAATTCACTTTAGGCTGTGGACATTTTTACTGGGGGCTTTATAGAAATTCACTTTAAGCTGTGGACATTTTTACTGAGGCTTTATGGAAATTCACTTTAGGCTGTGGACATTTTTACTGGGGGCTTTATGGACATTTTCTTTAAGCTGTGGACATTTTTACTGAGGCTTTATGGAAATTCACTTTAGGTTTTGGACATTTTTACTGGGGGCTTTATGGAAATTCACTTTAGGCTGTGGACATGTTTACGGGGGGCTTTATGGAATTTTTCTTTAAGCTGTGGACATCTTTACTGGGGGCTTTATGGAAATTCACTTTAGGCTGTGGACATTTTTACTGGGGGCTTTATGGAAATTGACTTTAGGCTGTGGACATTTTTACTGGGGGCTTTATGGAAATTGACTGTCGGGTTGTGAACTTATTCTAAAACACATTTTATTATTTTTCAGACTTGGTATGAAAGGCATTATAGAGCAAGCCATTGGTACCCGAAGCAAGGGAGCAGGAAACTTGTCCGACATCGTACAACAGACTAGTTAGTATGGTTGTACTATAACTACACTACGCAAACCACCGTTGACATTTGACCTTTTCTCATCTGACAGCGGTTGGATTAATTCAAATTCCTAACCAACTTTTTTGCATGAAACGAAATCTTTAACTTAAAATTTTGTTTTATTCACTTCGTTTTTTTTTTTCATTGGCTACTATTTTCTAACCCTTGTTTTCGTTTTTTGTTTTTTTGTTCGAATATCTGGAGGCTAATTAGCTAGTCCCTTCCAATAGCTTTAGATCTTTGTTCGTTTTGTCTTTATTAAATTTTAGTATTAAACCTAGGTAGATAGGTATTAGCCTTAAAAGTATCATTGGAGGAGTTCCAATTAGCGTATTTTTCAGTTTTGTCCACAATTTTAAAAATATAAAGGATAATTTGTGATAGACGTATTATTTTGTTTCGAGAGTTTACTTTTATTTTCCTGAAAATCAAATATTTTTTTTCTATTATCAATTATTTTTGTTATAGCTTCATTTAGTTTTTAAACAGGCTGCAAATCTAATTTTGTGTAGAAACATTTAAAGCGTTCCATTGCCGAAAAAATGGCGAGGGGCTGGAATAGTGAAATATCTTAAACATATTAGATCTGCTTTTATGCTTCGTTGATTCGCTTTGATATCATTTTAACCAAATTTGCTTCAAATTTTCAATCATTTACAATATATGAAAAATCAAAAGTGGTCTGTAGTCGTCATTTTTTTTTATTATCGATGGGACCCTTTAAATGAAACAGAGATCAAATTTTATTGTCTTATAGCAAACTATACTTATACAATATATATAAAGAGAATGGAAATCTTCATATAATAAATATTAAAAAATAATTTTTTGTCTTTTTGTCATATATACTAACTATTAGATTAGAATTAACATTTTAATTTAAAGGGAGAGGCTTCTAAATTGCGATAGGTCGAAATTCGTCCCATTTTGCGAAATTTGTAGGTCAAAAATTCACCATTTTTTACGTTTATTTCGTGGTTTTACAGAAATTTTTAGGTAAAAATTGATTTGTAGGTAGAAATTCATACATAGGTCGAAATTTATTTAAGTTTCTTCCACTTTTGTTAGTCGAAATTTAATTCGTTTCTGGTAAATTGTAAGTCGAAATTTTAGGGAAACCGTTGAATGTGTTGTTTTAAATGGCGAGTGAACGAACTACACAGACTAATATATATTCAAATGTGTTTATAATGTGACGTTTTTTGTTATTCTAACCCACTTTGCACTTTTATGTATTTGTTCATGGAACCACTTTTCAAATTCAAAATTTGTTTTACATAACATTTGCAAATTGTTGCTAATATATTTCGATTTTAGTCCACGAAAATCAGGATTCAATCTGAAAAGAGTGTATTTTTGATCCGCAATTAATCGGTTTTAATCCAAAATTTTTGATTCAGATCTTAAGTTTTTATATTCCAAATTTTATTTGTAGCCTATTTAGAACTTAAATGAAAATGCTTAATTCTATCTGATATGCCCTTTATATACCCCATCTCTGTCGGTAACTGGTGTATCTATATATATATATATTATCTATATCTATACAGGGAGGGGAGTCTTACCTTATATGGCAATATAACTTTCATAACTGGTATTGGATTCGAGCAATTGATATATAGCATGTTTTGATTGGGTATTTTTATACGAAAGTGGGGCTATTATTACTGGTGCAGCTCTGCTTTAGAATGACTAATGGGATGCCTGTGTTCATAAAAACGCGGGAAATAGTGTGCAGAAAACTTTGCGGGAAAAACACGTGATTATGTATGCAAGGTCACAGCGTACTGTAACTTTATGGTCGGCCCCTTAGGCAAATGCAAATACATATCAGACGAACAATGATTGATTGTCTACTTGACATACCCCAAGTGCGCATGTCTGAAAAGTTATTAATTTTCCCATCAATGACCTGGGCGTTATCTAATAAAAAAAATTTTTTTTTTAATCTTCTGACGTCACCTCCACACTTCTCAACTGGAATGATTGGAATTCAGAAACAAGTGTTTTGTCTCGATTACCTTAGTCTCATTCTCTTTTTTTGTGTCCTGTGTTCTTAACATGTTTTAGTCTAGATCTTTTAGTCTCTAGTCTAGTTTACGTCTAATAGAATACTATGATTTGATTTTGGGCTATTCATTGTAGTTCTTGAATTTTTTCTTTGCTATGCATGCCTTTTTATTTATTTTTTTGAAGTATTTTTTGCATAGGCTTAGTTGATAAAGATTTTATGTTTTTCCTTTGAAGTCGGATTATCTTTTATTATGTATTTGACTAGAGTATTAGGTGCAGGGCTTTCAATGGTTTATTATTGGGTCTTAAACCCTTTATCATGATTTTATTATACTCAAAATTTACATAATTATTATAATAATAATAATGATAATAATAATAACTTTATTAGATACCCAGTTGCACACGGCAATCTTCCCTGGGATCTTTCTACATATAAAACTACAAAAAAGTATTCTTAAAGTTATTGGCGAAAAACATTAGATTGAAAGCGTCTTATATTGGCAACGTTTGAATATTGCATATTGGTTCATTCAGAGTTAAATGTATGGATAATCAAGACTATAATATTTGAGTTCAAAAGACGAATTCATTTCGGCACTTATAAGGGTCATTGTAAAGTATTCCCTCAAAAGAATTGGGGAATATCCAAAGCGTCTTATATTGGCAACGTTTGAATATTGCATATTGGTTAAATCAGAGCTAATGGATAATCGAGACTACAGAATTTGAGTTCAAAAGGCGTATTCATTTCGGCACTTGTTATATAAGGGTCATTGTAAAATATTCCCTCAAAAGTATTGGATTCAAAGCCTCATGTATTGGCAACGTTTGCATATTGGTAAATTCAAAGCTAATGGATAATCAAGACTACAATATTTGAGTTCAAAAGGCGTATTCATTTCGGTACTTGTTATATAAGGGTCATTGTAAAGTATTCCCTCAAAAGTATTGGATTCAAAGCGTCGTATATTGGCAACGTTTGCATATTGGTTAAATCAGAGCTAAAATGTATGGATAATCAAGACTACAATATTTGAGTTCAAAAGGCGTATTCATTTCGGCTCTTGTTATATAAGGGTCAATAAAATCGGTGAAGTTTTGTTTACAAAGATCTACTGAATCAACATCATACTTATTGTCAATCCTCATATGAATATCAATGAATTCTTGCCAGGTCCAATTACTACTACACGTGAAAATCTCTCAGGGACAATTGGCCGCCATTTTGAAATTTCATGATCTGAGTAATATTTCAATTCATTTTTTATTGCGAACACAAAATCTTCAGAATAGACTCGAGTACTTTATTGTTAACGTGTAGTTGTTGGTAAAGTTTTGAGTTTTGAAAATGATTCAGTTTTTGTCATTTATTTGTTTGGACGAATTTCATTGGTTGGATCAATTTCAAATTGTATGGTAGCCATTTTGTTTTTTAGTTTTATTTTCGAAAAATTTAATCTTGTTTAAAATTTTGGTTAGAACTTTCTTTTGAATGTATTTATTTCTCAATTATGAATTTGGATAAATTTCATTGGTTGGAGCGATTTCAAATTTTATGGTAGCCATTTTGTTTTTCCAGTTTCAGTTTGAATTTAAATCTAAGGTAGCAACTTTGAATTTTTTGATTAGAGAGTTTCGATTCGGCTACAAGCAATTATTGAAATTACACGAAGTTTTGTATTTTTTTTCAGGTTTGAGTGAATCCACAGGAAAATTGACCGTTTCAAGATCTGCCCGTGGATCAATTGGATTCGCTGAGGCCTCACATGACGGTAAATACGTCAGTGTCGAAAACACCGGCAAAGGAAATAATGCTAAGGTATTTGATTGTTTTATTATTCTAAGATACCTGATACCATTTTAATTTTTGAAATAATTCTCAATTATGATTGAGTTTTCTAAGACACATGATACCACTTTTATTTTTGAAAATGTCCTCATTTCTCATCAAGAGCAATAGTGACATAGTAGTGGACTACCCCAAAGACAAGTACATGTACCTGGCCATCAGGTGTTTCGAAAAGAAAGAGTAATAGTTATATAGTAGTGGACTACCCCAAAGAGAAGTACCATCAGGTGCTTCGAAAAGAGTAAGCTGGAATAGATATTTTGGACATAGAATAAACTTTTACTCCAATTAAATTTCAGGTTCAAGATATGACCGGGTGGAAAATAACCCGACAGATGAACTCCATGGAAAAACCAGTCGTTTACACATTCTTAGACGGTGAAAAACTCCAACCAGGAAAGTCCATTAAAGTAAGAACCGATATCTGATTATAAATAGGTTTTCCAAACTGCTGTGTGTATTGGGGACACTTAACGCATCAATTTAAACCATAAACATGCAATTATGTTATATAATAAAAATCCGTACAAGCAAAAAAAAAATCGTTAATAAAAAATCTCGTCCAGAGCATGACAAAATCGGGTGAAATAACTACATAGTAGTGGACTTCCCATACGAGAATACCATCAGGTGTTTCGAAAAGAGTAAGCATGGTCTGCTTCGGGCGCGACACCCGTCACTACTATAAAGATCAAAATCATAAGGTGCAACGAGATCAATTCATGCCTGACTAAACAATGAGCAATAATTATATGAAAGTGGTACGAGAAGTACCATCAGGGGCCTTATTCTCGAAAACTTAACTTAGAATGATTCTAGTGCTCGGTTCATCTGATTGGTCAATCACTAAAATCGATTGTAAATGTTGATTTCTAAACCAATCAGATTATTGTATTTCTTAAATTTGGTGAAACTGGGCCCAGATCAGGTGTTTCTAAGAAAGCATTAAAATAAACATTGGGATGTCCGACTTACACAGTTTATACAGCTATTGATTTTGATTTCAGATCTACTCTAAAGGCGGAGCAGAACAGGTGACTACCCGAAATGATCCCAACTCCACATATGGTAGAGAAGCTGATTTCTTCTCCTGGGGAACTGGATCCGGAAACACCAAACTTATCGACAACAATGGCGTGGTTAGTACACTTCTAGAAATATTCAGTATAAAGAATCTGATCGTCTATCTAGGAAAGATTAGAAGCATCCTTTTGAAAGCACTGCTTAACGCGGTTGGTGTCATCATTATGACATGCAATAGCTTCAGTATCCGCAATGTACGAGCTATTCCAGAATTAGCAGCATCAACAGCAGCTACATGCCATGAGTTACTCCAGCTTAGATATACGGATGCTCAAGTTGCTGTGATTTCAATATTTGAAGTAGTAAATGATTTTATAATTGCCTTATTGCAGTTGATAGTCAATGCTTTTGCTTCTGCTTTGCTCACCCTTCGAGCACCTGCAAGCTTTAACCTATCTAACACGGCATTGAGTGCTTTATCGACACCCGTTACATGCCTTATAACCTACCCACTCCAAGTTTCTTACAAGGCTGCTGCATTACCCCTTAAATTGGCTGCATGGCAAATATCCAAAAGTTTGAAAATTGCATCTTCAACCACAAATATGGCAATGTATCCAATTAGTTCTGGATTAGACTTGGTTGGCTCTCCAGATGTCAAATGTGTCAAATCTATTTTTAAACATGCTTCAAAATTTGCCCCAGAGACTGTTCAAACATATTTTGCTAATATTCTGCCTCGTCGATACTCTTGAATTTTAGGATGCTCCCCCTTCAAGGTCCTTTGCGCCACAATTTTTCCTGTGATGGGCATTGCTGTAGTTTTGGCACCTTGGTATGATTGCTGTGCTCCACCGTGTTTAACTAATCCGCACCCATAATTCCACATGTTTTGGATTTTTCCATTTGCCGAAATGCACATGCTTATTTTGCACCTTTTAGTCATAACAAACATGTGTCCCTCTGTTTTCGAGAATAACTTTAAATATTTCAAATCTAATTTCCTTACTCAGAGGCAATGTTGCGCGGGTAGCGCTCTCGTGGGTGGGTCTGTTGACACACAAACTGGGGATCTTTAAATCCACTTAATAACAATACAATGTATTATCTTTTCTCACATCGAATTTTAACAGTAAATTTTGCACATTGTTAAATGGAGTTGTCTCCCATTGTCCATTGCTTTTAATGCTTTTACTATGAGAAGATCAAATCATTGTCCATTCTGTGTGGTGTGCCGTGACGTGTGATTGTAATTATGAAATGATTATTATGAATAAACTTTCATTTGCAATGCACTATACTTTTTTATCTGCTGATGTTGAAGTAACTGAGTGTTGAGTCATTGAGTAACTGAGAGTTGAGTATTGAGTAACTGAGTGTTGAGTCATTGAGTAACTGAGTGTTGAGTATTGAGTAACTGAGTGTTGAGACATTGGGTAACTGAGTGTTGAGTCATTTAGTAACTGAGTGTTGAGTCATTGAGTAACTGAGTGTTGAGTCATTTAGTAACTGAGTATTGAGTAACTGAGTGTTGAGTCATTGAGTAACTGAGTGTTGAGTCATTGAGTGTTACTAGTTTTGAAATGTGATTGCTTGTCTGTTTTGCTAACTGCTTGGCTGCACAACTTTAAGCTGCAATTAGCGCGACTTCAGCGCTTCTTTTTCTTTGTCCTAAGCTCAACGAGGTGGACTTCTTAACAGTGAAATGTCAATCCTATTCTATGTCAAAATTATTTGTAAATATTCTTCTTCGATAATATTATGATGTTGAGGTCTGTGTTGCTCACATTCTTTTTATTTTTTATTTTTCAGGATAAGGCCAGTCTTAAAGCTGTCTTCAAACAATAAAAAGCAAATCAAGACGACGACGATACGAGTCCACAACCATCATCACTAGTTTTGTCACTGCATTTACAATTAGTTTGAATGTTCATTTACATTTTGTAATTATTTTTAAAGAATCGCTTTTTTCTATTAATTTACTTCTGCTCACAGTTTTCTGTAAATATAACTACCAATTACTGTCATTACGCCATTATATAACCTGACCTTGACATCTGATTTACTTCCGGTTGAAAGGTCAAGTAGAAATTGAAAGTAGTTAGAAGCTGAAAGGGAAAGATCTGATGTTTTAGTTATAAATAGTTTATTTTACGTTTATTTTTTCGTCTCTTGCTCTGGCTTTGTTGTGGACTAAACATTGAAATACTTTGGACGCAGTTCCGGACGTTGTTTGTTTATTCCGGACGGTAGACGATCAATTCATTCCATAGCTAAAACTGTTACCGATCCGACGTCGAAAAAATAACTTGTTAGCCAACCAAAATTCGACTTAAAAAATTGTTAACTTGTTAACCACCACTTGACATTCGAAAAATAAAATTGTTAACCATAATTTCGATGTTTACTTTGCAATAAAGCCTCTTTTTACGAAGGTTTGATTTATGTTTTGAGTTTAAAGTGTTAACCCTTTGAAAGAAAATGGCGAACAGAGATAGAAATATATTTCATGAAGGGTTGTAGATGGTTGTGAGTTGTTTCTGCACTTTCTCCCGTCCGTCTTAAAAAGGCAACAAACACGATCGATGCCTTACAGCGAGATTGAGGGACTGGTAGTAAAAGGCAATCAATCGAACGCGCTAACCGGAACCGGAAGTTAAAACTGTTGTTGCTTAATTTGATACAATACAGAAGATAATTTGGTGAATTTAGAAATAAAGGAGTAGTGACGGTAACATTAATGTTTTAATAAACGTCAAATACTGTTTTCTATATTCAAAAATGTGTCTTCAATGTATGCAATGCTGATGGCTATTTGCTTACTTCCGGTCGGTTGATGCGTTCGAGTGGCTGAATTTAAACATCAGTTCGAGATTGAGGGACAATTGTATAGAGTTTTAGGTTTAATTTTTTGTTGTGATTTTGGTAGTGGATACCTATAGACTAACCTTATAGAGCTAATATTCGAGTTGATTAAAATTTAGAAGCTCTATCGCGGGAATTAGATCGGAAACGGAAGATAAATATTTGTCCTTCAACGGGTACAGAGAGTGCGTTTCGTTTTCTTTTTCATACCTCATTCCTAACTCTTAAGCAACCATGATTGAGCATGCGCAATGCATTAGTCGTTTGATGATGAGGCCCGTTGTTACGGTCAAGCATTTATAGGAAAACACGAACCTTTTTTGATATTTTGGTTTTGATGTTATTTTTTTTGGTTATTTTTTAACAAAAGGTTTTTTGCATAATTTTTATATACAGTATACTTGTATATTTTTGAATTAATTTTTTTTTTTCATTTTTCGCTCACATTCCAAATTTTGTCTTTCGGCTGTAAATTTGTTCATTGCTTGCCTTTTTTTTTTTTACAAATTTCATTAATATTTTTTGGGTGAATATTCAAAATCGCTTACAAATACCAGACAGCTACGTCTCAGTAAATTCCCTCCATTCGGGCGAAAATTTGAAATTTGAATCATTCATTTGATTGGATGATTACGATCATGCGCATTAGAGAAACCATGACAAAATGTCTACAGATTATGCATCAAATATAAATTATATTTAAGAGAAACTATTTTCCTATTTTTAGATTTTATATGATATAAGGCGTATTTATCAATCACCGATCAACTATTACCTGCAAAAATATTGTAAGAGACTGAAATCTATGCACTATAAGTTTAAACTTTTGGTGGAAATGGTTGCCAGTTTTATGCCATGTGGTTGATAAATATGCCTACGTACTGTGTTTGTCTTTGTTCATAGTTTATCGATAGAAAGTTATAATATGGATATTCTTTACTTTTACATTTATTACATTATCTAGAATAAATGAATTACGAGTTACTTGCCCTTTGTTCTATCTATGTACCTGTGGGATGATTGATTTTACGAGGATCCAGAGCCGACTACATACTCGTTGAGTGCATAAAATTTTGTATGGTGTTGTGGGGCCCTGGCTTACCCATATGATTAGCTGTATGATCAGCCCCCTGAATATTAGTGTCACTGACTCTACACTCCCTTTAAACCTTTAAAAATGTGCTCAAGAATCTTGACTGGTGAAGATGCTAATATAATTGGCCAAAATCGCATTTTTAAATACCGGTAACCAGTCTCCTTAGGCATTAATTCTGGCTGATTTGCCCTTCCATACTATTGACTTGTGAAGATGGTGTTATAATTGACTAAACGAGCAATATGTTAATAAGATGGCTGTTTTGCCCTTCCATACTCTTGACTTGTGAAGATGGTGTTATAATTGACTAAACGAGCAATATGTTAATAAGATGGCTGTTTTGCCCTTCCATACTCTTGACTTGTGAAGATGGTGTTATAATTGACTAAACGAGCAATATGTTAATAAGATGGCTGTTTTGCCCTTCCATACTCTTGACTTGTGAAGATGGTAGTATAATTGACTAAACGAGCAATATGTTAATAAGATGGCTGGTATCGCGGGAATTAACAGACATACCAAAATACTTCTGGGTATTTCTTTGATATCGTCTCAAAAATAAACTCTAAATATATACAAAACATAAACCTTTCTTTTTCTACAGTGTCTATATAATAGGCTTTGGAATCGGGGCGATTTCATTTTTAGAAAAACTTTGTTCAAAATGGAATTTAAGACATAATAAGTTAGTGTTGTAAAATTTTTAGATTATTAACAGGATGGTTCTATAGAATTTTCACACTAAACCGATACCTTTATTATATGGATAATATATACTGTGGAATATAACAAAGAGGGGTAAATTTTTTGCGAACTGAAAAATGATCACATAATCATTTTGAATCTGAACAAAGTGTATTTGAACAAAATAATCCACGGAAATGTGCTTTATTCATAATTGGCATATAAGTGTGTAAATAGGCCTATCTATGGTTATTTCATATTTAGGAAAAAAACGATAAATTGTTTTGTCTTGTTTTTCTTTCTCTCAAAAATTATACATAAATGTTAATAATCAAATTTAGTGTTGCTATAATATGCGTCTAAATTGCCTTCAATTACAAGTGCAAGTCTAGGATATATGTTAACTGGAAGCGGAAGTTAAGCAACCAACTAAATAACCTACAAGCGCAAGCTCAATGCATCATATAAGATTGCAAAAATGTATAGTAGATACCAGTTTCAGTTTTTCTGACTTGTGAAACCCCTCATTGTCAAGGTAAGAAATTGTATTTAACATTTTCCAATTTTTGTTTAAACTTTAAATACAAATGGTGGCGTGGTCAGCAATATGTCTGTTTTTTTTTATTACGATGGCCATTGACGTATGTCTTTTCATTCGATTGATTCGGACAATACGATTGTTTACAACAAATAATGGTCATACATTTTGAACTACATGTATATTGTTTTATTACAATTTCTACTAACCTTA
Source organism: Lottia scabra (assembly GCA_029955415.1). Lineage (NCBI taxonomy): Eukaryota > Metazoa > Mollusca > Gastropoda > Lottiidae > Lottia > Lottia scabra. Next base: position 1,312,495 of record JARJEI010000014.1, on the reverse strand, counting down.
TTTGCTCAACTGCTTACAGATTTTAAAATCGGCTTTTCAGTCCCCAGCACTGACGGTGACAACATCCTCTACTCTACACTCGACAATTCGGACAATCTTACAAACGGCAGAATTCTTCTCTTGTTGAACTTGTTGATTGTTGATTTTTTCCTTTCTGATCAACACCGTCTATAAAATAAACAGAATAAAATCACTGTTGATGTGATGTCCACATAATTATACGCGTTTGAAAATGTTATTTGAACAAAGATAGACATCACTTTACCTTGAAAAATCATAAATGTTTGTTGTCCATTTTGTTTTGACTCTTTCCCGCCTGAAACTGTCAATAACTGAGAGTTATTTCCCTTGTTATAACACAGGCGTACGTTCTGTTTTCAGTGTCCGTATTCAAAAAAATACTTTTCTGTCAAACTCAACATTTTTAAGATTTTTCTATCAAAATATTTAATCTATTGTCTTTTAAGACTATTTTTCAATTAAATAACGATGTCTCGAAAAACTATTGGTCCATTAGGTTTGACGTTTCTAATATAAGACTACAAAGGCGTTCGTAGTATTTTTTATAATTTCTAATTTAGCATTAACATTTTGTAATTTCAGTGGTAATAAAATGCCCGGATGTTTATCTGCATACAATTTTCAGTGTTTGTTGACTGTGATTGTTTGTTTACAAATTTTGTGTCGAGTCGATTCGCACCGAAAGGAAATACGGTGTATGAGACATTACTTTGTTGAGACGATTCGTCACCCCAGTCGAGATTGTGAACATAAGGTAGGCTAGCGCTATTTTTCATTTTTATGCTCTATAACCCCCTAAAGTTCAGAAAACTATGTCTTTATTGTGTTGAAAGGTTGAGACACAGCAAGCCACGGGACGTTCCAAAAAACGTTGTATGGTTCAACTGTATTGACGTTGACCATTTGCCAACCGATATTTGGAATTTGAGGAATTTGAGGACTTCGTCAAAAGGTCAACGTCCAAGTTAAGATAACAAATCAAAACCCAAATTCCTCAAAAACAATCTTACTAATTAGCGCATACTTGAGTGACGTAATCGCTAAAAGTACGTTCGGGTGTGTGTTCCTGAGGGAATATTCGAACACATCTAGACACTAGTGTTAGTAATCAGGTCGTGGGAGGACACATTCCTCGAATACACCCAGCTCTACAGGTTAACAGGTGGTACTACCTTTACCTTACATGACGAGGCATTTGTGTTACATCATCTAGCATACCAATCAGTATTACTCGGCAGTTTCCGTAACCGATTTAGCAGAGCGCAAGCAGAAACCGTTATTAGCATAGGCCTAGTATACTGTATTTTTCGGCCAATGGTTTCTGATTTTACCAAAGATCTCCATAGGGAGAAACAGCTGAATGCGTCTACAGGCGATTTATGATCGATCGTTTTCGAACCACATTATACAATTCACTAATGCTGAAAATCCCAGACGAGGAGTGCGACTAGCTAATTGTGATAGTTATATCGAAAGCTATGAAGTTAGCATTTGGAATTGGTGATCGATCCATATGAAAAAGGTAGATATTGAAAAAAATATGTATCAATTCAACAAAAGTGTCAGTATAAGCTCAATTTCTTGCATGTAAGATTGCACATCGCGATTTTCTTTAATATTTTTCAAAGGAAAAACTTTTTCCATCGAGATGTTAAGAAATACGTTCTAGGCAATCTGAGACACACCTAAAATCATGTCTTTTACAGCTAACTTTTTATATTTTCTCAATTCACTGTACACGTACATCGCTTTCATGTATCTGTATGCAGGTGCGTGTTTGTTTACGTCTATTAGTCATGATAGAAAGAATATAAAAGAGAAATAAAATGGAGGGAATATTCCCTCAGGGAGGAATGAAACCACGACTTAGAAGATTTCCAGATGAGCTTTTATCAACATCCGGGGCAAAGGTCACACGATTTGATCGTTTGAAGAAATCTGACAACATCTTCGCAGACTTTTCAGGACTTAAAAGAGACTTTCATCATCATCGCTTGTTATCCTTCGGACCGGTCCAGTGGCGGATTTAGGAAGTTCTTAAAGAGGGTGGATAATTAAAAAATGTATCCTAAACCCGCGAGCGGTAAATTTTTGGAGGTTTACATAGTTTATGGTTGATATATACATCTCTCAATGTATCCAAAGATTTGTCAACATTTTAAAGATATATAAATTGGGAATAATAAAATCACGTCAACACAGGTAAGGGGGTGTCTATCCACCCGATTCACCCCTCTGAATCCGCTACTGCGGTCCAACCAGTTTCTAACAATAAGCGCTTTGGACAACGATCATTCGACCAGCCTCACTAAAATAATTTAAATAGACCATTCCATTCAAGTGTATGTTTGGTATAAACATTACGTCTATGACAGTTGGTTTATTTGACATCTCTAGTTGTTCTTCGGACCTGTTCAACCAACTTTTAACAAAAGGCGCTTTGGACAACAACCATCCGACCAGCTTCACTAACAGAATTTAAATAGACCATTCCATCAAGTGTATGTTTGGGATAAATATTACGTTTTGGACCACTTTATAATTTGACATCTCCAATTATCTCTTCGGACCTGTTCAACCAGTTTTTAACAAAAGACGCTTTGAACAACGATCATCTGACCAGCTTCACTGACAGAATTTAAATAGTCCATTCCATCAAGTGTGTGTTTAGTATAAATATTACGTCTTTGACATTTGGTTATTTAACATCTCTAGTTGTTCTTCGGACCTGTTCAACCAGTTTTTAACAATAAGCGCTTTGGACAACGATCATCTGACCAGCTTCACTAACAAAATTTAAATAGACCTTTCCATCAAGTGTGTGTTTCGGATAAACATTACGTCTGTGACAGTTGGTTTATTTTAAATTTCGGGTAACTTGATTTAATACCCCATTCTAGAAAATTAACATCATTTATTGTTGTACCATATGACGTATTTCAAATAATAAAATTTACTCACGAAGCTATAAAATCTTATTTATGATCAGAAAATCTTACGTATGTTGAATCTGGTATGTAATGTGGAAGATTGAAATTATCAAAAAATACCGACGTTAATGCATTCATATTCTGGGGTGCTCACGCTCATTTTGGCCGAGAGCCTCTAAAAATAAGCCTTTTATAACGTAGCCATTTCAAAAGATTCTTAGATATTATAAGCGTTATTGCAGCTTTGTGGTCGTGAAGTCATACACTGTTAAGTATTTCTATGATTTTGGAACCCAAAGGTAACTGATGAAAATTGGAATAATGCAAATAGTACGCATAAATTGACCAAAATACACATAAAACGTCCAGAAAACCTATTTACAGAAGCCAGAAAATCCGATTATGTAGTATTTCAGGACGTAAGAAAACCATTTTTATTTTCAATTTCAGAATGTATTGTTAGCCAGATGTGAAGGAAGCTGCCAGACTTCAAAAACTATTCCCAGGATTTCGTTTTCCCCAGTTTTATATCGTCCCTTTAAATACAGCTGTCCTTGTTGCCGCGATGCCCTGTCCATCATGAAAGCGGTGCCTTTGAAGTGTAAAAACAAAAGACGTGTATTTGCGACGTATCGGTATATAATACAGTGTTCGTGTCATTATTGCGGCTACAGTAAAAAGAAGCGATATCGGTTTGGATAACGATAGACTTTCAGAATGGAATATTACTCAGTGACCGAGCCATTTACACTGTTGGGCCTTGTTGTGTTAGTTTGAAATATTTCTTTGGAATGTTTCTCTGAGTGTCTGTGTCGAAGTTTAATACTGTTTTACATATTTAAATAAACGAAGAAGCTTTACATATACGATGCAGGATTATCAAAAGCCTTCAAAAAAAGATATTATAATGTTTTAACAGCACAAAAGGTACGGATTTGAACATGGGACGAGTGCGACGCGACTTGAAATGACGCACCGAAACACGTCCGTACGCTAACTCTAGTCCGCATAATGATAAATAACACAACAGCCTGTCTGCCTGTCGGAGTAGTTGCAAAATAACAGACATCGTTCTTTATAGATGACATATCATCGTTTTCTAGCGTTTTATGGTATTTAACTGCGGTAAATGTATAAGCCAACTTTAATAAGAAAATATGTGTATGTGCATAAGGTTAACAAAAATCAGGGAAAGAGGTATCTAGACACTTGTGAATTTCCTCTGAAGCATTGAAAGATATTGTGCAATAAAAGAAGCAGAAAAACAGGACGTAACTCTTCATTTCATTTCTTCTTGGTGCCTCAACTAAGAATTTGGAAAATTTGGAAAAGGCAAATACAATACATACAAAATGTAGTAAAATTTTATATGTTTATAGTATTTATATAAAGTTGATAAAATTGTACATTAAATTGATGTTGGCACTTTAAATGTCCGATAAAATGACAAAATTTACGTGGTTTTATGTTAGTATTCATTTTTTTACAAGGCAGTTATTGTCGTTCATGGAGATAATACAAAACTATTAAATGGTCTGTCACTGCATCACTTCGTGTATGGTCCCACAAGGCTGGTTTGTAGAATTCTAAGTCCATAGTGTAGCACCACAGACTCAGACTCGAGCCCCAAAAATGGAAAATGACTCGGATTTGGTGCAGTACAAACCATATTTCATGGTATGGAGGGATTTCCCCATCTGATTATCATTTAATTTTTCCAGAAAACTTCCTTATCAACCAAATTGTGTGGGGGAAGTCCGCCACGCCTAATGATACCGCCCCCTCCCCTCTTTAATCCACGCCCTTGCCCCTAGCTCAGTCATCAAAAATAAATTTTTTGTAATTGTTTAATAAGAAATTCATTCAATCAGTAACTCATACAGGCATTTTATAACAATAATAACAAACAAAAACATTAAAATAACAAAGATCTCAACATTTCATTCTACATAATATACAATTTTGCAAGAAACAGAACTGTTAAAATTTCTATGTACAATTTTTGTCAAGACAATAAAAGTTTTTAATTAAATTTTTCATCAGCGGATATCAACAAATTTTAGGAATAATATCAATTTTGATAACACAAATTTTGATAACTTGCTTGTGAACAGCAAAAAAGATACAAGTTTACAATATATGTTCAAAGCCTAAAGCAAGAAAGGGTACTTAACATTTCATTATAAAATTTTACATTAAAAGAATGAAGAAAGCAAAAGATGCAATCAGTTTGGATTATGCTTTAGTCCAATTCAGTTCAGTCCTTTTAAACATTAAAATAACAATGTTAGTTTTTTACAATAAAATATATCACGTAATATTTTTTTTTTATATAAGCTTATATATTTTTCAATCTAAAACCAAATTGATTTTCTATTTAAATAGTTGTAAGAAATTGAGATTATAATATAAAATACCAGCTGTTGCAATCCTGTGTTAAATACAAATCTAGTAATTATATATTACACTTCTCTGATATATTTACTCTATATACTCAATCTGACAAATATCAATATATTTAATATGAGAAATTAACCAAAATTATGCATTAAACTGCATAATAATAGAGCATACATACACTGACAAAATCATAATGCATAAATATACTGCATAGGATTGCATTTATTAACAGTATAGACATTGCTGCATATAGAGAAAAAGAATGCATACATCCATATACTAAATATAGATTCATAAAGCTTAAGATTGCGTACAGAAGCATTAATATGAGAAATTAACAGAAATTATGCATTAAACTGAATGATAATATAGCATACACTGACATAATCATTAATGCATAAATATACTGCATAGGATTGTATTTATAGAGTATAGATATTGCTGCATATAGAAAATAAATTTGCATATATTATATTGATATAAAGTCTAAGATGGCAGATAGCATAATAAAGAGCTAAAACCTGAATATTATTATGATGCATATCAAAGAGCTCAAAGGAGCTGAAGATGACTATATACATCTATACTATTAGGCATATTTCAATTAAAACTGCTCAAGACAAATATTAAAATTCTTAAAAAATATATCCTTCACCATCATTTATACTCTCTCACAAGTCACATTTAAAACAAATATAATATAGTCACATTGTGTCACATGCGTCAATTTAAAGAGAAAATTCCTCAAAATATTCACATACATGGTATAGAATTCATCACTTTTAAGTAAGGCACTTCTGTGATTTTAAAGCCATTATGAACCATTCTTCCTTCAAAACTGTCTTTTAGACCTTATTCACGGTGTCTAGGCAAGTCGTCGACACGCATCATCAATATTGAATTAAGAAAGGGCTGCATAAACAAATATAACAAGGCTATGTTGTCACCGCAGTGAAATTTCTCCCTGCGATGTTGACATTGTGTTTACTGAATACTTATGGTTATAATTCCTTAGATTGTATATACCTATTCCTGTATACGGCGTTGCCATTTGATCAATAGATGACGTAATTTGCATAAAGAGCGTTCGTTGGTTTCAAAACAAGCTGTGAGTAAGGTCTATTTCTTGATCGTCCATCTCAATCCACCAGTCTTTCAAGGTCTATACATTCCACCCCTACCCCCCCTAACTGCTAAAGTGCTGCCCTTATTTAACGACGAGTATTTAAAAACACAAAAGCTGCCACTAATACTGCTAAGACACCTAATACTGGTAGAACAATGGACCATACTTTCTGTTTGTTAGCCATGAATTCTTCCTTTCTTTTTCTTTTTTCTTTACCGGATTCTTTCTTTGGTTTTCCTTTCATCTGCCTCATCTTGTTATGTTTTTTTTACTTCTCACTGCAATAAAAAATACCTTAAGTTTTATTCTTGTTTAAGGTAGGTTGATAGCATTTTAAATATGGCATAGTCAATAGATATTTAATAGAGATTAAAAATGAAATGGAGTTTTACATCCTGCTATATTCTGCTTTATGGGTTAATGAAGACAGACAGTTGCCATGCAGTGAGGGAAATTTTGCCAGGACAGCAGCATTAGCATACTCTTATTTTCTTTAACTTGAACAGGGCCTTGGATTACTGTCCCATCCAATGTTTTTTTCATGTCAGCCCCTTCAACTTAGTGACAGGGGGAACCAAGTTTAAGATAGATAGCCTTACACAGGATATAATGGCCCAAATTACAATGCATAGCATAAGTAGCCCATATGCTATTGAATACCATACAGTTGTGCCTATCACTCAGTATCGTTCATTATTAGTTTTGGGTGGTGCCTGTGCTAGGATAGTGACAGCTAGAGGAAGCAGAAGGCAGACGAAGTAGAATCTACAAGACCCTGCACCAGGCTAATCGTTAAAAAAGATAAAACTGAAGAGAGAAAATGATTATGCCTACCAGATGTTGCACTCAGCTTCAGCAGACTTCCGTTCAATGACAACCTCCAACGTCAACGTGTCAAAGGCAATCAATCACGACTACCTGTTTCTCAAAACTGACAACAACATCACGTGACTATGCCACATTGTCAAGCCGTTAAAAAGTCTCGTAATTTCAGATGTCGTTAAAAGTTTGAAAACTGATCCATGGGAGATAACTCAGTTTAAATATATATTTATTCAGACCACAAATAAAGCTGATTTTTTTTTTTTAACGGTTTGGATTAGTATGTGTAGTTGGGGCTCTACATTCACCGGTTTGATTCCAGTGAACTGACAAGAAAGCTAACTTTTTGTTTGTAATATTTACACAGAAACTGATTGCGTCAGCGATATATTAACTATGCAATAGCTGTCACGAATTCATCATCCAAAATGGGTTCTGAATGGGTGGTCCTTGGGTAGGCGTAATATAAAGCCATGATCATAAAAACAACACAAAATATACTTTTAAAAACAAAATACTCTTTTAATATCTTCAATATTTACAATACCGGGTTCATTCATTTTGTAAAAATAATAATCTTTTATAATAATATGCAGGTAGAAAAAGAGCCATTTTGCAAAACATAATCTACTATTGGCTTATGCTTATGATACTTTAATCGACCAATTTTTAAGCAATTAAAGCGACTGTTTCAGATTTTTAAAGGAAAATAGTATTTAACTAACAAGTCAATTTCTCTGTCGAAATAATGACAAATTTTATGATAAATTTTGGTAAAAAATTTTGAATGATGGAAAATAAATTTTGCGTTTACTGTTGCTTTTTAAAAGTGTGATTTAATCCCTTTTGTAGATGATTTGTACGGGTGTATTCTGTTTGATAGGCGCATCAACAACTGCATTACTGTCTGAACGACCAATCCCATACGAAACTTCGCAACTGTCCTAGCTCCTTATGTGTCCGATAGGTAGAATTGTTGATCTACACTGTAAAAACTGGATGTGAAATTACACCATTTTCTAATGTAAAAATACATATTGATTTTTGTTGATTAACATGGTTTGTATTTTTACATCAAAATCAGTGTATTTTATTATGACAACATCATTAATGTAAAATTACATAAAATATATCATTAAAATACATCAACATGTTGTTTTACAGAATTATAGTTGTAAAAAAACAAATAAATCACATTAAAATGTAATTTTACATCCAAATGGTTATTTTACAAATTCTAGTTGTAAAATAACAAGTAAATCACATTAAAATGTAATTTTACATCTAAATAGTTATTTTACAAATTACAGTTGTAAGATAACAAAAAAAATCACATTAAAATGTAATTTTACATCCAAATAGTTATTTTACAAATGCTAGTTGTAAAATAACAAGTAAATCACATTAAATGTAATTTTACATCCAAATGTAAAATTGCTGTAAAATTGAAAAATGAAGAGTCGCCATTGGTTATTTTCTTTTCTTCTTGTCTCTCTCTATTCTGATGAATATATATTGCTATAAAGGGCTTGTTAAGAGATTTGCTAGCCTTTTTGTATGTACCTGGGACACTTCTGCAGTTCTGCTCTTGAGCCTTACAAACTTTTCGCCCGATGCCCGTGGTTCCTGTAATTCCAGAAAAACCGGATATGGCGCAGACAGCTGTGGACTGTTCCAAAACAAAAAGTAGCTGCAGGCAGAATTAAAAATGTGGATAAATTTTGAATGGAACAGATACGGTTCTAGTACCGAACTCTCCAATCGAGCGCTACCGGCATGTGTTAGGTCCCGAACACGTTTGAACATTTTTATTTTAGTCATTTGCATTCTATTATTAATTATATTAGTAAACAGTATTTTGGTACAGTCTTTCGGACTATGTTAACTTGAGAACAGTTTATCGGATTATATTTACGTCATTTCCGCCCAACACTTCTCGAACCTTTTTGAATTGAAACTCTTCGAAATGCTTGAAATTGATCGAAACCGTGGTAGTAAACACAAATCGGTAACTATATTTGTATTTATTAGTTATTTGTGCATTGATTGATAATTTGCATTGTGAATATCGATAGATAGTAAGCTTATATTTCATCTTTGCTAGACCTCATTGGAATTTTTCCCCCCTTTGACTTTATGACGTCACGCAATATGGCAGCGCCCATATCATTCATATCCATGCTTGATTTATTTTACTGATATTTATAGTAGTCTCTCAAGCTATATGGAAGTATTGTACCGTTAATTAAGTAGAAATATTATTTATTTCATGTTTAGTTAAAAGTATAAAGTACACCAGCATAATATTATCATTTCATTCTTTCAACTCTGGCATATTTTATCGTATTTGTTTATGTATGTCATGTGACTTAGATTATTTTGTCATCTGCTTAGCCATTTCTCTTAAATTATTGTATTAAGGATTGCTATTTATATTTTCAGTTAATCATCCATCCATCCATCCTGACTGAGACTCCCCATTGGTCAGATTCTTGACTTAATTGCTGTAACGTGGCAACCTTACACTTAAACATACATGCCTGACAAAAGACTGTTAATCAGTTGTAGTAGTATCCAGGCTATAAAGTCACCAAATTTTAGTTTTTAGATTGTAATTGACACCTATTATTTTCTATCTAATGGGTAAATATTCTAAAATTATGCTTAGAAATCATGCTTCAACAAGAAAACATTTTAGAGGGAAGGAAATGTTACTTACCTTGTAAGCTCTGTTAAAATTGTAATATAATCTTTTGTTTAAACTTTTGTTGCAATTTTCATATTGAGTTTTTATTAATGAAAGTATTATTTTATTGCTCATACATGTTATGCTAATTGGAATTTAAATTGGAAAAACTTTTTTATATTTTAGATTGTGTAAATATAACAAACACAAGACAATATTTTGGGATATTACACACTTCTTAATTAGACCAGGTACATAACTTTACAACACAATTTACATGTATCATCATCTGATGCAGACAAGTGTAAGTTGTTTTGATAATGTCATTTGATGATAATATGTGTATATTGTGTTGAAACATTATGAACCTGATCTTATTAAGAAGTGTGTGATATCCCATAATATAATATTGTATTGTTATGTGCTGCTCGCTTCTAAATGTTGTTGAAATCTGATAGATACATTAATTTATATTAAAAGATTTTCAGTATTAAATCTTTTTTTTTTCCATCATCAATTTTTTATTCCATAGAATGAAGGATTTCAATAGAACAGTCATTTAGTCACTTCTTTCCATAATATGTGAGGAAGGCTTCCAGCAAAATACATTTAAACATGTAGTAAATTTACATGAAAGTGTAACATTTCAAAGTGGCCTTGTTGACTATATGAATGTAAAATAACCTACACAGCTAGGTCAATTTACCATTTTTTGACTGGCAGAAAAGTTGCCACTACAAATGCTGTAAAATAACATATGTCGTGTTAAATTACATGAAATGTTGAATTACATGAAATGTTAATTTACCATTCTTTGACTGGCAGAAAAGTTGCCACTTCAAATGCTGTAAAATAACATATGTCGTGTTAAATTACACGAAATGTTGAATTACATGAAATGTTAATTTACTATTTTGTAAAAATACCATGAATGTAAATTTACTTGCTATGTAAATATCTTCCAGTAGATTTACATAGTGTTGTGTGAAATAACATTGAATGTTAAATTACAGTTAATATAGTGGCAACTTTTCTGCCAGTCAAATAAGGGTAAATTTACATAATTTTTTTTACAGTGTAAGACTGTTGAATGTTGATCAGTATGGACCAATCCATGAGTCGAATCTGTCATAGCCGCGTCTACCGTAACCACCTCTACGGAAATGGAAATCATCTAAATAGTAATCATTTAAGTATCTGTCCATAAAATATCTGTCATTCCGTCCAAATCGACCAATTCCGTCCATTCTGTTCAACAGACGACGGATAAATCTGCGGCCACCTCTTCTACCTCCACGACCTCTGCGTCCACGACCTTCGCGTCTAATGCCGCCACGTAATCCGTCAACTAGGTCGCCACCTCGACGGCGGAAGTCGTTAGGATGCTGGGCTTTCGTTGGAAGACTGGTGAGAATGGAATCAGTCCGGAGCTGGGTGTCAACTGGGGGGATGTCGTTTGGTAAGCTGGACTGCATCGGACTCTCTTCAAACAGAACGCATTCTAATTCACATTGCAATAACGAGTCGAAATTATTAGCGTTCCCACCACATCCGCTGTATTCGAACGATTCGCAGAAGTTGGTACCATTATTGTAATAGTATTTAGGTATTAAGTCGCCACAGTTACCAATATTCATCGGCATCAGACATTCTAAAATTAAAATAAGAGGAATACATTGAAATGAAAAGGAGTTTTACATCCACTTTTCTGTACACCTTTATAGGCTAATGACGACAAGGACAACGGCATTAGCCTACTCTTATTTTTGATGTCCAACTGTCGAGGGATCTTTAACGTACACAGTCTGTAGCACACATGGCCTTGGTTTATGGTCCCGTCCGAACGACTAAACGCTCTTTCGTGTCAGCCATGGTACACTATATTTTGAATTACACGAACTTTAAAAAATTCAACTGAACTTACTCTGTGTGAATGCTGATTGTGACAGGAGCACCACTGTCAGGGAGAAAAAGATACTCCAGTTCATTCTGTAATAGAAAATATAAAAATAAAAAATGCCTCCCTACAGACTTGAAAATCTCGATATATTATATAAATAAAGAAACCAAGTACAAACGAAACTCGAAATCCAAAAAGACATTTTGACGAAACATAGGTAACAGCTTTTCACGTGAGGAATTATATCAATCATACATGAGTATCTAAGTATATCATAATTTAAAGTGGTATCAGGTGTCTAGAAGAGTAAGCAAAATGTTGGCTTGTGCAAAAACTTGAAATGAACATTTAATAGAGAAATATATGTACCGTACCTTGTGTTTGAAGAATGAAGACTGAATTAAAGATGTAGACAAAGCATCCATGGTTTTATAAGATTTGAGGGTGATCCATCACCTCTAACATCATTACATAATATTAATTTACGGCAATGGACAAACAAATCCATGTTTCATGACATTTCCCAAACACGGTCATAACTTTTTGATTTAGGGGTCGTAAGGGTCGTTCAGGCAATAAATCTCAACGTACGGCATTCAAATATCGCGTCCTTTAGATGCAAACGTTAACTTGGTACGGCCCCGTAGCCAATTTGAATTGATGCTGAGACCCGGTTTTGTGATCGTTCCCGCAACTCCAAGAAATTTTGAAAACTAAAAGCATTTTGGCCAATTCTTGGACTTAAAACATTTATCTGATGGGGAATAATTTCGACTAGCCTGGGCCCAGCCTCACGGACCCCACCCAACGGTGCTGACTTTGCACCCACCAACTATAACTGAGAGGCCTGTACTAAGCAAGAAGTATGTCTCAAAATCATGGTCTATGGGAGATAACTCTAGTTAGTGCGGCTACGACAACAAATAACACACTATTTTCTACAAACGTTTATAATTCCCTAAAACAAAAGCTCAAGTTTGTTGCAAGACAAAAACGTAATAAACCTTCAAGAGTATTAGAGATTAATATAGTTTTCTACTGTTTTATTCAAAATTTAACATTGAAAAATTGTTTCGTTTTCAAGAAGACCTTACACAGGAAGTAGGCAATTTTTCACAACCAGTTTCGAAACTGAAAGTAGACTGTCGGTCGAAAGATAGTGAGAAAATGTTTCCTTTTTCGTCATGTATTTAGATAAGATAAGAATTATTGCACGAATTGATGCACACGGTTTAAAACTGTGAAAAATGATGTTACAAAATAGATTCTCACCTTTGCAAAACGATTCTTTGGACGTCAAAAGCAAGGCAAAACAAAATGTGAATGAAACCCGGATCATTTATTATTATTGATATTGTCATTGATTGGATGAATGGAATGGGAGTGCATGAAAGTTTTGGTGGCAATTTTAAACTTGTAATGGTAGATGGTAGACTTAACTGTATGTATTGTGGGGAGGATGGGGGCGCTGAATTCTTATTTTGAGTGGGATTGCAAGAATAACAACTGAAAAAATGATGCCGTCAGTGTGAGTGTCACTGTTGTCAGTGTCCCTGAATAAAAATATTCCTTTCTTTTTCAGACAAGAATGCCAGCCAGGAAATCTGGTAGAAAAACTGGAACAAAGAGTTACAGGGACAAGAATGAAAGCCAAACAGAGAGTGAAAATGATGCCGAAAATGGTACAGAAGAATCCGAAGATGACGTTGATGGCAGTGGAATTTCTTCTCCAGGGTTACAAAGAAAACCGTTAACCTCTATAAAATCCTCAGCTCCAACGAGTCCGCATTTAATGCGAAGTGGCAAGATTCGGACTTTGTCAAGTAATAACTCATCAACGGCTTCAGATTTAGACAGCGCTACATCACCGACTTCTAGAAGTTTAGATCGTTCCTGGGAATCTCCTCCAAGTCACTCTAGACATGGAAAAGCTTACTCTCACTCTAAAGATCTTTATGAGCCTGATTCCTCTGTAGCTTCAGGCTCTGATTACGGCGCCTCACCAACCTCCACAAACACAGATCGTTCCTTTGGATCTACATGCCAACCAAGATATGAAAATGCCACACACTCACGATCAACTGATAATAATACAATCAACCAAAATTCATTGAATGTTCCATTGATGGTTCTCATTACAATAATTGTCGCTTTTGTTAGTTTTCTCGTGTTTTTCGCCAAGAAATCAGAACCAGTGTCTTCTTTCAACCAGTTTCAGACATTTGTCCAAAATATTGACAATTTCAAATCGCAGTTTCCAGCTCAAGAAAACCGATTTTGGAGAACAGTTAAAGCGTCTGGAAAACATGTCTTAAATGACTCGAATCCAGAATATCCAGCAATATTGTTATTTGTGACCAAATCTAAACCAAATGCTGATCAATTTGATGTGGGGTCTTGTCTCGCTCGAAAAATCAGTGCTGAATTCGATTCTGCAAATAGTGGCGCCCCCATTGTTGATGTTGGAAAATTGACTGCGGGGTCATCTCAGAAACAAAAGATGGAATTCGATGACCAATTGCGTAATGTTTTGGAGAGCAACTACAAATCAGTTATCGTCGAACATTTGGAACTTTTGAGTCCGTCTGCAGCACTTCTGCTCCATGGTTACTGTGATAATGACAATGCTCCTTATAAGGACGTCATGATAATATTGGTCCTCCATGTTGAAAATAGTAACATCAGCCCACAAGTGGCAGAAGCGCAGTTAAAACGGTCCTGGGAGCGAGATCTAGAAACGGACAAAGTCGATGCTCTGATGAGCCGTGTAGCCAATAATATTGTTATCGTTCGTCCGGAATCCATGGATTCTTCATCGTATTGTAACTAAATATAGCTCACTGTTACTAAATTTAGATCACTGTTACTAAATTTAGCAAACTGTTACTAAATTTAGCAAACTGTTACTATAATTAGAAGTCTATTACTAAATGTCTCATAATGTTACTTTTGGAATAATGTACATGTAACTAAATTTGGCACAGAGTAATTAAATGTAGAATATTGTAATTAAATTTTGGCACTCTGTTAATCAAATTTGCTCTCAGTAGCTAAATTTGGCTATTACATTATTTGGCTCACAATTACTAAATTTAGCAAACTGTAACTAAATTGGAAAATGGTTCATTACTAAATTAAGTGCAATTTGATTACGTTATGAAATTTAGCTTCCTGTTACTTTGATCAAATTTTGATATTCATAAACATGTCAATTTGAAAATAATGGCCCTTTTCACATACTTATGCCATCAATATTTATTATTCATATATCTATTGTTTACAAGTGAATTAAATGGATCGAAATATTTGCTTTAACTATGTGTTGTGTTTTATTGAATTCCAAGAGAACTAGACATCAAATTTTAAAACTGATAAGGGTTACAGCTAGATGAAAATGAAGATTATCATTTTGTTTGTCCAACCTGAACACCTTGGCCCTTCCCACCTTGATTAGCATGTGGGGAAATCAGGTGGGGGACACTGATTTATTATAATGTCAAATTTTGGACCACACTGCTCTCCATATAATTGGGGTATATATTTGCGTTGATAGTTGTCCATAAAATGGAAATTACTATTCACGCATGCGCATTTCTCCACCGGCCATTTTCGCTCTGAACACGAAAGGTGAGGACATATTCTTTGTTATTTCGTCTACAATCGATCAAGTTATTGAACGATCGTCGGGAAAAAAGTTTCCCAAATTGCTAGCAGTCATGGAAATGTAACTTTATAAGTATTTTGCCCTGATAATCTGAAAAAGTTGCATAAAAACCAAGTTATTTTTTTACATTTTATTTTTTTACATATTTTCTTTCTTCCGCTTCCTGAAAATGGGCGTGGTCAGCACGTTGATTGACATAATTTGAAAATGCCATGCATAGACATTCTGCGATACGATGCCATGTCTGTCTATTGGTAATTTAATTGGAGTCAAAATCTATCACAAATGAAGCCCATGATCCATTTTGATAACTCAATCATTACATTTTGTTGTAGGCCTAATAGGTAATTAATTCAAAAAGTTTATAAATCGTTAAAATATAAAGAAAACACGAATTAAAAATTATATTTTAATGATCCATAATAATTAGAAATTGATGACATTAATTGCTATGACCAAGTCAATAATTTGATCCAAATGAGAGGTTTAACAAATTGTAAATGAACAACGAGGGGAATGGGTCAAGATTTGATAGACGGGTACCCTGATACACAATGCCGACACCTTCGACTTGGCACAGAACCGAATTGATAATTTTCATCTCAAAAATTTGATAATCTCTCCTTTAAAATTAACAAATTTCAAAATATTTTTTTCCATATTTTTATTGTATTTTTTTATTGATATTTTTCAAAGTTTTTTTTAAGCAGTTTGCTCCAAATTGAAGCAAATAGGTCTATATCTTTCAAGTTTTTTTTTCTTCTGCCATTGAAGTTTAAGGTAATTTTTTTATATTTTTTTTTTTTTATCATTTTTACTATCAGATTATTATTTATTTTTTTAAAATTATATTTTTATTTTTCTTTAAAAATACAAAAAATTTCTTTTTTTTTATTCATATGCCAACACTTGGTATAAACTTTGTGTGTGCTGGTATCGGGACCATTTATGCCTAGCCTCATTCCAGTTTTCTATCAGAGAATTGTTGTGAACATTATTACTGATTAAGTCAGCTAAAAAAATCCGGGTCCTGGATTGATCAAACAGATAGTGAACATATCCCTTTTTGCATTGATGAAAAAAGTATAAGCTTACCTATTTTCACAAATTTGGCAAACAAAGTTTTTGATCAATACTTAATGTCATGTAATAAATTTCTGGATTCATATTTGTGATGACTGTTCATCCAATTTTTCCTTCCAATCAAATATTTAAATATTTTCTTTTTTATTTTCCCAGGTGTTTTATATTTTTTTTATATTTTTTTTTTATTTTTAACTTTCTAATGGATGCAGTAAGGAAGAGCCAAAGTGGATCAAGATGGATGCCTCCATGCAACACGGGATGGATGACGGTGGACACATGGATCAACGCACCACCAACTTGATAATAAACTACCTACCCCAGACTTTATCTGACGAAGAATTTATTTCTATGTTCACCAGTATTGGACCAATCAAATCGTCCAAAGTTATCCGCGATCGCGCCTCGGGATACAGTTACGGATTTGGATTCATTGATTATCAATCGGTAGAAGATGCAGCACGTGCCGTTCACACGTTAAACGGACTCCAGTTACAAAATAAGAGAATAAAAGTCGCGTTCGCACGTCCAGGTGGCGATACTATCAAAGGAGCGAACTTGTACGTCAGAAATATCCCAGCAACTTGGAAAGAACAGGAACTTTTTGCCATGTTCGAAGGATTTGGACAAATTATTCAGTCGCGTGTTTTGATCGAGCCTTCCACTGGGATTTCGCGGCGTGTTGGATTTGTTCTCTATGATAAAAAGGAATCAGCTGATGCCGCCATTAAGCAATTAAGCGGGAAAGTCCCTCCTGGAGAAACTGATGCGCTAATGATTAAGTATGCTGATGATAATTCTAAGAAAGTTCGTCCACCAGTATTCCCACAAGCTATGACTCAAGGTCCGCGATTTGGACACGGAGGACCGATGAATGCCAACGGTCGAGGTGGACCAATGAGGAACCAAGGTGGAGGAAACCGATTCCGATATAATCCAATGATGATGGGACCTGGGGGTCAAGGAAGTCAAGGTCATGTGATCTTCGTGTATAATATCGGTAGCGATGCTGACGAGAAAACCTTGTGGCAATTATTCAGTCCGTTTGGCAGTGTCACGAAAGTGAACGTTATTCACGATAATGCTAAGAATATGTGTAAGGGTTATGGTTTCGTTACCATGACCAATTTGAATGAAGCAGCCAATGCGATTCAGTGTTTGAATGGCTACTATTACAATGGACGGGCTTTACAAGTTTCTTTCAAACAAGGCAATTAAATTGTCACAGAACACTGCGTTTTATTTGAATACTATTTGCCATCATGTTATGCTACAAATTGTGCTTTGAAAATTGCTATCTGTTTGAATTTTATCTATTATATGTGCAACTAAGACTTTGTGACTTCATCCAATATTGTTAACTGTTAGTTTGGAATTTGAATACCATTTAGAGGAAATATTATGGATTTTTTTTGCATTCATGTTGATATCATCATGTATTTTCTTCTTTTTTTTTTGTGCAATTTCTTTTTTTCAAATTTCATATTTGTTGGATAGATACCAAACAGTATCTTTGAGAATTGTTATGGCACTTGTTAAAGAAACTTTCAGCCCACCGGCTACATTTTGTCATGTAGATTTTATTTTCTTTGAAAATATATTAGAGATGCAAGTTTTGTTCTACTGATCTGTCATAATCATGCACTGTACATTCTTACAAATGAGATTATATGAGGAGGGGGTTTGCATTTTGGGAGAAGCTTTTGTGTTTTTTAAGTGAAATGTATAAACTTTTTTTGAAACCCTGATGGTACTTCTCGTATGGGAAGTCCAATACTATATAATTATTGCACCTGATTTTGTCATGCTCTGGACAAGATTTTTGATTAACAGAATTGTTTTGCTTGTACAGATTTTTATTATGAACATACC
Organism: Lottia scabra; assembly: GCA_029955415.1. Taxonomy (NCBI): domain Eukaryota; kingdom Metazoa; phylum Mollusca; class Gastropoda; family Lottiidae; genus Lottia; species Lottia scabra. Next base: position 1,293,991 of record JARJEI010000014.1, on the reverse strand, counting down.
TGCCTTGAATAGTTTCATTTAACATGTTCAGTTGATGTTCCTTGCCTGATTGTTGTCAAAACTATATTTTGTTAATATATTGCAATGCATTGTGCTATCATATGGAAAAGATTATGGTATTAAATTAAAAGAGCTCTGTTTTGGTTGTGATCTAGCTAAGTGTAGAAATGTACCAAAGAAATGGGCACTATTTACCACTAAGTGGTTGTTGATTTGTTTTATTCAAGAATTACTGTGTGTTATACTGTATCACAAAACAAGTGTAAAAAATGAACACCTTTCATAATATAAAATTCATTTTATAAAATTGTCTTTTTTTTAAAACTCTCTTCTACAGAGAAAGCTCTATATTTTACAAGGATAACAACTTAGGTTCCTTTAGGATCCTTTCTCCCAGCTGGTCCTTGGCCAAACCTCTTGGCATTCATCTTTCCCAGATTATCCGTACCCATTTACAGTAGAGTTGACTGGTATTATGAGTAAAGATTACGGTACTTATTCAAGGACTTTCACATCAGGAACTTGGTCGAAAACCGAACTCCAAGCAAATGTTTGTAAATGACGACAAATTAACCGGCTGTGCTATAGAACCCCAGATTGACATTTTCAAATGCAGATCCAGATTAGAACCCACAATCAAGATTTGTTCAGTATAACATTTGTCATTAAGCAAATGGGGCCTTTTGTATGAGCAGAACTAGAAAAAAGTAGAAGTAGACATTTCAAAGAAAAGCAAATTTGACTTACTTGGTATCAGGCTATATATAAATATATGGCTCCTCATCAGCCCTTACAGGTGCAGAAGAGCAGGACGTAAAACTCCATTTCATTTCATTTTGAAGAAAGGGTATGTTTTACCGCCAGTCACAATAATAATTTCATTGTCGTCTGAAGTAGAATCACGAGTAGTGTCCCCTTTATTGATCTTTAACGTTGAAGACTGAAAGACTCCAATACAAACTAACCAATCAAATCATTCCATTTAGCATCATCACATCAACAACAAACATTTTTTCATGACTTCTTCCAAAAATCCACCGAAGATTCCCTAAAACCACCACTATTTGGAAAGATTTTTGCAGCTTGGGAAAGTACAATTGTTGAGGTTTGTAATGCATATTGTTTTTACCTACTTTTATTTGGAAAATTTTGCATAAATGGGCCTCGAAGTGTCGCAAAAATTTGACTTTCATTTTCAGTCGTGTAGCAACTTGAATTTTTGATTAGTAAACTGTCACTGCCATCTGTCAAATTTCTCTTCGAATTTCTGATCGATCGTCTTAATGAACTTATGGTTAATTAATTAGTACACCTGTGCTAATGATTTCACATTGATACTTGATTTTTCTGACATTTTGTCATGTCCTTTGGAATTTGAACTTGTTTGGACATGCCATTGTTTTCCCGCTTTTCAATAAATTCAATTGAATTAAATAGCAAAACAGCATTTAGTCTAAGTTTTAAATGAAATTATGAAATTCTGATTAATGGCTTTCATCAGCTAAAACCCCTCAATTGAGCATTTCAATTTCAGTGCCGCTTAGATCTTAGAGTAAGGGTAGGTAGTAGGTAGATAATAATATGACATTGATGCTCTGTTTTTATGGGTGTGGTATCTTTTCAGTGCTACAGGTCATCTAATTCTAATACAGTCATAGCTCTTGAAAGGTATCGAAGTGTGTTTTTCTCCTAACAGTATAAAAACTACATATTTTTGTAATTGTCTATTTTTAGGAAGAAGAATGACGGTGGAAAAGAAACTGCGACCAACATCACCAGTTCATGTTCATGTTGATGATGATATACCAGTACATGTTCATGTTAAAAAAACTAAAACTAAGAAATCAAAACTAGTTCCATCTGTAAGTAACCCGTCAATAAAACCTGGGGGTTTATATAGCATCGAACCATAGTCATTTAATTCCTTAGCTTTAGCAACTCAGAGCTTCTATATTGGTACTGATTATATAGACAAAGATTTGTGCATGTCCTAAACAAAATAAAAGTCCAAAGTGTCTAAACCAGTTCCTATGAATCTAAGATGTTTTCTCTGCTTAATTTTGAGTTGTTTGATTATTGCTATTTCAGAAGAAAAGGTCATCCAGTGCTCTAGGTGTGAAAGGTACCAGTAACAGTTTACGACCTAAATCTGCTGCAGCTAGAGCCAGGAGTCGAAGCCCTGGTGGTGGTCCATGGATTCCTCCCCCTGGTAAAACTACACGAGGATCAAAAATAGGATGGCAGGTAGGCGATAGAAAGCTTATAGCATAATAAAACCTAATTAAAACAATCCCAACTCCGTAAAACAAACCTTGAAATCCATGTAAGCACAATGGCAATACATTGGTAGCAGCTAATGAACTTTCATGATCTATTCTTTTTAATACTAAGACTAAGATACCAGCACTTGAGGATCAATTGTGTGTTGCATGTTTGCTTGCAAACTTGAAGATTCTTGTTTAATCCTGGCTTGGGTAAAGATGTTACCTAATTTCCCCCTGTCAGTGATGCAGGTCATAGAGGCTGACATGAAAAAAGCATCCAGTTGTTTGAATGTGACAATAAACCAAAGCCCTGTATGCTACAGACTGTTGTTCTTATTTGAAAATCCCTGACACTAATGATTAACTTTCCAACTTAACCCCACTAAATATTATTTCTCTCTAGGGTCCCCCACATCATATAGATATACCAACAGCTAGTTGTGATGGCCCTGTAGCCGATCTCTCTACAGATGAAGAAGATAGAATACACGGAACCATGAGAAATTACGAGAAAAAAATCGACAATCTAATGTCTGAAGTCGGTACCTTGAAAAATGAGGTAAGTGATCCGAAAATTCTGAGTATAGCTACTTAATTGATAAATTGCCCAAGGTTTTGATTTCCTTTCAGGCAAAATTTACCTCACTGCTCACCGTATGGCATTGGCAGTGATTTCATTTCATCTGTGTAATTCTTTAGCCAAGTTTCAAGGCCAAATTTCCCTCATTGCACACAGTATGGCATTGGAAGTCATTTCATTTCATATCTGTGTGACTCTCCAGTCAAGTTTCAAGCCAAATTTTCCTCATTGCATACTGGATGGCTTTGGAAGTCATTACAAGTCAGTGTCAGTTCACCATCAAAATCAAGTAGTTCCAAATCTTTTTCTTAGTCTTCATCTGAATCCAGTGGTACCAGACCACCAAAAACATCATACACCCGTGCATCCGAGTCTAGCGGTTCCAAAACATTTAACCGTCCACCTGCGAGAACCAGCACTCCTGCTGCTCTTCAGAGAGATATAGAAATTTTGGTATAAATTTGTTTTGGCAATGTTTGAATTGAATTTGTTTTGGAAATATTTGAATTGAAATGTTTTAAATGTTTGAAGCAAAGTTGTTTTGGAAATTTTTGAAGTTGTTTGGAAATGTTTGAATTTAAGTTGTTTTTTAAATGGAAAAGTTGTTTAAGTGGGTTTTTTTTAGTTTTTTTCAAATTTTAATAAGCTTTTTATGTGTAAAAGTTTGCTGGATTAGAAAAATGTCTTAGTGCCACAAAAATTTACCTCATTGCATACTTTATAGTATAGTGGGAGTAGTGGTGACTCTGTAAGTCAAGAAACTTGCTCGCTACCTAAAAGGTTTAGGGTTCAATCCTGACAAAGAGCAAGATAATATATTCAGAATTTTTCAGCAATGTTTTCTTTGGTCAGTGATGCATGTTGGAATAACATTTCGTTTCTTTCTAGGTTGATCTACAGAAAGCTCTTCATGAGATAGAGAAACGCGATGACTTGTTAGATACGTCCCAACGTGTAATACAACAACAAGATGACGAGATTATCAATTATCAAGAAGAACTTAACACTACAGAGACAGAAAATAGAATTCTCAGACAAAATGTTGATATATTAAAGGGAGACATTATGCCTGCTAAGTGAGTTTTATCATTATAAAGAAGTATTTGCTCCAAAATATGGAGAAAAAAGAATTTGAATGGCACAAATTGATGCTATCAGTGTCCCCCATACACATAAGTAATTGACAAAAATTCTTTACAATCCCTTTAAAAAGCGTCTAGTCGTTTGGATGGAACACGAAACCGAATCCGCTGTCCTAGCTAAATTTCCCTCATTGCACACTGCATGGCATGCCACCATTTGAGAAGGCCTGATAAAGATGTTACTTTCTTTCAATTATTTACAAACAAGAAATTTCACCTCAGGGTTCGTTATTTTCAGGGAAGCTGAATTATTTCGATGTGATCAAGAACAACTGATGAAGAAATTAATAGAGGTAGAGATGGATGGACAAGCTGTAGCTGAACAGATTCGAGTGCTTCGCGACGTCTTGCGTAGATTGAAGGAAGGGTCGTCCGAGAAACTCAGTAAACAGAAAGACGTATTGTTGGAGAAGCTGTCAGATTTCGATACCACTAACAGAATCCTCCGTCGGTTACTTCGTGACCATCATAGTCAAGAGGCAGCTGCTTTAAGATTAAATGAACAGCGAGAGTTGCTGATGAAGAAGGTGGCGGATGTGGACAGAGCTAATGAGGTGAGGTTATGCTCCTATAACACTACTTAGTGGTTATTTAGGTGTAAGAACATGAATTTGTTGGTACTGAGAAACAAAAATGGTTAATTCTGTACTCCTGTTACTTGTAGTCCTTATTATTTTACAGAGGTTGAAATGTGAATTGAAACATTAACTTTTATCTTTGGTCAAATCTCTTGGCATTGATCGTTCCCAGATTATCCAGACCCATTTACAGCTGGGTGGACTGAAATAAAGAGTTAAGATGAGTTATTCAAGGTCATCAGAGTTTCACACTAGGATTTTCACACCCTGATCGAGAACCAAACTCTCAAACACGACAACCTCCATTTGCTCGTATCCAAACAAATAAATGTGTTTGTAAAGACTGTATAACTTTATAGAAAGAATAACCTGTATCCCTTATTATTTTCCAGAGATAAAAATGTTGATTTATTATTTTCCAGAGATTGAAATGTTGATTTATTTTGCAGAGATTAAAATGTGAATTAAGAGATAGAGAGAGGATGACCGTAGAATTACAAGATCAAGTTGAATCTCAGAAGGTGGGGATAAAATTATTAACAATCTGAGACCCTTCATTCTTCTTTTTAATTCTTCCGCACATGCCTTTTCCTACATACTATTGTACTAAAGTTTTAGTCTACTCATCGTCTATTGAACTTCTGTTTAGATTTATGGTTGACCTAGTTTCTCCTCTAGGACTAGTTGACTCTAAGTTAGACTGTGGCAGAGAGACTGGATGTTCCGTTCGAATTAAATCGTGGCTTTTAAATTAATACATGTATAACTTCTTGCAGAAACCGGAAGTTATGGGCATACCTTCAATTCAACGCATGCGTGCCAAGCATAAATCTTGTGTTATTATTCCCTATCTACATTTCTATGATCTAACATTGTTTGTTTATTTGTTGATAGACGGAGATTTCGGCCCTCAACAATCTACAAGGTACTCTAGAATCCACTCGAGGACATCTTCAAAAACAACTTCGGTCTAAAGATTCAGATTGTAATAGATTGGCTGTACAGATTAGAGTAAGTAATAGTTTAATAAGAATAAAATAAGATTTTGAAGTGGTTTTCTAAACTTTGTATGTGTATTGGGGACACACACACACACACTAGTTTTAGTAGAATTACAAGAACCACAGACGTCAAAATGGAAATTGGAATGACGCAAATTGATGCTATCAGTGTCCCCGATACACATACAAAGTTTAAAAGTACACTTTACAATCCCTTTAATATCATAGCCATGTGAACTCTCAGATGTTCCTTAGCAATGGTGGTTGTGGATTATTTTCTTGGTTGGTGTATGAAAGTCCTATGACATGGAATAAGTCATTTTTTCTTAATCCCAGTCAATCCAGCTATTACTGAATCTAAGTTGTTATCTTGTAAAAAAATTGTTTCTTTCTTTTAATTGAATTTTTATTGAAAAAGCCTGTCCTAATTAAAAAAAATGAATTATGTTTGAAATTTACAAGGTGTCCACTTTACTTTCAGACGTTGGAAGGAACTTTAGCTCAAAACACAATAGAAATGGAACATTTACAGAAATTGGTCGACACAGCTAAAGAAAGAGCTGATAAAGACAAAGAATCGTTGAAGAAAGCCACAAGGTTGGTGTATATCATGTTTTCTTACCTTCTATCTTTAATCCAAGCTGTGCTTTTTTCCTCCATCTTGCTTAGCTTTTACTTTAACTTTAACAGTTTTTTTATATTGATAGCGATTCAAATTATTTTACTGTTAGAGCTATTTGCTTTAGCATAGCTTTGAGCAATTGAGTTAGATCATTTTGGAACTGTGTTGTCTGGAAACAAAAATTTCAGAGCTTAAAAAGAGCTCAAAACACATCCTGGACAGTATTTGATTTTCCACCAGTATGGCATGAAATAAGAAGAAAAAAAATGAAAAGCATAGTTTTGTCCTCCATTTAGAGCCCAGAAGCAAAGAGCGGAGAGGAGTGAAGATGCCTTAGATCAACTAACAGCTCAATTAACAGAAGCTGAGACGCAGGCGGATGAATACAAATCAATGCTCGATCAAGCTCAGAGTCGGATTGAAAAATTACACAAGGAACGTCACCAAGCTCAAAGTGAAAGTAGTTCCCTTAAAATGTGAGTGTGGATCAGATAAGAAATGGCTCCCTTTAAAGATATTTTGAGCTGAAAATTTTATTCTTGAGCCTTTTTCGTGTTTAATTTTGTAAATACAAAAATCTTTTTGGATAATAAAATTAAATTCATAATTTATTTTAGTGCTTGACCAATGCTTTTTTAAATCCTAAACTGTTACTATATAGCATAGTTTTATATTCCGCTTTTTATAGCTCATAATATTTTAAAGGCAGTAATTTTCTTAGAATATTTATAAATGTTCCTAATTCTTTGCCATCTACTCGATTGCCGTCCCAGGGGGATGTATTTTTTTCAAGGACAGCCCTTAATTTGTTGACTTGATTTAACCCTTTCAACCCGACTAGCCGGTATACCGGCCCATCCAAATGCTATATATACCCGACAAGCCGGTAAACCGGCCGTTGTCAAGTGACGTCATACAACGTTAACGTCATACGTTTTAAGAAATATTACTGGGAGTTCAGGGTATATGACGTTTTAGCCAAAGTAACATCGGGGTTCAAAGGGTTAAATTAAACACATTCGCAAGATCATGTCTTTGCCTTTATCAGATTTTGTGTATTAATATATTTGGCGAACATTGCCTGCTTTGCCTGAATAGTGAACCACTGAACAGTAGGATGTAAAACTCCATTTTGTTTCAGACGTATCAAGGAACTAGAGAATATTGTCGATAAGGTGGAAGAAAATACAAGATCTCAATCTGATGGGCTGAAAGATCGTCTGCACGAAAAATCATCGGAACTCTCTACAATGAAGTCAGAAAATGATCGTCTTAAGGTATTTTATGGCACACTTTTGGAGATAAACACTGTACAACTCAAATACCAGTTTTTGAATACTGTAATTTGATTGGTTCAGTTCAAACTAACAACCAATCATTGAACAGTATTGTAATTCTGGAATATTAAATTTAATGTTGTCAAGCACAAATTAAGGCTAATATTTTTTGTTGTCACTTGCATGAATGTTGTAAACACTTAAATTTATATTTGTTTGCAATTTTTATTTTTTCATTTAAAGCTTTTTGGAAAGGGAGCTTTTCTGGGGTTATGGGTTTTAGGAAGATGCTTCAAAAATGTTGAAACTTTGCTTATTTGGTAGTCTACAAAAATCGATGGCTTGGGACTTTTTAAGCCCATATTTCCCTCTTGCAATGATGCAGGTCGGACTTGAAAAAGGCATGTAATAAGCGTTCAGAAATGGAGTTTTACATCCTACTTTTCTGAAACTGTTTAGGCAAATGAGGTCAAGCCATAATTTTTGAAGCATCTTCCAAGGGTGATGGATTATGGGAGCTTATTTTGCTTGTAGTGTAGACTTGTAATTTTGTTGTAGTCCACATTATCCAGTATCGAACATAAGTTCACGCAGGCGGAAGAGGACGTCATGACGCTACGATCTAATCTGAAAAAATACGAACATTTGGTGGAGGAATACAAAGATCAGGTTGGCAATTTACGCCTTCTGTTAATATTACTACGCCAATTAGATTTGTTTAGCTTTGCTTTTGTGTTGATTTTGAGAAAAAAAGGACGTCAAAAAACAAATAACACCAGCTTAAGAAGGCACATCAGGTCAAGTTATTACAAACTCGGTCAAACTGGTGAAAATTTTTTTAGTCGCCGTGTATAATGTGCACCCCTTGTTTGATGGGTACTTTTCAGGGTAAAAAAGTGCGCATTATACTCGGAAATATATGGCAATACCTTGAACACAGAAAGACATTTTTGATGCCAAGGTTTTAGACGTAGTTCGTAATAATTTGACATTGTGAATATGCCCTAATCAGTCATTATTTTAGAAGCACTGCACTAATTTAACATAAATGTGGCACCATTTTGTTTCATTAATTCATTTAAAATAATTCTCTTAGCTTAGCGACATCATGAATGGTACTTGTTACCTAGCAACAGTGGGGCGTCTAATTTTGGTGGGTATTATGGGTAATTCTAGCTTGCAGAAGATTGGCATCATGCAACTGTCTGGCATGAATTCGAGTCTTGAACTATGGTACCAGTACCTTATCCTTATATTAAGACAGACTCTTGTGGCACTATTACTATTTCAGCTCCCTGTTTCTGTGATTGAATGACAGTTAATCTATTTGTCTAATTCTAAAAAAAAAGAAAACATTTTCAAGGGTTGACTTGGGTCTAAGATATATGTAAATAGTCTACAGAAGTTCTCAAACTGCATGAAAATTGAATAATCCCTCAAGCAAGAAATTTCACTCCCTATTTCTATATGTGTTTTCTAGACTGGGGTTGCCATACATGTACTTCTATTTAGCACCACCCCTTAGTAAGCAGCCACCTTTAAACATCCCTTGTCTGGCTGCTTAATACAAGTTTGACAGTATATGGCATAGTCTCACTGAAATAGAAGTTGTATATTCTTTAACAATTTCCTAGGTTAAGATACTTCCTCCAAAAGTCTTGTACTTAGTTATACAATGTCTTCTTAGAGTTTGTGTTGATATGTCTTTGAAACTGTACTTTCCTTATTTTTTGAATTCATATGCAATATTTTTATAAAATTTTTAGTCTTGCTTAGATAGGTAATAATCATGAATATCTTTGTTGAATTTTTAGCATGAACTTGGTTCCGTTTTTCATCTTCTTGATTAAAAATAAGTCTTATGAAATGTATTATGAGAAAATCTAATTTTATTAGGTATTGTTTTTTCAACAACTTATATATCAAATTTGCCCTGACCTTGAGATTTCGATACGTTATTATTTTCAGATGCATAAATCTCGTCGTGAAGCGGATGATTCTATTATTAAACTAGAAGAACAGAAATTAGAAACGGGTAAATTACAGAAAGACGGCCAGGATGAAATAGAAAGGGTAAGGATTTAATTTTCTTCGATCTTATTTATATCAGTTGGTAGGAGCGTTGGAATGACATCATTATCTTTTTTAAACTGAGTTGACTTTTGACGGCTAATCTACATGTATAAGCTTACTTTAAGTCCGATAGCGGCTTGTGATACTTTAATATTATATTAAAAATAGAGCCAATGGCAAATGTCGATACATGTATGTTTCTTATTGGAGATTCATCATAAATACTATATTTTCCATATATCCTTTTTTCTGATCTTTAGTCTGACTCTGAAACAGAATCTGTAAGCATTTCTTTCTTCTGTCATGTAACACAATATTATACATACTATATGCTACACATATTGCATGTTATTACACATGGGTTATTGAATTGGGTTAAAACTTGGCATTAACACAGAATTGGCTGCCTCGACATTTGTGGCAGGTGGCAGATAGCAGATTTAAAAGCATGTCAGACAAAGTTTTCACTGCAGAACGCCAATATTTTTAATTGTCAATGCACTAACTGTTAAATCAAATTAAGCACAACTTGTATTTAAGTGAGCTTTTTATAAATAATACATACATGTAATATAGAGATCGAAAAACAAGTGTTTAATTAAGGGTTAATTGAAAAGATTAAGCAATTTGCATGCAGTTGTCGTACTATTAAAATACTGTATGTTCTCCTTAAAACAATGCATGAAGACAAATTTTAGCACATTCATACTTCAATTTTAAAACTAACAGTGTCATTAGGTAAGTTTCTGTTATTCTAACATATTATGGGGATATAGTTTTCTAAATATAAACTTTACTACCTGATAGAGCTCAATTTAAGATTTTTGTAAGTGAAATCAAACTTCCTGTGATCTATAATTTAAAATTATTTTCCCAGGTGAAAGCAAGGCTAACTCAAAGGCTGAAAGAGTTAGATCCCCTGCCTGAGTTATTACGATCAACAGAAACCAAGCTACAAGAAGCTAATGAACGTTTGTTGATGTATGAAATTAAAAATACTGAAAGTACTAAAATTATTACTGAACTCTCTTCCAAGGTTTGTAGATTAGTTTTCTTTTTTCCAAGGTGCGTTTTGGATAAGTAACCTCAGTTAATTTAAAGGGAAATAAAACAAAAAGAATGCTGACTGAGCTCTTATCCAAGGTTTGTAGATATGTGTACTTGATATGTGCTAAGAGCGTGTCGGATAAGAAACCATTGTCAGTAATTGATGTCAAAAATATATTATCCACAGAAGCACTGGCCCAGGATGTATGTGAAACTCCCTTCATGTCAACTGTTAATTATATTTTCAGTATCCACAGAAGCACTGGCTCAGGTTGTAAAACTCCCTTCATGTCAACTGTTAATTACATTTTCAGTATCCACAGAAGCACTGGCTCAGGTTGTAAAACTCCCTTCATGTCAACTGTTAATTACATTTTCAGTATCCACAGAAGCACTGGCTCAGGTTGTAAAACTCCCTTCATGTCAACTGTTAATTACATTTTCAGTATCCACAGAAGCACTGGCTCAGGTTGTAAAACTCCCTTCATGCCTCTGTTTATTATATTTTTAGGTAGAACATACGAACGGCCATCAGAGTAATATTAAATCTACACTTCACGAGACCGAAGATGAAAATAGAACGTTACATAGTAGATTAGATACACTAGAAAGGTAGGAATTGGCTGCTTATTATTATGATTGAAGACTTTCAAAGGCTGATAAGCATTAGAAGCCATAACCACAACAACTAGGCCTATATAGACCATGATTGTACAGAGCTAGTGCTATAATCAAGTGCTAAAGAACCACAATTGAATTTAGACTTTTGAATTTTGCAGGAAATTGGCTGCTTGGCTTCTCATTGCACATCGCTTGCTTAACTTGTGATCTCGTAACAAAGTCTGGAATTATGAGTGAAGATGACTTTTTCAAGATCATCAGACTTTCAAATGCTGATAGGCATTAGAAGCCATAACCACAACAACTAAGCCTATATGGACCATGATTGTAAAGACCTAGCGCTATAATCAAGTGAGAACCGCAATTGAATTTAGACTTTTGAATTTTGCAGGAAATTCCGAGATTCTGAAGAACAAATTAGAGAACTGATGTCCAATGTGGCTAAAAGAGAAGAAACTATACATCAAAATCAGGTAGGTCATGCTTATGCTTCTGTCTTCTCTAAATTTCCCTCATTGTACACTGCATTACATTGCCCATTTCAGGTGCAGATTCAAACAATCCGAAACAAACTTAATTATTCTCTCTAAAAAATTCCACGAAAATTTAAAAATAAAATATTGTTTAAGTCATTGCCCATTTTCTTATGGATGTACTGGGACAAAAATGTAAAATGTTTGTTTTAAAGATGTTTATAATTTTGATATTATATTACAGTTGAGACTAGAAGAGAAATCGCGAGAGAATGCTAGTTTAACACGACAATTAGAAAACGCCCTGGCCGATAACAGACGGCAAAATGAAGAATATAAAGATAGATTTAATTCTAAGGTAAAATAATTTTACAAGCCTTTGATGCATTCAGCTCAACCTTCGTCAATGTTCGAGACTATATAATGACTCGGCCATGATAGTCAACCATCTTGCCCGGTAAATGGGCAAGAAAAGACAACTCTTGATTGGCCGATATTAACGCATTAGAAGACAAGACAATGATTGTCATTGGCTGTACTATGATTTATTCAATATGGCGATCTTCATATATTATACAAGGTTATCTGTGCCTGCAACTCTTTGCTCCATACTAAGCTATCCTGATAAGGACTGTGTATCTGAAACTTCTGTTTTTTTTTCTATAGGAAAGAACATATCAATCAAGAATAGTTGATCTAGAATCCCAACTAAGTCAACTCAGAACTGAGGTAGCTAGAATTAAACGAGAAAAGGAAGAGGTAAGATAAATCTTATTCTTATATTTTAGTTTAAAGGGATTGTAAAGAGGTTTTCTAAACTTTGTATGTGTATCGGGGACACTGATAACATCAATTTGCTCCATTCGTTGTATGACGTCACTGACAGTGATCTACATAGATTTCAATAGTAGCTTCCGGTAGATCACTGCTTTTTTTTTCAAATTCTAAATCTTTTAAATGCATGTAGGACTCTAATGATCAAATTATCTCCCTTCGTCTATTTCAGAATGAGAGAAAATTCAATTCAAGATTGTATGATTTAAAAGACAGACTAGAACAATGTCACAGTACCAATAGAAGTATGCAGAATTACGTCCATTTTCTTAAGAACTCCTACGCTAACGTGTTTGGTGATACAGCTATTGGACTTCCTCCTACCTCACCCATGGTGCCCTGATCACATTATCGTGAAACAGAAATCATAATATTGTGATATGATATTGGGACACAGTGGTTATGATTTTGGTACACAGTGATCACAATATTATGATACAAAAAATTATGATATTGTGATCTTATCGTTGCATAGTGGGACACAATGATCATGATTTTGTGTCAGTGATCACAATATTGAGACATAGTGATCACAATGTTTATACAGTGAGCACAATATTGAGACAGCTTTATCACTATGTTATGATCACTTTATCACAATATTGTGATCATGATATTACTCTGTTGTGGTCTCTTTATCACAATTGTAATCACTTCATCATAATAATTGTGGTTTCAGTGATCACCTTATCACAATATTGAGATCACTTTATCACAATTGTAATCATTTTATCAGGAAATTGTGGTCTCACCATCACAATATTGTGATCACTAAATCGTGATCTGATTGTACACAAATAATTCCTTCCAAATGTAAAATTGTCTCATATTTTATCATGTACTCATTTTTAACGCAGATATTTTTAAATAGTTTTTATACATCTGATTGGCTAATTTTATATTCACGGCACTTTCAACCAATCAGATTTCTCGTAATTACTATATTATGATTATTCTAACAATAATCCAGTGTGATCCAATATGGATAAGGGACAAATTTAATTTGGTAATTTTTCGACCAAACTTTCGATTTTAGAATACATAATTTGATCATTACTAAGATGGAAGGTTTTTTTTTTCATTTATATATACATAAATTTTTATATGCATTTAAATTTTGTCAAGTATTAAGGGATGTTTTAGCTCAAAGTCTTTGTTTCTACAACAGAAAGGGGTATTTAATGCTTAAAATGGGGTCTTAGATTCTCTTCTGTATTTGATTATGTGTTAGTCGATGCTTCAGTACCAAATTATCAGCATTTGAGGCGTATGCCCACGAAATTCCACTCTTATGTATATTTTTATTTATTGTTATGTTATGTATATATATATTTATGTTTAGCCTACAGCCTGTGATATGCTAATGATATTTTAAGTGTGTGTTAGCCAGAGGCCAGATTTCCATTTTAAAAAGGGTTCAGGGGAGCTACAATTTAAAGGGATTGTGAAGCGGTTTTGTAAACTTTGTATGTGTATCTGGGACACTGATAGCATCAATTTGCATCATTCTAATTTTCAATCAGATTTCTCTGGTTCCAGCAATTCGACTTTAACTCATTGTTTGATGACGTCACTACCAGTAAATTGATGCTACAAGTGTCCCCGATACACATACAAAATTTAGAAAACCTCTTTACAATCTCTTTAAGTGATATCAGCTTGCAAATCTTCTGTTTAGAAATTTATTCCTTAAATGCTGTCCTTAATAAATAGGTACAGATATAACACTAGCAAATAGCAATCCCTTTTGCTTTCAAGATACTTATAAATTTTATTTATTTTTAGTAGAACCAAAGAATTCTTGTGTGCAACTTAATTTTAGTTTTAGACCCAATTTTAGTTAGACTTGTATAGTGCTAATATTTTAATTTATAATCTTATTTTGAAATCCAGTTTAAAATTTTAATCCACTTTTTTAAACCTTAACTTTAGATGGTCCAAATTATCTATTCATCTGATTGGTTGTTTCTCATTCTGATTAACCAATCAGAGGCCTTATTTTTTAAATTGATTTTAGTGATTGACCAATCAGATGACTAGAACACTACAATCATCTAAAGTTAAGTTGAAAATAGGACCTATGACTTTAATTCTCTGCTTGAAATTTTAATCTAAGTTTTAGTAAGAACAGCTGCAGGAAAAAACTCTTAGCTGCAAAAAATCATTTATAATTTGAAGGAGAAAAAATATTCTCTGCCAAGTCGAGCTTGCTTGAAGTAAAATAAAAAATAAATTTTTAATTGTATATATTATGCTGTACTCTAACCTTATTCACAATAAAATATAGAACAAAAAAAGATTTTTGCTTCACTTAAGTTAAAGTTCTATCATTTCTAAAAAATTTAGAAATTTTTTGTGATAGGTAATACCAACAAGTGTACTTTGGCGAAGTTTCAGAAAGTATGAAGAAAAGAAAATCAAATATTTTGTGATTTATTCAAAACATAACAATAAATTAACATCTGACCCTAAAAATACAGAGAGAACTGATGGTACACGACCCTTTTCTTAAATACCTTGTTAGATTCATATACCTTATATATAGCTCAGTAGGTAGCGAGTTAGATTGTCGTCTGCTTAGGGATTAAGAGCTGGGGTTCGAATCTCTCTCAAGGTACGAAAATTGCTGATGCCATGCTCAGTGTTTTCGAGAGTTCGCTTTTAACCCTTATCACCTATAGCAAATAAAACATTGTAGATAGGTGTACACTATTATACATAAGTTCGCTCAATTAAGTGGCATACATGATTATGACCAGATAAGTGCAGTAAGGGAATTTACGATTTAATTGCACTTTTCAAAGGAAGCAAAGATTTAAAAGATGTCCATAAAAACAGGGGCCTTATTCTCGAAAACTTAACTTAGATAAAATCAAGATTTTAAGGAATACAGCAATTTGATTGGATCATACAGCGTAATTTAAAATAGATTTTAGTGATTGACCAATCAGATAACTATAACACTAAAATCATCTTAAGTTAAGTTTTCGAGAATAAGGCCCCGGGTTTGAAAATGTCACTGAAATGTGGTATCACTAGAGAAAGCCCCCGCCAATCTAAAATCATCCACCAGTACGCAATACATTTTTTGAGGCAAGACTCTTGAGTACGGAGCAGGCCTTGGAACCATTGCACGTAAAATATACTCTCTAGCTGAAGGAGGAGGAAAATCGGGCACGGAACTCGTAGGTTTCTGAAGATCCTCAAGATTTATGTCCCCTTCCTCGTCATCGAGAAGCATGTGCGACGCTCGCTGAGAAGCAGTGAAGAGTTTATGAATGATTGAACCAGCAGGTCCACAAGGCCCACCTCGAACCATGACTTCCGGCTGTTTCAACAGACTATTCACAAATGTTTCAAGTTCTTCATCAGCAGACGGCATATCCAGTAAGTCAATGGTGAACTTAGTTTTCAACGACTTAGCCCTTGCGATCACCGTTTCCGAGAGCTCAATCAATCGAACCAAATCCTCGTATTTTCTCGTGTCCAAAATAGGACTTCTGGTAACTTTTGCAGCTTTGTTAATCACTTGATCCAGAAGAGTTTTTAAATTTTCAGTGTCCTGATCCTCATTGTCAATCACTTTCAAAATGGCCGCATGAACTAACATCGGCATCAGATGAAGAACAACTTGTCCTGGTTTCATCGATGCCAGAAAATGGAGAACCTTTTCCGCTTCCTTAGTGTCATCAAACAACCGGCGCTGTCTACGAGCTGGAATTGGTTTGGCACCTTGCCAGACTTCAAACCACATATTACCAGGTATCTTCATCCTTGAACTCAATTGACCTTTCATGACCTTTTCGCCATTTTCATCCTCAACTTCTTCAGTGGTGTAATCTCTTGGAGAGTACCATCGCACAAAGTCTTCCAAGGTGCAGTTTGGGTTTGCTGCTTTGAATGATTCCATGTCTGACAGTAGACAGGCACTCTGCATTCTGGCTCGAAGTTGAGTACCTTCAGCCGAGGATCCCAACTTGGCCAAGACTTCTGCGTGCTCTTCCAACATGTCCTCCGTCATGGGAGAAGGTTCTTGAGTGATGGGTATATACATCTGTTCCCTGGAATTCAAAAGCTTCATGTCTTTGATTGGCGCCAACCGACCTTCTGGTTTGTGGGAATGAGTTGTCGTGTCAGAGAAAGCCTCGGAAGCAGAAGAATCCTGGTTTCCATCATCCACTTCATCTTCCTTCTCAGCACACTCAAAAAACTCCTCGTCACTGGAGCTGCCTCCACTTTCAACTCTCTTACGATCTGAAATGATATTGAAGACACAGGTATAGAAAGATAAAACAATCATTTTATAAGGATAAAATGTGATGTTCCTAGCAGGATCATTTCCAAACTTCTTGGCATTGATTTAACAAAGATAACAATTAATAGTCCTTAGCCAAAGCTCATCGCATTGAGCTTTTTTGGATTATCTGTATTGTATAAGGAGGAGCTAGCATATACTGAACTCTCAAAGACTGGTAAAAATTGACAACATTTTTAGCAAGATCTTTATGGAGAAATAAAACAATAAAAATTCAACTCACTCTCAGAATCACCAGAACCAGAAGATAAAGTCTGTGGACTGGTTGATCGTGGTCGTCTCTGATAGGTTGGAGATTGTGGTCGGGAGCCTTTACTGCTGTCAGTGTCATCACCTGGTAGGTTGTGATGCTCTAAATCTTTCCCATAACCATACCCCAGACCCTCTCTCTTTATCTTTCTCTCAATACAGCAGTTCAGCATCTGTAGCTTTTGATGAAGGATACTTGACTTCATATTGGGTTGACCATGTTCAACACCAGTGATGTAATAGTTATTCTCCCATCTGTACCTCATTTCTAGGACGAACTCCTGCCACAGATGAGCTACAGCTCTTAGTCCACCTTGATTGTGGTTAACGATAGAGAAACAAATGGCTAGACGATGACTTAGACCATCAACTGGGGAGGATTTCAACTGTTTTCCAAGATCTTCAATCAACTTGGACCTTCTTGGTGTCTTTTCTGCAGAATCGCGGTCCTTCCCTTCAGCTTTTTCATCCGCTTTTTTAGCATCCGGAAACAGGTACAGAAGAATTTCATTCAAGACTTCACCAGGGATTGGTGCTTCCTCAGGTTTAATTTTTAATTTGGTCGTAGCAGAAGAAACAACATGGCCGAGGGTAGGGATGTTGTAGCCCACGGCTGGCTCTGTGAGACGTTGTAAGGCCTGACTAATGTCTGCTTGGTCTTTATCAGAATCCTCCAAAGCATTTCCCAAAAGCTCATCAGTTGTTTCCGTATGTTGACTGAGTTTCAAAAATTCTCGGAGATATTCGCCCAATAGACATTGAGCATCTTCAGTCATTGTTAGCTTCACGGACCACTGCGGGGCTTGGAGAGGGTCGAGGTCAGAATAGACGTGATTTTCCACGATCATGTCCTCAGAGAGACTTGGCCAAGTGCACGATAAGTTCAACTCACTAATAGGATCCACGCAAGCTCCAAACGGAAGGGCTCCAAAGTTTGTACAACCAACATCACATTCTGAAATGGTGGAAAAATCTGGCGGTTCTTGAGGCCAGGGACAATGGATCCATTCTTGTAAAATGTATGTAAAGCGAACAGAAACTGATACTGGCGGCATGGAAATATAGACACACCCTAGTTTGGATTTAAAAACGTCTAAAAGTCCTGCTAAATGATTATACTGGGGAGGCGTTTTCTTCAAGTGAATCATCTCGAACTCAACGCTTGCTCCTGGAACGATGGCCGTCCCTGTGTACAACTTCCTCCATCTTTGCTGAATTTGCACATAAACTGGAATGGTGCAGCCGGTGTTATTCAAAGCCACTGAAGCAGAACTCAAGAGTAATTTCGACCTGCTTTCGCTATCAATGGCGTCAGTGTTTGAAGCTGGGGTGATGATTAAAAACTCTTGGAGACCGTACCATCGAGATAGACAATGAGCACGGAATGGGAAATCATTCTCCATGTTCATTAGATCGGAGAAAACGGTAGGTGTCCCTTCACCTTCATCATCTTGCTCATTTTCATCTTCTTTAACTTCCTTAGCATTTTTAGTCGAGGCATTATGAGACTTCAAAACCATGTACGTCACTTTGAATTTGAAGTCAGCAAATTGCAGTTCATCACATTTTTCATCCCAGTTACAAGAAGCAAAGTCACCTTTCTTCACAGGAGGGAAGTATCCTCTATTGACCAATTTCCATTCATGGAGAATTTCCTCAAATCTAGCTATAAACCTTTCCCAGTCAGAGGCTGTTGTAAAATCAGTGATTTCGAACACTTCACTTTCGTCTTCGGGAACCATTTTCATGTCGAGATCTGCGTAATGTGTGAGTTTTGAGGGCAGGGGAACATTCCCGACTTGTGAAAATACGTAGTAACGATAGGGTAATTACACCAATTAATCAGAATGGAGGCCAATTTATAACAAATCAATAAAACTCAATTAATATTTGACACCTTGACAGCTGGCAACCATTTTGCCAAGGGCAGAAAACTCTTTATGATTCATTAAATCGCTTAAGCAACTATCAAAAATGTGTATTTTTTTAAACAACTGTTCTCTCATGAAGGGTGTCAATTTGAAGAAACTGCTAAAGAACAAATGTTACCCAATCCCCATGTCATCCATTAATGTGTCATTAACCTAAAATATCAAAATTCCAAAATTTTAATTTCATTTTTATTGACATCAACGGCCTTCATATTATTAACACAACTTCCGGTTAGAAAATTAATGCGACTTCAGTTTTATGTTTTTGTTTAATTTTATTGATATCTGATGAAATTATGACTACTGTTTGAATTAATTAATAGTCGAATTCATGTCATCATCGGGAAATATGTTTTCCGTTTACGGATCTTCGGGATTTTGTAAGTATTGATGATTTTCTGTTTTAACTCGCTCTCCCCCCCCCCCCCTCCACTATAGTATAGGTAGAGGAGGAAACCGCTGCGTTGATTAAAGGTGGGGTGTGGGCAGGTTTCAGATAATGCTTAGCTCTGAATAGGCCCCTTTGGCTAAAGGCTGGATGGGACAATAAACCAAGATCCTGTGTGTTGTTGGCTGTGCACGTTAATAAAGATCCCTCGACAGATGGAAATCGATAATAAAACCGGGCTAATGTCGCTGTCCTGGCAAAATTTTCCTCAATGCACACTGCATGGCGTATGCCCGTCCTCAATTACCTCATATAGGTGCAGAAAAGTAGGACGTCAAATTCCATTTATTTATTTATTTGTCTTTTCTCTATTTCAGATCATGCACCAGTAACGAAAGGATTGTTAGCAACGTCAGTTTTATCATCATTCGCTCTCACGTTTCCCCTTCATTATCATAAACAGTATTTTATATATACATCAGATCAAATATTCCAGAAACATCAGGTTGGTAAACAAATGTATTTTTCAATGAGTTCGAAAAGAATACAAATATTTGTTCAAAAACATAGGTCATTCTGTGGAAAATCCCCAATTGTTGTAGCTTAGTTTTTCTGGCTCTCCCCCAGCCATATCTGTCCAAATAGCTATCAGAGCCTGGGAATAGATTTAGCAACTGTTGGTATGGTACATGTCAAGTGTAAACAGTTGGTCATTGTGCAAAATTTTCTAGAAGGAAAGATTTTGAATATTTGTGAAATATCTGAAAAGATTAAATTCTTATCTTGCCGTGGTTGGAGGATTAAGAGTAGGGTCTTGTTAGGCTAATTAACAATCGCCCTCAAGATATTATTTCTGGGGATGAAACCAGTATCAATTTTTAACCCTAGTTCCTAATTTCTGTATCTTTAATTTCAGTTCTGGAGATTAATCACATCAAAGCTGGTATTTTTAGATATTAAAGATTTGTTTATTTGTTCCTTATTGATCTACTATTTTAGAATATTTGAGCGGAGATTTGGTTCGAGAAAATTTGTAGTAAGTTAACGATAAGCTATAATGTTTTTTGCATTGTGAAAGAACTTCTTGGCAGCATAAAAAATCCTGACTGCATTAATGAATATTGGCCATGCCATGCTCTGTGTAATGGTGGACATTTCGCCATGTATATTATATTATATATTATAGCTTAAATTCTTACCAAATCTTTTTTTGGAACATTAATTAGAATCTAAATATTTGGTTTTTTTTGTTTCAGTCGTATTTATTTAGTACTGGTTTCCTAGCAACATTATTAGAATTATTATGTTTATATATTTGTCAATTAATAGAATTTGATATAACTTCTGTGCCGTCAGGGCCGTAAGTATAAAACTTTTCTTTTGTGGTAAGGTCATTGCCAGACTCAAATCATTCGACAAGAGCTTATGCATTTAACCTTTAAAGGAACTCAATAAAGGCCTGTGCAAGGTACAAATTTAAGCCGCAAATGGATATAGAATGTTTAGAAAAACATGGACATTAGTATGGAACTTTTTTAACAGTTGTTAATTTAGAAAAAAATAAAGCTAATGCCTTTTTTATTTTCCTCATTACACCTTGTATGGCAACCCTTTGCTCGGTCTTTTTTAGCCTATACATGTGCAGAAAAGTAAGACGTAAAACTGCTTTTAATTTCTCTTACTCAAATACAAACAAATTAGTTACCAGTACTGAATTTATCAACTGTTTATTTTCAGGTTATGTTTTGTGTTTCCAATGTTTATACCGTATTATTTTGATATACCACGGGTTGCTATGACAACGATATTAGGTGTACCGGTCACAGGCAAAACTTTTACTTATATACTAGGTCTACAGGTAAGATTTGCTTAAATTTGAAGATAGATTTTAAATTGTTTCCTAATACCTTAACAATTAACAATATCCAGCACAAGTACAGGGTTCAATATAAGTGGTAATACTTCACAATTTGGAGTCAAAAATACTTTGTGCTCCAATTTTTCCAATGAATAGCCAAAAAGTAAGACCAAAACCTCCATTTCATATGAGTCCAATAGCTACAGAATAATGTTACATGACTATCACATTTTTATTTTTATAGATAGCCAGTACTACAGCGGAATCTAGATTGGCAGCTCTATGTTCTATTGTAAGTTGATATCTTTTCTAAACGTTTTGTCTATCTTAAAGAAATTTAACCTTTTTCTGAACTTTGTATGTGTATCCTGGACACTGATAGCATCGATTTACATCATTCCAATTTTCAACCATAATTATCCCTGATTTTTACAAATATATCTTGATATAAATTTTAAATTCATATTTAAAGTTTTCAAATTTAATTTTAATTTTTTGCAGATGGCAGGATTATTGTGGCGAATAAACTTTTTGAAAATTCAATCAGTGATATTAATTCCTAAATGTGTGGGACAAGCGTTCGAAAAGACAATTGGAAGGCTCTTAACATCCAAGCCACCCAAAAATATACGTCTTCCAATGGGAGCCACCTTAGAACTTCAACGACAAGAACAATTAGACCGACTTGAACAGCAAATGTTGTGGCAAACTTTTCAAAATCCTAATCATTTTGCAAATAATAATCAAGGTGGCGGATTAGCTAATTTCTTTCAACAGGTAAGTGGGTTTTTTTTTTTTTTGCAAAGGTATATGAGTCAGATGAATTAAACCCTTGATACATGAAGGCCAGTTTTCTGATCATAAGAGAATGAGAACTTTACTCTTTTGCTAATGTAATAAGCCAACTAAGTAGCATTACAGTGAATTATGGTAATATACGACTTCTAATTTGGATTTGCAAAGGTTTATGAGTCAGATGTCTTAAAACCCTTGATACAAAAGGTCAATATATTCTGATCACAAGAGACTGAGAGCTTCATTGTTGTGCTTATGTAATAAGCCAAAACATGGAAGCTGCATAGTGAATTATATGATAACCAACTGTACATTAGGATTTCCAAACGTGTACGAGTCAGATGTCTTAAAACCCTTGATACATGGACAAAGTAGGTCAAACATGAAGACTGAAAAGTGTTTAGTGAATTGTATAATACAGCCTATCATATTTCACGATCTGTTCAGCCTGCCCCTGTTTTGAATCATACATTATAATTTTGTAATTCTAGAATCCACCCAACCGACCAGGAATATTTGGTAATAATTTTCCTGAGAATTTAAGACAACGATTAAATGCAGGTAAATTATTTTAACCTTATTATCTCCCCTTGGTCATCTTGCAAATCACCATTCTTAACAGCTTACAACATTACAAAAGAATTAACATTTACGGCAAAAAATTTTTTTTTTTGTCATCACTACTTTCCCTTTATTTACAGGAGGTCAAGGTCAAGAAGAACCTCAACCAGTTTCAGAAGAACAGGTAAAATTGTTTATTGATACTAGAAATATTTAAACAAGGGTTCCAAGTGGGGGAGGGGTTTTTAACCCTCTGCCCTCCATGCTGGTTACGCCACTGCCCAATACTTTCTGCCTTTTTAACCAAGTTTGTCGTTTAAATAGGACAATTTACCAATGACTTGTGTTCATGAATAGATCGCATGACAGTTGGAAGTTGAAAAAATGCAAATGCTGCAGTTTTGTTAAAATTTACCTCAGTGTATACTGCATGATGTTGCACATCTTCATCAGATGGCGAATTATAGAAGGTAAAACTCCATTTCATATAATTTCAGGTACAACAGCTAGTAGATATGGGTTTTAATCCAGAAAGAGTTCGCAATGCATTAAGACAGACCAATAATGACGTCACGTCTGCTACCAGTGTATTACTTCGCGATTTATAGTGATTTATGATTGGACAGTTGTGATTGACAGATTAGGGTTGACGGGTTCATTGTTCAGCTAGATGGGACGTTCATTCACATTGGCTGTTCACTGTAATTGAACATTCACTGCCTATTGCAATACAATGTATATCCAAATTTGTGTGTTTTGAGGTCCATAAAATATTGGTGGCCAATGATTGGCTACTAAAACAATAAGGTCATAGGTCAAGCCTCTTGTATTGCTATTGCTCAAGTGATGGAAGGGTTAGCATAATTGAATGATTATATTAAAGGGCTATTTACTCAATGCCAGTGATTTCATTGTGGAATTTACAGTGACAATGATCTAACTTCAAGATGAACTGGATATTAATGAACTTAATTTGATGAATTATGTTAATTTATTCAATAAAATGAGAACAATGTATAAAATCTTGTCTTTTTTTAAACATTAACTAGATTTCATTAGTCTTTGATAACATAGTTCAATTTGATCACATAGTTTTTTTTATCTCAAAAGATATCCTAATACAGTAATAACTCAGACTCAGGCTATAGATAATAGGATGGGCAACACCGTGTGTGCAAATTTTTAAGAACAAGAGAAGCCTTCTTTCTTTGAGAGATATTAAAAATGCACAACCCGTAGCACACAAGGCCTACAAAGATCATCCCTTTTAAAATTCATCACAAATAATTCATAATATAATACAATAATTTAAAAAAACAAGAACTATTTCACTGTCCAAACACTGGTTATGCAAGCTTTAAGATCTCAATTTCCGCCTTACATAACTTTTCAGAATAAAATTCCTACACCTTGTTCATATACAATTAAATAGAAATATATTGAAAATCAGTCCCAACAATTTAACAAGCATTCTTATAAAATTTATCCATTAAAATCTTCACAGATGTCTTGAACCAGTCTGGTATTGGATTTCTATTGGCTAAATTTTCAAATATCGACCAATCAGATTGTAGTTTCGTTAACAGCATCTCGTAACTGGACTCATCGCTATCTACACGAGCTCTCTTTAAAGGAGGCTTGGATGGTAGGGAGTTTTCCTCTGCAGACTTTTCCACATGAAGTTCTTCCTTCCAGGTCATGGCATCACAGCTGAACTTTTCTTTCTCCGTTGTCAAGAAATTCCTTACATTGGCTTCATGTGAAATAGTTTTATTAACAAAATTTACTAGTTTCTGTTCCAAATTCTTATTTTCTTTCAAACAGTTTGGAATAACTTCACTATGTGGAGTCTTTTCCGCAAATTCCGCAATCGCTTCTAAAGTCACATGATTAATTAAAGGATTACCATTGGTCGATACAATCAATGTAATATCTTGAATTAGCACAGGAATTTGTGGCGACGCAAAGTAAACAGGACTACAACTCTTGATGAATTCAATAACTTTGCTCAAAAGTAGCAAAGATGGATGACTGGATACTATTTCTTTCAGAAGCGCAAAAATTTCAACCATTAACTGATCAGAAAAGTACATTTGTAAAAACGGCAAAATTTGCAGCATCAGAACCAAGAATGACTCCATTTCTAAACTCTCTTCCCATTGATTAGCAATTAAAAAGGTCCACAAAGTTGAAATCTTTTCAGCTAATTTATGTATCTGATCATTCAACTCTAGGACCAGGCCCGAGGTGAAAAAGTTCTTCAGGACGCCAAGGACTTGAGAGACTTCAGATACAGATGAAGCTGTTTTAGTGGACAAATTCACCCATTCTGTAACTTTTGATCCACACACCAATGCAACTGCTTCGACTATGCTTTTCTGTTCTGGTTGTATGGTTTCGGCATAAATGGGACAAATACACCAAAATCGAAAATTCACAGGTTTTGAGTACTTCTTCATCAAATTTATTTGATCATTTGGTTCCAAAAACGAGAACAATCTTTGAATTAAAACAACAATAGAGTTGTTATCCGACAGCATTGGTTGATAATCCAAAACATTTTCAAAAATATTCAAGAAAAAATTCACATGATAACGACACAAATCAGAACTTCCAAAACGGTCCATAAAGCACCAACAGTCCACAGAAATTAGCTGAATATAAGGATTCTGACTGAACAGTTTTTCGAAGAGTGTTGCTTCCAAAATGGTGAAATACTGGTTTAAAAGACTGCCGATAAATCCACAAATATGAGTGGCTAGAAATTCATACATGCTGACTAATCGCTGAGCTGATCCTGAACACATGATCCCAGGGAATCGATATCTTGAGTCACTCAATTCCACGTAACATTTTCCGATTAACGAGAAAATTGATTCTAAAAGACTTTCGTGAGTTGGTTCGTATGGTTTACTGATCCCCATCCATGAATCTTTGGATTCCTCTGACATCTTGGAAAACGATTTAGTGATGGGTATCAACATCAGAAGATGTGCGAAGCTGTTTTCGTCGGGAATGTTTAGAGGTCCTAACAAACCATCTCTGAACACAGGACGTTCGATAAAAATTGTCAAAAGTGGTTCACACGATATTACCACTTGGCGATTAATTTCGTCACTGTGAACGTCATTCATCTTTTTCTCTAACCATTGAGGCGAATTTTTGTGAACGAAGATCAGAAAATTGTAAATTTCTTTATCAGTTTTCGACTCATTTAAAAATTCCAAATATTCTTTACATAAACTGATTAGAATTTTAATCTCAAAGCCGAGAATTTTCACTGATTTTTGGAAGCTCTTTTCATCGGATTGGTTCCATTCTGAGTCTGGTTGATCAGGCATTTGTTGCAGTAGATATTGATATCCAGACTGAATTTCTTGACACAAATACACAACCATTTCAGTTACGTTCACAACATCTCCGAGAAACTGGATATACTGGACTAAAAGTCTAGAAATCGATTTCCATAAGCTGACAATTAATTTGATGTCCAGTGACGTTACAGTTTGACAAATCTGAAACAGTCCTGTGCACACGGAATTCAAAATGTGGACATTTTTCTCGGAAAGCGATTCAGGCGTTTGCAGTTTGTCCATTAAGCTCAGAAAGTTTATTTGTATGGCATGAGACTTCTTAAAAAGCATGGACAGAATTTCAGAAAACATTTCCAGATCGTAATCTTTGTAAGTTTGACTGCTTTCCTTGCAATGTTGATACGTTTTGTCAATTAGACAAACCACACATCTTGGTAAGGAAGAAATGTCATGAATGTATATGGATTGGTCACAAGAATTGACATATTTTAAACAGTTTTCCACACATTCTAACAGAGTGAACATCCTTCGGAGAGATTGGTTGACATGCTCGCAGTGCTCGCACACAAATTCCTGGTCTCGATCTTCTGCATTTTGGTTCATTTGCAAACAGTCATCTATCATGCTCAAGCAATCTTGAAAAACATTCTCAATCTCACTGCAAAATATACTAAAGAGAGTCTTTTCTACGTCTTTTACTTTCAAACATGGTAGGAATTGATTACACAGAATTTGTATGGCCATCAACTTTTCTTCAGAAGCAGACGAACTCGAATTTGACAACTTTTCAAGAACTTTTGGCAATGTTTCCGTCCATTTTTCCTCACATTCATGTCTGTCCCAATTAGCTATCTCTTGTAAATCGTCTATTTGTGACAAAGACATGTTAAAATAGCAAAATGTCAGTAAGGTATTAGATTATTTCGACAAAAAGTTGAAATTTATAAAATTGTTTCGACTAAGGAAGCCATGTTGGATTTGTAGTTTCCGCCAAATTGTTCTCGATCATCCAATATGAAAATGAAAAGAGGATTTAATGTCTTGATGATCAAGACCACATATAAACAAACAAAATGGTAACGTGTAAATTTTAGACATGGTAAAAACAGATTTGCCGTACGTTATTAATGGAACATCGTCGAATTGTCAAAATCCTCCCACGCCCCTCCCCTTTTCACGTCGGCCTTCACATCTTGTCCCCTAGTCCTACTTCCCATTTCACCCAATTTGAATTAGCCCCTTTCCATTTTGCCTACTTTAACCCTTTTAATAAGTGCAAAATGGGTTCAAATCTACCTTAAGACAAAAAAGGCCCAAGGTATTGCCTTTAAACCCCAACCAGGCTCCACTCATACCCAGTCAACGGCAGGTTTTATCTGACTAGCTCCACCCAATGACTTCAAAATCAATTTGTGGAATGTGATAGGATCAGATTATCTCGAACTATCTGTAATGACGAAAGTAGATGAAAAGTACATGATGTTAAAAATAAAGAAATGAATTGTAAACGTGATGCAGTATTTTTTTTTTGAATAAGTCAACGACCATTTATAAGGTTGATATGGCCGTAATACACATGTAGGCCTTATGTCATACTAAACTAGTCCTACCTTTGGTTCTTACATAGAAATAGCACACGAACTTGGTGAACAACCATTTTGAATAATATTTCGACTTATTAAGTCGATTTTAAAAAAGAATATTACACTACAAAATTTCAACTTCGCTTACAAATCACATTTACAAGCGTGGAAATGGCTTTATAATATTGTTGAAATATTATAGCCCTCGACTTATTTAGTCGAAACTTTATTCAAAATGGCCGTGTACTGCGTTCGTGTCTGATATTGCTTTATAAAAACCACACGTAGTTTCGCATTAACAGGCCTTCTCAATTAATTTTTGTAAAGGACCAAATATATTTTATGGATGAAATATAAGGGCCAAATAGGCCTTAGCTAGCGAAGCGCTATATGTGGCTTATGGACACTCTTAAGGGCGTTATTGCGGGCCGGATTTTATGTAGTACAATACGTAGGCCTATTGATATTTATTCAAATTCATGGCAAAATATTAAATGGTTTGATATTTAATTTAATGAGGAAGGAAAAAACAGTGCGACAGATGAAATTAATTGCAAGCAAATTTTAATAAAATACGAAATATAAAAAATATTTGATAATTAATTCTTAGATGAATATATTTTCAAGTCATCTGCATTAATGGGTTTCAAATAGCCCAATCATGGATTTTATAATATAGTTCACTAAGGACAGGGGCAAAAGGGGCAACTGCCCCCGGACGAGTTTCCGAACAGCCCTAAATACTAATGGGAAAAAAGGTATTTGCGAATCACACAATTTTGTCGTATATGCCTATATGTAGGCCTAGCCATTGAAAGTCAATAGATTGAAAAAATGAAATGAAATGAAATGAATGGAGTTTTACGTCCTACTTTTTGCACCTATATGGGCTAATTGAGGACGGGCAAACGCCGTGCAGTGTGCAATGAGGGAAATTTTGCCAGGACAGCGGCATTAGCCTGCTCTTATTTTCGATTTCCAACTGTCGAGGGATCTTTAACGTGCACAGCCAATAGCACACGGGGCCTCGGTTTATTGTCCCATCCGAACGACTAGACGCTTTCCCATGTCAGCCCCTCCGACCTGCATCACTGACAGGGGGAAACCGGGTTGAAAAATCATCTCGACACATGCCGGGATTGAACCCTGGACCTCCAGGTTAGCGAG
Organism: Lottia scabra; assembly: GCA_029955415.1. Classification (NCBI taxonomy): domain Eukaryota; kingdom Metazoa; phylum Mollusca; class Gastropoda; family Lottiidae; genus Lottia; species Lottia scabra. Next base: position 1,265,318 of record JARJEI010000014.1, on the reverse strand, counting down.
CAAGCGTCTTACTCACTGAGCCACCGCGGCTCCCAATAGATTGAAAAAGAAATTCTTCATTTTGATTACATGTGAACACGCCTCTTGTCAAGAGGTTTTCTAAATTGTGTACGTGTACACAGTGACAGAATTATTATCAATTTGCGCCATTACAATTTCCATTCCGACGTCTGTGGTTCTTGTAATTCTACTAAAACAGTACTAACGCATTTTATGACGTCACTGACAGTGATCTACCGGACTGTCAGTGACCTCATAAAACATGTTTAAGTGGAATTGCAAGAACCACAGACGTCGGAATTGAAATTGGAAAGGCGCAATTTAATGCTTTCAGTGTCCCCGATACACATACAAAGTTTAGAAATACTCTTTACAATCCCTTTAAGTGGAATTGTTTGAATTGAAGTTACATACAGCTAGGACTTGGCCTAAGAAACTCTTTTTCAATTAATTAAAACATGCAAATATATAACGACAACATCATTTAAAATCACAGAGCATGTTATATTTTTTTTAATAAAACGCATTTATAGCAATTACCGAGGAAAATATTTCATTGGACTTTGCTACAACTTCACCTGTCAGAAACTGAAAAATGGTTTCCATGCCGAACTTTGTGTTTCTACTTCTTGCGATTTGCATGGTATTCATAAGCGATACGGGTAAGTTAAAAATTGAATTCTACTGTGGTAGTCTATAGGAGCGGAGGGTTTGGATCTTGGGTATTTAAGGTTGTAACCTTGCTGTTAAGCAATGTTACGAAAGCACAGGCACAGGTATATAGGTATAAATTCCCTTGGGGTTAGTCTCGGAGCCAGTTAGGCCATGGCAAGTAAGGGTCGACCGGGTGGAAGTGCTCTCGTGAAAACTCTCCCAGTCCCGAGTCTGGGGCCATCCGGAGCCAGTTAAACCATTGCAAGTAAGGGCAGAAAACTATTTGTCACAAAATGGTTGGTCCCCACCACGATCTGCGCCCATGCCTCTATGGATGCTTTGTATCTTATTAATTTAAATTTTAGAATCGGTGTGTTATGGAGGCGTTACGGTGAATTACGGTATTATTACACACTGGGAGTCCAGTGTTAAAGGCTATTACGTTTGTAACTCTGGCTACACTCACTATGGTAAAAGTGGTACTATACTTTGTTATAACAACAATTGGCAGATTGACATTCATTGTTCAAGTAAGATTTTACGACAGGGTATTCTTTCTTACGAGACTTGGGGCGTTCACATCTCATTCAGCTCAACATTCGTCAATGTTCGAGACTAACATTATAACTCTGTCATGATAAGCAGCCATCTTGCCAAGAAAATAGGCAACTCGTTTGGAGATTGGTTTTGATCGGCTGAATTTAACGCACGAAAAGAAGATATTACCGAGAATAATTTTGATTTGCTGAGCTATAATTTATTCAATATAGTTTACAAGATTATCAAACACGCTAGTCTAGTTCCCAAGTTGATACGAATGTCCACATCAAGAAAGATGTGACCTTTTTGTCAGCAAAATTTGTCAACTTCCCGAAATATATATATTTCAGAAGTGATCCAAGAGGCTCTAAGGTGGGCGTCGCCCTGATCGTCGGGCCCCCCTCGCTTCGCTCAATCACTTAGTGCCCTTTACAACACAGCTTCGCCCCTGTCCCTCATATTTGCTTCCGGTGTCCTTGTTTAGCAGTACGGAGCGTACTAATCAAGATGCTTTTTTTCAGCTTGCACTTATCAGGACAGACATAACCAGGTGGGTTTATTCCTAGACAACCAAATCAACTTCATATACAATAATAAATACCAGTGCCAACAGCAGTGTACAAATAAGGGGTGCTACGATTTCACATATTACCAAATCGGCGGATTCTGCTTCCTGAATTACGGTATAGGCCCAGTCAAAGCGATGAGTTTATCGGCATGCAGAAAGGCATGTTTGGAAAATGATTCTTGCAGAGCTATCCAAATGCTAGGCCACCAGTGCTTTTTGTTCAGCAGAACTTTCGACGGATACGAAGACGACGAAGCCAACACTGCAACAACCTGTATTTAATGGACACCAAAGGACGGACTTGTACATACAGGACACCCTATATAACGACCAGGCAGTCTCCCAAATTCGAATTTTTAAACTAGACGTGTAATTACTGCAATGAATGAAATATTCAAACACTTTTAGTTTTTCTTAGTCAAGCTGGCCTATTATGTCCAGGGGCGCCGGAAGCACAAAAGGTGGGGGGGGGGGGGGAGGGATTAGGTGTGCCCTTTTTGTCACGTCCATCTACGCCACGGACATTCATGCCATAATTTTATATATATCCAGTAACCTATTTTTTAAGGCAATGGGTCTCATGTATCAGGAGAAATACAAAATTTTCTAGAGGGACTCATAGCAACCCCCAGCTCCCAAACACCCACCCACCCTTAAAAAATTCAGAAAAATACAAAATTTTCAAATCGAAAGAAGACTTAATGATATACATTACAATGTGATTTTAAAGTCTGAGCTATTTGTATTAAAGAGGCGTCGGTGCGGATACATTTTGGATCAAAGTGCGTCCGACTGGCTCTGAACCCGTCTGATTTCAGCAACTGGACTAGCTCGGACAATCTGAAACGAGAGAAAATATGGAATTTTTAATTTAAAGACGAACAATCAGCATTTTTGTTGGTTGGTTTGGTGGGGGAGAGTCAGAAAAACTGGGTCACAGAAATTAGGGATTTGAAGTGGTATATGAATACAGGATGCGGAAAATCTTCAATTTTTGAGGCTTAGTTTTTCTGCCATATCTATCAAAATAGCTATCAAAAGCTAGGAATAGAGTTAAAAAAAAATGACATTGTGAAAATGTCTCGAGACTTACTTTGGTAATTTTTTGGCAGCGTGAATTTTCCACCGATGTGTGTTGTAATAAAATGGAATGAAGGAATGATCCCATAATTCTGTTTCACTTTTATTTTTTAAATCAACTCGTTTGGCACGTTTTGCCGGAGCATCAGCATTTTCGTTGTCATCTAGGGGGCGCTTTAAATTTATCGTACTTCCGTTTTGTTCTGTGTTATCTTTAGTTTTGTAAGATTCCATGGTTTTATTGGTTTCCGAATTGTTTTCGGTTTGTTTTGAATTTTTGTCACATTTGGTGTCTTGGTCAGTCACTTCCTCCTCATTACACTCAGAGTTCTCTGCCCTTGTTGCTATGGAATGTTCAACTTCGTCCAACATGGAGTTCAAAACAGACAGAGTTTTTTTGTCCAAGTTTAGATTTTCACTTGAATTTTTCATTTTGACCAGAAAATCGGGATTGTATATTGGTCCTGCCCTGGAAAAGAAAAAAATACTCTTTAAAATCAATACAGAAAATATCATAAGCGATTCTAAAATGGAGCTAAAAATATTATTTGGTATGGGAGTTTGGAAACTCCACATCCCATTCAGAGAGTCCACATAGCTATAAATATTTATTTATTCATTACTTACCAAATAGGTCCAAGTACCACAGCTGTTTTTCCAATTTTTTCTTTATTACATGTGCAGGGCAGCAGTAAATTCGGGTTTTCTAAAAATAACAGACGTCAATTTTAAACCAAGACAATTTGAATGGGTAGTTCGCAGATTTCTGTATATGTGTTTTCAATATAAAGCATAGTCTCGCCTTAAATAAAAGTTGATTTTTTACTTGTAAATGTTGATAATTATGGATAAACAAGGTTTAAATTTTGATGGAGAGCTGTACACAATATTTCTGATTAAATAAGCTAAAAAATTCCTGTTTTATGAAAATTGTATTATTGGTTGAACGCATGTTAAACGTTCCACTGTCAGAAAATGATCACCAAAAATGAAACATACCAACAGGAGCTTTTTGTTTTTCTAAAATAACTCTTTCTTCACACATCCTACAGTGTAACAAACAACGAAGATTTTGATTGGACGCGTCTGCAATGTGAGGTCCTCGATGAACTTTGACACATAACAACAGGAAGTCATCAACAGACTGGGTGTACAAGACTTCAAGGCCTTTATTACATTGAGAGGCTGACCTGGAAAAAAGAGACTAAAGATAAGGATATTGTTTAAAAGAAAGTGTATCACTGATAGCATAAATTTGCATCATTTCAATTTCCATTCCGACTTCTGTGGTTCTTGTAGTTCCACTAAAACATCTTATTGAAAATTTTATGGCGCAAATTGATGCAATCAGTGTCACCGATACACATAGCAAGTTTAGAAAACCCCTTTACAATCTCTTTAAATTTTGATTGAAAATTTTCATGAGAGATTTGATTGTATACTTATTTAATATTTTCCATTTAAAATTTCCCAAAGTCTGCCATTTACATTCAATTACATTACCTACCTTGCCAATTTTCCGAGAATCACTCTGGCTGCAAGTTCTTTAATATAGTCTGTTTTAATGACAGCTGCCGAATACATCCTCTCTACCACTTGGTGGGATCGCGCAAACATTGATATATCTGGTACAATTAAACACAATATACCAAGGTGTCTTAGATTTACAAACACACTATCTATATAACTAGTACATGATTTGTGGGGATCTAGAAATCTGTAAAACAAAAACACCCCAAAATTTCAAACTTAATCTTGTATTTTCATGGACCCAAAATCATTTGTTGACAAATGACATGCAATTGACAATATTTTTCGAATTTTTTGACATTAAATAAAAAAATTCAATTCTGATCTTAATGTGGCCAGAGAGTAGTTTAAAAACCTTTTTTTCTAAGACAAATGACATGACAATTGACAATTTTTTGAAATCCTTTCTACTTACATGAAATCAAAACCTTCCATATGTAATAAGACATTGGTTCTAGCCTGACAAACATGAATTTCTCTTTCACCTTGGTCTGGTAGAGTGACACCAGGTGTTCGAGTGAAATCTAAAGGAAATGGTGTAGGAAGAATATCGTTGTTTTTACAGTTTTCGTTGACGCTGTCTAAACTATATAATGTTGCTGCAGTGACGTTTATTTTATCTCCCAACAATTTCTTCCATTGTAGTGATGCAAGACCTGGAATGAAAATCACATTGTTAGCTACAAATTTCCAACTGAATATTCTGACACAACACTGTTTTTAAATAAGACAACATGCACAATACAGAAAATGCGGCTAAAATTACACAAAAAATGGCATTAAGATTAAAATTGCATTCATTTGGAGCTCAAAACAGACATGGCCGGCAAGTACAAATAAATCAACAGTCCTGGCACTGGAAGACTGAGTTGATAACAAGTTGAAGAACTCAATTGTAGAGAGGCATCAGGTGTTACCAGACCATATGCACAAAAGAAATCATTAAAAAATGATCTAGATATATATACCTGATGATGAAACCCCTTCGAGACATCCCAGTTTAATCTTAGAATCATTCACGGCAACTGTTAAAGACAGTAATGTCATTTCTCTAAAAGAAAGATCATAAGTTAACATCTTGCTTAAAGCCTTTAAACTTAAAACTATTTTAGATCATTGAAAGGGCCAGGGTGGCTTAGTGTGTGCCTAATCTGAAAAGCACAGATTAATTTTGGCTGAGTTTGCACCTTTTTCAACTCAGTTTCATCATACAAGTGTATCATAGTGGAGTTGATGTTACTTGAGCATTAGATTTTTTGTTTACGTGTACGACAAAATCTGCAAATTACAGACACGAATTGTTTGTTTTTTAAATGAAACACAACAAACCTGCAAATGGCCATTTTTGGATTGTGTAGTTTTGATCTTTCACTGGGAGTATTAGCAACTTCATTTTTGATTCGGATTCCTCGCTCTTCGACATATTTTTGGTCACTTTTCTCATTCTCGTTTACATTCATGGGCGCAGACATCTTGGATGGGGGATAACTCTGTTCGACTCTTGAAAAGGACTCAGACAACAACGAATTTAATGCGTGAAACTGAAAACTACAAGACTAAGGATTGCTTTTCTTATGATTACCATGCGACAAAATCCCCATTTAACTGTTTATCATTTTCGTTTGCGGGGGCCACTTTCCCCACAAACCACACCCTAACGACGGAGCTGAGGTTAATGCACTCAAAAATGACAACACAAATAGGGTTATAGAGTCAACCTTTAGACTTATTTTTAATTTCTACATTGGCAACCACATTGAAATTTATAGCAAACAGCTTTTGTGTTAAATCACGCAAGCATTAATAGAAACGCATTTGTTAAAAGCGAAATTAAAAGGTTCATAAACGAACGCTAAAACGCTTATTTATGCATGTAAATGAATGAAAAACTCGTTAAAATATAATTGACGCCCATAAAACTATTGAAACTCAAGCAATATAATGCGTCATAAAGACTTAAAGGGTTCTTTCAGACACTTGAATGTTCATTCTTTCTTTGCATAATATAAGGGCTAAGGGGCAATTCTTTTGAAAACGACATTGCATTATTCAACTGTCAAAACTTTTTCAATCGGTTGTAAGAAGACACAATAGATATAAGTGTTACACACGTATGTTTCTATTTCAATGGCGATATCGAATTGAACCGAACTCTCTAAACTGGATTACCGTCGAATTTACAAAGAATATATCCAATTAACCGTTTATTAGATTAAAAACTCTGTGATCTTTTTTGGGGAAAACATTTAATCAAATCTTGTTTGATAGTAATAAACTCGTTTGACCTCCCATAAAATGTTTAATTATGTCAAACTGTACTTAGTTCTTAATGCAATTCGGGTAATGCTTGATATAAAAAAAAATGGCGTCGTATTGCGTCAGAGACCTTATTTAAATAACAAAGAGTATTCACGAGAATGGAATGTAGTTCACATTTAGTGCTGAAAAGGTATAATTTCTGTAAAAAATTTCGAAAAATTCCCAAATGTAAACAGAGCTGGGTATATAAAGATCATAATTTAGGTTCCATGATGATCCTTTCTCGCAGCTGGTCCTAGACCAATCAAACCTCTTTGCATTGATCTTTCCTGGATTATCTGTACCAAATTATAGCCGAGTCGACTGGAATTTGAAAAAAGATAATTTTCCAGTGGGTATGGGTATTTAGCCTCTCTGAGAAATAGTTCACTTTCACTGCACTGGTTTCAATTTGCCAAACTACCCTTTGACCTTTTTAAGAATGTCAACCAAACCACCCGAGACAAAAAGGTAGCCTACATTTGGGACAATTGACAATGAAATATTGGGTGACCTTGAGGTGACATGAGGGAACACAAAAATCGAACGTACATGATAGATAGCTTTTGAATAGTCTCTTGAGAAGAGAAAAGAGGCGATATTATTTTAACGCTATGTATTGGATTATCGTTATTGGAATTTTCAACGGAATTGTTTTTTACGTCATAATCCGCCTGGCTTTGTCCTTTGAATCTATCAAAAATTGTCTATCAATATACAATTCTAACCCCTTTATAAAAATTTACTCGTAGATCCTAATTGTTTAGAACGATTTAATGCACATTAAAATGGAATGGGGTGGATGGTAGACGGAAATCCACGGAAGTAAACTTGACCTTAATTTTTCCTTTAGCCTACATTTCAATACATGTATATCAAGGATTCTGGAATTCGAAAAATAGCATCCATTTGCGACAGAAACAAAATCTACATTTTTATTCCATTAGCCTTTATTTCAAAGATTCAGGAAATTCGAAAAATGGCTTCCATTTGCGACAGAGGTATAATCCAAGAAAGTAGCTAATCACTGAGAGACAAAAACTATTAACGCACATTAAATCTCATGCAGGATCAATTGTACACACAAATGCATATTCAAAGATTCTGGAAATTTGAAAAATGGCGATCAATTGCGACAGAGATAAGATCCGAGACTTTGTCATTCACTGGGAACAGAAAACTATTAACGCACATTAAAATCGTATCAACGTCATAAACAAGACATAATGCTTCCATTTCATTACACAGTGACAGTATAAGGTATTCAGGTTGCTTTTTGTCATCTTGAATAGAAGCCATAACCTTGCACCATTTATTTCTCTACATTGTCTTGCTAGTGTATGCTAGATAGAATCGGGGGCGTTAACATTAGGGGTAGATAGGTAGGGATAACATTGGTCATCTGACTCACCAATACACTGATTGTGGCAGTTGCAGGAACTATTTCCATGTTAAGGGTATTCTCCAACGATAACCATCCATTTGAGAGATCGTACCGGGGCATTGTGAAGCTAAGCGAATTAATAAAAGTATGACTGTTTGTGAGGTGTTGTACATGTATCTGTAACGCAGAGACACTTTTGCGTTCGTCCCTCTTGGAATATTACAGCACCTTAAGACCCTGAGCTAATCTATTTTAACAACCACCCCACCCCCCCCCCCTCCCCCATACACACGCCCTACACCAGGTCCTTAAATCATTAAATAAATATTCTTGTATATTGGAAGTCAAAAACTAAACGGGTCCAAATAAATTTTGGAACATCTTCTTAAACTTTGCGAAAATTGTCAGAAAAATTAAGGAAGACTATCAAAATTCCTCATAATTTTCTTTTCCCTTTAACCCTACCAATCCCACCGACAAACTTGTTCGCCATTCGATCCATTTACAGCCTAGAATAGAGATTACCTTTCTCATAATGAATAACCATAATTCAAAAGGCGAGGCAATGTCTTTTATCAACGATTCTTATGAGATCTATTCAAAGACACAAACACTCATTGTTAATGACTTTCCAAACACGAAATATTACATATTGTTAGGTAAACGAACGTTCAGGTCGCATATATTTAACACCTAGCTCAGTTGGTTATTTTTTAAACACACGAGAGAGTTGTGTGGAGTTACAGGAACCGAAATTTTCAGGAATTTGACATTTTGGATTAACGGATTATCGGATTAGAGTTTAAGACAAGATGGGTACCACTGTATTGTGGTTGTGTTTAATACAGACTTTAATTTGGGCTACAGGTATGTGATAACTAAATCGGGGCGTGACTTGATGGCTTACCTCTCAATTATAACCAGGAATTCATCAGCATCTGAGGAATCATAGAACGTATTCTGTATGTTCAAAACAGGTCGAATTAGTTCCAAATGCTGTTTTTGTGGGATTTAAGATTAGTGGAGACTTTCTTGTACCATACCAATGACCATACACGTTTTTTTTTATCTCAAAGGAGGAGTAAAGACATGTAATAAATTTTAAAATTTGGATAAATAAATGAATAAATTGAATAACAAATAAATAAATAAATAAATTCAATAAAATTCAAGTTATTGATTTGATCAATTTATTAATTCATATAAATCAATTTACATTTGTATTTATCAATTTAAGCTAGTAGCAAGGTCCCTTTAAAACAAGTGTTTTGTAAGAAGCGGTCAGTATGAGGGTCAAAGTGAATCAAACAAAGTCAAACAGAATGAAGAATGTAATATTCTCTAGGGTTGAAAGGATCGCCCAAACTTTTTTTTTTTTTATCTTGTAAATAAGGATCGCCCAAACTATTTCTTTATGACATTGTTTCGTTTTATTACTGTAACAATAATGAAGTTAGAAGTCAACAAGGTGAACTGATATTAGGTTAATGTTTATGCTAATAAAAACAGTTTTCTAAGCGATTATGAGTGTTTTTGACTGAAAAAAACGTACTAAATGATCGGTGAATGGTTTGAATACTTGGCAAAATATAAAAATATGAAGAAAACTTACTAAAATATCATTAAAGTTGAAAAAATGCTAAAATAAAGTCAGAACTTTTTTGAAAAAAAAATATAAAATGTAGCGGAATTAAATTTAAAATCTAGCAAAATATAATTTGAAATAATAAAAATCCGTACAAGCAAAACAATTCCGTTAATCAAAAATCTCGTCCAGAGCATGACAAAATCAGGTGCAACAATTATATAGTAGTAAACTTGGTTTGAATACTTTAATACCAAATGGATAATTTGGAAGATTTGGACATTTGCAATGCTATCGAGGGCCCTAATTTAAGTCTTAAGTACACCCGATCCAGTACATTGGGGCAAAAATAAACATAGATTCTTTCCAAAAATGTTCACACAACATATTACCAACACTGAAAACAGACAAATTTCGGTATGACTTTGACGAATACACAATAGATAATGGGCTGAAAAGGTTTGCTTATATCATTGTTAGTGATTGGAAAAAGGCCACAGTAACCTTTGTTCAATGTAGGTCAATTGTGCTGTTTAGTCTATCCCTCCCAAGGAGTGCCCTTGTATTTTTGGTACGTGTATTATGTTTTAGAGCCAATGTTCGCCACAGTTGCACCTGTAAATGAGTCACACACACACACTGTGCACATTCGTGTTTGAGAGCAAGGAATGAATAAAAAAGCGAAATAAAAATAATGAAATAATTAAATTAAAATAAATTGAATAAATAAATAAATAAATGAATAAAAATAACTAAAAAAAAATAAACAAAAAATGAACAAATAATTTAAAATAAATTAATCAATTAAAAAAAATAAAAAATTGAATAAATTGAATAAAATAAATAAATTTCCCCTCATTCTCTGCCGAAGATTAAAGGTGAAAGCTTATGAAAGCTGTCCTGGGCACAGTTTCCTCATTCCACACTGTGTTGTTAGTCCAATAAGAAAACGAAAAAGAGGAACGTAAAATCCAATTAAATTTTCTGATATTTTAAGTTAACGTCTATTTCCAGTACACAGCGCACCACCAACATGTTCAGTTGCCCCTGCGGTTGACGTTGACCCAGCCACAGCTGTAGATGCTACGTTACTAGATTTGAATACGATCTGTTCGGACCCTGATGTCGGCGATACCCTGGCGTACACTATAACTAACGGAAATGAAGATGGTTTATTTAAAGTAACTGGTAACAATATACAACTGGCTATAGCCGTACCACAACAGATGCGGTATATGTATACGGTACGTAAGAAAGAAAGAAAGATCTATATTTTACAAGGACTTAGGTTCCTTGCGGATCCTTTCTCCCAGCTGGTCCTTGGCCAAACCTCTTGGCAATGATCTTATAAGGATAACAACTTAGGTTCCTAGCGGATCCTTTCTCCCAGCTGGTCCTTGACCCAACCTCTTGGCATTGATCGTTCCCGGATTATTCGTACCCATTTACAGCTGGGTGGACTGGAATATCTTATTCTAAAATATCCCCCACTCGACTCTGTCCTTCTGTCTTTTAGACCAAAGGGCGTGTTTCGTAGGGCCTCAAAATAAATATTTCGCAATATTATATGGTGATGATAAGCTGTAAGCAATGCAATCATTGTCCCCGATGCATAAAATAGTTTAGAAAAACATCTTTACAATTACATGAACTTTTAAGTTTTGGTCCATATGGATGAAGGCAGTTCTCTCCTTATATCTATCTCAGTGGCGCATTTTCCCCTTCCGCCCATTCCCTCACCCAGCCTCCTCAAATAATTTCCCTCTACACTACTCCCCTTTCTCTATTGTAGATGAACGTCAATGTCAACGACGGCACGTCAGCGACTGTTTACATATCCGTTACAATGGTTATTAAATATAACGACAACGAGAACGACCCCGTTCTGGATCTAGTATCTACCATTGATATACCAGAATCTGCTCAGATTGGTTACAAGATCACAGTTTGTACTGTATCGGATCCCGATGTATCAAAAGGAACGTTGTCTGGTGTTGCTCGTGTTGAACTCGCCAGTCAATGTAAGTGCCTTCAAGTTATAATAATGATACTAAAATGATATTGAATCCATTATTTTACATGGGTTATTACACCAAAGTAACATAGATCTGTCTAACATTCAGCCGACTTCAAAGGGACAGTGGAATTGTCTCTTAAGGTCCGACGTTTCTTAAATGCTTGATGCTAATATGCTCTTGGTTATTCGATGGTCACTGATCGACGCCACTGGTAAAACGCCACTGGTATAGCCTCTATCATCCAGTCCATCCAATAGTTTGGGCACCAAAGACTACCATTGCCGAAACTTCTATTTCTTATCTTACAGTTCTGATATTAAGTCGGAAGTTCACATTAGACAGTGTGAGTTGTGAGTTGTTCGTCAACACCCTGTTGGATTACGAGAAAGAAAAAACTCATAATCTGTGGATTGACGCAAAGGATCTGGATCCATTTAATCCAAGAATTGTCACCAAGAAGATTGTCATCAATGTTCAAGACGTTAATGATAACATACCGGTAAGTTCTTCTTATTTTTGCTTTCTATCCAACTTTCCTGATAGTGTCCATGATCGTTCCTGTTATTGCTTCCTTCCTTGTCCCCTTCCTTGCTTCCTTCCTTGCTTCTTTTATTGTTACCCTTCTTCTTTGATCCTATTCCTTGCTTCCACTCTTAACTCCTTGCATGATTCCTTCCTTGTTGTCTTTTTTCTTTCCTTGTTCATTACTCCATCCCTCGCTTGCTTCTTTCATTCCCTCTTCTGTCTTCCTTGCCCTAATTCCTTTATTGCTTCCCTTCCTTTGTTTCTTCCCTTCCTGAGAACTCCGTCCTTTTCCCTTTCTAACTCTCGCTTGCTTCTCTTGTCCATTTTCTCTAAGCCATCCTGACTCTATTGCTTCCTTCCCTTTTCACGGCTTCTTCTGTTCCTCATCTTCCCTCTTTTCAACCATCCCTTATTGTTCTTATTCTTAAACCTTTTTACTTGGCTTCTCGCCTTACCTGCTTCCAACACAATTTACTTATCCCCCTTCCTTGCTTGCTTGCTTCTTTCGCATTTAAAACGGACCACCTTTCATTACAGACATGTAAAGAATACGACGTACTGGAAGCAACAACAACTGCAGCTACAGTGGGTCAAATGATCTCCACTCCAAATTGTACTGATGTTGATTCTGGAGTGAATGGACAGATCACTTATTCCATGGACGGTAGGTGACCTTCGTTTCAGTTCAAAACTCATATCAGTAGCAGTTCCTATACAACAATAGAGGTCGTGGATTCTAATGCTTATCGGCATGTCAAAGTCCGATAACCTCATAATTACAATCGACCATATGTTAATCTGTGTGACGTCACTATCGTGAATGCCCTAAGATATTATTAGCAGCTTTTGTGATAATGTGGTCGTAAAACAATTAGTTTTAGTGGAATGAATGATTGAAAATTTGAATGGTGCAAATCGATGCAATCAGTGTCTCCGATACATAAACAGTGAACAATCCCTTTAACTGTGAAATGATTCTTTTTTACAGCATCTAATACGGCACCAGCAACTTCTCTGTTTGAGGTGGAGTCTAGCACAGGCATACTGAAGATAAAGTCGCCCATTACGGATACAAACATACCTTTCTATGAGGTGGTTATCAACGTGAAGGACGGCGGTAGTCCCAGTAAAGAGGCTAAAGTGCTAGTAAGAGTTGTCGTTACTGACGCCAGCGGACCAGAGCCTAGCACATTTGATAGACGTGAGTACTTTGATTTTTATATAGCTTGCCAGACAAGGTAACATACAATAGATTCAATAGATTGAGACATGTGGCACAATGTATGTTTAGCTCCTATGAGTACGATATAAGATGAAAATATGCTTACTCTTCCGGAATACGTGACGTCACTCTGCGACATTTATCTTTCTATTTATTTATCTATTCCAGGAATTCTACACCCTGCTATACCACCAAAGGTCGTTCCGATATCAACAATTAATAGAACTCCTCTACCCAGAACAGGTCGGTGTCACTAATTTTATAATCCTGGTGGGGAGAGACATTTAAGAGGCTGACACGTCCTAGCCCCAAACCCAACCTGGCCCTTTTCCTTAGGTCAACAAATCTGACCCCACTCGCTCCTCTAACGTGAAATACTTCGTTTCGTTACCACACCGGAGTTCGGGGTCCCCTAATTGGTCGGAGTGTTGTGGACTCTTTTTTAACCAGTCCCGAAGTCCCTATGATGGTTGAGAGACTATGTCAGGCCTTCTCAAGTAGCGGCCCGCGGACCAAATCCAGGCCGCAACGCCCCCCCCCCCCCCAGAGTTGCCCCTCAAAAATAACCCCTTCGCTTAAACACTCTGCTTACTATGTTAACTAAGCTCTATTTGGCCCTTATATTTCAATTATAAAATGCATTTGGCCCTTTACAAATTATGTTGACGTTGGACTTGGACTTGCTGTTCAACTGACGACAATCTGGTTTTTGAGCGCCATCAACGCATCGTCATATTTTAATTTCAGAACCAGCGTCTATACCACGCTGTTATCTAAATGCAGTTACTGTGGTCATGCCAGAAGATCAACCTGTGGGTAGCGAGCTCTATGATCTGAAGTGTAGCGACCCAGACGGACAGGACTTGCAGTACGTCATCAGCAAAGGCGACACGTATTCCTCCTTTGAAATCAAAGATGGAAAATTTCGATTAAGAAAAGTCATCAATGGTGACTTCACGTCAAAACGTTCTGTAAGTAATTTTAAGTTGTTGTGAGTAAGAGTTGGTATCTCGATCGGGGTCTGAAATTTCAATAAACATATAAAAAATATTTTTCGTTTCGTCTTTGGAATTATCAATTCCTAATTTTGAACGTTTCCAGGTTTACATCGTAGTGACGGATCCAACCGGCCTGAGTACCAATGTTATAGTGGCTGTGTATATTACTAATACTAATGATAACGATCCAGTTATTAAAGATTGGCCATCCAGTATCCAAGTGAGAGAAGACCAACCAATCGGTACCATTGTCAATTCCTGTAGTGTGAACGAGAAAGATAGCAAACAATCCTTACCGCCAGCTGGCCAGACTCGAGTCGGTTGGATAAATCCAGGTAAAGGTGCAATTTGCTAACATTATAGCCCGTATCACTTTTCAAACTGAAAATCCGGCGTTTGATTTATCTACAATATCATAAAAAACGGACCAAACTATTGTCAGCGACAGCATTGGCAACCTCCATTTTCCATCTTCCTAATTTTCCTGCAATGTTACGCTAATGCCATGTCATAGGGACGGTATTTATAATTTTCTTCCTTGGTATATCATCTGTGCTGCCGTTGAAGGCGCAAAGAATTGGGCTCTTCTTTGTGTTACTTTTGCAACCTTCCCGAAACCAAAAACTTTATTCAAATCATTTTTCAGATCCCGATACACATTATTGGTTTTTGGACAGCGTTACTTGTGATTTGTACGTCAATACAGTTTTAGATTACGAGACCACGAAAACCTACACGCTGGTACTAGGTGCATGGGATCTGGACCCAACAGCTCCGAGAACCGTCTCCGGTACCATGACTGTATCTATTCTGGATGCCAATGATAACCCACCGGTAAGAAAGGGTTACATAGATTCGACCCTGTATCTTTTTTGCAATTTTGAGCATCTTGCTTCTGGACGGAGAGTCCCAATAGAGCATCTTGAAGAACCTTATTGTTAAAACTATAAATATGGTCTCCTTATAGTATATAAAGGACAACACCACCAACTACTAAAGATTCTATGGTGTGGTCCGGACTTTGAGCTTCTGGAACGAGAAGCAATGTCAACTTCAACGGATTCTTTGGTGTGAATCCGACTGTTAGCATTAAGGAGCTTCAGGTCCATACGAACAAGCAGAATATTTATATTTTGAAGAGAAAAGACTAAGACTTAATTCGGTCTGGAAGAAGCGAGCATATGGCTTTAAGAGCACCATCCTTTGTTTGGATAAGAGCTTCTAGAAAAAGTGCCGATTGCAGCAGATTCTTTGGTCTTTTTGGTAAAAATCCTAGAACCAGCAGCAGCTGCCAATTATTATTAAAATACGTGTACCTTGTTTTTTAGTGTTTTAACCCTTGCCTTTCAGATCTGTCCATCTAGTTATGCCGTATCAGTGCCTGAAGATGCTTCTATCGGATTCATTTTGGAGACTGTGGTCTGTACTGATGCTGATAGCGGAGACAACCAGAAAGTCTACTTCAAACTTGATGGTATGGTCTTATATCATATAGGCTGATTAAAGGGGGTGACAACTGTTGGATTTGGGAATCCAAATATGTTAGAACCTAATGCAGAAACTTTTGGTATAGGGTCTGAGGGATTCTCTCCTACTTTACTGCATGTATTCGGGCTAATGAGAACGGACAAACACATTGCAGTGTGAGATAAGGGAAATTTATCAGGACAGTAGCATTAGCCTCCAATTACTTCCGATATCCAACTGTAGAGGGATCTTCCACGAAAACTATTCATTTGGTTTATCTGAAATTTTACGGACAAACGTAATGCAGTGTACGATGAGGGACATCAGCCAGGACAGTAGCATTAGCCTCCAATTACTCCCGATCATCAACTTTCTAAGGATCTTCCACGAACACCATTGATTTGGTGTATCTGACACATTTTTCTTGGCAGAAAATCAAAGTTTGTTCTTTTTAGATGCAAATGATGCTCTTGTAAAGTCCAGTTTCACCGTCAGTAGTGTTGGCGAGGTGAAGGTTGAGGCAGAGCTTGACTTCGAAACGACCACATCTTATGACGTAGTAATCGTAGCCCATGATGGTGGATCACCCAGTCTTAGTTCGACAAGTACCGTTAGAGTTACCGTTACTGACGTGGCAGATGGTGGCGCCACAGTTACTAATACAAGTAAGTCTGAAGAATTATTTTTCTGTTCTGCTATGTTCATCCGCATAATAACTATAGTTTCTCTATTCAAATGTGTCTGAAGCGATAAGAGATTGTCGTCTGCTGTCGTCGATAGTGTTTAGGGTGTTTAACCAATCGACAGGACGTCGGCAATAGGATAAAAGGAGCAAAATTGTCAATTTTCCAACGTTGAGCTTCAAAAACAAGACTTCCCGTAATTTATTCAATTTCCATTCGACACAGCTGTGAATGGATAGATTCATGGTCAAGTAGTTAAACCACAAACTAGGAAAAAACCAGCTGATCGAAAGGGTCCTCGTGAACCTTTTTTCTTTATGTTTATCTTCACAAGGGACACTACTGTTTTTTGACAGGTACCCCGGACTACACTTTCAAACCATCAGTGGACATCACAACGGTCGGCAATTCTCCAGTCGGGTTTGAGTTCCTCTGTAATTTCGATACGGATTCCAATCCACTGTGGTATCTGGTAAACTGGTATATCAATGGAAATAAAATCTATACCACCCCACGTGTGTCCAGCTCTGCTGATGTTTTGGATGGAACCAAGCTAACTGAAGCCAGAATGGTGTCAAGAGGAGTTTCAACTGTTGGCTTTGATGTAAGTATTTTCTAAAATACTTGTCGTATATAGATGATGGTGCTCAATAGGGGATGAAAATTGCATGTGGGGGATATTTGGTGGTCGTTTATTGAATGATGGTGCTGATTACAAATGACTGTTAGAGCAAGTTTGACTGCACTACCACACATGGTTTATATATGGGCAATACGTCATACTTTAAGGTCCGATCTGACCCAGACGAACGACAATTATTAGTACATTTCGTTTTAGGACGAAAGGACACGATGCCGCAATTTTTCGCAGTCCGACATACAATTGCTGATCTTTCGATAGCGGATCAATGATATAGGGTGCTGTTAAAAATTCACCGCTTGTCCCCCTGCAGCTAAGGGCCTAGTTCCGTATTATATATCTTTATAATTCTTATTTTCAGATAAGCTGTGAATTTCGGGCGAGTTATGCTGCTGATTCAAATCTTGGTGAAGAATCTACCAGTGATCCTAGATTTGTTGGAATCAGGGTAAAAAATACATTTCTTTCTTTATTACACTCAGTTACAAGTTTCAGAACATAATATATCAATGTTTCATAATATACCCCCTCTTCATTAGCCCATGCTTGTGCAGAAAAGCCGGACGTAAAACTCCATTTCATTTCAAATTATACAAAGTAATCAACAAGTTTAATTCCAATTCACAATATCACTTTCACAAATGTGTTCCCATTAAACATCTTTAAAAATCTGTTTTTCGCTTCCACAGGTCCTCACCAAGAGTTTAACTATTGCTCAAGGAGAAGAAGGCGTCATTCTGATCCAAGCAACGGCTCCGATCGGTTGTAACGGTGTTAGCTGCGACTTCCCAGTGTACACGTTCCTACAACAGAACGGTTACGACTGCGCTGTGAGCCAGCAATCCGTTCCGTGTGGAGTTAACATCGTTACGGGAAGCTACTCGAGTATTTACGAAATTACAATTAAAGGAGGGATCACCTTCCAATATGGCCGGGGAGCGTCGCAATCTATCCTCAAGTTGAGAACTGGAGCGACGTATGCTGATCATCCTATGTGGGCTAATTACAAGCTAGACGATGTCATGGTTAGTATGTCTATTAGTATTTTAGTCGATATAATAAAATTTTAAAAAAGACCAAGATACCGCCGCATCACACAGGGCCGCAGTTGCATATTTAGTGGGTGACATGTTGCCAATGTCATCTTTCCTTCGGATCGTAAATTTTGAAATTCTGTATTTGGTTTCCATTTCAGGTTACCGTAACACAAAACACCACACTTATTGAGGGTTCGAAATGCGCTGCTTTCGTCGATCCTCGAGTGGTCACATTTGACAAGGGGTAAGTTGATTTTCAAACTAAATACCTGTAAATGCTGTTTACTCAATTGAGGAATGGCATCGGGTAGGACATACTTTCAAGATGTTCCCTCTGAGCTCCCTCTTTAGTGTCTATAAAGAGACCCAGTTGGTGCAAGATCTGTGTCTTTCCTTTCTTCTGGATCTGAATTGTTCACTCATTCTGGATCTAATGACGTTTATTTCAAAGATGTGTTCGCCAAATTAAACCAATCAAATTCGCTAATGATAAGTTTTTGCCGTATTGTAGGTTGTTAGATTTACAAGAAATAGGAGTTTACACGTTATATTCTCATGCTCCGACCAAATCGGAAGTCCAGATCCAATCGTACAAGTGTGACGAAGTGACCGGGGCTCACTGTGTTTGTGGTGTAGCGTTACGAACTGGTCGATCTGTCTTCATCCTCAATGATTGCGGTACCAATTTTAATGATATCCGATTTTCTCTCTGTGACGACGATCACTTGAAGGTTGAAAAACTGGAGAGGTTTTATCAGGTAAGATTTCAAATCGTGTCTATCTACCAAGATCCTTGCGCCGCTACTTCCTCTGATGTTTTACCATCCAGCCAGCGCCGCCAATTTGTGCAATCATCACAAAACCTCAGTTTAAAGGGATTGTAAAGAGGTTTTCTACATTTTATATGTGTATCGGGGAAACTGATAGCATCAATTTGTACCATTCCAATCAGAGGTCTTTGGTTCCTGCAATTCCACTAAGTTGATGACGTCAAACCCGCAAAATAGACCTGTATCACAGTAGGCCTTCGGGATTTGTGACGTTTAGTTGTGGTGGAATTGATGAAACTATTGACGTCAGTGGGCTAAGTCTAGATTTGTGCAGCTCAGAAATGGCCGTACAAACTCTGCGGTCTGAGGAGAGCAGAGCGATTAGTAATTTGATTGAAGACTAAAGTATCGATTTCTTACCCTTTTCTTCAGGTTTATTTCCCCACTGGTACCAGGGTGACTATTTTCATTCGACCAAATAACATGAACGTATTTATATACCCTTCTGTAATGGACATCAACACTTCAGGGGGTCTCTGTGGCAAGTTATCTGGTCCTCTACAGGATGACCTGGTCAAACGAGATGGATCCACGTCAACTCAGAAGCTTACACGGGCAAGATTTGAAGCAGTACCGGACTTTTTCGAGTCATGGAAGTAAGTGACATAAACAAAATAAAATGAAATGGAGTTTTACGTCTTTCATATTTTTCTTTGTTAGGCTCCTGTGGAACGGACACCTGCTATAACCCACCCTATTCTTAACTTTCTATGGACTAGAATAATTAACTATGTCAGCTTCTCCGAACTGCATCACTGACAAAGGATAACTGGGTGAGAAAGATACGTTTTAATGCGTATAATATGGAAGGGATCGGTTAATCCAGAATATACTTAAAATAAATGTGCGCCTAGACTAGGATAAACCACTCTTACAATGGTTAAAGTTCGAGCATCATTCATAATCATGACATACAAACCATCATTGCCGATCTCTGCTATTGTGGTTTATTTTTTATAATGTTTACAGGATTATAGCCCCGGCAGTTAACTTATTTGAAATCGAAGCTACCACTTTTGCTGGCGAATTAGACGAGTTAACAGTCAGTACATTCGTCCACGATCCGTCCGATTACAGCTGTAACGCTATCTCCAATTCCTTGTCCGGAGGAACTGGTAGCGTCACAAGTGAAGCCTGTAACATATTCACGGATGTCAGTCGGATACAAACGGATGTAACATCTAACGGATTCACAACTGTTGCTAGAAAAGCTGATTGCAAGTCCAACAACAAACGTAGACGCAGACGATCTGTTCGAACGCAACCGCAACCGCTAAACTTTGAAGAGGAAGCTAACTTCAGAGAAAAAAGAGTAAGTGTATTTTGTTCCAGTCAACGCAGCTGATAATGGGTAACGTACGATGATCCGGAAATGATCATCGCCAGGGTATTCGGCCAGGCACCGTCTGATACGATCTACGACCAACATGGCTACTAGGTACTAGAATAATGAAGTTCCAACCTATCCAAGTACCAAAATGAGAAACAAAACCAAAATATTTCAGCACAAAACACTAAAATAGAATGGATATCCAAATACTTACGACATATCGGTCATAGTGTACAAATATACACCATAATTTCACACGCCAAAATGGCGGTTTTCGTTTTTTTAAGCGAATTTTACTCATTATTTCAGTCGGTTTGGAAAAATGGATGGACCCACGAATCTGCATTGACATTCTGTAACGATCTTTTCAACCAATCGACTATGGTGACTTTGTGTAAAGATCTTTCATTGGTTGATGTCACCAGCTCACAAATAGCTTGCTATCAAGATATCCAGGTAAGATCTACTGACGTCACTTCCGGTTTATATAAAACGAGGCTGCAGACTGTACAAGTGAAACATCCCTCAACAGTCGGAAATGAAGAGTCTTTGAATTGGTCCACTGCTATACACCTATTGCTTCCTTTGCGCTTCGATGTGGCGCGAAAATAACAGGAAGTAATTTGTTTGGCTGAGTTCGATTCATCGATGCTTCTTTGACTATCATGTCCTGTTCGTTTCATTATGTCTATTCCTTTTCAGTTGAGTGGGAGTGCCAACTACTCCTTGGATACCATGAGTGCCATTAGAAGTCAATGTATACATGAAGTCAGTGCCAACGATTCCTTCTTAGTGCCGGAAGTGCCAGGACAGAAACCGACATTTGAGATTATTCTGGAAGTAGCATGCCCAGGAGAGTGTTCTAATAAAGGAGAGTGTGTAGACGGTAAGTGGTATATTGGGGAGACATGGTTTAGATGTCGTTGGGGTGGTTTCCGGAAGGGGGTAATGTGAGAATAAGACCCCAGAAAGTTTCGTACAAAACCAAAAAGATGGGAATTAAGATTGGAATTTAGAAGCTTCAAAATCGCCAAAAGATTTTTGGGGATCATCGCCAGATCTACCTTGACATAGACAAAACCCAGGCCCCAACACACTGGCATTGACATAAGGATTGTTCCATTCCATTCCATTCTAATCTATTCTAGGTAAATGTATATGTGAAGAAGGGCTTGGAGCTATCGACTGTTCTGTGAATATCAAGGATAATCCACTCCTTGTCACCCTGGATAACGAAGGTTATTGCGATGTCCTCGAACAGAACTGTACCGAGATCTCAGCTTTCGGTGAAACTTTCGTAGCTGGTCAGAATATGAGATGCAAGACGGTGTATTTTGAGGTTAGAACTTTTCCTTTGTAGAGGTGTGTCCAAAAATCGCGCATGACCACAAACAACATATAAGCGCACTTAAGCAATGTCACGATGGTGTGCCTAAAAAATATGGTAAGGGCGTAGGTCAAAGTGACAGACATGGAGAAACCTCCTTGTACTAAAGATGGGACGAGATGCCTACGAGACTGCTGCCACTATAGTGGAAAAATTGTCCTCATTGTACACTGCACAGCCTCTGCTTTTATAAGCTGAACAGGTGTAGACCAACCGGGAATATACCATTCATGTCATGTAATTTTTTCCTCTTATGTGTTTCAGGTACAAACTGACGGAATGGTCTTCAAAGAAGAAAGCCAACACGTGCCCTTCCTAGAGAGTATCAGTGAGGCAGTTTGTAAATTAGAGACACCTCCCACACTAGATAGCCCAGACAGTTCAGTCGTAGCTTACGGCTACAAGATTACTCTTACCAACGACGGCGAGGCTTACAGTGAACCTAACTACGTGGCTGTATACAACTCCGACTGCCAGTCTTGCAATATTTCCAGCACTGGTGTCACGTGTACTATTCGGGTTAGTTGGCCTCATTACGAGTTTTAGTGTAACCCTTGCACTGTGAAAACATTATGACTTTATAGTCCAGTCATGATCATTTCAATCCAGTTTCCAGCAATGATGCTGGTAGTAGGGGCTGGATGAGTAGCTTAAAGCCCTGTCCTGGCAAAATTTCCCTCATTGCACACTGTATGATGTTTGTCATACGCCCAAACATGCAGATGCAGAGACGCAAGACGCAAATCTTCAAATTATTTATTTCCTTTTCAGAGTGGATACTGCGTTTCTGGTGGCCAATGTTACGGCAAAGATGCTGCCTACAAGGGCAATGATTGTTTCACCTGCCAAAATGGTGCCTGGGTAAATCGCGGAGGTAAGCGTAACCGTCCCTGGGTGAAGGGGGGTTGCAAGTCGGTCCACTTTTGAATGACCCTAGACCGTCAAAACTAGACTTGCGTGCAAGATATACTATACAAAGATTGCCATATTGAATAAATTTTATTTCAGCCAATCAAATTCGTTCTTCAGGAAGAGTGATTTATCACGTGCGTTATAATCAGCCAATAAAAATCAATCTTAGAACAAGAGTTGAAGAGTTGTCTCCTCTTGTCAATTTACTGCAAGATGGCTGCATATTATGGCCCAGTCTGGAACGTTGACGAAAGTAGATACGACTAATACGAGTACCCTTAATAAGCTTCTGATTGTCTTTTCGTTCCAGGTGAAGGCTGTGAAGATGAAGATGATATGCTATGGATAATCGGAGTAGTAATCGGAATCATATGCGTCGCCGTTTTGGTCGGAGTTCTTGTCTTCTTGTTGAAGAGGTAATCCACTATCGATAATATATCATTGTCCTCGATGTTTTTGGCCATGAAAGGGCTCTTACGAACATGTCTTTACTTCGCAGAGCGTCGCTCTGAATTTGATCCATCTCTAGCAACGAGTCAACAAGTGTCCAAGCTAGGAAAAGCTGTTCTTCAACAGGAGAGTTAAGAGTTAGGGCATTAACCCACTGGAAACCTCTTGTACACTCCCGTTGAATTTTACTAATTTGCCTTTTCTTTCGAATTTCAGGAAGAAAAATAAGATATCTTTATCCCAAACTCAGCTGCATCCAGGACCAAGTCGAAAATTCTCCAAAACAAACCTAAATACGTAAAGATGTTGTATCACAATGTAGAAATGTTGTTTCAGTATTTATTATATTAGTATAAAAAGATGTTACATTTAATCACTTAGAGATGTTGTTTCAATATAGATGTTACATTTACTTAAAGATGTTGTTTCAATACAAATGTTACATTCCATGCAGTGTGACTAGCATAATGTAAGATGCTACTTTTTACCATACAGATGCTATGCTAATTGATGCATCACAGATTATGTTTCTGCTGCTACTTTTAATTGTAAATATGCTACAATTTATTTTCCCATACATAAAAATGTTACATTTAAAGGAATACTAAAGTTTTGATTTTTATATGTACTGGAGACATGGTAGCGTTTTATGACCTCACTGTTCCAAAAGCCCTTATGTTCAGTAGCCACTCTGCGGGGTGACGACATTTAACGCGTAGTTTAAGTGGAATTGCAAGAACCACAGATGTCTGATTGAAAATTGAATGGTACAAATTGATGCTATTGGTGTCCACAATACACGCACAAAAAATAATTAGAACACTGCTTTACAAACCCTTAAAGATATACTACTGGCTTACAAGATAAAGATGTTACATTTAGACTTATACAAATGTTGTTTTAGTAGATATTATAATTTATAATTACCCGTGTAGAAATGTTGTTTTATTAATTTATATTTTCCGTATGTGCCATACTGCTTTAAAAAGCTTTTGTAAATATCTTCAGAACCCTTGCAAAATATTTAAAGTTTTCTTGTTTACTTTTTGGAAATGTTTTAACTCACATTTGCAGCTTTTCTAACTTTGCAGTAAGCCAACAGAAAGATTTTTTTTATGATTTCATATTTGAATTGGCTTTTCTCTTGTTTTTTGTGAATAAAAAAAGTTTTTCTGAAAATCAAGTATTTTCATTTTGGATACGTGTATCATTAGGCCTACATTGCAAAAGCACGACGCCCATAACATGGAATCTAAGGACCACGTCTCCCGCCCCTTTTTTGAAGACTAAGCACCACGCCCATCCCCTTAGACGCCACGCCAATCTCCTCTAGCACAGAAACCACGCCCATTCTCTCAAGCCCAGTCGCCACGTCCATCCCATGAAGCTTAGTCGCCACACCCCTTTATACCAAGACGCCAAGCCAGAAGCCTAATCGCCACGCCCATCCCTTGAAGCCTAAAAACCTCAATAGTGGTAAGGCGTAGGGCCTAGCCCAATACCTCCACAGAGCCTATGGAAGCAACAATATAAAGCCATTTTTATACCACAATAAAAATGACGTCTAATATTGTTCATTCAAATTTGAAAATAAGCATTTTATAACTTTTACGCTTAGAAATTATAGTCAAAAAGCGTTCTGATGATCGAGAAAGCGTCTTGATGATCGAGAAAAATAGCATGGTAAGAGTTGCGTGCCCTTAGTAGGCCTTAGTAACTTATTGTCGTCGTTAAGGCTTTTAGAACTGAGCTAACATAGAACAGTTCACAAGCGAATTTAGAATAATTTCCAAAAAAGTGAAATTTTCATAATTTTCGAATACTTTACGTATAACTAATATGGAACCTGGGTAAATATAATCTTTAGCATATTTTGACAACTTTTTATGCATTTCTAAGGTACAGTTTTTGAGAAAAACGTAAAAAAACGGGCGAAATTTAGCCGTATGAAGCCAGGCTATAACGCCATAGCAGCCTCCCATTGTGTGACGTCATAAGCATTATCAAGCCCCGCACGTCTTTTCGCTTACTTACAAAGCTGAATAAGCTTGAATTTGTTGTTTTTATTTGATTAAACAACTTAAAAGGCCTTAATTATCCCATTTTGATATTCTTAATCAGGCTTTACGGTACCATCTGGTATGCTAGTGCTAGCTGAGCCTTGTTTGTTTTTTTTAATTTTTGAATAAACTTTATAATAAAGGCAAAGTTGTTTTGATTTAAGTTTAATTATATTTAGATCTACAGACATTTAATCCTTTTACCTACTTCCAACTTCCCGTAAAGTGCAAATAAAATATTTTCACATTTATTGATTCGCCTCATATCAACCAAATGACAAATGCAGACCTTTTGTGTCCCACTCTTTAAATAATTTGCCGGTTTGAGATACTAGTATTAGGTTTTTTGACTTCGATTTTCTATTTTCTGTTAACATAACGCGTTGCGGTTAGCAGTGGGGCACAGTAAACTGAATTAGATTAGGATTGGAATAGGCTGTATTTACTTAGCACTGTCACTTTATAAGGCAATATGAATTTGTTGAACTAAGTCATCGGGGGCCTCCACCCAACCACCACACAAAACAACTGAGGAAACTAGGCCCCAACTCCCTGAGACTAGGGGCCCCTCCAACTACAGCCCACTAAGCCCCAACACCCTTGCTTCAACAGGCCCCAACCCTCTTGAGCCAATGGGCCCCAATATACTAAAGTCCACAGGCCCCAACCCCCTTGAGCCAATGGGCCCCAATATACTCGAGTCCACAGGCCTCAACCCCCCTTGAGCCAATAGGCCCCAATATACTCGAGTCCACAGGCCTCAACCCCCTTGAGCCGATGAGCCCCAATCTACTAAAATCCACAGGTCTTGACCCCCTTGAGCCAATGGGCCCCAATCTACTCAAATCCACAGGCCCCAACCCTTCCCCCCTTGAGCCAATGTGCCCGAACCTACTCAAGTCAACAGGCCCCTACCCCCTTGAGCCAATGGGCCCCAATCTACTCAAGTCAACAGGCCCCTACCCCCTTGAGCCAATGGGCCCGAACCTACTCAAGTCAACAGGCCCCAACCCCCTTGTGCCAATGGGCCCCAATATACTCGAGTCCACAGGCCCCAACCCCCTTGAGCCAATGGGCCCCAATATACTCGAGTTCACAGGTCCCCACCTCCCTGAGCCAATGGGCCCCAATCTACTCCAGTCCACAGTCCCCAACCCCCTTGAGCCAATGTGACCCAATCTACTCGAGTCCACAGTCCCCAACCCCCTTGAGCCAATGTGACCCAATCTACTCGAGTCCACAGGTCCCAACCCCCTTGAGCCGATGGGCCCCAATGTACTAAACTCCACAGGCCCCGACCCACTTGAGTTAATGGGCTCCAATCTAATCCAGTCCACAGGTCCCAACCCCCCTGAGCCAATGGGCCCCAATCTACTCAAGTCCACACGCCCCAACCCCCTTGAGCCAATGGGCCCCAATCTACTCAAGTCCACAGGTCCCAACCCCCTTGAGCCGATGGGCCCCAATCTACTAAACTCCACAGGCCCTTACCCGCTTGAGCCGATGGGCCCCAATCTACTCGAGTCAACATGCCCCAACCCCCTTGAGTCAATGGGAGCTAATCTACTCAGGTCTACAAGCCCCAACCCCCTTGAACCGATGGGCCCCAATATACTCGAGTCCACAGGCCCCAACCCCCTTGAGCCAGTGGGCCCCAATCTATTCAGGTCCACAGGCCGCAACCCCTTGTGCCAATGGGCCCCAATCTACTCGAGTCCACAGGCCCAACCCCTTGAGCCAATGGGCCCCAATCTACTCGAGTCCACAGACCTCTACCCCTTGAGCCAATGGGCCCCCAATCTACTCGGGTCCACAGGCCCCAACCACCTTGTTCCAATGTGCACCAATCTACTCGAGTCCACAGGCCCCAACCCCCTTGAGCCAATGAGCCCCAATATACTCGAGTCCACAAGCCCCAACCCCCTTGTTCCAATGAGCCCCAATATACTCGAGTCCACAGGCCTCAACCCCCTTGAGCCAATAGGCCCCAATATACTCGAGTCCACAGGCCACAACCACCTTGTGCCAATGGCCCCCAATATACTAAAGTCCACAAGCCACAACCACCTTGTGCCAATGGCCCCCAATATACTAAAGTCCACAAGCCACAACCCCCTTGAGCCAATGGGCCCCAATATACTCGAGTCCACAGGCCTCAACCCCCTTGAGCCAATGGGCCCCAATATACTCGAGTCCACAGGCCTCAACCCCCTTGAGCCAATGGGCCCCAATATACTCGAGTCAACAGGCCTCAACCCCCCTTGAGCCAATGGGCCCCAATATACTCGAGTCCACAGGCCTCAACCCCCTTGAGCCAATAGGCCCCAATATACTCGAGTCCACAGGCCTCAACCCCCTTGTTCCAATGGGCACCAATCTACTCGAGTCCACAGGTCCCAACCCCCTTGTTCCAATGAGCCCCAATATACTCGAGTCCACAAGCCCCAACCACCTTGTTCCAATGGCCCCCAATCTACTAAAGTCCACAGGCCTCAACACTCAGGAGCCGATGGGCCCCAATATACTCAAGTCCACAAGCCCCAACCCCCTTGAGTCAATAGGCCCAAATCTACTAAAGTCCACAGGCCCCAACACTCTTGTGCCAATGGGACCCAATCTACTCAAGTCCACAGGCCCCTAACCCCCATTGAGTCCACCCCCTCCCTTATACCATCTAGTAGGGGAACTGGGTAAGTGGGGTACCAAATTAATGAACCCTCGGATGAGGGAAACACAGGCTAATCCTGCTTTAACTTCCTACCCATTGCCATGCCCAAGTTTACATACCATCCCATTCCATTATGAACCTAACAAATAATTATTTCTTCTATCAACAGTGATAATCAATCGGGTCAACCCCGTAAATTTACGGTAGAGAGTGTGAGTCTCTATGACGAGGAAGTAGAGGTGGTCACCATCATTGAAGGAAGAGACGATGAGGAGTTGAATGGAAATGTTATGAATGGAGCAGAGGCTATTGATGATTATGATGATGATTTTGAAGATGATGATGATGATGATGATGATAATGAAAGAGGTGGTGAAAATGATGATGATGATGAAAGAGGTGAAAATAATGTTGATAGAGGTCAAGTTAATGATGATGGTAAAAATAATGATGATGATAATGAAAGAAATGATGAAAGAGGTGGTGATAATGATGATGATGTATGTGATGATGATGGTGGTGAAAAAGATGATAATATTGTTGATAGAAGTGAAGTTAATGATGATGATGATGATGATGATGAAAGAGGTGGAGAAAATAATGATGATGGTGGTGATGATGATGATGATGATACTGAAAGAGGTGAAAATGATGATGATGAAAGAGGTGATAATATTGTTGATAGAGGTCAAGTTAATGATGGTGGTGAAAAGGGTGATGGTGGTGATGATGTATGTGATGATAATGAAAGTGAAAATGATAATATAAATGATGATGAAGTTACTGATGATGATGATGGTGATAATGAAAGAGGTGATACAGGCGATGATGATGATAATGAAAGTGAAAAAGATGATCATGAACATGATGATATTGTTAATAGAGGTGGAAATGATGATGATGAAGATAATGAAAGGGGTGATATAGGCGATGATGAAGATGGTAAAAAAGGTGAAGTTTATGATGATGATAATGAAGATAGAGGTCATATTCATGATGAAGATAATGAAAGAGGTCATATTCATGATGATGATAATGAAGAAAGAGGTGAAAATGATGAAATTTTGGATGATAATGATGATGACGAAGAAGATGTTAACACCAAAGAAGTTATGGGAAGAACTGAGGTTAATGTCGATAAAGAAGTCATCTCTAAGGGAAGAAATGGAGTCAAGGACGAAGCAATGCCCAGAAGTGCTGAGGACAAAGATGTCAACAATGCCAAATCCGAAGATAATGACAACGGAAAACCCTCAGAAGAAGAAGAACCAGTTTTCCTGAAACCATCTATGATAAAAATAGATAAGGAGCTTCTGAGGGAGGCAGAAAGTAAAGTATTGCCCCGCGAATGTAAGTGTGCTTTTCAAAATTGCCTTTTAACTACCGAAAAAACGATTTATTGACCCCCAATAATTTTGAAATCAATGACTGAAGCAATAAAAAAAAATCATTTTAAAATATTACTGGTATGTTGTTAGGGCCAGTAAAATCAAAATTGCTTTATATAAGTAGGAGTAGCCTTTAATTCAGCACCACAACTCTTCAACATGAGTTTTTGCCCCCTCCTCTCAATATGAATTGGCTTCCTACTGGCCTGTTTTTCCATAAAAAGGAATTGATTTTCCATTTCAGATAATTATGAGGCACACTTGATTCAAATTTCTGACTCAAAGTTCAGCAACCTGATGGCAAGAGGTAAGTTTTGAGTTTGTTGATGTTTCGCCAGTTGAGATCAAAGTTCACATCTGACATTTCCTTCAAAATTTGTTGATATTTCTTTCATAATTTGTTGACTACTTTTCTTTCAGAATGTGTTGATATTTCTTTCAGAATTTGTTGATATTTCCTTCAGAATTTGTTAATATTTCCTTCAGAATTTGTTAATATTTTCTTCAGAATTTGTTGATATTTTCTTCAGAATTTGTTGATATTTCTTTCAGAATTTGTTGATATTTCCTTCAGAATTTGTTGATATTTCCTTCAGAGTTTGTTGATATTTCCTTCAGAATTTGTTGATATTTCTTTCAGAATTTGTTGATATTTCCTTCAGAATTTGTTGTTATTTCTTTCAGAATTTGTTGACATTTCTTTCAGAATTTGTTGATATTTCTTTCAGAATTTGTTGATATTTTTTTCAGAATTTGCTGGTGGTTTAACCCCAGAAGTAAAGGGTTATATAGAAGAAGTACAAGATTATGTAGATTCGATGAGAAATGAACTTATCAACCTAAGGAGTGAAAATCGCCTAATATTGAAGTAAGTATTATGGATTTGATCACCGAGTTAGGTTGTGCTTACTTTTCTTGAATACAAGTCACCAGGCAGATCTGCTGGGTGATACTTTAAAGGGTGGTCTGGTTGAATTTAAACTTAAAGATTGTGTGATTTTTTGGGCAGTTCCAGTAAATCTGGAGGCTGTTTACTAATTCTAGGCCCAAATCGATCCTCGAAAATGCTGAACATCCCCCTTTTTCGGATGTTTCTTATTTTTTATTTGAAAAAATGAAATGAATGGAGTTTTACGTCCTACTTTTCTGCACCTATATGGGCTAATTGAGAACGGGCAAACGCCATGCAGTGTGCAATGAGGAAAATCTTGCCAGGACAGTGGCTTTAGCCTGCTCTTATTTTCGGGGGAAACCGGATTGATTATTTTTTTATATGATTAAGTCTAACAAGTAAGCGTTTTTGTTGTTTTTCCAGCGTTTTGAGAGAAGATAAAATTGGAAAGAAAGATCCACGAGTGAATAAACTAATGATCAATGTCTTAATGAACAGACGGAAGATTTCTCGGCTCCAAGTTGAGAATACAGAGCTGGTTTGCATGAACGAAGTGTATCTTAACGAGATTGAAAAGATACAGCGGTCCGATGCTGACGTTCTCAACTTGGACGACATCCGGATGAAGGTCGACCCTTCTCTAAATGAGTTCATAGAGCCCGGGCAGTCGGTCGTCCATCTCCAGCCTCCGGAACAGAACCGACACATGGTGGCTGGTAACTACATCGAGTCTTATGAGGAGAACGGGTTGCCATTACCGGTGGGAAAGCTTACTCATATCTTGAAGCTGTTCCCCGGTAATGATGGGCGAGAGGTAACCGTGGAGAAGCTGGATTCCGGGTCTCCAGTCTCCATGGATGAGGAGGAGGAAGAAGAAGCTGCCAGGGTCCGCCCGTTGATGTCGGAAAAGCCGAGAAAGACCGAGAAGAAAGCTGCATCTAACAAACCTTGCATCAGCAACCAGCAAGTTAAAACCAAATTTGCTCCAACAAGACCCATGGATGCCAAACGAGAGCGTGTGAAGTCCTCAGGGGTACGTTTACCAGCTCTGAACCCCTTTGCTGGTGTGAGAGAGGCCACCCCGATTAAACCACCCAAAAAGCTGATTAAAAAGGGTTTAGAATTCGTCAACTCTAACACCCAGTTGGTTTTCTTGGGGGGTATAGATTTATCCTCCACAGAGCAACCAGAGGAGAAGCCAGAGGAGAAAGATAGGACCCCATCTCCTAACCTCTCACCAGTTCCAATCAAAAGCGAAATCCGGGCGAAAGCAAGGTCTGGTGAAAAGTTGCCTGGAAATGTTTTGCCGAACGTGCAGCAGCTAGTCGAGAAAATGAGCAGGAGAAACATTAAGCCTACGCCTAAGCATGTCACCACCAATATCACCCAACCCACTGACAATCTTGTGGGAAAGCATTATTCCCAGCGTAGGCTAAAGAATCATCTCGCCCAAAGGCAATCAGCTGGAAAGGCTCAAGGAATTCCGCTTCCAAATGCCAGTAGTACAGTTGAGAGGCCTCCACGATTGCCGGTTTCCAATGCTCGAGTTGAAAAGGTTCCAAAAATGCCAGTGTCCAATGCAAGAAATTCTCGAGGTCCAGTTGAAATAGTTCCAAGATCATTAGTGTCCAATGCAAGAAAAGGTCCAAATGAAACTGCTTTAAGAAGACCGCCAGTTTCAAATGCTCGAGTTAACAAGGTTCCAAGATCTGATGCAAGAAATCTTCCAGTAGAGAAGGCCCATGTACCAAAAATTGGAAGACCAACACCCACAATGAGGCCTCCTACTGGAAGGACAAGGCCCTCCTACCAAAATGTCCAGGCCAACGACAAACATTTAACACTGCCAAAAATTGTCGGGTCAACAACGGCAATGGAAGGTACAGCCTCTACCCAATCTTTACAGGCTTCTCGATTGGGTATAAAAACTTCCATTTTGCCCAACTTGCCGTTGTTGAAGCCACCTGGTAGGACAAAGTCACCCCATTCTGGCAAGTCAACTTGTTCTTCATTCGGCATGACACCCAGACCAGCCACACCACGATCTGCCGCGGCAACTAGGTCGGCTACAACAAGATCGGTAACACCACGATCCGCAGAAACACCACGCTCGGCGGTCACACCACGGTCGGCAGCAACAAATAGATCGGCCGGAACTCCACGATCGGCGGCCACAACTAGGTCTGCAACAACACGCTCGGCAACACCACGATCGGCGGCAACAACTAGATCGGCAACACCAAGATCGGCGGCCACAACTAGGTCAGCGACACCACAAACAGCAGAAAGACCGAAATGGATTTGATCAATTTATTTTTAATAACGTTAACGGATTATGATATTATTGGATAATGCTTTTATTTATCATTTATGGTGATACTGTATTTTATTCGAAATAATATGCTCTTTTAAATTAGGATACTATATATGAATTTATATTTATTAAGTGTAAGCAAAAAGTTCTTAGAAGTTGTTTCAAGTTTCAATAGGCCTTTTTCTATTTCATATCAACTTCAATGGCAATGGCAAACAAATTTTTTTTCAGATATTTATTTCAAAAATTCAGCCCAGTCGATCAAAACATGGTCTTCTCCAAATTTTTGGCATCTAATTTTAAAATTCTATCAATTTATTTTCAGTTTTAAAGCAGCAAATTCAAGTTTCTTTCTCAAAAATTCTATTCAGTCGACCAAAGTTTGAACAAATATGGTCGTATTGAAATTTTTGGCACCCTTTTTAAAATTTATTTCTTCTTTTTTACAGATTTTAAAGCAGCAAATTCAAGTTTCTTTCTCAAAAAATCTATTCAGTCGACCAAAGTTTGAATAAATATGGTCTTCTCCAAATTTTTGGCTTCTAATTTTAAAATTTCTTCTTATTTTCTTATATTTTAATTCACGTTCATTTTTTTTTTTTAAATTTAGAAAAGTCGACCAAAGTTTGAACAAACATGGTCGGCTTCAAGTTTTAGGCATCAATTTTTTTAAAATTTAATTCAATTTATTTATTTTTAGATTTTTGCAGCAAATTCCACTTAGTTGATCAAAGTTTGAAGAAACATGTCTCTTCTTGAAATTTGTTGGCACCCAATTTCATTTTTTTTTACAGTTTTAACCCAATCAATTCATGTTTTTTCTTTCTCAAAAATTCCATTTAGATGACCAAAGTTTGAATAAATATGGTCTTCTTCAAGTTTTCGGCACCCCATTTTAAAATTGTTTCAATTTACTTTTAGATTTTTAAGCAGCTAATTAAAGTTTCTTTTTTCTTTTTTCAAAAATTCAGATCAGTCGGCCAAAGTTTGAGTAAACATGGTCGGCTTCAAAATTGTCAGCACCCGATGTTAGTTTTTTTTTATCACTTTATATTTCAATGAGATGACCTAGTTTGGAGAGTGCACATGGTTATCTTTCATTTTACTAATTTTTTATTTCAACTATTTTCAGCATAAATGATAATAATATTTTTTCCTTTTTTAGATCCTTGCCATTGAAGTTGTATGTCATTTTTCCAATC
Source organism: Lottia scabra (assembly GCA_029955415.1). Lineage (NCBI taxonomy): Eukaryota > Metazoa > Mollusca > Gastropoda > Lottiidae > Lottia > Lottia scabra. The sequence goes on along the minus strand of JARJEI010000014.1, from coordinate 1,231,656 downwards.
AGTTTTCAGTCAGTCATAACCCATTGTCAGTCGGTCGTAACCTATTTCAGTCAGTCATAACCTATTTCAGTTAGTTGTAACCTATTTTCAGGCAGTCGTAACCTAGTTTCACTCAGTCGCAACCTATTTTCAGTCAGTCGTAACCTATTTATAGCCAGTCGTAACCTATTGTCAGTTAATCGTATCATATTTTTAACCAGTCGTTAGAGTTGTTGGATGTCAACTGTAACCTGTTTTAGTTAGCCGTAAGAGATGTTGGATGTCAGTTGTACGACTTGTTGAAGAAGTTGTTGCAAGTCAGTTGTTGGAAGTCAGCCGTAAGAAATGTTGGAAGTCAGCCGTAAGAATTGTTGGAAGTCAGTTGTTGGAAGTCAGCCGTAAGAGATGTTGGAAGTCAGTTGTACGACTTGTTGAAGACGTTGTTGCAAGTCAGTTGTTGGAAGTCAGCCGTAAGAAATGTTGGAAGTCAGTTGTACGACTTGTTGAAGACGTTGTTGCAAGTCAGTTGTTGGAAGTCAGCCGTAAGAAATGTTGGAAGTCAGTTGTACGACTTGTTGAAGACGTTGTTGCAAGTCAGTTGTTGGAAGTCAGCCGTAAGAGATGTTGGAAGTCAGTTGTACGACTTGTTGAAGAAGATGTTGGAAGTCAGTTGTTGGAAGTCAGCCAGCCGTAAGAGATGTTGGAAGTCAGTTGTACGACTTGTTGAAGAAGTTGTTGCAAGTCAGTTGTTGGAAGTTAGCCGTAAGAGTTGTTGGAAGTCAGTTGTACGACTTGTTGAAGAAGTTGTTGCAAGTCAGTTGATGGAAGTCAGCCGTAAGAGTTGTTGGAAGTCAGTTGTACGACTTGTTAAAGAAGTTGTTGCAAGTCAGTTGTTGGAAGTCAGCCGTAAGAGTTGTTGGAAGTCAGTTGTACGACTTGTTGAAGAAGTTGTTGCAAGTCAGTTGTTGGAAGTCAGCCGTAAGAGTTGTTGCAAGTCAGTTGTACGACTTGTTGAAGAAGTTGTTGCAAGTCAGTTGTTGGACGTAAGTCGCAACATATTTGTCGGATCATACAGTGCAGTTCTGAGAATAACGTTAATCGTAACCGTTGAGAAGTAAAGATATTAATGGTACATAACTAGCCTACATGTAATAATAATAATGAATAGTGTTTGAACACTTGAAAGTATTCTTAATCCAATATCTGGCATTGATTATTGGTCGCCGAATAGTTTCAAAGCTTGAAGCTTGAGTTTGGGTCGCTGAGAAAATGAGCGAAGATCGGGAAGCTAGTTGTAAACTTTGTAGTCAGTTGTAAGAGTTGCTATCATTATCCCTAAATATTAAATTGAGCAAAATATATTTCGAAAAAATGCAGTATTGTCATAAGTGCTAGAATGATATGATATATTTTTCTTATGATTAAGAATGAGTTTAAGCTTAGATTCCACAAACAAAATTTAAGCTTTTGAGCAATTTCAAACCAATGAAAACCCAAATGACATCGATGTTATTATCGGAAAATATTTTAAAAGATGTTCTATTTAATATTGAAAAAAAAGTGCAAAACTATGATGAGATACTCTAATACATGTATGTAAGCTCGATCAAAAGCTTAGATGAGTATTGTTATCCAATTTCAAAATGTAAGCTTCAGTAATAGCTTAAATTAGCATTATCAATAATTTAGTCAATGATGGCACTTTACACCATCCAGATATATTTTAATCGCATTATGCCTTTAATTTATGCGCACTATGCTTTTATTTTATGCGCACTATGCCTAAATTGTATGAGCACTGTGCCTTTATTTTATGAGCACTATGCTTTTATTTTTTAGCATAATGCCTTTATTTTATGCGTCATAATGTCTTTATTTTATTCTTACTATGCCTTAATTTTATGCGCCTGTATAGTACTATATTTATATACTTGTATTCACTTTGTAAAAAATTTGCTGAATCTATTCAAAGCCTATAATAGCCATTTGGACAGATATGGCTGGGGAAGATTTGACCGGAACATCCAGTCTCTCTGCCACGGAACATCCAGTCTCTCTGCCAACGGCATTGAGAGACAGGAGTCCAGGCATGAAGAGGTTTTTTCTGTAAAAACTAACAGATTTTTGGATGTTGTGAGGTCAGCTTCTTACCAGCTTTCTTTTTTTCTACAGAATTAACCACTAATTGTTGTCTGTAGTCTAAATTAAAATGTATTTTTATACCTCGTATTCACCAAACCACGATATATTTCGAAAGATTGATATTTTTGTAGTTCATTCATACCATCACTGTAAAGGAATAATGAAGATTTTACGATTTCTTAAATTACCAAACCAACGGCACAGTACCATTCAATTGAACCAATCCAACTACCAACCAACAACTACCTAGTTTGCGATATCAGAATCTGGTGGAAGCAAACGTTGACTTGTCATCTACCAACAACTACCTAGTTTACGATATCAGAATATGTTGGAAGCAAACGTTGACTTGTCATCTACCAACAACTACCTAGTTTGCGATATCAGAATCTGGTGGAAGCAAACGTTAACTTGTCATCTACCAACAACTACCTAGTCTGTGATATCAGCATCCACTGGAAGTGAACGTTAACTTGTCATCTACCAACAACTACCTAGTTTACGATATCAGAATATGTTGGAAGCGAATGTTAACTTGTCATCTACCAACAACTACCTAGTTTGCGATATCAGAATCTGGTGGAAGCGAACATTTACTACCAACCAAACCAAACAACCAAAATGGTGGTATGAATGAACTACTGAAAGTATCAGTCTTTTTAAATATATCAAAGTTTGGTATACAAGCTATCAGAGGCTGGGAATAGAGTCAGCAAGTTTTGTATTAAGCATTGAGATATGTATGTTGTTTTTGTATGCAATTATTGTTGTATATTTATTTTTTGTTGTTGAAAAAATTGTTAACTTGATAACCTACTCTTTTTGATCACACTGGGAACATTGGGCTTCCTTTTGTGACTTGGACACACCCAGAGCGATGGTTTGACTAATCACTGCAAACTACCCCAATAATGTTTGGCATTTTTTGTTCATGTGAGACTAAGGGAGCCTAATATTACCCAAAATTCTATTTTCGTCCGGAGCCTGTGCCCCCCTCACTACTCGATATCACCCCACACAAGGCCTTGAATTCTATACCACCACCCTTGAGAATCAGTCTTGCACAATTTACCCACCCACCCCCCTCCCATATTAAATTGCTCTCTACGGCGGGCTTGATAGGGCTTTAATTGGCTCTACATTAAACGAGGATATTGTGTTATGGGAGCAATGGTTAGATGTGATAACGACGTATTCCGTTGCTAAAGCAGCATGACACTATCCACGAACGAAATGGGCAGAATTTGCATTCTCTTTAAGCATTTATTATTCAAAATTCCATCAAAAGAGAAACAAAAGAGTTTTTTTGGTGAATCGTGTTGATCTAGTTATCTAACTAATGACGTCAGAGCCGAAAATAATCGTCTAATTACAGAAAACTTGAAACAGAACATTATTATCGTCTGCTAAGTTCTGATGGCCGCCATATTGATTTTCTCGATAACGGCGTTAAATCTGTTATATCAGTTTGTTAAATGCCCTCATTAACGTGAATAAAATTCGATATTCTTCAACATGCAATAACTGTAAAGAATATTACTTAAGCCACGCAATTATTAAAGTAACGAAACCAAAGCAAGCGGAAATCCTCGGCAGTTTCCGTAATTCATTATGCTGCAAAGCGCCAACGTAACTTTTATGGATACCGTTTGAAAACAAAAGGAGAAATTCAAGTCGAAATCCGAAAAGAAATTCCGTCAAAGCCCATAACTCCCCCTAGGTGTAGGCTTACTATGCGTTTTCTGTCTAGTGATAATGAGGACGGTAAACACCATGCAGTGTGCAATGAGGGAAATTCTGCCAGACTAGCTCTATTAGCCTACTCTTTTTTTCGATTTCAAACTGTCGAGAATTCAACGTACAATGAAACAATATTGTATTTGCTAAGTAAGATTTTACGGCTAGTTTAGTAAAAAGTTGTTTTAATTTCCTTCTTGAAAAGCGACTTGATAATCGAGACATTCGGTAATACCAACAACTTCCGATTCTTCATTTGCACGTGCTATACAAACAAGTGGGTTGTTAATTATGTCGTCTGCAGAAATCAACAAGTTTAGAAGTTTGACCATAGAACTGTTTTGACTCAACCTTTCGTAAAAATTAAAAAGTAACAAATCTCTAACCTTTGTGAACTCCTCAATGGTTGATCGAGTTGAAAACCTCAATCGTAAAGTGACATCAGGGTTCTTGACACTGTCTGAAAAAGGTAAACAAATAGTGTCATGATTTTAGTCAATGAAATAAGAATTGAAAACAGTATCAAGAAAATGAAATGAAGTTTTAAATCCTACTTTTCTGTGCCTGATGGGTAGCCTTATTGATCCGCTAATGAAGACAATTGCAACGCCTGCAGTGTGCGATGAGGGAGCTATTCTAGAACTCTTACTCCTTTTCGACTGTGTATAAAAAAGCATGGGACTTAGTGGACAAAGTGTGTGTGAACTTTCAAATTTCAAACAAACTGTCAATGTTGTGGTATTTTGTTCAACGTAAATGGAATCTGAAAAGTGACTGAGAAGTGTTGAGCAGTTTTGTCAAGCAAGTTGGGCAAGTAACTTTTCTTTGTTTATACCAAGACATTTAACTAAGCAAGTACACACTCACTCAAGCCTCTTACATTCTCTATTCTGCATAATACAAAAGTTGTAAAACCGACCATCTTTGTATCGAACAGGCTTCAAACCTACATTTTCAACAAACAAACCAAGCAGGTTACTATGCAGTCACATATTTGGGTTTATTCGACGTGTCAAATCGACCCAATGTGAATTATGGAATTAAAAAAAAAACACCTTTGAATATTTATTTGACATCATACAATATAGACCTACCCCATTGCATCATTAGTAAACGTAGTATACGACAGAGCTCAAATGCATATTCAATCAACAACACATTCATAAAGATTCATACTAAGGTCGATTTGACGTTGAAATATTATGAACGTTCGTCTTTCACACAACAAAAAGTGAACACTATTCAGGTCCTGCAACTTCTGATTGCAGTATCAAAGTTACCCCGATCCTGTATATTTATGGAGTAGTAACAGTAGTCCGATCCTGTAAATTTTGGCAGTACAACAGTAACCCCGATCCTGTGCATTTTTGGAAGTACAACAGTAGCCACGATCCTGTAAATTTTGTAGTACAACAGTAGCCACGATCCTGTAAATTTTGTAGTACAACAGTAGCCACGATCCTGTAAATTTTGTAGTACAACAGTAGCCACGATCCTGTACATTTTGGTAAGTATCACAATAGCCCAAGCTTGTACAGTAGCCCCAAGCCTGTACACTTTGAGAGTATCACAGTAACCCCGATCCTGTACATTTTTAGAGTATAACAGTAGCCCCCATCCTGTACATTTTGGAAAGTATAACAGTAGCCCATTTCTGTATATTTTGGGGGGTATGTACAGTAGTAGCCCCAGGCCTGTACATTTTGGGAAGTATCAGTGTAGCTCTAGCCACTAAAAACCCACAAAACTGAAATGGAAACTGATCGAAACATTGTCTTCTAGACTAGATCAATCAGGTCTTTCAAAACATACACAGACTATAGTTGTACTGAGACAAACGAGACTATCAAAAAAACCTAGAATGAAAAATGATCGAACAACGTTCTAGACTAATATGTAATATTAGTAAATGGCCAGACGAACTTTCAACAAAGATGAATATGTTTACGTCTGTAGCAGACCTATTTTTGTACCAGAAAAGTACAATTATCGAATAGACCCATTCATTGTCTCGTGAAGTTGTCGGGCCTCCAAAATATCACGTTCTTGGATCGGAATACCGGGAACTCTCAATGCAAGCAATTAGACTAACCTAGCCTAACCTAAACAGTAGGAGTGGAATAGCTCAGTTGGTAGCGAGTTAGATTTCCGCCTGCTAAGTGTTTAGGTACTGTAGGTTCGAATCCTTCTCAAGGTAAGAAAAATGCCAGGGCCATTGCTTTCGAGAGTCGGCCCGGTGTCGGCTTTCACCCCCTGTCACTTAACCTAGTCTGTGTTTCTATACCGAATGTCATTCTAACAGAAGTTTTTTCGCAGTGGATTGAAGGGGGAGGGGTAATCCCCTTCCCTACCCAACCCTTACCGCCTGTATTGCCAGACGCCACAGTACATGATATTCCATTGACCTTATGACCTAGAATCAGCCAAACTGACCGTCTCGGTTCCAAGGAAAGTAATATCCGGTATGTCTGTCTTGAAGGGAAACGGTGTTACTTGTCATTTAATTCCGTCAAGATTTATTCCTGACAATGAAACTATTTCTCGCTGATTTCATGCTTTTACAGTCCAAGACAATACTTGATATAGAAATATACGTCTGGCTCAACTGAACGTTGACGAGATTAATAAAATGACTCGGTCATGATATGCGACCATCTTGCCTGGAAATGGGAAGGTATGACTGACTCGCGACTAGATGAGTCTTTTATGGTTCTTCAAAAATTTCATTTTGTTAATCCATGCAAGTCTTCGAAATTGTTGACAGAAATTCAATGACGGCATCTCTTGCCATTACATCTGATGACGACATGTGTATATTGTGTTGAAATGTTATGTGCCTAACTTTATTAATGTAATGTGTTATATTCCATAATATTGTCGTGTGTTTTGTTAAATAAATAAACATTGCTGTGGTGTATTTAGAGGGGGCATGCTCGACCTACCCCCTCGGGCCTCAAAAAGTTCTCTAATTTCACTAAATCACAAGATTGAAACATGGTCACGCCCATTCCCCCCCAATACAGAGTTAGTTGTCGGTCCTTGCATTGGGGACAGTAAGGGTCGACAACTCTGTATGTTAGATTGATTGGATAGTCGTCCAAGAAGACAAGTCGAACGTCCCAATCTAGAATCTCTGATACTAAACCCAGCTCAGACGTGACAAATATTATTTTAACCTTCAGTACTCGAATAATAATCTCGTATCAGGAAGAATTGGCCGAATTGTTTCCACATCAAAGAGCTAGGCCTACTTCCTATTGTAATTACAGTGTAAATATTTCTCTATTTCCCTCATTGCATACAGCATGGCGTTTGTCTGTCCTGATCAGTCCTTACAGATGCAGAAAAGCAGAACTTTAGATTATATTTCATTTATAAAAATTAAGTATTGCTTTAATCGATCGAAGGTACTAGAGTTTTTTTAAAATGCAAACCCTTGATCAAAGAATTAATTACAATGTAATGTACAATGTACCCTGTTATAGCTTTGATGTATCGAAGGTATAAGAGTTATTTTTTAAAATGCAAACCCTTGATTAAAGAGTAAAGCCTGCTTCCCCTTGTTATTAATATGTAAATATGTTTTGTATTCTCGTATTGTTTTATAGCTATCGAAGACAAAAGAGTTTTCTACAGATTTACCCTTGACACAAAACTTATAATTTCATCCACACCCATTTTACAAAGGGCATTCTAAGACACATAATGTTGACGAAAGTTGACCAACTGGACACGTGTAGATTTGTCAATTTTAAAGTCACGTCGTGACATATTATGTATCATTGTATGAAAATTGTAAGTATATGTATGAGGGGATGGGCTACAACGGGACTATTATTCCTAAATTAGCGACACAAATGAAAAAGTGTGTAATTTTGATTTTTAATTGAATTTTGTAATGGTATTGGTTTCCTTTGGGCTTTGTGGAACAGTTACCGCTATTCTGCAATATTCGGGTTGACTGGGCGCGTTATTAAATTAATTATTTCTTGGGACGTTCGTGGTGGCCGACATTTTTGGTCACTGTGTCGCATCTCTACGGATTTGAATTTGATGATAACTATCAATAATGTAATGAAATGGAGTTTTACGTTATTTGGTTTTGTAACCCATTGTTCTAATTAGCAAAATCTTTTGGGAAAACAAAATTAATTTATTTTCAATGAAATAGAATATGAACGTGTGTTTTACGTCATCTTGTTTTTCGTCTAGATGACCCTGGTACCTTTGTGGGAATGACACTCAGTGCATGAGAGCAACATCAAGAATTGTGCAATAAGGGAAACTTGGCTATAAAAGGGACATTATTCTACTTTCAAATGATATTTCAGTACACAGCTTAGCACAAGTCGGGCCTTGTCCGAATGATTGTAGGCCCTATTCTTTATCTCATTTAGCCTTTACGTTGTTGCTCAAGTCAAAGCCCGAGAAAGCTTGGACCCTATAGGTGTATACGTCATCGCATAATCTATCCAATGAAACATCAATTCCCATTTAATAGTAACCAATCGTTGCTTATGAAACAAAGTTAAGTACTTGACCTGAAATTAATACAGTTTAGGTCGGGTGCTTCAGGCTAACGTTCGACCTATAACCAATATAAACGTTCTCATTCGATACAACTCGTCAATGCTGGTTAGTTTCCATGAGTTGAACATAATGACTCGATCACAAAGGCAGCCATCTTGCCCGGTAAATGGACAAGGGCAGACAACTCTTGTTTGAGGATTGATTTTGATTTGGCTGTTTTTGACACAGGAGCAGACAACTCTGTCTGGAGATTGATTGTGATTGGCTGAAATATAATTTATTCAATATGTCAATCTCTGTATAGTATACGAGGTTATCTAGCACGTTATTCTTGTTCTGAAGTTGATACGAGTGAATTAGGCCTAGCCGTATTAAGACTGGATTAACCTAGACTAATGATTAAGATTTGGTCTACAGGTACTAATGAAATGTCAGGGTTGAGAAGAAGGTAATTATTCTATAGAAGCTTATTGATTTCTCTTCCTTTGTCTTCGTCTTAGTCTCAACTAATTGTCAGTCTTAGATCTTTCTTTCAGTTTCTTTCATATCATTTCAGTTAATTTCAAAGTCCCGTGTGCTATTTGGCTGTGCATGTTAAAGATCCCTCTACAGTTGGAAATCGAAAATAAGAGCAGTCTAATGCCGTTGTCCTGGCAAAATTTCCCTCATTGCACACTTCCTGGCGTTTGCCTGTCCTCAATAAACCTATATAGGAGCAGATGTAGGACGTAAAACTCCATTTCATTTCATTTCCTTTAATATCTTCAGTTCAATTCATAACGGATTTGTTTCGCCTTTGAAATGAAATTAAGTTTTACGACCCATTTAATTTGAAAAGCTAAAATAATCGGCTTGAAATGTACGTGCATAATTACAATTGACACATATAAAACGGAATTACAAAATACGATTCAACCAACAAGGGACACGCAATGGGTTGTGGAATTTTTCGATTTATTATAGCCTACCGGTAATATTTTCAGAATGGGAATGTTACGCTTTTGCAATCAGGCAATTGGCGCCAGGCAGGGTAGGCTTACTCTTCTAGACACCTGATACCACTTTTCATTATGATATACTTACTCATGTATGATTGATATAATTCCTCATGTGAAAAGTTCATAAGCTGTTACCTATGTTTCGTCAAGTCTTTTTGGATTTCGGGTTTCGCTTTGCGGTTCGGATCGTTAGTACTTGGTTTCTTTATTGTAACTGTACGTGGATTTTTTTGGAAAGTAATACTGATGGTAATTTACTCCATTTTATCCCTTCAAACCAAATAACACGTTTTCATTATCCGTTTGAGCTATAAGATTTTAGTCTCAGAACCTGGAATGACCTGGAATGTTTAAACCAAACTAATCCGTGATTTTGTTAACAAATTTAAATCTTCAAATCTCATGGATAATGTATCCATTATTATTAGCGTTTGAAAGTCAAAACTACGATTTGTTTTTTAGTGACTATGCCTTATATAGAAAACACAAATACAGAAAATGAAAGATAAATGTTTAGGTAGAGGTATAATAGAAGAGATAGTGCGTGTTTTGTGTAGTTCTAGTTCTCCTGAAGGCTATTCAAGCCCCAAACCAACCTTAGAAAATGCTGAACATTCCCCTTTAAATACCGTTCCTTTTTAAAACGTTGTTAAACCTAGACAATGAATATATACAGTAATAGATTTCAACATAAACTAATTTACTTCGCCTTGATACAAATCGAATATTTTAATTTACTATCGTCATCAACCACTTACTGCCACTCCGTACAAAATTAGGATTGACACATTCGTAAATAAGAAACGAAATAATGATTATGAACCGTTGTCAGTTGAAATTAATACAAAGAAATAACGAAAGATATCCGACTGCGATGTAGAAAATATTGATATGTAGTTTTTGTTCGGACAGGAAATTGATTTTATAAAAACATGCTGCGACATTTTTTTTTCGCTGCTGTGACCGCTAATTTCTACTTATATGTGACTTTCTTTTGATGTTTTATTTTGCTAATGAAATTAAAATAGTAACTTCATATATTAAATACATCTTTGAAGACTATGAGTTTCAGTCAGGACGAAATGACCCAAGGGCGAATTGTCTGTATTGATATTTTGAAGAGTTGACCTTTGGGCGAAATGTCTATTGAAGTACAAATGAAAAAGCCAAAGGCAAATATATGAAATGATAAGAAACTTGACAACACAGGGACTCAAGAAGATTTTTTAGAAATCGAGAATCAAATAGTTTGTCACTTTATTAAATTATTAAACAAGAGAACATGATTCAAAATGCACGTGCATTTTCATGATGGACATGCTTTATGTCTTCATTTGTAACACAGATTTTCGGTCATATTCGAATGCAGAAATGACATTTAAGTTAAGTTTTGATAGCCTAGTTTAGATCTCATGGTTATCAATTTCCAAACCAACAGTTCCCGAATCCCGTTAACTTTTCATCTAGCAACTAACCAGCATCAGCCTAGTCTGCGATATCAGTTTACTGGAAGCAATAGTAACTTGTAATTTACGTGATAAAGCTTGGTTTTAGTTTGCTACGAGTGCCTGTGGTTTGAGGCTAGGAAAGACTGTAGCATCTAATCAAAGACTCATTATTGTTCCATTCCACGACTATTTTTTGTCATTTATCAGCATTGGCCGATCGATCGTCAAATCCTGACTAGTTATTACCACTACAATAGGAAAAGCAGATACTTGGACCGAAGTTCGGCATTTACTTGTTAGCTAGTCCGTGATTACGTTTGTCGACAAATTTTCACATTTAGATGAAATCAGCTTCAGGAGATACTAATACAAGGATTACAAGTTCGTAGTTTTCTTAATTAAAGTTTTTGTGTGGAAATTCAGTTCACGTGTTGGAATTAAGTTTTGTTATTAGGTGAGAATTTTTTTTTATCGAGTTTTAAGCCGTATGTATTTGTAAAGAAATGCTCTGCTTATGGATTTATTAATCCTTTCTTTCTTATATGTTTACAATATTCGGATTAAGAAAAAGATCGAATTTAAGGTAACGTATTGCAAACGTAAATGTAAACTGTTTACGTATTCGGATAGCGGAACTTCCCATACATTATGTAAGTTCGTTGAGAGCAAAATTCTGCAGAAAGTTGCGTTTTCTGTCTTCTTGGGTTGGGTGTGGTTTGGTGACGTTGGTTGGCATATTAATAGGATTGGAAATAATAAGATAAGATATAAGATATCAGATATAAGAATAGGTAAGAAGATATAAGATATGAAATATATAAGATAGATAAGAGATAATATAAGATATAAGATAAGATATAGAATATAAGACAAGATATTTAAAAGATAAAATATATGAGATATAAGATATGATATAGGATAAAGATAAAAGATAAGATAGGATATAAGACAAGCTATGAGAAAAGATAAAAGGTAAGAAAAGATAAGATATAAGATAGGATAAGAATAGATATAAGATATGATATAAGATACAAGATATAAGATATAAGAATTAGCAGTGAATGAGAAGTAAATCAGAATAACATAAGCAGAAGTATTCGCCTTTAAAATAGGATAAAAAAAGATAAGAATTAGCATAACATAACATAGAATCAACACATATCTGTAGGATTGACAAACTCAATTGTTAAAATCTGAATTGTCATGGCTTTGATGAAGTTTGTCTGATAAAATCAAAGCAGACGAAGCTTGATTCGAGTGTTTCTATAATACTTTCAATTTTTTTTAACAAGTGTTTTTTATCTACCGACTTCGCTTCACTGAGTGATAATAGCATTTTGTCTTGACATTTCTTCTTGACATTTCAACAACATGTTTGATTATATTCTGAACACCAATCGAACACACCACTTGTAAAACCAGCCTACTGTCTTCCAGGGAATGTCATCGTCGTGACTTATAGCAGATTTCGCAATGCAATCGAACACGACACGAGTTTGTATAAATTTGAATAACGTTATGTTATTTGAATCGGATTTGTGTAAATTTGAATAAAATTCTACTCAGGCTTTGTAAAAATCTAATGCTGTAAGAGTAAGGCTTTATCAGTACCGGATTGTGAAGAGGTTTTCTAAACTGTGTATGTGGTATTGTGGACACTGATAGCATCAATTTGGCAATTCAATTTCTATTCCGACGTCTGTGGTTCTTGCAATCCCACTATTGATATCTATGCAGATTAGTGGTAGTGACATTAGAACCACAGACTTCGGAATGGAAATTAGAATGGTGTAAATTGATGCTATCAGTGTTCCTGATACACATACAAAGTCGTCATTTTACAATCCCTTTAATGAATTTTAAAAAAGATTAAGATACTCCCCTATAGAAGGACTGGTCTAGGTATAAGACTCTGCTATCATTGTTATCTATATCGGATTTGTCAGGGAATGATATTGTATGAAAAGATAGCAAGTAAAATAGGAGATATTTATCCTGGAGGAATATTATAGTTCACGCCATGTCTGTCCTTGGTACTTGATCCCTTTAACTTGTCTTCCAGCTAAAAACGCCTTGGTTCACATCACGATATAGAAGTAACAATAGAATATAGTTTTATTCATGATAGAATTTCGAAATATTGTTTTACAAGAGTGCATGCTTCCCTGTTTGTCTGTTATTCAATGCCATCTTATCTTAACTTATCCCATCCCAATTCCAATCCCGACGATAATCTCGATTCCCATTCTCATTCTCATTCTCATTCCAAATCCCAATCCCGATTTCCAATTCCCAATCCCGATTCCAATTCCCATTCACATTCCTAATCCCGATTCCAATTCCCAATCCCGATTCCAATTCCCAATCCCGATTTCCAAATCCAATTAAATCCCTTTCTATATCCACCCATTAACGTTGACATCCAATCCAAGTGTAGCATGCTGTTTGTCTGTTATCCCATCCGATCCAGCCCCGATCCCAATCCCAAATCCAACCCCAATCCCAAATCCAATATCCATATTCATATCCACCTACCAACGGAGCTTTCAGTATTACATTTACATTTTCACATTTTCATTGCAGCAAAACGCATTTAAAAAACATTAAGCAGCTCTTAATACGAATACGGAATCAAATTTGGAATTCCACAGAGCTTTAGAACAATTATTGCAGACTCATTTCTTGTGTTAGGATTTGATCATCATATTTGTGCCAGCTTTCGTCAAGAATGTGAACGAATTTGTGACTTTATAGATATTTTGAATACGTTTTGGAACACATCAGAGCGGATTCCTTTACCGATTGGAATATATTGTGTCGTGTGAGATAAATACTGGCTTGTAGAAGATCATTTCTAAATTGTTTTGAACAAGATTGGTAGAGTTGTGTGGCAGCTCAGAACGGCCTGAATCTGTGATTGTTACTCGGAAACAGTTGTCTTTTTCCATATTCTGTGTCATTTGGAGTATAACTGAAGCACTTTTGGAGATAATTACCTAACGGTACGTATAATGTAATACATTTATGCTTTTTTGTTCTCTTTGGTGTTCGTTTTTGGAATGTGAACGATGCCAAATACGTTGAACTTTGGTTTTCTATTCTATCTATTCTGTCCATTGGTCAAAAACTAAAACTCGCAAAGCAAGATGGCCAATTATAACCAATCTGTGACATGAAATGGATTTAAGTTTTAAGTTTAATCAGTTTAAGGCTGGGCTATCAGATCGCATAAATGAAATGAAATGGAGTTTTACGTCCTATGAACAAGAGAGATGTTAATTGATGAGAAGAAGGTTATTGATTGGTTGAGATCATGTAGTCTGGAATAAACCAGACACTAATCTTACTCTCGTTTATCAAGATATTACTTATAAAACATGCAATTTCTGATTCCAAAATCAATCATTATATCTCCAGACTTCAAGTTAGATTCCCTGAAATTAAAATACCCCAAAAAACTGTATTTTCTTTAAAAAAAAAACAGGGCTGTAATTTCTGATTCTAAAATCAATAAAAATACTTCGAGACTTCAAGTTAGAATCCCTGAAAATTCAAAGCGAAAATCCATAACCTCAAGTTTGATTTTTATGCTTACTACATGTATTCTGAAATCGACTTATGAGGATGAGCAATACCCAAAAGTGCGCAATGAGAGATATTTTGCCTAGATAGCTGAATCTTGATTTCCTACGGTTTAGGGATCTCTAACATACATAGCCTGTAGCACCGGCGCATCGGTTTAATGATCCAAACGAACGATAAAACATTTTTTCCACGTCAGCTGAAATCTTGATTTAGCATCTGCGGAGACGAAGACTTAAATGACCATGTAACTTTAAATGAAATGACATATTGCCTTTAGAAGATTAAAGTATAAAAAAAGATTTTCCAATCTGTAAATGGTGGATAAATGTCAACGTAGTGTTCTTAGAACTTCTACTTTGACAGTTCTCTCGACGTGTGAATAATTATTTTAGCGTGTATTCTGACAACAATCCATTACAATTGAGTCCAGAACTGTTCTCTGTAGCTTTGAACAGCCATGTTACAATTTTAAAGAAGTGCTACAGCGAATATCTTGTGTTGCGTGAATGGATGTATTTTCGTGTATGTTCGTTGCTTATGCTGTTCTTTACAAAAAAAATTCCGTTATCTCATTGCCCACAGCAAGACCTTGTCCGTCTTCTTCAGTCAAGCAGATCCTTTGACAGTCGAAAATCGAACTTAATGTCACTGTCCAAATCTCTCTCACTGCGCACTGCATGGTGTTTTTGGTACCCTTTAGTTCAATTAAGTAGAGAATTAACCGAATACAGGACTGAACATGTCCAGTTAAAATTAATGATCCATTTATGATCTCCTTTTTCAGAGTCACAAAGCATCATCAAAATTTCAAAGATGGCGTCTCAAGGGAAGCAACCCATGTGTCGGTCATACTCAACAACCGGAAATCCAGACAGACCGGACGAAACATCAACAGAACAGTCGGAACGCAAACCAGTCAAAGATCACAGAACGCAAGCACGCTTAGCAGAATTCAAACGAAGCATTTCAGATGGAGGTTACACTCGTTCGGAATTACCGAAAAAGGAATTAACGTCACGTGGACCTAGTGGTTTAGCCAATGAAAAAACGTCGACTGAGCAGACGTCTGATGACGTCAAAGGTAATGGCGACGCCGGAGACGGGACTAACGTGAAGAAAATGATTTCGGAGTTGGAATTGATGTGATTGTATCGGATGTTTTAGGCTATTTGTATAATATTATTGTAAAGATGTTTGGTGGTTTATATTTGTGGACGTTTCGTCTTAAAGTTGTGGAGTAGGCCCAGTGAGAAATCCGTTGTAAATAACCAACACTTGTATTTGATCTTTTCTTCAACAATATCTGCAAATTTTTGTTGAAAAGAAAAAGATATTCAAGAAATTGCAGTTCACAAAACTCCCGTTTTAATGTTTTTGATCAAATAAAAGTGTGTGCTAGTCCCAAAAAGTAACATATCGACGAAGCTCTGTCAAAAGCGACGCCCACTCCCTTTTAAAGGGATTGCATAGATGTTTTCTAACCTTTGTATGTGTATTGGGGACACTGAAAGCATCAATTTGCGCCATTCCAATTTCCATTCCGACATCTGTGGTTCTTCCCATTCCACTAAAACTAACACGTTTTATGACGTCACTGATACACATACAAAGTTTAGAAAATCACTTTACAATCCATTTAATTCATGTAAAAATATCCTTCATTGGAAATGGTGTTATCGAACCTAAATTAACAGAACAGTGAAGTGTAACGCTCCCTTTCGTTTCACACATTTTCAAGCTTCTTTTAAAGCATTCCGTGTTATGTACGAAGCTTCAGAGAAAATACTAATTAAAATCTGTCGCCTGAAGTGATACATGGTTCTATTATTCATATTTCATTAGTGACACCATTGTAAATAATATCCAGGTTGTGTTCTTACGTTAGATCATTTTAATGGTTTGGGAAAAATATGACAAGAAGCGTAAAATAAGAAGCATTATCGGCCACGTTTTCCCCCAAATTTAATTTCTTTTCTTGAAAATGGCATTTTTTTGGGGTCCTCAACATGAATTTCTGTGTTACGAAGACAAATTTTGCGAGTTACCAAGTCAAATTCTCTAGTAACTCTTCGAATTTTTGAGTTACCAAGTCGAATTTGGACCCTAAATGCACTTTTAAAGTATAGAAAAACTTTCAAAAATCCCTTTAGATTCGTTTTTTGATTTTTCCAATATTCTCAAATTTCCATGTAGCCACGTAATGTTACGCAATGTACCGATAAACCCGATCCTTGGTTTCCATGGCAACCTGTATGTAATTTCTATATCTACAATGTTGATATTTTATATTCCGTTATTTAGCCACTAATTGTTCATTAATAATAAATTCTCATTTAATTGTGTCGATTTCGCAACATTCTGTTTGTATCGGGTACATTTGGGATTAAAGTTTTAGTCATTAAAACTTTAAAACGTCTGCGGATTAAAAAGTAAATCGGCTAAATTAGTCCATCCTGGACATTTTAATGTGGTCACTCTGGTTTTTATCATGTCAAATCGACCTGGCGTCAAATCGTCCAACGCCATTTTGGGTACATTTGGGATTAAAGTGGTAGTCATTAAAACTTTAAAACGTCTACAGATTAAAAAAAAAGTATATCGGCCAAATTGGACATTGGAAATTGTGTACGACCATGTCAAATCTACCTGGAGTCAAATCGTCCAACGCCAGTTTGGTCGTTAAGATAATTAGGGCTTGCCAGTGCCCATACGAGCGAGGCTGGTCAATCCGATAAGTCCCTCTAGTGGCAGGAAGTCATTTAGACCTTTAACTAATGATAACGTTCAATCGCTCTGGCAAATACCAAACAAAATGGCCCACAACGAGTGACCAGTCTCGCTTGTATAGGCTCTGGGCATGCCCGAGCAAATCATCCAAGTCAAGAAGCCAACCTGCAGCATTCTAAGAAAATCCTAATATCTAATTCCGAACATTCAATTTTCTTTTATGGCATTCCAAACCATACGGCAATCTTTGATAAAAGGCACATGTTCATCGAGTAATGGCCGACGTGCTTTGTTCTATAAATTTACTGCTGCAGAATCGTGAATTATCTTCTAAACCAACCGATAACCTATAAACCATCCGATAAAACTATAAACCATCCGATAAACTATAAACCATCCGATAAAACTATAAACCATCCGATAAAACTATAAACCATCCGATAAAACTATAAACCATCCGATAAACTATAAACCATCCGATAAAACTATAAACCATCCGATAAAACTATAAACCATCCGATAAAACTATAAACCATCCGATAAAACTAACACATAAAGTACATTAGCTATCATCTGGCCTTTCCAGCTATGAAATGATTTAAGATCTGACAGGGAAATTGCTACTGGTGCATTCGATATATCGTGCAATTGATGTATTCAGTAGATTTGGAAGCATTCGAATTACTGACACCGTGGGTGCACTTAATCTCATTGTCCTTTTAGAGGAATTGGGGGTGGGGTGGGGGTTTTGGAGGGATGTAGCGGTTTTTTTTTTTTGCTAGTGCATAGTTCTCGTGTGTGACTAGCATTTAACATTCTGACCACAGACAGACTGACAAAGTATCAAGTATTAGTCTCTGTGACTTTGAACAACCATGTTGTATTTTTGTGGCTGTTAACATTCTGACCACAGACAGACTCTAAAAGTATCAAGTATTATTATCTGTGACTTTGAACAACCATGTTATATTTTTGTGATTGCTCTAGCATTTAACATTCTGAACCCAGAGAAACTGTTAATGCATCAAGTTTTATTGTCTGTGACTTTGAGCACCCGTATTGGATGCATAGCTCAAAAAGGGACTACGCTAAAGAAACAATTCTAATCATTTTCCTGTCCTGTACGTTTAAGTCAGTGGGACATCGGGACATCGATGGCGACCCACTGCCAACGTAACACTTTTTGCTTTTTAGATGGATACTAATGTTTGATATTGGCTTTTAAAAGAATCCATACAAATTATTCCAAATGTCGTGTAAAACTTCAATTATTGGAAATCGATAGTGAAAGTCCATTTCTATATTTTACATTTAACTTAATTAACTTCGACAGACTGTTGAGTCGCTTCCCTGTCACTTTACTCCTTCTGACAAATAGTCCGAAACGTTCTTAGTTTTTTTTTTTTTTTTTGGTGGACTTCTGACCGGAGAAAGAGAAATAAATTTTGGATTCGTGGGGATTCATTCTGACAGCTAGTCCTTGATCAAACTTTGACCTTTCTTGTCTTATACGTACCCATTTACAATCATATATCGTTTCCCCAAAGGCAATAGGAGATACGTTTCTCAATTATTGCCAAAAGAGAGGGGAAGGGGGGCCTTTTCCCATCTGCTCTACGGTTAAGTTAAGGCAAGTTAAGAGGATGTTATGGACTAACTAACAACAAAATATAAATCAATTTTAAACTGAAGAATTATTGACTGAATGTTTCAACACATGTGTCCTCTGTGAGTTAGGTCGTTACGTGGAATTATTCGACACGTTCATCAAACTCACAATAGCAAACCAAAAACTCACTTTACATGCAATGGGTTTGTGATGCGCTATGTGTGTATAAACCAAAAGTATTGTAAGCGATGTAGGCTATAGATCATTTTAAGATGCACTGGGTTGATTTACATAATTGCAGAGTGATATCGGGTGTCATGTAAAGCAAACTCTGAACTTTTTGACCGGTTGTGACGTACCGATTCAAGTGACATGTGAACTACAAATGCACAGAGCGAAGCCGAGTAAAATCTTTAAAATCAGAATCCTATTATGAAACATCCAATATTTCAATATTTTCAGGGTTATTTTGGCACTGAGATATCCCCCTAAAAACGAAATAGGCCTACCTAAAGCTAGATTGAAAAAACGAAAACAAATACGTAACAACATTTTATATTTTATGACAATAAATTAATATAAATCTATAAAACAAAATCACGTGATCAGTTGGAGCAATCAATCCAGTTAAAATTATCACTTAAACAGTTCTTATTGACGTCACTTCCGCCGCCATTTTGTTCATTGTTCGTTACGGGCATCACATTTCTTCCCGCGCTTTTTCTCATATTCCTGTCGGAGCAGACTTCACCGTCTTTGAGATCTTCTGGTGTCAGTTCTATATTTGGGGGTACAAAGTCAGGTGACCACATATCGTCACTCATCGACCAATGAGAAACGACGTTACTTCTTTCGCTGTTGTTACGGCTGATTCTGTTGGTGCGTTCTTGTCTCGATGCAAAATTACCAGAAAATTCTGAAAATAATAAAGGAACAGTTATAGAAAGAGCTATAGATATGGTAGCCTGAATCATCCAGTCCCACTTTGTCAAACAAGAGTCGTCGTCTCTTGCACATTTCTGCAAGATGGCTGTCTATCATGATGATCAAGTCCCATGGTTTTTCTGAATGCTCAAAGCTGTTGTGGTAAGGAAAAAAAGTATCCTCGATCTGCTTGTAATTAAACTATTCTACATTGTGTGTAAGAGACTAATAAGTTCCCAGTCAAAGCGTTTCAGATGTAATAACTATTCCCTGTGGACCAATTTGTCAAAAGATAGGTCGTTAACGTCAAAATGAAATGAATGGAGTCTTACGTCCTGTTTTTCTGCACCTGTATGGGCTAATGAGGAAGGGAAAACACCATGCAGTGTATAATGAGGGAAATTTTGCAAGGACAGCGGCATTATCCCACTTATATTTCCATACAGAGTTGTCGTTCCTTTCTCTTTCTGTAATGTAACGGCAAGGAACTACAACTCTGTATGAGAGATTACAGGAAGAGACGCCAAATGTCTATTTTTGTGAAATATGGCTTACCTTTGTTTACAATTGGTACCGGAAATGCACCTGGTTTCTGAACCGGAAGTTCGGAATCAGTTACTTCCCCTTCTGACGACCAGAGCGAATCTTCGTCTCGTTTGTTCTTGAACCATTTCTGTACTGTTTTCAACTCGAGTTCGATCTCTGTAGCAACTGTAGTCAATATTTTATGAGATGGATGTCTACAATGGTTGAACAGTGCTTCCAAAATGGTTGTTTGGTGGTCGGAGAGGGATATCCGGACGCGTTTCGGCGACGGTTCCGATTCACTATCGCTGAATTCTGAAAGAAAAAAAGATATGTAAGAGACAAAATTAAAAGTTCTGAATTTTTATTGTAGAAATGATGATGCCGTGTGCAGTGGGGGGATTTTGGTCCAAAAAAAAAACATGGGCTCTCTTTTACAATCCTATGCGGAAACAAATCATGGAAACCTACCCTTTTCTTTGGCAATATCATAATCCTGACGACATATTAGTTTCCCGTCATCCCTCAGATAGAATTCGTCACCAGTGTTCAGTTCTACGTCACGTCCGATACATCTGAAACAGGCAGGATGGTAAATCTTCTCGTGGGCTCGTCTGACTTGCTCCGTGGGTGGAATGGGTTGGTTACATCCGGTACACCGGGCTCCAAACAATCTGAAAAGAACAATCCATTGGTTATCAATTGAAGGGAAGTAACTCTTATCGATAATAATAAATTGCATAAATTGCGGCATTGTGGGGCATATTGACTTTTACCGTGGACCATTTTGAGTTTTCCAATGAGGCCATTTTGGCCTTTTGGAATCCATTTTGACATGTCGGTGGCCATGTTGACCAGGTGCCAAGTTAATTGTAACTGAAAAAGTCAAATGCTTACCTGAAAAAGTCATCCTGGCAGAAGACTTGTGATCCGCGAAGGAAGCAGTCACGTGTTAATGTCAGATGACAAGCTGCACATCTCAAACATGCTGCATGCCACAAACGACCTTGAACTTTGAGTATAAACTGATCTAAGATGGCTTGGCCACATCCGGTACATGGTGGCGGTCCTGGAAATAGAAAATGACAGGATTAGTCCTGGAAAATCAAGGCAGATAACTCATTCCTACTTGTTCTAACTTGGTATTAGAGAATGAATGCTGTCAATGATTCACAGCAAATTTTCATTTCTTTGGGTCGTTTTCGAACCCATTGCCATAAGATCAGCATTCGGCGAAACAGAAAATTGTCTTACCATTAACATCAAGATGGCTGCCAATATAGCCTGATTCTCCTGGCAACGAAGAGGAAGTTGGTAAGGCAGCACTTCCGGTCATACTGGGATCACTATAGTCCGTTTCATTTAACATAATCATGATGTTTGATATATCCAGATTTATCGGTATATCCTGTTTTTAAATTGTCGATAAATGTAAAACAAAATGACGGAAGTTCAAAATGTATTAAAACCTTAGTATGTTGGACAACGTTTTAACAACGAATGCCACAATCAATGTCCAAGAACTCTACAACAATTCTACACTGTATCCATATATATCGAATACGGATTTTTAAAAAATATCACAATTCCTTTACATAGAGCATAAATTTCTTCAAATCTTTGTATCCAAACTGAACTTATGTTTTCTGATATCACAAACTTCGATCCTCCAATAACATTTATGGATCCCTTTTCCTCCGACCTCAGTGATGGTGGTTGTCTCTAGTTTTAAATTATGGTTCCCTTTTCTTCTGACCACAGTGGTAGAAGGTGTCTCAATAAACTAATGAACATGACATCAGTCGGAATATCTATATACGTTTTAGATAGACCTGGTAATTACATCCTCGCTTCGCTGACCACAATCTCAGACATCTTATTTCGACAATCATAACTTCATTCATCCTTCATCTCATCTTTATCAACCAATCAGCATCGTGTATTCAACCTCTTGACCAATCACAACTCTTCTAACAATTATCCTCTTGATACCTATTACGTCATCAAGTATGTCTGAAAGTTCTCACGTGTTAATTCGCGGATTATTTTTTAGCCTCGATTAATGCGGTATTATCCTTTTCAATTGGTTGTCAATAGGATGTTATGGTACTTGACGATTGAGGCTTTTGTCTGGAAATATCTAATTTGGGGTATTTTGAGCAGAAAATTGCAATTGTCGTGTCTGTGGTTAGAAAATCCTGAATAATTAAGAAAGCTCTCTGTTCAGTGTCAGAGAATTTAGTTTTTAACAGTTTAAAGAAATCGTCCTTAGAGATTTAGCCATTAGATTTAAACAGAAAACCAAACATAAGTCTAAATTGCAATTTATGAGTTCTATTTGGATAAAATATCTTGTACCGACCTTTTAATTAACTCCCAAGTCTCTAATTGGCACTGATTTTGATATCATGGGGATCGTGTCATTTTGAAATACGCAAGGGAGAAATTAAAGCAATTTAAATGTATGTACAGTATGACATATCGCTAATTTGGATTTGAGTTATATGATTTGTTATAGAGGCACACCTGATGCCTTGTTTTGGTATATTCAGATTTTCCAACAGTCCCCCCGCTATCTTGTGGTTTTGGGGTTTGACAAAAGGCTATGTCGGGAAAAAATTAATTGTACGGCCATATATTGCAAACAGTTAAGTAGGCTAATGCCGCTGTCTTTGTGAATTTCCACCATTGCCCATTGCATGACGTTATCTTCCCTCTAGATATATAGGCTGTCCAAAATAGGAAGGGATAGAAAAATAGGATCTATACGACATTCAACTTAATTTTTATTTTTTGCTTGATAAATTAATGAATGAATACGTTTTTTTCTCCAATTAATTAAAAATTGAACATTTGTTGAAATTGTCATCGCGCGTACAGTACCGACATCCAAATTGAAAACTTAACGTCGAAATGATAACATCGATAATCTACTTTAATCCGCTTAATCAGGGGTATTAGTCTTAATCTGATACCTCTATTGTTAAGTCTTAAGGGAGTAATTACTCTTCTTTTCTTCTCCACTAATCTTATTTCGTGTTTTACCTTCCGGTTTTGTTCTCAGTGTGAAATTTGTACGAAACCGTCTGTCTGATTGCCACTTAGGACGTCTGAAGAAGTACACATAAAGTGATTACGTCATTCAATATGTCTGGTTTCGTTATTAACAACTTCTGCTGATAAAGGAAGTAGATTTTAACAATTACTTGTGATTTTTATCACCGTCCGATTGAAAAAATGATGATTTCTGTTGATTTTAAAGATGGGGACGTGTCGTTAGTGAAATGAGTTGGTCACACCCCTATATTTTGGTGTTTGTTGGTGTTTGCTTCCCTCAAAAGCTTCTGTCCTGAATAGATCAGAGTATTTTTGTTGCTAGCGATTTGTACCATTCCAATTCAGTGGTGCTTCTAGGAATTATAAGGTAAAGGGGCCGATCATTTAAGACAAATCGTATTTTATGTCTATTAACGTATTGCAATGGTTTGAAATCCGTCGAGAGAAAAGAAATGAAAATCTAAAAGACGCAACCAATTGTTTTCATTTCCGTAATGCTTTAAACAAATTTGTAAGTGAACTACTCACTATTTTGGAAGAACCTTATAGAAAATTAGTTGTGGTCTAGCGTCGATGACAAATAACCAGAAGTTATCCCCCTTTTCATGTAATGCTCATGAAAAATGTAATGCTTGCAAAATGAACATTGTATTTAACTGGTTACTTTAATGAGAGTTATCTCCCTTTCTACGGAAAGCTAGAATAAATGGATTTTCTTGTCTATTTTTGAGCACCGATTTGTATTAATCCAATTTTCAATCAGATGTCTGTGGGTCTTGCAATTCCACTATAGGCATAAGGCATATGTGTTTTCATACGATGTGCAATGAAGAACATTCCGGGTTCAAAAATTCAAGGTATCATCTCAATCTATGCCAGGATTGTACCCGTGGACATTCAGGTTAGCGAGCAAGCGTTAAATTTACTGCACCACCAAGGCACCATTTGAGAACAGGATAGACCATCTTCGCCAAAAGGGTTACATGTAGGCTACTTTGTCCACCAAGGTAGCAATAAAGGATGATGACTTCATCATAACCCCCACCCACGTGTCTCAGCACGTGAGAGTAGGTTTATTCTTTTATTAGAAAATCACGACATGTTTGCATCCTGTTTCTATTTTTGTTGATGTCAAAAATATCTTGGCTAAAAACAGAAGAATATATTTGTCAATAATAGAACGGTTTTGAAGGTCCTTCATGTTTTCCTGCTTTAGCAATAAACAGAAATATGACGGTGATTACAAAACTATGCTTTGAATACATAAGTCGAGATCTATCAGCCATGTCTCGCCTTTTAGTGATACAGGTCGGTGGGGAGGGGAGTGTCGGGAGGATGCTTTGGCATAGAGAAATAGAATAGTCGTTCTGCCTATGGAACAATCAAGTTTCGCCTTTCTGTCATACAAGTCGGGTTGTGGGGGATGTATTGACATGGGGAAAAAGACTAGTCGTTCTGCCTATGGAACAAACTGGATGTGCGCTTTACGGATCCCTTAACAGTAAGAAAATGAGTAGGCGAACGCCACTGTCATTGGAAAAATTAGTATTGGTTAAGATAAAGCTATGTACAGAATTCCCATGTGCTCGTAACCGTGCACGTTTTGTTAGAAATTGGACAAATGTAACTACTATTTAAAGATTAATCTGCATTTTAAAGCTTTTTTCTTACTATTTAAACACTTTTGAATCCAACATGTTTACATGGATCAGTAAAAAAAAGTGGTATTAAATCTGTAAATCTTTGGCATTAAACTTGCCACATATTTTCTGTAATTTTAACAGAGATATTTTAACAGTGTATATAATTAAGTAATTAATCTTAATAACTAGGGTATGTGACGTCATGTAGGGCGACTAACGCTCTTATGTTATTAATTTATAAAATCTTTTAAAAACTCCGCTGAATCCTGCTGCGACCCTGGTGTTATTAAAATATTGTTTGAAATAAACGGACAATAGATGGCGCTGCTGGACGTTTTCATGGCTGTACTTGTTTAACTAAACCGCATGCACTTTGTTGATCGATGATACTATCGATAAGTTTGGTGCGTTGAAGATTTTTAGATTTGATAAAATTGTGACTATGGCGACTAAGTTAACCCAACAATTTTGTATTTTTGTTTGCTGTTTTGCAGCCTTTTCATGTTGTTTTAGTGGGGTTGTTTTTGTTAATAGTTTCGTGATGGCTTTGCATTGGGTGTGCTGGGTCTGTCCTAAGCTTCGTTTCTGCTGGCTTTGCTCAGCAGCTTTTTTTCGTGCTAGCTCTGCTCTCGGCTCTGCCCTGCAGCTTCATTTCTGATTTATTGCTTCTTGTGTGCTCTGCTACTCCGTCCTCTTCAGCTCCTTGGTCCATTGCTCTTTGCAACCTTTCCACTTATTTTGCGCTTAATCTTTTGGTAATGCTTTGATTAGGTTACATTTTTCTAAAATTGCCAGGAACCGCAGACTTATGAACGGAAAATTATGAAAACGTAGAAGCTGTAAGTGTCTCATTCTTTACACTTCGGAAAGCTAGAATCTTCGTCTGACTGCCTTTAAACCTATCTGATGTGTAGAGAAGCGAAGAAAAGCTGAACTTGATCCTGTTTTCCAACCGACTTATTTTCACTGGAGATTATTAAGACGAAGATTTTCTTGTCGTGAGTTTGGAGATGACAATGTTTATAAAAAACAGACTCAACTTGTCAACATTTTTCTTCCAATACTTGGAATGCTGACAATTTGGTTTGATTTTTTGTACTTTTTTTATGAAAATTGTATCCAAGTTCAAAAGGTTTTGAACGTATACCTATACATAGCAGAGTCATATAAGAATTTTTGGAATATTTTCCAAATTGAAAAGTGAATAGTTTAAGCAGAAGCTACAGAAAAAACAAAACGAAGGATCATGTAATGAACTTCTTGATATGCAGAAAGATTTTGAGAATCACAAAGCTGCTAGAATATCTGCTTTCATGGAATAATTGTGATCTGAATTTTAGCTCTTGGAAATTCCAGAAAAATGAAGATGTTAGTGCCAGAACTCTCTCAGTATTGCTTCCATTTTAACCTTAAATCTTTTTCTGCATTCTACATGTCCTCATTAGCCCATACAGGTGCAGAAAAGCAGGACGTAAAACTCCATTTCATTTCACTTTATTCTATCTTCTAAGTCTTTGATTTTGCAGGTGCCATAACCATTGTAGCACCACAACTTCTTATTTTTTAATCTCACCCCGCATTTTAAGTCTGGGAATGAATTTGGGCGTGCCAGAACCATGTTGGCGCCATTTCCTCTTAAGCAGAAACTTTACTCCGTCTTGGAACTCTGATTCATAAATATTTTGGTGCCACAGAGCACGTGCAACCTTCACCTGAAAGTCTTGAAGAAAAGAACCAAGGAACCTTTCAGTTCTAAGATGGATTTTATGAAGCATTTATAATTCGCTTCACTAATACTTCTTTTATAGTAATCGGATTAGGCAGAACCCTGCGGCGAATTGAACTCAGGTGTTGTCGCCCTTTAATTTTCACTCTTCTGTAAAGGAAAGCACGGACAGTCTTTAATACAGATCAAAAGAAAGATGGCGGCTTGTAATCCTTTACAAATGGAAGTAGAATGAAAAGATGTAGCAAAAGATGCTAGTTTTCATCTGGTAATCCCCTCCGTCACGATATTAACATTCATAATTCCTGCTTTTAAAGGCAGCAAGTCTGGTAATATTTTGTTTCACCATGAGGGTCATTTTGAAAGTCTCCTTTCTACGGAAATGTGTTGCAGAACGTTAGCTAAACTTTGGTAGTTAAAGGGATTGTAAAGAGGTTTTTATAAACATTCCGACGTCTGTGGTTCTTGCAATTCCAACAAAACTAAAGCGTGTTATGACGTCACTAATAGAGATCTACATAGATATCAATAGTAGCTTCCGCTAGATGACTGAGTGACATCATAAAACGCGTTAGTTTTAGTGGAATTGCAAGAACCACTGAAGTTGGTATGAAAATTAGAATGGCGCAAATTGATGCTATCAGTGTCCCAGATACACATACAAAGTTAAGAAAACCTCGTTACAATCCCTTTAATTTAGGCTAAATTGGCTGTGTTTTATTGGAAATCAAAAACCTAATTTTATATCATTGATATAGCAGAGTATGCTTACTCTTCTAGATACCTGATACTACTTTTCATTATGAAATATTTACTCATTTATTGATATACTTCATTACCAGTATACATTCATTACGAGATTTGTTTTACGGTTGGGATCATTCGTGGGTTAATTTTGATAGATGGAATTACAGGAAGGGAGACCTTGAATGTTTTTAAAATGATCAATATGTTTGTTTATTTCAATCTTAATGGAGTGGGAAGCTTATCTCAGTTGAAAGTAAACACAACAATTACAAACCACCGGTGTTCTACGGAAATGGCTTAAATCTTTTTCAGTTTCTACACGTGCGTGCTTTTGTTCGGAACTCTTCTTGTCTCTGCATCAGAACAATTGGGGTTATTTTGTTCAGATACCGAAGGCGTTGGATCATTTGATCTATCAAGAGTTTTCGAGTATATTAGTTGCGTAACCCTTGCATCATTAAAAAATTTGATTGGCCGAGTATCCAGGCTAGGGAACTTGGAATGGAGTTTTACGTCCAACCTTTTTGCACCTGAAAACAAAAAGTATTCTAACGAACAAAAATATCGATTTAGCTCGCTACCTAGCCAATGTAAATCCCGCAATCAAAGTGTTGTTATTTATTTTTTATGAAGGCAATAAAAATTCACTCCAATCCGTCCATTAACCTGTATTTTATACCCTAACCCCTCCGTCGAATCGTCATTAAACAGCGCTAACTTATTACACTCCATATGTCCAAATGTAAGCAGACGACACGCATCATTACGCCACGACAATCACTGCTTCCAAAATTAGTATTTAAGAAATTGCGAGAGCGGGGATATTCAAAACGATATCTTCGCAGCATTAAAAGTAAAACTCTTTCAGAAATTGAGAATCGGAACACAATCCTCGTTCCGATAAACTCTAATCAATCTTTCGGATCAAGACCGTGCAGTTCTACAAGATGTAGAACCTGCGAGCATATTTTAACAACCAATTCCTTCTCTAATAAACATAACGGTAAACAATTCCCTATCGACGGTGAGCTTTCTTGTACCAGTACCAACATTATTTACCTAATTTCATGCGATAAGTGTCATTTACAATACGTAGGCGAAACTAAAAACTCTCTGAGAGAAAGAATTAATGGCCATCGTTTCGACATCTCCCACCATCTAGATAAACCTATTGGGAACCATTTCAACTCAACCAATCATTCCCTCGCAGATATGAAGGTGACACCCATCGAGAAAGTTATCTCTGAAGAAGACATCAACCCAAAGACTTCAAGACTGTACAGGGAGAGCTTTTGGATGAATCAACTTAAAACCATTTCACCCTCTGGATTAAACATACAGTTTGACTCCCAAATTATACCATTTGTTGCTCCATTTAATACTGTTTCTTGCCAAGCATCCAAAATTATCAAAAGATACCACTTACAGTTGCAAAATAGTTTTCCTACCATCTTTTACAAAAAATTAGTTATAGCCTATTCAAAAAATAAAAACCTTCAAGATATACTCATCCGTGGTCGACTTGACCCCACTGATGATTTTACAGATTAATTGAGTGTTTTCATTTCATATTTTTATATAGGACTATGAAGCAAGTTATATTCTATACAAATAGCCATTAATTACTTTTTCTTTCTATTCCAGAAAATTTCAAACACAACCCAGCAATATTCTTTTATTTATGCATTTGTATCTCACGAATTGTTTCAATGTCTTCTTGTTTTTTTTGTTTTTTTTTTTTTCATAGATTGAAATTATTATAAATTTCTGGATTAGGTCCAAGAAGAATTATGTGATGTTTCTTTTTCTTTGATTTTCATTGCATATTTATAGCATCACATTTATTTTAAACACAACTTTAACCCTGTGCCAGTGCCTTCTATTGAATAGTAACTTGTTGCTGTTCAATCACCCTAATCTCTAGCTTGAATGATTACGCGATGTGATATAGTTCGGATCCCATCTGTCAATTTTTTGGTGTAGCCTTGAATATTAAGTCCATTTTTTGAGGATATAGAACTGAACGTAAAATATGATTTTGACTATTTGGAAATAAATGGATTATTTTGTATTTAAAAGTTTATAATTTTCTTTTTAGTACATGTAGCTCCATTTTCGAATTTGATCTCGTATATCCAGACATATCATATCTATTACCAAATATTTCTAAATCTACCAGGACAGTGGGCATGCCCGTTTAAAGAAGTCTTTTTTTCGCTTTCTTTCTGTTTATGACGAAAGGGTGTGCTCTTTCAATTTATTTTAGTTCCGACTGTCATTTATTAGAAAGGATATCCCCCTTTAATTCTTTTATTAACTCTATTATTAGAGAGGCGTGCTCCTTTAATTCTGTTAGTTCCGATTGTAGTTTGTAAAGTTGCAGGGTTCCACTGGAATCATAATGGAATATTTAAGCAGCCAACGAAGCAAGGCAGTGTTCCCATATTCTCTATTGTGAAGTTGAAATGAAGCCAGAACTGCCATGTTTGTAACAGTAATTAAACTAAATTGATTAACTGTTTTCAAGCCAGTTTGCTAAAACCGCTAAGCTCTCTCCACTTCATTGCTTTTATCTGATTTCATTGGAGAGGATGAATAATTGAATGGGAGGATGGAATGAATGAATGAGGGGGGTAAGAGAAATGAATGAATGAAGGGACCGTAATTTAGCAAGCAAGCCTCAAATGTATTTAGCTACTCAACGTACAATAGAAGATGAATTTTATTTCAGTAAGTTTTATGAATTTAATCAAAGGGAAAAGAAACATTACAACAAAATAGGCCCGTAGGAAGCAGTTTAATATTGGGGGTGGGGCAAATTGTGCAAAAACTCATTCTCAAGGGTGGTGTTGCAGAATTCAATGCCTTTGAGTTGGCTGCTCCTGCCTTTAAAAAGCAATTTCGATTTTACTGGTCCTAACAACAAACCAGTAAGTCCTTGTTATATCTTAAAAATAAACAAATAGCATTGCTTCATTCATAAATGCCAAAAGGGCCTGCAAAAGAACCTCTAATAACAAAACTCTATCATATTTGATATGGAACTGTATTTGACTTTACCTTTAAGAGAAAGTTAGAGTTGAAAGCTGATATTTATTGATACTGTATCAAGTCAACTGTATACCATCTCGCCTGTCAATCATTACAACTTTATGAAAGAAAATATTCTACCAGGCTATGATATAGTTCCTCCGTCCAACAACCTCGATCTTCATAGGCTGATATTTAGAATTCTGAATATTGAAGTCTTTCATTTAGTGCCATTCAGACTCCAAAATATAGAGGCATTATTTGGTTTGTCACGTACATTTTGCAAAAATTCAAAAACGACATAGTGTATTGACAGTAAATCCCTTTAGTGCAGACATATTTTCGTTCTTGTATTATTCCAAAATTTTCAAGCAAAATGTATTACTTCGTTTCTTGTTTTGGTTACGTACAACATTTCAACCATATCAAACGAAACGAAATTGTGTCAATTTACACGATTATATAGGACTGGATCTTTAGTTTATTTACGTTGACAACATAAGATATTTTTATCTAAATTGATTCTTTGTCAAAAGAGTTCCGAAGTGATATTTTTTTTTTTTTGTAAACAATATTTTATTCATAAGAAAAGGATAGGAGAACAGGCTTACGCCTATGCCTATGAAACCTCCTCTCCCAGTGATATTTGGCGTGCATATAGGCGAAATAAAGAGCACATGTACTCAAAATTAAAAAAAAGATTGTTTATATAATTTCTAATATGGAATGCATTTATAGGCCAATCTTACCGCATGTTCCCTATGCAACGTTAGTTCGTACCGTTGCTAAAGGAACATTACTTTCAGAGGCGTACTGATGAACCTACGTGACACAGCGGTTCTAAATATTAGCGAATGATCTTGTCTTAGAATGTGAGTATTCTTTCTATTTTGACAGGCTATGAAAGTCTGAGTGTCAGGAAATGTTGGAATATGACAAGTAGACAATACCAGGAACCGAGTCTTTCTTCGTACAATCGATTCTTACTAAACCGCTTTTAATTTAGATCGATCGCTTCTACCAATTCGTCTTTCAAAGTATGAATATATATTTCTTTCATGTAGAACATTTTTCTTATTGCATACTTCATTGGGTTGTATCTTTGGTTAGATCCATTGAAAGCCAGAATTTAGATGAATTTTTTACTAAACTGCTTTTAATTTTGATCGATCGCCTTTCACATATTTGTCTTTCAAAGTATGAAAATATATTCTCTTATATAGAACATTTTTCTTATTGCATACTTCATTAGGCTGTAGGTTTTGTTAGCCCAAACTGAATTTGTCTTTCAAAGATTGGATATATTGTCTTATGATGACATTTTTATGGGTGATTGTGTACTTTTTGGCATTGCCTGTCTGCATTAGCCCCAACTGTAGCACAGAATATGTCATAACTTTTGTGACTTACATATATACTTTTGCGGGTAGCCAAGATATCTTCACTCTTACTTCAATGCTTTACATAGGATCGAACTACTTCAAGAGAGCACCAATAACCCCGTAGCACCTTACCACCCCCTCCAAATTAACTTCAAAATAATCCCACAGCTGCCTCTCCCAAGGTAATAATATAAGAATTACGTCAATATATTTCCCTGATTTCTGTGATCGATTCGAGCTGTTGATTGAATACGGATTGTCACGCGAATCACGGAAAGGTTTCTTTTGTTCTGTATGTTATCGTGTAGCAAAGCTTGACAAATTCTTTCCGTATTCCTTCTCTACTCCTTTGTTTTTCCAACAATTGGAAAGCTGGAGCCCAGAAGAATCGGAATTAAATCAGAGACGAATTTCGTGTCGGATAAATATTAATTTTCAGTTTCGAAATTTCATATTTTCAAGGAAGAATATTATATGATTCATTGATCCATTTTAAAAGAATAATTTCCTCAATGCACACTGCATAGTGTTAAACGAAAGGTCCTGAATTCATCAAACTTCTCCAGAAGGTCAAGATTAGTAGACCAAACTTGTATTTAGAGGCCAGGAGACTGCTTATTTTCTGCTTAAGGAAGGTGGCTGTGATATTTAAGGCATAACTGTTAGTTTGTTTTCGGAAAAGTTATCCATAGATTAAACTAAGGCTGTATTCTCGGAAACTTAGCTAAGATCGAATCCAGATTTTAAAGAAATACTGTAATCTGATCTGATAATAAAGCTAATTCAATATATATATTATATAAGTGATTAACGAATCAGATTGACTGGAACACTAAACTCATCTTAACTTAAATCTTCGAGAACAGGTATCTCGATCATTTTATTATGATAATTATGAAGAAATTTATTTGTACTGGCCGTAGTTTGGAAATTGTCCTGTTATACAGGTTTTACTGGGTCAAAATGAAAAAAATAAATAATGCAAATTTTAAGAATTGATAATTTTATTTTTGATCATGGAATGACATATAATAAACCGAGACAAAAATATTTAGAAATCATCATTAACAAAAACAATATTAATCCGAAATATTCTGACAAATATTATGAACCTTGAAGGGCTTGACGAAAACTTTTCAAATATATTGAACACATTTAAGTCAAAGATACCAAAGTACTTGATAAAGAGGTTTTCCATCTGGAAAAATATAGCTTCTATATACACCATTTTATTAAAATCTGTATAATATTTCTGAAGAATATTTAGACATCGAGGTCATATTAGTCAGAATATTTCGGATTAAAACAATATGCAAGTAAAACTTTAAGTAAACATGTTCGTTTTTATTTACAATTTAAAAAATAAACATAAATAATAAATATATTTAGCTTAAAATAAACAAACAGTAAACAAATAAATTATACCAAATAACAATACTGATCTATTTATAATGGTGGCTGGTGCTAGGGTTCGAATCCTTCGTGAAGAGCAAAATGTGGAAAATTTGCATATTGAATGAATAAATTTGCATATCTAAAAATTCAAATTATAAAAGCTTTTTTTTTACTTAAAAAAAAGTGTATCGATATGCAAATCGGGATTTTAATTTTTTTCGTACCAAAGCCATTATAAAAAGAACGTTTTTAAAATAAATTAATACAAATTTCTTTTTATTTACAATAAAAATTAAATTGCACGAAATATTTGAGCAAAAAGTAAAAACACAAAATATTACTAACAAAGGACTAGGCGGGTGGGAACATATTGAAGGAAAACGTTCATATAATTCTTAGGTTTCTGGTTGTTGTCCAGAACACAGTATCGAACGGGTCTCGTCGTGTTGTCCAGAACAAAGTATCGAACAAAGTCAAGATCGTCACATCGAATGCAACCTAATAGGGCATTATAAAGAAACGAAAATATAAATAACAAAAAAAGAGTAATGACTAGAGTGTTACTCATCAAAGGGAGATAATCACAAAAACATAAAGACAAACATATACAAGGGTGAAAGGTCAATATGAATAAATTATATAACATCTCGAGGCTGATTGATGGGGATGTCATGGTAATTGATTAATAGTGATTTTTTAAAAACAATTTCAT
Organism: Lottia scabra; assembly: GCA_029955415.1. Taxonomy (NCBI): domain Eukaryota; kingdom Metazoa; phylum Mollusca; class Gastropoda; family Lottiidae; genus Lottia; species Lottia scabra. The sequence goes on along the minus strand of JARJEI010000014.1, from coordinate 1,197,760 downwards.
GATTTAAGTACGGAAGTGATAAAACAGAGCGAACAATTCCGATCGCCTCCGGGAATTTCCGATAATCAACGGAAATGTGCAGTTTAATGAAAAATATGTCGGAAATGTCAACGGAAATGCTCGATGATTTCCGGATGCATCGGATTATCCACGGAAGTAGCTTCACAGTTGACAATTCATTTTCATTGATTATCGGAAATTGCCGTTGATTTCCGAAATTTGTCGATGATTGCCGGAAATAAAATGAATGAACCGGAAGAACAAAGCTCTGTTCAAAGAAGAAATCAAAAGATCAAATGTTAATTTTTTACAGTGTTGTGTTTTTGACGTCAGTTTTAAATAAAAATGGTATCATTTCGTTTCGTTTTTATTTTCTGTGTATAATGTACGATACAATCGTTTTCGTACACAGTTTGTTTGGAAAATGAAATGAAACGAAATGATAGAGAATATTTGAATTGTAATGGAATTGTAATTGAGATTCAGAAAGTGTTCAAATGAAAATAAATATATTTCTGTTAAATTTTGTAAAGAACAATAGTACAAAAGTACAATGCAATAAAAAACACGTTTGAAACCCGAAGGCTCAAAAACAACAAAGCCACACTGGCAAACACAATAAGGGCACACATTAAGTACAATGCCGCAGTTAAGTATTCCATTTCGGCCATTTTGTCGGCCATTTTGATTTAAAGTTTTCACATTAATGTAACATTATATACAATATATATTTGTAAGTTTTCTATTTTTTTCTATAAGTTGTTTAGGAATAACTTTAATCATTTTCACAATCACATTCATAGCGAGTATTTATAGATTTAGGTCATAACGATTGGTTGCTTTGCCGAAATGCACGTGCATTCGACTTGAAGACACATATTCGAATATGTCTTCAATATAGTCTTGGAAAGTGCATGTTCTTAAATGCACCCCATGCAATTTTTGTCATATAGTCAGCATAGGCTAAGATCCATCACATTTCCACATAGGCCTACACTAGCGTTCGATATGCACGCTCGGTCAATTTTCTTAGTAAAGCCCAAGTCATTGAATCTTTATGACAGTCGGCAAAGCACACCAACCATATGTGTAATCTCAAAAGGTCCTCTTCATTTGTACAACAATTTTTAAAAATAATAAATTAACATTTTTGTCCAAGAAAAGTCATCAATACACCTCGACGTGATTGTGGGATCCCTGAAAATCAGGGAATCCTCCAGAATGTTCGTCGACGTCACCAGGCATCATCCGTTGCCCATGGTTACCACCCATCATCTGCAACGATTCAAGGGGCATCATTGGTTGATGTGACATAGAAATTCCCGGCGATTGTCGACCCATATAATGTGGAAGTTGATTGAAAGGTCCCCAGCAACCGTCGATAGGTGGCGATCCATTACTTCCGGTATTTTGACCTTGACTCATAAGGTCATGGTCTAATGGTGTAGTGGAACCGTACAGATCATCTGAAAGTCTGCCTGTGTTAGAATCGAGATCATCTAAGTTTCCTGAAAGAATAAACAATTCCATATTATAGATCTGGATGTAGCTTTTAATGAGTTTCAAGTTGGTGATCGTATTTATGCTTATGTTCTCCAGGAAAATGTTGCAAATGGGTTTTATAAGACCTTATTCAAGTTATCTAAGGACCATTATAGAAGAATTGTAAGAACCACACAGGTCTTACTGAAAATTGGAATTGGAATGGTAAAAATAAAAAAGTCGTGAAAACCTTTATACAGTCGCTCTTACATTTACCTGGAATTTACCAGTTTGATAAAGGATATCACGAGGCCTCAGTACCCTGCGTAATATAAACTCTATCTGGCGAAGAAAGAAGCCTTACCTTGAAAAGATCCAGTAGTCATACCATCTTCAGATCGTTCATCGGCACTGAGAGAACTATCTAGTTCATCTTCTCGCTTCACTCTGAAGTATGGATTCCATCGGTTACGTCCGGCGTCTTTCTTCAATCTCTTTTCTTTTGCTCGTCGATTCTGGAACCAAACCTGAACGACTCGCATATCCAGACCAGTTTCAGCACTCAGTTGTTCTCGAACATGCCGGGCAGGTTTAGCACTCTCGTTGTATGCTCTTTTCAAGTTTTCCAGCTGCTTGGCGTTGATGGTGGTTCTCGGTCGTTTGTTTGAGGAGTCCATTTCGTATTCTGAAATAGTCAAACCTTTAAAATCTGAGTTGAAGCTGGCAATATTGGGAAGGAAACATTTTAATTTGAAGAACAGTTTGTGACATTTTTGAGGAAATATAGGGAAAGACGCTGTTGCGAACACAATGCTGATGGCTTTACGAAGACACGTGTACTGAAGATTGCACATTTTAGTACATGACATGTTGCGTCTTCTAATGCGAGTCTACGTGAATGAAAAACGAAGACGCATTGCAGGGGAACGTTTGAAAAAATTTCCTGAAGACGCTCTTGCCAATACAATGCTGGATGTGGCAATATTGGCAGGAAAACCTTTCAGTAAAATTTTAGATTGCAGTTCTGTAATGTTTTGCGTCTTCGTATCTACGGCTTTTTGTTACGCCTACGTCAGTTTAAGTTTAAGGAGTGAAAATTGAACAAACCTCTGGCCTTAGCTGTTTCATAATCTTCTTTACAGACGAGTTTCTTGTCTTCCATCAGATAGAATTCATCCCCAGTCTTCAGTTTCTCACTGCACATTAAACAGGCGAAACAATCCAGATGGTAGACATAATCCTGGGCTCGGCGTACAATCTCTGTTGGTGGTATACCTTTCTCACACGCCGCACACTTAGTTCCAAACCTCCTGAAATTACAAATAATGAATGAATTAAATAACTTGAATAAATAAAATAAATTGGCATAAATTGAATTAATAAATTGAATAAATTGAATTAAATAAATTAAAATTAAATAAATAAAAGACTAAATTGGCATAAATTGAATAAATAAATGAATTGGTTAAATAAAATGAATTGAATAAATAAATTGAATAATTAAAGAATTAAATTGAATAAAATAAATAAATTGGCATAATAAATGAATTAAATAAATGAATTGAATTGAATAAATAAAATAGATATCAGTTTCTGATACAGTTAAAGCTAAATAATGTGAAAACACATTGCAGTGAGCAACGAGGGCAATTTTTCTTGAATAATTTTGAAAATTATTATTATTATTATCATATTATTAAATTTCGTGTTTATCTGATAATATTTGGTAATAATTCTATTTCGATGTCGGACTTGTCAAATAATGTACAATTTTGTTTTATTTTGATGGATCACTGTACTGTGATTTGCTGGAGGCGTATTCATTCGAGTTCAATTTGGGACATATTCGTAGGATTTTTGTGATTTATTCTAGAAATTAATGATTTGGGTTTGTTAGAAATATTCGTATGACGTCAAAAGATGTATTTATATATAAATAAAACCAAAAAAGTTTCTGGTTCTTCGAACTCGTATAATTGCTGAAATGTTTCGTAGAGCAGAACCCTTTCTTGTACTGTAAGCGGCATCTGCCTTGGTTCAGAAGGCCGTTCAAAAAGAGTCCCTGTTAAAGGACACTCCCTAAGTAGGGCTTCAAAAGAAAATCTTTCGTACGATTAGGTTCAATGCAAGAAAGACTGCCTGTTAAAGGACACTCCCTAAGATCCGATTCCAAAATAGCTTCAAAAGAGGAAACTCGCAGTTTAAGGTACATGTACTATGATATTCTGGGCATGGGCTATATCGAGCAGCTACTTGGCGATAGAGATCTGCATTGTACAATACAATATCAATTTCCCACAATGCTACTCGTAGATAACATCTCGTTAACGAGATACGACGTGAAGTTGATATTATACGCTTCGCGGAGCAATAACAATGGCGGCAAATACGGGACATATGGGGCAAATCTGGTAAAAATCATACAAATTTAAGAAAATGTCGTTTTTACTGTTAGAACGCCGCCTTTTTCTTTTATCTTGACAAACGAGGCATTGAATCCGTATTGTGTCCCTATCAATTAAAATAGTCAGTGAGTCGAAGCGGAAGGACATAAAATGGGTTTATGGGATACGGATGAAGTCGTGTGTATGTACCTGTAGTTTGTTAAACCACCGACTCGCGACTCAAATCACCTGATATCACTCTTCCATTACCTGGTCCATCTGTCACGTTAGTTTTACAGCACCTTAAATTATGCAATTAAGCCCTAATTTGTTTTTAAAGGAGCGATCTCATCTTTTTTTCTTGTCGTTAATTTTAAAAGTAAATTTCCACTACAAAGTTTCCATAATGAAAATTTTCCGTAATGTGCCTATCATAGCATTATTCATGTATTTTTTATTTCATTCAAAACTATTTATAAAAACGCTAACGCGATTAAAATAATTCATCATTTTCAAAATAGAAAATAACAATCTCATTAGGATATTTTTTGAATTTTGTTTACGTAAATAGAATTGTGTTATTGTCATTGGCCTTTTCATGTTTTACAGCTCAAAAGAATTCAAAGAAAAATGCCGAGTACGATTGTGTAATGATTAAAATTAGCTGAATTTATACACGAAGTAATCAAAGACAATATATTAAAATAAAAAATATATATTTGTCTCAGAAATCTTTTAACTATTGTTAAAACTCAAAGCAAAGCTTCACTACTCCCGACCGAAATTAAAAACCACAACCATCAAGAATATATTATAGTTAGATAAAAATTATTGAGACCGGTTTTGTCTCGTACTGGACGATATACGTAATCAATAAACAATTTTGATATACCTGAATTTGTTTTAATTCGTGACGTCATTACTCCCGAAATGTTCAGACCCGAACACTTGTTTTAAATGAATCTTTGAATATTTATGCTATTGAAAAAATAGTCCCTTTTAATAAAACTTCGTTAACATTTTCAATCAACGTTATCTATGATGAATATGCGATATAACTATTAAATTTTTCATTCGTGACGTCATTACTCCCGAAAGGGCGCTGAAAAAATCATAAATTTCAGGTAAAATATTCCATTTAATGAATCTGCGTTTATAATTTTCAATCAACGCTATCTACGATGAATAAACAATACTGTTTTACCTGCTAAATTTTTCATCAGCTTTTTATGTGCCGTCCATTATCAAGCTAGGTTCATAATTAAAGTACCTTCAATAAAACAAATCTGTGTACGTACTATAGGGACCATGTTAGCTTTATTTAAGATTTGACGAAACAATAAAACCCATATCTAACTTATTAATTATGTACATCTTCTTTAGTGCACGTGAAATCATTCAGAATACGTAATGACGCAATTTAAGCGCGTGACTTTTAGCGCGGAAAGAAGCGTATATATTATTTACGTATTTTTCATGTATTTAGGAAATCGAGCATCCATTAAGATAATTGGAATTTTTATTTATATTTTTTGTTGACAAAGTTGTCTTTGTCTTGCGCGTACATCTCAAATTTGTTCATCAAAGGAAAGCCGCTACGATCGTCATGCATGAAGACACACGTTGCAGGTATTCTCAAACTATCCTAGCTACATCGTTGAATTATTAATGCCCCTTATTTTCAAACACCGGTCCCTAGCGGCTTTTTAGTCTTTATAATTTATGGATAGATAACTCTACTTGACAGAAAATATCTACTTGATGATCGTGGCTATAAACGTTCAAACGACATAAAGCCAACGAAGCAGAACTGCGCGAGCACGTGAAATGTCAATTTGTGCCTGTGGAACTGAAGAAAAGTCTTTGAATGATTTATGTAGAGATCGATTCCAAGTTGCATGAAACGTCTAGGTTTTGAGAATATCTGGAACTCAACTCCCCGGAGACAAGGAGATAGCCTGAATAATTCATTTCCCTCACCTGAACACAGCGATTTTAATCTCTCCAACGACTTCTATATCGTTCGACGTTTCGCGTGATTGAATGCACGCGCCTTGTCCCTCAATACGTCATATTGCGAGGGAAACTATTGTTATCGCCAAGGTGCACGAGGCTGTCACGCGATCATCAAATTTTATTGCCACTACTGGTAGTTGAGATAAACATTAAATTTCTAATCCCACGTGAAAAATAATATTCTATTGTTTATGGCTGGTCTTATCTCGTTCTGTCATGGCCGCCGACTTTCATTCCGTCTACGAAGGTTATTGTAAACTTGGGAAGAATATTGATATTGTAATGAATTGAAATGTAATGAAATAAAATGGTGTTCTACGTCCACTTTATTTGTGTAATGAATTGAGGTCTTATGTCCTGGTAGCTTTGGCCTAAAGTACCGTCTTATATTCCGAAGTTCTGTACCTTACAAGGAATGACAAAATGGGCGCTGGTAGAAAGCATCAAATTTCAAATTCAGTGTAATTTCAATGTTCATTCATACCCATGTGGTTCTAGCAATTTAACGTCATAAAGTTCTTATGATAGTTTATTGGAATTGCAAGAACCACTGACGTCGGAATAGAAATTAAAATGTTGCTAATGGTGCTATCATTGTCACTGATACACATACAAAGTTTAGAAAATCTATTTCAAATTCCTGTAATGTGAATCAAATCGGAAAATTAGTGCCCCAATTTAGAATACTATAGAGTACAAGTTGACTTTCCTCGTCGAACAATTCCACAGAAAATTAATTCCTTCTCCAAATTTGTCCTGAAATCAAGGATCAAACACGTTATAGTCCCTGAAGGAAACACACACCACGTGTTAGGAAGCCATTATAAGACCTTTCGCCTTTCATCATTACTGTTTGGACGATTTCTGTTTGTTTGTTATTCGTGACTACACAACAATTATCCAGCTTTAGCGCCAAACCGCACGTGAGGAACGTCCCTCAAACTCCCGCCATTTAGACGTGGTTCCATCTGTCGTTAGGAATGGACCTAAACCGTAACGAACAATTATCTTCATGATAGGATGGTCGTTGCGTGTCTATGCATGTTTCCTTAAGGTCGTTTTTGTTGTTTGTCCTATTTTCGAGATGGTGATTACTTCAAATTGTGGAAATAATTAGCGGAGAAACGAATCAATAGAAATTTAATGAGATTTACGTTTCGGAAATTCTTGATAAGGAAGGACAATTTTAGTGTAGCCTTAGTTTATATTGATGACATTTTAATAATTTTTAAAATACTATTTAATTTTGTGCTTGCAAGTCTATTTATTTTGGTCATTTTTTGTTCAGAATTATTTACGTTTTAAAATTGGAAAGATAAGTCGACCTTATTCAGTGGACGTTTAGGTTAATGGTCGATCGTGTACTAAACCGGAAGTGAAAAAGGTTACTTACTGAAAGAAGTCTTCTTTACAATAAACATGGTCCCCTTTTGAGAAACATTTGTCACTAAGTTGGATCTGGCAGTCTGCGCATTTCAAACATTTCGAATGCCACGATCTTTCCAGAACTTTTAATATAAATCTGTCGAATATTTGATCACTGCAACCTGCACATGTTGGTATGGCTGAAAAGAGAAAAATATAAGCACATGAACATTACTATTTGGCAAACTTCTTAGAGTCAATCTGATTAAAATACAATTCTAGATATTTTGTTTTGTTTTATAGATGCATTGATGTAGGACCCCACCTCGAAACAAAATTTCAAAATATGGTCCGAGATGATTTTTTTGATATTTTATTGTATGCCTATGTTACCCATGGCCGTTTCAGAAGGCGCCGATCGATTTTCTTCTGGAAATTATCCAAATTGTTGTCTCGTTTCAACAAAATTTTCCATTTTATTTATTTGACTAGGAAATGGAAACAAATGGGCAATGAGCCTTCTCGTCTGCAACATTTCAGGCATATTAAACGTTAAAACGTGGTTAATGGCGCGAAATACCGTCGTCTGCCCATAAATGCAGCAGCCGAGAAACTTATTTCATTTTTAACAAATCCTCGTCAACCGTTAGTCGCACTTAACAAGACGGAAAATTATGCGGTCAAGCGACAAACGACCGAATACAACGCAAACTCAAATTCAATAAACGTCACAGCACGTTCGCTCCACGAGCACATTGTCAACGTATTTCCCGCTCAATTTTAGAAAACATTGAAACACCAGACGATCGTTGAGACCAATATATTGATCGCGAATACCCAGACACATTTTTCTGTTATCAATCATAAGTTCTTGACAAATATGTTTATAAGATAACGGCTTGATCTTGTTGTCTGGATATTCGAGATGCGATGGTCGTCTGCTTGGGAAGATATGATCAAATTATTGCGGGAAATTCGGAAAGTAATGTGATTAAGAGAAAAGGTTGACTGCCGTCACGCGAAATTCAACACTTCAAGCCATTAAGCCTAATTCAATTAGCACTTCTTCCAAATGTGGTTTTTAAAATTCACTCCAATTTTGGCTGCAGACGTCAAAAGAAGGCCGCCAAAAGAATTTGACATATTTCCAAACTGATAATAATTATTTCATAAAATGTTCGGAACAATAATCGAATGCGACTTTAAATTTTACCATTTTTATTTACCAAAGTTACAGAAGTAAATTATTAATGTTTCGTTTCATGGTTGTTTCAAATTTCTTAAAATAAAACGTGAAATTATTTTTTTACGAAACGAAAGATTGTAAAATTTTTAAATTGAAACTAATGAAACATATAGGTTGAAGAAAAATCAGGGAATTTTTTTTAGAAACAGAAATGATCAAAAGCAAAGAACGTCTCAGAAATCAGCAAATCTAAGTCAGAACAGGTTTCCTCAGAAATTTTAACAAATAAAGAACCCACGTCGACCCTTCAGTCATGTTTGTTTTAGAAATCTGACTTCGGGAGTCAAATTCCTTTTTAAATCCGAGACATTTAGAAATGTACGCCTTTTCAGTTTTCGTCACGAATGGCAGTGATCCTTTTAAAACCGAAATCGAAACTAGAAAAGCTCTTCAGTACTTTAGTAATGGATATCCAGTCTTTTTTACTGAAGAAATAAACAGAGATTCAAACATGTCTCGATTATTTGGTCACGTTTTGACATGTCAAAACACAGAATAAAACGTTGCTCTTAGATTTTTTATTCCATTTCTGAATTTTCTAAGTTAATCCTCTAAAAAACACACAAATTTAAAATCTTAGAAAAGGAGATCAGATCTTTTCAAATGTCTTTAATTTCATTAATGGAAAGAGTCCTTTATTTTTTCTTTTTCTTTTTTTTTTGTTTTGTAGATTTGTTGGAAATGTCAGGTTAAAAGGAAAAGAAAAAATATCCCGGAAAATAAAATGAAATATATCTCGAAATTAGAAAAAATGACTGATTTATGTAAAATTTGACATTAACGAAAAAAAGATGATTCTCAAAAGTTAAAGAATTATTTTATCAAAGTCAGTTTTTTCTAAAGTTTCGTTTTCTGATTAGATTATTTTATTCCACAATTTTTGTAAGCAGGTTTTTCAAATCTTGAATTCATGGTCCGAGAATGCACTTTTAAAGATATAAAAAGGGCCAAATTTGTTTGAAAAGATGCCCAAAAAAAACCCCACAAAATTTTGCGTTTCCTGTTTAAAAAAACCTGACATTTATAGTTTCCAAATTAAAAAAAAAAACACAATACATTCATGCTTAATATTGCAGTTTTAATACATTTACAATTACTATAATTCCAGAAATTAAGAAAGCCGAATTAGAAATTAACAAAAAACGTGACCTCTTTAAAATGTTAGTTAAAAGGAAATTTCAAAATGGCTGATTAAAATTACAATAATCTTTTTGAATACACATTTGATATTTTAAAAAACTTCATTTCGATTGTTAGACTGTCAAATTAGAATAGTTGCGTTTCGAAATATGTCAGATTTAATTTTAAACTGATTCGGATTTTGAAAAGATTATTTTTATCTCATGATCATAGCCTGGGGTGACAGGATTGAAAAATAAAGAACATCATTACGGAGCATTATGGGAACATATGGACGATTATATTCATACTTTTATTTTTTTTAAAAAGGACTCTATTGTACGAAATGAAAAAATAAAATCCTTGCCGGTCCCCAACTTGTCATTAAAATGAGGATAAGATTTTTCTAATATTCATTAATAATAAGATTCCCTTTGGGGATTTTTTCGTTTCGTGTTTTAATCCAGTTAGCAATTTATAGGCAACCAAAATGGCCGATGATCGGTAGCAAGCGTTAACTGGGTGTTTAAACATTGTATTAAATATTTAATGAGAGGATGGCTTAACGGTAAACGATCCCAAAACCCATAACCACGTTGGTTAACGTTCTAAACGAGATTATCGTTAATCCAGAACGAGGTACTGAATCATTTTTATGTACATTGTTCAAACAATGGCTGCCTCCATTGATGGTTTTTCCTATATTACGGATTTTATTATTTCTCGAAACGATGAAAAGCCACGAGGAAATTATTTGGCCAGTTAAAATTAATTAGAATCAACTTGATAGTTTTAGCGCTTCTCGTTGAAATCTCGTTGAATAAAAGAGGCTCGAATTAAAGATACCAATTGACCATCTGTTGAGTTTTGGCGACTTGAGAAATTAATTTGCTACATTCGCCACTTTAAAAAGGGATGAGATTAAGGGTGCGAATGAGGGATTTCCGTGGGGGCAGTAAAAAAAATTTATTTTCGAACAGAAGGGAACGAAGTCCATTTAATATTTTAATTTCATTTCGGAATAGTGAATTACAATGCATTTATAGTATTGATGAAAGAAAAATCCCGTTTTACAAAAATTCTGTATAAATCACATTGCTAAAAATATCCAAATGAAGCTTGGAGGTGTTTGTAATGCATATTGTATGTCTTTAGATTGTTAATTTCCCCCAGCAAAAAGGTCAAGATCGTCATGTCCATCAATGAATAGTAATTAGCAGCAAGTGTAATATATCCCTTTATTTCACGACAACAAACTTCCAAACCCTTAATTACTAGCTATTGATACTCAAATATCATTTCGTTTCTTGTTACTCTACTTAAATTTGCCTTCTGTTCCACAATTTGAGAAAACCATGCATTGATGCAGGGCTATAGTTTTAAATTTGGTCTTTCAATTCATGAAAGTTTTGAATTTTAATTCCATTAACTGATTTGGTTGGCAAAATTGATACTATTTCGTTTTTTAAGACATTTTGAAATTCAAGAATTTGTACGAAACCATAAGTCTCGAACATTTAGTAACATTTTAAAAATCATTTACATTTTCCCACCGAGGTAAATGAAACAAAAATTTAACTTTTTCACTAAACGAAGTACACTTGTTAGTCTGTCAATGGATTTTGAATTTGGTCAACATTGAGTTTTGTGGTCTTCTGTGTTTGTTTTGTTCATTTTTTTTTTTAAAAAGAAGACACAAAGCTTGAGGCTCTATCTGGGAAATATGACTGAAAAGAAGAAGTAGGCGATCAGAATATAAGCCTCTTACAACTAATCTTGTACAACTGTTCCATTGGGGATAAACATAACCCTATTAGGGCCTCATATAATCCTCTTCTTAATTCTGTTATATTTTCGTTACGGAATATCTGATGATTTCTGAGTTGTACGATGCCAGCACTCAACGTACTTTAACAGCGATGTTTTTTTGTACGTTATTTTAACGTTAAAAGCTTATATTATTACTTTATATTACGTTAATAAAATGAAATGGAGTTTTACGTCCTGCTTTTCTGCTCGTATTTAGGCTAACGAGGACAAAGACGTCAAAGCACTCGAAAATTTTGTATTGGGAGTTTTTTTTTAAGCAAAAATCTGTCCCCAATCCTTTACATATTTATGTTAATGAAATATTGTTGTTTGTTCGTCAAAACAATTTGTTTGTTTGCTACAAAAATGTATAAAATAGCCTAGTAATTAATTCGTTTCGTATTTTATAACAGTTATAAAATTGTACGATGCCATTTCGTGGTAACTCCCTTAGCGAACATTAAGTAGATTAAATTGTTATGTTTCATTATGTTTTGATTTGTATTGGAATGTTTCTCGTACTACTGTAGGCTATTGACAAGAGGTTTAATCATGCAACCGATGAGTGTTTCCGATACCTTTTCATCATCAGGACATATTGGTTTGACGTCCAAATGCTAAACTTTTACAAAAGCATAGTAAGAAAGTTCACGTAACAGGAACAAGAAGTACACCAATCCAAAATTGTTAAGTTTGGTGCATTAAGCAATGTAGAACTGTCATTTCCGGCATGGGTTGCGAACAAAATAATAAACAAAATTAAACGGAAACGAAAATATTTTCATTTAATCCAAATTCCCTTAAATTTTCGAGTGGAAAATTTTAACAAAGTTAGAATAAACAGTCAAATTAACCTTATCGGATATCTAATACAAAAATTAAACCAAGAACAATATATTCCGAAACGAACATATTATATGAATATAAATATACACAAGGACAAAGAAATTAATATAAAAAAATATTCTATTGACCGGGAATGAAATCCCATAAATAACGAGCGGAATAATATTGCGTGTCGGAATATTTCCTCGATCAGTCAATATTTTAGTTCATTCTTTCTACATTATTAATGAACTCACAGAGCTGACTTGGTTCAGGCTATTTTTCATTCTAATCAATTAGATTAATTGCTTCTACGTATACTGTATATAGGCCAGAAAATATAGTCATGTTACATGCATGATCTCGTACATTTTCCAGAATGGAAATTTTCACAAAACGAAGACTTATTCAACAGATCTCAATACACAAAATTTATCAATAAGGAATATTTAAAAAAAAATTAGAACTGCCATGTTATATGCATGATTCCGTTAATTTTCTAGAATCGAAATTTTCACAAAACTAAGATTCATTAAAAAAAATTTCATTTTCTAAAACATATTAAAAAACACCAACGTAACTATAAGAAGTCTTTTTCTGAAGGCCAGAAAATATTATCATATTACATGCATGATCTGGTTTATTTTCCAGAATGGAAATTTTTACAAAACGAAGACTTATTCAACAGATCTTAATACACAAAGTAAGCAATACGGAATATTTTTGGACATGCGTGTTCTCGTAAATTTTCTGGAATGGAAATGTTTACAAAACGAAGACATATTCAAATAAGTTATAATTATAAAATATGTCGAGCATTGCAAAAAATCCGTGGAGTCATATCCCACAGTTGTCCATTATTGAAATTTAATTCCATTCTAATGATATAATTTAAACAGGCAATTCATCATAAGTTTAACTAGGGGGCGCTTGAAATACAATACAATACGCACGCGCTAAAACACTTGACCTTTCACCTGTCACATGGACTCACTTGATCTGAAGTGTCCCGTCCAGTGAGGGTCGTCAAGGTCACTTGACCCTCTCAAATTGACCAGATGGGCGGTCGATTTGTCCCCTTCCTTGTGTAATTGTCGCCCCTCTATGTGCTAGATTAGCGTTAACCCCTTGATCTGCTCTGACAGACGATACAATATTTTGACAAGGTGATGCCTTGACTCTTTGTAGGCGTTTTCAAAGCTATTCGATCTCACCTTTTTCCGGAAATGACATACTAGAATTTTTACATACATCAAATTGTGTACGCACATGAAGGATATACAAAAATATACCAAATTCACAGGACGTACAATTATTCTATTCCACAACAAAAATACTGCGAAAAACGCCTTTAACTATCTCAATATACGACTCGTAAAAGTTTAAGCCTTTTCAAAAGTTTCCCTATTGCGCACTGCAAAGCATTGTCCGTAACAGGTGCAAAAAATGTGATACGTAAAAAGTTTCTATTGCGCTGTATCAATCTATTGTCAAATGTTTAGTGTCTTAATTCTTTTAATTTGTCACAATTGTTCAATTCGCATCACTAATGGTAATTCTTCAACCACAATTAAATTAAGCTTATAATTTTCTAAATAGTACTTCAAAGTAATCGAACGCACTAGTTTTAAAAAGGGAAAAGTAATCGAATACATGTAGTAACAAAACAATGCAATCGAATGCACTGATTCAAAAAAGAAACAAAGCAATCGAATACACTACATTAACTCTCAATTCTGTACGAGTATTTTTTGTATAGTTTCAGATCGTTTGGTTTAATTTTTAATGCGTTTCCGCTTTATGGGATGATCTAATTGCGGGAGTGGTGCCGATTAAACCATCTGGATAATCCAGACTGACCATGTAGTCTTTTGTATTGAGTCTTAATTGTACTGGATTACTTAGTAAATAATTAAATTGGATTTATTAAATGAATCCGAACAAATGTTGATATTAACTAGAATAGCTGTACAGATTTTGAGAAAATTGGGAACTGTTTTAATTTTGCAACGTCATAGACTCAAAAAAAGAGTATAACGGTAAACTCCAGTTGAAGCTAAAGTTCGTATGTGCAATACAAAGCTACGTTGAGACATACCTACTTTTCATCATATAGGCTACTGTCGACGTCAACTCGTCAAATACAACAGTCATCGATAGCCTACTACACAAAAAAGCTAAAGTGATAAAATCATATCAATTCCATACAATGAAATTTGTAACCTGTATTTTAGACATGACAGATGTGAACGAGTTACTGAAACCATTTTTGAATTTACAGCACGTGCTTCTCTCGCGCTTGGGTAATCGCCACGTGCTTCTGTTCAATATGTATGAAGAGAAAGTGTAATAGCCCCCCGTCCCACAATTCTCTCATTTGTTAGCATGTGTCGTCATTTCCCTTTTAAACAATGGCGTTATCCGTTCGCGTGTGTTTGTTTGTTGTTATATTTTTCTTCAAGTGAAATAGAATTAATTAGACCGGTTGCCGGTTGTCGTATTCATGAACCGTCTTCCCGCCTCGTGGCACGTGCTTTACAAGCGACCCCTACCGGTACCAGATCTGCAGTAATGGGATTTTATCGCACCAACCGACATTTTTCTGCATTTCCATACCGGCACGTGGAAGCCATCTGGGTTGTTTTAGAGAGACCAACGTGAACGAGGAGAAATCGATGAACGCGTTTGTGATATTTATTGGGCCGTCTGGAATAGTACTTCTTCAGAATCAATAAAAATGGCCGACCAACATTTCAATTTTGCTATCGTTTAATCATCCATCATGAAGCTGATGAACTTTAGGAACAAGATATAAAAATAGTTAAGGATAACATCGATAATGGAGGTACTAAGTCGTAGATGGAACTGGGTCAATTCGTAACAGTCATAGAGGTCACTTCGTCACGTCTTGTTTTGTTAACTTCATATACGATCTGAACCGATAAACGAAACCCGAAATCTAAAAGAACAGTTGATTTGATAGTGTTATTGCACTTTAAGATGAAAAATTGTCCAAAATATACCTTTATTTAAATTATGTGTCTTGAATTGCAAGAAGATACGCCCCAAAATTTCAAAATCATGGTGCGACTAATAAGAGAAACTAAATCAGTGAAAGCAATACAATGGTATCTTTATGTAAAACAAAACAACAGGCAATCAATCACCGTGAAATCATTTTCAGAAATAAAACAGTATCAATGCAAAGTCTTTCAGATGCATTATCCATGTCCATGTTTTACGCTATCTAAAATGCTGTTTTATGTGACTATTGTTCAAAGTTGTGTACACGATTTATAAACGCCAATTATCTAGTTTATCTAAAATGTGATTTTGGAGTCGATAAAGGTATTGACTTCAATCATCCATTTACCTTTTTTGTACGCCTTTATTGTGAGCTTATCTTTCAATACATCGGTACATTTCGTTTCGTTTTGTTGGATTCTAGTCGAGAAAATAAACATACATGTTTGATAACACGAAACGAAGTTTTATTCTCTCGTTGCTTCGTTGATCATGCATTTGGTTATATAATTTTTCATCTGATAACATTTAAGAACAATTAGATAAGAATATTTGAAAGTCAATAGTAGTCTACGTTGTCAAGACACTTTTTGCCGTAATTTTTTCATTCCAGTCCATTAATGTAGGCATGCAGACGACCAATTTATATTTTAAATACATTATATTTATACATTTTATGACGTCAAATTTTTATGATGGTATCTAAGGGTTTTTTGTGACAATGACGTCACAAGCAAGTAAAACCTCATATTCCATAAAGCCATTTTAGTACAAAAAGTGCCATTTTTAAAAATCTTCTCTACAATTGCTTTAAGAAGATATCATAAAGTAGAGTCAAGAAGCCAGGGGAAGTCGAATACTTGACGTTTCATGACCACAAATCAGCTTATAAGCACGTGTCAATCGAAAGATAAATCGGAAACAACATGCATTGTGGGTCTGTAGTGTCCACAGTTAGTCGGTTTCATCACGTCCACAAAATGGCGGCATGTTTCGTGGAAGTGATACTTAAGACGAAACCTCAAAAGTCTGAACATAGTCCGGATTGTCAAGCAAAGATCTTGAAGTGTTTCTTAAGACTATAATGTCACGTCTACCATACTTCCGTTCCAGGCTGATTTCACCATTTTAAGGTATCCTATGCCAATCAAATAAGTCGTGTTGGTTTTTTGGATTTTTTACTTTCTATGTGTTGAGTTCATTGTGACATTATTTCAGTATTGCCTCCCCATTTTGTCTTTTGTTGTCTTTTCGAAAAGGGGCAATTTAGGAAAAATCCTGACCATTATGTGTTACACCAACAAGAGGGGGATTGTTTTCAAATATGTTAGTCTTGTAACTTTTGCCACAAGGCAGAAAAGTGGGACATTTTGAAATTGGGGACTTCTGGATTTGGCTGATATCTCGTTCACTCTTTCCAACCAACTCATATAGTTTTCTTTTCACGGCAAACGTTTCCCTCATTGCACAATGTATGATGTTGTCTGTCCTCATTAGTCTAAACGGGTGCAGTAAGACGGAAAACTCCATTCCAGTCTATCATATCAAATGTTCTGACAGTGTTACTATTTTAGTTCGGATCCTTATCGCAGCTCTAACAACCAAATGTAAATATCCTTTAGTAGTCTTATACAGCCAGGTAGAAAGGTCTGGATAATCGGATCAAAGAAGGCTGAAAATGTCACTTAAGGGAGATAATCGTGTCAGTTTCCGGTCATTAAGTGACAATGAAACAATAAGACTTGTCAATCGTGATTTAACGTTTCTGTCTTGTGGAAGCTTTGTATTTGTAGGATAGTATAGTACATTTACAATAAAACCACCTAGCAAACATGAACTCTATGGAAAGGTGTGCAAGTTTGACAAACCCGTTAGAAAGAAAGGAACAACTATAATTTAGAGGGATAACATCTAAGACTCAGTTTAAGGATCCTCTACCAGCCTTTGTATTAATAGCCAGTACTTAGCTGCACCTATCACTTCCGGTTCTTAAAATATTGTAATCCATTGTGATTCTATTTACTAATCCAAGTCCTATATAATGCGTAACCACGTTTTGTTTGTCTTTCACTACTTGTTAAAAAGGTATTTTATTTTAAGTTGGTCATTTTAAGAAGGTCCATTAACCCAATTCGGATTCAAAAGAATTCTTCATTTTAAGAAATAAAAGCCAAGTTACTTAATCCTATAAATAATAGCGTGCGTTCGAGGATTTTATCTACTATTACAAAAGATAATGCGTTTTTTGTTTAAAATATGATATCATTCCAGAATATTACGTTTCCCATTATGTTATTAATCCATTTCTTTTTAGAAATTTTCCCAGCTTAAAATGGTTTGAAATATTTCTATGACATAAAGAATGA
Source organism: Lottia scabra (assembly GCA_029955415.1). Lineage (NCBI taxonomy): Eukaryota > Metazoa > Mollusca > Gastropoda > Lottiidae > Lottia > Lottia scabra. The sequence goes on along the minus strand of JARJEI010000014.1, from coordinate 1,180,124 downwards.
AATCTTTGTTTTCGTGAAAGGCTTTTAATCGCTTTGTGAATTTGTCATTTTCTTTGGGAGCTTATATTCAGTAAAAATGTCATAACTTGCATTGTCTTTTTGAGATATTGGGTTTATTCAATCGTATATACGTCGGCCATTTTCAATCAATAATAACCTCGTATGCATCAGGCGGATAAATCGCACTACTTTTGTCTCTATTGATGACGTCATCTGAAAAGTCCCTAACATCCAGACTTTTCCTATCTATAAGCATAATGTGCAAGGGAGGTAACTAACAACCAATAAACAGAACTATTTTTTATCGCGTAATCTCCTTCCGCCCATTGGCATTGGAAGGTTTTCTTCTATCTGCATACGAGGTTATTATTGATAGAAAATGGCCGACGTATATACGATTGTGGGTTTATTGTATTGTTTTTGTAACGTAGAAAAATTATGATTCAGGATTTGTGACGTCATCATGATTTATGTTACGTCATTATGAGTTTTGTGACATCACAAATTTCGTATTGAATTTGAAAATATAGATTCTCATAAAAAGTATTAGATTCTGAAAAATTGTTTTTGAATTCGAAATTGCTTTTTGTACATTTGTTATAGGAGTGTTTTTCGAAAGATTTGAATTATTTCTTTGAAATATTCATTTTGTTTTTCTTTGCAAATTACATTTTTTGCAATCGGAATTGCAAAATTTCTCACCTGAAGTTTATGAAAAAAATCTGTAGAATTTCTGATCATCTAAGCAAAATTAGATTTTTTCTTTGGGATTCGCAAAGAAAAATTCTTTATAATTAAATTTTTCCTATAATATTCAACCTTTTTCCTCTGGAATTTTCCTTTTTTTCAATCAGCGAGATTGCGAAGGATTATTAAAAAAAATACATTTTTTCTTTGTTGACTCTCGTATTAACCTCCCATGTAACTTCCTGTTTCCAGCTACTTGACAGATGGAGTGTCCGCACGCGTAAAGCACGAGCCCCAAGGCCTGTAATGTAATCCAGGTAACTGATCAATCATTTCTTGTCGCACCTGTCAAATATCTCCACGTTTCTTTGATGTAAGCCGCTTACAGGTAAAAATTGATATTCGACTCGCTGATACACGCAGTGAAAATGACAGTGAATTGAAATGGAGTTTTACGTCTTTTTGTGACTGATTGGGCTTATGATTTGGGGGGTGGGGGGATTGATTGATTAGGCAAACAACTCATTGTAGTGTTCAATGAAGGAAATTTTATTCTTTCGTGACTTTGTTGGCATAACCTGTAGTTTGCGGTGAATTGAAATGAGAAATTTACGCCATTTTGTAACTGTTTGGCTACTGAAATATTTCAACGCCATGTAGTGAGAGATGAGGGAAATTTTATATTAAGGCTAAATAAACAGCCTTTCCAGCTTTGAAGCTTGCTTACTGCAAGGAGTTTGCTATCTTCATTTTCTGCAAGAAAGTGTGACGTTACACTCCATTTCTTGAAATCGGAGTAGGAATTAGTCTTGGGATGTGCAAAAGTAGGACATGGAACATCATTGCTATCAAAACCATGCAAGTACCGTTTCAATGATATACAATGACAAGTTCATGATTTAAAAACTATGATGTATCAGTTATTGTGATAAATTTTGTAGAAATGAAACTTTCTGTGGCTTCATTTTGATCTTAAATCAGTTCAGTCTGACAACTTGGAGGGTCTCTACCTTTTATTTTCTTTGGAATCCAGTCTGCATTATCCAAATTATAACTTTCCCTTTTTGCACTTGAATGGACTTAAGAATTTTGACCATTGAAACGCTATGTAGTGAGCAAAAAGTAAACCTTTCTGTTGATGGAAAAACTGAATCCTATAGGTTAGTGCAATCATTACTGCAAAATCCATTTCATTTCAGTATCAGAGAAAGGTTCTCGACTTAAAGAAATGAAATTAAATGAAATTTTGCAACAGAAATGAAAATGGAGTTGCGTTCGACCTTACATATGATTACTGGTTATAAAATGAAATCTAATGAAATTGAGATTTTAGACCTACTGTTTTCACCTCTGGCAAAATGAAAAATTTAGATATCTATTATGCTTTTTCGCACTTTTAGGAAAATGAAATTAAATTGAAATGTGTATTCTACTTTTCTTCACTTTTTCAAAAATGAAATGAATTATAGATTTCCAAACATACTTTACTGTGCCTTCAAAAATATGAAATGAAATTGCGATTTTCTAGAAAAATTAAATAGAATTGACTTTTACATTCATCTGATTTGCAATTCTTAAAAACATGCCGACATTTTTTGAATGAAATATAGTACAAGAGAATGATAATGAATTATTTTTAAAGGCAGATTAATTGTTTTTTAATACGGCGTTGTAACTTGGGGAAAAAAAATATACATTCTAAATAGACATATCTCGTACATTATCGCTTAATGACGTTATACTTATCAAAATGTCATCGGTTGACCTTAAACCGAAACGAAACTACATGGAATATCTTTTTAACGACAAGAAAATGTGGTCGATGACACAAGATATTTTGAAAAAATAATCATTTTGTCATTTCAAAGTTTTTTTAAAGGGGGCAAAAAAATGTACATTGTATTTGATTAATTTATTAAAGCAGTTTTTGGCCTTTAAATTTTTTGAAATTTGAAATTCAATTCCAGAAAACTGCTAACCCTGCTAGTTCCAAAAGACTTTTAAAAATTTTGTCTTGACAATTCCAGGAACCGTTGGAACCGAATCAAAGACAGAAATAACACATCTTCTTCAGTGATAATGTTTCGTTTTCTGTTTTATGATAAACGATTCCAATAATTGTGACAACCGAGAAGTTAAAATAGATCAGGGAGAAGGGGTTTAGGACTAATTAAGGGGGAGATAATTAGATAAAATAAAGCCTATAATTATCTGCCCTTGATTAACGCCTTTCAACTCTAATGAAGTATTTATCTAATTGTAATTATGGTCATTAAGTTATTAATACGGAAGGGGATAACACGTTAGATTAATGTTTATCCTTAAATTGGTAAACAAATATGCCACTCATTTAGTCACTTTGCCTTCGTTGCGGTGCCGTACGCGGTAGCTGAAGTTCACAAATTTACAAATTTGAATTGAAATAGTTAAAATGTTTTGATATACAAGGTGGCTCAAGTTCAGATGAATACAAATTCACAAAATGAAAACATACATAACTGTCATTTCGAATTTGTTGCTTGTATTTAAAAGTAGTATTCTTACAAGATCAAAATTTCCAAAAATACAAATATATAACTGGCCTTAAACGGTGAAGCAAAAAAAAGAAAAAAAATCACAACCCGAAGCTACAAAAAAATAACCCCATTGAACATAATTCTTGAACTTTCCTACATCATTAAAATGTTTTACGACCATAAAATAAAACAGATCATTAATACGTTAATCGGTTACAAATAATATCTATCAGGGCGATATGACACCGGGCCGATATCTCGTATCTCTCATCAATGACGTCATCAGATTAAAATTAATTTTGATTAATTAATATTGATAATTATTGATCCATAACGAGGTTTATCGATCACACCAAAAGATTACACATTTTACCCTTCCTGGTCCTGATCTTTACCTGGTTTCGACCGGGTCGTTATGTCGTGAGATGGGGGCTCCAGGCGTCAATGACGTAGGGTTATGACTGTCCCGCACTTCTTATGTTGTTCAAAGGTGATAGTCTCGCCCTTGAATTAATATGACGTCATTAATTTAATTATTTAAGATATTTTGATTGAATATTTTATGTTTGAACAAAAAAAAAAATCATTACTCATGATTCAATAAATGAAATCTTCATCATGATTGACTTTAATCACAATTTTTGAAAATGAAATTCTTTAAAATCATGATGATTGCAATATGAGAATTTTTATTAATTATTCGTTAATATTTTAGGCCTTTTTCTCGAAATAAAATTCCCAGTCATCATCAGCCCAACAAAGTAAATATTTCAAAATTTCTAAGTGACTTTTATTTTTATTTGAAAGAACGATACGTTTGCAAATCTTTAAGAAGTTTGAAAACTGAAATTTAAACTTGCTACCGTATCTCAAAGTCGAAAATGAAATTGAGTTTTACGTCCTGCTTTTCTACACCTGTATGAGGACGGGCGAACGCCGTGAGGGAATTTTTTCAAAACTCAAAGTAGAAATGAATTTGAATTTAATAAACAAAATTCTTTGTAAACTGTGAAATTAAGGGTTGAGAATGAAGCTGTATTGTAATTCTTAAAACAGTTCAGTTTATTTCAGTTTATTCAATTAAATAAATTAAATAAGAATTCCCTAAGCGACTTAATAAATTTATTGGATTACCATGACCTCGTTTGGCATTGCACTCTACTCCCAGAATTCGTCTACGACACCATTTCGACAATATTTTGAAAATGAATTAATAATTTTGAATTTTTAATATAGAAGTTCTCTCATATTTTCTCTCCATAAATTTTATAAAATCAATTTCAAATTTATGGAAATATTATTTTTTTGATTATGACGTCGAACATACATAAGTATTAAATATTATTTTAAGAATTTAATTTTTGAATATCATAAAACGCTTGGATTTTTCTACCCCATGGCATCGTTTGCGGGTATGCTAACTCTTCTAGACACCTGATACCACTTTTCATTATGAAATATTTACTCATTTATTGATATAATTTTTCAAATGAAAAGTTCACTAGCTCCTATCGGTGTATTGCTAATGTGTTTACATGGATTTCGAGATTTGTTGTACGGTTTGGATCGTTCGTGCTTGGGTTTTATTATTTTTTCATTGCCAAGGAATCGCTTGGCACCATGAGAATGTACCCAAATGGCACATTTTTTTTCCTCTAAGAGAAAGTAGTTTTTAAAAATATTTCAACTCCATATTTCATTTCTGTTTTGATATATTTGTCGTACATTGTTAAGAATTCAACTGGCGAGCCACATAAATCGGTGCTAAAAACATACATTTTAAAATTCAGAAAAAATTTAAAAATATAGCCTTCATTTTTACAAATGGAAAAATATCTTTTGAAAAATTCACATAAATAAATGTTTTTGACATAAAAGTTTCATTCAGTGCACTCCAAGATTTATATTTGTCGAATATATCATATAATATAATGGAGTTTTACGTCCTACTGTTCTGTTCTAAATGGACCAATGAATAAATTTTGATCACTAATATTTTTGACATTTATTTTATGCAATGTTTGCTGTTAACTTTGGTTTAATTGTCACTGTAGATGGATGCTAGATTTGAAATTTTGAATTAAACTGTTGTCTTTTTGTTATTCATGGATTATAAATTGAAAATATTATGTTATAAAGTTAAATTCACCATTACTTTTCCAAAATTAATTGTGCCAGTGCCTTTCGTTTGATTTTGACTTTAGCTCAATATGCAAGACTGTCAATAAATTTATGGTTTGACGTATTCATTGCAATTTTATTTCCATCTTTTTAGTCAATCTTTGATACCCATGTAATGCTGCCAATGTTAAATTGTTCTTGTATAACACACTGTAGAACTCTTCGCTTTGGGTTGTCAACATAGTTTCGAGGCATAAGCTAAAGTAATATTTTTAATATTTCGATTAGAAAATTACAATAATGATAAACTGTTGAAAATAGACAATTTATTATGAATAGGTATCTTCACATAATGCCATTCTGTGCTTGCGATGTCAATATGTTTTGAGGCATAAGCGACAGCAAATATCTAATATCAAAACCTATTTCGGAATAAGAAGCTTACCTTTTTAATTAATCAAACGCACGTGAGCGCAATGCATTTTGACACGTATGTCGTGTGCGTTTCCATTTATTTTCATTTTAAATTTTAGCCAATTTCTGTATACGTGTATTTTTATTGCAAGATTATAAAATTTTTGTCTAGAAAAGGTTATTAAATTAACTATATATTGTTATGATTGCGCGACGTCAAAAATGTTTCGTTTCGGAATTTTTGATAATTAAAAATTTACGCTTACCTTCTAAAAATTTGTTTCTGTTAATCATATCTGCTAAGTTATTTGTTTGGGGCGAATTACACCCAGTGTCATCTCCCATCATCGTAAACGTGCCGCTACGACACACGGACATGAAGGCGAACTCTGGCAACTGATCAAAAAACACCTGTCACGGGGCACCTGTCGGCTCCGTACAAATTCAGTACTCTTAAATTTCACAAAACGATTAGTCACTTTTTTTTCTAAAATGTTTTGTTAAAAAATTTGACTAATAAAAGTAAATTTGAAATAATAAATCACTTTAAAATGTCACTTTAGATTAATATTCCTTTCTGTATTGGAAAATACAAAATCCTTTTCCAGTCCGTAAAACTCTTAAAATATTCCGTTTACTTGTCCGAAGTTTGAAGTATTTTGACTGAACTTTATATGAGGTCCTAAGACATATGATCGAACGTTCGATTGTCGTTCACAATTCAATACCATTCTATTTGATATCTCTCTAAAACCAGCTTAGGTCACGTGACATTATCTCATCCATATTCATAAGATCAATACTCGTCGTTGATTGGTCTGTAATGGATGTAATGACAGGCCTTCTGTTTATCACGAGCTTCTGGCTATGTTCGTTTCTTCTCTTCTATTGTTACTCGAAGATAAAAGCGGAAAGTACCTTTCATCTCGGCAAGTTTTTACCGTTAACGTTTGGTCATCATTTATTTATGTTAGCTAAAATTTGATGTGGGGACTCCGCCCTTTTTCGGACAAGCTCGTGAGGGTCGCGTGGGGTGAATCGAACGCATGCGAGATATGATGCAGACGACATATTTTGAAATGTCTCGCGATTTGATTCTATTGTGTGGTGTGTTTGATTTGCGAAAGGGGGTTTGTTTACATCGCAAATAAAACGGCTCTAACTTCTTTACATCGTCAAATTTTAACGCTTACAAATCCGCGAAGTCAACAACCGCTGCATTCGATGCACAACTGTGCACAATTTGTTACAGTTTGCTCAGAAACAATAAGTGAAGAAATACATGAAAAGACTCTCTTTAAGTCGTGTTTGTTAAATGCCATATTACGACTAAATAACGGTATATTAACGAGCCTCAATCAGGCACCAGTGTAAATAGTCCCGAACTTCAAGCCTATTAGCCTTCTTTATCTTTTTAATTAATTTGGTCAAAGAGATTTTGCGAAATATTTGTGGGTTTAAAGATGAACGATTGACAATAAACCGAGTCCTTTTTGTGCTACAGGATGTGCACGCAGAATGATGGGAAATTTAATAGTAGTTAGCTTATTCCTGGCAAAAGTTCCACATTGCACACTGCAGAACGTTTTCCAGCACTCATTAATCCAAGCAGTTGCAGAAATACTACATTTGATTTCACTTCTTTAAAAAGAATAGCCTATACAATAATGTCACACCTAAATAAGGAAAAGAATACTCTATAATGCACATTATAGCTGAAAATGATACATTGTAAGCGGGTACCAGATTTTCAGGAAATTCCTGTGTGTTTGGAAAAAAATATGAAATTCTAATGTTGAGAGATATTTTGTATAAGGTTTCTTCGGTAGAAAAAGAGATATCAGTTTGTTGGTGGCTTGACTATGAATCTTAGACAGAGGGACCAAATAAGGGCCACAAGATTGACAAAGTAGGCTAACAACATAAGAAATTTAAGACCCCAGATTACAGTACCATCCAGACCAGCAGCCGATACTAATAGAATCAGGTGTCCGAGGCAATCTATTTTAATAATTTCGCCATCAGCCAGTCCGTTGATTGATTTTGGAGGATATTTAGTCTGAAATGGAGGTACTAGACTAAGAACAGCGGGTCTGAAACCGGCCATGAAATAACAGTTAACTTCAATAATAAAACATAGCCACTATCTTCACCCATTATTCATTGTCGACTGGAAAAATAAAACGTCATGAAATCTCGCTTTGATCGCGATCTGATAGATATTATTCCTGGCAGACTCAGTCACGTGACTACCTTAAAAGGCCAGAAATTGATAGATATTGATGGCTCCGTACAAAAATTAACCCCGAAGGTCGGACTCGGGCGACGAAACTTAAAAGCTTCTCAATTGATGGTAGTCTTATGGGACCGATGAACGAATGAACGTGTCCAAACTCAGTAAGATTCCCCGTTAACTTCCACAAAGCCTGCCAAATAAAATGGCGGTGAGTGAATAGAATCAGTTGGAAGCGGAACACTTGAGGGGATTTTTCTCGTGAAATAACGTCAAATCTCTCACGATTTAGTTCCATTTCCCGCTAAAAATCTACGCTGATACACTGATTTTAACTTTTACCCAGGAGAGTTCTAGAAAGAAAGATAATCGTTCCACTTTTTGCTCCTCTAAATTAAAAGAGTAGATATATCATCTCTCTGCACTCTCCTGTACTTTACGAATTACATTAGTCCGAACAATGTTGACTGCAATATAGTTTTGGATAAAGAAGATGAAGAGTAAGCTTATGCCATTGTCATGAGAAAATTTTCCTCATAGCACACTACATGGCGTTTGCCTGACCTTAAACATTTGTTGTCTGGAACTAAAATTCAATGTGATGTTTTCAAGGGATGGATGCGTTCGATACCAAAAAAAGGTAATTGGTTTCCAAAGTCTAAAATTACAACGTTGTTTTTTATGTTCTTGCTCTGTTCGATAGTAGTTGTCTAAAGACTGGATGCTGGAGACTAAAATTTCAACATGATCTTTTAATGCTTTAGCTCATTCAATAATACATACTGGATATCAGAGACTAAAATTTCAATACGATTTTTTTATATTCTGGCTTATTCGATACCAAAGACTGGTTACCGGTGACTAAAGTTCTGGCTGCATTCGATAAGCCTGGATATCAGAGACTAAAATTTCAATACGATTTTTTTATTTTTATGTTCTGGCTGCGTTCGATACCCTGGGGCCTTACAGATAACACGATAATCAGTCATATTGGAGATTGTAAGGGGCGATAACCCCCTCGTCAATATCGACTATGTTTCCGGGTGTATCGCGTTGAGTAATCCGCTTTACTATTATTGATAATTGAAAAGTGAAAGGCTTCGAGCGTTTGATTGTTTTCTAGAAGGAAGTCACCCTAGTTATTCGTTACGAAATGGACAAGAAAAGTGCTTTGAAGTTACCGTCCAGGTACGTTTGGTTGCCCGGAAGTCGACTCCGTGTTGTATAGATACGACGATTGATTGGCCACTTGGGATGTTTATCGGTAACGAAATGGCTGGTAAAACCCTCGTAGCATCTGTGGGGCCTTTCCAAACTATGAAATGAAAATGAAATGAAATGGAGTTTTACGTCCTGCTCTTCTGCATCTATATGGGCTAATGAGGACGGACAAACGCCATACAGTGTGCAATTAGGGAAATTAACGTTTAAAATAAAATGAAATTTAAAATGGGTAAACAGGTGGGGTTGAAAGACCCTGCGGTGTGGTCGGACGAACATCTGAACCATCTTGTCCCTGATGCAGGTTTTGCAAGCAAGATCGTAAGATCCGCAACAGAGTAATTCACTCGAGAAAACCAAAATCTTTCTTCGGGCCATTTAAGGTGATCACGCGTTCATCGCAACGCAACTGAAGCGACGATCTAATGGCCTCTTAACGACAACGTTTTAAACTCAAAATCACTTAAAAATAACTGATAACATCGTTTGAAACCATCGAGTATTCCAGATGCATTCCACATCAATAAAACTCAGTCAAATCTGGAATTTAAATCACCAATTTCAGACCTAAACCAATTTCACAGCATCGCGAAACATTATTTATTAAACATTTCGTTTCCTTTTTTTAATCGAACATTGCACATTTTGAACGTAACCAGTCGGTGAATTATTCATGTACGCAGCACTAAGTTTACACGAAAATGACGTAGTCTCGATTAAATCGTTCTAATGAAGTGGATACATTTCGTTGCGACTGGTTAATCGCGTCATATTGATATGAAGTTAATGTTCCACGATATTTTGAAAGGCAACTACCGCCAGGGGAAATCTGGAAATGGCGCTCGTGAAAAGTTTATAAAATGTTTCTTGTAATAAAAGACAGGGTCGAGGGAGGAGAGTTAATGACGAGAACGATAAAAATCCTATTCATCTTGACTCCGGCTTCGTATAAAACTTTACAACTGAAGGGTTTTTAGATAAAACGAAACAATAACAAGATAATAGTCGTTTTTCACTTCATTTCGTTTCGGAATATTACGAGGTATAAAATTTGGAGGATTTTTAAATGGTAACTTGTGTAAAAGAGAAATTTACCCGTCGCATTGAAGCATCCGATAGTCTTAGTTTAAAATGTCTTGCAGTTTTGTCAAAATCTGTACAGTAGGCCTACTTATACTTACAGTTCAAGTTCCTGTAGCAACGGTATACGATCTTACCGTTGCACCCACAACTCGATATTCTCTTTAATTTAATTTTAATTGGTCGAGAGATACTTCTCCATCAATCATATTCCTTTCTTCAGATACTTGAAAGAATTTGAAACTTTACATTAACGGAGTTTTTGGAATAAGCAGAAATTTTAAGTGGATATCTACGACACATAAACTAATATTTAGGAGACTATACCCCTTAAGTTGATCCCCAGAAATTTGCTTTGAAAATTGATTGACTTTATGATTGACATATGTATAGAATGAGATCGCGTGTATTGGTGTAATGAACATACTTGTGTTTTTAATCCCCTTTCAATGTAGCCAACATATACCTTCTCTTCATGCGCGTTGTGCGTGTAAAGCACGCGTAGAGTGAAAGACTAATGTGTATAACTGTACTTGGGCCATCTGTCAACTTCGTCATAGCCCAGAGATATTGGAAAAATTTTACTGTTATATTATTGCTGATTATTTGAATTAAAACGAAAGGAGTTTTACGTCTACCTTTCTGTGCTGCTTGGGCTAATAAGGACTTGCAACCTCGTGTAGTGCACAATAAGGGAAATTTTGCCAGGACAACATCATTGGTCGGCTGTCCAGAAATCTTTGATATTCCGTCCCATATCAATTATTAGCCAGACACGAAAACTATTTTCAAAGTCGTTCTCTTTAGCAGACAAAAGGTAACATAATACTGTCTCTTATAAGATACCGTACAAAATCAGGATTAAAGATCGCGTTTCACGAAACGATACTTCACAAAACTAAACAAAATCTTCGAAACCTTAAAGTGAATGTCTTTTTTCACAAAACGAAATCCTAAAAATACTTTTGTTCTCCGTTATAGGAATGGAAATGGAGTTTTACGTCCTACGAATCTGTGGCTAATGATACGCCACCATTCTGTGGTTGGAATCGTACAAAAATAGAACTCACAGTAATGAACAATGCAAAGGTTGGTTTTGTATTGTCAGCAAATCTTCAGTGTGTTCAGATTTTGTATGAACTTCGTATCCAGTTACGTAGAAAGTGAAACGAGTTAAGAATATTAGTCGATCAATGCGCCACCTGGTCTCTCGGCTCATCTCGTCTCAATGTCATCCAAACGAGAATAATATGACTGGAGACGTTTTAGCACTAATGAAATTTAACCAGCCATTGAACACAGTCTGCTCGGAGAAAAGGAGAAAACTTCGACACCAATCAACTTAATGTGTCTAAACAAGTGCGCGGGGAGTGGAGATTTCCCTCGAGACACATACGAGAATATTACTCGCGAGATATTTCCCGCCAAATATTCACGAGCATCCAGCAATTTGGCGGGAAACTATGACACTTGAAAGGCAGAAGACAAGAGCTGTTTGTCGGCTGTTAATTTTCTTTAAGACGAATTCGTGGTTTTCCAAACTTGTTCAAGGCATTCGCGCGACAGTTCCTGGAACCGATGACGAGGAAAACAAGTTGCTGAAAATTAAAAAGAGTCTCGAGAATTCCCGCGATAGACAGCCGACAAGACAATCAACAATGGATGGGGACTTCGAACATTTTAATTTTCTCGATGTATAGCAACTAATTTCAAAGTACATGCTTATAAACCAAAAAGTATCTTCCCCGTGTTGTACAAGCTGGCACTTTAAGGGAAAAAATTAACCCGGATTCTCAAAAGTCGGTGGGGCAGACATAACAAGCATCCAGTCGTTCAGATGGGACAATAAACCGAAAACCTACAGGCTGTGCACGTTAAAGATCATGCGACAGAAGTTGGAAAACTAAAACGGGCGGTCCTGGCAAAATTTCCCCCATTGCTCAATGAATAATTCTGCAAAAACGAGTGCTAAAAAGTCATACTTAAAGCATAGTGTTGAAAATGTCGGGATCCACAAAAATTCAATTTACCAATTGATCGGAATCGTTCTGAATAGAGGCGTGAACATACGTCAGTCCATATTAGGCAACTATGTGACTTTCCAATTCAATTACTGATACCGGGTGTCAAAATTGGGTGTGAAAAGGGTTAATAAAATATAATAGTTGGTGGTAATAGGGCTAATCTTTATTGATTTGGGACGCGCTTTTCCTCGACATCATCAAATATTTAACAATCCAAGACTGGAGCGTCCTTGAAGAATCGTAATTGGCATTGACAACTTACGTCGGCGTTCCGACATAATTGATTGCGTTCTAAATTAATTTTTGTCTCTGGCTTCTAGCCTTTTTGAGGCTCAGCTAGCTAGACGCTTGCTCGCTAAATTGAAGTCCCAGGGTTCCGGCATGTATCCCTCGACAGTTGGAAATCGAAAATAAGAGTAGGCTGTCTTGGGAAAATTCCCCTCGCTGTACACTGCATGGTGTTCGCCCTTCCTCATTAGCCCATACATGAGCAGAAAAGTAGGACGTAAAACTTCATTTAATTTCATATCATTTCTGGCCTTTCTGAGAAATGTTGTAGCCTAATGCGTAGGACCATTCCAAAATGTCTGCTTCATTTGGCAAATGTCGTTATAAATTTTCAGTATAATTCAATAGGAATGACTTATTTCGATATAAAGTTCCATCATTTCAAAGACGTCGTTCTCTTAATGACAATTTCTGATCATTAATCTTGAGCGTAAAACTCCAATCCATTTCATTTCGATCGGACATACATCTTCATCTATCTACGTCACATGTCCACTAGTAGAACAAATAAAGAGACTCGATTTGACATCCCCAATCTGAAAATGGCGGCGAAAACCGTCAGAATGGAGATTAAAAGGAAAATTAAAGACTGTAATGTCAACAAGCGAATGAGAAGAGAAAGACAAAAACAAAATGAAAGTAGTGAATTAATATTCCACACCTCACGTTAGCAACGGGACAGTTGGAACCATATCACACGAGAACAAACAAAGTTTTACGAGATTAGGTTCGAATCAGACGACAAAACTAGTCGATAAATTTGAGAAGAATCAACATGGGTGTTCTAAACACAAGTCGGTAGCTTACAAAATTATTCCAAATTCCAAATTATTGCATGCAAAGTGTTTGCCATGAACTTTTCACTCTGCAGCATACGAAATCTGCCGAGGTTGCTAAATGGCGTTGTATTACGACAAATAAAGTAAAACCGGAAGTGAAATTTTGATAATTCAAATTTGCAAATCAAGAGAAACCGGAAGTTGATTTTCTTTCGTGGTACCAGAAGATCAAGCTTAAAAGGGTTATAAAGAATGTATTTTACTTTCTTATGTGTATTTGGGACACGATGGCAAATATTTGCGCCATTCCGATGTTTAATCAGATGTCTGTGATTCTTGTGCTAATGAAACCACAGATGTCTGATTGAAAATTTGAATTTAAGGCTTCGATGATGCAAATAAAGTACAGCATGCATTTGAAGAAAATACACCATGGAGCAAACGATAAGTTCTACAAGAGAAATTCTACAAGACTCTGATTCCATGTTCACCGACCTGAAAATAATTCACCACCCTCAATGAGCTGACAGAAGGATAAATAAATATCACTTTCCAACTAAACAAATCGATAAGTTTTGTTGACATTAATGACATATAACTGGTTAAGTTTTCCATACAGTCATCTGATCTCTTGCTCTAAAGTAATAAGTCAATTTTTATCGTTTAGTCACGACTTTCAAACACTAAGACACCATTGTTTCCCGCCAAATTATTTCTCGAAGAAAAATGATGGATGAGATATCACGAGAAGAAAAAAAATAAATAAAAAAAAACTTTCTGAAATACTATTTGTCATTTTTATTCGCGAGATTTGGACAAATGTACATGAGATTTTGGTTATGATGTTTTCGTGTTTCTTAATTCGTTTCGTTAAATCTTTTATTTCGTGACGTAATTTACAATCGGAAGTGTTTGATTTGTACGCAACCTTTCTAGATGAATGATGATGCCGTGTTTTTATGAGTTCAACCTCGGCAACCTTTTCTACAGCTCTTGTCATAAAGATTGTTTCATTCTTGCCACGAGCAATGTCTATTGTACAAATAAACGTTCTTTGTTAAAGTTATTTATCATTTTAAACGGTTTCGTCGAGGTTAAATATAGGCCTAATGGTTGAATTGTTTAAGGATGCGTTAGCCTATTCTAGTCCCAACCCATGTGAAATGGAATGGAGTTTTACGTCCTACTTTTTTGCCCCATTTGGGCTAATGCCTGGATTAAACCGTTTGTTTTCGGCTATCGAGCAAGCGTCCAACTCAATCCCTAATCCAAAGGTGATGGTATGATATTTGCAACCCGTTTCCTCCTTGTCAGTGATGTACTCCGGAGGGGAATACGCGTCTTGTCGTTCGGATGAGACAATAAACCAAGCCCTGCAGTGTGCTACAGACTGTGCACGTTAAAGATTCTCAACAGTTGGAAATAAGAGAAGGCTTATGTGGCTGTCCTGGTTAAATTTACTTAATTTCACACTGCATAGCCTTTATCCGTCTTCATTAGTCAAAATAGGTTAAAAGAAAGTTTGGGGGGAGGGGCCGGGCTAAAACTCCTTTTCATTCCATAAATCAGAGTAAAACTCCTTTTCATTCCATAAATTAGAATGGTAGGCGCTATGTTCCGTTAATGAATGGAGACTCATCTGTGAAAGTGTCCGTATTCCACATTTAATCCGATTGATTCCACTCAGGTGTTGGTAATGATTAATTAATAGAAGTCACCAGGTAATCATGTCACGTGATCTTTAGCCGTCTGCTGTCATATTACGTCATGTTGCTATTTATAGTATCGAATTTCCTCTTAATCGTTCTACCGTGAGGCTTTTTGATGCCATCTCGCGTTACATAGCGATATATTACGTGATTTGAGGATATGAAGTGTTAAGTAATTAGGTGGATGATGGAATCAAAGAGTCTTTGACAGTTCCTGGCAATCCTGACATTCGATATGGTACCTGGTGTCAGGATTATGCCAAGCTAATGAAATGACATGGAGTGTTAATGCCAAACACTTCTGCAAATTAATAAGCGAAGAGTGTAAACTGTAGGTAAAAAGTTGATAAATACGTAAATGTAGCTACGTTTGTGTGCCAAACACTTCTGCAAATAAATCAAGGAAAAAAAACGTGCAAAGAGTAGGTAAATAGTTGATAAAATATAAGTAAATGTAGCTACGTTTCGGGACTAATCCCTTTATTAAGCAAATTAACAATAATGATGATAGTATACTGTTAAATTACGTTAGCACCCCCACCCACCCCCTTTCCGACCTTTTATAATACCCAGATTGCTTTTGGTACGGCTACTAAGCTAAGGTACAAAAACAATTTTGCTTTTCTTCAAAAGAGATCTAGAATACGCCTTCATTTTATCAAGAATTTAAATACATATATAATCATTTTATTAACTCCTTCTGAAATATTAAAATAAAAAAAATTATATTATTATATTCATATTTCAAAAGCAGTTATTCAAAAGAAATCGTTATTACAATTTGAATGGTGTATACAATGTATATAAGCACTAATTCCAAAAACTAAAAAAAAGACATAAAAGGCATTCAAGAATTAGATACTAGTATTAATTCACAAAGACTACACGAACTATTTTTGGCTTTCTAAGCCGACAAAGAAATATTTTGCTGTTTATTTAAGAAATTAATCTCTGATTTATTACATTATATGATTTTATTAAATTTGTCAATCTAAGCGAATTTTCATGATTTGTAATTTTGTTTAGCAATAATCATATACATTGTAATTTTATTTCTAGATTTGCTATAAACAAAATGGTTTACAAAAATTATCTGAATTTTACTTAAGTTCTAAGTTTGATAAAATTGTTTTTTTATTTTGTAAAAATAGTTTTAGGCTTGATAAAATAGTTTTTTTGTTGCTAGTTTAGGATAGTGTTTGATCAGATAGTTTGTGTCTGATAAAATAGTTTTCAATTTGATAAAATAGTTCTTGATATCATAAAATAGTTTCCAATTTGATTAAAATAGTTCCTAGTTTGATCAAATATTTTTTTTTTTTTTTTATAGTTTTGTATTTGATAACATAGTTTCCAATTTGATAAAATAGTTTTCAATTTGATACGATATTTCGCAGTTTGATAAAATAGTTTTTAGTTTAATAAAAAAAAGTTTTCCTTTTGATAAAATAGATTTTGATTTGATAAAAAAGTTTTGTGTTTCATAAAATAGTCTTCGATTTGACAAAATAGTTTTCTGATTGATAAAATAGTTTTTAATTTGATAAAATAGCTTTGTGTTTCAATTTGATAAGATAGTTTTTCAATGCTAGTTCTGTAACAGTTGTAAGAATTATCAAGAAATTATTTTACGTCATGTGTCTAGATTTAAACCACATTTTTCAAGGTTATGCACATTTGTGAGTAAATATTTATAGTATAATCCATTCACTTTAGAAAATTAAAAAAATTGAAATTTTATGAATGGATTAAAGCTACCAATTATTAAAATTAATTTTTATTTATGGTTCACGGAAATTCAGACTTCCGAAAAAAATAAATCCAGATATTGTGAGACGAAAATATGTTAATTTGATTAAATAGTAGTCTAGGGTTAGATTTTATTTATGGATCCCTGAGACGAATTATTTATTTAAAAATATATCAAACGTGTTAGTTTTAGTGGAATTGCAAGAACCACAGACGTCGGAATGGAAATTGGAATGGCGCAAATTGATGCTATCAGTGTCCCCGAAACACATACACAGTTTAGAAATACACTTTACAATCCTTTTAAATAAATCTTAAAATGACGAAAATATAATTCCAGATTAAAATAAGAAATATAGTACTTTAATTAAAGACTAAAATTCTACTGTGTAAACAGGGCGTCAATCAGAACTTTCAAAATATTGATCAAACTTGAACACATGCATAAAAAATACTGGTGATTAATTCTTAAAAAAATTACTGTTATTTTATTTTCCAAACCCGAGGCAGAGAGTTGTCAATTCTTTTTAAATTTCAAACGTGTCCATATGTAGAGGGCTGTTGTATCAACAAATATTCGAGGATAATTTAAGACTTGTTAAAAACGCTCTATTGTCTTCAAACTCACAGCATCTGGACTGCAAACTGGTAACAAACTGTCTTTAATTGTCTCCCTTTGTTTCCAACTGCACTATACTCCCTTCATTGATATTCATTGAAATTTAAACAACGGTATTGCCCTCGTTTTCGTCACCCTTTAGGCCTAATATCGTGACGTAATGCCCGTACCGAGCGCCGAGTGAACAATACCCAATCAAAAAATATAAGAGCCATGAATATTTTAACCTTTTAATCACGGTAAATTAAGTCCGCGGGTCAGAGGTCAAATTTTCAGGGTTCGTTTTAACAGATCGTACTGAAATGAACACTCGAAATATCAGAGAGGCGCGAACCTCTTAATTACGGTACTATAGCCTTGAAATTAATATTAAAACACTCATAAGTGAGTACTGAGTACCATAAGGGCGAATATCATAAATGGGGCGCTACTATCGCAGGGGCATTACTGTTGTCAGAAGTGGATATATGCCCAAATGCATTTTTGATAAAGGGACAAAAAATATATTGAAAAAAATATTCAAAAATTGTTATCGGAGGCATAGTGTTTCTTACCATCTTGGCCCATACATAAGTTAATCAAAACTTCGGGTGCTAACCTAGTTAACAGAATCAGATACGAACATAGTAAGAATACATGTTATAGGCGTGTCTATAGCAGCGTATTTGTTAAATACCTTTTTAAACCGAAAAAATCGAATGAATTCAATGTCAGTTTACTATATTCGTGTCTGTTAATTCATTGAAGAACGGCACGTAATTTCGTATGATCCTTTCCGTCGGACTTTGTACCAAAAAATCTAAAAATTTGAAATAGGACAAAAATAAAATTACTATAATAAATAGAAAAGCCACTTTGAAAAATGAAACCGAGCAGATTGTTTTTAAAATGTCTTAAGAAATATGAGTTTATAGCAGTATGACTGATCATGAAATTAATACAACTTAGTCTGTAATTATATAGGTATCATATTCTCCTGGAGATCTCTTCCACGATATTCCTGGCAATTATTAGACTTTAATCTATATATCTCCTTACATTTCAATATGGTACCTTCTGTTGACTCTACCTGGAATTTTTATTTGTTAACGCGTGTTTCGGATTAACAATGCTCGTCAGGACTGAATATTCTCTATTATCAAAAAGCTTTCGTAATTCTCAATTTTATTTATTTATTTATTTATTTATTTATTTATTTATTTATTTATTTATTTATTTATTTATTTATTTATTTATTTATTTATTTATTTATTTATTTATTTATTTTCCCAATTTATTTATTTTCCCAATTTATTTTCCCAATTTATTTATTTTCCCAATTTATTTATTTTCCCAATTTATATTTTTGGTCTCTAAAAAAATTAAAACAGCACAAAAAAATAAATCGATTAAATAAACAATTCCATGCCAGAATTAACGACACCATTTAGTCCCGAGAAAATAAAGGAGAAACGAATAATTGTGTGAAATGACTTCGATTTGTCGCCAATCCTCGACAATTAACGGCGAATTGAAAAGAAGTCTTGAAATAAATTGAAGCTAATTCACTTAATCATTAACGTATTACCCCTTTTATTCATTTCATTTCATTTCCATTGAAATCAATTCATCTAAATCAACACAATCGCCGACTATTCTCGTCTTTTTCTCTTTTCGTTTCGGAATCTTTTCACCGTCTGAATTTGAAGCAGGGTCAATCTAATTTAAGGAATCGACTATTGAATAACGAAACGAAGTCAAAGTGGTCAAGATTTTTCGAGAGGCTTTTCGTTGAATCAATAGTCGACCTTTGACCTCTGTCACTCAATCTTTCTCGTCTGCTCTTCAGACCAATTGCTCTCGTCCATCCTTTTTGAAGTGTCGGCATCTGGCGTTCGTTTCATCACTCTGAGGACTGTCGTCAAAGGTGCAATATGGTTCAATAGGTATTGCGAGGGTCAAGAAAAGGCTGTGATCACCTTCCTGGATTTATCATCAAATGTTAAAGAGCCATGGTGGTCCAGGGAATAGACGCTGGCTCCTAAACTTTAAAGGAGGTCGGAGCAAAACTTTCGGATGGGACAATAAGCCAATGCCCCGTGTGTTACAGACTGTACACGTTAAAGAACCCTAACCTATACAAAACCTGATTCAAAAACTAAAGAGGTTGCTCCGTGTCTGTTGCTGGGGACAGTTTGCTTTGTTTAAACTTACACACAAGTAAATCGCTTACGTCTATTACTAACTTATCGTTTAACGTAAAACGTTGCTGAAGTTTCTGAGACGTGAACCCTTTGATGTATCATAGCACCTCTTGAAACATTTTCATTCAACTCGAACTCGTATTGGTTCAGATGGTTTATTGTATTCTACTCTCTGGTCAAGGGTTATCTGCCCATAAATAACTATAAACACCGTCCCTAGGGGGCAGTGTTAACTGTAGTGATGATATTCAATATTCTCATAACGATCTCCGTCGACTTCTGGACATTGTTACTGAGATGGAGCAATGGTTCGCTCTTGAAATTAAAATTCCAATTGCTTATAACTCTGGCACCAAACCTAGGAGACGAGATCCCCTAGGCTTTAATTTAGAGGACGTGGCAAGCATCTTCAATTGACGCGAAAAATTTCAATATAAGGTGCCCGACTGATTACTAGCAGTATACTGAGTATAGGCAGAGCCGTCGTTTAAGTTACATTTTATAATAACTTTTGAACTGTATATTGGTACCAATTTGACTTATTCAGAACTTGTTTTCACAGTTCAAGATTCACAAAGTGGTTTCTGGCATTTCTTAATTAGGGTCAAGAAGCTTCTTCCATGCAGTATGGACATTGGTCTTCGTTTAATATATATTTTAGCTTAACTGTTGGACTGTATATTGGTAAGAATTTGACTTATTCATAACTTGTTTTCACAGTTCAGTATTCACAAAGCGGTTTTTGGCAATTCTTAATTAGGGTCAAGAGGCTTCTTCCACGCAGTATGAACATTGGTCTTCGTTTAATATATCTTTTATCTGAACTGTTGGACTGTATATTGGTACGAATTGGACTAATTCTTATTACTTTTTTGCCAAGAGTACTTATATATTATTTTAACAACTCTCGATTCACACACTGGCTTCTGGCACTTCGTTATGGTGTCAATTTCTACTAACTGTATACAGATATCAATAAGCTTGGTACTGTAATAAAATACAAAGTTCTCACTATTTCTGGGTTTTATTCGATATAGTGCAGATTGTGTGAGAAATTAATTAGCTGGGATGTAAGGAAGACTTGATTAGAACAATCGTACTGTAGAGTTGCTCATCAGAACTTCTTGTAGGTCTCGAAAATTTGGTGATCTTAAATGGTTCTAAACTATGCAATATGGTCCCATTTGATGTCTTTTGCAAATGATGATGCCTTGTCGAAAATAATGACACTTTTCCAAATGATGCCTATTCCGAACGATGGTTCCTTTTCCAAATGATGCCTGTTACAGATGGTTATTTCATTTCTGTATGATGATGCCTTTTCCAAATAATGATGCTGTTACTAAAATGATGATATGCTTTCCCAATTGATGCCTTGTCCAACTAATGATGCTTTCTCCAAGTGATGAACGACCTTTTCAACTAGTGTTCGCTTTACATATGATGTCGAATGATGGTGCTTTTTTTAAATGATGCCTTTTCCAAATGATGATGCTTTTTCCAAATGATGATGCCTTGCCTAAAATAATGATGCTTTCCCGTAATGATGAACGACCTTTCTTTTTAGTGTTCCCTTTACAAATAATGTCGAATGATGGTGCTTTTTCCAAATGATGTCTTTTCCGAAGTAGCCTATGGTGCCTTTTCCTTTTTATTATTTCTTTTACAAGTGATGATGCCTTAATTCTCTTAGATTAAGACATCTCCAAATGATGACACCGTTTCTAAAATGACGATGCTCTCTCTAAATTGGTGATTGGCCTCAAACCTAATTTGATTCAAAATGAAAGCAGGTACAGAAAAACTCCATTTCATTTCTGTTTACGAGCACACTTTCCATTGGCTTGATTAGCACTCAGTTTCGACTGTATTTCTCTACTCTGATTGTATAAAATCAGTTCTATTTCTACAGTCGTATTAACACATTGTGATTTTAATATCACTGTTTCCTTTTACTGTGTTCACTCTGTACTATCGACCTTCAACAACGTACAAAAGACATTTCACAGAATTAATTAAGAAACGAAACATCTTTGAAAATTAATAAACAGAAAACGAAGTAATTCCGATTCGAGATTAAAAACTTATCAAACAAACTAATGAAAAGTTTTGTGAATCTTTGGTGAAGCGAATAGATGAATATATAAACGAACCAGTTTTCCATATCAAGCAATTTGTACGTTCCAGGATAAATCACACAGAAAGAAACGAAACATTTCTTTACTTTCTTAACCTCAACAAACTGCCCTTATTTCCATAACGTGTCTCTGTAACTACGAGCATCCATATTTACGAAATTTAATCTACGCAAAATAATGAAAACGAAAGAATTGACTACGCAATATAATTCGAAACATTTGTTTCTTTAAATCAAAAATTTGGATACAAGCTTAAAAAAATTCTTAAAATTAAGAAACGTAACAAAAATACGGAACGAAATAAGGAATAATTTTGTTGATCACCGAGTGTCCAAATGAATAAATGAAAGACCCTCTATTCAAATCAGCAAGTGAATAAAATATGAATATATGAATAATTTGTTTCTTTATGTGAATTTAATTTGTCCAGAACTTTATCGTTTGAAGTGACCAAATTAATTTTTCGTGTCGGAAAAAGTAGGCCTACTGTCTGACGTTTTGTATTTGGATTTAGTGTTAAATGATTTAATGATGGCTTATAATGATACTGGTCGATGATTAATCATCTATTCTGTAATATTCTGACATTGTTTAGTTTTTAATTAATATTTTCAAGGCTTTGAATAATGATTAATTACTTTTAATTAAGACTTTTGGATTTCTAATTTTTTTAATATTTGTTGAGTTAAATTTTTTTAATAAAATGTTATTGAGCAAAGATGTCAATAGTTTAATCGGTAGCCTACTGAGCTGGACCTGGCAAAATTCCCCTCATTGCGCACTGCATGACGTTTGCTTGTTCTCATTAACTGATTTATGTTGCCTTTTATTGAATTTTCCAATTCCTAAATCTTCAAAATCTGATAGAAATAAGAGAACCCTCTTAATGCATATTCTACAGTAGTCTTCAATGCAAGCAGATATTCAATTTTAGCCGTTCAGAGAAAATCTTGATTTATTCATTCGATAGTTAACCAAACTCAAGTGTCCATCAAACCATACCCAAACCATACAACTCAAAATCCAATATCCTTACCCCTCATTACACAAATTAAACAGAAGCTTCGGCGGGGGGATGGTCCAGCCCTTTTACTTAACTTGAAACACATTGAACAATATTAAATCTCGTACATTAACATCTCGAGCAAACGAGAACGCTTCATTAACCAATCAACGACGTTTGTACGCTTCCTCTGCAGTCCGCTTTCATCTTAACCAATCAAGCATTGTGGAAAGTTTCTGCCTAATTTACGAAATAAAGAAAACAGCAAACAGTCACACATGTTGCCAAAAGTGAAATTAAATCCACATCTATTTGTCTGTTCTGTCACAATATTTTCCAAATTGTTGATTGATATCGTCCGTAGTCAACATGTAAACAGACAATTTTGACAGAATCGTTTAAAGGATAGATCATTTCTTAAAAATATTTTTTTTACCAAATTTATCCAAATATATAACATCATTTATTATTTCGTGATAATTTGGGATTAATGCCGTTTTTATCTTAAATAAAGAAACCAAGTACGAACGATCCGAACCGCAAAACGAAACTCGAAATCCAAAAAGACATTTTGACGAAATATAGGTAACAGCTTGTGAACTTTACAAAATGGTTCTCCTTACAGTTTTTAAATGTCTTCAAAAATGTTTAAGTTTTTAAGATATGGGAGTTGTGACGTCATTTCAATTTCAGTTCATTGCAATAAATTATGCAAAAGTTGACAAGAAAAATTGAATATATAACATTATTTATTACGTAAAGATAATTAAATGAATCTCAAAGGTAGGGCCTTGAAAGTAGGGCTTCATTTCATTGTTTAAAATCTACTTTTCAAGAAAAGTAGGACGTAAAACTCCATTTCGTTTGTCAAGATTATGATATATGTCCATAAAGTAGGGGTTGAGTTTAATTACCCAAAAATTTGAAAATAAAAGTTTCATTATGGCAATATAGTGAAATTAGTCTTTGAAAGTTAGATATAAAACGTTATTAGGCCTTCTTTACGCAAAGGATTGTAAAATTCGTCTTTGAAAATTGGACGTATACTCCATTTCATGACTCTAAGATAATAAAAATTTTCTCGAAATGGCAAAAAAATCCAGCAGAAGATGTCGCGTAGATGTAGAATTTTTCTTTAGGAGTAGGACGTCAAACTCGATTTTAAAAGTAGTGCCCAATTTCACTTCAATGTCCAAAGATTTGCCACAAAAAGTTTGGACGTAAGACTCCCATCCAAGATGCTAAGATAATGAAAGTCGAGTGTAGTGACCGGTAGTATCTATTGTATAGGTATTATTAATGGTGATTTAAACATATTGTACAATTTTTAATCATCAAAACTCATTAATCAATCTTAACCAAGTCGCCATCTGAACCATGGTGTTGTATGGAAGGGCAACACAGACAAAATCAATGCAATATTTTTAAGAAGTTGGCACAGAAAAGTAAAACATAAAATTCCATTTCATTTCGTAACATCAAAAAAATGAAATGAAATAAAACGGAATGGGAAATTTTACTTCTTAGTCACCATCTGAACCATGGCGTTGTATGGAAGGGCAACACAGACAAAATCAAAATCATTGCATTGTTTAAGACGTATAGGCCTATAGCATGTTCGACGTAAAATTCCATACCAAATAACAACAATTCCTATTGATCAATTTCAGTCAAGTCGCCATCTGAACCATGGCGTCTGGAAGGGCAACGCAGACAAAATAAAATTTAAACACAATACTTTTGTTTAACTCGTTAGGCACAAAAAAGAAAGACGTAAAATTCATTTCTAAGTCGTAAGATGTTAGACGTAGAATTCCATATCAAATAACACCAATTCTTATAAATTAATAAAAGCCAAATCATGGTCGTGGGCCCTTTTTTCAGTCGGCGTGTACACATCAGCTTGATGACCTTGAATAATTCATTCCCACTCATAATTCCAGTCCAACCAGCTGTAAATTGTTATGGATAATCCGAGAAAGATCAATGTCAAAAGACTTGGCTAAGTACCAGCTGGGAGAAAAAATCTTGTGAATCTAAGTGGTTGTCTTTACAAAATATAGTTATTTCTTTGTTTTCTTAATTTTTAAAAGGCTTTTAACTATTTTAATTTCGTGGTAGGTGTTTTTAACTTGCAATTTTCCTAATATATATTACTTTCTTAGCGGAGTCCATAACCGGAAGCACACGTGCAAAATAGAGAACATTGTCAATGGCAAATAATGTAGAACAACAAATTTTTAATCCCTGCCCCACGATTTTCATTTAGTAAGTAATTCCACGTGGCTGGGTTTAATTTTGAATTTTTACTATTTCTATAGTGAACGTGATGAATATCACAAAAAGAAAATCGCTTAATCCTTAATCCAAATCTCACGATCTAGCATCACTTAGATGAAAAGGGAGGTATTTCAATGTGTTTGAAATGCACGTGCTTTACTCATGCCAGGTGTCGGTGACCCTATTGTAAGGTGATTGTCAATGCCATCACGATCACCATTGTGTCGTTGGCATTGTCACTCGGCTGTTTTGTTGACCTTAACTTTCAAAAGTAACGCCAAACATCTTCGGATTTTCTTGGTCACTGCTATAATTTTCAACCTTAGTGTTTTGCAGATTGTTTTTGTATTCAATGGCGAACGGTTTCGTGACTTAGTCCTTAAATTTTATTCTAAATTGATTTTTTTGTTCTGCTTTGATCCACTCTCAGAATTTTCTAGAAAGTATCAAGGTCAGATGTGGATGGTTTTGACTCCGATCGCCTTCGCTTCTAAAACTTTATGGTTGCCGATTCAAAATAAAATTACATCGATAGCTTTTGTGAACCAGGCCGATTTTCTTGGGGTTTTGACGTCATCCAGCAGCTCGTTAAGTGACATTGTGGAACTCTTATGATAATAGAAAACTTAACTTTAAACCTACCTGTTTGCCTGGCGTGGATCCCTTAATCCAAGATCTTTAGAGGCTTCTTCTTTCATCCAAGATTATTGACGATGGTTCTTTTTCCGAAACATTTCCATGTTAAAATATCATCACTTAAAGGAGTTTGTAATACAAGAAGAAGTTTTGAGATTAATGAAGAACTAAATTTGACTTCACAAGATTAATCAAAACTCATAGATCACTTAGCACGGGGTAAAAGGTCCCGTTTTCTGAAACTGACACATACTTCCTTCCTCCTTCTGGGAATTGCTGATTTTTTTAAAAATTTCATGGACGTAATACTCCAAATATAACAACATATCACAATCCATAAAAAAAAACAAGCACTAACGATCCGAACCGCAAAACCAAACCCGAAATCCAAAAAGATATTTTGACGAAACATAGGTAACAACTTATGAACTTTTCACATGAGGAATTATATCAATCATACATGAGTAAGTATTTCTTAATGAAAAGTGGTATCAGGTGTCTAAGTGTACATTGCAATTCCAGAATATCTTCGTTTCACAAAATAAAAATCATCCATTTCAGGAACACCAAATAATCCCAAATTTTCAACGAACCGCCGACGTCGGCTAGGAAATTGGAAATAAATTGAAAATGTGGCCATGATATTGGCGATAGTTTGAGGGAATAACTGACTTAAGCCGAATATAGTTAATAATCCGCCAAATTAATTTAATAAGTCGAGAGGAGAAAAATCATTTAGCAAATTGTCGGGAGTAAACACAAGGATCAAAGTTCACGAGTCATAAAAACTAATCAACTAAAAATTTTCTTCTATTTCTTCTCATTTTAGCTAATTGGTTGCAGACGTACCCGATCCCCTCGACGCCATTTTGAATCCTACTTCAAGGCAATGGGTAAACTTTGGAATTGCTTTGATACTAGGTAGTTGTGGATGTTGCAGGTTCAAATTCCGTTCTAATATGAATCAAAGTTTCGGACTTCCTGACGAACGTTTTGGACAATTTGGTGCAAATGCCAAACGTACTTGACGACAACCACCCTCCCCCTTTCGTTCCGTAGTAAGCTCTCACTTCGGAATTGCTGTGAGTAAGGGCACTAATGGGGGAGGAGGGTGGATTCATATCGATCTCCTTGAACTGTATTCGATGTGCTACCTCAGTATTTGTGGAGGAACAGTATTGCGTTTTTCAGACGCCATATTATACCATGGACGCCATTTTGAAACCTGCTCTTTCGACAAATTTATGAATTGGATGAGGGCGGAATTAGGGCGTTAATCCGTCTATCCCTAGCATTTGGCCAAGATGATGAAATTATCTGGCGTTCATTGACTTCAATTAACATTTCACTTCCAGAAAAACGACATTGTTTATTCAAGCAAACAGCTAACGGAAGAAAGACCTTTTTATGATTGTCGTTAGGTTTTTTATGGACAATAAAACGTTTAGTAACGTCAATAAGACCTGATGATAGAGATAAGGCTAGCGGAGTCGTGGTTATCCAGACGTGACCGGAGTTAAATCTGATAAAAACTATAAAAGTTCCTCAACCATTTCAATAACATCTGCCAGTGTCTAGTTTTTTGTCTTCAATAAAATTTACCGTTATTTTTTCCTATTCGTGAATGATTTTTGTTAAAAGTGCAGCTCTAATAGGTAGTCGAATATTCTTAAATTGAAATTATGTATTGAGTACAATAATTAAATCCAAGAACGAACAATCCCAATCGAAAACAAATCTCAAAATCCATGTAAACACATTGGCAATACATTGGCAGCTAATGAACTTTTAGATGTGAGGGCCTCTCATAGGTCCGCGCTGACATATCGGGTGTTACAAAAAAAAACGTCCCTAAGTTTCACAATAGGTATCTCAGCTATTGATAAACCGATCTCTTTCAAAATTCTCACAGATTTACTTCAACATATCCTTGTCAGACCCTGAAAATATGAGAGTCATCAAATAAAAATTCTATAGGTGCCGCCCCGATGAAAATAGCATGTCAAAAAAATTCAATATCAGAGCAAATTACATATTTCAACCCGTGTTCTGTTCATTGTACTTTCACCACATCGACCACAAATATCAACAATTTTCCATCCTCAGATGCTCTCACGGATCTCATTTAAAGGTATTTTTTCTTTTAAGACACCCGATATTATATGTATGATGTGGAAGTACATGTAAAACAGTTAACTAAAATAAAATTAAAAAATAAAGTAATCTGATTGGATAAAAGACCTGATTTAAATTAGATTTTAATGATTGACCAATCAGATGACTGCAGCACTAATCTTAAATTCATAAATTTTGAAAATAAGGCCTTGATGGATAATCAAATGTTTGAAATGATTGAATTTCTCTATATAGAGTGCAATAGAAATTTGTGTGAGGGCCTCTCATAGGTCCGCGCTGGTAAAAATATCATATGTTGTGTAAGTAGCAGTTTTTCAAATGAACTTTTAAAAAATGAAATAAAATGAATGGAGTTTTACGTCCTACTTTTCTGCACCTATATGGGCTAATCGAGGACGGGCAAACGCCATGCAATGTGCAATGAGGGAAATTTTGCCAGGACAGCGGCATTAGCCTGCTCTTATTTTAGATTTCCAACTGTCGAGGGATCTTTAACGTGCACAGCCAACTTTTAAAAGGAGAATAGTCAGTAATTTCGGGGGTTAATTTGAGTCTTGAATATATGTAAATAATCTTAATCAACTCAGCTACTGATTTGGAGAGTTCACTATAAAAACTTACGTTGAAATATACTATTTATATAACTCAAAAAACTTTTCCTAATTTGGTATGATGGACTAAATTTAGACGTTTTATTGGCTTACTGTCAAAAACGTGAAGAGGCACGTGAAATCTTAAAATATTCTTCGTCGCGTGCTCGACCTTATCAATCCGACCAAAATAAAATAGTTTGTGGTTCCATTCTGGGATATTTCAAATCGGATTGTTTTTACTATTAGAGGTGATCCGATTAGAAGGGAGGAAACTCGTACTTTATAATCAATAGTTACGTCTCGTGTCTGAACTTCATCATCAGAGGCGTTTGTGTGGGTTGGGGAGGTGTAGGTATGGATTGAGACAGGGCCAACTCCACCACCCAACCACCCACTCGAAAGTTTTTTTGTAACATTCTAAATATGGATTGAAACGATTATGGACACACCTTTAAGCTAAGCTAATTTTAATTAGTTATAACGTCGAATGAGTCTGCAAACCCATGATTATCCGCGTTTGAAAGTTAAAAATACGACTCGTAGTTTAATGAGATTATATATATATAAAAAAAAACACATAGAAATTAAAAGTAAAGTTTCTCTATTACTTCTAAAGACTATTTGCATATCATTTTCAAGACCTAAATTGACCACCAAATAGGTAGGTAGATATGACAAGTTAACGTTCGTTCCCTACGGATCCTAACATCACAAACCGCCGAAAATGTCGACTTTAGCCCGCACCCTAGCTTAGGTCAGCAATATTCTCAGCACAAGTTTCATGCAAGGAGCTTTCTAAACTATAAACCGTCATTTCGGAAAGTCAGAATTCATTTGCCAACAGATATCCACAATTTCCAAAGGTTGAATACAACAGACGTCAGTTTCCAATGTAGCAGAAGACAATTTATAAAAACCAGATCCCGGACCAACCACCGTGTTTTTCTTACCACTTGCCAGACGTCATATTATTTTGGCGCCATATTTATTTTCATTAAGCAGAAATCAATTAGTAAGCAGATCGGGAGAATATCAAATGTTATTTTTCACGGATTTTGTTGAGATGATAAGTTTTCTATTTCTTTCGTTGTTGCTTGGTGAATTAGACACTTGCTCGTTCACCTGATTGTCTATGAGTTCAATCTTGGAATAGGTCGAGAAGATACCTTGGGGTTTGTCAGTGAATGGACAGCATGAAATACACGTGTAGATGGGACACTTAACATAATTATATAGACCCCGTGTGTTACAAGCTATGCACGTTAACGATCCTCTGACAGTTGAAATTCGAAAATAAGACTAGGCTTAATTTATTGTCCCTTGTTCTGGCAAATTTCACCTCTTACATGGCGTTTGGCCGTCCACATTATCCCATACAGATGCGGAAAAGTATCCTATTCCGAATCCTGGTGTTCAGGATGATGTAAATATCCGTAGCGCATTTAGGGAGAGGTCATGGTGTCATGCCCCCCTGAAAAATTCTCGCTACGCCTGTAGTGGTTTATGGAAGTATTCGTTCAGCCATTTTGAGTAGAGATTAAAGCCATTATGATCAAGAGTCTAAGTCAACAGAGATAACCATCTTTAATTCCAGTCCTCTTCATGACGTCATATTGTCAACATAATCTTGTTTACTTTCATCTTATGTTTGTTTACTTTTTACACATGAGCAATTGTATACAATTTAATAGTATAAAGTTATTGATTTCAAAATGTATGGACTACTACGGATTCAATTTACTATTAGTAACAGAACTGTTCTAAGAACGCACTGCCATTTTCAGGCTATGCATCCGTTGACAGTTGGAAATCGAAAATAAGAGTAGGCTAATGCCGCTGTCCTGGCAAAATTTCCCCCTCCCTTACGTCCTGCTTTTTTACAGGTATAGAAAAGCAG
This sequence comes from Lottia scabra, assembly GCA_029955415.1. NCBI lineage: Eukaryota > Metazoa > Mollusca > Gastropoda > Lottiidae > Lottia > Lottia scabra. The sequence goes on along the minus strand of JARJEI010000014.1, from coordinate 1,149,818 downwards.
GACGTGAAACTCATTTCTCTTCGGATTTGTTCTCAGAACTGATATATTTTTAATGGAAACGGAGCTATGTTCAAATAAATTGAAATGAAATTTGGCATGGTATTGGGAGGTATACTTATCCCAATCGTTCATTCGACCATTGATAAAAGGGAGATAACCATCATTAATGTAGTCATTTTGAATTTGATTTCGGTATGTAGTCCAACTAAGGGAATGACTTGTCAATTTTCAAACCCGGGGCATCTCTACTGCGTTTTGTATGAATAACTATAGATACGGATATAGGAGGGTTTTTGTATGGTTTGGAAGGGGATGTGGGAGGGGATTGTTGGGGTAGGGTCAGACCAAAAGCCAATCAAACAGTGGAGTAGCCCAAACTTTTTTAAGTAGTTTGGGTGAGGTGAAAAAAAAAATCTCAAATATTGCGATTTTCAAAAATATTTAGCAAAATTTTCAGCCAGAGGAGATACGCCATTGCCATAAAAGATAACGCCAAAATATATTCATAAAACTTGCATTTTAATAACAAAAAGCATGAGAACAATACTTTGTATAACAATATGAATATTGGAGAACATTTCAATCTGATACAAATACAGATCTTGAACATTTCTTGTGTTTCTGTGAGTGACTTCACTTCTCATTCATGATCTTACATAATTTTTACAGAAGCAATGTTCAAGGTCATTTAAAAATTCAACCAATCAAATGCTATCTTAAATGAAAAGAATTAATTTGACTTGTTTTGTCAGCCCAACCAATTAAATGTAACTTATGAGTACTTTACATGCTTATGGAATTAAATTTTTACTGAACACAAGTTAAAGAGGAATGATGTAAGATCACAGTTGACCAAAGTAATAACTCACAGAAATTACATAAAATGAAACATTTGTATTTGAATCAGATTGTAATTGTGAACATTTTTTAAAACAAAATATACAGTGACCTATATTACAAAACATTTCATAAAAATATACATTATCATTCTTAAAGGGATACTACCTCTTAAAATGAACAAAAAATTTAAGTTCTCAAACTTGGCTATACTAAATATTACCTGATAAATCTTAATTTTCAAAATTTATCAATAAGAGTTTATATTCAACAGTGAACTTATCTGGTAACATAACTTAACTTCCATGAATCCATGGAGCACATGAAGCAATTGCAAATAACTTTCAGAAAATTACAAAAGGCGCCTAATTTGATTTCTGAGCCATTTAAAATATGATACAAAAAAATTACCCTGAATTTTCATTTTAAAACAAATAATTGCTTCCAAAAGTATTCGTCCCTACACATATTTTGTGTAGTGACCAAAATGACTTAATTCTTGATCCCAATAATAAAACTTTGAATATTTTCATCAATATAAAATTAAATGTTTAAATAACTTAAATAATTTGATATTCATGAATATACATATAAAGTGACCATTAAAACTTTTGCAAACTTCAGGCAACATCCTTTAAAAATTATCATAAATATACATGAACATATTTTTATGAGTATTTTAACAACAATTGACTTTGATTCATACAGCCATGGCTAACCTGAGAATTTTACTCTCAATATTATTAACTATCCTCACTTATTCCCTGGGCTAACTCAAAATGATTGCTTCCTTCTGATGATGTATATACATGTTCTATGAAAGCATGTAACAAAAGGAAGTCCTTTTAGCCAAATGAAATGTAATCTAAAATTTATAAATTTGCTTGCATGGTTTCGCCATGCCTAAAAACAGTTTTAAAGCTCTAGATTTTTCGTTTCTTTTCTTTTCTGTGGGCTTTCTCCCACTTTCTTTACTATATTACGATGTACATTTGAAGAATATAATATTGTTTATGAAAAATAAGATTTTTATTTCGATTGAGCCAGACCTTCAGCTAACCAAACTAATGCTGCTGTCCTGACAATATTTTCCTCATTGCACACTGTATGGCGTTTGTCAGTCCTCAATTAGCCCAGGTGCAATAAATCTCCAATTGGAGATGAACACATTCCAAAATATTTGATGCCAAAGATATGTTTTGCAAATTCTTTCGGCGCTAGAGAGGAGAGCATGATATAAAACATGTATATAAAAATAACACTTTATGCTACCGATGAACCATTTCCACAGCCTTGGCCAGTACCTTCTGAACCTCTACTGTGGTATACGGAAAATTCTGAAATGCAAAAGATTAAAAATGCTATTACCAAACTGATATCAAAATTTACTAACGTAAATGTAATCCTTTGAACATTTGAGTGAGTATGAAATAAAACATTATAGTAATATGCCTTTTAACATATGCCCCTAACGTAGCATTATGTGCTTGGGTATATACCCTGTAATTACGTGCACGGATGTTAGTTTTGAAAGGGTAACTTGTCAATTTGAAATTTGGAAAACCTAACGATACTTACCTGCAATAATTTCATATTTGAAGGGAAATCATTGACCAATATGTCATTTCGTAATAATCTAAAAAATAAATTGAAATTATTCTATGACACCTGATGGCAGTCTCGCTTGAGGACTCCATTACTATACAATTATTGCTTTGGATAAGATTTAGTTAATGGACTTGTTTTGTTGGTAGACCTACAGATTTTCATTTTCATGTACTTTCTTACTTTTCTCAGTTACACAAATTAAGAATGAGGGCCCAAATGCCTTACTGACAACAAATTTGAATCTCACAGAAAGTAGTTTTAAAGAGTTTAAAGACTTACATTAACATTGAACAACAAACTTTTATTAAAAAATCAAAACGACATTTATCGGCGAATAACGAATCCCATATTCTCAACACATCTGAAACGATTAATAATTTAATCATAAAACATTCGACCCAACCTTCGTCAATGTGCAGGATTAACAATATGACTTGGCGATGATAGGTTGCCATCTTGCTCGATTAATGGACAAAGGAAGACAACTCTTGTTCACAGCTTGAATTTGATTGGCTGAATTTAATGCATGAGAAGATAACTTTTTCTGAAGAATGATTGGCTGAACTATAATTTATTCAATATGGCGACTACTGTATAGTATACAAGCACGCTAGTCTAATTCCGAAGTTGATACAAGTGGCGGGAGGCCATGGCATAAATATGCTCAAATTTTACAATTTCCAGTGAAAATATAGCAAAATATTCAGCCCAATTGGGAAGGGGGTGCCCATTTGTGAGGAGGTGGGTATGGTGCCATGGCCCTCCACTCCCATCTCCCCCCCCCCCCCTCCCCCCATGAAAATGAACTATACAAACCTGGTAGAGGAAATTCTTGAGACAACATCAGGGTGATCCATCTGAATGCGAAATACTGAGGCTTTAAATCTTGTTCTGTCATACGGTGGCTTAAAATAGGATCTCGGAATTTGATTTCTTCCATTAACATATTCATTGAATAACCTGTAGGATGAAATGAAATAAAATGGAGTTTTACATCCTACTTTACTGCACCTGTTTTGAGCTTGTGGGAATGTGCAAATACCATGCAGTGTGCAATGAGAGAAATTTTGACAGGGCAGCAGCATTTATTAAATACCTGGTAGGATGAAATGAAACAGAATTTATGTAATAATAATTCGCTGTGAGTATCATGGAGTGTGCAATAGGGGAAATTTCAGGCATGGTGAAGAGACAATGAATTGTATACTAACCTATACCACAATCAGAATCATCCAATGTTTTTATAAAATGATCGCGAATTTCTGCCATTAAATTGGTAAAACAGAAGAAAGAATCTGCTTCGGCCCATTCTGAAATTAATAGATAAAGTTTACATGTAATCAAGTCATTAAATAACTTAAAGCCTTTGTCATAGTTATGTCATAAATGCTAAGTGTAATGGGTTTCAAGAGCAAATGATTTCTGACTGAAAATGGAATCCATGACCTTACCTTTACACTCTGTATCAGGGTCAGAAGCAAATGTATAATATATAGGACCTAGTATTTCATTCATTCCCTACAAAATAACATATATACAAATTAAATATAGTAACTAGAGTAGGGCTTCTCAATTAATTTTTGTAAAGGGCCAAATGCATTTTATAAACAAAATAAGAGCCAAATATAGCTTAGCTAGCATAACGAGCAGAGCGTTTTAGAGGAAGGGATCACTCTTGAGTGAATGGCTGCCATTTGAGAAGGCCTGACTTAAAATAAAACTGTTAAACTTACTTGAACATAGTTTAAGCCAGGATTAAGTTTAGCGTATATAAATAGAATTCTCTCTACAACTTCCCAGTGAGCCTCTTGTCCAACTGGTAATACAGCATATTCATCACTCTGTGTTCTCCTTCGTGTTGACTGCATCTACAATATTCAATTGTCTGCGTTATGCCAACTTCAATTTTTTCGTCAACTAGGGGTGCGCCCTATACATGGGTAAATGAATTTTCCCCGATTTTGATGTGGTAAAGAAGGGGTGCGCATTATACATGGGTGCGCATTATAATCGGAATTATACGGTAGTTGACAATTGTCACTCTGGGCTCGGCAGTTAACTTCGAGAAATGCAACACAAATACATGAGTATGAGCAAAGAAAATTATTAATAATTTATTATAACAAACCATTTGACTCAAAAACAAGAGAAAGTAACTCCTGTCTTCTTCCCTCTCGTTCTTGCTAAACTTACCATTTTATGATGTCACTTATGCAAAAGGTGTTTTGGCTACACCAGCCTTGTCTATTTTAAAGAAAAAAAACTTACGTTTGTAATACCCAGTCTATTTCGTGAGACTGATTCTGATTTTAATACTGTATGTTCAACACGTTTCCGTAACGTCTCCACGGTAGACTTCGCATTCGTAATCTCCTCACATGGAAACTTGGTGGCACTTTGAAAAAATGAAAGATCTGGGCAAAGCCTCCTGCAAAATATGAAAAACATGTTCTGAGATACTGAATTCAAATACATGTACACATATTTTCATCATTTGAAAGATTAAAAAAGTTCATGTACTCAATCTCTCTAAATTGTCTAGTCAGATGGGACAATAAACCAAGTCCTGTATGCTAGTCTGTGCCTGATAAAAATCCTTAGACAATTGGCAATCATAAGCCCAATTAGGTGTTATGCTATAAACTGGGCATGTAACAAATTCTTTGACAGTTGGAAACAAACAAATAGAAGGCCAATGTTGTTGTCCGTTCAAAATGTCCCTCTTTGCACACTTCATGGCTTTGACTGAAAGGGGGCCTTAATTTTTCTGTCACTAACCTGCAGTCTTTGTCAATCTGCATGAGCATATCATTGTCTTTAAACTGTACTCCCCACTGGCTCTCGGGGTTGGGATTTAAAGGCTGTAAAAAAAGAAACCAATAATACAGCTCCACTGCAATTAGTACAGTGACTACTATTTCGCTTTCCTGTTCAAAACACCTGATGAGAATCTGCCATTGGAGTGTCAACTTTAGATCTTTTTGGAAAGTATACCTAGCTAATTTATTTGGGGTTATTTGATAGCATAATATCAATTACTTCAGGTATTTACATATATGCAATAATGACATAATGTGCAAAAGCTTTTCATTAAAACGTTAATTGCATACCTTAACATGATATACTAAAATGAAAATAAACATGGTTTCAGATATGGAAAATAAATATATTAGAGTTAATACTTACATGATCTTCTAGTTTACCATCAGATAGAGCCCCAAGATGAGCTTGTTCTCCTGGTATTATAATTAACTCTTTTATAAACTGTTGATAACTTGTTCTGAAACCCAAAAATATTATTATATTATCATTGGATATCAATCAGCCTCTTCCTTAAAACATGTTGACAACCCTCCTCCATTGAAGATGTCCGTCCTCAATTAGCCCATATAGGTGCAGAAAAGTAGGACCTAAAACTCCAATCATTTCATTTTTTCCATTGAAGATGCAGTCAATGTTGTTGAATGAATCCCAAAATGATCATCCATAATTCTAATGCTTAGAAATAAAAATCACAAAATTAAACTTAATGCCTATAGGGATGTTGAATTAAGAAGTTTCAACCAGACATTTTCACAAATAATTTGAGAATTCATGAAAATTCCCCACTTTGACCATATCTTTATGATTGGAAACCTACAGTGTTCTGGTACATTAAAACATTATTACCTTTGTCTGTGTAAATGTGTTTTCCATTCTGTTCTGTTTTTTGGTAAATGATACAACAATAACTGAAAAAATATACAAATAAATATTTGTCACCATCGAGTACAGAGTTTTCACTTTCTCTGTGTATGTAGAAAACAAAATCTGAAGCTTAAACAATTTGTGGATAATTAATTAATTAACAAAGAAGATTAATCCTTTTTAATCCTTGTATTGTAATGTAAGACATTCAATATCATGCCTCAGGCCGATTTCATTTAAAAACTAGACAATCGTCATGTCTATGGTATATATTCTTTTGAATGTAAGACTGTGAATTTATATTGTTGAAAAAAAGGTTTTTGAGCTTTTTACGTTCAAAGATCTTCAGACAAATGTGGGTATTGCCATTCTCTCCAAACTAAGGATCGATGCTTGAGCGACATTTAGGGGTAGAGATCACATTGAATAAAACTGTGATGAAACTAAGGGGTAGTAAGCTTATACCATAAAATTGTGTTCCATTATTTAAAGGATCATATGATGTCATGGAAATAGGGATATTAGTGGAAAAACTTATCCAATGATGTCATGACACTTCACTTACTTTCCAACATGTTGATCTATGACCACTCTCAAACGGACACCCTGTAAAAAACAAAATATTGTACATTTTATAAAACTTTTCTACCTTACGCTGCGACTGAAATAGCTCAGTGAGTTAGAAGCTTGCAAGTCCCGTGCTAGTTAAAACATTAAAAGTTAACCTTGCAAATGCAATTTTGGATGTTGCTTTAATTTAGGGGTGTTGAAAAATGAAATGCACAAATAATTAGTTTTTTTCTGCAAACACAACTGCCCCCCCCCCCCCTCTTCCACGCCTTGAAAAGTAGGCCATTTCTAACAAACGAAAAAACTTCCGCATTGCAATTTATTAGTGCACAACAACGCAGTTCAAAGAAAGTAGGCCTACAAAATGAAAGTTTGTTTACCTTCAAAAGCAAGTTCTCTAACTCTCTTCAAATCAATCTCATCCTGCGACAACACTTTTTTAAAATGCTCTAACCTAAAAATATAAAACAAAATTTATTAAACAAAATGTCCGATGCAAAAAATCTGTCGTATGTTGTGCACATTTTTAAGGGGCGTTTCTTTTCAGTAAAATTTTACCTGGCCTTGTAGGCTGCCATTTTGGATGTTTACAATTATCACGTGACTTCCAAGTACAGGTCATTCTTTATGGCTCTCTATTTTGGCACACCTTTTTGGGCTCTTTTACTTGACTACTGCAAGAGCCTATATACAGCTCTGTTCATGTAGTTGCGATATCGATGGATTCTGATGAAACGATCAGTGCTTTCTAGAGTCAGGCTGATGAAAAGGAATTGTAGTTTAAGGCTGCGTTTTACTTTTCCCCCATCTTGGGCTAATGAAGACAGACAATACATTGCAGTGTGCAATGAGACCATGTGCGCTACAGGCTGTGCACGTTAAATATCCCTCGACAGTTGGAAATGCCGTTGTCTCTGCAAAATTTCCCTCATTGTGTTGCGTTTGCCTGTCATCGTCAACCCAAGAGATGCAGAAAAGTAGGACGTAAAAATTCATTCCATTTCAGTTCATTTTTCCATGTCAGCCCCCACACAAAAATTAAAAAAACCAAAGCCTACACTAAACGAATTAAAGAAATAATGAAATTTACTTGGAAGTCTTCAACATTTTCTGTCGATCGATCCGAATTCTCTAAAGCCCTTGACAACAGCTGTCTTGAAATATTTCATTCACAAAACGAACCACATTTTTATAATAAAACTTCAGTCACGGGGATGTCACGGGGGATGTCACGGTCACGACATGACACTGGGAAATCACGACTCGATCCCGAAGGTTCCAAACTTTCGTCCTTTCACATTATTTGGAGTCCAAGAATGTTGTTTTTATGAGAGAAACACGCGTGAAGAATTCCTCGGTGTTGTTAATCAAAGGTTCGTTCCAATAACACTCGGCAACATTTGTGATCTGTAAAGTTTTGTGTTGAACAAATTGTCCACTTTGAACACTCATATTATTTGGTTTATGGTTATGTCCCTCCGTGCTTCGCAAAGCCTGAGACGAAAAAATTATATGGAATACAGATAAAGATTTTAAGGCCTAATTACTGCAGTATGTAATGAGGGAAATTGTGCTATTAAACATCTCAAAGTCTGAGTTACATTAAATTCCGACATTTCATTCAAATGCTACTACAAAGGTATTACGAGTATGCGACATCCACAACCCTTGCATACTGGGCCCCATTTAACCGATATATAACAAATGACTGTCGACTTCTCCCCAAATAAAAGTGATTCACCGATTACAGCGTATTATGAGTCTTTCTTCGCGTCGGATATATTGGCTTTCAAAGTCGATATCACTCCGCGTGTAGAGCACGAGGCACCAAGCCGACGACAAGTTCCTGGAAGTCTGAAGACCAAAACCAATCAATAATTAATATCAGTATATTCTAGAGGGCGCTGTGTGTTTGTAAACAGGCATACAATATTTGTCAGATCCTGTGGAATCTTCCTGACATTTCCTCATTCCTGAGATTCCATATTTGGAAGATTTTCAACGTTTTTGATGCATACACAGGTACGTTTACGTTACGTTCGATTACTGCATGTCCATATTTGGTTAATGTATATGTTTTGATATGAATGGATGTTTATGGCACGGCGAGTTTGTCATACATCAATATCAATATTGACATTTGAATGTGTGATCGGTTTCATACATGTAGACTAATTGTCATTTGGTTTGTGATCTAAACATGCTTGCCAATGTCGTTTGTGTGAATCATTAAGAAGTCTATGTTTGGGAAGGGGCGATCATTAGCAAAGGGTCTCCATGAAAGTTCCGTTACGGAAAATGCCGCCGATTGCCGATTGAATCCATAGGTGTGTGTGTTTGAGTAGACCCTTGCGCCGCCGCCATTAGCCGCCGCCGATTTCTTTACAGCCCTTAATCTGCCAGTTGTGAAAACAAAGCGCCGCCGATTTAAGTCAGCCGATTTCTGCCACTTTGTAAATGAATTCAAGGCGATCGTCACTTAGACCTACCATGCTGAACATGAAAACTTTCATCCATGATAATTTAAAACTATTGCGGCTTGATTAAAATTTTGAATTGTGAGGTGATTATTCAGAAATAAATAACTTGATAACAAACACCAGTTGTTTATGATGCCTACAGTGTATAATGTATGTTCCTTCATTATAACTCAAATGTTTAATGAAGGAAATCCGTTTTAGCCGCCGAAAACCGCCAATTTTTTTTGCTAGCCAATTCAGCCAGTTCAAAACCGGCTAACCGAAAATAAATGGCTAGCCGGTCGGTTTCATCTGCTAGCCAGTCACTTTTTACAAAATAAATCGGCGCAAGGGTCTATGTTTGAGTAGGGGCGATTAGGGTCACAAAATCAACCAGGAGGGCTTACAGCACCAAGAATTCCTATGTAAAATGAAGAGAGTAGTTAGGATGGGGGTGGGGGCACATCTTTTGTTCTGTGGGGTAGTTGCCTCCTTGTTCCCATTATCATCACCTCACCATTCCCCAACCCCCATAAGCGCCATTTCTTTAGGATATCCATTCATATTATTTACAATCCCTTAAAAAAAAGTAGTTGACATTTGAAATTCAGGAAAAACCTAGTAAATACATCATAACATTGTTACAGTATTTGACATTTTGCACACACATTTGAAAGGGGTATAAGGGATAAGGTTGACTTTGGAGGGGTTGACGTTAATCGAAGGATCTTGCTGAATATAAGGGTAACCGTACATACAGGTTTGACTGTATATAACTTTGTTAATGTAATTCTAATTGCCTTAAATCAATTTATAATGGAAAGAGTCATCAGCTCTCTTATCTGGTTCTCAATAATTACAAATTCATTTTTAACGTTGCACTGTTTTCAGAAAAAGCGTCTAGTCGTTAGGATGGGACAATAAACTGAGACCCCGTGTGCTACGGACTGTGCTCGTTAAGGATCCTTGGTCAGTTTAATTGACAATAAGAGTTAGCCAATGACGATCTCCTGGCAAAATTTCCCTCATTACACACTGCATCCTCGCCCAATAAATGCAGAAGAGCAAGACGTAAAACCCCATTTCATTTTAGTAACTACAGTATTGTGACCTCTTAGTCACTTTAAGTAGACTTTCTGAATTAATTTTTTGAAAAGGGCCATATGCATGTTATGAAAATTATATTAGGACCAAATAGAGCTTAGCTAGCATAGCGAGCATAGCGTTTTAGTGGAAGGGGTCACTCATGAGGGGCCACTCTTGAAGGCGTCGCGGGCCGAATTTGGCCCACGAGCCGCTATTTGAAAAGGCTTTAAGTAGACTTTCGGAATAGTGTTATCATTTCTATCAATGATAAGACATCTAGTGAATGCGTCATACCACCCTGTTTCTATCTGATTCATCTCTAAGTAAAGACGTCAAGTTATTGATTTTCTGGGAAGTGTTTCTAGTATCTACGGTGTGGTTGATTACCAGTCTCGAAGATAGTCTTAATAGATAAAGGTTTTAATTCGACACAGTAATCAAAATAGAATAGATAGCATTGTCAGCCAATATAACATACGCCCACAGCAACACTTTAAAGATAGCTTTGTCAGCCAATACAAAAAAGAGCATTAATTCAACCACAGTAATCAAAATAGAATAGATAGCTTTGTCAGCCAATATAACATACACCCACAGCAACACTTACTAGATAGCTTTGTCAGCCAATACAAAAAAGAGCATTAATTCAACCACAGTAATCAAAATAGAATAGATAGCTTTGTCAGCCAATATAACATACACCCACAGCAACACTTACTAGATAGCTTTGTCAGCCAATACAAAAAAGAGCATTAATTCAACCACAGTAATCAAAATAGAATAGATAGCTTTGTCAGCCAATATAACATACACCCACAGCAACACTTACTAGATAGCTTTGTCAGCCAATACAAAAAAGAGCATTAATTCAACCACAGTAATCAAAATAGAATAGAGAGCTTTGTCAGCCAATATAACATACGCCCACGGCAGGCAACACTTGCTAAGAAGTTTTTAGACCCGCTAGATTGCCATTATAAAAGTGATACGGCAAAAAATACTCGCACTCGAAATCTTAAATGAATTATATTTCTTGTAGATAATGGAATAAAAAAGAAAATTTGTGTAGAAAGACAGCTTTCGCAACCAGAGAAAAACCAAGATGGCCGAAAGATTAAAGGATGGCCATGCCTACATCATTCCAAATAACACAGAGAATTCTAGCGTTGGTAAGCATACAAAGTATTATTTAGAAAGCCCACCATCGGAAGAGTTGTTCCTCAAATGAAAAGTTCATTAGCTGCTACCTATGTATTGCCTATATGTTAACATGGATTTCGAGATTTGTTTTATGGTTGGGATTGTTCGTGTTGGGATTTTATTATGTCTTGACAAACATTTCCACAAATTAGCATTAGCAATACGATTTTACTTTAATTTTTAGAGCAAAACAATGCGGACTATTCACGCAAATATACGGTACTTATACTCATCATGTATTTTCAGTTGAAGCCGAAGCTAAGAGACTGAGAGTGGTGAGGGGGTTTAGGAGTGTCAGCTGTTTACACATACCATTCAGTGTTTTGACGATACTGGTGTCCCTACTGTCTATAGTGTTAGTAAGAACACCTCCTAGATTCAACTTCGCTACTGTAACACCTATACTCATTGGAGCTATGGTAAGTGTGGGGCGCAATTTTGACCTGTCGAAGGTGTATATCGACCAGGATTGAAAGTTATAGGGGCGATTCCTATAGGGTGGGCGGGAGTATAGTCCGAATTTTTAACATGCGAAATATTCAGTTCTGTAAATCAAATTCTTCAGTCAATTCTTGAGGAAAACGTTTAGCCCAAATTATATTTACAAATAGACTACAGACCACAGTCAAGAACAAAATGACATCAATAAAGATAGTTGCCTCCCTTGAATTGAAAATTACTGTTTAGATTGTTTAATCTCGATTGTAGGGCGTTGTAAATGGTTTTATAGGATTTGCTATCGGTAATGCAGCTTTTAGAGTAGAGCGAATTGACAAGACAGTTCATGTACAGGTACCAGTATCTTTTTATATTTACGAATAAAATAGTCAGTATAGGCCACATGCAAGCGACATATTTAGGCTCCATAATATATAGATTTAACAACTCTTGAGTTTGGGTTGTGGATGAGTAGCTTTTACAGCTTCTGAAGATGCCGAATATAGAACTTTTACAAACTCTTTTCTTGTTTTTTAAATAGGCCTACGTTAAATAGGCCTAGTTTTTATTCCTTTCCCGCCAAAGTATAGATACATGTAGCCGAAAATTCTCTGCAAATCTAAAATCACCATCTGTTTTTGTTCTTTCAGGTGGTCACATACGTGATAGTTGGAACGTGTGTGTTGCTATTGGTGCCAATGTACACAGGCTTCAGTCTGGGAATCTGTGATGCCTTCTCGTCAATAATCTGCATGTCAGACGACAGAAGGGACATAACTCTTGGTGCTCTAAATATCGCCATTGATATCTTGTTGTTTATAACCGTGCTTGTGAACTTTTGTCTGCTAATATTTTGCCAGAAAAATCTGGGAGTGGGATTTCTGATCCGCCGGGACAATTTATACGAGCGTATTTCTATGTCGGATAGAAAAGAGCCATCGTTTCAACTGGCACTAAGAGATGACTGCTATTCCCGACTACAAAATGGCGGCGAAGATTACCCGGATGTTTTGGAAGACGTGGATAAAAATGTGCAGTCTGTAGAGAATGGATATTATACGTGGGATTCGCCGCCCACTATTGAAACATAGTCAAAACAATTCCATTTGTGTAAAGGGGCGTTGCCATAGAAACGATAATAATGGTTGTCATGAGACAAAAAGAGGGTCGAATTTTTTCCCGCCAAAATTCATAAATGAATCTTTTAAAATAAAGGACACGTCGACTCGTTCTGGATTATAGTGTCTGACACCCAGACCCTCCTGTCGTCGACAAAGTTGCTCTGGATGTTAGGGGCTATCTGGAAAAGGATATGAACCACAGCACAGTACGCTCCTCTTATGGATCTGCCAAACAATGCTTATAATAAAATTATCTTCACCCCGATAAAAGAAACGGCCATTTTGACTTATTCTTTGACCAAATCTCCTGGTATTGAACCTTCCTTGATCACCTTTACTAAAAAAGGGAGCTTATATATCACTCCTTTCTAAAAAACCAAATTTTTCACTAAAATTGATGCCCATAAAACTATTTTTTTCATCTTTTATAAATGTATCCACTTTAAAGTCTTTTTTTTAAACAAAAGTTTTTCTTCCTTTAAGTCGCCAATTTTTTATTCCATTTCTTAAAACAAAACAGTTTTAAAAGAAAATTTATTTACGATTTTTAATGTAATATATGATAAAATAAACAAATTCACATAATTTAACATTTTAAACATTTTTAATTCATGATTTTGATTGAAATAAAGTATAATTGTATATTGTATAATGACAGTGATTTTTCGTGTCGGATTTCTCTGAGTATTTTAAGGTAGCCTTCACTCAAATTCAGGAATAGTAGTAGTTCATCACGAAACGAAATTATTTTTTTATTTGAAAGTAAACGGCATCCACACATTTTTCAAATGATCAAATCGTATGACACTCAAAACAATATTTAAAATTCTTATGGTTGGTATTGGTAGTCTTGGTTATAGCCGCCATTTTGATCATTTTCAGTCAACGATATCCGGTCACGTGACTTGGATCCTTTCATAATATTCATCTGGATCAAGTTGGTTTCGAACTGTTTTTGATTGGCTAAAATTTGATCTGTTGCTATGGCTAAGCCGAGGTCGTGACGGTAGTACAGCTTGACAACGAAACAGACCATGCTGTTGACGCAGACGCACAGAATTACGACGAAGTCGATGACGGCTAACATGTGCGAGTCGTCGTCTGCTACGGCTTCCGGACATTTTGAAGAGAGAGATAACTCCGACACACACAAACCGGAAACGTTCCACAAGGTGGTCCACAGACACAGAGCTACGACTACAAACTCGGCCAGGAAGTGAAACCATATCTGAAAAATTGGAATAAAAACAATATATTTATTTTCCTGCTTCTTCATGAAACTAAGAACTTTTTGCTGCCAACGTTTGGATAGATTGGACCAAAAGATCCCTGAAGCATTCACACCGTAGAAAGAAAGTTGACGGACGCTCCTGTGTCGTAGGCCTTCATTTTGCGATGATATACTAAATCGTAAAGCGTTTCTTGAGTACATTCATAATCATCAAAACGTCTTACGGCTTTCCGTCGGTCAATGTGCGTCACACGTCGCAGGAAGGGCGTCCACATAAACAAAAAAATGGCGGACGCTCTTACTTCGTAGGCCTACATTTTGAGAGTATACTAGGCTAAATCGTTGGCGTATAGGCCTATTGACTACAGATAATATGAGGTGGTCAATGTGTTCCGGGCTTTAGCATGTTAATATTAAAAGTTTATCGTGGGATGTAATAGATTGAAGTGAAGCGACTAATTCATTGAGTAATGTTTATATAATTCTTCACTAATAACATGTAATGTAGGTGGATCAACAATCGAGTCTATTGTTCTCGAACAAAACAGACGTAACTTCTCCTTTCTCTACCTATTATAATATAATTGATTTTTATTGCTGAACAATTGACAGAGGTTAGAGCTAGTAAATTCCGTATTGTATCGAGTACCTTTATCTTGAACGATCACAAGATGCCCGGATACACCAGCCTCATCACTAGAGAAGCAATATTGAAAATGTTGTCAACGTCAGACGTTAGAGGAAAGCGAGTGAACAAATCATGCACATGTATCTACTTTGGAACTAGACTAACGTGCTAGATAACCTCGTATATATACTATGGAGATTGTCATTTTGAATGAATTATAGTTTAGCCAATCTTCTTTCGCGGTAAAAACAGCCAGTCAAAATCAATTTTCGAAAAAGAGTTGTCTTCCCTTACCCATTTACCGGACAAGATGGCCGCCTATCATTACATAGTCTCGAACAATGACGAAGGTTGAGCGATCACAAGAACACCATCCTCATCACGAGAAAAGCAATATTGAAAATGAGGCCAACGTCAGACGTTAAAGGAAAGTAGGCGAACAAGATGGACACAGTGGCGGTATCATTTGGGGTACAGTTAGGGCATTTACCCCCTATAAAACAAGCTTATATCCTATTTACAACTCGACCTTATGCGATCCACTCATCTCATATTCAATGTGCATGCTAAAAAATTCTCTGGGGTCAAAGTTCAACAGATTTTCCTTTTGTATTCTTACGCTCATCTATCCCAAGCTTAAAGCACATTGCTCATTCAAAATGGTGGCGTGTAAAATAAAAGCAAGGAATTGTAGTGCTAAATAAATAATATATTACCAATGGAGTCAACTTTCTCTCGATGGAATTACTTCTGAATTGCAGGATACATTCAGAAAATAGAAAGGCAGCCGAGAGCAAACACTGGAATAAAATACAATAGACTTCGTCAATCGATAATTATTATCGCTGTACAGTAGAGTATATTCAAATATATACATGTAGTATATTTAAATTACGTCATTACATCGTCTGCTTCAAAGCCCAATGGTCTGCTTAGGGTCTTAAAGGGATTGAAAAGAGGTTTTTCTAAATTTTGTATGTGTATCGGGAACACTGATAGCATCATTTTGCACCATTCCAATTTTCATTTAGATGTCTGTGGTTCTAACAATTCCACTGGAAATAAGAGTTTCGCCCTCGCAAAGTTGTCGCTATCGCATGATAAAAGCACCAAGTCGTTTGGTTGCGACAAATACACAAAGGCCCCTTCAGGCAATTCACGTTAATAAAACAGACAGTTAGAAATCAAAAATAAGAATAGTCTAATGCCCCTGTTTTAACAGAATTTCCTCACTGTACATTGCATAGCGTTTGTCCGACCCCACAAGGCCATTCAGGAGCTTGATGCCGTACTTACCAAGAATCCTACAGATAGAGGCGCTGCCGTATTAAAGTTGAATACCACTTCGTTCTTTTTGATCTGATAAATTGTAATAAAGCCCATTAATATCGACAGACCAGCAGGGGCTATGTGAAATAGGGCTAGCTTGTGTAGTACTGGCCACGCCCAAGATACCGTCACACTGGCAGGGGGTGCTGAAAAGGAAAACCAATGAATGTACCAAAAAGTAAAGTTGGTATACGACTGGGAATCAGACAAAGCTTCATGCGAAGGCTATAGCCTCACTAGTCAGATAAAACCTGCCGTTATAGCCTCACATGCCTCACTTAACATGAAAGCTCAATGATACAGAGTTCATTTCATGGAACAATGGTATTTCCCTGTGTTCAGAATGGTCCGAATATCTATTAGGCTTTGTGAATGGATTTCGAGTCATTTTACAGCCACAGTGGGTGATCCTGATAAAACCAGACAAAGTATCGCTTGGCATGAGTACATTTCATGCTGACTGTATTTGTTATCTGTTAGTGGACATTTTAGCAAAGCGAGCCAACTCAATGAACAAATATTTTCAAATCTTACCCAGATGTTTGGTTGATCCGTACTGAGCATTTCCATTCATCGTCATCTCTTCCGTGTATTAGTCAAACCACGCTTGGAACACCTGGAAAGAATAGTAGATGGTGAACAAATTCAGATGACCTACATTTCCGTTCTGACCGGAAGTGGCATAATAATAGGAGGACTCGAAATTACTGATAATGGTTTTGGACCTACCTTGTAAAATAGAAAAGATGGATTTCAAACCTTCATAGTTGTCCGGTAAAAGAAAGTTTCGAATAATAGTCATCCGGAGTAGAAGGTTTTATACCTAGTACTCATAAAAGGAAGGTTTCGAACCTACCCAGTAATTCGGAAGTAGAGGCTTTCGAACCTACCCAAAAATCCGGAAAAGAATATTATGATTTACGAAAAAAGAAGGTTTCAAACAGGCCTAACCCGGCAAAAAAGGGGTTCGACCCAACCTAGTTATTCTAATGAAGGGTCACCCTATAAAAAAGGTTTCGAACCTACCTTATAATCCGTGTGGGAAGTAATCACCATATAAACAGACTAGAGAAAACCAGGTAAGATACAGGTGAGCCTATATATATATCACTAGCAATGTGGTGATTCAACATACATCTGAAATACAGTAAAGGTACCATCACACTTCTTGTTCTTCATTTGTATCTACTTCGGAACTAGACTAGCATACTAGATAACATCGTATCAACTTCAGAACCATTCGACTCAACCTTTGTCATTTGTTCGAGACTATGACCAAGTTTGAGCCGAATGCTTGTATTTTTGACGCATGCTAGCAATTATCATCTGTACTTGATAACGTTACCTGTAATTATTTCGATACGTAGTAGGTTTTATTTTAATTTCAGAAGAATTACATCCATATACCTACATAGCCTACGTCATTGGATATGATTATAGATATTTTAAGGTTATTTTAGTCCAATATATAATGTTGCTAAGGTGATAATGGAATAAATTATTAAGTTGATAATTGCAATAACATGTTTAGCAGTCATTTTGATCACACCACATGTTCATCACGTGACTATTCCTCAGAGTGACGACATTCAGAATTTTTTCACGCTCTTATTTCACTGTAATCCGCTCTGCATCTAATAGCGCCACCCTACTGCGCCATCCCACCCACCTTCCTACGCCATCCCATCCATCCAACTGTGTCATTCCATATAAGTCATCCAACTAGGAAATCCAACGATCGCACTGCCTTATCCAATCCACCTTAAAGAGCCATCTCACCCACCCCATTAGTCAGATAAAACCTGCCGTTGAGTGCCAACCCATCTATCCTACTGCGTCATCCCATCCAGACTACTGCACCACCCCACTACGTCATCCCATCCAACCAATGCTTCATCCAGTCATCCCATTGCGTCACCTCAACAGACCTACTGCACCACCCCATTGTGTCACCCCATCCAACTTAAAGCGCCATCCCATCCACCCCACTGCCCAACCCACTGCAACCAACTGCGTCACCCCGGCTCATCTGCCAACGCCACCCTACTTTATCAGTGTAAACCAGCCCTAAGATTGTCGACGATGTTGTGTGTACCTATAACAATGGTATCACTATAAATATTTGATTTTTAACTATTGATTGCACGGCATTAAAAGTCAAATGACGGTTGATACGTAGCCTTCTATTACCTTCTACATAACCAGTCAGCACGCTGAGCACGCTTCGATGATCTTTGCTACTTCTACGAGAGCTTCCTGATATAGTTTGCCAATCCCTTTTTTAAATGCTTTGCTGTATTGTATATCCGAGATATCGCAGTCTTCGCTTCGATAACGGACCAAAGCGGCACAAGTTTAGTGAGCAGTGGCGCTTAATTGCGTGGGGTGGGCTGGGGGAGATTGACCCTAAACAATTGATGATGGCCGGGCTTATCCCATGCACCTCCCTTTTTTGACAATTCTGTGGTTAGAAACACCGCTTCCAATCAGCACCTCACGGAGTACCCAAGAAGCATGTACATGGACAATGATATTATCATATACCTGATAGCTTTCGTTCATTGGGTCCGAATATGATCATGATCTTGTCTAATTTTTGCTAGAACGTAAAATAATTGTTAGTGGCCCGTTCCAGGTCAAATGAATCCAACGATTCTCCCAGATGATCCGCAGTCCTTGGAAATTCAACTAAAAAACTGCTTTAACGAATGTTTGCGACGCATCAGACGGGACGCTTATTCGTCTGGAACCAACTTAATTGGTATCAAAGAACCCAAGCACTTCCATTAAAAACATATGACATTGTCCACTTAATTTTCAGTCACAGGTGTATGTAGGTTAACTTACCAATTTCAGCGTTTCCAATATCCGTCAAGTTTCCAAGATCTTTGAACCTTATCCAATACGACTTAACCTGTTTATTCAAGTTTATGAACCGAGAAACCAGAATGATAAGTTAGAGCAGGGCGCTTATCGATTGGTTCATATTTGAATTAATAGCCAATAAAAGAGCGAGGTTGGTATATATTTAATTAATTAGGGCCGTTATTGTTGAGGTAAATTAGTCTTTATTAGTTAATGAAACTCCCTTAACGCCTGTTTATATAGAATAATTATCCAGCCGTATGTCAAATTAGCACATCATCTGTTGTTTTATATGCGCCTGATTGGCCTAATCAGACGCAATGATGTGTGCAATAAGGGAAATTTGCCCAGATAGTGGCATGAGCTTACTCGCGATTGTCGAGGAATCTTCTACATTCTGTAACACACAGGGCCCTGTCACTTCTGAACAAGGGTGCTCGATAGGCCTACGTGTAAACGTATGGATGTTGAAATGTAGTTTAATTTTTAACTTTTCTGGTACTTTTGGTGTTGATAAAGACGAGAGGCGCTATGTAGTATAAAATGAAGAAAAGTTTTCGAGTACTGCGACACTTGTGTACTCTTTTCCAAATCTTAAACTGTAAAGCCAAGGGCATATTGCCGTTGACGGAACGGCGTCGAATAGTAAACGCACACTTGCAAGATTGTGTCATTTTTCTTTTCCATTTCCAATTATTTAAACGAGCGTGTACCTTTAATTTGATGTATACGCTAATAAAAGTAAAAGACGCTCCAGATATTCATTTGATATAATTACTATACATTAATATAACATCTCGTTCATTCTCGTGGGAAATTAGGAGAATCTCGTGAGAATAAAACGAGACATAACTTTAACCGTACATTAGAAATAAAAACAATTTTTATTTTTTTTCAATTAAATTTCTGGTAAAGGCTAATAGGACAATAAACAAATGAATTTAAGCAGTTCTCATTTTTTTTGCGTTGCGTAGGCTACATCGTAATCGCAATCGGCAATCCTCGGCAGTTTCTGTAAACAATTCACGGAGACCGTATGGTTGTTTTGCTAACAAACGGTCTTTTGAAAGGTTTACGCTGGCGCTCAAGAAAACTTCCGTGGATTGCGGATTGGTTTTGCTGATCGACCTCATAGAAGTTTTCTCAGGACCCTGGCCGAAAATTGAACACAAAAAAAGATGAGGGCTTTGGTCGGACATTCGACTTGTCCGTAGGAAACCCATTGGCAATTGGGCAGAGGGACATGGATTGCTAAATCCTCCCCTGTTTTGTACAAAAAATGTTCCACATGCACTACCGTCTTATTTTAAAATATGAACACGCATCCGTAAATCGGTGGATATAATGTGGGAAGGGGCGACCAGTCTCGAATGAAAAGAGTCATTTTGATGGGTTGAAATTTGCCGCCACATACTAAGCTATTTGCATAAAGAGGCGTGGTTTTAACGACGAATTCTCTAGTGGCGACACCTTTGTTCCAATAACCAGTAATAAGTTGAATTTTTACGTTTTATTCCAAAATCAACAAAGCAAATCAACAATAAGCATTGGTGGGCAACACATTATCTCTCTCCTCCCCCTTAAATACGTCACTGTCCAGTGTTTCTGAGTGACCATCTTCCATTGACATATGAGGGATAGCAATTGCTTCAAATTGAATAACATTTTGATAGTGGTGCTCCATAATTATAACAAAGCATCATTAAGGGCAATATCATTAATTTTAGCACAAGCTTAATTGGTGATACAACTTTTGCAAAAAAAAATAAGGAAATAATCACAGGAAAATCAAGAAAATGGCATTGAATTAACCCCTGACAAAAAATCACTCAAATTTGGCAAAAAATTGTCAATGCTTCAAAGAAATAAAAAAAAATCAATTTTACAAATATGTCGAAAAAAATGTGAAATTTGGCTCTTTGGGTGGCAAACTTGGCAAAACATTTCTAATTGTTTAATAATTTCAAAATGCCTTCCATGGGAATGGACACAAAATTGGTAATGATTGAAAATTAAAATTTTATGCTCATTCTAAGAGATAGCATCTCTTTAAAGCTCCAAGAATATAATCGTTTCTTATCTAATTCAATCAAAACTTAAATTTACACCCCTTAACTGCTTACTCAACACAAATTAACCAAGAGGACCAATCACACCTCAAGCCCAATCTAATTATGATTAAACAAAACGAATTAACCAAGGGCAGCAAAGGGATTGCTTGTAGGGATTCCCCCCACTTCCTCTTCTTCTTCTTCAGACCCTTCCTCATCACCTTCACTCCCAGACTCATCACTATCACTGAGTCCTGGGACTTCAATCTCTTCCTCGGACTCAGATTCCGACTCGGACATCTCATCCTTGTGGGCTGATCTTGTTGCTAGCTTGATTGTGTCTGCGTGTGACTCCCATTTCTCTGAAAAAGGGGAATGACCCGGAGAGTTAAAATGGAATTTCCCTTGTATGACAAAGGTGGTTACTAATATGTCGCTCATGCATCAAAAATAGGGATTTTCAGTATGTTTTCTACTCCTGAACGAGCACAAAAGTCTGCCGAAAGACCAGCAGGTAAAAGCATTCTCAAAAATTGTTATCTTTGAAAAAATCCCATGCATTAGCGGTGAGTGTGGCAGCAAGCAGGGTATGCTTACTCTTTTAGGCACTTGATACCACATTTCATTATGAAATATTTACATATAGACAGCTTTATGGAACAACAATCACTGGTTAAAGTTTTATGCAACGTTTCGACGTGTTTCCCCCGTTGTTCTCGGGCACATAATGATAAAAGTGATAGGCAAAAGTATAAAGCTGTGTCTAACTATACAGTACCTATATTATCAGTGTATCCTGATGGTCTAAAACACAGTCTAATTCTACCATCTACTGTTACAGATACTTCCAGATTATCTGGGGGGTAAGAAAGGGGCGCCTACTATTTTAACAACTATACAGTACCTATATTATCAGTGTATCCCGAGGGTCTAAAACACAGTCTAATTCTACCATCTACTGTTATTCTTAATAAATGATTGGCCGCCCGGCTGACGTCTGGTCTGGCGGCCATTGATGTGTAAAATCTTCTCTTCTCAGCCCAAGCTGAAAAAAATGACAAACACATATTTGAGGACCCAGTATTAAACTTATGGATTTATCAACACAGTTTTTGCTTTGTCTGTGATGCAGATCAGAGGGGCTAAAATGGAAAAAGGGCCAATCTTTTGGATGAGATTATAAGATGATAGGCTAAGGGCTAAATGTTTAAATTGAAAGAGAGTAGCCTTATGCTGCTATTCTGGAAAAATTGTCCCTCATTGCACACTGCCTGCCTTTTTTAGTCCAAAATAATGCATTGGCCTAATGATGAAGCAGATCAGTCTTAGTCTTTTCGAAACACCTGATGGTACTTCTCGTCTGGGATGACACTACTATATTATTATTCACCCAATTTTGCCATGTTTTTGGATGCGATTTTGATAAACGGAATTGTTTTGCTTGTAGGGATTTTTATTTTGACATTAACTTTAGGAAAACTACCTTCACAGACGTAAATGGGTGTCCATTCCAGTCTTTCGGGTTCCTCAGTATCTTCTGTTTCAGGATGTTTTAGTTTGAGTAATTTGGGTAGGTCCACTCTCTGAGCTAAATACCCTATTGGTGTGTAAGGATCTCTGACTTGAGCTATTGGATAGATTCCTGCTAAAATCTAAAAATAGAACAGATTTTCATGTGTCTCAATGACAAGATCCAAATTATGTGTTAAAATGTCTAGTTGGAGAGTTCCAAAATCAACAGCTCAAATGGAGAAGACACATTTGGATTTTTAACATGCCATTTTCATGGACTACAGACCACACATGTGTCTAAAATGACACCAATAAAGATAGTTATCTCCCTTGAGTCTCATATGTAGTGACAATAATCTCCCTTGAGTCTCATATGTAGTGACAATAGAGGACTACAGACTACACATGTGTCTAAAATGACATCAATAAACATAGTTATCTCCCTTGAAAACCTCATATATAGTGACAGTAGAGGACTACAGACCACACATGTGTCTAAAATGACATCAATAAACATAGTTATCTCCCTTGAGCCTCATATGCAGTGACAATAGAGGACTACAGACCACACTTGTAAAATGACATCAATAAACATAGTTATCTCCCTTACCTGAAGTGATTTTTCGACCAATGAAGGGAAGACTAGACCAGGACAATCACACAGTCTAACTTGTGGCGTGAGGAATATGGTCTGGAAGTGTTTAGTGTGACCAGGTGTTCTCGATACACTCACAACCTTCTTTCCCATTAAGCCATTTATCAACGAAGATTTTCCCACATTAGGATAACCTGAAATGAGAAGAATTTTTAATTTCAAGTCTGCTTGAATCTTATGGAAAAAACTTTCACAAATGGAAAAAAAAATATACAAGGATAACAAGTTAAAGGGATTGTAAAGACGATTTCTAGCCTTTTTATGTGTACAAGAAACACTTCAAACATTTATTTGGTATATTAAGAATTCCTGCTGGGTGCTTGTGGTTCCTATTATTCTAGAAAGACTACACCAGAAATAACACGCCCCACTACTACGGAGTTTCAGACCACATATAATATAACAGATGTTATCTCCCCTTACAAGATGGCGGCATTTGTTGATTTGTTGATCTGTAGAAAATTACGTTGAAGAAAATAGCAACGCAAAAAGTTTTATCAACAAATGCCGCCATCTTGTAAGGGGAGACAACACTGTGTTATATTAAATGTGGCCTGAAGCTTTGTAGCAGTAATCAGTTCAAAAGTCAGACTTACCTATACAGCCAATAGTAAGAATACCATCTTTAAAAAACTCATGTTCTATAAAACTGGAATCCTGTTTTTCTGTGACAGTTTCAGGATTTTCTCCCTCCTCTTCCTCCACGTTCGATAAATCAGTTTCTATTTTACTCTTCCACTCGCTTAAATCAACTGAAAAATTATTACAATTCCCATTGTTAACAAATATTCCTTATGGGGTTTCTGAAATTCAAAAAATTTTGGCACAATCTAATGTCAGTCTTTTCAACAAATTGCATAGATCCTACTTTTTTACCAGTTAATGAGGACAGACAATACTGTGCTGTGTGAAATGAGGTAATTTTTACAAGAACAGCAGCATTTGTTTTCTCTTCTTTCAATTTCCAATTGCAGATAGATCTTTAACAGCAGTCTGTAGCACACAGGGCCTCTCGTTTGATAATTGATAAGGACTAAAGTGAAAGTGGTTACCTTTTCCTTGTACAATATCATCACAAGACTGCCACAGTTCATGTGGACCAATAGCATTATACTTTACATGACGTCTGCTTTTATGTACTGAAAAAAATCATGAAATATAGTTGTGCATTTTTCCAGATTTATAAGATAAGCAGCCCTTTGCAATGATCAACCTTAGCTCACTTTTTTCCAATGACAACTGTCAGGGAATTTTTAACTTGCACAGCCTGTAGCACATGAGGCCTCGGTTTATTGTCTCATCCAAACGACTAGACGCTTTCTTTATATTAGCCTATCTGACAACATCATGCAATCAGGGGAATCAAAAGTATAGTCTCCTTCTATGCTAGGATCAAATCCCTAGACCACTGGGTTACTGAGCACTACCTGTACTTGTTGAGTCGACCAGTTTTTGGACATAGAATAGATTGTTCTTCCCTTGAATATTGAAGTGAAATTACCTTTAGCGCCCTGATCATTACCAGCGATATCAAATTTTTGAAATGATGAGAAGCACACTACATGAAGTTTAGGAAATTTCTGCATTAGATATTCTTTCCACGCTATAACCAGGCTGGGTGGGGCTAAATCTATCTTATTTAAAACTAATATTAAAGATTTGTTTAAATCTGCAGTTATATGATGATACAGAGCTGGGGAGAAATTCAACATCTGAAAAATAAAATAATAGAGTTTTACATCCTACAGTTCTGTCGGTCTCTATTGTCAAGGACCCCCCTTGGTTGCTGTTGTGAAGGAATTCCAATGCTACACCCCTATTGTCAAGGACCACCAAAGACAAGTTGGCAGTCCCAGGCGACATTTATTTTGCGAAGGACCTCCAACCAAAGTACTATTGTCAAGGACTTCCAAGGCTACAGCCATGCGGTCAAGAAAATACCATATTGCCATATTGAATAAATTATTGTCCTGCCAAGAGTTGTCTTCCCTTGCCCATTGACCGGGCAAGATGGCCGCCTATCATGGCTGAGTCATTATATAGTCTTGAACAATAACGAAGGTTGAGCCGAATACAAGGACACATCCCTGTTGTTAACACATTTCAGGGGCCCTTTTTGATCTTTCTAAACATGGAACAATAATTTGAGATAAAAACCCAACTTACAGGATGTCTAATATCGGATATTAACAATAAAATATCAGACATTTCTAAAACTCGCCATAATTGTCTCCAGGTTTCTAAATTTAATTCGAAATAACTTAGATCTTCTATCTTGTAATTCTCAAACAACTCATCTACATAATCCTAAAATACAACCGAAATTTAAAATGAAAAACAAGAAGGATCATTGTCCTGATGATGATTATGTTTCTAAAACTCTGATGAGAAGCATTCAAAACAGAGAAAAGAAATAAACAACCAAAAAGGTAATAACTTAAGCTCACGTGATCTTTTCTAACAGCCAGTCATTTGTTTGGCCAAACCTCTTAGCTAGACCCTTGCGCCGCCGCCATTAGCCGCCACCGCCGCCGATTTCTTTACAGCCATAATCTGCCAGTTGTGAAAACAAAGCGCCGCCGATTTAAGTCAGCCGATTTCTGCCACTTTGTAAATGAATTCAAGATGATCGTCACTTAGACCTACCATGCTGAACATGATAACTTTCATCCATGATAATTTAACACTATTGCAGTTTGATTAAGATATTGAATTGTGATTTGATTATTCAGAAATAACTTGAAAACAAACATCAGTTGTTTATGATGCCTGCAGTGTATAATGTATGTTCCTTCATTATAATTCAAATGTTTATTGGAGGAAATCCGTTTTAGCCGCCGAAAACCGCCGATTTTTTTTGCTAGCCATTTCAGCCAGTTCTAAACCGGCTAACCGAAAACAAATGGCTAGCCGGCCGGTTTCAACTGCTAGCCAGTCACTTTTTACAAAATAAATCGGCGCAAGGGTCTACTCTTAGCCTTGATCTTTCCAAGAGAGCCCAATTACAGCTGGGTCAACAGGAATTATTGGAGAATATGAAAGATCTTCAAGAGAGTCAGATGAGCAATTTCTGCTGACAAAATTATTTATATACCTTAAATACTTTCTCTTCCTTGGCCTCAAGTTTAGCTTTAGGGAGATTATAATCCCATTTTGGTCGTTTTGGTATTTCTGGCGTGGTACCGGGGTGATATAATACATCCATATCGACTTCTAGACATTTCTAAAAAAACAATGATATTAGCACAAACTCCATTCCATTAATTAATACTTTAGTTCAGATCTACCAAAGATCTGTAATTTTGTTTTACCTTTTTTTAAAGTAGCTTGTAACTATTTTTTTTATTGTCAACACATTTTTTTTCATACAGTGTACTAATTTTGGAAAAATAATACTATTATCTTTGCAAGAAAATTTCCTGAAGCCTTCATGCATTGGATACTTATAGGATGTTGTAATGAACAGTTCAGATCTTGCTGTCAAATATTGAAGCAAAAATAAAGGGGCAACTCAGAAGTATGCTTGTGAGATTCAACTGGGTGACATGAGTCAGAAGACTGTTGAACACTTCAAGCTGTAATTTCTGTCATGGCCAGTGCTTCTGTGAGTAAGTCCAATGTTAAGTGGATCATAATATAACCTCTGATAATTTGGTGTATGGTTTCATGGCGTCTAGTTTTCGCTGTTTGATGACGTCTCGACTTTCTTTATAAAACTGCAGACGATATCTAAAAATAAAGCACTTTAAGAGCAAGCAAATTCAAAAAGATTTCCAATATTCTTTTTATACATATGTAGATCTATCCGGTGGCGCAGCAAGAAATGGGTGGCATCATTGGTACAATACTGCTCAAATTTGTTGACTTTTCAATAAAAATAGAGCTAATTTTTAGGCAACATCCCCTTCCCCCCTAAATATGCCATCTTTCACAGCCACAGAACTTTTTTTTCTGGAATAACAGTAACCATAGTTTATACTACCGTATGAGAAATTAAAATAGTGCAAAGTAATAAGGGTAAGGGTCACCTTAGCCCAAAGCCCTAGCCAATAAGCCAAAAAAGCAGAAAGATTCTTTTCGATGAAGCAATTTCTCTCTGTCAACCAACCTGTGTGGATCTTGTTGTTTATCAATATATGATATGGCAGCTTCCCCTTTCTTCTTTTTCTGGTGTTTTTTATGTCGTTTGTCTTCATCATCAGAATCTCCTTCTGGAAAAATATGTTAAAATTTAAGACATAATTTAAATTTAGAGGGGGACATTCTGTATATGGCGTTGTCTCATTAAAATAGAAGTCATGTTTTACATTTCAAATATGGATAATTATGAATACCTAAATTGGGTTACCTTAATTGACGTTAACCTGTATTCTTGGAGCAGAGCACAGAAAATATAGGCTGTGAGCTCCTGATTGAGATGGCATAATAAGTGCCATGAGGTCAATAATGATTCATTAAATAACTTTAACTAATTAAGAAATCATTTAATCTCATTAGTAGAGGAGATCAGGCCTTCAAAGTTGTTGGCTTCTCTGGCTCTGCAGTGCTTAACTGCATGTTTAGATCTTACATTTCGGGTCTACTTTTGTTTTAAGATTTGCCGTCAACTTACCTTTTCTCAACTTTTTCTCTTTCAACTGCTGTCTTTTCTGTTTCCCGCTGAATGGCTTTTTTCTTGGCATCTTCAGACTCTTTTTGACAACACGTTAAGTGTCAAATTCTCTTTTGGCAACTGGAACCAGTCTGAGTGTGTAGATCTAGTTCGTTTACTTCAGCACTTGAAATACTTTCTAGACTATTCCATGGGGGCTGACATCTTGAAGCTCCGCACAAATTCATTATTTGTTTTTTATTTATTTATCAAAAATTTAGATCCTAACCAAAAATTCTTAAAATGGAAAGAGACACGGAAAACTGGCATGCCATAAGAAACAATTTTTGAAATCTTAATTTTTATTTTTTAGTTTCATTTTTGCATTCAGTGCGGAACTGTAATGTTTACTTGGAGAAGTAAACATGGCGACCAAACCACCTGCTAAAATCAAATTGCACACCTAATTCGTTGAATATTTGCGTTCTGGAGAAGTGATTACGGTTTTCAAGGATGGAGTTCGATTTTAGTGTTAATGCCATACTTACTGATGGCATAAATGAGCTAGATCGAAAGATGGTTCCTCAACGGAATGGGCATGACAGGTGTGTGTTTACTTTTAATTACACCCCCCCCCCCCTCTTTTTTCCCCCTTCTTTTTCCCCTATACCCTCCACTTTTGTACAAAAAAAAAAGACAGTGACAATGAGTATATAACTGAATGATTTATATGTTTATATGCATACTTTTCCCAGAGTTTTAATAAATAAACTTGATAGTCAAAAGAGTCCTAGCTACACGGTGCTAACATAACTGCTTTTAACATTCTGACAAAAATATTTCTATTTATTCCAGGTCTTTATTGAGAAGACAGTTATTTCAAATTGTTGACAAGATGGGAGAGGCTTCAGCTAAGGTACGATAATTTATATAAGTATTTAAAAAAGTTTAAATAAGGTAGCATTAGACATTACTCCAAAAGATAAGCCTATAGTCCATTAAAAAGTAGCCCCACCTACAGTTAAAGATGACAAGGATGAAGCAGGACGTAAAACTCCATTCCATTCATTCATTCTATATTTTGGTCCTTATTTTTCTATTTCTAGGCTCAGGGTCTACATGGTGCAATTACAAGTGGGAGGAAAATGGAGCTATCGGATCATAAATTATATCTTATGAAAGACCAAGAAGGATTAAGGTAGGCCAACACAAGATTTCTTATAAGAAGTTATCTGACGGGGCAACACCTGTTTAAAAAAAACACTGCGACCTATAATTTGATAATCAAAAAATTGGATTTAAAAGTAATATATTTGTTTTAAACAGCAAATTTATTTTTTCAAATATGATTTTTGGTGAAAAGTTTTGTAGCTATGTCCCTTTAATTTTCAGAGGAAATGGTTCAGTGGTTGGTTTATTAAAGACTGGTAGAAAGAGACTATTTGTGTACGATTTACACGGTAAACAACATGAAATGGAACCGTTGTGTGTGTTAGATTTCTACGTCCACGAGTCACGTCAACGAACTGGGTGTGGCAAACGATTGTTTGAATACATGTTACAGGTATTTGATTGGTTTATTTTGTTATTAAAGAGATTTCTTTTAAAAAATGTATCTGTATCAGGGACACTGATTGCATCAATTTTTAGTTTGATATCTGTTGTTCTTGCAATTCCATTAAAGTTGAGATTTGCTGCATTTCTATTTCTAAAGCTGTCATTAATATCTAATTGAAAATCTAATTGAAATAAAAGGCTACATTTTAGTGGAATTTCACAAACCACAAGTTTCAAGTTTTACACATTAAAACAGTTTATAAAACCTCTTTACAATTCCAAAGTCAATGTTCAATCCATCATATTTTACCTTATACAAGGGCAATAACTCAGCATATGAGCTCAATTTAAGCTATGTGTATCACATTCTAAATCAGAATCTGACACCTAGTTGTCTTACAATTAAATATTCCCTTCAAATGGTTGTTGTATTTTTCCATATTTATTTTTCAGCATGAAAATATTCGACCATGTCATCTAGCCATTGACCGACCAAGTCACAAGTTCTCTCAATTCCTACAGAAGCATTATCATTTACGTAATCAAATACCTCAAACTAATAACTTTGTTGTTTACGAAGGCTTCTTAAATCAAAATGGTGGGTATAGGTCTTTCAATCACTTTTGTTAACGAACCTATTACTCAATTTAATGATGGGATGTCAGCATTTACCAAACTTCCTCCCTGGGAAAGAAGCAATTTTTCTGCAGTTCTAGTACTTCTGAGGGCTATTAACATAAATTCAAGTCCCAAATCTTCACTTAAAAATTCGGGAAATATTTCCCTATAAATTGTAAAATGATTTTTTAAACTTTGTTTGTGTATCAGGGACACTGATAGTATTAATTTGCTCAATTCCCATTTCCATTCCGACGTTTGTGGTTCTTGCAATTCCACTAAAACTCTATACGACTATATTTATTTCAATAGGTTGTTATGTTGATGCAAGAAGAAATGGAAGAATTTTAAACGGATATTTAACTTCCGGTGAGTATTACATAAGGAAAGGGTTTTGCATCTTAATGTGGGACACTGTATTCATGGAGTGGAGAGCAGCAAGAGCTCCTGTAGCATTTTCACTTATTCAGAACTCTCTGGGGGTTATATAATTTCATTTACAGAGGTGGACTTACGATCAGCCCTTTGAAAATGTTGGCATCTCTTGCTCTGCAGTGCTTAAGAAACATGATGCAACATCTTATTTTCTCTAATTTGGGCGCGATGTTAATTTGGGCACAACGTTTACCATTGTAACTAGCATGTAATCTAAATTTTTATTTTTTTCTTAGACTCTGCTGGTTCAGAAAAAGGAAATGGATCGAATAACAATAGTTACTATGGTAACCGACCTCCGTCTGGTTCAAGACTCAACCGTCCTCCTTCTGGGCGAGGCTCACAAAATACGAACAGAGTTCACCCTGCCGATAATTCACCTAATCCAACAAATTTGTCAAACCGTCCGTCCTCAGGTAGAAATATTTCAGCCAGAAGTCGGCCATCATCTGGTTCCCTTAGAAACCGACCTCCTTCTGGAAAGACGTCTGAAGAAGTCCGAATGATTGAAGAGCAGAATATTCAGGTAAGAAAATATTTGGGTTTGGGTTTCATTGGACATATTATTTTACAAAAATGTTTCATCTTATCCTGCTGACACGTTTCAAATACACAATCCTCATCAGGGAATTGGGATTCTCTACGATCTGAGTTATTCCACTGTCCTAGCAGAAGACAATCCAAATCTATACCAACTGAGCTATTCCACTGTCCTAGCAGACGACAATCTAACTTGCTACTGTACTGACTGAGCTATTCCACTGTCCTAGCAGACGACAATGTAACTCTCTACTGACTGAGCTATTCCACTGCCATTTTGTTTTATTGCTGGTTTTTGTAGCCATCTTGAAAACTTTCTGTCTTCAGGCAATTAAAGAATTGAATTTACCTCCCAGATCCAACACATTGCTTCAACAAAGATTGAATTCACCTCAGTAAGTTCGTATTTTATAATAATTTTGATAAAGTGAACAGGTTCTGCAGTGGCATAAAAATTTAAGAAAACCTCTTTACATTTGTTACTGGGCAGCACACTCAAATCAACTTCAGAACTAGACTAGTGGCTATAGATAACCTTGTATACTATACAGAGATCAATCACTTGTATCAACTTCAGAACTAGACTAGTGGCTATAGATAACCTTGTATACTACATGGTAGGCGCCATATTGAATAAATTATAGTTCAATTGTATTAACTTCAGAACTAGACTAGATAGCCTCATATACTATACAGTAGTCGCCATATTGAATACAGTTCAACCAATCACAATCATTCTTTAGAGTGTATCGTTTTTCGTGGAAAATCACATTCTTCTCCAAATCAGAGTTGTCTTTTCTTGCCCATTTACTATGCAAGATGGCCACCTATCATGGTTGAGTCATTACATAGTTTCGAACAAAATGACGAAAGTTGAGCCGAATGTTGGCAGCATACTGTAACTAATGAATGTCCGCCATTTTGTAATTGATCACTTATGGATGAAGGTTCCAATATTGAAGATCATACTCTGCAGTCAAATGAGATATTTTGATATTGTAATTCTAGGCAAACCAACCAATCAGATCCTCCGTTATACAGTAGATACACCAATCAGATGATACGAAGAACACCGTCTCCGTTACAACGTATAAATAGTCAGGATAGATTGGAACCATCTAAAAGTAAGTTACGGATTTTTTATCTTGATAACTTCAACTCTCACAAGTCTTTTTAAAACTTGAAAACATGTGCCACCAAAACATTGTATTCTGTATGCCAAAAAATACCAGGTTTTGGTTATGAATTTATCAACTGCTACAAGGCAACACATTATTTGGGACTTCATGCAAATTTTTCTGTTAACGCTCACGTTTTTTTGTTTCAGACAAAATTCCTCCAAAAGTTCCTCCTCAGCAGATGAACCTTCATCAAGAGTATCAAGGTCGTGGCGGCCATCTTAGAATTAATCCTGTCACGGGAAATGTAGAAACTTGGTGAGTTTTAGACATTTTTCTCATGTTTCACTGAGTCAGAGGCTTACTCGGTAACCTGAAGGTCCAGGGTTCAGTCTTATCACAAGAGCATGGGTCCAGATGATACCTTTTGATTTTTTTTAACCAATCACAGAGTGTGTTGCCGGCTCGGCAATTTAAAGATCCCTCAACTTTCAAATTGGAAAAAAGAATAGGTCAATGCATTTGTTTGCGTCTGGCATTTTTCCACATCGTTCACTCATTATTAACTGCAAAAAATTAGGATCCAAACCTCCATTACATTTCATTCATATTTTTTGGAGTCATTTTGCCATTTTCTTCATTTCAGTTTGCCAAAAATCTCTAGTGCTGACTCCAATAACAGAAAACCTCAAGGATCTCCATGGCAACCACCAGCCAAAACCGAAAACGACACCATCTCTTGGACTATAGGAACCGTTGACCAGTACAGAGGTCAACCTAACAGACAACATTATCAATTCAGATTTTGGTGAAAACAAACCATTCCAACCAAAATTGTTATCCTTTACCTTGATGGTTTTTGGTAATTTCGGTGAAAACAAATGTTCCAGTATTTGCTTTCATGATTGGTTACAGAAAACAAACATTCAGCTTTGTGGACTCTCTGAAAGAGATGCTTTATTTATAAATCAT
Source organism: Lottia scabra (assembly GCA_029955415.1). Lineage (NCBI taxonomy): Eukaryota > Metazoa > Mollusca > Gastropoda > Lottiidae > Lottia > Lottia scabra. The sequence continues at coordinate 1,116,710 of JARJEI010000014.1, read as the reverse complement.
TTCTCAAAGAGGCACACTATTAATTCAGATTTTATGAAAACAAACATTCTAGAATTTGCTGTCTCTTGCAAAATATTTAAACATCAAATGAACAAATTAGCCAGATGGAAAGTGATCTGAATTGACAAATCGTTTCCCAGAGTGGCGTCAGGTGTTTTGAAAGAGCGAGCATACCAAGTTTTCAAATAAAATACTATCTAAGTGATTGACCAATCAGATGACTGAACACTTAAATGATCTTATGTATAACTTCAAGAAAAAGGTCTTTTAGGATGGTTTTCCGATTTTAGCCAATCATCGCCAAGGCTAGAAAAATCAGTCAAATCAGAATTGACTGTGAATTTATTTTAATGCGTCTTGATGGATTGAAACATAATTTATTTTTTATTGTTGTATACTATTTCTATCTGTGATATTTTTTTCATTGTCATTTTCATTATACTTTATTGTAGGCCTTCTTTATTAATTTTTATTAAAAAAATATAAGGACCAAATAGAGCTTAGCTAGCATAGCAGTCGTAGCGTTTTAGTGGAAGGGTCACTCTTGAAGGGCCATTCAGAGATTTATTCTGATTGGCTGTTTTTACTGCGACAGAAGACAACTCTCTCTGAAGAATGATTGTGATTGGCTGAACTATAATTTATTCAATATGGCAATCTGTATAGTATACAGGTTATCTAGCAACAAGTCTATTTTCAAAGTTGTTACGGGTGTATTCAAGTCTGTTACTACGACACATTTCAGTCGGGATGTATCGGCCTACCTGAGAAAACAATAAGCTGTCAATACAGGCATGAAATAAGAATATTTATTGAATCTTTTGGGGCGCTGAGTGGGATGGGTGGGTCAGCTGATAAGCCCACATTACGGTAATAGAATCAGAATCGGATTTTATTGCATAAAGGTCTTTGTTGATTTCACAGTAGACCTGTTTGATTCAAGATTCTTATATTCAGATAAAATTATGTTTTTAGATTTATTGACTGTTACTTGATAAAATAAAATACTTAAATCTTTCATTTGTCTTATGGTTGTTCATTTGGCTGTATTTTGCCAGTCATGTACAATTTTTGTCTTATTTTTTTTTGCACCTGTTTGGGCTAATAAAGACAGATGCCTTGCAGTGTGAAATGTGGAAACTTTTGCTAAGACAGTTTTTTTTTTTAATCTGCGAAGCCTACAGCACATTTGGCCTCCATGTCAGACAGTTTAAATTTCATATTTTAAATGACAGCGAAACTTGCAATTAATTTTGTTTTTTAGTTTTTGCAAGAATAAAAATTATCAATTTTCTTATATTGTTTACTATTTATAATTGTTAAAATAAAAGGGGGAGCGTTTATTAGGGTAGCGGCTTCAATGATGTAATTAGAATGAATACGGTACCCACAATTCCATTGGTGACGTAATATAGCCATTTTTGTTGACAGTGTTGAGTGAAGGCGAAAGCGAAACTAGAACAATTTATTTTGTTAATTTCTTTTATTTACAAAAGTAACAGAGTAAATTGAACATTTCATCAAAATGTTGGGGTCGGTTGTGATAGGTTTGGCATGTTTTTCAATTGCCACGGCGTTTTACGTGCCTGGTTTGGCACCTGAAACTTATTGCGACATCACCCGTGACGATTCAGAATCGCGTTGGAAAAACTGCAAGGTAGGTAGACACTAGGCCCCAGGACAAATGTATGTACTTGCTATTTTTTAGACAGGCATCTGATAAACGACGTAAAGAATTTGCAAACCAAGAATACCGATGGATCCTGGAGTTTGTTTTTTTGACTATTTCATTTCCTGATTTTCATTGGCAGGAGATATTTACCACGCGTGTCAAAATGCCGAATGGACAAAAGCTATTCAAAAATAGTTAAAATATAATATACAAAATAAATGCTTTCGAAATTCAATAATTGTCATTCATGTATGTTGATCATTTATTTAGGAAAGTGTGGTCCTAACCATCTTAAACAAATTATTTTTTTCAGTCAAATATATCAATCTTTGTGAATCGGTTGAATTCCATGGAAACAGTTGTTCCCTATGAATATAATAAGTAAGTATTTAAGGATTTTATTGTTTGGCCATCGAAAAAACTACGTTCAAGACAATATTATGCAAAATATATTACTCATAAGCATGGCTAAAACATTTGGTTTCTGAGACTACGCTAGTGTTCATTCGAACAAATTTTGAACATGTCTCGGGGGGCGGATCCAGGATTTAGGGGGCTCTGGAATAAAACATGCTTCAAATTCAATAGCACAGCGAGCATCAATTTTTTAGATGGTTCTGACATCAGTTGGTCAAAAATAAGAGGATCGAGCCCTTGGATCCACCCCTGTGTCTCTTCCAAAATTGATTTCTCTGCAATTATTTGCTTTTGTTCATGGTTTGTTTTGCAATGGTCTAATTATGTTTTTGTTTTTTAGGTTTGACTTCTGTCAAGTTGATGGTGATAAATCACCAGTAGAAAATCTAGGTCAAGTTGTGTTTGGTGAACGTATTACACCATCACCATACAGAGTAAGTTTTGATTAAATTTTGAGATCACCAGCAAATTGTGCAAAACTCCTTACTCAAGGGTAGTGGGGCAGAATTTGAGCCTATGGGTCTGAAGGGCTCTGTAATTCTTATTGAAACATCAATTCTAAATCAAAATTTTAGTTTTGATATATATTTTTCAGGCCCTATTCAAAAAGGACGAATACTGTATCAACGTCTGTCAGAAAACTTATAAAAAGGGAGACAACTTAGATCAATTGAATTTCCTACGTCATGCAATAAATCTGAATTATCAACATCATTGGTAAGTGGGTTTTTTTTTCAAAATGGAAATGTGTTGTATAATACTGTTGCCCAAGTCGGTCTTCTGTCGGTCCGTCAGCATTTCTTGTGGTCACAAAATAGAAACTACTAAAATGAAACTTGTTGTAATCATTGGAATTAAGGAGATCTTGGACATTATCGATAAACAGTTAGATGCTTGCTCGCTAACCTGAAGGTCTAGGGTTCAACCCTGGCATGGGTCGAGATAATACCTTTTTTTCAACCAGTTTTCTCCCTGTCGGTAATTGGAGGGTCTGACTTCGACATGGAAAAAGTGTCTAGTCGTTTGGATGATACAATAAACTGAGGCCCTTGTGCTACAGGGCGTGCACGTTAAAGATCTCTCGAAATCGAGTAATACTGCTGTTCTGGAAAAATTTCCCTCATTGCACACTGCATGGCGTTTGCCTGACCTCAATTAGCCAATATATGTGCAGAAAAGCTTTTGACATTTGCCAGGACACTGAGGACAGCAGCTTTATTTCTCTCAATACACACTGCATGGCGTTTGCCGATCTTCATTAGCCCAGAACAGAAAAATAGGATATAAAACTCCATTTCAGTTTTTTTCCAGTGAATCATTATTTTGCATGAAATATTGATATGTTTTTCAGGATAATTGACAATATGCCGATAACTTGGTGTTATGAAATCGATTTTGGTGGTCAATTCTGTTCTACAGGCTTTCCTATTGGTTGTTACGTGAATCCGAAAGGCTTGAGGAAGGAGGTCTGTCAACTTGATGTAAGTGCTTTTTTTTGGAATCATTTGATTGGTTCAAGATAATTGTTTTAACCAATCAGTGGCACGATTAACACGATTGAGTAACCAATGGGCAAAAGGATATAAATTTGAAATTTGAGCTTTTATGACGTCACTGTCTAAAAATTGAACCAATCAGAGGCTTCAACAAAGAAAGAAAAGAAAGAAAACACGATTGAGTAACCAATGGGCAAAAGGATACAGATTTGAAATTTCAGTTTTTTATACGCCCTCATCTCTCTGTGAGGACGTATATTGTCGGCACCCCTATCCGTCGGTCTATTCATCTGTCCATTAATAAAACGAAGATCAAGTTCGAATTTGATAGAAGCAGAGTTATTGCCCTTGCCCCAAAGTCTTGAATGCTATTACTATCTTACTTTTCAACCAATTTTGATGAAACTTAAAATGGATCTTATTAAACTTAAATCGAAAGGTTTGAGAAAGTTTAGTTTACTCCTGATTAAATTTAAGGCTTTTTCATTGGGCGTATATGGCTGTGGTCCACAATCTTATGATATTATTTTTATATTTTTTAGGGGAGAATGAAAGCTAAAAATACTCACTATGTGTTTAATCATGTAGACATTCTAATAGAATACCATAGTTCTGATGGCACTGATTGGGCGGATAAACATAAAAATGGTGGACGAATTATAAGCGCCAAACTCAAACCCAGAAGGTATGGACTCATTCCACAAATTCAAATAGAATATTATTCCATGTCATTTTTATACGCCCACATCAAATTATCGTTCGTCCACAAATGTTTGAGGGCGTATCTTGTCATCACCCATGTCTGTCCGTCTGTCGTTCACAATTGTTTGTAAACACTCTACAAGGCACACTTTTTGACAGATTTTGGCCAATATTGTTCAGTATCATCCCTAAAAAAATTCAAAATATGTTTGGTCAAAATCAAAGCTGCCAGTAAGCATATATTACCATGCCTGGCATGCTATCTGTATTGACCCAAGGCAAAGAAAAAATTCTCGCTAATATCTAAATTTCCATTTTTTAGTGCATGTGAAAGAGTGAAAGAGTTCATTAGGAAGTCATAACACTGAATTAACCTCATTGCACACTACATGTTTTTTTTATTGTATTTCAGTATCTTACACACTAAAACAGGAAGTGATGCATGTAGCAAGGATAGTAATGGTGGACCAGTTGCTATTCCAGATGGTCCACTTACATCAGAAATTAAATTTAACTACACTTATTCTATAACTTGGCAGGTCAGTTCACAGATTATATCTGGGTTATTTCCCTTCTTCTGAAGCAGACAAGGGGGGCCCCTTAATAATGAACTGTAACCAGCTCAGTGCTTCTAGGGGGGCGAACGTCCAAACAAGGGGAGGGGGGGGGGGGCGTTATTAAGAAGATTTGAAAGTAAAAAAAACGACTTGTCTTATAGCAAAACAATGCATTGTATAGAAAACACAAATATGGAAAATGAATGTGCAGTTTTAGCACCTCTGGAGGTTATTTACATATATTCAAGATCCAAATCGATCTTTGAAAAAGTTACAAATTCCCCTTTAAAAATTTAAATGATGTGGACTATCTTTGTGCAGAAGGTTTTTAACATTTTTTTCTATAGGAGAACAACAAAATAAAATGGTCGTCAAGATGGGATTATATTTTACAATCCATGCCAAATACCAACATTCAATGGTTCAGTATCATGAATTCTATGATCGCTGTGGTTTTGTTGTCGATATTTGTTACCAAGGTTTTAGTCAAAACTTTACGAAAAGACGTACCTGGTGAAAACGTGAGTTAAATGAATTGTAAAGATATTTTATAATCTTTGTATGTGTATCGGGGACACTGATAGCATCAATTTGCATCATTCAAATTTCTATTCCAACGTTTGGTGTTAGAGTTAAAGGGACTGTAAATCGTATTTCTAAATTTTGTATGTGTATTGGGGACACTGATAGCATCAATTTACACCATTCCACTTTCTATTCCAACGTATGGTGTTAGTCAGAGTTAAAGGGACTGTAAATCGTATTTCTAAATTTTTTATGTGTATCAGGGACACTGATAGCATCAATTTACGCCAATCCAATTCCATTTGTAAAATCCCCATTTTTTGTGGCCTTGTTTTTCTGACTCTCCCTCAGTCCTATCTGTCCATATCAGCTTTCAGACTGGGAAAAAAGTCAGCCAGTTTCCAACTATGTATAGTATAAAAGGTTATCTAGCAAGCTGGTTTAGTTCTGAAGTTGTTACTTATGAAACATGTAGCTGCTTTTTAGTAACATGCGCCCCAAGTGCTTAAACATCAAAAACTTAAATCTTTTAGGAAGTATTCGGATGGAAGTTGATCCATGATGACGTATTCCGTGCCCCGAGAAATGGAATGTTGTTGTCTGTAATGGTAGGATCTGGAGTCCAAATATTTTTCATGGTTTTGATCACTCTGGGTAAGTTTTGTTCCCATAGACGTAGGGGCCCATGACCCAACAGGGGGGCATACCGACTTATTGCCCGAATTTTATTGATATTTTGCCCGATTTTGGGGATTTTTTTGCCCGAAAACATAATATTTAATACAATACTCCTACAGCTATGTTTGTTCCATGTCTTAATTTTAGGCCATTTACAGCAATATACAGACTACAGACTACAGGTGTGCTAGGGACTGTGCGCGTTTAAGATCCCTTGACAGTTGGAAATTGTACACTACATGGTGTTTGTCCATACAGGTGCAGAAAAGCAGGATGTAAAACTCCGTTTCATTTTTGTAATGCTTTGTTTTTCAGTATTTACCTCTGTAGGTTTGTTGTCACCAGCACAAAGAGGAGCTCTTGGGAAATTTATCTTGGTAAGTTATAACTTGGATCTTTGTATTCAAATGATTTTGCCCTTTCTAAAGACTTGATTCCACTATTGTGGTACATGTACATTAGTACATTTAGGGGCGCAAAAAATCTGCTCTTTTTCCCTCTAAAAACACAAGATTTAAGATTTTTTGTAACATGGAGTTTCTAGAATTTTTACGAAATTTCTAATAAAAAATGAACAGGGTTCAATCTAGATTAAAATATTTGATGAGAAATTTTTCTCGCCCAATTTAACTTTTAGCCAATCAAAAGTATTGTAACAACATGTTTCAGGTTATGTTTTATTTCCTCAGGTATCGTATGTATGTCTGGGAACACCAGCTGGTTTTGTCTCGGCAAGAATGTATAAAAGTAAGTTTATATTCGGCTCAACCTTCGTCATTGTTCGAGACTATATAATGACTCGGTCATGATAGGTGACCATCTTTCCTGGTAAATGGACAAGAAAAGACAACTCTTGTTTTGAGATTTATTTTGATTGGCTGTTTTTACCGCGAAAGAATGTGACTCTCTCTGTAGAATGATTGTGATTGGCTGAACTATAATTTATTCAATATGGCGACTACCATATAGTATACAAGGTTATTTAGCCGCTAGTCTAGTGCCGAAGTAGATACGAGTTGCTAAGTATAGTAATATGGGCCAAAAAAATGGAAAGGGGCAAAAATTCATGAAATATGTTTGTTTATTTCAGTGTTTGGTGGAGAAAAATTGAAAACCAATGTTTTACTCACAGCCTTCTTCTTTCCTGGGTAAGTTATAAGACATATATTGGAAATCCATGAACAAATATTAGAAATTCATGGACAGCTTGTGGATATCCATGGACAGAACTTGGAAATCTATGAACATATATTGGAAATCCATTGACAGATATTGGATATCCATGGACCAATTCTGAAGCCATGTAGGTGTTGAAAAGCAGGACGTAAAACTCCATTCATTTCAATTCATTTCCAATACTGGAAATCCATGTACCAATATTGGAAACGTAAATATTTTTATGTAAAGCTTCACATAGACAAAGTATGGTGCCCAGTCTGGTACCCTTCCCTTGGCTTTTAAAAAATTATATTAACTTCTGTATGATCTTTATTTATAAAACTTTTTAAACTTTCAGATTGATATTTGGTATATTTTCTGTGTTAGATTTAGTTTTATGGATTAAAGGAAGTAGTGCTTTTATTCCATTCTCGACACAATTAATCCTAATAGCTTTATGGATTTGTGTGTCCTTTCCTCTGACCATATTTGGTGCTTTTTTTGGATTCAGGAAAAGGGTAGGTTTGTTTTCTTTTAACCCAGTTTCTAGGACGGCGCCAGGCAGGGTATGCTAACTCTTCTAGACACCTGATGTATGATTGATATAATTCCTCATGTGAAAACTTCATAAGCTATTACCTATGTTTTGTCAAAATGTCTTTTTGAATTACGGGTTTCGTTTTGCGGTTTGGATCGTTAGTACTTGATTTCTTTATTCCCCCTGTCAGTGATGCAGGTCGGAGGGGCTGACATGGAAAAAGCGTCTAGTCGTTAGGATGGGACAATAAACCAAGACCCCGTGTGCTACAGGCTGAGCAAGCTAAAGATCCTCGACAGTTGAAAATAAAAATGAGAGTAGGCTAATGTTGCCATCCAGGGTTCCCTGACCAGGGATCCCTTTAAGAGGTATCACATCACAATTTGCGAGCCAAAACAACAAAAATTTACCGAAATAAAACCAGTTAAAACTAACCAAATTCCAAGACAAATTCTGGACCAATCATTTTACACGAAACCAAAACTATTTTATGATACCATTTTTAGTTTCAGCCAATAGAAAATTCAATGAAAACAAACCAAACTCCAAGAGAAATTCCTCTGAAGAGGAAAATATGCTCGAAAAATATTCCACAAATAATAATGGGTGGTGTTTTACCGTTTGGTTTTATTTTCACTCAACTTTTCTTCATCTTGAACAGTATTTGGTAAGATGATTTTTTCCAACATGGTTTTCCAACTGTCACTTATGCAGGTCTGGGGCCTGTTAACAACTTAGGATAACAATTTAGGTCCCACTGAAGATCCTTTCTCCCCGCTGGTCCTTGGCCAAACCTCTTGGTATTGATCTTTCCCAGATTATCTGTACCCATTTACAGCTGGGTTGACTGGAGTTATGAGTGAAGATGAACTCTGATAAGGTTTCATAATCTCAAACACAACAACCACCATTGTTTGTAAAAAAGATCTCAAGGGGGTGATTTTTCAAGACGCTGCTTATATTTGCTTGCGTTATGAGCCGTGATATGGATTCAAGATGGCCGACGTGTGAATAAGGTCTATAGAATCCTTCAAAGTAACAGAGTTTCATGATTGATTTCCACCATTTTGAATTACAGGTCTCATCAGACATATTATATGTTTGGTTTTTTATTGCTGGATTTCCTTATCATGGTGGCAATGTGTTCTGAAGTTACCGTATTGTTTTGTTTCTGCCAACTTGATGCTCAGGTAGGCCTACGCCATTTTGTTTTTTTAATGCTTAGCTTTACTTTACTTGCGTTAAAGGGATTGTAAAGAAAGAAAGAAACATCTATATTTTACAAGGATAAAAACCTCTTGGCATTGATCTTTCCCGGATGATCCATTGTATATATAAAGAGGTTTTCTAAACTTTTTATGTGTATTGGGGAAACTGATAGCATCAATTTCTGCCATTCAAATTTCCTATTCGACGTCCACTAAAACTAACGCATTGGATGACGTCACGTAGATGTTCTAGTAGAACCACTGAAGATCTGCAGACTATTTATATAAATTAAAGACCCAAACTTTAAGAAATGTTGACATATACCCTATAACCGGTATCACCAGATATTCGTATGTCAATTCTATATTTTACAGGATTACCATTGGTGGTGGAGATCGTTTCTAACTTCAGGTTTTACGGCCGTCTATTTCTTCATCTACTGCGTCCATTTCTTCGTGTCCAAACTCGAGATGACAGGAGCGGCTAGTATCTTCTTGTATTTTGGTTATACTACTATAATAGTCATCTTGTTTTTCTTACTCACTGGTAAGTCACATAATGGGTTGTGGGTGGGGGAGTGGTTTGGGTGTGTGAGGGGTGATGGGGGGTGATTTGTATTAAGGGGTGGTGGATGTATTTTGGTTACACTACTATAATAGTCATCTTGTTCTTCTTACTCACTGGTAAGTCACATAATGGGTTGTGGGTGGGGGAGTGGTTTGGGTGTGTGAGGGGTGATGGGGGGTGATTTGTATTAAGGGGTGGTGGATGTATTTTGGTTATACTACTATAATAGTCATCTTGTTCTTCTTACTCACTGGTAAGTCACATAATGGGTTGTGGGTGGGGGAGTGGTTTGGGTGTGTGAGGGGTGATGGGGGGTGATTTGTATTAAGGGGTGGTGGATGTATTTTGGTTATACTACTATAATAGTCATCTTGTTCTTCTTACTCACTGGTAAGTCACATAATGGGTTGTGGGTGGGGGAGTGGTTTGGGTGTGTGAGGGGTGATGGGGGGTGATTTGTATTAAGGGGTGGTGGATGTATTTTGGTTATACTACTATAATAGTCATCTTGTTTTTCTTACTCACTGGTAAGTCACATAATGGGTTGTGGGTGGGGGATGGGTTGGGGTAGGGGGTTGGATGTGTGATAGATTGAGGGGTGGAGATGGGTTTTGGTGGTTGGGGTGGTGGGGTGAGGGGGGTGATTTGTATTAAGGGATGATGGATGTATTTGTGACGATTATTTTCTCTGACCTTCACCTTGACCCCCTAAAAAAAAACTTTTTCTATTGTTACATCATAAATTCTTATAAATTTTGATTAATACATCGGAATTGGAATCAGAGTTGTAAACACCTGTTTCACGACATGTATTGAATGCAGCATTTTATGTTATTTTGTAGGCCTACTTATTGGGCTTATCTCCCTTTAATCTCAGTCTTTTATTTTTAAGGTACAATTGGTTTTGTTGCGTGTTTATGGTTCGTGAGTACAATCTACAGGAAAGATGTTGGCATTGATGCACTTGAAGCAGAAAATTGGCTAAAGATGAAAGAAAAAATTGCACTTGAAGCTGAAAATTGTAAAAAGAAGGAAGAAAGCATTGCACTTGAAGCTGAAAGTGATGTAAAGAAGGAAGGAAGCATTTGACTTTTTTTACAGAAATTATTTCTGAAATGACCAAAACCTTTCGATAAATTAAAATTTCAGTTGGAAAAGAACAGGTTGAAGTTTTGCTTATACAGATTTTTATTTTAAGATTTAAACATAATTACTAAATGAGATTTATTATATTACTAGGCAGGCTTTTAGGTATATCCAATGCATTAACATGGGGCTTTCTATATTTACGCATATACTAGTGCATATTTTGTTGTGACATGAGCAAGTCCATTTTATTTTTAGGTAGTACAAGTAGCATTTGCCAACAAAAAACACCTCTTAATTTGCTAAAGAACTATTCCAACACAGTGACCTTGTATTATGTTGACTGAAAGTATGCATTTTTGGGAAAGTTCATTAATTAAAATAGGGGTGTAATCACTTGACATTTAATGACAGAAAAAATTATTAGTTTTTAGACTTTATTTGGTATTTGTTGCAAAATGATATGAACAAATCCAAATGTATGGAAACAATATAGTTTTTAAGCTCTTGTGAATTATATTAAAAAAATTCAGCAAAATGTGGCCAAATAGTAAGCTCTACAAGACACAGAAACTTATTTGAATCTCAAAACTATGTGAAATTGTTTATTTTGTATTGTGTTATTGCCTGGGTTTTCAACTTGGGGGACATGTCCCAGACTGGGGACATTTGGACGTTTTCCAGGGGACACAAACTGAACTATAGGTATCAAAAACATTGTAATATTGTGTATTATCTGGGTGGATATGCATGTAATGTGCACTGTCAGCAACGTATTAAAAAGCAAAATGCAGTGACTTTATCATACATCAAAATTGCACGTTTTGGATGACTTCCTCTGACAATTCAGGGGACATGTTAATTTCTATGTGCGTTTTTGGGGACACTTGAGAAAACCAGTTGAAAACCCAGGTGTTATTGAGACATCATTTATTTGTTATTGTTGTAATCTTTTTTGTATTTCATCTGTGATATTGTAATCCATATAGATGTTTTTTTTATTACATAGAAAAAACGTCATGTCGTTCGGATGGGACAATAAACCGAACCCGTGTGCTACAGACTGTGCACGTTAAAAATTTCTTTGACAGTATGAAATTGAAAATGTTTGTCAATACAAATAAAAAATTTAGTAAAACTCTTTACAATCCCTTTAAGGAGATTTATAAAAATAAATCGGTGAATTTTACTGTATTTTTTTTTTATATTTTTTTAGAATTTTTAAACCTTTATTTGGAATAAAAAACTAACAAAAAAAATATTCAGCTTTTTTAATTGTGTATTTTTGGGGGTCGAGGGATGGATGCACAATTCCAAATTTCAATCAGACAATACAAGCATATTAGCTATAGTGACATCATCAAACACTTAGTTTAAGTGAAATTACAGGAACCACAGACGTCTGATTGAAAATCTGAATGATGTATCTTGATGCTAAAGGTGTCTCCCATACACATACAAAGTTTAGACTAGAGCTGTGAACAGCACTGAGCGTGGCCCTTGATACTTTGCCTGATAGCTGTAAGACTTTTTGAACTTCAAACCCCTAAAGTCTGGTGTTCACTCCCTCATTTTTAGCAAAAAGTTTTGTGAAAGGGTAGATTCAATATTATATCAATATTACTTATAGTATGGTAATTTTTATAGCTTCTTGGTAGCTATCATATACAGGTATGTGTGAAATGTGAACATTATGTGACGGAATTCCTTTACTGATATAAATATGATCTATAAGTGTTTCACCTTCATTAGTATAATGCTGAACAAGTTGTTGAAAACCAAATTTTTGAAAATAATTATGTATAGACAAATGACCCTCCAAGATATTTTGATTGAAATCTCCCATAATAACATACACCAGATTCTTGTAATTCAACTGGTGATCTTTGTAACATTGGGAAAAATAATTCTAATCGATAAACAGGTGGTCTATGGATAACAATTACGTTAATATTCTTATCCAGAATATCCAAAGCCATGTGTTCTATTTCTAAAACTCCCAAATTTAAGATATTGACATTTTTTTCTTCTTTAAAATATATTCCTAATCCTCAATGCCCCTTTTCTTTTAAAAAATTGAAATCTTTAGTGTCATCATAGCTGCTGCTTCGAGGATGGTGGTAAAGGCGGAAACGATTTAACTTGAGTTTTGTTGGAGTTATTGAATCATTTAGCCACGTTGTTAAACCAATGATATTATCTAGCATTTTAGTGTGTTTCTGTAGATCTCGTATGTGAATAAATGTAAACCCTGAACATTGTGTAAAATTATATTAGTATCAGTCGATATGGTCCTACTTTCAGGCTGTAATTGCTCCCTAACCCTAACCCTAGCTGATTATATTTTTTCATCACATATATGTTTTTTTCCTTAAAATCTTGTATTGTATGACCCTGTAATGTTTTAACTCTGCTTAACGCAACATAGGCTTGACCAGCTTGAAATATTTTACGGAGAGATATTACGCCTCTATCGACCAGACGATAAAAACGGGTTATAGTCAATTGGGCCCCTATCCAAAATGGCCCCTCGTTTGGTCAAAATGGTCCCTGATAAATGGTCAAAATGGTCCTCAAAAAAGGTCAAAATGGTCCTTCCAAAAAGTCAAAATGGTCTCAAAATAATATTTTTATTACATTATACATACTGTAATATATTTTTTTTATAATCTTTTTGAGAACTGGAACTGGAACTTCAAATTAATATTGTAAGTCAGAATGTCTTTGCTTTGATGAAAATATAAATAGGAACACAATTTATGTCTTCAAAATTTGTTGTTACAGAGTACAATTTTCAGTCAAAATTAGTGACCTTTGTTAGGGTTAAAATAGCTTCCAACTATTCCTTTGATTATCATCATATAAGCTACAATTTATAAAAAAAAAATCAGGGACCATTTTGACTTTTATTATTTTGGCCATTTTGACCATTTTGTCCTCAAAAGGTCATTTTGACCAAAGAATTGGTTGAAATCAAAGAATACATACAGAGTCCATTTTGACCAAAATAGGGGCCATGGTGACCGGTCCATTTTGACCAAAATAGGGGCCATGGTGACCGGTCCATTTTGACCAAATTTAACTGTTATGGCCATTTTGACTAGGGGCCATTTTGTATAGGGGATATACCCCCTTCCCCAACATTCGAACTGTGTAAACGTCAATATTTTCCTTTAATGCTGAGTTGAAATACTGTCTTTTGTTTCAATGGATTGGAGCAGTCAATATCCAGTTGAATTGATGTATGTTAGTCAATTAAGTGTCGTGGGTAAGAAGCACCCTTAAAATAAGAAAAAATCTGATATTATATCAAATATAGCAAACACTCGAAAAACATGTTAATTTTTATAAAGTTAACACAATGTGAAATGAGATTAATTTATTTTTGACCTATAATAATCTTAGCAGACGATAAAAAACAGTTTGAGCGCTTACTTTTTTATTGCAACGGATTAGCACAGACGCGTAAACAGCCCCTAGAGTTAAAAGATTATGTAGTCTGACTAATTTGTTTATGACCTTTAATAACCTTAGCAGACGACAAAAAGAAAATTGGTCTTGTAGAAAGAGTTCTATCAATGGTAGAGGAAAAATTCGAACAGGTTAATGTATCAAAAATTCACTGCTCTAATTGATTGTATGTAAAATTAATATAAGTGAAAATTTTGCAAAAAAATGAATAAATTTTGGATACTTTTTAGAGTGTTAAAAGATTACATAATCAGATTAATCTGTTTATGACCTAAAATACTTCACACCTCCATGTGAAAAGTTCATGTCAATAGTTTTATTACCATATTATATAACCTGCTATAACCCTGTCAATCATTTTAATCCTCTCTACTAGGGCCTACTTTATTCTCAGAAAAGGGGTATCCTATGCCTATTTTCACTTTAATGGATTTTGTATTAAACTGCTCATGTCATATATCGTTGAAAAGAGAAAATTTAGTACATACTGACTATACACACCATATTGATATGAGATAATTGCTTTGTAAGTTTGAACCCTCAGTCGAAAAAAAACGCAATATTTTGAAAAAATATTTTAATGGGTTATTGTCATATATCGTTTAAAAGATAATCAAATCGGCATTACAAAATTGAAAAATTTAATTCTCTGCGTTGATTAGACAATGCAATATAGATGACCAAAGTTGACAAAAATGTCAATTTTCAAATGTCCATAAAACCAGAAGTTAATATTTTTCAATTAATATCAGCATACCTATGGATATCTGAGGTCAAGGACATCCTTCATTGGAATTTTCAAGGTCATCAAAGGTCAAGGTCACATAATATGGCCTTTTGAATTTTCCAAAAATTAAAACGAACATAAAAAAATTTCAAATTCGAAATTCAAAATTCTGTTCCAACAAACTGTAGACAAGGTTACAAGGTTTTGATAGACACCAAAATCATAAAAATCGGATAACAAATAGAGGACTTATTGATTTTTTGCTGAAATGTGTCAGTCTGTGACGGCAGCTTATGCAACACTTCCGGTTTGGATTTTTTATGCTAAGTGCATTCTAATTATGACTGACAGACAATATATGTAGTTTTTGTCAATATCTGAAATTTATACCGGAAGTGAGGCTGCTAGGCGATATTTTGAAAAACCGGAAGTTCTTACGTCAAAACCGGAAGTGATGAAAAAATTTTGATTGAGTAGTTTTATTTCTATGGACATTCTGTATACGTCCTGTAAATTTCCGGTCGATCGGATAATTAGCGGCTGAGTTAGAAATTTTGAGCTTTTTTGAAAATTTCGGTTTCAATTTTTTTGGACAAAAATATTTAAAAATTGAAATTTGTGTAGTCCCATCTGATACTTCTTTTTACAATGAAGATATTAAAGAAAATTTCAGCCAAATCGGTCCATAAATAAACCCTACAGACCAAGTGCAAAATAATTGCATATTATGCAATAGCCCACTCCTGATTCAGCAAAAATTGAGTTTCAGATATTCATTTTTGATTCCAGGTCATTATATAATGTTTCGTGGATACAATTATGCTACACCATTTTCGATTTTCTCTAAAAAGTTTCCCAAAAAAAAAAAAAAAAAAAAAAAAAAAACTAGAACCGTGATAACGGTACTGAGCAGTGCGCAATTTAAACATCCTTGAACGGTTGCATTTTAGTCCTGCATATAAATTAGGTCATGTGACAGAGCTGTTTATAGTTAAAAATCTAAATTTTCAATCGGCTATTAAACCGGAAGTAAACATCGGAAAACACAAAGTAAAACATCAAATAGGAAATCGGCTGTCACCATTTTCTTAGTAATATATTGAAGATACTATAGACATCAGCATTATGTAAATCGGATGATATCCTGATCACTTATATATCGATTTAAAGAAAAGTTGGTCATTTCAAGATGGTGGTCTACTAGTTACTTCCGGGTCCAATTTTATCCTTTTTTTTCTATGAATGTTATGTCATTTTATATCTTCAAAAGAATGTGTCGACTCTATTTAAAAATCCACAATTTAGGAACCACGTGTTATTTCGCGCCAAAAAAGCCACGCAGTTACTTTAGAACAATTAACAAAATTTCCAAATTAAAAAAAAAGCAAAATGATTAAAATATCTACTATTATATATCAAGAGGAGATAAAGCATAATAAGAAAAGACGATTTTTTGTGAAGTACGTGAATTAGGTTCAAACTGACAATTTTCATTTGGCTATAAAGCAAGAAGTAAATATTGGACAACAAAAATGAATTCACCATTGGATAGATCTCATTTCGGGCAATAACTTTTGTTCGGATCATAAGGTCAACAAATGGCAAGGTCCCAAGTTATGAGCTATAAAAGTGTTACAATAATTGCTGAATATCTTATACCGGAAAAGGACAAACACCATAATCGAAATTAGCAATTCAGCTGCCCTCATTTTGTTGGCAATAGATTGAAAATGCCATAAACATCAAAATTATATAAATCGGATGTCGATTTAAAGAAAACATGTTCATTTCAAGATGGTGGCCAACGTGTTTCTTCCGGTTACGTTTTTGTCATATTTTTTTCTTTGTTAGTCATGTTCTTTCATATCTTAAGAAGAAATTGTTACCTATGTTATGAAATCCGTAATTCAGATAACACGTGTTTTTTCCCGCCAAAAAACCACGCAGAGTTACTATAGAACAAAGAACACAATTCCAAATAGCAATTTTGATCTAAATATCTAGTGTTATATATCACTGGAAAGAGGAGATAAAGCGTAATAAGAAAAGAAGATATTTTGTGACGTGACGTCACGTGACAGAGCTGTTCAAAGTTCAAACTAACAATTTTCAAATGGCTATAAAACTGGAAGTAAATATTGGACAACAAAAATGAATACACCGTTGAGTAGATCTCATCATGGGCAATAACTCTTGTTCAGGTCATAAGGTCACCCAAATCCAAGGTAACGTGTAATGTAGAAGGGTGCAGAACTACAAGCAGTCAGACCAAATAAAAGGGGCGCACGGCTACCAGTATACAGGCAGGGTTAACTAAAAGGGATGCGGGAATACCAGCAGACAGACAAACGAAACACGTACAGTTACAATGGAATTCGGCATATCACTTTCAAATTCTAAAACGCGGAATTATGATTCAAATACATAGTGTCATATAAATAATATGTAAATTAGGTCACGTGACAGAATTTTTTTACTAGAATTTTGAAAAAAAAGCACTCACATTAACAATGGAATTCATCAAGACAAATACACATACCAAGCTTCATTCAAATCGAATAAAACCTCTAGCTTTTATCATACACACAAGCTAATTTTAACGTTTTTTCACTAAGTCAAGTGCAATAACTTTTAAACCGACTACTGGAATAGCGCCATTTTCGAACTCATCCGTGATATTATTAAGATAAATACATATACCATGCTTCATTCAAATCGGATAAAAACTCTAGTCTCTATCGCGTGTCAAGAAATTGTTGGCGGACAGACCGACGGACAATATACATCTATATTTTAATGTGGGTGTATAAAAAGGCATATAAAATGGAATCAGAAATACCAGCAGACAGACTAAATAAAAGAGGTGCAGAACTACAAGCAGTCATACCAAATAAAAGGGGAGCACGGCTACCAGAATACAGGCAGGTTAACTAAAAGGGACGCGGGAACACCAGCAGACAAACGAAACACGAACAGTTACAATGGAATTTGGCAGAATATTTTCAAATTCTAAAACGCGGAATTATGATTCAAATACATAGTGTCATATATCATTGGAAAGCGTAGATATAGCATAATACGAATCAAAAATAATTTGTGTCGTATGTAAATTAGGTCATTCAAATCGAATAAAAACTCTAGCTTTTATCACATACACAAGTCAAAGGCAATAACTCATAAACCGACGACTGGAATAGCTCCAATTATGAAAGGATCCGAGATAGTATCAAGATAATTATACATACCAAGTTTCATTCAATTCGGATGAAAACTTAAACTTCTATCGCGTACACAAGTTAATTCTTACGTGTTTTTTTCACTAAGTCAAGGACAGTAACTCTTAAACCGACGACTGGAATTGCGCCATTTTCAAACTCATTCGAGATATTATCAAGATAAATACATATACCAAGCTTCATTCAAATCGGATAAAAACTCGCTATAATCGCTATTGCGTGTACAAGAAATTGTTGAAGGACGAACGGACCGACGGATGGACAGGGGTGACGGCAATATGCGTCTATATTTTCATGTGGCTGTATATAAAGGCATATAAAATGGAATCAGAAATACCAGCAGACAGACTAAATAAAAGAGGTGCAGAACTACAAGCAGTACGTCATACCAAATAAAAGGGGCGCACAGCTACCAGAATACAAGCATGTTAACTAAAAGGGACGCGGGAATACCAGCAGACAGACAAACGAAGCACGAATAGTTACAATGGAATTTGACAGAATATTTTCAAATTCTAGAACGCGGAATTATGATTCAAATACATTGTGTTATATATCATTGGAAAGAGTAGATCAAGCATAGTAACGCCGAAAAATAATTTATGACGTATGTAAAATAGGTCACGTGACCGAGCTGTTTAAAGTTAAAAAATGCAATTTTCAGAAGGCCATAAAACCGGAAGTAAACGTTGGGCATCTAAAACGATTATATTATTGGATAGATCTCGTCAAGGGCAACAACTTTTGTTCAGGTCACAAGGTCACTCAAGGTCAAGGTCACAAAATATGAGCCTTAAAAGTTTTTACTATTGCTGAAAATTTTAAACCGGAAATAAAAAAAAATCCGAATCGAAATTCAAAAATCGGCTTCCCATATTTTGTTAGCAATCGATTGAAGATTCCATAGACATCATTTTTATTCAAATCGGATGATTCCCTGATTCTGAATTTCGATTTAAAGAAAAATCAGTCAGTTCAAGATGGCGGGTAATATGAAGTATTTGGGTCAGATTTTATTATTTCATATTTTGTCAATGGTTATTCCTATCACATTACAAAAAGATTTTTTTGAATATTTTCATTATTCCGGAAGTTAAAATTTCAACTTTGCAAGCGAATGACGTCAAAACCGGAAGTGATATAAAATTTTTGAAAATACCATTTTGTTCGCAATCAAAATGTCTATGAACATGTAAGTTTTCAGATTGCTCAAAATAAAATTGCAAAAGTTAAAAAAATTGTCTAAAAAAAGTGCTCCAAAAGTCAGAGACAAAATTCTTAAAGTGCATATTTTGAAACTTTTATCTGAAAGAAAATCGATTAATGAAATAAACAAAAAAGATCCCATCAAAATCGGTTGAAAAGAAGAGGTTATAATGGCAAAAATCTTAAAACACTTTTGTTTTCATACGTCATTTCCGGTTATGTGAAAATGAGTCAATTTATATTCATTCACTAATGAGCACATATTTATCGTGGGAAATCATGTCAGATTATGCGTGGCATGTGCAGTTTTGGCTGAGGATCGTGACCAGAATTCGAAAAAAAACTAGAACCGTGATAACGGTACTGAGCAGTGCGCAATTTAAACATCCTTGAACGGTTGCATTTTAGTCCTGCATATAAATTAGGTCATGTGACAGAGCTGTTTATAGTTAAAAATCTCAATTTTCAATCGGCTATTAAACCGGAAGTAAACATCGAAAAACACAAAGTAAAACATCATTTGATAGATTTTATCGAGGGCAATAGCTTTGGTTCAGATCAAAAGGTCATCAAACGTCAAGGTCACGAATTTTGAGCTTTGAAAGTGTTTGCTATTGCTGAATTTCTTTAACTGGAAATAGACAAAACTTTTAATCGAAATTAGGAAATCGGCTGTCACCATTTTGTTAGTAATATATTGAAGATGACATAGACATCAACATTATGTAAATCGGATGATATCCTGATCACTTATATCGATTTAAAGAAAAGTTGGTCATTTCAAGATGGTGGTCTACTAGTTACTTCCGGGTCCAATTGTATCCTTTTTTTCTATGAATGTTATGTCATTTTATATCTTCAAAAGAATGTGTCGACTCTCTTTAAAAATCCACAATTTAGGAACCACGTGTTTTTTCGCGCCAAAAAAGCCACGTAGTTACTTTAGAACAATGAACAAAATTTCCAAATTAAAAAAAAAAGCAAACTGATTAAAATACCTACTATTATATATCAAGAGGAGATAAAGCATAATAAGAAAAGACGATTTTTTTGTGACGTACGTGAATAAGGTTCAAAATGACAATTTTCAAATGGCTATAAAACAAGAAGTAAATATTGGACAACAAAAATGAATTCACCATTGGATAGATCTCATTTCGGGCAATCACTTTTGTTCGGATCATAAGGTCAACAAATGGCAAGGTCACATGTTATAAGCTTTAAAAGTGTTACAATAATTGCTGAATATCTTATACCGGAAATAGACAAACACCATAATCGAAATTAGCAATTCAGCTGCCCTCATTTTGTTGGCAATAGATTGAAAATGCCATAAACATCAAAATTATATAAATCGGATGTTGTCATATTTTCTTCTTTGTTAATCATGTTCTGTCATATCTTAAAAAGAAATTGTTATCTTATGAAATCCGTAATTCAGATAACACGTGTTTTTTCCCGCCAAAAAACACGCAGAGTTACTATAGAACAAAGAACAAAATTCCAAATACCAATTTTGATCAAAATATCTAGTGTTATATATCACTGGAGAGAGGAAATAAAGCGTAATAAGAAAAGAAGATATTTTGTGACGTGACGTCACGTGACAGAGCTGTTCAAAGTTCAAACTAACAATTTTTAAATGGCTATAAAACCGGAAGTAAATATTGGACAACAAATATGAATACACCGTTGGGTAGATCTCATCATGGGCAATAACTTTTGTTCAGGTCATAAGATCACCCAAATCCAAGGTAACGTGTAATGAGCTTTGAAAATTTTTGTCATTTCTGAATATCTTTTACCGGAAATAGGCAAACACCATAATCGAAATTAGCAAATTGGCTGTCATCATTTTGTTGGCCATAGATTGAAAATGCCCTAGACATCAAGATTATACAAATCGGATGATACCCTGTTCACTTCTCTCGATTTAAAGAAAACATGTTCATTTCAAGATGGTGGCCAGCGTGTTAATTCCGGTTACGATTTTATCATATTTTTTTCTTTGTTAGTCATGTTCGTCCATATCTTAAGAAGAAATTGTTACCTATCTTATGAAATCCGTAAATCAGATAACACGTGTTTTTTCCCGCCAAAAAAAAACACGCAGAGTTACTATAGAACAAAGAACAAAATTCGAAAAAGCAATTTTGATCGAAATATCTAGTGTTATACATTTTTGGAAACAGGAGATAAAGCGTGATAATAATAAAAGATAATTTGTGACGTACATGAATTAGGTCACGTGACAGAGCTGTTTAAAGTTAAAAATTGCAATTTTCTGACGGCCGTAAAACCGGAAGTAAATATTGGGCATCTAAAATAATTATGTCATTGGATAGATCTCGTCAAGGGCAGCAACTTTTGTTCAGGTCACAAAGTCACTCAAGGTCAAGGTCACAAGATATGAGCCTTAAAAGTTTTGACTATTTCCAAAAATTCTAAACCGGAAATAAAAAAAATTCTGAATCGAAATTCAAAAATCGGCTTCCCATGTTTTGTTAGCAATCGACTGCAGATTCCATAGACATCATTTGTATTCAAATCGGATGATTCCCTGATTCTGAATTTCGATTTAAAGAAAAATCAGTCATTTCAAGATGGCGACTGATATCAAATATCTGGGTCAGATTTTTTCATTTCATATTTAGTCAATGATTATTTCTAGCACATCGCAAAAAGATTTTTTTGAATATCTTAATTATTCCGGAAGTTGAAATTTCAACTTTACTAGCGAATGACGTCAAAACCGGAAGTGATATAAAAATTGAAAATACCATTTAGTTAGAAATCAAAATCTTTATACACCTGTAAGTTTTCAAATTGATCGAAATAAAATTGCAAAAGTTAAAAAAAAACGGTTAAAAAAGTGCTCAAAAAAGTCAGCAACGAATGTCTAAGTGTGCATGTTTGTTGGAAGCTATTATGTAGACATTAGAATAATGAAATAAACAAAAAAAGTTCCATCAAAATCGGTTGAAAAACAGAGGTAAAAATGGTAAAAAACATAAAATGGGTTTTCTGTCATATGTCATTTCCGGTTAGACAAAAAACCGCCATTTTACATTCACCCAACACCGAGCAGTTAGATATTGTAGGAAAACATGTGAGATAAGGTGTGACATGCTCCCTTCATACCGAATTAGCGTGACCAGAAGTAGACAAAAAAAAAAAAAAAAAAAGTCATTATGAAAACAAAGCAGTGCGTTCGCTAGAACGCACTGCAAAAAAACTAGAACTGTACAGTTAACAGTACTGGTGCAGGGCGGGTTACGACATACAGGTACGAGGGTGCGGCAATATTTCGATTCGCATTCACTCTGCACAAATTCTCTATTTCCATGAAATCCCGAATTGGATTATACGTATGCATACCAAATTTCATGCAATTCGGTTGAGAAATAAAAAGTTGGCAATTCGAATGTGCAAAACACAAATTCAATATGTTCTTGGAATTTCTAATCTAATTATATACATACATGCCAATTTTGAATGAATTCTGTTCAGAAATAAGAAAGTTAGCAATGCGCATGCGCACAACACAAATTCGTTATCTCCATGATATTTCTAATCTCATTATGCACTTGCATATCAAATTTGAATGAATTCGGTTCAGAAAGAATAAAGTTGGCATTGCGCATGCGCAAATCACAAATTCTATATTTCCCTGATATTTCGAAATGAAATATACATACGCATACTAAGTTTCATGAAATTCAGATAAGAAATAAGAAAGTTGGCGACGCGCATGCGCACTACACAAATTCAATATATCCATGATATTTCGAATCTGATTATATATACACATATAAATTTTGAAAAAAATTGCATAAGAAATAAGAAAGTTGATAATGCGCATGCGCAATACTCAAATTTGACGTTTCCCCCAGATTTCGAGTCTGATTATACATGTACATACTAAATTTCGTAAAAATCGAATAACAAACAAAAAAGTTAGCACCGCGCATGCGCACAACACAAATTTTGTATTTATCTTCAAATCACTATTCTAACATGAAGGTATATGCAAATTTTGAAGAAAATCGGTCCATAAATAAGAAAGTGGGTCAATTAAGCAGTGGGCGTGCCTACCGGGTGCTTCAGTAAGTTAAATTTTCAGCATGCCGTATTTTGAAGAAATTTGGATAAGAAATAAGGAAGTTGATATTGCGCATGCGCAGAACTAAATTTAACATTTCCGCTAAATTTGGAATCCGATTATACATATACATACCAAATTTCGTAAAAATCGGATATCAAACAAAAGAGTTAGCATTGCGCATGCGCAGATCCCAAATTTTGTATTTTTCTTTAAATCACTATTCGAACATAAACGTATGTGCAAATTTTGAAGAAAATCGGTTCATAAATAAGAAAGTGGGTCAATTAAGCAGTGGGCGTGCCTACAGGGTGCTTCAGTAAGTTAAATTTTCAGCATGCCGTAGTTTAGTCCATCCTAAACCTCCCTTTAATGCGTAAACTGAATATAATTCATATCTAACAAAAATCGAGGTAGAGCCCCTTTAACTTTAACATGTCAAACTTACTGACTCTATTAATAGTGACACTGTTTATACAGTCAATTAACTGACATACCTATAATTGCCCCAGGTTAAAGTATGGGATATGCATGGAAATATGCAAGTAACATAGAAGTGTTGCATATTTTTGGAAACCTAAGGAACTCAGCATTACGGATCCGAAAAAAATATTGCTTTATCTATATTAAGGCCCTCGTAAAAACGCTTTAAAGATGCAAAATCACCCTTGAGTCACACCTCTAAAACAGAAAGCACGTGTCGGACATGAAAAATGAATACATTATGTTAAAGCTCTCATAAATCTGTACGAGATCTGTAAATATCAAGATCATCTGAGGTCAAGTTCTCGAGATAGAAGCCTTTAAAGTTTGATCAAAATCGCAACATTTTGTTAAATTGAATTCTGACATCGCCAAATCTGATATCATTTGAAACCCTTTAAAGAGTATATTAAAAATCAGCAAACATTAGGGTGTTATTCCAGTTAGGTTTTGTGCTACAGCACTGGCAATATGCTAAAAAAGCCATGTTTGGAGCCCTATAAATTAGGTTATAGTGATCTGACCCCAAATGTCAAAAGGTCATCAGAAGGTCAAGGTCGCAAAGTATCATTGTGTGTCATATGAAGGTCATCCAAGGTCAAGGTCATGTGATACAAGCCTCTAAACTTTGGAAAAAAACATTTCGTTATACAAAAAAGGCAAAATTGAAAATCGAAATTCGACTTCCCATTTGTTGTAGACAAAGTTTCAATCTTTCGATTAACATCAAAATTGTGAAACTCAGATAATAAATAGATTCAGAATAGGAATTTTCGCAAAATGACTCAAACCAATATGGCGGCAAAATTATAACTTCCGGTAAATATTTTTTGGGTCAAAACAGTTTGTAATAATTGCACGGACAATATTCATGCCTTATTTTCTTCATAACCCAGTTTTACCGGAAGCGATGTAACCGGAAGTGATATCATTGAAACCGGAAGTGATGCAAAAATTTTGAGTGTGAAGAATTATTTGCACTTGCAGTAGGTGTACATTATATAAGTTCCATAATGATCCGTTAAAAATCAAACAAAAAATCATACTTCGATTAATTACGGCATAAAAAAGTAACGAACGATTTCCATATAATCGAATTTTTTCAAGTTCCATTATTTGTCCGTTGTTACAAGGAATACGATGAAGGTAATTTGAGAAAAATCGGTTGATAAATACGTTCTCTAGGGTCCATTTTATGTTTGTTGCTCATGTCGCTTCATGTTGCGCAGATCAATTTCGTTTTACATTTAACAGTTGATTAGCCACGAGTTAGAAAACGTCATGAAATCCGTTTTTTCATACATTTTACCAATTCCGAGAAATAGGCCGGGCCGGGGACGAAAAAAAAAAAAAAAAAAAATAATCAATACGAAAACAAAGCAGGGCGTACGAAGTACGCCCTGCAAATAGTCATTATGAAAACAAAGCAGTGCGTTCGCTAGAACGCACTGCAAAAACATAACGAAAACAAAGCGTGACAAATCGATAGATTTGCCACGCAAAAACCTCTTTACAATCACTTTAATTGGTGTATAATATTGAACACAAATAGCCCATGGCCGTATTTTATCTATAAAAAAAAGAACCTACAAAAGAGATAAAATGCCCATTATATTTTTTAATCCATAGTACAATCTGTTGTTAAAATTGGTTAAATTTTTGTTACTTTCTAGTTAATGGTTCTTACATAATTTGGCCATTTTTCAATGCATATTAAATTTAATTTAATTACTATAAGCATAGCATGACTGTATGCATAAAAAAAAAACTCTTATTCCATAAAGTATTAAATTTGATTTCTGCTTTATTTGAAATCAACTAAAAAGTAAATATTTCCCTGCATTTATTTTTTTTTTTTAATTGATTATTTTCAAATTATTGCTCTTTGTCATTGCCCTATTTATATTACCATAACAACAATATGTGGCTGTATATTATGTATCCATGGATAAGAAAAGTTGATATTTTAGATTAAGAAGGTGCTATAAATAGCTTAAAGCTTAATCTGTTCAAGCTCATTATCTCTTTTATCTTTTATTTATCTCGGTCAGGCTTCAGTAATCTTCAATAAATGGGATTTTAGACGGGTTTGATCACATCCAGTTTTTACGCTATACCGATTACCTCCCTTGGCTACATGTGTACCCACAATTCCATTGGTGACGTGTTGCAGCCATTTTCTGTTGACAGTTCGAGAGAAACTATTAAAATTTGTCGATTTCTTCAATGTACAAAAAGTAACAGAGTAAATAGAACATTTCTACAAAATGTTGGGGTCGGTTGTGATAGGTTTGGCATGTTTTTCAATTGCCACGGCGCTTTATTTGCCTGGTTTGGCACCTGAAACTTATTGCGACTTCACCCTTGACGATTCAGAATCGCATTGGGAAAACTGCAAGGTACGTAAATCTAAGCTTTTTTGTTCTAAAATACCGATGGATATTGATTTTGACAATGCTGGAGCAGATAATTTAAATCAGAATTCATTTTTATGTCCACCTGCTCTTGTGAAAAATGAGCACTTGGTGTTTTTAGTTCGGCCTAGACCTGCAAATTGCAAATTGCATGACTAAAGTTTTATCGTTCAATAATTAATCAATAATAAATAATTGACATTTTCTGATTATTTTCAGTCAAATATATCCATCTTTGTGAATCGTTTGAATTCCATGGAAACAGTTGTTCCTTATGAATACAATAAGTAAGTATTTACTAGTGTTATTGTTAGTCCATCACTATCAGGTATTTAAGGCCTTTTGCTTTTGAGGACATTTTGGGGGGATTGTATGGGGAATGGAGATTTTCTAGTCTTTGTATGTCCATTTGTTTGCTTATAGCTTTGATTTTCACCAATCCAATTTTGATTTTGTCAATGTTATTATGACACATAGCAAATACTGTTCACTTTGTATTAGATATTAATCATTTGAAAATCTAGTAAAGAATCATGAAAACAAAGTTTTTTTCAACATGTTTTATTGAATAATGAAAATGAAAAGACACCTGATGCAGTAGTGTCTGAATAAGCTTATAATTCTATTGATATATATTTTAATTGGAAATCTGGGCCACAATGTTTTTATGGCTATTTCTAACAAAAACTGAATTTGGATTCAAGCTTAGGTAACATGCTATGTTACTGACTGTAAATGCTGTACCGGTACCCAAGTTTAAAAATACGATCCTACTATGGGCCCTTGTGATAAAATTTTGTCGTAGATTTTATGAAATAACAAGGTCTGGCTGAAAATTGAAATGGTGCAAAGCTATATTGTCAGTGTCCGCGATACTCATAAAAACTAAGGAACTATGCGACCTTACTTTTTTGGGTGCTCATTTTGTGTTCTTCCCGTTTTTTCAGGTTTGATTTCTGTCAGGTTGATGCTGATAAATCCCCAGTAGAAAATCTAGGTCAAGTTGTGTTTGGTGAACGAATTCGACCATCACCATACAGAGTAAGTTTTGAAATATAAATTTTAAATTTTTTACACGATAATTTGCAAACAGTAAGCTTATTTTTTCCTCTTATTACAAGTTGACTCGTCGTTTTATTGCAATTTTTAAAATTAAATTATGTGTTTTGGCTCTTCCAACTCTTTTACGATCTTAACAAAATCATTCCTCAGTGAATTAGTTTATATTTTTCAGGCAATATTCAAGAAAAATGAATACTGTATCAACGTCTGTCAGAAAACCTATAAAAAGGGAGACAACTTAGATCCATTGAAATTCTTACGTCGTGGAATCAAATTGAACTATCAACATCATTGGTAAGCATGTTTTAAATTTTTGAAAAAGAATGCACATTTTAGCAAATCGTTTCTCAGCATAGGTCAAGATGATATCTTAATATAGATTCTATAGCTCAGTCAATTAGAAATGAAATGAAATGAATGGAGTTTTACGTCCTACTGTTCTGCACCTATATGGGTCAAACGCCATGCACTGTGCAATGAGGGAAATTTTGCCAGGACAGCGACCAGTCAATTAGAGCTTCATTCTTATCAAATTTGGCCTCATACTTGGTTACGAGCAAATGGAGGTTGTTATGGTTGTGGGTTCAACAGAGAAATATATCAGCCGACCCCAAATTGTCATGGTTTCCGGTGATATTTTTGGATATAGCCTAGCCTCCCCCCACCGCTATTTTAAAATTCTAATATTAATCTATTGATATAATTTTCAGGATAATTGACAATATGCCGATAACTTGGTGTTATGAAATCGATTCTGGAGGTCAATTCTGTTCTACAGGCTTTCCTATTGGTTGTTACGTGAATCCGAAAGGCTTGAGGAAGGAGGTCTGTCAGATCGATGTAAGTACTTTTTTATGATTCATTTGATTGGTTAAAGATATGATTGACTAACCAATGGGCTAGGTAGATCACTGTCAGTGACGTCATAAAACGCGTTAGTTTTAGTGGAATTGCAAGAAGCACAGACGTCAAAATGGAAATTGGAATGGCGCAAAATGATGCTATCAGTGTCCCTGATACACATACAAAGTTTAGAAAACATCTTTACAATCCCTTTAATAACTTTTTTATATTTTTTAGGGGAGAATGAAAGCTAAAAATACTCACTATGTGTTTAATCATGTAGACATTCTAATAGAATACCATAGTTCTGATGACACCGACTGGGCGGATAAACATAAAAATGGTGGACGAATTATTGGCGCCAAGATCAAACCCAGAAGGTATGGACTCTTTTCTTGAATTCCTGATTAGTGTTGTTTCTCGGAGAGAAAGACTGGAGCTATATAGCCTGTTTGGGGCTGGTGCTCCTTAATTTAATTCATTTTACAATCCCTTTAATAAAAAATCCCTTCAAAAAAATTTATGTAAAATCAGGCAATTTCATCCCTTGATAACATTGCTCTGACAAAATTTCCTTCATTGCACACTACATGTTTTTTTATTTTATTACAGTATCTTACACACTAAAGCAGGAAGTGATGCATGTAGCAAGGATAGTAATGGTGGACCAGTTGCTATTCCAGATGGTCCACTTGCATCGGAAATTAAATTTAACTATACTTATTCTATAACTTGGCAGGTCAGTTGAAACATTGAAGAATTTAAGAGAATGTGGGTTTTTGAAAGAGAAATGTGTATCAGGGACACTTATAGCATCAATTTGCACATTCTAATGTTCAATCAGATGTCTGTGGTTCCAGTGATTTCACTTAAACTAAGTGTTTAACGATGTCACAGCCACAAAATAACATTCGTATCAACTTCAGAACTAGACTAGTGGCTAGATAACCTTGTATACTATACAGAGATCAATCACTCGTATCAACTTCGGAACTAGACTAGTGACTAGATAACCTCGTATACCAGACAGAGACCAATCACTAATATCAACTTCAGAACTAGACAAGTAGCTTAGCGTGCTAGATAACCTTGTATACTATACAGAGATCAATCACTCGTATCAACTTCAGAACTAGACAAGTAGCTTAGCGTGCTAGATAACCTTGTATACTATACAGAGATCAATCACTCGTATCAACTTGGGAACTAGACTAGTGACTAGATAACCTTGTATACTATACAGAGATCAATCACTCGTATCAACTTTGGAACTAGACTAGTACAGCCTATCACAAACATTCAACAGAGAGTGTTTTTTTCTCGTACGTTAAAATCAGCCAATAGAAATCAATCTCTGAACAAGAGTTGTCTTCCCTTGCCGATTTATCAAGCAAGATGGCTGCCTATCATAATGTTAGTCTCAAACATTGACGAAGGTTGAGACAAATTTGGTGTTTGACGACGTCAGAGTGTCACATGACCACTGTCCTTCTCGAGATTCACAATGTTTTTGGGTTATTTTGTAGAAGAACAACAACGTAAAATGGTCGTCTAGATGGGACTATATTCTACAATCCATGCCAAATACCAACATTCAATGGTTCAGTATCATGAATTCTCTGGTGATCGTGTTATTTTTGTCGGGAATGGTTGCCATGATTTTGTTAAGAACTCTACATAAAGACATTGCCAGATATAACCAAATGGATAGTGCTGTAAGTTGAAATTTTTATATTAAAAACTTAAAAATAACTGAGTTAAAATTAACCCAAGACCAGCTAAGAGAAAAGATCCTTGTACATCTAAGTTATTTTCCTTATAAACCAAAAGTGTTGTAAGTTCTTTTTGATAAAATATTAATTTTGATGCCTACAGGAAGATGCCCAGGAAGAATTTGGTTGGAAGTTGGTCCATGGTGACGTTTTCCGTGCCCCTAGAAAAGGAATGCTGTTGTCTATAATGGTCGGATCTGGTGTCCAAATATTTTTCATGGTTATGATCACCCTGGGTAAGTTCAGTTCCATGTCATGATTTTCGGCCATACTAGTGGTTATTCACTTGGGAAGAGCGTGCTAGATAACCTCTTATATTTTGAGACTGCCTTGAAAAAAGTTAAACCCTGAATGCATAGCATACGGCAATATAAATCCCTACGAGCAAAACAATACCGTGAATCAAAATCACATCCAAAAACATGGCAAAATCAAGAGCAATAGTGAACTACTCCAAAGTGAAGTACCATCAGGTGTTTCGAAAAGAGTAAGTCTGGTAGTATAATTCCCTGAAGTCTAAGCTAGTCAACTGTTCATGCAAAATTTAAAATTTCCCTCATCTCACACTGCATGGGGTAGCTGAGTCGGGTGTGGAAAGTTGGATGTAAACTCTAATGTATATTTGCTCTGTTTTTCAGTATTTGCCTGTCTTGGTTTCTTGTCCCCAGCTAATAGAGGGGCTCTCATGACTTGTGCCTTGGTAAGTAGCATTTTAGATTTCCTTTAAAAGACTTTAGCTAAGACTAATGTTGTCATTTGTGTTTTGTCTGTAAAATTTGATCCAGTCTTCATAATTAAACCTATATTTTTCCAGGTATTGTATGTATGTCTGGGAACGCCAGCTGGGTTCGTCTCAGCCAGAATTTATAAAAGTAAGTTACCCTTCTTTAGTAATTTCAAACTCAAAACTCGAACTCAGTCCTCATGAATTGAACAAGCAGATGTGTTGTGAAATATGCATGGCATAAGCTGGTGAATGAGGTATGTTACTGCATATTAATGGAAAATTGATAATAGGAAAATCAAGATCTAAAGTGAGTTGATTTTGGTACGTGCATTTCTCCTATCTCTGGCCTATAAATTGAAGCATTCATATGTTTGCTTGTGCTTGAAGGCTGCTTAATTTAGCTGCCATTTAAGATTTGTGAGTGGAAATTTTATGATTTATGTTTATTGCAGTGTTTGGTGGAGAAAAATGGAAATCCAATGTTTTACTTACAGCTTTCTTGTGTCCAGGGTAGGTTTGGTTTATCTTTAAATATTGATTGGAAATTCGTAGATGTTAAGAAGAAATCTATCAATATTATAATAAAGATTTAGTGGAAATCTATGAAAAAAGTGAAAATCCATGAGCAAATATTGGAAATCCAGGAACAAATTTTGGAAATCCAGGAACAAATTTTGGAAATCCATAATCAAATTTTGGAAATCCAGGAACAAATTTTAGATATCCATGAACACATATGGGGAATCCATAAACAGATATTGGAAATACATGGATAAATGCTATGTGTACTGAAAGAGCAATACATTGATTTGGTAGGGTCCTTTAAAAAATTTCAAATCCAGTGAAATTATATTAAAATATTTTAATTTTCAGATTGATATTTGGAATATTTTTCGTGTTAAATTTATTACTCTGGATTAAAGGGAGTAGTGCTGCTATTCCGTTCTCTACACTTATAGCTTTATTAGCCTTATGGATGTGTATATCTGTTCCTTTAACCTTTGTTGGTGCTTACTTTGGATTCAAGAAAAGGGTAGGTTATTTTTAATCATAAGAAAAAGATAGCAAAATGTTTTAGGTTGCCATTTTCTCATATTTGTGCTATAGGTGCAGCCAATCCAAAATCTATGTAGAGCAGAATTCATTAATTGTCCAATCATTCAACACCAAACTGAAACCAGTTTGATATTCTATTTTTAGTTTTGGCCAATCAAAAGTTCAGTAGAATAAACCAAAAAATCACCCAATCAATTGACTCTGAACCAAAACTAGTATAAGATTCTATTTTTCATTTCAGCCAATCGAACATCCAGTAAGAACAAACCAGATTCCAAGACAAATTCCCGACCAATCATTTTACACGAAACCTATTCCAGGAATAATCATGGGTGGTGTATTACCATTTGGTTGTATTTTCATTCAACTTTTCTTCATCTTGAACAGTATTTGGTAAGATGGTCTTAATTATCTCTTTTGATACAGGCTCTGCACTTTAAGGACAGTTTAAAATCGAATGAAGGGCTAATAGTGCTTCTTGACAAGACTTCCCTCATTGTCCACTTTATGGCTAGGAGAGGTTTCCTGATGAACTTGAAGGTCACAGTTCAAGTCTAGCATGGGTCGAGATGACACCTGCAAAGTTTTCAACATGGTTTTCTCTTAACAGGTCAGAGGGACTGACATGGAAAAAGTGTAAGTGCCACTGTCTTGGTAAAATTTCCTGCATTGCATACTGCATGGCATTTGAGATGTTTCTTGTGAATTTGTTTACTATTATTAATTTCTACCATTTTATATTACAGGTCCCATCAGACATATTATATGTTTGGTTTCTTATTGTTGGTATTCCTAATCTTAGTGTTAACATGTTCGGAAGCTACTGTTCTACTCTGTTACTTTCATCTGTGTGCTGAGGTAAGTCAATTTTTTATCAGGCCTTCTCTATTAATTTTTGTACAGGGCCAAATGCTTTAAAAATATTAGGGCCAAATAGAGCTTAGCTAGCATAACGAGCAGTGTGTTTTAGCGGAAGGGGTTACTCTTAAGGGATGATTTTCAAGGGTGTCGCAGGTCAGATTTGGCCTCGCGGGCCACCATTTGAGAAAGCCTGTTCTAAATATTTAGATTACTTGGACCGCACACGATTAACACAGAAGGTCAATATGACAAATAAGAACAGCTGGCAGAAAAAATTATTGAATATGGCCTCCGTAGTTCAATATGATTCTAACTTGCTATGTTGATAAAGCTCAAACGTTTGATTTGTTTTTTTACAGGATTACCATTGGTGGTGGAGATCGTTTCTAACTTCAGGTTTTACGGCCGTCTATTTCTTCATCTACTGTGTCCATTTCTTCGTGTCTAAACTTGAGATGACTGGAGCGGCTAGTATCTTCTTGTATTTTGGTTATACTACTATAATTGTCATCTTGTTCTTCTTACTCACTGGTAAGTCACATTAGGGTGTGGTTGGGGTAGAGGGTGGGTAAGGCACTACTTGAAGGAACAGGGGAACAAGTCGAAACGTTGCATAAAGCTTTTACCAGTGATTGTTGTTCCATAAAGCTGTGTCTATATAAAGGCACCATTTGTAAATGTTTTTTAGTTTTCTGATGTTGAACATAGTGATCATGTTAAGAAAGGCGACCATCTTGCCTAGTAGTTGAGCAAGGGCAGACAACTTGTCTCAAGAATGGGAATTTGATTGGTTAATTTGAATGCAGGAGCAGACAACTCTGTTTGAAGAATGATTTGGATTGAACTATTTTATTTCAATATTCCAATTTCCGAATAAAATAGGTCTATGTTATTTTCACAAATTAGTGTTATCTCCCTTTAATCCCAATCTTTTATATTTAAGGTACCATTGGTTTCTTTGCTTGTTTCTGGTTCGTGACCAAAATCTACAGCGTCGTGAAGGTGGATTAATTCAAACGGAGATTCTTTTTGGCACTGATGCACTTGAAGCTGAAATTTTGGGAAATTTGAAGATAGAAGAAAGCTTTAGAATAATCAGAAATTTGCTTATAGGAAACACAGATTTTGTTCGGAATTAATTTAGATTGAAGAACGTGTTCTGAAATTGGGAAAAATTTAGGAAACATGTTTCTGTTCTAATAAATTTTGATCACTCTTATAATGTTCAGATCAAATGGTCATCTGAAAGGGGACTGACCAAAGCGCATCAGTGCCATTTATTTTGTGGATTTGAAGAATTGACATTTACTGTGGGACTTAGTGTGATGAATCTTATGCAAACC
The DNA here is from genome assembly GCA_029955415.1 of Lottia scabra. Classification (NCBI taxonomy): domain Eukaryota; kingdom Metazoa; phylum Mollusca; class Gastropoda; family Lottiidae; genus Lottia; species Lottia scabra. The sequence goes on along the minus strand of JARJEI010000014.1, from coordinate 1,082,802 downwards.
ATGTATTGAGACTTTTGGACACAATGAAATTAAAAGTGATAAGCGGAACAAGTGCTGAATTGCTGCTGATGTTAATGTTTTGGAATATGCTTGGTGAAAATTTATGTTGCGTTAAAATACACCAATGCTCATGTCTTGTTACACAAATTAGAAGAATTTGATTGAATGGTTTGATGCTTCTTCAGCCAATCATTGCCCTCCACAGGAAACCATATGTGTATTTGTCACAGGCTCTGATTGGCTATATTCGCTAACACAACATCCAATTGAATTGCTGCATTAACTAATGTCGTTGATGCAAGAAAAGTGACCAACGATGTCAAGGTATTAGACAGAGATTAGAGACATAGGCTCTGTTTGCGATATCAGCTGCTTCTGGAAGCGAACGATAACTTGTCATCTACCAACAACTACCTAGTTTGCGATATCAGCTGCTGCTGGAAGCGAACGTTAACTTGTCAACTACCAACAACTACCAAATAGGCTCTGTTAATGCCTAGTTTCTGCAACAGTACTTGTGCAACTCCATATATGGTAAATGAGGGTGTGTAGAAAAGTTTGTATTTATATATTTTTGTTAATTGACTAATTCAACTGCACATAGTTTTAAATTGTTATGTATAGGAATTGATATAATATATATTTAGATTGCTTAACAAAACCATCTGAGAAGTTAAAGGGATTGTAAAATGGTTTTCTAAATTTTGTACTTGTAATGGGGACACTGTTAGAATCAATTTGTTCTTATTCGAGCAATCCCTCTTACTCAGGTTTTCTAGTCTTGTGAAGTCATCGAATATTTTAGATTTACTGAAACCACAGACGTCTGTTTAAAAAATGGAATGGCGTAAATTGATGCCATCAGTGTCCCTGATACACATAAAAAATTTAGAAAATCTCTTTACAATCCCTTAAAGGCTATTGACTCCCCTTAATTGACATTGGACCCTTCCTTCTATAAATAGGACTATTAATATTATTGATAATATGCACGTGCGGAAGAGTCCAAATTCAATACTAAGGTATTTTTTTAACGAAGATAAAGTTATTGTTTTGTATGTATATTCTGCCGCTTGATGAACAAATACAATGTAAGAAAGAAAAAGGGTAATTTGGGGGGGATTTTTTCACACTCTCTCTTGAGGTAACTCTTTAATTTGGTGCCAACCTTTTTCTAAAGAAATAAAATGAAAATATTGAATAAACTCCCTATAATATGAATTCCATTTGCAAAAAAAATCGCGACATATTAACTGATGCATATACATAATTTCAACTCGCTAATTTTTGATTTGGTGAGTTCATATAGTTAAGGATGAGTATTTATTGCTATTTTGTTACATTAAATATGTATATTTTGACCTTCATTATCATAACAATCAAATTATTCATAAATTATGCGCATAATTAATTAGCTTAGTAGATTTAGTAGATGTGATCATGCATACTTGATTTGTATTCATTATAATCATTGAATTTGACATCATGAAACTCGAAAATTGAAGTAGAATAATGAAATCTTATTGGTCAGTATTATTTATATTGACCAATGGCAATCAATTTTGGGGTATTTTAGATTTTGATGTGGAACGCTGCACATTTACGCATTTTGCTTATAGCACACATCGAATAAAGCTTAAATTTTATAGGAAAACATGTTCTTTTGTTTTAAAAGGAAATTTTGATTAGAAATTCCATAATGTTTATTAGGCAACCTTTATTTGCATTTCCAAGGCATCTAAATTAATAATTTACTGTTAGCTTTCAGAACTAACAGATAAAAACACCCCTTATTTTGTTAATGAGCTTTCCCAACACATGTGACACTGTATTACATCAATTGAAAGTATGCATGTGTGGAACAGTTCATTAAATAATCAAGGGGTGTCAGATGAAATGAAATTAGTCTCTTTCCTCTGCTTACTTGATTAGTTTTTTAAAGGCTAATGCCTAGCTTTTTTCTCTTTACGATTAAAATGTTTTTACTTGGTTATATGAATAGTTGCAGTGGGCGTACCTCGCTGTGCCATTTCTGACAAATTGTTATATAGAATAAAGATCAGCAATACCGAGAAGCTAGCTTGTTTTGTTAGACGTGTTTTTGTCATTTGTGTTGAATTTTCATCTAGAATTGTACATTTTGTGGTTATTTTTTATTCACTAAGAGGGAATAAATATATATAAATTGTGAGGGTTGCTGTTGTTGCTGGGGCACCATGTTGTAACGAGGGATATACTTGTGGCCCTTTTTCTGTGGCAGCCAAGGCTATACACTTGTTGCCCATTTTTCATGTACTATACATTTGTGGCCCATTATCCATGGGCTGTACACTTATGCATTTGTGACCCATTTTCCATGGGCTATTCAAGGTTATACACAAGTGTATAACCAATGAAAAATGGGCCCAAACCTATAGCCCATGGAAAATGGGCCCAAATCTATACCCCATGGAAAATGGGCCCAAGTATATAGCCCACGATAAATGGGCCCAAATATATATCCCATGGAAAATGGGTCACATATGTATGGTTCATGGAAATTGGGCCCTAGTATATATAGCCCATGGAAAATTGGCCCATGGAAAATGGGCCCAAGTATATAGCCCATAGAAAATAGGCCCCAGTCTATAGCCATGAAAAATGGGCCCAAGTATATAGACCATGGGAAATAGGCCTCAAGTATATAGCCCATTGAAAATGGGCCCAATTATATAGGAAATGGGCCCAATTATATATCCCATGGAAAACGGGCCCTATTATATATCCCATGGAAAATGGGCCCAATTATATAGCCCATGGAAAATGGGCCCAATTATATAGCCCGTGGAAAATGGGCCCAAGTATATAGCACATAGAAAATGGCCCAATTATATAGCCCGTGGAAAATGGGCCCAATTATATAGCTCATAGAAAATAGGCCCAATTATATAGCCCATGGAAAATGGGCCCAATTATATAGCCCATGAAAAATGGGCCCAATTATATAGCCCATATGAAATGGGCCCAATTATATAGCCCATGGAAAATGGGGACTAGTATATAGCCTATGGAAAAAAGGCCCAATTATATATCCCATGGAAAATGGGCCCAATTATATAGCCCATGGAAAATGGGCCCAATTATATAGCCCATAGGAAATGGGCCCAATTATATAGCCCATGGAAAATGGGCCCAATTATATAGCCCATGGAAAATGGGCCCAATTATATAGCCCATGGAAAATGGGCCCAATTATATAGCCCATAGGAAATGGGCCCAATTATATAGCCCATGAAAAATGGGCCCAATTATATAGCCCATGAAAAATGGGCCCAATTATATAGCCCATAGGAAATGGGCCCAATTATATAGCCCATGGAAAATGGGGACTAGTATATAGCCTATGGAAAATGGGCCCAATTATATAGCCCATGGAAAATGGGCCCAATTATATAGCCCATAGGAAATGGGCCCAATTATATAGCCCATAAAAAATGGGCCCAATTATATAGCCCATGAAAAATGGGCACAATTATATAGCCCATGAAATGGGCCCAAGTATATAGCTCATAGGCCCAAGTATATAGCCCATGGAAAATGGGCCCAAGTCTATATCCCATAGAAAATGGGCCCAAGTATATAGCCCATGGGAAATGGGCCCAAGTATATAGCCCATGGAAATTGGGCCCAATTATTTAGCCCACGGAATGGGCCCAAGTGTATAGCCCATGGGAAACGGGCCCAAATATATATCGCATGGAAAATGGGCCCCAAGTATATATGCCATGGAAAATTGGCCAAAGCGCATAGTCTTGACTAATACAAAATAGGCCACAAGTGTATAGCCCATGAAAAATGGGCAACAAGTGTATAGCCCATGAAAAATGGACCCTAGTATATAGCCCATGGAAAATGGGCCCAAGTGTATAGACCGGGAAGAATGGGCCACAAGTGTATACCCTATGAAAAATGGGCCACAAGTGTGTATAGCCTTGGCCGCCATGAAAAATGGGCCACAAGTGAATAGCCCATGGAATAGTGGCCATCATCTGATGTAATTGACTGTTCAAATGAATTTGAACTCCGTCTAATGCACATGGAAGGTCCTCTGCTAATTCTAAGGGCAAGAAATAATGGTGATGGAGACATAAGGTGCAACAATTCAACTTGAAAAAGGGAAAATTGTATTTACAATTATTGACACACATAAATAAATAAATAGCCTAAAGATATACAACGCATTATATACGTCTATGGTTCATTACATTATGGAAGAATTTAAATTCAGGAGCAGCAAAAATACAAAAATTTCAAACTCCAAAACGCCACACACAGTTGGCATATGAATAAGAGCAATCCATTTTGTTTTGGGGTAGAATAAGTTGTAATTGAAGCCATAGCCAGACTTCGGTTGTGTTCATTACTACTCAACTTACCTTAAGATAAAGTGGACTGTTCTAAAACACGTACAAGAGCAATCTATTTTTGGGGGTAGAACAAATTGTTATTTATCTTAGCTTATAATTAGTGGACTGTTCTAAAACATGTACAAGAGCAGTCTATTTTGTTTCAAGGTAAAATGAATAGTGAATAGTATTTGAAGCTAATTGACAAACTTATAGTGTGTGTATTGCCACTTAAACCACCTAAAATATTATGGACTATCCTATTTCATTATGAATAATAATGCATGTAGGTAAATACATGTATCAGTGTCCAACAATGTGTGCAACCTTAACTACCTCAGCATAAAGTAGACTGTTCCACTGTTTTCAAAATGCCTTATAGCTTAAAATTTCAATATCATGCACATCTTTGACTTGAGCCCCGTTGAGCAGTAAAAAATTAACAAAACAAGAAAAAAAGCAAATAACATACAAAAACAAAACAGCATTTGATACAAATACAAAAACTTAGCACTCTTAATATGTTGTGTAAACAAATACAAAGTATGGAACACGATATTGCACAGTTTTATTTAATTTTCAATCATTTAACCATAGCAAGTCTAATGATAAAAGGGATATATCATGCATATCATAATTATGCCATTACTATATGACATCACAAGGGAATGCCCACATGACCCTTGGAGAATACGCAAATTTGTGCTCTCTTTGAAAGATCAATGTCAATTTGTTTGGTCAAGGACCAACTGGTAAAAAGGATCCTTATGATACTAAGGTGTATACTTGTTTGCAGAGTTTGTTGTAATAAAGTGAACATTTACAAAGTATGGTGTCTTCAACAAGAGTAAGCACTCTCTATCCCTAGCCACTCTATTTGCAATGTGATATCTTTGATTTAAATTAATGCCTTAAACAAAATAGCGAATACACAACTTTGCACATAAGCAAATACTGACAATTTGGCACAAAAATCACTCAGCAAAGCTTTCACAAAAATAGTCTTTGAAAATATTCTAATGCATAAACATTCACAAAAGTTCAGCAAGTAAAATGTTTCGTATACTATCACTTTCTTCAAAATATCAGCCCAGTGTAAATCAAGTTCAGCCCTCCATTATATCTTAACTTCCTAAAGCTTCAAACTCATCAAGAGTCATAGAATCAAGTCTACGAGAGGCCCTATTTGATTGTCCATTAGAATCATCCGAGTTATCACTGTTCTCGTCAGAAGTGTAGCTAATTCGCGAGTTCCATTCAGCGTGTTTCAAATGCGAATTATTCGCACTCAAATCGTTGACATGAACGTCCAGTGGATGACGATTATTGTTTTTAGAGTTATTGTCCCTGTTGTCAGAGTAACTGGATCGTAAATCAGAGTGATGCATGGAACTTCCGTTGCTATGGCTACTATTATAGGTGGAGTAGTAGTCACTATCTGTCATGATGTGATTCTGTCCGTCCAAATAATGTCCATTGATGATCCCGCCATTTTGGGAAAGACGATGCAACCTTTTGTAAGATGGTGGTGGATCTATTTTGTTTGGTTTCGAGCTGATGTTATAATCAGAGTGACTTCCCTTGACTTCTTTGATCGGCGTAGTAATAATTTTCGTCTTCTCCTTGGACTCTTTACTGTCATAATTCACGCTATTGAAAGAGCTGGAAAATGGATTAGCGTTAATATTCCTACGCAGGACTACCCCATCGTTTCCGGGATTGTATGCAGGATTCCATCCACTGCTATCGGAATTTGATAAATTAAACGAAAGACTTTCCGAGGACATTTCACGATGTCCGCTGTCGGGTGAATCCGCCTCCAATGCAGCTTTGGTGTTTTCGAAAGTGGAACTATTTGATATGGAAGTAAGATACGAGTTGTCCATGTCCCTCATTGATGGGAGGTGAACTGGTCCACATCTTGGTGTTGTTGGGTCTGGGAGAGAAGGTACAAACTACAAAATACAAAATGAAGGTTAAGGTTTGTGGATTGGGAAATGCAAAGATACAAAAATTCAAAATGCAAATAGAACCTTAGGACTAGGGATTATCTCATGTGTCATCAGATACACAATCCTCATCAGCATACCCAGTTTTGCAATGGGTGCAAGGCATGTGAAAAAAATATACTCAAAATGAACAAGAAGATCTCCAGCCCCATTGTTAGATCGGTGGGACAGGCTTCAGTGGACCCAGCCTAACTACAGGGTTGAACCAGTGTATTGCCCTAAAAGACTAAAAGATTCTCAGTCAATGATGACCTACCTGGGGTGGGGTATGAAAAGCTTCAGTTGATGATGATGATGAAATTCCCGTCATCTTCAATTCTAAATTCTTCACCCTACCGACTAGTTGGGTCACATGATCTAATAGATCTCGATTGTGTAGTAATAACTGATGGGCACGTGCCTGGAAAAGGATGAAAAATAAATTATATGAATTGGGAAAATTGATGCTGGGTCTCTAAAGATAGGGAATGAAGTTTTGTAAGCCTTTTATGTGAATAGGCCAATAGGGAAAATTTAAAGAAATCGCCTTACTAATAAAGAAAATGAATAGATTAGCCAATCAAAATCATCATTCAGACAGAGTTATCTACTCCTGTATTCAAAACAGTCAATCAAGAACAAAAGTCGTCTGCCCTTGCCAATTGTAGTAAGGCTGAAGACAGAAAAATTAGACCTACTTGTGCTTCAATCCTAGCAGCAGTTTCAGCAGCCAACTGATCTTTCAGTAGATGAACTTGAGCAATGGCTACCTGCGTCTGGTGTTGTTGCTGCTCAAGTTGTTGCCGTAGCAACTGCATCTGGTGATGAGAGCTCAATGGATACTGTGGTTTGTCATCATATTCACCGAGCATCACCGGTGATCCTAGCGGTGACGACAAACTGTTTCTGGTGGCTGGTTGTTGCGTTGATTTCACCAAGGCCAAATCGGATGGAGGCGTGGCTTTCGTTTCTTTTTCCACTTCTCCATCTTTCTGTTTGTTTTCTTTATCTTCTATTTCTTTTTCTGAAATAAAAAATGTTTTTTAAAATTCACAAGATAATTACAAATTTTGACAGTTCACATCAAACAAACTCCATCGTAAACACTGACTTGACAAAAAGTTAAGCACACTGGCTTCTTCTCAGTTGTTGCATTGCCATATTGGTTTAGAGACTATGGCTACACGCACAACATTGTGGTATAAGCTAATGATGTCTATGAGCACTACAATATTGTGCTATACTGGTACACACAGCATGATCACACTTAAAGGGATGGTTTTCTAGCCTTTTTATGTGGACGAAGGACACTTCCAACATCTATTTCGTACATACAAAATATTCATTGGGTGCCCGTGGTTCCTGTTATTCCAGAAAGAAAAACAGGAAGTGACGTCACAATCTTGGAAAAAATCGGACTGGATGATCAGGTACAGGGCATTATAAATACATGTTGTCACAACGCTATGACTTATATGATATCGCTGTAACAACATTTATCTAATAACGTCAAAAGGTCCCCTCAGACTTATCCAGTCAACCCTCAATCTACACTTGTATAGGACTCAGGTCTGTATAGTGCCCCTGAACCCTCTAGTCATCTGAATTCCACCCCTCTGAATGACCCTTGAACCCTGTGATCCCCACCCCCTCAGCCCACACTCACCTTTATTAGAGAATTTCTCATCATCAAATCTATCTTCTAAACCATCGTTAGGTCCAGCATTGTGTATATTTAATTTGTGACAAACTTCAAACGCTTGTCCTATAGTACGAACTATTCTCATAGCTTGACTCTGAAAATAAACATTCAAAATCAATTTAAACCAGGGCCCCGTTCCACTAAAGTGCGTAAGTTTACGCAAAAGAATCTGACTTACGCATATCTTACGTGAAATCTTACGCCTGTTTCACTAAGCAACTTACGAAGTTCTTAGCTACGCAAGTTATCACGCGCGTAATCGACAACATTGTTTTGACGAATTTACCTCTTTATTTCATCAAAAAACAGAAAAGAAATATGTATTATAACACTTTAGAGTCCTACAAACACTTTAAAACAGTCTTTAGTGATGAAAATTTACGACTTCATCCTCAAAATGGCGGTATGATTTTCGAAGCGTGAAATGACGTCAACATGACATTTACGACGTCATCGTAACTAATGTTTGACGGTCGGAAAACTGACAGCTCAAAATGACAAAAATAGGGCAAATAATACAGAAAAAACGTGAAAAACATTCAAAGTTCTAATATTTATGAGTTCACAAAACAAAAAAAAAGCAGAGTTTCATTTATTTTCAAGCATTTCTTGGTCTAAGAAAAAAGTTACGACAGGGTGTAGCTGTCTTAAGTTACGCAAAAACTTACGAAAATTTCTTGACGTAGGAATCTTAGTGAAACGCAAATTTTGTGATTTTTCTTACGTAAGTCAGACTTAAGACAATTTTGGACTTAAGAAGTTTAGTGGAACGGGGCCCAGGACTGTTGATTTATTTTTTTGCCAATCGGACATTTTTAACAATATATTGAGTGTGAATACAGACTACAAAATTCAACATAGATAAATTTTAAACAATATTTTATTTTCTACATTATGTAATTTTTACAGAAATTAACTACGGTTTCAAAAACTAGACGAAGCTTATGCTAATCCGGCACCTGAAATTCAAAATGGTTAGACTTGATAGGAAATGCTTCAAAAAACAATATTGGCCACTCTTTAAACAAGAGCAATTAAAATCAGCTTAAATTTTAGGCACAATAAATTACCTTTTTACTCTTCGAATTCTTTCTGTATTTTGCCAACATTTTGTTATGTTTTTTACAATTATTAAATTCACAATCCTGAATCACTCCTAAATTGCACTTAAATCTGACTAAATTTGTTCTTTATAGCAACAAATAAATGATTCTTAATTTGAATCACATTGAAGCATCTGCTTCCAACACAAATTGTCCTAGAATATAAAGACCTGCTACACTACACTACATTGGAAATACACCATAATTCACAAAACAAAGTTTGTCCAAATCAAAAGTCTGATATTTTTATAACCGTTCCATTAAAACCTATAATATGTCTGCATTAGTCCAATAGTTAACCGTTGGGCCAAATGATATCGGCACTATAACACACCTAAACATGTGGCACTAAACCAACTCTAAGTTAGGTACTGTACTGTAGTTTAAGAACTATACTATAACTCTGTTTAACACCAATTGAATTCTACCCTAGTCCAATACCAGACAGGTAAAATAACATATCTGACTTCAATAAAATTATAGTATAAGTCTGTTTAACACAAATCAAATCCTACACTAGTTCAACACGGAACCAGACAGGTAAAATAACAGTCAGTTTTAAGATAAACAGCTAGGAAATCTGGTTGCTATGGAACTTTCATTTTGATAACTTATACAATGTATACATAAACTGTATAAAGAATTAAAATGATATGAAACAGAGTTTTACGTCCTACTTTTCTGCATCTATATGGGCTAACTGAGGACGGGAAAACGCCATGCAGTGTGCAATGAGGGAAATTTTGCCAAGACAGCAGCATTATATGTGCATCACTAGCAAGAGGATAAATATTGTAACATTCATAAGCCAATCTAACAAACTGCAAATTCCATTCCTTGCAGGTACACTAAGAATTGACTCCCCCAAAGTTATGAGATCTAAAGCGCCAACATCTGTACAAGAACTTTGATCTAAAAGATCAAAACAAGTCCAGTGTATCTTAGTAGATTACTAAACTAAACCAAAACAAATCAGATAGCAGTATCTAGTACCTAGAAACCATAATATTGTTATTATAACATAGGAATCAGATATCAAATAGTTCTACAGGATACTACTTAAAGTGGCACAGGCTTCATTTTCGTGGGTCGATTTTTCCAAGTCTCAGAAACGGGGATTTTTTAGCTCAGCAATTTAGTACTGGTTATCACAACTCACCATTGAAATTTGAGTCATTAAATCCATGTGCATCCATAATTATTAGCATTTGAAAGTTATAATGCCCTACTACACATTAGCGATACTATGCAATATATAGAAAAGTCATCTATAGAAATAGAAGGAGAAATGTCTAATTTAAGATATATTTGAAGGAAATATGCAATGTTCGTACATTTCTAGTGCCTCTGAAGGATACTTAAGTATATTCAAGACCCAAATCAACCAATAAATTGAAGACTGGTCCCCTTTAAGATGAAATAACTCAAAGATACTTCAAACAGTCATGAAAAAAGAAATAAAATACACCTTTCTGTGCTAATGAGTCATGCAGTGTGCAATGAGGGAAATTTTGCCAGAACATGCTACTTTATCGTAAGAATATCAAATGGTTTTACAGGATACTTCTTAAGATGAAGTAACTCAAAGATACTTCAAACGGCCATGAGGTATGAAATAAAATGGAGTTTTACGTCCTGCTTTTCTGCACCTATATTATAGGCTATCAAAAAGTACTTCAGGATACTACATACGTCAAGCTTTTCTGCACTTTTCTGTGGAGGAGGAAGAATGGGCAAACGCTATGCCGTGTGCAATGAGGAAAATTTTGCCAGAACAGCAGCATTAGCCTACTCTTACTTACGATTTCCAACTGTCGAGGGATTTTTAACATGCACAGCCTGTAGCACACAGAACCTCGGCATACATGTGTACTGGTCAGGGGAAAAAATCGGAAGACAGGCCACGAAAAATCAGTAGATTGGAGTAAAAAAGCAGGAGACTGTATCGAAGTGGCCTCGGTTTAGAGACCCAGAAATTGTTTTTCCCTCCTCAAACCTATATGAACCCATGGTTGACAGAAAGTACGAAACTAAAATAATGCAATGAGGTAACGAAACAATAAATAAGAAGCAGACGTCAGTTTATAATTAAAACTTTCAGTAACAGACGGAATTAATCTCATTTTACACTTGGTCACCCCAGTTTATATTCTTATAGTGGGTGGCTTGGTTTATTTCTAGTCCAAGTGAAATCTGTTGTCTGCTTAGCCATTGGAATTACAGCAGAGTTGTTTTTGGCTGTTGATTTGGGGTTTTTTCTGGACAAAGTTATTCAATGGGAGTTTGGAGCATGAAAGTTCTAATCTTCAGATACCAGCATGTGTGTTTAGGTAGACAGGCTAATACCTGAAGGACAAAAATGGTTGGACTACATACTTTCTCTTTGAAATTTTGAAATTTGATAGTCTTGTATAAATGTGGCTAATATTTTGTTCTAAAAAATGCCAAGAGAAATAAGATATCCAACAGAAAGGTCAAAGGTCATGGTAATCTAAATCAAACTTGGCAAAGCCTGTTCTAAAGATCTTAATATCTGCTATCTAAAACCCTGAAATTCATGCTATAGTAAAAAGAAAGAAATCGCCCCTCCCCTACCAAACTTTGATGTATTTTCAAGCTAATCTAACTTGCAAAATCATGTTTTAAAGATCTTAAGTTCTGCAATTTCTTTCCCTGAAAAATCATACTTTACTCAAATGAAACAAGTCTCCCCCCTCCCTTGATGTATATTTCAAGTTAATCTAAATGAAACTTGGTAAATCCATGTTTAAAGATAAACGTTGATAACCTGATGTTAAGATTTTATCATTTAGATTAGTAACGAACCAAACTACACAGGTTTTTATCAGGCAGACGTCTTTATTCTGATTGGTCCAATATCAGGTTACCATATTTCACACCTGGTTCTTTCAAGGTAATCATTTCAGAAAAAAATCGGCATTTAAAGAGACAGTCGGCGTCAATTTAAAGGGTTAATTCTCAAAGTGAAGATTCAGAAAAAAATTTGGCATTTTAAAGTGACAGTACTGCACCAATTTATAATTCAGTTGAGAAATTTAGAGGAGGGGGATGGGGGTGTCAGCTGGCTGACTTGGAAAAAGCATCTATTTATTTAGGTAGGAAAAGAAACTAAGGCCCTGTGTAGTGTGTACTACAGGCAGTGCTTGTTAAAGATCCCTCGATAGTTGGAAATTGAAAATAAAAGTAAGTTAATACTGCTGTCCTGGTAGAATTTCCCTCATTGCACACTGAATAGTGTTTACCCAATCTTCATCAGCCCAGAAGTGGGGACGTAAAACTCTTTCACTTTTGCTTCTAAATATCATTCAAATTCATTTATCAAAAACATTCTTTAAAGCACCAACCAAAAAAAAAGGGATAACACATAATCATCAAGCAAGCACCTGGGGGCACTAAATGCACCTCCATTTTGAAGAAATAAATCAAGTTCTGATGTAACTTGACGTAACCCATTTGACAAATCAGGTACAGAAACGATAAACATCCCAGGTGTACGTCTTCGGAAAATTGATAAAAAGTGAAATTTGACCGAAATTTATCAAAATCATTATCAGTTCTTACATTAACTTCAGGTGAATCGGTGAAAATAATTTAATCAAAACGGTTGCCATGGTAACAGGAGATTTGATTATTACATCATTTCGCGATTATAAATAATATATAAAAATAACTTTAGACAAAACATTTGATGAGATTTTATATTTTCTGCGAAACTATAGACTAAACATGGCTGTTCTCAATTTCATTTGATTTAATTACAAACAGATTTTGGAAATTTAATGTTTCTATGAATAAGTTATTTTTTTTAGTAAAAAATCATGTTTTTGTAATTTGAACAAATAAATGATTTATGAATTATCTGAAGATCTAGGGAAAATGCAGTCAGAAATACGATTCATATTTTAGTGAGACTATGCAATTTTATGAAATTTATAGTTTGAGGCATTTTTGAAAACTAATTACACATTTATTCAAGACCCAAATTAACCTTCGAAACATCAGACTGTTCCCTTTAAAGTATTTGAGACCCTAAGCCAGACCTTCTCAAATGACATCCCGTGGGCCAAATCCTGCCCGCGACACCCTCAAGAGTGGCCCCTCAAAGGTGATCCCTTTCTGCTAAAACACTCTGCTTTCTATGCTAGCTAAGCTCAATTTGACCCTTATATTTTATTCAAAAAAAGTATTTTGCCCTTTATAAAAATTAATTGTGAAGGCCTGCCCTAAGCTTAGCCAAAATGGTGAACTTGTTTTAAAGAAATATGAAGCCAGGTTTAAAAAGACTCCCCATGTTTAAACTAACAATAATAAAACTAGAAGTAAAACCTAATACCTGATAGAACAACATAAATACAAGTTAAACATCAGAAACTTTGACAGAAAAAAACAAACATAAAGAAAACACAAACACATCAAAATAATCTTTATTGACAGAAAGGTCAAAGGTGAAGTGTTGCATCTGGTTTTAGCATTTTTGAGAATTTTTCTAGGTATTTCTTAAATGTATTAATGTAACTATTGGGCGTTTTGTGCCAGATGGTAAAGGGATTATGTTGAGATTTAATTTGCCAGTCATATCTGACGAAGTTAAAATGTTTGATAAAAGATCCTTTGTTCAAATGCCCACTAAAACATTTACTATGATGTCCACAGAAGCAATGGCAGTAAGGCTAGTTTTCATTCATTCATTCATTCATTCATTCACAGCCAATACTGTGGCAGTCATCACTAAGGAGCAGAGCAAGAATACTCTTGTGGAATCCTTAAAGAGAGTCCACATAGCTAATAATGAATTGCTTTCCATACTTTTTGGAAACTCTTTCAGAGAGTCCACATAGCTAATAATGTTTATAATGAATTGCTTCACATACTTTTTTTTAAACTCTTAAGAGAGTCCACATAGCTAATAATGTTAATTACAATATATATTTTTCATAAATGAAAACAGTTGTATGGTCAACATTATAGTAAATATGTTTTTAATTATCAAGATGGATGAATTCTGTCAAAAGGCACATACAAAAATTTTGAAAATCTGTCTGAAAAAATTCCTGCAGGCCATAAAAAATGTGGAATCAGTTGGAAACTCATTTTGGAAATTCTAAAAACATATTTGAGGTACAATTAAGATAATTGAAAACATACGTTCATAGTGTTTGAAGCTCATTATGGGCCTCAGTTCCAAATCTATACCTATAACCCCCTTTCTGGTCGCAAAAAATAAACTTGTCTAATTTCTTACCTTTTTATATGCCTTGAAGACGTTACATTTAAAAACGTTACTAGGACCATCTCTAGCTATATAGCTCCAGATCTTTAGGTCTTGGGAATCGTGAGATACATAGAATATCCTGTAAATAGACAGAGAGAATGAATGAATGAGATCAAATGAATGAATGAATGAATAACTAGGACCATCTCTAGCTATATAACTCCAGATCTTTAGGTCTTGAGATACATAGAATATCCTGAAAATAGAAACAGAATGAATGAATGAATGAGATCAAATGAATGAATGACTATCTCTAGCTATGTAGCACTCAAAGAATATCCTGTAATAGACAGAGTGAATGAATGAATGAATGATTGGATTAATAAGAAAGATCAAATGAATGAATAAATGGTTGAATGAATGATAAAATAGAAGAGTGAATGAATTTATAAGAGGTCAAATAAATGAATAAATGAATGAATAACAGAAAAAAACAGACTATAAAGATTTGTATTTAAAAAGTACCATATCAGATATTAAATTGTAGTTCTCTCCCTTCAATAAGCTTACTATAAGAATCAATATAGTGTATGTTGTATTGCAAGTATTAGAATCTTGTGAGGTTCTATAGCACATTCAGTAAGAGTGTTGGTTCATTATATGATGTCATTTGCTTGTTTATGTCAAAATATGGTTGTGGGTTCTCATCTCAGCTAGTGTGAGAGAATCCTATGACCTTGAAGTCACCTTCAAACATTATTCCAGTCAGTCCAACTAGCTGTTAATGGGTAGGGATAAACTGGATAGATCATTCCAAAAGAATGCGTGGACCTACATACATTCTTGTAAAATGTTGTTTCTGGCCATTTTCAAAATACAAATAAATGGCTAACAGTTGATAAAAATGTGATCCCTACATCTTAAACAAATAAAATAAGACTTTATATCTATTTTTCTCATCTTCGATTTCCACTCTAGCACAGAACAATTTAATATCGCGGCGGCACTGAAACCTTCATAAGTTCCTGAAACATGTTTAATTTGGAAGCAATAGTCTGAGAATTATCAGGAAACATGCCTAATTTCAGAACTTGTGACATGTACTGTTGATTCAAGCTAACGTAAGAGGTGGCTTCTTTTCTTTAACGACCTTGGATATTGGAAACTTGATCAATGATCCATGTACATATTTACATTAACTAAACAGTGTAGGATGCAGACATGATCATGATTTTGTAGTCTTTGCAGTTTGAAATTTCAATCTTAAATTTGATTGGTTTGATTAGTAGTTTGACTGACGCTGAAGCTCCGCCTCTTTTAGCCCCATTGAACCCAAACCTAACGACAGGGCTGGTTCAACCATTCCCTGTGATATCTGACACAGTGACTAGGAGCAATTCGACTAAACCTACTGTTCGACACTAATATTCTGACTTGCTCATGATAGGCAGCCATCTTGCCAGGTAAATGGGCAAGGGCAGATAACTCTTGTTCAAAGATTGACCTATTTGAACACAGGGAAAACGACTTTTGTTTGGAGATTAATTTTGATTTGCTGTTTTTAATGCACAAGGCAACTATATGCATATAGTATACGTGGTTATCTGGTACGCTATTCTTTTTCCGAAGTTGATACAAGGTTATCTGGCATGCTAATCTTGTTCCGAAATTGATAAGAGTGTCACTAGGAGAGGTCAACGGCCCTTCAGATCAGAAACACTTACATAGCCTTGATCTACAAGACCTTTCTTTAATAAATACTTGCTGCTAGCCTTGAACATCAAGATATAAAGAGAAAACAATATTTACTATAGCTGACGGAGCCAGTTTCATGTTTGAACAGTTCCAATTTAGGACATCACCATATTAGATTCAATTTCCAAGTCCAATTTTACGCCAATTTCATATTGGAATTTGATCTTATATAAACAATTACGCAAATGAGTGTTTCAGTGTCAATGTCCTGTCAAAATTTCCCTCATTGTACAGAGTGTGTATGTCATATCAGATCAAAAAGATTATGTACATGGGCTTTAATGCTGTTTGCATTCTTTCAAAATTTCCTTCATTGCACACTGCTCGGTGGTGCTGGAAGAGTTTCGTTTTAATTTCAATTTTATAACATTTTCTTAAAAAATTCTTCCTTTCAATGTTTACTCGCTTCCTGGTCTGAATTTCTCTCAAAAATTTGATTTCTATAAACAATTTAGAAAGCATAAAAAATATTCCTGCAGGCGCCAATTTTTCTATTGCGCATCAGACTATCAAAGGGAAGTAATTCTCATGGTGTTTTTTTCTTGATGAAATTATAAAGAGTTAGATTAAAGGCCTGGTTTTCATTCGGCTCAACCTTCATAATTATTTGAGACTATTGGTAATTATTGGCGGCCATCTTGCCTGGTAAATGGGCAAAAGACATAACTGCTGTTTGGAGATTGAATTTGATTGACTGCTATCAAGGCATGAGAAGACAACACTTTTTGAAGAGTGATTTTGATTGGCTGAACAATAATTTATTCAATATGGCAATCTCTGTTTAGTATACGAGGTTATCTAGCATGCTAGTCTAGTTCCCATGATGATACGAGCGGCTTTGATGAGGTTATAATTTGCCAGACAATTTATCAATGAGAATATTTTTCTACCCCTCGGCAGTTTTTCTTTCGATTACGCATCATATGAAACAGGACTTGTCAAAGCAAGTAAGTCAATTACGGCTGGAGGGTCAAGAAAATTGTAGCTTTGATTAATGAGTCCATTCAAAAATGTCTCAATTTGAACAAAATTATTTATATCATTTATATTTTCTATTAATAGACATACTTTCACAAAAGTTTGGATGTACTAAAATACAATTCTGATTGGAGTGGAATTGAAATTATGAAACAATCCATT
Organism: Lottia scabra; assembly: GCA_029955415.1. Lineage (NCBI taxonomy): Eukaryota > Metazoa > Mollusca > Gastropoda > Lottiidae > Lottia > Lottia scabra. Next base: position 1,065,496 of record JARJEI010000014.1, on the reverse strand, counting down.
TGGAACATCTCTGAACTCTGTAAGCTAATTTAAATAAGGGGGAAACCAACTTGAATTGTCTATAACACAACTTTTGATTCCATTGCAGTGTTGTGAAAAAGGGAAAAAGCTAACTTTAATGTCTGTAAAACTGAGGAAGAATTTGAATCTATGTTTTGTGAAAACGGGGATTTTGAGGGGAGAACCTAACTTGAATGTATATAACACTGAAGGACAACTTTAAATCCGTGTTTTGTGAAAAAAGGGAAAAGCTAACATTAATGTCTGTAATTCTAAAAGATAACATTCATGTTCAATTTCTGTACATCAAAAAACATCAAAGCGAAGAAATGATTATATATAGCAGTGTCGACATTTCTTACACAGTGAATCTAATCTAAAGTCTAGGGTTTTATCTCTTGACAACAGACAGATTCTCCACATGTAGCCCTTTTTATCTTTCTTTTATTACACGGAATACCTGAAATCGCGGTGGAAATTGGAAAAAGATTAAAGCGTTGTTTTGAAAACTATTTTATTCATATATATTGTTGGAATAGCATCATGCAGTTTTGAATCACAAGAAGAAATGGCACATACACTTATTAAAAAGTATTTTATCATAAGAAAATGAAATTGAATTTATGTCCTACTATTCTGCTCTGATCGGAGCTAATGAAAACCAGTAAATGTCATGAAGTGTGCAATGAGGGAAATTTGGCAAGGACAGCGGCGTTAGTCTACTCTTTCTTTCGATTCTGAACTGCCAAGAGATCTTTTACATGCACACCCAGTAGATCATGGGGCACCGGTTTATTGTCCCATCCGAAGGACTAGACACTTCTTCCATGTCAGACCCTCCGACCTGCAACACTGACAGGGGGAAACAGGTTGAAAAATCTGAAGATATCATCTCAACCCATGTTTGGCCACCGCAACCCCCAAGGACAAAGCTACAAACTTAGACATCATTCAAAAACTTTTTACAGAAGTTCAATAAACTTTCTATTTAAAAAAAATAGTTCAAACTAGACATTAAAATTAACTCAATTTCAATAAGTATCATTACACCGATAAAACATAGTCCTCTAGGTTATTGAATATCAAAAATTCAATTTGTTTGAGATCTCCTCAAATTAAGGTTTGATTGTTACGAGTACTTGATGATAGGTTGTTCAGCCAACAAACTCGTTAGCTAAAGTGATGAGTTCGTTACATCAATTGTTATGTCAATAAGGGCGGCCATCTTTACGCAAGCGGGAAATATTGTTACGCTAATTTCTGAATCAACACCTCCATATTTGTTTATCGTGTTCGTGTTAATACGCCTGTAAGATAACAATTACGAAGGCAAGAAAGTTCGCAATATTCTCTTCGGAAAAATATTGACTTTTCATTAGCGTGAGTTCATGAAAATATAATCATTAAATTCCTACAGGGATTTCACCATGAATTTGTAAACGTGCATTTTTTAAAAAAATATTTTTGACACTAATAACTATTTCTTAACTCTGAATTTTTTACAATCCATAAACTTATTTTACACTTCACAGTTCAAATAGCTTTTGAGATCAATATTTTCAGAAGTGCTACTAAAATCTTTTTAAAGAGATTGTAAAGAGGTTTTCTAAACTTTGTATGTATTGGGACACTGATAGCATCAATTTGCATCATTCCAACTTTCACTATGAAGTTTTTGGTTTCAGAAATTCTACTAAAACTATGCATTTTATGGAGCTTTTGCAAGTGGTGCTATGCAAAGCTTAGGTATAGTAGAATTGCTCAAACCACAGACATCTGATTAAAAATTAGAATGCTGTAAATTGATGCTATCAGTGTCCCTGATACACATAAAGACTTTAAAATTACTGTGAGCCACATATAACTGGCAAAATTCCCCAAAACAAAAAATGGCAGCTCTGAATTCATGGAAATGTAATGAAAGTTCTTCAGATATCTTGAGAATATTCAAAATAAAAATCTCATGAATAAAAACTGCTAAAATATGCAGACGCAAAAATTTCACTTTCTGTTTTTCTCGATCAACATTCACAAATATTGATCGAGTTGTAATTATTGTTGAAAAATTTACAATTCAAGAAACTTTTTCATAATTTTTCTGATTTTCTTTAAAACACTTCTCTCAGCTCAACTCCAATGGGAAATTTGTGGTCTATTGTTGAAAAGATTGTTTTTTAATATTCAGTTGAAAATGATTGTAAAGAGGTTTTGTAAATTTTGTATGTGTATCAGGGACACTGATAGCATCAATTTGCATCATTCCAATTTGCATCATTCCAATTTACATCATTCCAATTTGCATTCCGACGTCTGTGGTTCCTGCAATTCCACTTAAACTAAGACACACCAGCAAAATATGCTTTTATCACTGGTGTGACATCAACATTTAGTTTAAGAGGAATTGTAAGAACCACAGACGTCTGATTGAAAATTGTAATGATGTAAATTGTTGCTATGGGTGTCCCTGATACATATACAAAATTAACAAAACCTCTTTAAGGGTATTGATTGGGCTAGCGTTCAAGAAAAAAAACACAAGATGGAAGTTTTGCGAATTACTTATTATTTTTGGGCTCAGATTGTAGATAATTATTATTACTTTATTTGTAAACTATATAGAATGAAAAAAACCGAAAAGAAATTAGGTATTTCGTTAGTTTTTGCTAAAAAATTAGGAAAAAGTAGCAAAATGTGTCCCGGTTGATACAAGATTTCTCAGCCATTTTTTATTGGAAAATTACGATCTTGGTCTTGATTGAAAGCTTATTCAATAAGGATGAAGCGTACAGAGAGTTTTTTCGAAAATTCTAATCAGTTTGGCCCCTGGAAAACGTTTGCCGTACCTACGTGTAAATTTTCGTATTTCCATGGTAACCACCAAAATAATAATTTTTTTTGGAAAATCACTCTGTACGTTTCTCGGCAATGTAATTGTCTACATTTATGCCAAGTTTGATGTAGATTGATCCATTCACATTTTTTTAAACTTGTATCAAAGGTTTGAAATGTCCAATTTTTATGATATGTTTGAAAGGGCTGTCAACTCATTAAAAAAAATCTGATTGACATGCAATCAACCTTAAACTATTGAGAAGGACCCCAAATCATCAACAAATGCACAACAAGTCTCAAGAAATCATTATTTCATATACTTATTCCATTTTTTCATAACGTCAAATAGCCCAATTAACACCCTTAAGTTAAAGCTAACCAACTAAATTAAAGTTCTCAAACTTGGCGAAAAAGAGAATATATTCATCAAAGATGTCTACAGTATACAAACAGAGTTTTGAGTTTTTGATCATTCTAAGAGGTAGTATTCCTTTAAAAGATTTCATGAAATTGATTCCAAATTTTCTGCAACGTGACTCAAAATAATTTGTAATTCTTCAACAAGTTTGAAGTTGCAGCTGTTCCTGGCAGAAATGTCAAAGACTCCTGCAAATTGATCCAATTTGATTCTCATATTTTCATTTTAACCGTTTGAAAATAAACGAACGCGAAACAATATCTAATTAGGATTCCGCGTTCTAATTGGACAGCTTGTCAAAATAATCATTTAACGCCAAACGGAATGAGAAATGACATTTTTTTCTTCATTTCATAATAATTTCCATTTTCTTCTGCAGAATTCCAAATAAAAGAAAATAATATGATTGGGTATTTTTCATATTAGCTGAACATTTATCGTAACAATTATTCTGCAGAAACAAAACAAAAATCTCATTAAATTTTGACATATTTATGAAGAATTAAAGGGATTGTAAAGAGGTTTTTCTAAACATTGTATGTGTATCAGGGACACTGATAGCATCAATTTACACCATTCATTTAAATTTTTACAATCAATTAAAAGTGTTTTCAAGTGTTTTCAAGTGTTGTCCAGGGATTTTTAATGTGCACATGGGGCCTCTGTTTATTGTCCCATTCGAACGACTACACACTTTTTCCATGTCAGCCCCTCTAACCTGTATCATTAACAGGGGGAACTAGGTTAAAAAATCTGAAAATATCATCTTAACCCCTACAGGAATTCAACCCAGAGGACTCTTAGGTAAGCAAGCAAATGCCTTACTCACTTAGCCACCGTGGCCCTGGACCCTTGGGTAAAGCAAATACTGTGGCACCGTGGCACTGGACCATTGAGAAAGCAAGCAAATGTCTAGAGTCACCGGGGCTCCCACAAGAGTCAAACAGTCTGCTGGGTCATCAGGTCAGGTCAAATAATACAGCAATACAAAACCAACGAGACAAAATGGCTGACAAGCATATGAAGATAACTATTGACAGTAAATTATTCTTTTGTTCTGTGTCAGGAATGACAAGTTGTATCTGCCTGGAAATGATTCCATTCATTCAACTCTTGCATCTCATTCCAATTTGTCTTTGATTCCAGAATGTCAATGACTTAAAGCTTCCAGGAATTGGGTCATTTCTGTAGGAATTAGGTCAACAGTGACACATCCAAAAAACACAGGAAAATCAGTTATGCCACTAGGTAATGTTTGTTAATAGAATTAAGAATCATTCCCAGACTTCTGGAACTTATCAGGAATTATTCTGTCAACCGAATAAATTCTTTTGACCTTATTTGGAAACTTGTCAACCTACTTCTTAAATTTCTTATTCCTGATTTCAGAGCTCTTGAACCTATTGGAAACTTAGCAGCGAACCATAATTGTTGCAAATTGCAGACACCCTTTAAATTTCTGTGTCTTTTGAAGTGACTTCAAATCTGCTTTTAAAATTGTCACTCCAGTTGTCCCCCTTGTCCTTCAAAATTAAAATTGCAGACGCCTTTCAAATTACTGTCTTCTGAAGTGAAATATTTTATCATTTTTATAATCAGACGTCAAATCTGTCTCATTGTTACTCTAGTTGTCCCCCTTGACGTTAATTAAAACTGATAATTGAGTCATCTTATTGCTAATTGGTTGTCTCCTTGACTACAAACTGTCATGTAACAACGGAATTGTTGAGACCAATGGAAATGAAATGAATGGAGTTTTACGTCCTACTTTTCTGCACCTATATGGGATATTGAGGACCAATGGAGGAAGGATTTAAAACTAGTTTGGAAGTAAGCAAACAAAGGCTTAATTCCTCACTTTAAAGATGGGAGCTCCCTGAGCCATTTTCAGAACAATGTTTATGATGTAAAAAATGGTTATGGACTCGTGTGAAATGAACAATATTACAATATTAGTTGGCACATAACAATATTATTGAGACATTGCAGATTCTCCAAATATTGAAATCAACTTACCTATAAATGGCGTGAGTCATTATCAACAATCTACTCTCGTCAAACGCCGTCAAATTCTTCTGAAAAATATAGCAAAATTATTTAAATCAGAATTATCCAAAAACACTATAGATACAATCAAACTTGTGCTATTGTCAAGGGGATGCTTAAAGATGGGTTTTCACATTGTTTTAGGGTAAAATAAAGTTTACTAATTCATAAGTTAATAAATGAAAATAAGGGAAAGCATTTTTAAAACAGATTGCTTAACTAAGTTTACAAATGTTATATTTGGAATTTTGGATTGGGATGAACATTTTTCAATTGCCTACCTTTTTCTTCTTGCGTATCTGGACTTTAACTCCATCAGTAGAAACTGTTAGAGTTACTTTCTTTTTCTTGATTGCTTTGGCTTTAAATTCATACTGCAATGGAAAAGTAAATAATACAAATTGCTTAAAATATTGATGAAAGATCAGGGGCCTGTTTCTCAAAAAATCTTACGATTAAAAATTGTTGTAATTGTGGAATTATTCATTGTAAAATGCCAAAGTTACGACAAAATTTATCGTAAGATTTTTTGAGAAACAGGCCCCTGGAAGGCTGAGGAGAAAAACTTGGGATAAAAAATTTCAAATATTACAATACTCAACTAAATTTTTTTTTTGAACACCTCCCCCCCCCCCTACATACCCCTTAAATATGTCACTGAATTTGGCCCCTTAGAACTATTGCATCATATTATACACAGAACAAAGCAGACATCATTGTAATTATCGCAAAATAATAACTTAATCAACCACATGTCATCGCGACACGGAATAACGACGACATGTGACCTTGACTTAATTTGATTGGTTAGCGAGATATTGATTGACACTTCAAACATCCGGCCTAATTAACCCAAAACCTCTAATGATGTCATCCTTCAAATTAACGTCACAATTCAAATCACAAACGATGTCTCTCGCCTCTCCGAGTTTTTGTCGCTTCCATTAATCTTGGGATTTTTTGAGCCGAGTGCCTTAATCAACTCCATTTTCTTTTAAATTCTAATCAAAATCGTGTTTCTCACAAAAAGTTGAGTAAAAAGAAAAAATCTAATGAAATTATTTTTCAATTTCTCTTAGTTTAATTCACTCATCAAGTAAAAGGAAAAAGGTTCAAGTTTTTGTTAATGAAAAGAGTCAATACCATGCTGTACAGTGTGCAGTCAGGGAAATTTTTCCAAGGGTTTGAAATCCCTCTTTTCTGTTAATGGAGCTCATGAAGACATCAAAGTCAAGTCATGCAGTGTGCAATGATGTATTATTTGATTGAGCAATATCACTAGGACACCTCAAATCGAACACTTTTCATAATGAAAAATTGAGGTTTAAGTTTGTGTACAATTTAATCAATAACAAAATAAAACAACAAAACGCTAAAGCTGAGGACAGACTGAGCATATTTTCATAGCAATGGTTAGGACATGACACTTTTCAGAAATGAAACCTGACTTTATGTTTGTCTACAATTCAATCTAAACCAACCAACCCACGATTCTAAAATGAAAAAACAAAATACAGACCATAACACTTTTCAGAAACAAAATTCTGACTCTTAGTTTGTCTACAATTCAGTCTACACTGACCAACCCACAATTCTAATGGATATATTTTTTCAATTACCCTCTCTAATTAATGGCTTGACATTCCGGCATAAAAAAAACCCTGCGATATCGTATTTTACAGAATATATAAAATAATAATGAAGACTTTGATTAATGCAAACAAGACACGACAATCGACTATTGTCTTCGAGGCATATCATTTCTCGATGTCATGCTAGCGGCCATTGTTTCACGTCTGCTGCTATCAGTGCCAAACAAACGGCTATTGTTTACGATGCAGTAGGTTATTGTTTGCCTTCCTGGTAGCCATTGTTGTCAAAGTTGTCCTGGCTCTTTGACTGTTGATTAAATTTTCAGAAAAACAATGGAATGGAAGCAGAATGCATTCCAGGATTGCATGCAAGTCAACATCTAGGTGCCAAATGTCACAAGAAGAATGAGAAAATGTCAAAGATATATGAAAAATAATAACTCAAGATCCATTTGGGAATAACTTGTGAAAAGGCCCAATGAATAATGTGTAAAATTTACATATTTTCATGTATTGCATGATTGTTTCAATATATATTGGGTGTCTCAAAAAAAACGTCCCCATGTTTGACGGTAAGTATCTTGGGGGCGTTTTTTGTGCCACCTGATATTTGTGGGGTTCTATAGCACAGTTGCTTAGAGAGTTTGTTCTGAAATCATGAGGTTATTTGCTTCGTCACATCAAATGGAGGTTGTTGTGGTTTCGAATTCTAGTCTTAGTCTGGGTGTAAAAGTCTGATGACCTTGAATAAGTCATCTTCAGTCATAATTCCAGTCAACCCAGCTGTAAATGGGTAATGATAATCTGGGAAAGATAAATACCAAGAGGTTTGGCCAAGGACCAGCTGGGAGAAAGGATCCTTGTGAACCTAAGTTGTTATCCTTGTAAAATATAGATGTTTCTTTCTATCTATCAAGCAAGAAAACGTTTGTACAAATATATTAATTAAAATAACACAATTACATATTGCAATGTAGATATGCACGTTTAGAAAATGTAATATTCTCCTAGGGGGGTCTGAGAATGATTATATTTCAATGACAATGATATAGAAACCATTCCAACATGGCGGCAGGGATTCCACTACGAAACACGAGGACATCATTGCAGAAAATTAAAAGAAATAGTACTTTGTGTGTGCCGACTACTTTGTCGCACCTTATTGGGGTGGTAACTAAGAAAGGCAAGAGCCATACAGTGGGCAATGAGGGAAATTCTTTTTATTTCACTTGCAGAACATGTGCACATGACTGTTCATAAGATAACAGTATCTTAAGATCCGAAAACAGTTGGAAATTGAAAATGTAGAATAACACTGCTGTTCCAGCAAAGTTTCCCTCATTGCACACTGCAGTGCATTTCAGAACATAATTATCAAACAGAGATATCTACCAAGTTGATAACAAGATATCTGATGTACAACAGACGTATTTAATTAGTTAGAAAAATAAACAAATTCAAGATGGCGTTCACTCTTCAACACTCCGTCTGCTACTTGGTTACATTGTAACATGTATTCTGCACTGTTTATAAATAATCACACAGACTTGGAATGTCATCTATTTGGGGTGGAAGATTGGGGGTGGGGGTGGGGGGGGTTGGGTGGGGATGGAGGGAGCACCAGCACTCATAAACCAGAGGGGAGGGGACGTTAAAAATCTCCCCACAGTTGGGAATCGAAAATATAAGTTTATGCTGCTGTCCTGGCAAAAATTTCCTTTACTGCACACTGCGTGGCGTTTCCTGGACTTCATTAGCCCAATAGATGCAGAAAAGTGGGACGCATTTTGATTTAAATCTGTAATGGTCAAAGCCTGTGGCACACATGGCCTTGGTTTATTCCCACCAAAAGGAACCTAAATTGCACACTCAGGGGCGGTTTCAAGGGGGGGCTCTCCTAGCTCAAGCACCCCCATCCCACCCATTTTTGGCCGACTGAATTCAAAACCCTCTCAAAATTTGGCGTTCGCGGTACCGTTGAATTTGAAGCATGTAATATTCCAGAACCGCACCTCTCTCTAAAGAAACTCACTTTGCCAATAGATAAAAGAAAAAGATATTAAAAGTCGTAAATTAAATTTAACAATGTGGAAAGTCTGTTTTTAATCTAATCAAACCCGGTAATAAATTGTAAAGTTTTAAACTTGCCAACCTCTCCTACTCACTTAGACAATGATCAGTACTTGTTGATAAATGTCTAACTTTACAAAACTGACATTTATCAGAAAGTTTCCAACAATAAAATTTGAAAGTTAAAACGTAGCCAGACTAGAATTTTACATGTATTAAAAAGGAACGTTCAGCATTTTTGAGGATCGATTTGATTTGGGCCTTGAATTTATGTAAATAGCCTTCAGATTTACTAGAACTGCTAAAAATCGCACAATCCCTTCAATTATACCCATACCTTAAAAGTTATCTTTCATTTTCTGTATATGTGTTTTCTATATTAGTCATATTTCATTTTCTGTATATGTGTTTTCTATATAAGTCATATTTCATTTTCTGTATATGTGTTTTCTATATAAGTCATATTTCATTTTCTATATATGTGTTTTCTATATAAGTCATATTTCATTTTCTATATATGTGTTTTCTATATAAGTCATATATATTTCATTTTCTGTATATGTGTTTTCTATATAAGTCATATTTCATTTTCTGTATATGTGTTTTCTATATAAGTCATATTTCATTTTCTGTATATGTGTTTTCTATATAAGTCATATTTCATTTTCTATATATGTGTTTTCTATATAAGTCATATTTCATTTTCTATATATCTGTTTTCTATATAAGTCATATATATTTCATTTTCTGTATATGTGTTTTCTATATAAGTCATATTTCATTTTCTATATATGTGTTTTCTATATAAGTCATATTTCATTTTCTGTATGTGTGTTTTCTATATAAGTCAATCTTACTAAACGACGAGTCGTATTTTTGAATTTCAAACGCTGATATTTATGGATACATAGGGATCTGAAGACTTGAATTTTGAGGGAGGGTTTGGAACATTATTACAGATTAGATTAGCTAAAATATTTCAGGTTCTGAGACTAAAAGTTTTTTGGTCAAAAAGTTAGTGAACATATTCCTTTAATTTTTAGTAAACTTGGCACCTCTTTCAAACACCAGCCGTTGTTCTTCTAAATATCTCACAAAGTTTTAGATTGTACTGAATACAATGTTATGTCTACTATTAAAGTCTATCAAAATCCAAAATGGCTACCTTAGATACCTATTGGTCTAGATGTGCTCTCTATAAAATGAAGAACAACAAATTCATTTTTTGTTTGTACATTTTGTTTTATGCGATGCAATCAGAAAAATCTGAAGGTATCATCTCGACCCATGCCAGTATTGACCCCTGGACCTTCAGATTGGTAAAGTCCTTTTTCCCTAAACCTTTTACCCCCCAAAATTAACCTGGTGATCCCAATCCCCCTCTCCTTGAAGATTCTGTTGGCTCAATTTGGCATTCCCTTCAGGGAAAGCAGGTCTGAAAATCCAAAAATAAAGATAATGACCTACCCTGATTCTTCTCATAGCAGCGACGATTTCAACTCGACTACTGGGTCTCGGTACATCGAGCGTTCCAATATACTGAAAATATAAAATTAAAAACATTTTTATTATCCTCTAACACAAAATTTACTCAAAAACCACTTATACTACCTGATGAGCTTGAATAAGTCATCTTCACTCATACTTCCAGTCAACCCAGCTGTAAATGGGTATAAATAATCCTGGAAAGATCAATGCCAAGAGGTTTGGCCAAGGACCAGTTGGGATAAAGGATCCTCACGGAACGTAAGTTGTTATTCTTGTAAAATATAGATGTATCTTTCTTTCTTTAAATGTGTATGGATAATCCGGGAAAGATCAATGCCGAGAGGTTTGGCCAAAAACCAGTTGGGAGAAATGATCCTCATGGAACCTAAGTTGTTATCCTTGTAAAATATAGATGTTTCTTTCTTTTCTTTCTTTCTTTAAATGTGTAAGGATAATCAGAGAAAAATCTATGCCAAGAGGTTTGGCCAAGGACCCGCTGGGAGAAAGGATCCTCACGGAACCTAAGTTGTTATCCTTGTAAAATATAGATGTTTCTTTCTTTTCTTTCTTTCTTTAAATGTGTAAGGATAATCAGAGAAAAATCTATGCCAAGAGGTTTGGCCAAGGACCAGTTGGGATAAAGGATCCTCACGGAACGTAAGTTGTTATTCTTGTAAAATATAGATGTATCTTTCTTTCTTTAAATGTGTATGGATAATCCGGGAAAGATCAATGCCGAGAGGTTTGGCCAAAAACCAGTTGGGAGAAATGATCCTCATGGAACCTAAGTTGTTATCCTTGTAAAATATAGATGTTTCTTTCTTTTCTTTCTTTCTTTAAATGTGTAAGGATAATCAGAGAAAAATCTATGCCAAGAGGTTTGGCCAAGGACCCGCTGGGAGAAAGGATCCTCACGGAACCTAAGTTGTTATCCTTGTAAAATATAGATGTTTCTTTCTTTTCTTTCTTTCTTTAAATGTGTAAGGATAATCAGAGAAAAATCTATGCCAAGAGGTTTGGCCAAGGACCAGTTGGGATAAAGGATCCTCACGGAACGTAAGTTGTTATTCTTGTAAAATATAGATGTATCTTTCTTTCTTTAAATGTGTATGGATAATCCGGGAAAGATCAATGCCGAGAGGTTTGGCCAAAAACCAGTTGGGAGAAATGATCCTCATGGAACCTAAGTTGTTATCCTTGTAAAATATAGATGTTTCTTTCTTTTCTTTCTTTCTTTAAATGTGTAAGGATAATCAGAGAAAAATCTATGCCAAGAGGTTTGGCCAAGGACCCGCTGGGAGAAAGGATCCTCACGGAACCTAAGTTGTTATCCTTGTAAAATATAGATGTTTCTTTCTTTTCTTTCTTTCTTTAAATGTGTAAGGATAATCAGAGAAAAATCTATGCCAAGAGGTTTGGCCAAGGATCCGCTGGGAGAAAGGATCCTCACAGAACCTAAGTAGTTATCCTTGTAAAATATAGATGTTTCTTTCTTTTCTTTCTTTCTTTAAATGTGTAAGGATAATCAGAGAAAAATCTATGCCAAGAGGTTTGACCAACGACCAGCTGGGAGAAAGGATCCTCACAGAACCTAATTGCTATCCTTCTAAAATATAGATGTTTCCTTCTTTCTGTTTTTTCTACCTCTTAGATAATTATGCTTTTATTAATAAAATTTCTTGACATTTATGACAATAATCCTTGACATATGATGGAATTTTCAAAAAATTGATCCAAAATGTTTTCAAAAACTGAGTTCTGAATTTCATGTCATTGTAATTGATTTTCTAAACAGCTTCAGTGATAAATGATTGCTTTATTTAAAAATAAAATTTAGAAAATTTGATAAATGGGAATTTTCAATTGCTGGTACACGATAATTCAATAAGTCGTAATTCTTCAAGTCAGACTCTGCAGTAAATGATATATCATTCCGCAGCAAATGATAGCTTCGCAGAAGAAATTTACATGAAATTGGGGTCATACCACAAAAATATCAATTTTCTGGCAATTTTCATAATTGTGACAGTAGTTTAAAATGACAAATTATTTTTATTCAGATTTTAAATGATTATCTGTTTTGTGGCCAGACTTGGCCAATTTTATTTTCAAATGTTACAAAAAGCTAAAAAAAGAATGCTCCTTCCACCCCAAATACCCCTGCTGCCGCCACTATCAAAATCACAAGAAAACATTTTTCAGACTCGCACCAAGTTCAATATTTCATGGTGTAAGAAAAAAATCATTATTTGTCTGCCTGTCGTAAACTTTTAGATTAAAAATCGGAAAATCTGGCAGGCATGTGAAAAATAATGTTTTCGGGGTTTAGAATTCAGATCAATTTTCTGATTTAAACACCATTTACACTGAAATTCCATTCAATCTTTACAGATTGATTTAAAAGCCATGTTTTAGACCAAAGCCGTTGATGGCAGCAAACATTAGCGCTAACACGCAAAATGAGAAGAAGAAACAACATGGCTGACATAAGAATCGTAAAATAATGGTAGTGATTGGTTGGTGAGGAATGCCAGACGGACATTGGAATGAAAACTTGAAAATGTAATTTACTGAGAATGATTTTTTGAAAAAAAAACTTGAGAATTAACCATGGCAACATTTAATGCAGTCCTTTTGTTTTTCACTTCTGCAAACTTAAAGCTGCACTCATAGATTGTTGCCATAGAAACAGTGCAGGTCCTCATAGGATTTGAAGGGTTTTGCCTTTACTGGCTTCCTGTAGAAACATGTCTGATCATAAACGATACATATGCTGGGTCCAGTTCCTAGCATTTAAGTAAGTCCAAGTCCAATATTCGATATTTGACTTGAGATTTTCATACTAATTCTTGCATAGACTCAAGTCGACTTAAGGTTTTAAGCACGAAATTGATCTTAAGCACAAGGCTAGGAACTGGGCCCTGGAGTTTGGTCCATCATGAGTTTTAGACCAACCCTCGACATACACTTGATCTATCTGAATATTTGTCAAACGCACGATTGGATTTGTTTAAAAACAAAACAGAAAGTGAAAAATAATAGAGTTTTAGAGAAAATGGCGGAATCACCGTCATTTCGACTTCACTGCACATCTTCACAACAACTGTCAGTTCTTTTCGAAAGATTTCAAATTCAGAGAGCAGAAATTGAATTTTTATAAAGCCATTTAACATTATTTGAACAAAAGTTATTGACCTTGCAGAAAGCAGTGTTTTGATAAGAATTCTATCATTTCAAACTCAGAGAGCAGAAATTGAATTTTTTTAAAACCCTTTTGTGTCATTTGAATAGAGGTTATTGGCCTTGCAGAAAAGGAAAACAGACGTTGTATTTTGATAACAATTCTATCATTTTAAATGCAGATGCAGAAATTGAACGTCAATAATATTGTATAATGAATGTACATAGACTAAAAAAAAACAATCTCGCCCCCACACTACAGTATATGTACATTAAAGATCCCTCAACAGTTGGAAATAGAAAAACTGTGAGCTAATGCTGTCCCGGCTAAATTTCCCTAATTGCACACTACATGCCATTGCCTCCCCCTCCCTTTATTAACCAAATCAAGCGCAGAAAAGCAGGAGGTAAAACTCCATTTCATTTATCTATTTCATTTATCATTAATCTGCAGAAGACATAAAACCCCATTTCTAATTTCTCATCATCGATGTCCCTTTAACAACTCTCTAGCTTAACTGCTCTCTAAAGTGGAAGGTAAAAAAGACAAAGTAGGAAGAAGTCAGAGAAGAGGCTTCGCGAATCAATTATAAATAGACTTATGTCTGTCGTTACCAATAAATATCGCGGAGCCAAATCGTGAAATATCTACAATCTGACATCGGGATTAAAAGGAGGCCATAAAATCGAATCTTTTAACGCAATAATTGATTTTACAAACGTTTAACTGCCACGACAAAAACATTTGAATTTCAATGTTAATCTCAGAGAATTAAATCAAGTCTCGTTGAATTTACGTCGATTGATTTCTTATCGTGAAATTCGCTCGTAGAAATAATTCAAATTGTTAAATGCCGCACATAAAAATCTACTTTGTATTTTCCAAACGACTTCAAATCTAATCAATAAACATCCATTGTGTTAAAAGCCCCTTCAAAACAGGAGAGCATAAAATATGAAATGTCTGTACTTCAAAATGAGGTTTATGTATAGAAAGAGTTTCTGTTCATTTTGTTCAAGTCTTAACGACATTTACAAATGCAGACAATTCAAGTACAAAAGTTTAATTCAAGAAAATAAAAGGCGTCTTATTTAAAGTATTTAAAGGGATTGTAAAGAAGTTTTCTAAACTTTTTTATGTATCTGGTACATTGATAGAATCAGCTTTCATCATTGCCCCTTTAAATCAATCATATTTAGATAGAAAATTCCTGTTTATAAAACTAAAGTATGAATGAACGAACAAACAGTTATGATGTCCCTTTAAATCAATTATATTAAAGGGATTGTTAAGAGGTTTTCTAAACTTTGTATGTGTATCAGGGACACTGATAGCATCAATTTACGCCATTCTAATTTCCATTCCGACGCCTGTGGTTCTTGCAATTTCACTAAAACTAACGAGTTTTATGATCGTTAGTTTTATGATGTCACTACAAGGGGCCTTATTCTCGAATACTTAATTTAGATAAAATCAAGATTTTAAGGAATACAGCAATTTGATTGGATCATACATGATTTAAAATCGATTTTAGTGATTGACCAATCAAATAACTAGAACACTAAAATCACTAGCTTCCAGTAGAAAATCACTTAACAATCCCTTTAAGATAAATAAAGCTGTTTAACAGGTTGATATTGACTAGACTATAAAACAATAAACATTCGATTGTGAAATGATAAACTATATTGATAGATTGATTGTAAGGTAAATATTTACTTTGTTAATGAATTCTAATATGAAATGAAGTTTAACGTCCTGCTTTTTTGCACTGGTATTGGCTAATGAGGCGAAATACAATGCAGCGTGCAATGAGAGGGACAGCGGCGTTAGCCTCGTTTTTATGCAATGTTCTGCAACTGTATGGGCTAATGAGGACGGACAAACGCCATGCATTGAATAATGAGGAAAATATTTTGCCAGGAAAGCAGCATTAGCCTAACCTTATCTTTGATTTCCAACTGTCGAAATGAAATGAATGGAGTTTTATGTCCTGCTTTTCTGCACTTTTATGGGCTAATGAGGACGGACAAAAGCCATGCATTGTGCAATGAGGGAAATTTTGCCAGGACAGTGGCAACAGCCTACTCTTATTTTCAATTTCCAACTGTCGAGGGATCTTTAACGTGCACAGCCTGTAGCACACAGGGCAATGGTTTATTGTCCCATCCGAACGACTAGACGCTTTTCTCTACCCCCAATACACATAAAATCCTAGAATCCTACCATACAACAACTTTAAACAAACTTTAAATTTTTTTAGTTCAATAAAAGGTTTTGTATGTTCCAACTAAGATAAATATTTTTTTCCAATTACTTGTAAAAACAGATCGGCATAATGATTTTAATATCAGTGGAAACAGTTTTAAAATTATCAATCAGGGCAGTTGATTAGGTAATATTTGCCAGTCATTAACCACCTATTTGTTTTAAAAATTGTGATTATATCATAAATATTAGTTAAAGCAATAAAATTTTCAAATCAGGATCCTTGCAAAGCATCAGTTTATTGTCCCATCCAAACGACTAGACACTATTTGGAGGTCATTCTCTCTAATCTGCAACACGACAGGGGAAAACAGGGTTGAACTTCCGCAGGTTTCATCTTGACCCATGCTGGGATTGAAACCCGCAAATTAGCAAGCAAGCGTCTATCTCACTCAGCCACCATGGCCCTTTAAGAGATATACAGTCAAGTCAATGTAAAAATGGAGAGAAAATCTTCAGAGATTGATTGAAATCTCTTTCCTGGACTAAGCGAATTAATTGATGAGCAGAGTTACTGAACTTGGTTCCGAAGGTTTCTAAATGAGAAGGTAGAGACAGTTTGATGAAGCACCATTGGGGGTTAGCCTGCGTTCACAAACTCAATCAATGATGGTATCGGGTCAGAAAGTGACCTTTTATTCTATTAGGAATTCATGAGATTGACCTTTGACCTGACCTCATGAATATGCATTTAAATAATGACCTTTATTTTACCATTAGGAATTCTTGTAGGGATGAACTATAACCTATGAACTCTGACCTGACCTAATGAATATGCATTTATAAACTGTCCTTCATTTTACAATTAGGAATTCTTGTAGGGTTGAACTCATCTTCCCGTGGTCAAGCTATTCTCTTTAACTACCGTACATCTAATACCTTGACAGATAACCCTGAGTGAATCTCGGACAGTTGTCATCTATTTCAGTGTAACTAATAATAGCAACCAATCAAATGTATTGTAGTATCGAGTTATGGCCATATGGCGACTATTACAACGTAGTCTTGGTTAACCAATGAATAAAATTTGCAATTCATTCGACGGCTGGATGATAAGAAATAAATAGCTTGCACGAGCTTGCATGCGTAAAGGTCGGTTATTTGTGACAGAGGTTTTCATTGGGACGTGTCGAATATTGTCGCCAATCAAATTTGTCCGTATTTCTCGTACTATTATCGGTCATGGCTTTTGACGTACATAGTAAAGGAGAAAGGTATGACATTGGGATGATGGGTTGAACTATGACCTGTGAACTCTAACCTGACCTGAATGAATATGCATTTATATAAACTGACCTTCAATCTAAGGAATTCCTCTAGGGATGAACTATGACCTATCAACTAATCTTATGAATATATTAATTGTCTTCTGCGTGCAGTTTGAGTTTGAATTAAGGTTGGAGGGGAAGACATTGAAGTCATCTGAATGGGACAAAAAAAAAGAGGCCCATATGTTGGGCGTTAAATCCCTCGAAAGTTGAAAATCAAATTGAATAGGGAATGTCACTGTCCTTACAAAATTCCCCCATTGCACACTGCATGGCGTTTACTCATCCTCCTAAGCCTATACAGGTATAGAAAAGCAGGACGTTAAACTCCATTTCACTAAGATTTCATTGTTCTTCCAAAATTTCCCTCATAGCACACCGCATGGTGTTTGCTATGACGCATTAACCAAAATAGTTGCAGAAAACTAGGATGTTGAACTAAATTTAATTTTGCACGAGCATAAAAATGAAAATTGTTGATTCCACTTCAATCGATAACCAAGTTCAAGAAGTAATCGATCGATAAATTTTTTTTTTGAAAAACACACAACGAGCAATTATAAAACATCTTCAACATGCTCACGCTCAATTAACGATGCAGTAAGCCTGGATGATGGAATGTGCAAAAATTCATCGCAATTGAAGAGTTTTTGTTCAGAAATCACAAATGGTTCAATTTGGGAATACTTGTTTTGTATTTCTAATATTTTTTCCCGCTCTTTTGGTGATTAGCTGTAAACTTTTTTCGTTCTTGATTTGTTAATGGTAGAAAGAGATTCAGAAATGAAGTTAATAGTCCGATTTTCTTCACCCAATTGAACTATGGGAGATAATTTTGGCCCTTTTAAATGAGATGCGCTGGCTGAGTGAGTTACAAATGCTTGCTAGCTAATCAGACGGTCCAGGGTTCAAATTTAGCAAAAGCCCATTTGCTACTAGCTCTGTATGTTAAAGATCCCTTGAAAATAATTCTACTAAAACTAATGCGTCACTGAAAGTGATCTGCATAGATATCAATAGTAGCTTCCGGTAGATCACTATTAGTGACGTCATAAAACACGTTAGTTTTAGTGGAATTGCAAGAACAACATACGTCGGAATGGAAATTGTAAAGGCGCGAATTAATGCTGACAGTGTCCCAATCCCTTTTAGATTATCAAATATGTGAGACACTTGAAAAAAAAAAAAAGATTTTAAAATTCTTACATTAGCTTTTTAAATAATTTTTAACATCGCAAGAAAATTTCCACTTCATTTTCGGAAAATTTTCTTTGATTTTTCACACATGACTTTGACGATTTGAAGATTTCTGGCTGATTTACCTCAGAATTGATTCCTACTCTTCTATTACTAATAGTTGTAAAGGCAAACGTTAGTCTTATTCTGATTTTTGAAGATTCTTCTAATGGATTTTGTGTTGTGATTGATGCAGGTAAGAGGGGCTAACTTGGAAAAATGGTTAGGAATTTGGATAGGACAATAAACCGAGGCCCTGAGTGCTACAGACTGAGCACGTTAAAGATTCCTTATATTGAAAATAAGAGTAATCTAAAGCTGCTGTCCTGACAAAATTACCCTTTGACCTGGAAAGGGAAAACTGGGTAGAAAAATCCTAAGGCAGATACAATCTCGACAAATACTGGTATTGAACCCTGGACCTTCAGGTTAGCAAAGCAAATATCTAACACACTGAGCTACCACAGCTCCCTCTAACAAAACTTTTGCTCTATTGTTACTTGAAAATTCGCTAGAATTGGATATTTTCATGCCCATGTCTCCCATCCTCCACCCCCATTTGAAAAAAATCCTTGCTAAGCCATTGGAATTCAGACTTGTTGATTCCTTTAAAGCCAGTGATAAAAACTCGAGTAATTTGTAATATGATCAATACCTTTAATTGGCTTGAACAGAAATCAGGCGGCCATCTTGAGATCTGTGAATGATATCGCTTCGTTAAATAACTGATTCTTTTCAATTAACAGTTCTGCGTCTGTGATTTTACAAGTCTGCACAGTTTTTACAAATAGCTTACAAAAGCAATTAAATATTTCCACAAAAGATCCCTTGATAGTTGGAAATCAAAAAGAGTAAGAAAAATTTCCCTTATGGTACACTGCATGGGGTTTGCCCTCTAACATTAGCCCATACAGAAGCACAAAACCAGGACTCAATTTCAATTAACAGTTTTGCGTCTGTGATTTTTCTTTAAAGTCTGCAACGTTTTTACAAATACCTTACAAAAGCAATTAGATATTTTCACAAAAGATCCCTTCACAGTTGGAAATCGAAAATATGAGTAGGCAAAATTTCCCTCATTGCACAATGCATGGTGTTTGCCCACTCTCATTAGCCCATACAAATGCATAAAAGCAAGACTATTTTCAATTTTCATTTCTGTGTACAGTTTTTTTAGTCTGCAAAGTTTTTACAAAATAGCGTACAAAAGCAATTAAATATTTCTATAATTTTCTACAAATGTTTACAAAAACATAACAAATATATATATTTCTTGGTCTATAATTTTGAAGTCTGCAACCTTTTTCCTTTTAGTTTACAAAGAATTGACAATATAGCAGAATCCAGTTTTTGCTTCTTTTTCATAAAACCATTGTAGAATAGATACACCAAATAATCATTATGAGCTATTGAAAATTGTTATAATGAGCAAGAGATACCTGGATATGTTTTGGACATAACATCTTCATCAGGAAAGCAAGTTTAGAAATATTGCTTAGCATTTCAAAAGGTTATTTTTTTCGCCTAAAACAAAGTTTGAGAAGATAAAATTGTGAGCGACACATCAAAAGTTTCCGTCCAAAAAGTTGACAGACCAACAACAGACGGAATAATGCATAAAAATGTCGCAAATCACCGAAAATAAAAGCCTCTTAAATAACTATTATATCATTAATATCGCGAGACGTCACTTAACGTCTACTGAAACCATTCAAACTCTCCAGTAAATCTCCATTAAAGGGGATAATAGCATACAAACAGTCAGACGAAGTTGGCATAAAATTCCGTCAAGACGAAAACCAATCAATATATTTGAAGTGACAGTTTAATAAATCGCGTCGTTATTCTTGATTGATGATCTCCCAATATTCATCTCAATTGATTGACTTCGCGGCTGACCCTAACGACCTATATAGGTCAAAGGTCAATATCTGATGTATATTTAATCTCGCTAAGCTTTGATAAATTCAATTTGTGACCATTGATCAACCAATCAAACGCCAGTGTTCGATACTTTTAACGTTTTCTCCACTTGTTATTCCACGAAAAGAAAATGTCCGTTTTTAGAATTTGCGATATTTCCATATTACGGTTAATAGAAACTTTGACCTCTACGATGTCTATGACCCCTAAGAATTTTTAGAATAAGAAAGATAGTTTTAGTTTTTCTTACGAAATGGTTTTAATTCCAATTTTTATATTTCTAAAAGTAGTGTAAGGCACCATTTTGATATTCAATTGGGCGACAAAGTATTCTGATTTATTTGCCTCAGACAATTTTAAAAATTTAATCACTCTAGCGATCTGAACTACAATCTCCCTACAAAAATTCACAAAATAAACAATCACATTTCATATGAAATCAACTAGATTTTAAAATTTAAACACTCTAACAAAATGAGCTACAACCCGCCAACAAAACAATACACAAACACATTTATAATATAATACAAGATCACATTTTTCTCCCATTTTAAAAATTCAAACACTCTAATCAATTAAGCTACAACCCGCCAACAAAACAATACCCAAAGCCAATTACAGAATAAAACTGATCTCATTTTACATGGAATCGCCAGACATTTTTCATGATTTTAAAAAATTATACATTTGACAATATAATTTGATGTTTGGCATTAAAGTCTAGAGAATTCTGTGAAAAACATATTTAATCGCAGACTTGTCTGATGCAATCGTACTTGAAAACACCCAACTATTTAAGGGATACAGTCAGGCAAAATATTAGCTCTAACAGATGATAGAGCTTTAAGAGCACACATGGGGTATCTATCCAAAAGCAAATTGAAAATTTTGCCAAGACCGCTGCAGTAGAGCCTTTTCTTTTTCAATTTCAATGCATCCTTATTGTTTACAGGGCTTGTGTTTATTGTCATATCTGAACGACTAGCCGCTTTTTCCATTTCAGCTGCTGTGACCTGCATCACTGGTAGGAGGAGTTTGGGTTGAAATTTTTTTCTAAAAAACTTTTTGTTTTAAGACTTTTGACGCATCATTTCATGAGCTCCGCTTTTAGGCTTTAAATATAAGTTTCTGATTTTTTTAAACTAGCACAACTAAGAAGTTACAGCAATCCATTCCCACATTCAGACAAATGGTTAAATCCAAACTGGACCAAGACCACAATATTTGCCATTTAAGAACCAAAACAAGCGCACCTAAAGTGTTTAAGCAATCCATTACCAAACTCAATTGTATCAACTTTGGAACTAGACTAGCGTGCTAGATAACCTTGTATACTATACTGTAAAAACAGCCAATCAAAACTAATCTCCAAACAAGAGTTGTCTTTTCCTGCCCATTTACCGCACAAGATGGCTTCCTATCATGGTCAAGTCATTATATAGTCTCGAACAAAATGACGAAGGTTGAGCCATATTGAATACATTATAGTTCAGCCAATCACATTCATTCTTCAGAGAGTGTCGTCTTCTTTTGCAGAAAAAAACAGCCAATCAAATTCTATCTATGAACAAGAGTTGTCTTTTCTTGCCCAGTTACCAGGCAAGATGGTCACCTATCATGACAGAGTTATTACACAGTCTTGTACAAATTGATCAAGGTTGAGCTGAATTTACCACACTCAGACAAAACAGTTTAGTCTTGGATTACCAGTTGTTAAACGATGATGGAACAGAAATTACATTTTAATCTCTGCCTTCCAGACTTAATCACATATAACATAATTATTATCATTGGTCAGTCATCGTCATGGTGATTGATGGCGGCCATGTTTAGCCCCAGCCATTAACATGTTGGCCATCAATAATTGTTATTAAGCTGGGGAATGTCTCATGTTGAGCCTCAAGATTACGTTTATTTCTTTTAAATCCACGCCATCATGACAAGCCAGAACGTTTGGTCAAAACATCTTCAAGGTTAAAGTAAATTGTCAACTGTAAACAGGCCCAAGAAAAAGGGGGGCGGGGTGGTTGATGGGGGCAGGGGGGTCAACCGCCTCCCATATATTTTTGGCATTTATAATTGTAGCAATGATATTTTTTATTTTTAAGATATAGCAAGAAATTACTGGTATATTATTAGGGCCAGTAAATCAAAATTGCTTTATATAGGCAGGAGCAGACAACCCAAAGGCCTTGAATTCTGCACCACCCCACTTGAGAATGAGTTTTACACAATTTCAAAATTGAATTTAGTTAAATCAAGACCGTAGTGTGAAGTAGGCAGTGGCATATTTAGGTCCATGGTGCCATGCCGCCCTCGGGCCAAAAATGTGGCACTTTTTTTTACTATAAATCCAAAAATTTGAGCATTAACAAAATTCTACAATTCCAAGTGGACCTGTATCTTTATTATAAAATATCTGGATGATACGATGTCTATATCTAGATCATTTTCAAATGGACTGATACCTTTGATATTTCCTTACAGACTGGTTTCTTTAATATAAAATATATAGATCAATTCCAAGTGGACTAGTATCTTTAATATAAATATCTAGAAAATTCCTAGGACTAGCATCTTTAATATTTCCCAAGTGGACTAGTATCTTTAATATCTAAATTGACCGAGAGTTACTGGATGATACGATCTAAATTGATGACCATTATTTAATGGCGTGTCAAGTCACGACAACGGAAACCGAGATGTTAAAACTAAATTACGACGTTTGATTCCGACTTAACGAAGTCATGACTATCGCTCGTCAAAACCGTTTCTATTTTGGTAGTGTCTTATTATTGGAAATGTACCCATTACCATTTGATGTCTTACAGGATTCGTAACAGACATTCACAATCAATGGCAATCCATTTCCTTAATTTAGACACATGAAAAGCGAAGAACGAAAGTTAAAAGAAGTGTTTGAGGCTGATCAATAGAGACTACTCGAAGTTTTCAATCAGTGCTTATTATCCATAATAACGTTTTAATGTCCGCCTCTTTCACTGTTGATTTTACCAAAAGTTACGTTAATCGCGAAGTCTGCTTGCTTTATCTCTTGTTTGTTCTGATAAATCTAGGTTGATATCTTTAATGAAATTTTTTTAAATAGATCTTTAACTCTCGCCAAGTAGAAGTCGAAGTAGACCATCTCACTCTTTTTGAAACACCTGATGGTACTTCTCTTTTGCGTAGTCCACTACTATATAACTATTACTCTCTCTTTTTGAAACACCTGATAGTACTTCTCTTTTGCGTAGTCCACTACTATATAACTATTACTCTCTTTTTTTGAAACACCTGATAGTACTTCTCTTTGGAGTAGTCCACTACTATACAACTATTACTCTCTCTTTTTAAAACACCTGATGGTACTTCTCTTTGGGGTAATCCACAACTATATAACTATTGCTTCTGATTTTGCCATGTTTAGAATGCGATTTTGATTAACGGAATTGTTTTGCTCGTACAGATTTATACATAAGATGCCACATAAAAGTTTGAGACAATTTAAGGGGTTTAAAAAGGTTTTCAATTTTTATAGAAGCACTTTTAAGTCAGATGTCTGTGGTTCTTGACATTTTCGCTTAACCTAACTAAGCCCCATAGTTGAACTCGCTGCTTTTAGTCTGCTATAGGTTTTATAAATACCAAAAGTCATCTAAATATGGTTTGTAATGATATAAATATGTCCTAAATATAAAATTCACAGCTGGACATCTGACAACCGAGGCTGAACATGACAGGAAATTGAGTAGCCCTGTTTGTAACACAAAGACTAATATAGCTCAATATCGCCTTGTCACTGTTGAGATACTAAAATAAGTATCTTCCAGT
The DNA here is from genome assembly GCA_029955415.1 of Lottia scabra. NCBI lineage: Eukaryota > Metazoa > Mollusca > Gastropoda > Lottiidae > Lottia > Lottia scabra. The sequence continues at coordinate 1,041,340 of JARJEI010000014.1, read as the reverse complement.
ATTAAAGGGCCACTTTCAGGGGCGGATCCAAGGGGGGCTTCCCGGCTCGAGCCCCCCTATGTTTGGCCAACTGATGTCAGAACCCTCTAGAAAATTTGCCGCTCCCACCTTTGCCGTGCCGTTGAATTTGAAGCATGTTATATTTCACAGCCCCCCCCCCCCCAAAACCCCCTTTCTCTAAAACCTAGATCCACCCCTGAATTTCAGAATCTTTTCCACCAGTTTATACCTTCGCCCAGTAACAGATTTTTTTAGCTAAGCTAATCAGTAATAGTGTTCACGGCTAACAGTCAAAATTTTAGCCTTCAAATCCATATATATCTATCTATAATTATCTGCAGTCCTACTAGTATTATTGAAGATTATTTACTTATATCAAGACTTCAACCTGCGAAAAGGAAATGAAATAACAGATCAAAGTTAAAATCAAAGGCCAAAAGATATTTTGTTTGTGATCTGATCTTCTTGCTTCTTAATGTCGTTCAAATCTTATAAAAGCCAGAAGAAACTGTCTAATAAATGACCGAGCCAAGACCAAGAGAAAATGTTTGATGAATGACCAAGCCAAACCATAAGAAACATCATTTGAAGATGAAAATGTCTAATAAATAGACAAGCCAAGACCAGGAGAAAACATGGTGGTTTGAAGATGAAAATTAGACATGACAGGTAAATGAAGTTACTAGTGTCGAGTATTAAAGGAAGCCATATTGGAAGTTTATTATCAAGATGAGAAGTGACAGTTCAGATCAGTGATATTGGACTTCCATTAGACAGAGAGCAATAGTGTTTGAAGGAGTATGAGAGGTGGGGGGGGGGGAATGAAATGAATGGAGTTTTACGTCCTACTTTTCTGCACCTATATGGGCTAATTGAGGACGGGCAAACACCATGAATTGTGCAATGAGGGAATTCTGCCAGGACAGCGGCATGAGCCTGCTCTTATTTTCGATTTCCAACTATCGAGGGATTTTTAACGTGCACAGCTAATAGCACACAGGGCCTCAGTTTATTGTATCTGACAGAGGAAAGGTGTTGAGGGCATGGCAGAATGACATTAAGATTCAAATGATGGACAACTCTTGAACAGTGGGGCCCCTAGTCTTCAAGAAATGGGTGTACAATTAGGTTTGAAGTAAGAAGGGGGGGTTGTGTCTGACAGAGGGAGAGGGGTAATTGAGGGCATGGCAGAAAGACAGTAAGATTCTAAACATGGACATGTCTTTATATTACAAACAGTGGGGTCCCCGTCCTTCTTGAAATGGGGGTACAAATAAAGGGCAGGGATTACAGGTGCAGGGTGCAGATTCCAAATTTGGAATAGCCAAAGACGTGAGAATCTCCCCCAAAGATCTTGAAAAATAAATTGGTGAATTCGTATTCCATAGAACATAGACTTTTTTGATTCATTGTTATAGTTTTTCAGAAAATCAAAATCTTGATTGGTCAGAATCAAGTTAGAAACTGACCAATCAGATCATCTCATCCAAAAATCTAAATGAAGTCGATCGAAAACTGTCTCTTCATATAGTGTCACTCAAACTTGTCCTAGTGACATCCTTCCATAAATCATGTAGATTTTTGGCGGGAAATCTCTCCTGAGAATGAGTGGCAGACGTGAATGCGTGATTTGTTTTGTTAAATAGCTAATATAAGAAAATTTAATAGTTTATTGCGAAAGTAAGATCTGTCTTGGGACTGGCGTGTACCAGGCAAGTAAACGTAACGTTAGTCTGGGGACGAAGGTTGAGCCGAATGATTTATCGAGGGAGCAGCATGTAGACTTGTAAACTAGAGCGGTCATTTTACATTTCAGATCAGATGATGACAGTGTAAATTGATATTGGACATGTCTACTCGACTAATGGAAATGTAATAAAAGGAAATGGACATTTATCATTCTTATAGACTAACAAATCTTGCCTAACCAAGAGCCTCAAATGTGACATGGATGGTATTGTCATGTGTAGGGCCAGAAATCTAAGTTTTGAGAATTTTCATCACGATAAAAACCAAATTTGGCACGTTTTGTGCTAATACAAGCCTGAACCATTGATGTGTCCATTTGCTAGAGTAATACCATCTTTAACTATAAAACAAAATACCTCTACAATATGATAAATCCACTAAATCCAAGTAATTATTGAAAAAGGCTTAAAAATTTTAAACATTTATCAATAATAACTCATAGTTTTCGGGAAACACAAACAAATATTGAACATTTTTCAGTAATTACATGTAGTCTTATGGATACAATGTATTAAAGATTCATTGGATCCAAAATGGATTCAGTTATAACAGTTGGGGCACTTTTAGGGATGCACTTAAAGCAAAAATTCCTGTATCTAAAGCAGAAACAACATCTGACACAAAACTTACGCCAATGTCAGTTAAAACTGCTAGAGAAAGAATGGAAAATGTTTCAGTAATTGAATTAGAACGCTACGAAGATCATAAAAGCTTTTAGGAAAAGGTTAAAGAGTTATAAATTGTTATAAAACAAATGACTTTAATAATTTAATCATTTTAAAACCTTCAATAAACTTCGCTCTTCAACCACATATTGTCTTCTTAAATATCGTTTAAATTGTTTTATTACCATTTAAAAGGGATTGTAAAGAGTATTTCTAAACTTTGTATGTGCATCGGGGACACTGATATCATCAATTTGCACCATTCCAATTTCCATTCTGATGTCTGTGGTTCTTGCAATTCAACTAAAACTAACCGTTTTATGACTTCACCCCCACCCTCAGAATAAAAATTTGAATGCTTTATTTTAGTGGAATTGCAAGAACCACATACGTCGTAATGAAAATTGGAATGGTGCAAATTGATGCTATCAGTGTTCCCGATACGTATATAAAATTCAAATTCAAATTTGAAACAGCTTAGGAATTAATGAAGTCATTAGCCGTGTTAGTTGAAGACAAATTTTAGTGATATTGGTTAATTTTGTCATGATAAGTGTAGCAAGGGTTATCATTTGAGCTTGGTGACATCAAGAAATAGTGGTCATGGGTTCTTATTTGAGTTTATGGTGTGAAAGACTGGTAATCTTGGATGTCTTCATTCCTTATTGTTATGCCTCCAGTCCATCCAGTTGTAAATGCGTAGAGATAATCTAGGAAAGATCAATGCCAAGAGGTTTGGCCATGGACCAGTTGGTAGAAAGGATCCTCAAAAAATCTAATTTGCTATCGTTTGGATGCTTTTTTAATAAGTTTGGCAATGGAAAAGCAAAATTAATCAAGTGACCTTGAAGAAGTCATCTTTCCAAATCTTTCAGCATGACCCAACTGTAAATGACAGCAGTGCCAAGCGCCAAAATCTTGCAAATTCTAAAAGCCCACCCACATGCATTCTATGCCAAGTTGTTTCAATTCCAAAATAATCATGCAAAATATAAATAAACTTACTTTACAATGAAATTCTGGGAGTTCTTTATCCGACATTTTGGCACTTTTAAAATTTCACAACACATGTAATATAATTCCTTAAATCCATATTATTGTATTGTTTTTAATAAAAATTGTTTTTTATGTTTTAAGCCATTAAAATGTCATCATCACAAAAATAATTCATTTTCACGAATCTGGAATTTATCAAATTGTCAAACAATCACATTTTCATTATTTTCGGAACATCTGCTTCGAAACAGTAATTAGAACAAAACTTAAAGGGGAACATTCAACATTTTTGGACTTCGAATTTATGTAAATAGCCTCAAATTCAGATCTACTAGAACTGCACGAAAATCACAAAATCTTTTCAATTACAACCCTAATCTTAACATTTATCTTTCATTTTCTGTATGTTTTCTACATAATGCAAAGTCTCACTAAAATACGAGTCGTATTTTCAAGTACTTCCAAATTCAAGGAAAACACAAAAAAAAACCAAATGTCTTCTAGTCCATTTTGTATGACATCCACCTTTTCTCGTTCTCAAACTTAAAATCTTAAACCTTTCTTAAACTAAAATCAAGCTTTTTTCAGCTATCATAGACAATAAAAATTCCAGCAAACTTTCAGGAAAACAAAATAGGAATGTCTTCTGGTCCAGTTTGCACGACATACAACTACCTCACTCATTAGCGTCCACAAACCAAATTACCTTAAACCAATCTCTTATCGACTACATAAACTTATCAACAACATCGTAAAATATTTGATCAAAGAATATATCTCGGCTAACGAACGGTAATTACATCAATTTCAAGCCATCTGATTGGTTCATTAACTAAACTATATGTGACACATTTTTTCCTAATATGGGCATTGACACTTCTGCTTTGAAATTGCTAAGGAAAATGAAATGAAATGGATTGGGGTGTGCAACCTCAATTGATCTTTAGGACAAAAGAGTCAATGGAAAAAAAATGGTAGAGTTTAGAGTTTTCTAAGGGTCAGGAATTGTAAAGAGATTTTCTAAACTTTGTATGTGTATCGTATGTGTTTTATGACGTCACCCCACTGATCTGCATAGATATCAATAGTAACTTCTGGGAGATCAGTGGGGGTGACGTCATAAACCGCGTTAGTTTAAGTGGAATTGTAAGAATCACAGACGTCAGAATGGAAATTGGAATGGCACAAATTGATGCTATCAGTGTCCCTGATACACATACAAAGTTTAGAAAACCTCTTTACAATCCCTTTAAGTTTTATGTATACAGGCAAGTCCACAGGTAGGTCCTCTGATGACTCTGATTTATCAAGTTCATTCTAAGAGGTAATCCCCCTTTAAAAGACGAGTGTATGTTACTCAATAAGCTAATTTCCATGAGAAAATGACTGGTTCTAATTAGCAGACATTGCCAACAGCGACAAATTATCGTATTACCGTTTCTATCTACTCTTTAGCTTTGAAGGTAGATCTGGTCATGTCATTTGTTTACAAGATGATCTCACCAGCAGACACAGTTTTTTTAAATTCTGAAATTTAAGCGTCTGGTTTTTTAATTGTGTTTTAAAACTTTGTTTCAACAAGAAATTCAATTTTCGAGTGCGTCTGCAATTGATCTTTGTTGACATGACTAAGACACAAGAAACGAAATGAAATGGAGTTTTACATCATGCTTTTCTGCACTTATTTGGCTTATGAGGAGAGCCATCACTATGCAGTGTGCAATGAGGAAAATTTGCCAGGACAGCAGCATTAGCCGACTCTGAATTTTCCATTCCATCAGCTGTTTTCAAAATGTCTAGAATGAAACACAAGAACCCAAGAACAAAGAAATCTCCTTCAAAAAACAAATTAAGATTCATGCATTTTGATAAAATTCCATACAAATTTCAGTAATGTTTATGCTATTACAAACTATGTTTACATTCTCTTCCGAACATATGGTGCTGATGTGCCTGAAATAATGTCAGGGCTTTGTGGGTCAATACAAAATGTCATGGAACTTGGTCAAGGCCACAGTAATCTTAAAATATGGGAGCTGGCCATTTCTGAATTGAGATGGAATTTCTGTATGGGCTGATGAGGACGACCCATTGCCATGCAGTATGCAATGAGATAACTTTTGTCAAGACAGCCTACTCTTTTTAAATTTTTTAACAGTTGGGAGTTTTCTACTGTGCCTTACTATACTGCGCCTTCTTAAGACATTGAAAGGGTATTCAAGAAGGCAAATTACAAAGAGTTTTCAGAAGAGAGAGCAAGCCATGCCCTGATGTTACTTGTCTCTGTCTCTTTAAGACAATACAAGTGTATGAAAGATGAAAAATACATCAAAATTCCTGTCATGTTTGTTAGAATGTTGATTATAGTTTCTCATCATCATTATCATTATTATTATTATTATCATTAACACATAGTTTCTTAAAACAGTAGCAACTTCATGAAATCTTTTCTCACCCTGTCCAAGGCCTTCTTTGACTGGATGCAAATTTATCCTATGGGAACATGCCTCTAACCTTAAAACAATTGGTTCATGTCTGTCAATTTCTTAAATGTCTCAATGATGGTGGTCAGAGGGGTTGAAGTGAAAAAAAGCGTCTAATTGTCAGAAAGGACAATAACCCGAGGCCCCGTGTGCCACAGACTGCACAGTAAAGATCCCCCTGACAGATGAAAATCGAAAATAAGAATAATCTCATGCCACTGTCCTGGCAAAATTTCCCTCAATGCACACTACATGGCGTTTGCCCATCCTAATTAGCCCATATAGGTGCAGGAAATAGGATGTAAAACTCAATGATATTTTAAAAAATCTGCTAGCAATCAAAACTTAATGATGTTCACATGAATGAATTTAATTTCCGCAGGTAGTAATGCATGATGGGAAATCAGGTAGCTATAGCGATAGTAATAAGTAACACATGTCTTCTGTTACAGTTCTGGTTGAATTACAGTACATATTTCTCAGCAGCCATTTTGGAAAGCTGGAACTAATCTTTTAGTAAACAAACAACTCTTGGCTACATGGAACCAACAATAAACAAACTGGCTTTGGTGAAATGCTATGAAATGTGGTTTTCATACTGCTTTTCTGCACCTATTAGGCTAATGAGAAATGTTAAACACCATACAGTGTGCAATGAGGGAAAATTGACAGGACATACTTGGCTACATGGAACCAACAATAAACAATCTGGCTTTAGTGAAATGTTATGAAATACAGTTAACGTCCTGCTTTCTGCACCTATTTGGCTTATGAGGACAGGAAAACACCATGCAGTGTGCAATGAGGTAAATTTTGTCAGGACAGTGGCATTAGCCTAGTGTTATTGTTGATTTCCAACTCTCGAGAGAGCTTTAACGTGCACATCCTGTAGCACACAGGGCCTCAGTTTATTGTCACTTTTATTGCATTTAACCTTAACATTTGCTTTGCTGAATGAAGTCCATTGGTCTGCTAAGGATGTTGCATGTAGCCTTGGAATAGCATATTCGAAGTCCACTCCACATAGCATTGGATTTGTGAACAAAACATTAAAACGGTAATATGGCCTTCAAACAAAAATTCTGTGATTCCAACTGATTCCTGGCATTTTTCAGGAACCTAGAGACCAGATGCCTGGTGAGATATAAAATAAAATATTATTTTAACCTTCATATTATAATGTTTAACATTAAATTAATTACCACCATCTTGGATTCTTCAATCAACTTGATAATGTAAACTCTTAAAATTACAGTCTTGAAGATTCTTGACAAATTTTCTAAACATCAAAAACACTCAAAGTCTACCTTTGACACAAAATCAAAATTTGGAATCTGTTGAATGAAAAAACATAAACTTAGACATCGAAAAAATAAAATGCAACATATCGAGAGTCAACACAAGTAGCCCTTCAGAGGTATCAAACGCTGAATACAATTTTTCTTAATTATAATCCTACATCTAAAATTACCTTGGAACTCAATTCAAATCCATGTCTATATTTAAAAATTAGCAGTATTTCCAAACAAAAACACGAAGCAGTTTCTCCAAACGAAACTTAAAGCAAGACATTAAATAACAAAAGACATGTTACTTTTTTAGAGCATATTCTGCAAAAGTTTCTGCTATGGCCTAAAACTTAATCAAAATTACCTTGGAAACAAAGTTAAAATCCTTGTCCATATTTAAGAATCAGTTTTAAATTCCAAACGAAAAACACAAAGCGAGACGCTGTGAGACAATGAAATGCATGTTGAAGTGTGTTCAAGAGAAGATATGAGAGTACCGGTATATATAGTAGCTAGGCTAGCTAGAGGAGTATATAGAGGGGAGATTTATCAAGTACATTCTGTCAGAAATAGATACCGCTACCTTACTATTACAAACTGTGCCAAAATACATTACTTCATCTTAAAGATACACCCACTAGGTTTCTTACTCATTGAGAATTTCTAACTATCATTAAGACTTGTAGCCACAAGGAGGAGAAATTATGGATAGTCTGGAAAAGAGCTTGAAGAATTGCAGGAAAATTTCAGGTTTATATTCATGAAGAAACGGATAAGACTTGTAACCAAGAGGAGAACTTATGGATAGTTAGGAAAAAAGCTTGAATAATTGCAGGAAAATTCTGGATAGTCTGGAAAAGATATGGATAATCAAAAACAAACGTCAGAAAGATTATTATTAGATAGTCATAAGGAGAAAAATTGTGGATAATCAGAAAGGAAAAAGGAGGAGGTCATAAGGAGGTAATCAAAAACAAATGTGAGAAAGAAAAATCATGGAAATTCCTAAGGAGAAAAATTATGAATAGTTAGAAGTAAAAATCTGGATAGTCATAAGGAGAAAGTCTGGTGTGAATAGTCAGTTTTGGGAGGAGCTGGGAGTATTAAATTGATTACTGGTACCATTCTAACCCCTTTAATAAAACCATTAGCAAATGCACATAACCTGGCCACTACCACTAATACTGTTTCAAAGTGGGAAAGCATCTTTAATTATAAAGACAATACTAGTCTGATATAAAGTTTGTAATATCTACCATCACCTGTGATAATATATACACCAACTTTATTTATCAAAGTTAAAATTAACTCACTCTATGTTGATAATAGACGTGTCAGGGAGTGGAATTCTATAAGATCTAGGCAATTTGAAATTCTGGAAACCAGTATTCTTTGGCATCAAACTCAACTTACCTGATAGCTATAGAATTGCAGGATTAGGATATTTAAAGACATTAAGATTTTAAGGATTTTTGGCTGGAAGTTTTGGCAATTTTAAATTTCTGAAAACCAGTATTCTTTGGCATCAAACTAGAATTTCCTGATTTGGATATTCTACTGACATGGATTCTAAGAATTCTTCATAGCAAAATGCTGGAAGTCTTTGTAATTTAAGTTTCAAGATACCAGTATTCTTTGGCATCAAATTCAAATTTCCCGATAGCTACAGAATTTCAGGATTTGGAAATTTTCGGACATGGATTCTAAGAATTCTTCCTAGAAAAAATGCTGTTAGTATTGGCAATTTAAATTTTGGGATACCAGTATTCTTTGGCATCAAACTCAAATTTCCTGATATAGCTACAGAATTGCGGGATTGCAATAGTCTGGACTTTTTGATATCAAGAATTCTTCATAGCTTTTTTGATAAATGTAAATCAAACTAACCTTCTATCATTTAAAACAACCCAAAGCCCTAAAGCTTCAAAAGGTCCTTACAGAGATTTCACCCAAACCTTGGGTTTAATTCTTGAAGCTTAAACAATTCAAAACCTGCATGAATCTTAAATTATCGAGAGAAACTCTTATCCACAGAATCCAAAACTTGTTTCATTTAGTCAAATCACTTAATTCTCTTCCAAAATCATTGGGCAATATCAATAGATCAAATTGTTGGATCAAGGGTTACATTTCATCTGACTCAGATACCCTTGAGGAATCACGATAAAGATTAGAATATAGAACAAACCTGTTATAAAAACATCTCAGAATTAGGTTTGGCATCACCTTAAAGTATCAAGTAATCTTAAACCATAACAAGACGCTAACCATCAAACATAATAAAAAACTTCACAGACAACATAATGTTTAAAGATACATTAACATAATTATAACATAACATAAACATTATACATAATAAAACACTGTTTAAAGAGGCATTACCATAATATAACATACCATTAAACATAACACGTACATTATACAAACTTTAAAGGAAACAGTGTTTAAAGAAGCACTACCATTTAACATATTAAAATCCTTATAGCACTTTTGGCTTTCCCTTATTCACTTGTAGTCTGTCTTTGGGGGGAAAAAAATCAGGCCTCATTTATATTCTCCCTTCTTTGATTAAGACCAGGCCTTCTCAAATGGCGGGCCATGAGACAAAGCCGACCCACAATGGCTTCAAGAGTGGGCCCTCAAAAATGCCCCCTTCCTCTAAAACGCTCTGCTCTATATTTTACCTTAATTCTATTTGGCCCTTCTATTTAATCATTCATAAAATGCATTTGGTCCTTTACAAAAATAAATTCAGAAGGCCTGTTATAGGACCATAGTTTCCATATGTGGCAAAAAAACAGAAAACAATATCCACCAAACAACAAAGAAATCCATTGAGAACAACAAATCACAATGTCAAAACGTTTAAGAAAACTCATGAATTTAATCAGGTTTATCCACGAATTCTCCAGCATTGATGAAATTGAATTTTGACGTTTTTTTATTCAGAAAAACACGCGAGATGGTGATGTTTAATTTGTCAAGAATCGCAAAAAAATCATTGTCAGCTCTGCAGAAAATTTGCTGCGAAGTAATCAATCATGGCCGACTTATTAAATTATTGTTCTGTTAATTTTTGTGTCACATCTAAGCTACGCAATTTATCATTGCCTTTTGGTCTGTTCGGATGTGGATTTGAAATCCTGGATATATGAATTAATTATTTAAAAGTTATTCATTCAATTCCTTAAAGAGATTGTAAAGTTGTTTTCTAAACTTTGTATATGTATCGGGGGATCTGCATAGATATCATTAGTAGCTTACGGTATATCACTGGTAGTGGCATCATAAAACACCTTAGTTTTAGTGGAATTGCAAGAACCACAGACGTCGGAATGGAAATTGGAATGGAGCAAATTGATACCATCAGTGTCCCCGATGCACATACAAAGTTTAGAAAATCACTTTACAATCATCCCTTTAATAATTCCTGTTTTCATGTTTTATGTTTTAGATGTCCAGTAGGCTATGTTTTTTATTCATTCATTCATTCATTCATTCATTCAAACAATACATTTAATTTTTCAATTACTAATTCGTTCACAATTTACATCGTTCTTCAAGCTTCAGTCTTTAAAAATCATAAAATTTTATCATTCATTCATTCAATTCATTCTTTCAATCAATCACTTAACTGTATAGGTTAGAAGACTTCTAAAAGCCATGACATAGACATAAAGAAAAGTTAACTTTTTCATTCCATTAAAAGTCTGAAGGATTTTCTTGTAAAAAATTAAAATGGTGGATTAGTCTGTGAAATTTCAACATTAAGCTACGGCCAGACATCGCGATACTTTTAAGGTCTTTAGAAGATATGAAAAGATTAATTCAATGATTCCTGAGAGGAAGGTCAAGTTGCGATCAGGTCGAAAGCAGGTCAACAAAGGCAATGGCTGTGGCAGGAATGCAGAATAGGGTTTGTACCTGTAGCGCCAACTTTTCAGGTCTTTTTCTGAAGATTTATCAGATTAATTTAATTATGTGTTTTGAGATGGGTTAAGCCATGATCAGGTCGAAAGCAAGTCAACAAAGGCAATGGCTGTGGCAGAAATGCTGAAAAATGTTTTAAACTTTAGCATCAACTTCTGAAAATCACAAAATTTGAGCATTTTCATGCAATGCTCCCCCCCGTCTTAAAATATTTCAGTTTGGTACCAATACTTTCGATTTTTCAAATTATCTTATCCAACTCAGAGCAAATAAATTCTTTTTTTATTTCAATCGAGAAAAACATTAAATTTCTTTAAAAACATGTAAAAGTAGACCAATTTGGATCTTGTTTCAAATTTGGAGTATTTCAAGTCAATCAAGCAACGAGTGTTGGTCGGTCGTTCGTTCAAACTGGAACCAAATTAGGAGAAAATTCAATAAGAAGCGAAGAAAACAAATTGATTAATAGGGTCAAGTGTGGAAATCTTCAGTAAATTAAAAAAAGGAGGTAGAAAAGTGATGGGTTGGCAACCAAGGCTTCAGTCTTGTTAGTCAAAGCAATCAATTTCAAGCTAAATTAGTGTTTGATTCATTATTTCAACGTTTGATTCACGGTTCTGAAGAAAGGCTAAGTGATCTTGAGGGAAATGGCAGGAAACGAATGAAAATGGAGTCTGCAGAAAGGTTTCCCTTGAGCAGTGTTGGCGGCAGTACACCAAAGTTTAATGCATCAGGTGGCAAAAATTCGTCCGGTTCTGTCCTAATGTGTTGGAAATTCAAATTCTCTGATGGTCAATGCCATGCAGTTTACAATGAGGAAACTTTGCCAAGATCTGACATTTTATGGTTATTGTAAAAAGGTTTTCTACATTTCAAATTGTGCTAATCCAATTTTTAATCAGACGTCTGTGGTTCTTGCAATTCCACTAAAACTAACTTGTTTTATGGCGTCACTGACAGTGATCTGCATAGTTGCTTCAGTAGATCACTGTCAGTGACGTCATAAAACGCGTTTTAGTAGTACAGGTATTGCAAGAACCACAGACATGGGAATGGAAATTGGAATGGTGTAAATTGATGCTATCAGTGTCCCTGATACAAATACAGTTAAGAAAATCACTTTACAAACCCTTTAAGCTTTATGAACAATACGAGCAACTACCTGTGCATTTCTTTTCTTCTGCTCTTTCCAGTGATTCAAAAAGGTTCATAAAAGAACGAAAAAATATCATAAGAATAATGCATGGCTGTTCTCAGACGTATTTCTATTTGATGTTTTTGAAGAACAATGGAGACTGTTTGTTTACTTATCTCTTGTGAAGCAGACGTACAAATCTAGTCAGACATTTCATAATGTTCTTTTCATAAAAATTCTTAATTTATTTGTTTTTCTTTTTTTATCCATTAAACTTTAAATGTTTTAAGAATGTTGTTTGAATATCTAGAACTATACAAAGAATCTCCATTAGTGTTTAAAGAGACTGTACAATAAATGTTTCCTTTAATCACCAAAGCCCAAAATAGCATTCTTAAAGAGATTGTAAAGAGGTTTTCTAAACTTTGAATGTGCATCAGGGACACTGATAGCAATAATTTGCTCCATTCTAATGTCCATTCCGACGTCTGTGGTTCTTGCAATTCTTGCAAGTTTTTGCAATTGCAAAACGCGTTTTATGACGTCACTGACAGTGATCTGCATAGATATCAATAGTAGCTTCCGGTAGATCACTATTAGTGACGTCATAAAACGTGTTAGTCTTAGTAGAATTGCAAGAACCACAGACATCAGAATGAAAATTGGAATGATGCAAATTGATGCTATCAGTGTCCCCGATACACATACAAAGTTTAGAAAATAACTTTACAATCCTTTTAAAGTACAAGAAAATAACATGCAGTGTTGGACCAAGAAAAGCTGATAATGATTTTATTTTATCTCATATAAAGCAGAATAAAATCTTTCCGCGATTATAAAATCTTTCCGTGGTTAGTTTACGTGTAGAATATTAATAATAACTATCTATGACAGCCACGCAGCAAATATGATAGATCTGCAGAAATTACACAATTTTACCTCACTAATCAAAACTCTTCAATCAAAGTCTATTTTATAGTTCGAAACATTCTGATTATTTTTCGACTTTTATAGTTCAGAATATTTTGATTTTTTTCCTAAAACTTTTCATAGTTTGAAATGTTCTGATTTTTAAACTACTTTTATGGTTCAAAATTTTTTGACTTTTTCCAAAAACTTTTCATAGTTTGAAATGTTCTGATTTATTTTTATCAAGCACATTTTTTTTATGGTCCAAAATATTAGGGTTTCAATATCTACAGTTCAAAAGATTCTGATTATTGTTTATCAAGCCCAATTTATTTTAATAAAGCGAAATTTCGGTGTGATGACTATTTGAGGGATTATGCACTTTTCATGAAATTATAGTACTTGGGACTATTCTAAATAATCAAGACCCTAATAAGCGCTTGAAAATGCCAACTGTTCCCCATTTATGAAATTGCCTCTACTCCTAAGGTGTATTAATCCCATAAAATCAGAATATTTCAGATTTCTGAAATAGAATTATGATAGAATATAAAGTTGAAATAGAAAACAATTTAATTTGATTTTAACACTTTCGTCAGTGGAAATTATGATAGGATTCAGAATTCCATGAAATTAACTCAAATTTTATGTTCTTTAATGCCAGTAGTTATGTTTGTGGAATTTGTCATTTTCAAATTAAATGTTAGATTGCATCTTATTTACGATCTTAAATTTAGAAAAAAATAATGTGAATGGAGTTTTACATCCTACATTTCTGCACCTATATGGGCTAATTGAGAACGGGCAAACGCAATGAGGGAAATTTTGTCAGGATAGCGGGTTTATTGTCCCATCTGAACGACTAGACGCTTTTTCCATATCAGCCCCTACGATCCAAAGGTATCATGTCGACCCATGCCAAAATGGTCCCTTTTCAGGTTTCGCAAGATCTTTTTCATGCTTTGCCTGATCATTTTCATGTAGCGGAGCACTCAATGTTAGTGCTTATTATAAATTCCTGATTTTCAATCTGATAATAACTTCCGTGAACCAGAGAGAAACAAGAAAGTTGCTGACTCCCTGAGGGAATAATAAAACTATGATCAATTTCAGCTCTCTATCTTCTTCATCAATAAATAATTACCCAATATATCCATGTCTTCATTTTACACGCTCATAATTATCTTGTGTATAAGTAGAACAGAAATATGAAGCTTTAGAAAAGACCTTCCTAATGAATTGTTTGAGCTAATGAGGATGGGCTACGCTATGCAGTGTGCAATGAGGGAAAATTTTTTCAGGACAACAGCATTTGAGTTACTTGCAACTCGTTGAGGGCTCTTAAACATGCACGGACTGTAGCACACAGGGCCTGGTTTTTTTTCCTCTTTGAATGACTACAAGTTTTTTCCATGTCAGCCTCTTGGCACTGACGGGGAAATCGGGTTGAAAGACACAAAAGTTTTATAACAAGCCTACACAAGAATGGAAGCCTTCTTAAAAGTGGAAACTGCTTAATTTGGAAATGGGAACTAGTATAGATTGACTGGCAATTTCAGTCAAAATCAGAAACCCTCAATCTAACAATGCACCTTTTGACCTCAGATTTTGGTTTTATTGTAATAACAAGAACAACAACTTGAACATAGCGAAAAATCAACAAAACAAGTCTGAAATTTCAATCAAAGCGCATAGTGGCTGGCAATTTTGGTAGAATCAGAAACCCTCAATCTAACAATGTACCTTTTGACCTGAGATTTTAGTATTATTGTAATAACAAGAAAAGGTCACAAGAATAACAACACGAACATAGCGAACAAATCAACAAAACCAGTCGGGGGAAATGCGTGAAATTTAAGAGGTCCCTCGAGATTCCGAGGTTTTATTATTGGCAAGTTTAAAGATCAGACCAATATTGCCTCTAATTTCACACGTCATTGCCTATATACTTTATAGACAAATAATAGAACTTAGTATAGTTCAATATCAGACACCATGCAGTGTGAAATGAGGGTAATTTCTCTTTTTTGACCATATACTGAATAGGCAAATATTAGAGCTTGGTCTGGTGAAATATAAGAACCTCATGCAGTGTGTTATGAGGGAAATTTTAAATAGATACCAACATTAGCTACCAGTACCTTTAAATTTATTTCTAGGTACATGACTAAAGCTGTCAGTGACGTCATAAAATGCGTTAGTTTTAGTGGAATTGCAAGAATGGAACTTGGAATGGAAATTGGAGTGGTGTAAATTGATGCTATCAGTGTCCCTGATACACATACAAAGTTTAGAAAACCTCTTTACAATCCCTTTAAATTCATTTCTAGGTAAATGACTAAAGCTCACCTCAAGCCTACTAATGTGTTTCTAATATACAATCCTGATCAGGACAGCCAGTTTTTGGATTTCCAAATTTCTTTAGATTCGCTGTTTATAAATTCAAGGACAAGAACAAGGAAGAAGATAATTTTCAATAGAAGCTCTTACAACTTTCTAAATTGGCAATCTTATAAAAATATGTAATTGAAGAATGTTTCGAGCCCGAGGGTGGACAGAAAATTGAGGAAATATGGAGGAAGAAAATGAAGAGAGCAATTAAAATCTCCTTGAACGCAATATTATAAATTTACATTCCCGTTAACCTCGCTGTCAATTGAAAGATCATGTCGAAGAGGTTTGGACAAGGACAAGCTGATACATAGAAACATCGAACTTCCTTAAAGGACCATTCTGCTTTTTTGAAAAAAGTTTCCATTATCACAAAAATAGCAAATGCTACCTGAGAGTATTTTTAAAGTATGCTTATTGTATCTCTATATCTTCTTGATCAAACTGAATTTGGTTTTAAAGGGTTAATTACAAACAATGAGTAATAATTGTTAATAAAGCAGTTTGACCTAGTTTTGGGTTTTGCCCTTTAAATGGCTCAATATTTCTAGCTGAAACCTTGTAAATACACAAGAGGGACATTTCTCTACAATTAGGAGTTTATTTTACTCAAATCCGTTCAGTAGTTTGCTATCAGCGTCCAAAAAACATAACACACTTAAAAGCCTTACGTAAGGTTTTTAAAAATTTTAGCATGTTTTTAGGGTTTAAAAATTAACGGCTGGATTTTTTTAGTTAAAACTTTCAGATACATTAAAGGGCACATAGTTACAGATTTTGGTGTAAAGTTTTCACAAATTTGAGCAAAAAAATTTTTTGACCTAAAAAAAATTCAGACTGTCCCTTTAATTACCAAGCTGCTTTTTGTGACGTCATTGAACACCGAGTTTAGTGGAATTTTAAGAACCAAAGACGTCTCAAAAAAAATTTAATTTTGTGTATCATGGACACTGATAGCATCAATTTGCACCATTCCAATTTTCCATCAGACGTCTGTGGTTCTTGCAATTTCACTTAAACTAAGTGTTTGATGACATCACTTATTGCAAAATATGCTTGTATCACATTGAGCTTTTGAGATTTTAGTGAAATTGCAAGAACCACAGACAGCGGAATGGAAATTGGAATGGCGCAATTTAATGCTATCAGTGTTCCAAATACACAAAAATGGTTTAGAAAACCTCTTTACAATCCCTTTAATAATAGCAAATTTTTCATGTAACGTTTAAGAAATAATGAAGCAAAAATTTGAAAACATCGAAACACAAAGGAAGTGATTAAACAAACACACAAGAAAATGGCCTTATAATTAGCAACTTGAAACACACAAATTTCAACAATTTCCTCAATTTCGTAGTGAAGAGGCAGAACTTTGGTGCCAACCATTCCTGAAGGTCTGATAATTAGATAAAATAAATAAAGAAAGAAAAATCTATATTTTACAAGGATAACAACTTAGTTCCGCGAGGATCCTTTCTCCTTGGCATTGATCTTTCCTGGATTATCCGTACCCATTTACAGCTGGGTGAACTGGAATTATGAGTGAAGATGACTTATTCAAGGTCATCGGACTTTCACACCCCGATCGAGAACCTCTTGTTTAAGAAGAAAGAATGGGTTGAAATGTAAGAATAAACGATTTCACCAGTGAAATTTATTGGTCTAAGAGATTACACGAAGTAAATTTCCCCGTGGACGTTTGTAAATCATTTAAAAGGTTATAAGACAAATTGACTGGTTTCCTAAAAGCTTTCTTTTTCACAAAAAAAAATATATTTAAACAAGAAAAGAACCCAATTTGTTATCCTTGTAAAATATAGTTTTTTTTTTTTTTTTTAGTCCACCCAGCTGTAAATGGGTACGGATAATCTGGGAAAGATCAATACCAAGAGGTTTGGCCAAGGACCAGCTGGTAGAAATTTAAATTATTTAATTAAAATATAGATTCGGGTCTTTTCAAAACAACTTCTTTCATATAACATATTCTTTTTTAACTCATGTTTCTAAATTCTTAACCTTTTTAAACACTGAAGAATTGAGAACATTTTTTTTATTTAAGAAAAAAAAAATTAAAGAACAGAAATTTCAACTGCAGACTGATGACAGGAATGAAGAAAGTTTACACCAATGAAATTATCTCAAAATAAAACAATTACGTTAACGAGAGTTTGATATTCCAGTGTCGTCTTCCCTTAATTCGACCAATCAATAAACAGTAATTTTCAGTAATGGACACTCGTTATTTTATTTGCCTTGCCGATTTATCTCGATATATAATAGCCAACGAGCTCTTCAGTCAGTAAGTTAGAATTAACACCTTAAACCCAGCGTAATTGCTTCGATATGACTTCAGGGGTCAATTCCTCTCGATAGCGTCTACACTATTCATGATGCCTCTTGACACAGATACTTTCTCAGACTCATTTTGTCTATTTTGATATTTCGCGACATGGATTAAGAAAATTCTAATTTAGGATTTGGAACTTCTTGAAAAGAATTTAGGATTTCTTGAATGGATCTAGGAATTTTAGATAGATTTAAAGGATCAAAAATTAGAAATTGCTATTAAAGGATATTTTTTTTTTGGATTTAGAATTTCTTAAATGTTTTTTGACTTCCTTAAAATGCCTCTTGAGAAATTATAATGAATTTCTGATATTTTAAGAAACATTTTGCAAAAGAATTAAGAATTTCTTAAAAAAACTTAGAATATCTAGAATGTATTTCAGAATTCGAAACTTGCGTCTAACAAATATTAATCATCAAGTTTAAAAGAAACATGGCTTAAGAAATATTGGGAAATCACGTCTGCTTCTCAAAAGAAAGTCCAGACATCGTTTGAAATGATTCACTGATTTGCCAGATTGTAATAAAATGACCACAGAAACAAGTTAATTTACCAGAAACAAACCACAGCTGTGTTGCCAGATTACTGAACTAATTTGTTTTAAGAATGTTAATCAAGTTGTGCTGCTTGGAAATTAAATCTGCACTCAATTTCAAATTGTTTTCAAATTCTGGCTCCATTGGTAATTGACCAGTCCTGGAGATGTCTTAGACTAATGGTATTTTCATCTCCAATTTTGGCACTAACAGACGCAAGCATGAGTAAAGTAATTTCATCCAAATTGATACGACGTCTGCTGTAAGATCATTTCTCATAAATTAAAGGAAACATGAAGAGAATTCTTTATTCTGATATGTTACTTTGATGGAATTTTAAAACAATTTTCAATTTTCCTCCAGAACTTGTTTCCATGTAACTTCCATTACTGATACTGCTGTTCCAGGACATACTTGGTTGCCATGGAAAAATTGATGCACATACACAATCTGGATTTTCATTTTTTTGAATAATCGTCATAGAAACCATAAGGTTATATCGGCCACAAAGTATACCCCGAAACAAATATTTGAAATAAAAATTAAATTCAAAACATGTTGGGCCATTTCCTGCATTAAATATAACATTCTGATACTAACGCAAATTAAGCCGATTTGTCATCATGATATTTTGTTACTATGCAATCTTTTCATCATCTTTCCATAAAATCTGAGAATGTTTTAAAATGGCCGCCTGCAATTTGCCACCATGGAGACACGATCTGCACGGAATCATTTTTCAATCTGGCATAAAAAATTAACCTTCTCATGTGCCTAATTAATTGTTTAACTGTAACTGGACTCTCATCCATCTTAATTTCCAACCTGTCAATTTTAAGCATCAAATTCTAATTTCCGAGCTCGGTTTGCAACTTGATTTGTCATTTCAGATTACATTCTTGTTCCATTTTGACCTCAAGGTATTATAAAACAATGTAGAGTTATTGCCCTTGAGTGTTCAGATATGACTTTTGGTTGTGACTCACCGAACAAGTGTTTAAGACCAACTTTTTTAGTTGAAAGAAATTGAAATAATTTTAGTGGATCCATCATATTGCCAAATTCAAATATTTTCAAAACAAGCAGGTAAGTCAGGATTTATCATCTTAAACAACAAAATAAATGATATTTCTGCGACTGGTATTTTTCATATTCCACGTTTGTCGGGCTCATTAAGACAAATGACAGGCCGTAGGAAACTGTCGGAATATAATCCAATGAGAAAACTTGTTGAGAATTCACAGATGGCGCCAGTCAGGAATAAAAGACGGGGTTTGATGTTTTATTAAAACAAATAACTTGTGACAACCTGAAATTATTAAATTGAATATCTGCCATTTTTATCCTGAAAGCTGAAATTGACTCAAATTTTCAAGAAAATTATCTAAAAGTTCTTTGACAATTCGGCTTGTTGTCTAGAAGAGCAAGAATATCCTGCTTGGAGCCACAACAGTGGTATCAGGTGTCTAGAAGAGTTAGCATAAGTATACCCTGCATGGCACCACATAGGCCTACATCATTGCTTAAAAATTCAGAGCTCTAGCTTTATTTTGAGGCACCAATAATGGAAAGGAGTAAGTATACCCTGCGTGGCACCAAACCAATGAAGATTGGTCTAAGGTGTCTAGAAGAGTTAGTATACCCTGCCTGGCACCACATACATCATTGCTTCAAAACTTCAGAGCTATAACTTTAAACGTGTCTTAAATACACGAAAAATGTGTTGAAAATGAATCTCAGATCTCTCCCATGACGAATATCAAATTACAAATATAAATTTCAAATTTGTCTGTCTGTGGGTATCATGTCGACATTTGAAATCTAATCATCGCCACGGTAACTGAAGTAATGGCCGTTTAACAGATGTTGATGTCAAAGAATGTAAAAACTAAACTTGATATTAAAATTTGTTATCTTTATGCGAAATGTTTGCCAATCTTGATGCCTTTGTAACTTTTCAAACATTAGAGAGCATCGAGTTCATGCTGATAGTGTCAGGAGGCATAAATATAAGATTTAGAATTACAACAGGAAATAAGTAGGCCTTATCTTAGGAAATGGAGTTTTACATCACAGTTTTGCTGTACCTAATTAGGCTGATGTAGAGGGGAAATTAAATGAAGTTTTACATCCTGCTTTTCTGCATCTGTATGGGCTATTGAGGATGGGCAAACGCCATGCGGTGCGCAATGAGGGAATTCTTGCCAGGACAGCGGCATTAACCTGCTCTTATTTTCGATTTTCAACCGCTGAGGGAATCTTTTTGCTAGAGGGATGTGGGGTGGGAGGTGCTATAAATATGTCACTGGTACATGTACTTTCGTTTTTTCTAGTATCTGTTCGTATACAATATTATAGCCATGTGCACTCTCAAAAAGTTGACAAACCAAATATGAGAGCCAACTTAAGTTTCCTAGATTTTTTTCCCATTTTCTATAAATTACTGCCTCATTACTATAAGTATCTATTTGTATAAGATATTATTTCAAAAAGTTGACAAACCAAATAGGAGAGTTACATCAGGTTTTCTAGAGATTTGTAGCTCTACTTTCTAGAAATTACTGGCACATTACCATAAGGTATCTATTTGTATGAGATAATATATCCATGTGCACTCTCAAAAAGTTGACAAACCAAATAGGAGAGCCAACTCAGGTTTTCTGGAAGTTTTTTTTTCCAATTTTCTTTAAATTACTGGCACATTACTATAAAAATATTTATTTGTATAAGATACTTTAGCCAATGTTTACTCTCCAAATGTTGAAAACCAAATAGGAGAGTTACATCAGGTTCCTTGATTTTTTTCCCCATTCTCTAGAAATTACTGGCACATTACTATTAAAGTATCTATATGCATAAGATATTATTTCAAAAAGTTGGAAAACCAAATATGAGAGCCAACTCAGGTTTCCTGGATTTTTTTTTCTCCATTATCTATAAATTACTGACACATTACTATAAGTATCTATTGGTATAAGAGATATAGACAATGGGATATAAAGCCTATTGTTGAGAGAAATACATTAATCTTATAACAATGATAGTATCTGTTTCTTATTCATTGTAATGTCCAGTCATAACTCTTTATTTTATATGTCGTATATATCGGGTGTTCCAATAAAAACGTCCCCAGGTTTGACAGTGAGTATATCAGCTGTTGTTGAACTGATCTCTTTCAAATTTCTCATAGATTTACTTCAACATGTCCTTGTTAGACCCTGAAAATACATCTGTGAGAATTTTGAAAGATCGGTTCACCAACAGCTGAGATACTTACCGTCAAAGTTGGGGACGTTTTTTTTGAAACACCCGATATATAGGAAGGGGAAATAAGATTTATAAGTTGTTGGTTTGCTACTGTTTAAAAATCCACAACAATTCAAATATATGTTTTAATGTTTTAGAAAACTTATTTCCATAAAACAAAATTTTCTTTCTACTTTCCTGCACCTGTATGGGCTAATGAGGAATTTGTGCAATAAGCAATGAAGGAAACTTTGCCAAGACAGTATCATTAGACTACTCTTTTTTAGGTCTCCAACTGTCAAGGATCCTTAAGTGCCCCTCCAACCAACATCACTGACTTGAAAGTCGAAAAATCCAAGAATAGCAAGCAAGCATCTAGGTCATTAACTATGCTTCCATTGACAGAAAAAGCTGGCTTTAAGTTAGCTTTCATGTGTTTCCTTCACTATTCTCAGTGGAAGCGTGGTTATTGAACCACTGGGGCCAGCCAGATGAACATGGTAGATAAATTTCTAAAGCTTAACTCATAGATATCACCTCCTCATGGAGTTAAAAAAGAATTAGCCTTGTACTAAACAAAAAAAAAACAATATTTATATTACTAGAAAACAAAAGTTTACAAATTTTACAAACTCAATATAGTAATTATAAGAATACCAAAATAACATTATTAGCTATGTGGACTCCCCTAAAGGAATTCCAAACTGAATTATCTTAATTGCTTGTCAATTAGGCCAGCGTTAGAAACATAATAACAAACTTGTGTCCAGCGATATCCAATAACATTGTCCGAATAATTAACACAGGTCAACGCCATTAAAAACTGACCACTGGGACTTCGGACAAAACAAATATCACATTTCTATTGTATAGGAAAAATGATTGTTGATCTTTGTAATTGCCAATATATTCAAATAGAAAATTTAGACCAAATCAATCCAATTTTCAATATTTTTCGAGTTTAGGAACCCCCTCAGACCCTTTTATGTAGGCTTGCACTTTTGGTTCTACATTATTTTGGAATTTCAATCCCCCTTCCCCTCACGCATTAAACAGTATGTAATCTCAGTTCCATGGGAGAGGCTGCCACTTATAGTCCAAACCATAAAACTAATGTATTTATTATCAAAATGTCTACCTTTTGTAACAGAGACCCATTCTAATGAAAATTGTCTGGCCTTCAATACAAGAATGACAGATTTTTCAGAAAGTGGAAACACAACAATTGCATTTATAGCAAAGTAAAAGCCATCTTTTTTTTTGTCATTTTTAAAAATGTCTGCCTTTTTTAACAGAGACCCATTCTAATACAGGTTGTCTAGCCTATACAAGAATGATAAATCAAAATCAAACAAAATGTCTACCCTTTGTAACAGAGACCCATTCTAATGCAAATTGTCTGGCCTTCAATACAAGAATGATAGATTTTTCAGAAAGCGAAAACACAACAATTGCATTTATAGCGAAGAATAAAAGTCATCATTCACAATACTAGATAACATTTTAACATTCATTTCAACTCAAACACGAACTTTTTATTGTTAATCTTGGAATGATCTTATTTGTTTTCTGTCAAAAGTCATTTTTTATCGGACGCCGTAACAAGAAATTCATGTAAATACGAGACTTTATCAATGCATAAAAATGAAATTTGCATGTAGCTTGTGAACGATTAAATCGATTTTCATTCCATTTTTTTTTAGGATTTACATAGGTTATAAAAACAGAATGCATAATGAAGAAGGAATTATGGGCACTCTGGAAAACTTTTCCTACTCACTACCAACGCGTTTTATGACGTCATCGACAGTGATCTATCGGAAGCTACAATTGATATCTATGTAGATCACTGACATTGACGTCATAAAACACGTTAGTTTTAGTGGCATTGCAAGAACCACAGAAGTCAGAGTGGAAATTGGAATGGCGCAAATTGATGTTATCAGTGTCCACGATACACATACAAAGTTTAGAAAATCTCTTAACAATCCCTTTAACCTAACGGAACAATATGATTTGATCAACAATTAAATTATGTACCAATGAGAAGCATAGTAACAAAAATACAGTGTTATGGGAGCAACATATAGATGTGATGATATTATATTCCGTTGTTAAAATAACGTGATTAAAATAACGTGATTAAAAATATCAGTAATTTTTTAACGGAATTCAAATTAAAAATTCTAAATTGACAATCTACCACCTACACAAATGAGTAAATAATTTTTCAATCCCATTTTAATTTCGATTCATCAAGTTTTGACATGTTGCAATTTCAATTTATCTTTTAAAAAAACGTGTGTAATATCGATATATAAGGTAATAAAAAGCGTAATATCTTTCTGGAATTATAAATAAAAATAAACGATTACAAGTCTCCCGTAAAATCCCAATAAAATTCTCGTTACCGCCATCTTGTTTACGCTAGTGATGAGATATTGTTCCGCGAGTTTGTTATTAAAGTTACATAATAGATAATTTGGTGTCGTTGATCGAGAATAAT
This sequence comes from Lottia scabra, assembly GCA_029955415.1. Classification (NCBI taxonomy): domain Eukaryota; kingdom Metazoa; phylum Mollusca; class Gastropoda; family Lottiidae; genus Lottia; species Lottia scabra. The sequence goes on along the minus strand of JARJEI010000014.1, from coordinate 1,017,158 downwards.
AGTACAGTTAACAAGAAAAATACTTTTTGAAGCTTTTATAAACGAGGATTTTTGATTTGATTGCTTCTGCCAGTCATTTGATACTTTGGTTTGAACAAAGTTTGTTATTGCCAATAATCTAAAATTGATTCTGGTTTTTGAAAAAAATAATATATAGTTAACAAGAAAAATACTTTTTGAAGCGTCTATAAATAAGGATTCTTGATTTGATTGTTTTAGCCAGTCATTTGATACTTTATCTATGAACAAATATTTTGTTATTGCCAATGAATAATCTGAAAATTGATTTTGGTTTTGTTGTTTGCGAATAATAACACAGAGTTATAATCAGGGTTCTTGATTTGATTTTTTTGCCAATGATTGTTATTGTTATTGTGTGATGAGATAACAAGATAACAAGGTATAAAAGGTTATATCTGTTATTATGTGTATTAGGGTGAATTGAGACGAGTCTCAATGAAAGCACTGGCCTAGGTCACAGAGTAATTGATATTGATTATAATGTGAAAAATAAGCTGTTAGTAATGAATACTAAATTATGTGTTATATCATCTATATTGATAATGAGACGTTTTGATAATGATCTTCATAACATACTTTATATCTATAAAGGTTTCTTTGTCTCATAAACACCATATACATATTATATGATTGTATATTTATAAAAGATCATTCAACAAAATGAATGATCAAAGAGATGAATTAAAAAAATGAATAAAAGATTGGAAAGATGAATAAATGAATGAATAAATGAATGAATGAATAAAATAATGAACAAAAAAAAAATAAAAAAAAATAAATCGATCTTGAATAAATAAAAGAATTTGTGATGAAATAATAAAAAAAAATTGAAAATATCCAAAAAATCAAAAAAATGTGCTTACCTTGGCTGGGAAACTAAGTCCGTGAGTGAAAGCATCTTCACTATGTAAAGGTATTCGGCTATCATAACCATCATCACTAACCAGATCATATTGTCTTTTGGACGGCATTCTAATATCGGGTAGACGCAAATGAGGCACTTTGAAAATCTGATAATCTTCTTCACAACCTTGAATTTTTCAAAAATGTTTCGTTGAACTGTTTTCACATCTTTTGAGTCATTTTCGTTTTGGTTTTGACTTCCTGCATTTTTTAAAGTTAATCTGCTGAAGATTTTGTATCACACTGTTTTTGTGTCGTTATTTTGATTAACAAGGATGCTAAATATAGCTATTGTGAGAATATATGTTTACATCTCCAAATATTTCCTTGTATCAATGATATCAAAATAAAGTTTTGCTTCCTATTTTTGCATGTTTTTGAGATGATTAATTAAAGTTATATGTCTTATATCCAAAATTTTAAGTTAAATCACTTAAATAAAGAAAAATATTTAGATTTATTTCACATTTTCGGCAGCTTTTAGAAATTTAATGTTACTATCTATGGAAAAAGTTTTAGAGAATCTATAAGTTCTATTGTACTTTTCCTGTACTTTTCATCTAATATTTCAATTTTTTTCAAAATCTTTAAAAATATTTTCACAATTTTTTCTTATTTGAACTGATTCAACTAATTTTTTTTCACATTTTCATTTTGTTGGAATCTTTGAAGGCTGTTTTCTTTACAGATAATCCGTTATCTGTTTTTACACTATCAACGAACACAGCTCATCCTTCAGATAACACGTAAAAAACACGGGTAAATTCTTCAATTTAAAATGTCCGTTTATCTTGGTACTTCATACGTTACCACTGAGTTTTTATCAGAAACTTTCTCTCTCTCTGAAATACAAAATAAACATTTGTTTTAATAGAATTTTGACGTTTTTTACATTGTAATTTCCATATTTCTATTCTTTCAAAATTGAAATTTCAGATATAGCTTTAAATATTTGCTTTACTACTATCTGTAGCACTTTTGAATTCTAAAATCTGAAATAGTATTTGCTATATTTCTATTCTTTCCATTAAATATGAAATGAAAATTTCAGATATATCTCTTTAAATATTTGCTTTACTAGCTATCAGCTAAATGTAACCCTTATCAAAATCAAAATATGACATCTAGTGCTATTACAATTCAACAAACATATCATATACATAAATAGGTTAGACTATAAAATTTATTTACATGAAATTTTAAGATTCTGCTTTCCATGGTTCTTTTTTCCATTAAACATGGAATGAAAATCAAAGATACAGAACCTAAATATTTGTTTTATTAGCTACCTGGAATCTGTATCACTTTTTAAAATTAAAATTGAACATAATGTTCCACGACAATTGTTTAAACATATAGTGGGGAAATTTAGACTATTGTCACTTAAATAGTTTTCTTTCTATCATAAAAGTTCTCAACACTTTTTAACAATCCCTTTATTATCAGCATTGAAATTTTGAGGTTCAGTGAAAAACATACAAATACAAAAATTGTTTTTTTGCCTTTAGCTCTTTTTAAAAGTGATCAAAATTGTATGGAACTAAGATCAGTGCCAAGTTTGTCTAAAATAAGACAAATCCATGGAATTATGATATATTATTCTGCAAGTGACACTTGTAACCGACGGCAACCAGAAATCAGAGACAAGATTGGCATTTAACAATTCCATTCAAATTATCAAAACAAAACCATAAACAATCTTAAAATGTCAAATGCTTTTAACACTAGAAATTTACTTTTTTTCTTTGAAAAGTTTTTTTTTTTGCCATCAGCAATATATTTATTGTATTGTCTTCAAAAGTTCTTCAGAAAACTTTGGAATTTTAAAGAGAATATTTTTAGGCTAAATTTTGTCAGAAGCGTTGAAAGGAATATAAACATAAATTGACTTCCTTAACTTGGAAAAAAAAGATCCTTTCTCCCAGATGGTCTTGGCAATTTTTCAAACCATTTTGGGAGTAACTAGATTCTTAGGGGGTTGTCTTGCACAAAATTGAGTTTGAACCAGCAAGGCAGTAAAAATGAAACAAAATAGCAAGATGAGGGGTGAAGTTTCAAAACATTTTCAGAGAGGTATAGGGTATGCTAACCCTTTGAGAAACATCTGGTACCATTCTGTGATTGACTTTGTCAATTGGGTAGCTCCTTCAGAGAGTTAACATAGCATGTATTTAACACCTGCCCCCAACACGACAGGAAAGCAAGGGTTAGGAAAGCAAGGCGAGGGTTAGGAAAGTAAGGGTTAGGAAAGCAAGGGTTGAGCAAGTAGGCCTACCATTACACTAAACAAAACCCCATACCAGTAGGCCAGGCATAAAATCTACTCACTAAATAAGGAATATATCCCCCAAGAGTTGGAGACGAAACTATCCTTAGATTCATTGCCAAAGCAATCACCATTCCCGTGGGCAGAGAGTTCTAAACCCACAGTAAGTATATGATATGCCACATTACACAGCCATGTGCCAATAGGAATTTACATTTTACTATCCTGAAAGTTTTCAAGAATCAAAGACTAAACAGAAAACGAAAAGATACCGTACCATATCTCTGACTAGGGACTTAGGTAAGAGCCCCTCCGTTTGTCTACAAGAATTGAACTCCATACGGGAACAAATTACAATACTCACTTGCCCCTAACGGAATCAATCCTGCAAGAGTCCAAGAGTCCAAGAATTAAACAGTACCAAAGGTCCAAAGCCACACTAGTCGCACCTATAACTAACTCACTAAAATTTCCCTACTAAGCCCGCAAATACTGAACTAAGTATACTAAGAAAACAGGACACATAAGAAACCTACTTACCCTTCTCGGAATCAATCCTGCAAGTGTCCAAGAGTCCAAGAATTAAACAGAATCGAAGTCATACTCGTGAAACCTATCACTCACTATATAAACCATAAGTTAAACAAGCGCCCCTCCGTACACCTGCAAATACTGGACTCTAAAGACAGCAGGGAACATAAGAAACCCACTTACCGCTTATGGAATAAATCCTGCAAGTGTCCAAGAGTTTCAGAGTCCAAGAATTAAACGGAATCAAAGCCGCCTATCACTCACTCACAATACCAAATAAACTATAGTCATATAAAAATCGTTTGAAGTTGACCAACAAGACAACACGTGTTACAAAATAAACAGCGATACCGAATAGCCGTGTGTGTGGAACCGTGTATTGGAATCCAGCTTGCAACTCGTGTCTTCGAGACTGGCGTTAAGTCATCGATATAACGGAATGTATTGGAACCGTTTGGCTTGTCGACTTTTAAATCTTCGACTCTTTAGAAATCAATGGAAGTCCTTTGAATGTCTCAATAGATTTGTATTCTATTGTCTCCAAGTTGATAGTCGCTTTATTAAAGCAATTGTTATGCTTGGGGCAGAACATAAGCATTGTCTAAGTATGGGCTTAGAGTATACGTTATTATTTAAAGTTTTTTTTATGGTATACAACGTTTCAACAATTTACATTGTAATCATTATAATCTGCGCGCAACTTTTCTGCGTGCATAAGCCACAGGCACCAGATTCTGGTAAAAAGATAGTGGTCCACGGCCATATACGCCTAACGAAAAAGTCGAAAAAGGAAAAAATTTAATCAGGAGAAAACAAAACTTTCTCAAACCTTTCGATTTAGCTCCAATAACATCCATTTTAAGTTTCATCAAAATCGGTTGAAAACTAAGAGAGTAATAGCATATTTAAGATTTGGGGCAAGGGCAATAACTCTGCTTCTAACGATCGAAAATAGCTCAAATTCGAACTTGATCTTCGTTTTATGAATATGTATACACATATCAAATTTCATTTGATTCCGTCAAAAACTCTAGTTTTTAGAGCGTTTACAAGCAAATGTTGATGGTCGGACCGACGGATTTGGGGCAAGGGCAATAACTCTGCTTCTAACGATCGAAAATAGCTCAAATTCGAACTTGATCTTCGTTTTATGAATATGTATACACATATCAAATTTCATTTGATTCCGTCAAAAACTTTAGTTTTTAGAGCGTTTACGAGCAAATGTTGACGGACGGACCGACGGACGGACGGACGGACCGACGGACGGACGGACGGACGGACAGGGGTGACTACAATATACGTCCTCATAGAGAGATGAGGGCGTATAAAAAAAATCGTATATTATATCGGGTGGGCCTAAAGTAATGTCCCAACTTTTGACCTTCACTATTTTCCAAAGCATTTACTCAAATGGACTGAAATTTTGCATATGATTAGTTTAATATATTATCTACCTCTGGTGCGAGTTTGAGTGATATAGCATCATTAACCTTTAAATGGCATACAAAACAAAATCAGAGGTCGAAAAAAACAATGCCGGACAGAGTCTTCTGAAATCATCCTCCTGTGCATGGTGCCATGGTGTCACCTGTCAATCAAGCGTCATATGGGATGTTCGTGGGTTTGAGGCGGCAAAGAATGAACGATAACACCCGTGTTTTCCAGGAAATTCTCTTACTATACGTCTTCCTCTCCATCCTTTCTCAACAAAACATGTTTTAATAAAATCCCGATCAGCACTACTGTAAATCATGTTGTTAGCTAGGGGTATAAAATCTAGCTGGGAAGTTTATGTTTTAACATCATCTAGACCCTCTGTCTAGACAATTTGGCACCTTAAACCCACGAACATCCCATATGACACTTGATTAACAGCTGAAACCATGGCACCATGCACATGCAGGGATGATTTCAGAAGACTCTGTCCGGCATTGTTTTTTTCGACCTCTGATTTAGTTTTGTGTGTCATTTAAAGGTTAATGATGCTATATCATTCAAACTTGCACCAAAGGTAGATAATATCATGAACTAATCATATGCAAAATTTCAGTCCATTTGAGTGAATGCTTTGGAAAATAGTGAAGGTCAAAAGTTGGGACATTACTTTAGGCCCACCCGATATAAAGTTATAAGAGTATATAAGACTTTCAAAGTGTGAAAGCAGCCATCATTTTGTTCTGTACGGCTTACATCGGCTAAGCAGTTTAATGAAACACAATTATGGTATGCTACTTCTGGGTATCATTAATATACACAACGTTTCAACAATTTACATAATCTTTGACAGTTTATATAGGCCTACTACACCTGGGTTTATTGTGAAAGCAACTATAAACTGCTTTGCTTGGAACAAAACATAAACATAAGCGAAGCATTAGACCAGAGCTGTTCTAACTTTGTGTTGTGTTTGGGTATTCGTTATTGTTAATTTGACCTGACTTTTGACCTTTGTCCCGACCTTTAACCCCTGGTCTCATCCAATGGGGCTATGCACGTGCTGTATTGCGGTGTATATGCCCAACCTGTAATAATTTTCGTTTTTTTCTGTTTTGTTACCTTGAATAGAGTGGAGAAGAAGATAAAAGATAAAGAAATACAAGACCTGATTCGGTAAGCGGACACAACAAATGGTAGTGCGGATGGTTGAATAATTTGTATATCCATTGTCGATACCCAGGTCTTTTTTAAAAACGGGAGGGGGTGTGATGATATATTGGTTGGTTTTGGTTTTCGTTTTCGAAGCACGAGGGTGTATTGGAATGGCGGGCGGCCATTGACCATCGAGATACGACCCATTGCAATCGATATCCATCCTTGTCCTGGTGTAGAAGTAGAGTTTTATTTTTTTTGGTATTTGGTTTGTATGAGGGTTTTACTAGGTGTTTGTACTCTCATCGGAATATTTTTGTGTTTGATGAGTGATATTTTTGTAGTTGAAATCGGTGTTTAATTTTGTCTGATTAGGATCAGTGGAAGTTAATATTTTGTTTTATTTTGTGAATGAGTGATCCTTTGTTAACCTGTTTAGACTTGATCATGAATTCGGTCGTAGATAAAGATTTGTTTGATTGCGATCAGGAATCTCAAATGCCTGTTAGGGATGCAGATGAGATGGGTGAAATAGTTTTTCCGCCCCCGCCTGAGTACCAAAGCAATAGGAAGTACTCATACCATAATGATTTCTTGGGTGCTTCTACCCCGTCGTACCCATATAATTTTCCGAACGATGTTAGACAAGGTTTTGTAGAAAATGATGATGCTTTGAGAAATTTTACCAGGCAGAAAGATGGTCCGAGTTTTGGTGTTGAGAGACCAATCCCCAGGCCCAGTTATGATTTGTCAGGTCGTTCGCATCAGAGAACTTTGCCTAATACTAGACCTTATTATGTTCAAAGGTTAGATCTTAGAAATATTCCTTATAATTTATGTTTCTCTGGTTATGAAGTTTGGAGATACTTCTGGAAACAGTTTCAGATTTATTGTCGAAATCAGTCTTGGTTTGGAAATGAAAATCTTATGATTCAATGTTTAGATTATTGTCTCACAGGTAAAGCTAGTGATTATTTGCAGAGTTTGTTAGTAAGGTATCCCGGTATATCGTATAGTATGTTAGTTACTAAGTTAAGCAATAGATTTGATAAGTCAGATTCGTCCGAAGTTGCTTTGTTAGATTTCAATGCTGCTTGTCAAGGAGATTTTGAAGACTTGGATGAATGGGCCGATAGGGTTTTATATTTGTCATCTAATGCTTATGTTGGGTTACCTGAAGAGTTTGTTTCAAAACAGAATGTCCAAAAGTTAGTTACGGGATACATTGATCCAGTAGCGGCAAGACATGTAGCGAATTCAAGACCAACTAACTTTGAGAAGGCAGTTGAGGCTTTGAGATGGTATGGTCAGGTGTCTCGTTCAATTCCCCTGGATAGAAATGGGTCGCCTGCTAAGTCTGTGCCCAGTCCCGATGATAGACATGTTAGTTTTGATTTGCATAAAGATAACAAAGTTCAGAAAGTTAGGACTAGCCCTAAAGTTGATTATGGTCCTAGATTGGAGAAAGTAGAGACCGATATTGCTGATCTAAGGTGTAAGTTAGATAGTTTGGATTGTAAAGTTGAGTCTCAGAATGTTGAAATAAAATCTGATTTGAAAAAGATTCTAGAAACTTTAAGTTCAAATAAAAGGTATGCCCGTGGTAGATCTCAGGTTAGAGATGGTGTATGTTTTCATTGTGGGGAAAAGGGACATTACCGTCCAGATTGCCCTAAGCTTACAGTTAAGCAAGATGATTCGTTAAACTTGTAGGGGATAGTTTCTTAGACCGGAAGGTGTCCCAGGATAGTTTTAATGGTCAATGTGATTTGAATGTCGAAAAGTTACAGGATAATTCTGTTGCAAAGGATGTTGACGTGAATAATGAGGTGGTTAAGTTGGATCCGGTTAGCTTGGAGTCGGTTATAGGGGAAGAAGGAGCACCAGAGGGTTCGGTGGCTCGAGTGGTTTCTTCCAGGTCTTGTAAGGTGACTATAGAAGTTAACGAATGCCAGACTGATGCTCTCATTGATTCAGGGTCAGATGTAACATTATTGTCAAGGGTATTTTTCGATAAGTTGAATTTCAAAAGTGAACTTGAGAATCTTAAAGAGGTTACTTTATTCCTGGCTGGAAAAGGTGCAAAGATGTCTGGTTTACTTGTAGGCCCAATAGAGATTAGAATTGGACCTGTTGTGTATATAGGTGTAGTATATGTTGCAGATATCACAGAGGGTGCTATATTAGGGTTAGATATACTAAGAGCTAGGAGAGCTAAGTTAGATCTAAGTATTGAGTGTCTCATATTAGATGAATATGCAATTTCCTTTGTTAATAGAACTAAGTTTGTAGATTCGGTTGTGTCTAGGATTACAACTCTCGAAGAAATTGAGATTGGTCCAAGATCTGTTGTTCGAATTGAATGTTCAATAGATTTAAAAATAGATCAGTATTTTGTTGAACCTTTGATAGATAAAGAATTACTGATTGCAAGAACTTTGCATTCGGGTTATCAGAATCCTGTAGTTTGTTTAATTAATGTGTCGGATAAGGCGATTGTTCTGCAGGAGAATAAACTCATTGGGTTCGGTCACGAAGTGAGTGATGCCCAGTTTATCCAGGTAGGGCCTGTGGACAATAATAATGGCTCCGATTATGTTGATCCCTCTGTTAGTGATTCTGTTTATAGTCATAAAGATAGAAATAAGGAAGTTGATCCTTGTCTTGTTAATTCAGTTAATAAGGATGGAGATTATAATTACGAGGTTCCCAAACATTTAGTTGACCTGTTTAATAGATCTAGTGAGTTTTTGACTGAAGACCAAAAGGTTGTTCTTGTTAAAGTTTTAGATGAGTTTCAAGTTGCATTTGCAAAAGATGAGTATGATTTAGGTTCATTCGATGCTATTGAACATAAGATAGAGACTGGGGATGCAGTTCCCATTAAGCAGAGAATGAGAAGGACTCCCATGTGTTATAGTAAGGAGGAGGAAAGTGAGATTAAACGTATGCTTGAGAAGAAGGTGATTGAGCCCTCGCATTCTGAATGGGCCAGCAGTCCTGTCCTTGTTCGGAAGCCTGATGGTTCTCTAAGATGGTGTATTGACTATCGTGCACTGAATCAAGTTACCAAAAAAGATACGTATCCCCTTCCTATTATTGGTGATTGTTTAGATATCCTTGCAGGTAATGTGTTTTTCAGTAAATGTGACTGTTATAGTGCTTATTGGCAAATACAACTTCGAGAAGAAGATCGTGATAAAACGGCTTTTCTAACGAAGTATGGGTTATTTCAGTTTAAGAGGATGCCCTTTGGGTTATGCAATGCCCCTGCTACATTCTCGAGAGCTATCAATTTGGTTTTACATGGATTAACTTGGAATATAGCCCTAGCTTTTCTCGATGATGCAATGATATTAGGAAAATCGTTTGAAGAACATGTAGAAAATCTTAAGACTGTTCTTAATAGGTTTATAGAATATAAATTGAAACTTAAACCTAGTAAATGTGTATTTTTTAGGAAATCAGTAGAATTTCTTGGTCGTATTGTCAGTGGTGAAGGTATTGCCATTTCTCAGAAACACATTGAGCCTGTAAAGAATTGGCCAGTTCCAACATATACCAAAGATGTAGAGAGGTTTCTAGGGTTTGTCAATTATCATAGAGATTTTATAAAAGATTTAGCTCAGAAAGCTGTTCCCTTGTATTGTCTTACGGGAAAGAATCCTTTCCATTGGGGGGAGGTAGAGCAGAATGCTTTTGATGATTTAAAAAATTCCCTTGTTAGCCCTCCAGTGTTAGGTTTACCTATTGAATCAGGTGATTTTATTTTGGATACTGATGCGTCAGGTGTTGCGGTAGGTGCAGTTTTGAGTCAAATTCAAGATGGTCAGGAACGAGTTATTTCGTATGCCAGTTCTGCCCTAACTCCTTGTCAAAGAAGGTATTGTGTGACTAGGTTAGAATTGTTGGCTATAGTAAGATTTACTAAGCAATTTAGGCATTACTTGTTGGGTCGTTCGTTTACCCTGAGAACTGACCATAGTAGTTTAACATGGTTGTTAAGATTTAAGCTCCCTACTGGACAATTAGCTAGATGGATGCAGGAATTAGAACAATTTCAGATGGTTATAGTTCATCGACCTGGACTTGAACATGTTAATAGTGATGCATTAAGTAGGCTACCGGTTCCAAGCCCTTGCCCAGAGTTTAAAATGGTCCTGAAACCCTCACAATTGCCTTGTTTAGGTTGTGAATATTGTTGTAAAGCTTTTCATGATTGGTTAGATTTCTCTGAGGATGTTGATGATGTTTTACCTTTGGCCTCTGCTCCTATTTCAGTTTTAGATGAATTCTATGATTTTTCAGAAGTTAAAAGTGAGTGGAAGGATAAATTGGAGAAATTTTGTAAAGTTGACAAAGATTCTAACGATAGTAAATGTCAAGTAGGTGCAGTTACCCCAGAGGCAGATAATGTACCTTCTGGAATTTCATTAATAGATGATCCAGATAAATTTTTAGTTGAAAGTCAGAAAAATGATAGTGAACTTAGTTTGGTTTTAGATTGGTTAAAGGACCAAAAAAGCCCTTCGGAAGCAGATTTGTTTTTGAGTAGTCCCACAAGTAAGAATTATTGGTTGAATAAATCGCTGTATCAGTTGAATTCCCAAGAAGTTCTGTGTTATAAAGACCCTAAGACCAATACAGTGAAACGAGTTGTGCCTAGTAGTTGTGTGCCTGAATTGTTAAGATTGTGCCATGAAGTTCCTTCGGCAGCCCATCAAGGTATTAATAGAACTAAGGCTAAGGTTAAGGAAAAGTTTTATTGGTATACACTTAGGAAAGATGTTCAAAATTTTGTGAATACTTGTGATGTTTGCAATACTCAGAAAAAGGCTACTCGCTTGGGGAAATATCCTTTAGTAAATTACCAAGCTAGTGTTCCAATGGAAAGAGTACATCTAGATTTTTTAGGTCCTTTGCCGAAGTCATTAGTAGGAAATGAATATGTTCTTATGATGGTAGATCAGTTTTCGAAATGGGTCGAGTGCGTGCCCCTGTCATCGCAAACTGCTGAGGTTACAGCAAAAGCTGCAGTTGATACTTTTTTCACAAGGTTTGGTTACCCTTTGCATATCTTCACGGATCAAGGTCGGAATTTTCAGAGTGTATTGTTTAATTCTCTATGTGATTTACTTCATATACATCAGAGTCGTACTACTCCATATAGACCTTCGTCCAATGGGCAAGTGGAAAGGTATAATCGTACTTTGATGAATGCAGTACGTTGTTATGTTTCAAATAATCAGACAGATTGGGATGTGTACTTATCGCAAATTGCTTGTGCTTTGCGATCTTGTGTGAATCGCCAGACCGGTTACACAGCAAATATGCTTATGCTGGGCCGGGAAGTCAATTTGCCCTCTGATCTTATTTTTGGCACAAGTTCGAAGACTGATAAAGATCAAGATTTAGACGAGTATGTGGCCTCTCTTGAAATTTCTATCACCAAAGCCCATGCTTCTGCGCGTGAAAATTTGCAAACAGTTCAGAGGAAAATGAAGAGAGATTATGATGTTAAGATGAGAGTTAATACTTACAATCCCGGGGATTATGTCTATATTCTTGATACTAGTGTGGTTAAGGGAAAAGCTAAGAAATTAAGTCCTGTATGGAAGGGGCCAGCAGTTATCGCCCAAAGATTATCTCCCTTATTATTTAAAGTCAAGACTGCCAAGTCAATTTCTGTTATTCATCATGATAGAATGAAACCTGTGTTTAGCAATGAACTTCCATTGTGGGCACAGGAATACAGAAAATACATTGTAGAGGGGGGGAGAGGTCATGGAGATTCTGGTAAATACTGTTTGTGTAGGAAACCATGGGGAAATGCATTTGGTATACAATGTGATACCTGTGATGAATGGTTCCATGGAGACTGTGTTGGTATTGTTCCGGAGGAAGTCCAGACCATAGATAAATATAAATGTCCTTTATGTGCCCAGGCTACGGGGGCCAGAGTGTCATTAATCCGCTTGTTACTTCCAGGTATGGCTGATAATTGGAAAATAGTGGTTAATGATCGGAAGGTAAGGAGACAGAAATATAGAGAGGAGTTGGTGATTTCTGCTCCTGAGGATTGGGAGAGCCAACTTTTCCCCCTGGATGTTTTTGATCGGGTCGCTTCGGTGAGCCCTGTTGCCCCTGTCGTTGACAGCCCTATTATCCCCGACATTGACATTCCTGACACTGACATTCCTGACACTCCTGACATTCCTGACACTGACATTACTGACGTTGACATTCCTGTAAGTATCCCTGACATTGACAATGACGATGACGTTGACATTCCTGTAAGTATCCCTGACATTGACAATGACACTAACAATGACATTCCCAATTTTGACGTGACTATTTTCGACAGACAGGCAAAGCGTCCTGCGTCGGAAACTCTGTTTTTACAATCACAGAAACGGGTCAAATTTGACATCCCTCATGCCACGACTGTTACTGCTGCCCCGACTGTTACTGCTACCCCTACTGTTACGGTTAATAGAGAGATACCCGCTCTAATGTCGTTGAATCTAAGTGGGCAGGGGGAAACTGGGATACCTAGATCTCATCGGGGAAGTTCATCCCCATGTCCTTTCCCAGGCTGTGGCAAGTTAACCCGGAGATTAAAAGACCATGTTTATTCGACGCATTTACCGCCATTCTGTGCCACTCTAGAAAAACCAGAGGTATTAAGAGACAAAACTTTAACTCTCAAAATTGTACTATTCTTACGTGCGTTAGCAGCCAGGGTCCCAAAGGCTTCGGGTTCTCTATATGGGTTAATGGGGGCAGTTAATAGGAGTTGTCTCGTTTCATCTCTTTGTGAGATTACCCCTAAGGCCCAGGAGTCTATCATGGTCATTGCCCGATTTTTGGGGTTGAAAAGGCCCAGGGATATATCAATTTCCCCTCTCAATAGTGTGGCGGGTTTGGCACATTGGCGCTGCCTTCTTGGGGCCATGTGTCTCTTAAGTTCTGAAGATTACTTCAGGCTTAAGAATATGTCTTAAGTGTTTAGGAAAAGGGGCGCTTCTGCCCACTAGTTGAATATTACTTGTATATTATTGTGTATATGGATTAGGGTCGAGAAGTAATTTGGCCTTTGTACAGTTGAGATATCCCTTTTGAGCTTAAGTAAAGCTGGATGTATAATTAATTTATAGGACGGGTTCCTTTCGATTGGGGGGTGTGTTGTGTTTGGGTATTCGTTATTGTTAATTTGACCTGACTTTTGACCTTTGTCCCGACCTTTAACCCCTGGTCTCATCCAATGGGGCTATGCACGTGCTGTATTGCGGTGTATATGCCCAACCTGTAATAATTTTCGTTTTTTTCTGTTTTGTTACCTTGAATAGAGTGGAGAAGAAGATAAAAGATAAAGAAATACAAGACCTGATTCGGTAAGCGGACACAACATTTGTATAAAAAAAACTTACTTCAGCCATCTAATCTATTGGCGTTCTCCTTTGTTTGTGTTTCCAAATTCAAATTTCGTCAGTTGAAGACTTTTGAGTGAATTCAACTCATTGACTGAGCTTTTGTTTCAACTTTGACCCCCAAATTTTGACGTTTTACAAGTAAAAACTAATTAGTGAACTTTATTCATTGACTGAGCACTTGTTTCAACTTTGACCCCCAAATTTTGACTTACTTGTATATATTGGTTCGGATTTATACACGTAAACAATTCCAGGTAGCATAACGTGTTCAGGAACGTACATACAAATTCAGCATCACCGCAAATTTGGTAAGAGCGTTTTAAGCGTATCACAAAGTCAATTTGAAGTTTTAAATGTTCAATACCAATAGCTGAATAGTGTTTATAAAGAGATCACATGTTTAAACTTTGACCTTAAGTCAGACACTTTGACCTCTAAATTTGAAAACTTTGACCTCAAACTAGTTTTGTTTATATACTTTTTAACTGTTGTCTATATACAACGCTCACGTGCAACGAGGCGCGTGATTGCCTATATAACGCGCTCACGTGTAGCGAGTCGCGTGCAGGCATTTAAAATGTCAAAATAGATAAATATGAAAATAAATTCCCTGTCTAAAATTTAAATTCTTGTAATATGAAACATGTTTAATGTCAAAATGATTTGAATTAGGCCTATGAGATATTCGGAACAATTGTTGGTTTTCTGACTTCTGACTTCTATTTATCTTAATCTAACCTGGCACCAGCAGGGTTTGTTGATCTTTCCTACAGCCTCAGGCACTGTAGCGACGCCAGTAAGGTAGGCCTACATAAGAGGAGGGAGAGGGGGCATTTTGTTCTCCTTAACACTCCAACTTTTTAATAAGGGCGGTTGTGGTTGAAGTTGGAGGCAAAGCTTGTGGCAAAGCTTGGGGCAAGCCGGGCCATCTTCATTTTGTCGTAGGGTGCAGAAAAATAAGACGTTAACCCCTTTCATTTTCTTTCTTTACACGAGCTCTGTAGACTGATTTATGTAAAAATCATATTTCAACTATAAATTGAATTGAAGAAAATTTAAAATAAATTGGATTTATCTCACTCGGGTTGAAACCTTCGATTTGTCATTTTTGACATGTCTTTAGCTATGGTTAGTAGAGCAAAGACAGCGATGTACATTATAATCGGATAGGGTATTGGACCATGCTTACTCTTTTCGAAACACCTGATGGTACTTCTCTTTGAGGTATAGTTCACTACTATACAACTATAACTCTCGATTTTGCTATGTTTTTGACTAACGGAATTGTTTTGCTTGTACGGATTTTTACTAGGGCCTAGTTTTCCTTACTTCACGAAAAATTATGTGGTCGTTGACCTCTCACACCCCAACTCGCGCCCCTTTGTAAGATAGATAAATAGCACATCAGATACTGCATGGATAGGCCTGGTAAGACCAGATTTGTCAGGCTAGTTGACTTGGTTCGCAGGATCGAACGTTCTCATTCGCCTCCCTCCTACTCTTGCATCAAAATCGATATTGAATTAAGTTAAGCTCTTCCACAAATATTTCTCCTTGCAAATCATTTTTGACAACAAAAGATTTTAAAGCATTGGAATTTCTGTAATCTTTCCTGCAAACAGATGAGGAGAAAATCTTTTTCATTAATTCCCGCCATTTTCTTTAATCTTTTAATATCGAACGTCAATAACCCACAACAAATAGCACGTGACGTACACCATCTTCCCGCCAATTTGTAGACGGAAGGAACAAACAGTAATTATGGCGCCAAAGTCACGTAAATGACGTGAAGTCAGATTTGTTGATCGATGTTTTCGTTCCACCGAGGTTTCCGATCGAATAACTGATCCAGAATTATATTTCCTAGGTTGAAAATTGTTATTGAAAATCGAAAAGATTATACGGTAGGCCCTAGCCTACCCGGAATGGAGAAATGTCGTAACTTACTGAGATAAACTGGGATTTGTATATTATGTAAGATGCAGAAAGATTTTGAAAATTATGTAAAAAGGTATAAAAATCATGATTGGAAATTAGGCAAATGCTAAATAGGTTCCAAAAAAAGGAGGCGGGGAGGCGTCCAAACAAGATAAGCCATTTTGACTCTCTTAAAGAGACACAGCTTTATGGAACAACAATCACTGGTTTAAGTTGTATGCAACGTTTCGACGTGTTTCCCCGTCGTCTTCAAAAGAGATGCCACGTTGACAAACCCACTCTAAGAGTGACAGAAGGTGTTCTGGAGGAGAGGGCATGTCCTCTCACTCTCACTACAGAACTTAATACTCAATAAGGTATTTGATTTCATCGTCTACCAAGAATGCCTTTAATCAGAATTATGCAACCAGACGCATTCATCTTAGCCAACATTGAATGTAAACAGATTGGAATGAGATTTGATTGTTATACGGTATCCGTATTGAAATTAATGATTTCAAACACACACAAATCTGGTTTCCTGTCACCATTTTACTTCTGTTGTTTTCCAATGAAAAATCAATGTTTCGGAATAAAAAATGAAAACTTTCAATCGAACAAGTCACGCAAATAATCCAGTACATAGAATAAGTAGCACGTGAGTGACATGACGTGACATGGACGTTCGAAAGCAGAAAGTAAACGTCATCGATTAGCAGACGTCATGGTGATAAACGCGGGAATTATTGGCACTTGTCAAGCGATAATGTGTAACAGCAACGACAGGGCTCAATACCTCAATACAGGTTGTAATTACATACCGTAATGACGCATCGACACGATAGTTGATAGTCTTGGAATGTCAACCTTCAACCTACACGTTTAATGGTTAAGGAATGAAATGAAATGCATTGGAGTTTTACGTCCAATTGCACCTATTTGGCTACAGACGAACACATGTTTAAGGAGCATTGACATACGTTTTTTTTTTAATTCTGTGCAATTATTTCATATCCCGCTGAATTTTTTTTGTGATGTTAGGTTCAGTGGAGTGGACAGCGCTCTAGGCATTATCTATGGTATTTTTTTTTTTAAATCTGACACCAACCGTAGTTCCATTTCGTTATTTAAATTAAATTCATTTCCGCATATAAACCTTTTTCTTCCATAATCCATTTTAGTTTGCGATATCAGCATCAGCAGGAAGCGTACGTTAACTAGTCATCTACCAACCAACCCATTCTGTAACAATCGCTCAAACATACTTCATTATATGTCTAATATATAATTGTCCAGTTGTAATCGTTGACAAGATAGTTTCATCCTTTAGGTTTCGTATCGACTTTAATGTCACAATGTGAAATGAATTAAACCATGAAGTCTACATCTGTAATAACTACTAACAAACTAACACGTATTGTTAATTACAGACAATTTACGATGTTAGATCTAGCTTTAGGTTACTGGCAGTAGTTGATACTTACGTCGTGTAACTTTGAGGAAAATCAAACGGCAAATAAGCAATTATCAGTGGCGTTTTTTAATCATTGGGGCGAGTATGGAGCGCATAATTAACTAGGGATATTTAAAGGGACATGTTCATCATCCATTTGCTCTGAGCCCCTTTGGCAATCCTATGGTCCCTAATCTATCTAAGAAACGCAACTATATAGGTTGTGTGCTTTCTTAGGATGTCATTCGGCTCTACCTTTGTCAATGTTCGAGACTAACATTATGACTCGGTCATTATAGGCAGCCATGTTGCCCTGTAAATGGGCGAGAAAAGACAACTCTTTTTCGGAGATAGATTTTGATTGGCTGATTTTAACGATCGAGAAGATAACACTCTCTGAAGAATGATTTTGGTCGTATATGTATAGTATAAATAAAGAAACCAAGTATTAACGATCCGAACCGGAAAACGAAACTCGAAATCCAAAAGGACATTTTGACGAAACATAGGTAACAGCTTAAGATCTTTTCACATAAGGAATTATATCAATCATACATGAGTACGAGATTATCTAGCATGAAGTTGATACGAGTGCTTTTAAAGTTGTAATGGATGCATTTGGTCTTAAGACAGCATTTTAAATCCGTCTTATATTTGTAGCTCTAACTCTGTAATTTTCAACTTTGATTGAAAACAAACATGTTTCAAGATTTAGAGAATTCATGTTCTATTTCCAGTAACTTTATCTCTGTAATTTCTCTCAAATCTACACACAATTATCTAATCAGGGTGCGTGCAGTTTCATTTCTTCAAGGATAATCGTTTAAGACTTGCCTTTCCAGTCTTTCTTATACAATTAGTACTAGCGAGAAGTCTGGATGATCGTGACAAAATGATTCCTTTAAGAAACGGAAGTGGTTGAGGGAACCGGAAACGAGAGTCTTAAAGACGTGAATACAAATAGCGTTAATGATTGGATGAAAAGATGTCATTAAAGTGATTATAAAGACAAGGTTTTTGATTTTGCTGTAAATGAAAGTCTAGTCTAGAAGCCCCGTTGCGTTAAAAGGTTAAGCGAATCACTCGCTGTGATTTTACATTAAGAAATGTGTTAAAGATAGATATGTAGAAACGATCGGAGATCCACTCGTATCAACTTCGGAACTAGACTAGCGTTCAATATAACCTCGTATACTATACAGTAGTCGCCATATTGAATAAATTATAGTTCAACCAATCACAAACATTCTTCAGAGAGAGTTGTCTTCTTTCGAGATTAAAATAGCCAATCAAAACCAATCTCTGAACAAGAGTTATCCTCCCTTGTCTATTTACCAGGCAAGATGGCCGCCCATCATATTCGAGTCATTATATAGTCTCCAACAAAATCACGAAGGTTGCCAATCTGAGTACGGTACTTTAGATACTCTTATCTGGCAGGGCTTCCATTTCTGTATCCTCTTTTCTTTCTCCCTTTCTTAATCACCTGTTTTTCTCAACCAATCTTCTTTACAACCAACCCCTTTTGTATTATTTCTCCTCTTCTTTCTCTTCCCTTTCTCTTCTTTTCCCTTTAAACACCCATTACTCTTTATTCTTCCTTCCCCTTTTCCCTCAATTCTCTTTCCTTCCTCCTCCAACACTTCTCAGACCCCCCCCCCTCTATCCCCTCCCAAGTCTGCCTCTACGGACTCTCTTCTCAACCAAACAACAAATTCAACATCAACACCAATTCCATTCCCATTCTCTCTCTCTCTTCCCCAACCCCAGATTCTCTTCTCCAAAACACCCCCACAATATAGCCTACCCACATCTTACCCTTCCCAACATTTCGCTATCAACACCAATTCCATTATATTTGATATCTAGTGATAATTTAACATATATATATATTGAAGGATGTGAAATTTTATTGTCGATAAACCCTCGCCATATTGTTAAAATGTTCAATTTCTATATCTTATCATTCGTTACTTACTGGAGCGAACGAGACATTTTTCTATTTTTTATTTCCTCGCGAACATTTTGTTGGCTTTGAACCTTGGTATGAAATATCGCATTTGCCGCGAACTGTCAAAAACTTTCCCATTTGTATTCCAAATTTAGGACCACGACGTTCTTCCATTTCAAAAACATAAATCAGAACTAGTTTAAAATAAATTTCTTCTTAAGACGATAAGTGAGCAATTTTATGTTTAGAATTTTTGATCGAAATAAACTTGAACGTAAAAATCTTTTCAAAGCGGCACCCCAAACACAAGACAGCGCCAAATTTGATTTATTTGGTGCGTCCAGTTAGTAATTGTCTGAGTGGGGGACAGAGCTATTCATAGTGTGAACCACTCCTACTCCTACCCCCGGGGAATATCTAACTAACCCCCTGGGAGAGCCCTTAGAAAATTATCGCTATGCCTCTGTAGACACATAACAAAAGAAGAAGAAAATATATCTAAAGTTTATACGTCTATCCTTTGACATTCTTTAAAACACGAGACGTTTTCTATTTGAATATCATTCCAAGCTTCACACGAATACAGGAGAATAATTCCTATTATGTTTGACAGAAAGAATAGATATCTTTCTTCTTAATGGCTTCTCAATTTAATTCGTTTTCTGTTTAACCAAGCACACTAAAACATATCGATAGCGTTTTCGTCTTAAAGTCGACATAAAAACCGTCGTGCTTTACAGTTGAACAAGTATAAATTGTTATGTCGCGAAATGCCTCCATAAAATCGACCTAATGGCCATTTTACTTAATATGATACGATGCCAATATGTAAAGGAATTAGTATAAGCACTTGAATAACGGGAGTAATGACGTCACGAAAGAACTTGCATTACATGAAATGGAGTTTTGCGTCCTTCTTTCTGTATTTATTGAGTTTAATATGGACATATGGAAATGGTTCCATAATAATGAAAGCAGTATGTAAAAGAATATAAGTGTAAGCACTTGAATAACGGGAGTAATGACGTCACTAAAGAAATGACGTCATATGAAATGGAGTGTTGCGTCCTTTCTGCACTTATTGAGCTAATATGCACTGTTATTCACGAAATGCTTCCATAAAATTTAAGGCAATACGTATAGGAATTAGTATAAGCACTTGAATAACGGGAGTAATGACGTGACGAAAGAATTGGTGGGACATAAAATGGAGTTTTGCGTCCTATTTTCTCAACTTAAACGGACAAAAATCCTTTCTATCAGCTGTTCCTTGACCAAACCTTTTGGAATTGATCTGTGTATGAAAATGACGTCATCTGAAGATTCAAGCACTCTAACGATTTGCACTCCAACCTCCCCTCAAACCTATAGATCTTATAAATTAGCATCAAAAACAATAACGTTGAAGTACCTAGATCAATTAAGAATCGATTCCAGACAAAATACAAATTGAAGAGGAATTCCACCATAATTTGCTTCAGTCTTTTTATGTTATTTTGTGCCCTCGAGCACATATTTTTATATGGTATTTGATAACTAAATGTTTTATTTGCCTTTCGGATTCCATCCTTTGGAAGAGGTAGTCTGATTTTTTATAAGGTTGAAAAAGTTGGGGTTTCAAATTCATGAAAACATTTAAGGGTTCTGACATCTGTCGGCCAAATATAGGGTGGGCTTGAGCCGGGGAGCACCCCCCTCCCCCCCTTTCCATCCATTGTATCCGCCCATGCGTGGTGTATGCAAAAATCGAAATTTGCGAGTAGAAAAATTGTGAAATTGAACTAGGAATTCAATATAAGTTACCTGTAGCGCCTTTTATTTTTCTGAAACTAAATTGGGACTAAAATTGTGGCAACATTTTTAATATTTCTTCAAATTCAATGTTATCCTTAGCGCCTTTTATTTTTCTGGTACTAAATTGGAACTGGGAATTGAGGACGGACTATTATCGAATCATATAATTAAGTAGATTGTTACCTTAAGGCCACTTTGCGTGTAATAGAAATAAGAAATCCCTCAAGGATAAACCACAAATATACGAGTCGAATAATTGAATCTATTCAATGGAATGAAAAGAAACAGTTTTGGTCAATTGATCGTTAAATGGCCATTCCACTAAACTCAGAGTCTTGGTAAATAAAGAACTGAGTGAAAAGAAAGCGATCGTATTTGCTACCATTGAACTCTGTAAAGGGTTTGAATGGACTAAATGAATACAACTTATAATATTCTCATCATATTTTAGAGGGAAATCGATTTGATGATTCTGATGCTTTTACAATGTGTTATTCATTCGATCAGTAGCGGATTTTGGAATTGTTTGGCCGTAGGTTAACGAACGGTAGAGGATCTAGTCCGCCTTCTCAAATGGCGGCCCGCAGGACAATCCGACCCGCGACGCCCTTGGGAATGTCTCCTCAACAGTGACCTTTACCGTTATTTAAAATGCTCTACTCGCTATGCTAGCTAAGTTCTCTTTGGCCCTTATATTTTTTTACATAAATGCATTTGACCCTTTACAAAAATTAGTTTTTGCCTTCAGGGAGGGGGTGGGGTGCCATTTGCTAAGAGAGATTTGAACTGTAGGGCTAGGGTTGTACGAGACTTGTTGACTCTATGCCCAGTCTCTGATAGCTATTTGGACAGATAAATCTGGGGGAGTTAAAAAAATTAAGCCACAAAAATTAGGGATTTCAAGACTAAATGCTGATTCGTCAAACGAATAGTGAACGTTCCCTTTAATGTCGATGGAACTGAACTCTGTAAAATATAGGCTCTGATTTTAATACATTTTTTACTATTAGCATAACGCCATTACGTTAATAGCACAAAGGAAACGAAACAAAATTGTTTAAAATAACAGAATAATGACCTCGGGTTATCATACTGGGGTTATTATTTATATTTCAATGATTAAAGACAAGCCGAGGGATATGATGCATTCGGCTCAACCTTCGTCATTGTTCCAGACTATATAATGACTGCCATAATAAGCGGCCATCTTGCCTGGTATTTGGGCAGGAAAAGACAACTCTTGTTTCAAGGTTGATTTGGATTGGAAGTTTTTTCCGCGAAAGATGACAATACATTCTGAAGAATAATTGTGATTGGTTGAACTATAATTTATTCAACTACCGTACAGTATACGAGGTTATCTAGTCAGTCTAGTTCGGAAGTTGATACGAGTGGTATATGATGGTCACAGTAAAAGATTCCCTCTATTACATCTCAGTGTATTTATCCATTAGATTTTATCTCTAGCTTTGATCTTTGCTCTGATCTTAACAGAGTTTTTAAAATAAACTTCTTAACTCTTTTAAAGGAATACTACCTCTTAGAATGAACAAAAAAGCAAAATATACTCAAACTATGTGAATAAGAGTATATATTCATCAGTGAACTTATCTGGTGTCATAATTATACAGAATACCTGTATAATCTCATAAAACTAAAAGTTTGAGCGTGTGTTTAAATTTACAAAAAAAAACAATAGAAATGAGAACTTGCAAGCTTAATTGTGATTGGTTGGGTTCAAAATCACGTGACATGAATATTTATTATTCAGTCTAAAACACGGTAGAACAAATTTCACAATTTTGGGGGTTTGGAAAAAACGGCAGCCACATGTAATCCTTTCAAAAATTGCCTTTGAATTCCATTATTGTGTAACCAAAATGATATTATGCATTATCAAAATCAACCAAATGGAAAATAAAGCGACAAGAAAAGAAAAAGACAGGATATTGGTGTCTAACTTAAGTAGACATGGATATTAAGTCCTTTATATACTTCATGTTAACGATTTTCTTGGTAATTTTGAAGAACAATTTCCTGCATCAGCCTCAAATAGACCGGTGGAACTCGATAGGTTTGGAGCGGAAATTGTACAGTGATTGAGTTTCCATGCCGTGGAGGTCAGGACACTCTGCACATTAAATGTATCCCTCTCTACAGCAGACATTCTCAAATGCCGACCCGCGGGCCAAATTCGGTCAGCGACGCTCTTTAGAATGACCCCCTTTATTTCTGCACCACAACCATTGAGAATGAGTTTTGCGCAATTTGAAATCTTAAAACGCTGCCTATGACAAAATTTCCCTTATTCCCGAATCCACACTGCATGGCGTTTGATTATCACAATCTGGTGCGGAAAACTATTTCATTTCGTTTTTAATTTGATTGTCGCATCATCTAAGCTATATCATTTTTTAATAGCCACGAAAATTCTCTAGGGGGTACCGCAGACAATATACGACTAAGCTGGAATAAATCCGTCCCCACGAGGGAGTCGCTATCGACGCTCATTAGACAAACTGAGAAGATAACATTAAAAATCTGATATTTGAATAAACTTGTAGACGACGCGCGGATTATGAATTATAAATGAAAGACGTTCCCTTGTGTCCATCTTCACATTGTCAAGGTATAACAAGCTGCGTCTGGGGTGCCAAAGTATAGAATGATTTCGTATTCCTTGATATTGTGACGATGCTTTGTGTCATATCCAAAGGGGAGTGGGGGGGGGGGGGGGAGATATGTCCCCCACCCTTTTTAACTCAGAAAGGGGTGAGGGGTGGGCGCGAAATATCTTTCAGAATGCACCGATCCACGCCCTTGGTAATATCTCAGAGTATTCATTATATATAGTATTTTGCGAAATAATCATAATTGATAATAAAATCAAATTTCGGAATCTTTCCTCACATCAATTTCTCAAAAAGGACTTTGTCAAGTGAGCTATATTACCCTGTTTCAGTAATTCAATGAAATAAACTTACCACACCAGGAGTACAAGACCACCTTCTTTTCTAAATTCATCGGAGGAGAATAGCAGGACGTACTACTCAATTTCATTTCATTCCTAAGTTCACCCAATTCCAGTTCTAAAGTTTAATAAATCACTAAATAGTTAAAGTATTCACGCCACATAAGCATATGAATTGTTTACAAATAACAAACATCCCATTACGTGATGCAATATACTACTGAAGTATGGTGGGGCGTTTGAAACGCACGTGCTTTGCGTGCTCATGCAAGAGGCGTATTTGTCGACCAATTTGAGTTGGTTTTGTATTGCTAGTGCGATTTGATGTAGTTTTGTTAAAATTAGCAGTGGTCTACAAAATGTAATGATTAGCCTTAGCTGATGCTTACTGGCTCACAAATACACAAAAAGCTAATCTATAAAATCAAATCGGTCGACAAAAACGCCTTTAGACTTAATTTTAAAAGGATTGTAAAGCGTTTTTTTATATTGTGTATCGGGATCAGGGACACCGATACCGATAGCATCAATTTGCACCATTCTTATTGTCAGATAATGCGTTTGAAGAATCAAAATCGATCAGATGAAAATCAGAGTAGGAAGCTCCTCTATATTGATATTGCCAACTCTAACCCGAAATATCTTTCAGAATGCACCAAATTGATGCCATATTCAGGGTTTTTTTTTCTCTCGAGGGCGAGGACCTTTCGTTGTGGGCTTGCGGTTGCGGCGCTCCGCGAGTACTTCGAAAAACAAACCACCCTGTTTCATCCCCACCAAAATTTCGGACAAATTGCAAACCTTTGATGGACTAGGCCCGTTCGACTCAACTCTTCTAAATTCGTCAATGTTATAACTCGTCCATGATAAGCGGCCATCTTGTCTAGTTAATGGGTAAGGGCAGATAACTCTTTCTAGATAATAATTGTTGTATACGAGGTTATCCAGCCACTAGTCTAGTTCTAAAGTTGATACCAATGAATATAGTGCAGTATAGGCCCTGGCCTTCTCAGTAATTTTTGTAAAGGGCCAAATGCATGTTATGAAAAAAATATTAGGGCCAAATAGAGCTTAACTAGCATAGCGTTTTAGTGGAAGTGGTCACTCATGAGAGAGGGGCCACTATTGAGGGCCTCGCGGGCCGCCATTTGAGAAGGCCTGGTATAAGCCAACATGAACTTGTTTAAGAAATGAAACAACAGAGAGCAGTTTTGAATATTTTATTGTATGCTATATACATCTATATACAGTAAAGTTTAAACATTCCTGTTTTTAACAAGACTTCATCACCTCACATTGCTGTTAATTTAACCTGGGGGGTATTGAGAGGGACGGGGAGGGGGTGCACGGTGCAATTATGCCTACCTTCCGCCTCTGCCGAAAATTTAGCTCTCTATTCACTTAAAAATTGTAAAATTTTAGCATTTCATGGCAACAGGCAGCCAATGCCACTGTAACTTTCAACATAATGTAAAAGCATAGCCCTAGGAGACAGGGGGGCAGGGAGTTGGGCAAACATTATTAAAATTCGGGAAAGTCGGTCTTACCGAGTTGTGGGCTCCTACCGCTATGTGTAAAAGCATTTACATTTGCTGAAAATGGCTTTTATCTGCTAAAAGATTTTTCAAGTTAAAAGTAACAGCATTATGAGTGACTCTTTTTACATAATTTACATTAAATATATACACACACAGATCTTCAAAAACTATTGGTTTTTTAACAAATCACACACAAAAACAGGCCCAAGTTTCTCAAAAATCTTACGATAAATTTTGTCTTAAGTCTGGC
This sequence comes from Lottia scabra, assembly GCA_029955415.1. Taxonomy (NCBI): domain Eukaryota; kingdom Metazoa; phylum Mollusca; class Gastropoda; family Lottiidae; genus Lottia; species Lottia scabra. Next base: position 991,538 of record JARJEI010000014.1, on the reverse strand, counting down.
ATTTTGCAATGAATATTTCACACTTAAGATAATTTTTAATTGTAAGATTTTTGAGAAACAGATCCCTGCCCAACAAGCACCAAGACAATTTGATATGATAATGTAATGAGATTACAGGGTCTATTTTTATAAAACGGTGGCATTTGTAAGGGGGTAGACCTTAAATTTATGTAAATAGCCTCTAGAAATACTAAAACTAAACAAAAATCACACAATACCTTCAATTATATCCCTACCCAAATAATTTATCTTTCATTTTCTGTATATGTGTTTTCTATATAAGGCATAGTGTTACTAAAAGATGAACACTATTACTGATTAGCTTTGCTAAAAAAATTCCAGGTTCTCAGACTAAAATTTGATTGGTCGAATGGATAGTGAACATATCCCTTTAAATCCTAAGAAAGCACTTTCTCTGCTAATGAAAATGTTTTAGCAAATTTAATGGCACCAATTTTTGATTCATAAAAGAAACTTAACATTTGATTTTCTTCTCAAATTTTGACAATAATTTTTAATTTATCTTAAAAAAAAAACAAAATTACTTACATTAACTGTTACCAATAAAATCTTTCATCCCACAACCTTTTTCATTCATTCAATCGTCTATCCATTCATTCATTCATTCACACACAGATTGCTTATAAAAGTTTTCCCCACAATCCTATTCATTCATTCTTTCATTCATTAATTGCCACCTTTACTCAAATTTTCATTCATTCAATCATTTATTCATTCTTTCACTCACTCCTCCAACCAGTCACCCACTAACTCATTCATTCATTCATTGCTTCCTTCACTCATTCATTCATTCATTCTAGAAAATAAATTATAAGGACATGTTCCTGCCCTCAATACTAATACCAACAGCTTTCTGTGTTTTGGAATGTTTTTTACGATCAGCAAACGCTCTCTTGTGTTTCTCATATTTGTTGATTTTCTTTTTAGATGCCTAAAAATAAAAAATACTTTAAAATTTAAAAAAAATGGATCAATTAAACTGCAACTAAATGGACAATATTTTAAATCAAAAGTTGATTGGATTACTAAAGACAAGCCATGTCATGTAGTGTGCAATGAGGGAAATTTTGCTGGGACATCAACATTATCCTACTCTTATTTTCAATTTCCAACTGTCGAGGGATCCTTAACATGCACAGCCTGTAGCACACAGGACCTGGATTTAATGTCCTATCAGAACGACTAGACGCTTTTTCCATGTCAGCCCCTCCGACCTACATCACTGACAAGGGGTGAAACAGGTTAAAAAATCTGAAAGTATTATCTCGACCCATGTGAGAATTGAACCCAAGACCTTCAGCCTCCCACTCTCTGAGTCACTGTGGACCCCATCTGGGATTTGTAAGTGTACACTCAAACTAAGCCACCATTTTTCTTACCTTAGAGGCGATGTATTCCATCTCATTATGTGGTCTGTTGACGTAATCTTTATTTGACGGGGCTGGAACTCGGGCTCTCATTATAAAGCCTGGGTCACCAGGTCTCACAGCACTGGAAAATATAATATCAAGCATTAAAGGGAGACAAACAGCTTAATATTTCCTTTGCCAACTGCTCAGAGCTCAATCCCAAAAACTAGGACTCTTCAATGTATACCTGCTTAAAGGTAAAGATGAGGTAGAATGGTGGGAAAGTCACTACTGGAAGTTAATATTGATATCTCACTGTCAGTGATGTCATAAATCGCATTAGTTTTAGTGGAATTGCAAGAACCACAGACGTCAGAATGGAAATTGGAATGGCGCAAATTAATACTATCAGTGTCTCCGATACACATACAAAGTTTAGAAATACGCTTTACAATCCCTTTTCAGGATATGAAAAGCAAACAGTTAAAACTAAGTGAAAACTTACCCCTCAGTGCCGGCCATGGCTTTCTCCATATCTTTTCTCACTTCTTCACCTTCAGTACTGTAATATTAGAGATCATATAGTAGGGGAGAGAAATCTCTTCAAACTTTTTACTTCATTTATGTGAACATGAGTCAAAAAATTTCATTTGCATGTTTTCCACACAAATTAAAATCATGCCCTGAAATTTCTACTTTTCTGCACCCAATTGAGCTAAAGAGATGCCATGCAGTGTGCAATGAGGGATCTTTTGTAAGGAAAGCTACATAAATCTTCTTTGGTTCAATTTCCCACTGTCAAGGGATCTAAACCTGTGCACAGCCTGTAGCAAACAGAGCCTTAGTTTATTGTCCCATCTGAATGACAAGACACTCTTTTCATGTCAGCCCTTCAAATCTGCATATCGAGTTGAAAAATCTGAGTGAATTAATTCGTCCATGCCAAAATCGAACTCTGGACCCTTAGCTCCAATTTAGCAAGTAAGCACTTAACTCACTAAACACTCACAGCTCAGGAGCCTTATTCTCGAAAACTTAACTTAAATAAAATTCAGATTTTAAGAAATAGAGTAATCTGATTGGATAATAAAGCTAAATTTAATATTGATTTTAGTGAAGTTATGTTTTCGAGAATAAGGCCCCTGGTTGAAAGCAAAGTAAATATGTCAGGCCTACAAACCTAAGTCTTTGTTTCTTTGGAAGTAATTCATAATCTCTCTGTGCTCTCTCTTCTTTGGTTAAATTTTTAAAATTACACGTAAGGTTGAAAATAGGTCGGGACCACTCATCTACAATAGGAAAAGGAAGTTGAAGGACAAATTTTAAAGTCAAGGGAAACTAATGAAATAAAATTGAGTTTTACATCTTATTTTCAGCAACTGATTGAGGAAGCCATGCAGTGTGCAATGAGGAAAATTTTGCAACTAAAGCAGCATTAGATTCCCCTTTTATCAATTTCCAACTTTATATGCACAACCTGTAGCACACAAGCCCTCAGTTTATTGTCCCATCTGAACAACTAGAAGATTTCTCCATGTCAGCCCCTCCGACTTGCATCCCTATCCGGGAAACAGAGTTGAAAAATTATCAAAATATTATCTTGACCTTAGAAGAATGAAGCCTGTACCTTCAGGCTAGCAAGCAAGTGTCTATAACCCTGATCCATCTGATCTTTTAAAATGGATGCCAGAAGTATAGAAATTTTAGGATAATATTTGACTTACTGATGATTTTTCCAGCTAATTCTCTGTTTTTCCGTGATTCTTTGGGATGTTTATAAAGATACATGACTGCTTTACCAATTCCACTCGATTTTAAACTTTCAGGATTACTTGGAGGGAACTACAAAAACAAAACAAGTTGATAGAAAAATTTCTGCAAAAGCTGTCAGTCAACCTAAGTTCATACTACTCTTTGACCAAGCTCATTTTATCAACCCACTCTGTTTGAATCTCCCAAAACTTCTGTGTGGCTTTGTTGGTGCAGTTTGCAGTCTTTTAAACAGTCTAAATAAGCATTTCTTGTATAGTTTGTATCACAAGTAACCCTATTTTAACAAACTATAGCCTACCTGTGGAGTGTGGAATGAGGGAAATTTTGAACAGCTTACCTGAGATAATATAAGTAACAAACTTTCTCGTATCATGAGATGGGGTAAACTTTTATCTGGTAGAGGAGCCAACCATTCCTAAAAATATTAATACAGTGGATTAGTTATTTTCATTGGTTATAACATTCAACTCAACCTTCCTGCCCGGAAAACTTGTTTGGAGATTGTTTTTGATTGGCTATTTTTTCTGCGAAAGAAGAAGACTACTTTCTCTGAAGATCGATTGTGATTGACTGAACTATAATTTATTAAATATGTCGACTATCGTATAAAATACAAGTTATCTAGTCCCTAGTCAAGTTCTGAAGTAGATACGAGTGGGGCTATTACTGATTAAAAATCCTGTTCCTGAGACTAAGATGTATGTCGAATATGCCCCTTTAATGTTACTGGGACAGAATAAATAGCCCTCAGATTTGCTTCCCAATTTTCTAAAACTCACAATCATTATGGGCTAGGGCTACAGAATGAAATATAGTTTTACATCCTACTATTCTTTATACCTGATAAGGTGATAGAAATATAAATAACTTACTGTAATGGCTGATAAGATTCCAGCATCTAAAAACGCCGTGTGTAAATCTGACCTTAAAAAAAGTAATAAAAACTTAAAATGACCTGGAAGTTTACATCCCCTTTTCCCACGGTTCATTATTCTTTTGAACCTCTTTTATTTTTGTTTTAAATCCTTCTTGTGTATGTTTAATTAAGTGGACTCTTCTAACAGGATAAAATGTCGAAAACCCAGATGCAGAGTGCGATCAAGTTTCACTTACTTTTTCAACTGAGATAAAATAAAGGGGAGGATTTTGATTTTTTTGGTTGCTGCTTGACGTTTGTTGTTCAGTCCACGATCCTCCTGAAAATTAACGAAAAGAAAAAGATCATCGATTGTGTCCGTCAGAAAATTGGAATGGCGCAATTGATGCAATCAGTGTCACTAATACACATACAAAGTTTAGAAAACCTCTTTACTATCCCTTTAAATAAGGCGATAGAATTCCTTTAAGGGTAGGATACCCCAGACCTTATACCAATAAATTCTAAATTTTCAAAAGTCACAGGCCATAATTTTAAGAGCAGAACTCAAGCTCCATGAGAAAACGCAAACAAAACTCTTACCTCTGCAGCTATCTTCATATTTTTAATCATATCAAAAACTAGGTCATCATTGTCGTTAATTAGGTCACAATCTTTTCTCTTTCTGCGTTGTCTAGCTTTCTCTTCTCGTGTTCTTTCTAACATACGATCAAAATCAGACACAAAATTACTGGAAAAAGAATAAATTGAAAATGAAATAAATTTTATGTCCTACTTTTCTACATCAGATTTGGTTTATTAAAACATGAAGCACTATGTAATGTGCATTGGGAAACATCAAAGTCAAGAGGTTTGGCCAAGGACCAGCTGGGAGAAAGGATCCGCAAGGATAAGTTGTTATACTTGTAAAATATAGATGTTTCTTTCTTTCTTGTTTTCATGCACTTACTTTTCTTCTCCTTTTCTATCGTCTATAACTCCCTCATCAGAATCAGAATCCTGGGCCGGTGCTGGTGGTACCTCTAGAACCTGACCACTAGCGCCCTCTCCTTCATCATCAGATAGTACTGCTGTAATATTTATAATAGCAAAATAACTCAACGAACAATAGTGATAGCTATCCTAATACGTCCACTATAGACCTTATTCATGTCGGCCATCTTGGATCCATATCTTTTCACAGCAGTGAAATCAACACCTTGAGGTCTTCTTAAATTTCAAACGGTTAAAATCGGAATTAATTACATTATTAATCTAATTACAAGATAAAGTTACGTCAATTATTTTACCTGATTTTTTCTTCTTTGGTGTTCCTTCTACATCAGCTTCTCCAAAACCCTGTAATGTATCAATTGTATTAATAAAATCCGTACAAGCAAAACAATTCCGTTAATCAAAAATCTCGTCCAGAGCATGACAAAATCGGGTACAATAATCATATAGAAGTGGACTTCCCATACGAGAAGTACCATCAGGTGTTTAGCTGTTAGTATTCTAGCAGATTTTCTTGGTTTATAAGTCAAAAATTTTGCCCTAGGTATACATTTTCAGTCATGTAACTTAATCAAAAGTTGAAGCATTCTTTTTTTTAAAGCAAAACCCGAGAAAAAAAAAGAAACTCACTTCAAATTCTTCATCTTCGTCATCCGACCCGAAAATATCTGCGATTAATTTATCTTCCTTCCTGTAAACAACAACAAAATTTTAAACATGAGGATTACAAACATCAGAAATGGACAGAATGCTATCTTATGTTGACAATTTTTCTTTCAAGGCTTCGAGTTTCTAATTGGACCAAGAAGCAAAGATTGAGAAACTCTGTATAAGCATGCAAGACTCTAGAAAAAAATATTAAATCACTTACTCTCCTTTTTCACTGCCTTCGTCATCACTTATAACATGAGCTGTAATAAAAAAACAAATCAATATTACAGTGATCCTTATTAATAAGAACAGGCAAACACTGTGCAGTGTGCAATGAGGGAAATTTTGTAGCGGCAGCAGCATTAGCCTACTCTCTGTCAACTGTCAACCTTATGCACACAGGCCTCGGTTTATTGTCTCATCAAAACGACTAGATAATCTTTACATGTCAGATTATCCGACCTTTATCACTGACAGGGGGAAATCAGGTTAAAATATTCTTGACCCATGCAGGGATTGAACCCTGGGCCTTCAGGTTAGAAGACTAAAAGGAAGTGAGGCCACTTAACTAATGGGGACTCAATTTCTTTTCCTGTTCATGCGATAGAGCCCATATGTTTAGAGACACAAACGATGTTTTTATTCTACTAATCATTCAAACATGAGTTACCTTTTCTTTTCTTTGCGACGGGAGCTTCATTATCGGTTTCGTTCACCTTGTCACTGAAAAGACGAAGAATTAAAATGAAGTGACATTTCTTAACATTTTATTTTTATACCCTTCAAATATCAAATGAAATTGAGTTCTTTGTCCTATTTTCTACAAAAGTTTAGACTCATATTGATATACAAATGTCATGCAGTGTGCAATGAGAGAAATTTTGTTTGCAGCACATTGGACCACAATGACCATGTCAGATGCTGACAGGGGAAAACTGGCCTTTTCCGATATCAAGATGGTCAATTTGTGAAATACTGTAAAATCTGCTTTGTTTACAAATTTATTATCTCAAGCTTACTCATCATTTTCTTTGTCTGACCCACTCATTGATGACCTTCGAACTTTGGCAACGGATGGTGACCTTGAACGACTTCTTGACCTTGACCTACTGGAACGTCTACTTCCTGCTCTAGACCCAGAACCACTCCTACTTCTGGCACGTGATCCACTCCTGCTTCTTGACCTTGAACCTGATCGTGACCTTGCTGGTGACCCTGAGCGTGACCTTGCTGGTGACCCAGATCTTGACCTAGATCCAGACCTTGACCTTGCTGAACCAGATCTTGATCCAGACCGTGAACGTGACCTTGAACCAGATCTTGACCTTGGACTTCCAGACCTTGACCTTGGTGAACCCGATCTTGATCTGGCTGGTGATCCTGATCGAGATCTACTCCTGGAAGCTCTCGATGCCGGAGAACCAGATCTACTCCTGCTTCCTCTACGAGACCCGGAGCCACTTCTGTGAGATCCAGCTGGTGATCCTGGTGTGCCTAACGGTGAGCAGGGTCCGGGACCTTGTGGTGAATTGGAACGACTTCTACTTCCAGCGGAACCTGCAGGAGATCCTGGAGCACTAGGTGGAGAACCAGGGCCAGGTCCCATCGGTGAGGCAGAGCGACTGCGGACTGATCCTGCAGGTGACTGTGATCTACTTCTAGGAGGTGATCCAGGTGGACTTCCTCCTTCACTTCCTGCAGGTGTTGGTGGACTTCCCATTGGCGCCGCTGGACTGTCAGCATCAAAATCATCCCCATCATTATCAACTTCGTGTTCCACAACTTCTCTTTCAACTTCTTCCTCTTCCTCTTCTTCGTGGAATTCTTCCCTGACAACCTACAGACATGAAATAAAATTTGATGCCCAAAACACAGTCCCTAAATTCAATCTAATCCATCTGGGCAATTCAAAATGAAAATTTAGGTGTAAAAAGTATCAGGTAAGACTGTGCTTTCAAAGCCACTTTTAATGGACACGAAAAATCGAAAATTTGCGTTTCAGAATTTTTTGTAACCAAAGTAAGCTTATACATCATTTTAATACTTTTCTAGAATATAATTTGTAGTCTACCTCTCCTCCCCATCGACGAAATCTACCCTGCCAACCTCGTATCTAAACACCGTAGACATAATACCCCCAAATCAAGTCAAAATGACCCATATTAAAAAATTTTCTAGATCATGATTTGTAGCTCACCTCTCCTCCATCATTAACGTAATCCCCATCATCATCCTCGTCTCTGGTCGCCATATCAACATCTTCTGATCTTTCCGCTACAGAGTCAATCAGTCCACCAGGGGTCGCCGGTTTATCTTGATTCTCCAGCTCGTTCTCATTCTCGTCCTGAACGGGTGTACTCCCACCACTTCCTAAAAACAGAACGAATAAAATGGATTTTAACATCCTACTTTTTGTAATTGACACAAGTTTTTATTTCTACAATACTCAATAGGCCTACACATCATTTTTACAGAAAAAATGGCTTATGCACTGGAACTTAAATTCACAGACAAAATTTTGCATAGGAGTTATAGATAGACAGTCTCATCCTTAGCCTTAAAGCAGAGACATGCAAACATATTAAACATTTGTGAAATGATAAAACATTTTTAATTTTTCTAGCTTGCTGTGAATAAATAGCCAAAAAAGTAACCAGCTTTTAAGTTTTTTGTTGTTGTCAAATTTGTAGTTTGTTTACGTTTTGATTAAGAGAAAATCTGATTAAATTTCTATCTTCCACGAGCCATCTTTGGAAATTAATCGATTAAAACTTTAGTATAGTTACCTCCATCGTCGAAATCCATTTTGAATCTGTATTTATCAGCAAATTTAAACAAAAAATTGATAAAAAGTATGAAATAAATCTTATCACGTTTTATTTTTCCGTAAAGCTTCCTTTTTCGCCATCTAGCGGTCAAGAGGAGATAACTCTCATAATTTGACTTGGTTATGTCCCTTTACAGTAAACCTTTCAGACAAAGGGCACATTACTATTAGTGATAGCTGTTGTAAACCCCTTCTATAAAGGCCAAAAATGTTTCAAATTGACAAGCAAGACCATATTTGACATTGAGAATAGTAAGTTTTGTGAACTTTCGATCACTGATGTTAAAAAAAATTACTTTTTTAAGTTTTCGATTTTGCTCATCTCAAAAATTAAATTAATGCCACATACTATCCATCCATGCATTAAAAGCCTCCATTTTACAGTGGGCAGATAGGATTAAATGGGAGACAACTGTGAAGGGTTAAGACATTCAGTTCAACCTTTTCAAAAATTAACTAAACAATTTCATTGAAAATTAACAAGCTTTATATAATACATTTACAGAATAAAAAATAACAAGCTTTATAGAATACAAACATTTACAGCATAAAAATTAACAAGCTTTATATCATTTACAGCATAAAAATTAACAAGCTTTATAGAATACAAACATTTACAGCATATAGATTAACAAGCTTTATAATATACAAACATTTACAGCATATAGATTAACAAGCTTTATAATATACAAACATTTACAGCATATAGATTAACAAGCTTTATAATATACAAACATTTACAGCATATAGATTAACAAGCTTTATAGAATACAAACATTTACAGCATATAGATTAACAAGCTTTATAATATACAAACATTTACAGCATATAGATTAACAAGCTTTATAATATACAAACATTTACAGCATATAGATTAACAAGCTTTATAATATACAAACATTTACAGCATATAGATTAACAAAAAATTTTTATAAAACAAATTAATTATTCATTAAAAAAAAATTAATCTATTCATTAAACTAAGTAATCATTTATAAAACGAAGTTATTATTCATAACACAAAAGTACTTATATTTAAAACAAAGTAATTATTCATAAAAATAATTAATCATTTATAAAACACAAGAATTATCCATAAAACGAAGTAATCACCAATAAAACTAAGTGATCATTCATAAAACAAAGTAATTATTCATAAAACAAAGTAATTATACCCATTAAACAAAGTCATTCATAAAACAAAGTCATTATCCATTAAACAAAGTGATCATTCATAAACCAAAGTAATTATATCCATTAAACAAAGTCATTCATAAAACAAAGTAATTATATCCATTAAACAAAGTCATTTTTCATAAAACTAAGTCATTATTCATAAAACTAAGTCATTATTCATAAACAAAGTAATTATATCCATTAAACGAAGTCATTATTCATAAAACGAAGTAATAACTGTAAAAAATATTCAATTCATAGACATCTGATTTTCTACATTAACTCTTTTGGCGCCAATTAACGTTATAACGTCATAACGTCCCAGCGCCAAATTAATTTTTAATAAAACGGTATTATGACGCTATATGAGTCAAGAGAATTGTCGACAAACGTCGCCTATGGCGTTTTGACGTTATGTTTTTACCGGCGACTAAAGTCGCCTATGGCGCCGAAAGAGTTAAGGCCTAGCTACTATTGGGTTTTGGATTTATCAGATTAAACAGGTAATCGATTAGCAATATTGGCACGTATGACTTTATTATTGGTCAGTTGATGTGGATATCTATTTTGTTTATCCTTTGATATTTGTAAATCGTCTTTTCCTAATAACAATCTCACAACTTTAACATTATCGGCCATACACGCCTTGTGAAGTGGTGTGTGCAAAGACGAATTCATCATATTTATACCCAAACCTTTTGATATTAAAAATTCTACTACTCCAATGTTGCCAGGTGTTTGACAAGCAACATGGAGTGCAGTGTTACCATGGTGATCTTGAGTGGTAATCAAAGATGGCTGCCTTTCTGATAAAAATTTTACCATTGGCAAATTGTCATCAACTTTAGACGCCAAATGTAAAACAGTACATCCATTGCAGTCTTTTTCTAAAAGACAATATTTTTGAAATTTATTCGAAATTTCTATTAGCAATTCCACAATTTGAGTGTTGCCAGCCCCAGCTGCTGTATGTATTGGGGTTTGACCCGCTGCATTTCTTTTCAAAACTAAATTTGGAAAATCTGTTACCAACGAAGTCACATTATCAGCGTTGTCATAGCGACAACATGCTGCATGTAAACACGTATTGCCAGATTTATCAGTAACCTTGGCAACATCACCATTATTTTGTATTAAATATTCTATAATTTCTTTGTCTGACCCACTCCGATATGCTACATGAAGACTGGTACATCCGTGACTATCTGTGTGATTGACATTTTGCTCCTGGCGCTTGAGATAGTCCAGAATATCCAGTCTATTAAAAGCTACAGCAGTATGTATGATAGTACGATAACATTTTGTTGAATCCAAATCAATTTCTGAATTTTTAGAGTTTCTTCTTGGTATTAAAATGCGATCTTCAATTTCTGCTTTACAAAATCTAGTAATTTCATTTTCCTTTATTCGTTCCATCAACAATTCAAAATGTTCAAAATGGCCGACGACACATGTGGCAAATATAGCCTTCCTAAATAACAATGTTGGAAGTTTTAATTTTTTTTCTTTGATAGTCTTCAAAATACATTTCAGCAATTCTGGGGATTCGTGGAACACAGAAAGATAAAGAAAGTTTGATTCACATCCAGACATCAAATTTGAAACTATAGATTGGTCCTCCACTGTTTTCCATTCTTGTTCAAATTCCTCCATAAATTCGTCTGAATTCCATATTTCATGGATAACAACAGAAGCCACACGGTTACCTGTCAGAATTTCTTGAATAAAACGTTTAGCAATGTTACGTTTCTTATTTTCAATTGAAATTTCTCGCATATTAGTCATTTGTGCTATTACATCAACCAAAAAGCTAACTGGACAGTATTTGATTAAAAAGGCTTTATCAGTTTCTGTACATAACACAGCATATTGCATCATGTGATGACGAAAGACGTATTTTGGTGCAGATAAATTGGAACTTGCTCGAAAATCATCAGCTTCATTGTTTTGGATTTCCAGGTATGATCCTAAGAATTGATTTAAAATCTGTGGTAAATTTCCATGAATGCTTTGCCTTAAAAAATCATCAATTCCTCCATCCTTAACAGATAGATCAAAAACTTTGTGGAATGCCACTAAACGTAATACATAATATCCATCTGGCCATTTTTCTTTCAAATACTTTATATTGCCCACCAAGCAATCCAACGGCCAGCGAAAAAAATGAAGCACATTCCGATCGTACCTTTTAAAAACAATGAATTCTTCACAAGTATCCAAAAATATAGGATTTTCAAAACGCACTATTTTGTCAATATCCTCTTTCTGCAAAGAGCGGCCATTTTTTTCCACAAGTTCCAAAGTCTTTTCTAGAATTTCATGTTTTTCATCTTCACTTAATAAATGTTCCTCATCTTCTAAATTGGTTACATAATGTGCTAAATCAAATGTTACGCACCTGCTTAGGCTTTCTTTGTTTCGCTCAAATGAAAGGGGATCAATCATAAAAAGGGCTACTTCTAAGAATTCAAAAGTTGACAAATTTTTTATAATATGAGAAATTCTTTCGAATTCCATACCATAAGGTCCAAAGGCATCCTCCATTATTATAGAAAAAGGCTCTGTTTTCTTTCGACAAGTCTTCCAATCTTTTGGACTATTCAATTTAAATACATCAATTCTAGCACTGTATTTCTGGTAAAACCTCAAAGAAATTAATTTCTTAAAGGCTTCTGAAAAACCCACCAGAAACACTATTTTGTCAGTTTCTAGAACACTCTTCCATGCTTGTGTGCGAGAAATATCAAAATTAAAATCCAATTTCATTTTCTCCATCGCTTTATCCGTTTCTCCTAAAAAGATATACAAAAAATTGTCAACATGACTAAAATGAAAAAGGACTTATCAAAACTAAAAATTTTACCTTTAAATTTCTATGAATCCATAATTATCTGCTTTCGAAGTCAAGTTTTAGGAAGACTATGCTTCATATATAGAAAACACAAGATAAATGTTTGGTAGGGGTATAATTGAAGGGATTGTGTGATTTGTGTGCAGTTCTAGTATTTCTGGCGGCTATTTACATATATTCAAGGCCAAATTGAAAATGCTGAACATTCCCCTTTAAATGACACTAATATTTTCTTTTTTTTTAACCATTACGTTTAATGATATCTTTGTATTTGCACACTTACTTATTAAATAATCTGTTCCATCATTTGGTATACATTGTTGTTGAATCAAATTGTTAACATTTTGAATATTAACATTGGTTTGTTGAGCATTAGGAATAATATCATAGTTCAATGGCACCAGGCTACTGGCAGACTCTGAAAATAGTCATTAAGTCATCAGATAGACCTCAATATCAAATATATGGAAGGATCACTTTTCCAAATTCAGCTGTCAGCTACTATTTTGGTGTCTGTGTTATGCCAACTTCAATTTTTTTGTCAACAAAAGGTGCGCACAATACATGGGTAAATGAATTTTTCCTTGGGTAAAGAAGGGGTGCGCATTATACATGGGTGCACATTATATTCGGAAATATACAGTATATCAGGCCTTCTCAAAAAATTTTGTAAAGGGTCAAATGCATGTTATAAAAAAATATAAGGGCCACATAGAACTTATCGAGCAAAAAGGGTCACTCTTGAAGCTAGATTGGATTTGGCCTGCGGGCCGCCATTTGAGACACCAGAGCTTTATTTCCTTACAGGGTATGGCAAAATTAAGGTAATCTGAAGCCCCGACGGTAGTGACTGCTAAAACAATAGCCAGAAATATGATTCATAGATCAACGGATTATACACACTAAAGACTGCTATACCTAAGAGCAAAATTGGTGTGACTGTATATAAACTTACCAGAGCTATAACTGCACATGGAACTGGCAGATGAATATTCTGAATGTATTGAAGATACTTCGTCTTGTTTTAACTGATCAGTTCTGGATTTTAATGGCAAATTTGAGATTTCCAGATTCTCAGGGACCCGGTCAGAGTTTACAGCATTATCACCATACACAGAAAGTCTATCAGGAACTTCTCCAGTAAGGGAATTCAATGTGGAATATGGACAGGGAACAGAGCTGTCTAGGATTCTTTGCTGCAATGCCAGGTCCAACTGATCTTGGATCTCAGAACTGACTTGAAGTGAACCCAGTTCCTGAGACAATGTTTTCAAATTGCTTATGTTGTATTCAGAACCAGGATTGTCTTGGACGGTGCTTTCCCTGCCTGTAGATTTTGGTTCTTTAGATGCTTGGCTCACATTTCCTGATTTCTGGTAAATGTGAGCACCAGGGAACGAGGATTTTGGTTTTTCAGATGTTTTAGGTTTCCTACGAAATTTAATTCCACCAAGAGTTTGCACTGGGTACCAATCATCACATGACATTAATAATTCTGAAATACTATGCGCTTTTCCAGATTTCGTTTTGGGATGAGCACTAGAAATATCCTTTTCAGAGCTTTTCTGAGGGTCTGAGGATTTAGGCATCTCAAAACTTCTTTTGGAATTCCCTGACCTCTTTTGAAGATCAGCATTAGAAGTGTTCTTGACTATATTGTCCAAAGAGTATGACGGCATTGCTACCTTAGAACTTCCAGATTTCACTTGAAGAACACCACTAGAATCTTTCACGGGGCTTTCCCAAAAGTCTTCTGATGAAGGTACAACAAAAGCACCAGCCTTTGCCTTTTTATGAGGCCCAATGCTGGAATTTGACTCAGTATCTGAAAATTGCTGATCGTTTGAAAACTTTTGGGTCTTAGGTCTCACATTCTGGCTTAAAGGTGTCTTTTGGCTGTCATCTTGAGATGACATCATTGGATTGATGTCAGTCTCCGAGATTTTTGGTTTAGTTTGTTCTAGAAGATATCTAGTTTGACCTTTGCCACTGGAACCGAAACTTGGGATGTTCAAAGAGTCTGTAGCATCATACTCAACAGAAGCATTGGCTGTGGATTCTTTCCCACTCAATAATTGTTCATCAGCATTTTTATTCCACTGGGAGGCATTTTGTGTATGAATTTCAAAAAGGTTGGCCCCTGGGAATGAATTAGGTTCTGCGACAACTTTTTCATCAACAATGTTTTCATTCTGTGTTGTTTCTTGGTAGGCATTTTCTCTGTCGATTTCTGGAATGGATTTAGATGCTGAAGCTTTAGGTTCTGTTCTTTCCGTATTCTCCAGTTGTTCTATGAATCTATTTGCTATTATCTCCCTTGGAGAAGTTGGTTTAAAAGGTGGTATTAATGGTTTGCTTTGTCTCAGACCAAAATCAAATGACGACCTTGATGTTTCTGCTTGTTTGGGTTCTTGGTTTTTGGTTTCCAAGTCACTTTGCGATGAAACTTGTTGCCTAAATGTAGGTACTCGATTTAAGGTTCGAAAGCCTGGGTTTTTAGCATCAAAACTTTCCCCATGTACAATTCCATGACCAGAAGACCATATTGGAAGCTGACTGGATGATCTGTGTTGTACATCTGTTAAGATGTCTGGATGTTTAAAATATTCCTCAGTGGGTCCCTGATTATTTTGATCATCACTTACATCACTAATTGTGGTCTTTTCAAGACTTCGCCACAAATCTTCATACTCTGATGAATTTCCGACCTGAAATAATAAAAATCCGTGAAACAATTTTGTTAATCAATTATCTCTTCCAGAGCAAAATCGGGTGCAATAATTATATAACAGTGGACTTCCTATACGAGAAGTACCATCAGGTGTTTTGAAAAAAGTAAGCATGGTCTGCTTTGCGCGCGACACCCGCCACTGCTTAAAAATATCAGAAACCAAAATGTTTCACCTGGGTTTAAAGAGAAGGTCTTTCATTTTTAGGCTAGAATCTGATGAAATGTGTTCCTTAATGGGTGCACAGGAGAGTGCCTGGAGGTGGGTGGCCTGTGGGTGAGGGATTTGAAAAAATTCAAAAATCAAGAGACCTCACCCCCACCATCATACTTTCAAAGCTCCTTAGATTACGGCCCCTCCATTTTCAGATTCAGGTCTGAAGATGACAAAATCATTTGAAGAAGGCAGCTTACTTGTTTAGGGTCAGATTCTGTTAAACTGATATTGGACTTTGAGCTGTGGAAAATGTCTGAACTCTCATCAGAACTCGAATTGCTGTCAGAGTCATCATGACTCCAATATATAAATCCAACGCCATTTTTTCTTCGTGAACTCATATCAATCAGGAATCAAGCTTGGCCATTGTAAAGTTCCAGTTGATGTTGGGTCTACCTGAAACAAAGAGGACGGAAATATTTCAAAATAAAGTTGTTGATTTGTTCTGAAAATCTAGTCAAATCTTCTACCATGAGACCACCAATTATCGCATCTCATTCAACCCTAAATCATTTTTTATGAATTTAAATATTAGCCTAAGAAAGTTCTGAAAGTTTTAGATTGTCTTCGGGTTGATGAAGTTTTAGAAGAGGACAACTGTTCCAAATAAATTATTTTGAAATATGATTTACTGTCCAAAATGTTGGTCATATTCACTTGAAATTTCTAGGAGAGAGGGAAGGAAGGAAGGGAGGTAGGGAGGTGGATGTAAATTCCTTGGACCTGTCTGAGGACATTCATAATAATCATACACAAATTAGATGCAATTGAAAATTTTATTTTGAATTTAATTCAGAACTGTGGTCTAATTCCAACCCGCTATTATTAAACCTTAAAATAATTAATGCCTAGCACCGTTACCTAACAGTGTTCTTTTATCAGTTTTGCCTTGGTAGACGAGGGCAAGGAGCCATTTAAGGGCCCATACTTTTACTTGTCATTCGTCTCAAATGGCGCTGAATTGTTGTCACTAAGAATGATGAGGATACGGTTTAAAAGCGAGTCAGTGGTCAGAGATGCGAGGACTAGCGTTAAATATTATCGTAGTCAAGCTTCGCGCTTTTTATTAGTCTACAGTTCTTAAGCCTACGGACTGGTCAAACTTCTTACTTGGTCAGTTGGTGGAAAGTGGAATTTCCCATGATCTATAAATAGATATATCACGTGATAACATTGGGACATTTCGTCACAAATCATGTCAGACGTTTCGCTACGCCGCTCAAACTCATTATCATTCTGATCAACAGATCAACAGAGAAATTCTACCTATCAGAGATATTACTCTGACCTATTGACCAACCATTTCAATAGTTCACGCGTAGACATTTTTCTCTCGGAGACCAAAAATGAGACGAAATGACTTCATGTAAACAAACCAAATGTCCCAAGATGGATTCCACACCACTCAAACCAATTTATACAAACACATATGAAGAGAATGTATTTGATTTGATCCATACTAAGTGAAAAAGAATAAAAATGTAATCAGACTTATGTTAATCAGGTCGAAACAACTCATAATGGTACGAAATGTCTTTAATCGTCTTTCCGGTTTCTAGTCTCGTAACTCAAAAACGCCTCCGCTATTAAAAAGAGTTCTGTACCGCAACTTCTTCAGTAAATACACACTGTTAAATTTGGGAATATTTTTAGTATTTAAGAACTTATTGATATCCTATAGACGTTTTAATATTACATTTGATGCATACTTTATCGTTCAACGAATATCGTTGGCGTCATGGCTGGTGATTAGGTTCGCGTCTTTATCTGCGACACATACAGGGGAATTCCCACATCAAGGACGAAATTTAAAATTTAGTTGAAATATAATTTTGATATTTCTCACACCCAAGCCTGGAAGAGTGTTTTAGAAACTGACAAAATAGTGTTTCTGGTGGGTTTTACAGAAGCCTTTAAGAAATTAATCTCTTTGAAATTGTCGCATAAGAATAGAGCCTTTTGCCAGTTTTGCTAGGGCCCTATTAAATCATGGGAGATGCCTTTGGACCTTATTATTATGGTACAGAGTTTGAAAGAATTTCTCATAATATTATCAAAAATTTCAAAGATTCAACTATAACTGAAAGAAATTCTAAAATATTGCCACTTTGTTTCAGGTAGACCCAACATCAATTGGAACTTTACAATGGCCAAGCTTGGTTAAGCATCTTGAAGATACCATTAAAATCCAGATCTGAGCAGTTAAAACAAGACGAAGTATCTTCTACGCATTCAGAATATTCAGGAGCCAGTTCCATGGGCAGTTACAGCTCTGTTCCCTGTCCAGATTCCACATTGAATTTCCTTACTGGAGAAGTTCCTGCAAGACTATTTGTATATGATGATAATGCTGTAAACTCTGACAGTGTCCCTGAGAATCTGGAAATCTCGAAGATGCCATTAAAATCCAGAACTGAGCAGTTAAAACAAGATGAAGTTTCTTCAACGCATTCAGAATATTCAGGTGCCAGTTAGTGCTGGGTATTGCCAACCATGTCACGATACGATACGTTTTGCGATACAAAGGTCACGATACAATACTAGGGTTTGTACCCGGGATTCCCGTTCCCGGGAATTCCCGGGATTCCCGGAGTTTCTGGCGAGTACTCATTCCCGGGAACAGCACTCCATTCCCGGGAATGGGAACATAGATTTTTTCACGTTTATTTCACCATTGACAGTGGTAAATTCTGTCACCTGGAGGGATACAAATCACCAAAATTTCCTCCATCCAAGCCTCAGAGCCCTAATCCGCCCCTGACGGCAGTGATGGTGGTGATACCTGAGACATCTGTTGAAACTTATAAAAACTATCGACAAGGAACTCAAGTAGTGTCAGAAAGAGAATACATGTATTACCACTTTCATTTGTGAATTTAGGTTATTTAAGCAGATAAAGACTTTGACATCGAATCTGGAATTTATACATAATGCTCTGAAGCCAATCAATCCGTAATCAGTCGCAGCGGAATGAGGTTTTCTGTTGCAGGCAATTGCTCTCGCCTAGGGGTGAAATGATTGTGCGCGTTGGTCTTCCTAAAACATTGGCTAGATTTGCCGGTAACATAATCAACTTACACCTCCACTAATCAATACTAAAACCTATTTGCATAGAGGTATTTTGGGTTCAAAAGTTGTTCTTAAATATTGCGAATTATATGAAAATAAAATTTGATATGAAACTACATAGATAGCTTTAGCTATTATGTCCTATATTTTTGTAACGGTTGCTAGTTTGACTAGCTCTTATATGTTGAAATTGATTCCCGGGAATCCCGGGAATAGCATAAATTTCATTCCCATTCCCGGGAATGAGATATCCGGGAATGCTGCAAACCCTATACAATACGTATCGCGATATGGGATAAAGGGACAAAAATTAACACTTCAATTTCAAAGTTTCAATATTTATTTATTTAAAGCTTTAAAACTTTTTAATTTGGTATTTAGTTGATAGTAGTTTCCATATCCACATCTTAAAATATTTCCCAACAATTTCAATCAAGTCAGTTAAAAAATAAATGTGATTTCATAAGCTGACTTGTAAATAAATCCTCACTTTTTATGAAATAAGAGGTATCGTCAAGTATCGATACACGACCTCGCGATGTCGTATCGCGATACATTGATACAACGATATATCGTGCCAGTTCCATGTGCAGTTACAGCTCTGTTCCCTGTCCATATTCCACATTGAATTCCCTTACTGTATATGATGATTATGCTGTAAACTCTGACAGTGTCCCTGAGAATCTGGAAATCTTGAAGATGCCATTAAAATCCAGAACTGAGCAGTTAAAGAGGCACAGGCTTCATTTTCACGGGTCGATTTGGATAAGTCTCAGAAACGGGGATTTTTTAGCTCAGCAATTTAGTACTGGTTATCACAACTCACCATTGAAATTTGAGCCTTCAAATCCATGTGCATCCATAATTATTAGCAATTGAAAGTCTAATGCCCTACTACACATTAGCGATACTATGCAATATATAGAAAAGTCATCTATAGAAATAGAAGGAGAAATGTCTAATTTAAGGTATATTTGAAGGAAATACTCAATTTTCGTGCATTACTAGTGCTTCTGAAGGATACTTAAATATATTCAAGACCCAAATCAACCAATAAAAATGAAGACTGGTCCCCTTTAAAACAAGACGAAGTATCTCCAACGCATTCAGAATATTCAGGTGCCAGTTCCATGGGCAGTTACAGCTCAGTTACCTGTCCATATTCCACATTGAATTCCCTTACTGTGTATAATGATTATGCTGTAAACTCTGACAGTGTCCCTGAGAATCTGGAAATCTTGAAGATGCCATTAAAATCCAGAACTGAGCAGTTAAAACAAGACGAAGTATCTTCTACGCATTCAGAATATTCAGGAGCCAGTTCCATGGGCAGTTACAGCTCTGTTCCCTGTCCATATTCCACATTGAATTCCCTTACTGGAGAAGTTCCTGCAAGACTTTCTGTGTATGATGATTATTCTGAATATTCATCTGCCAGTTCCATGTGCAGTTACAGCTCTGGTAAGTTTATAAACAGTCACACCAATTTTGCTCTCTGAAAGGTATTGGAGTCTCTGTGTATAAACCTTTGATCAATTGTTTCTGATTGAAACTGAATTTGTGTTGACTAATTTCTGTATATTTTCAGATTCTGCCAGTAGCCTGGTGCCATTGAACAAGGCTATTATTCCTAATGCTCAACAAACCAACTTTAAAATTCGAAATGTTAAAAACCTGTTTCAACAACAATATATAACAGATGACGGAACAGATTATTTAATAAGTAAGTGTGGAATTCAAAATATGAATATATATCATATATGGTATATATATATGGGCATAATAATATATTATTTTGATTAATCAATTATTTGTATTTATAATTTTAGGTCACACAGAAAATGTGATGAAGAAGTTGAAATGTAATTTTGATATTTCTCACACACAAGCATGGAAGAGTGTTCTAGAAACTGACAAAATAGTGTTTCTGGTGGGTTTTTCAGAAGCCTTTAAGAGATTAATTTCTTTGAAATTTTACGAGAAATACTCCAGTGCTAGAATTGATGTATTTAAATTGAATAGTCAAGAAGATTGGAAGATTTGTCGCAAGAGAAGAGAGCCTTTTGCAATTTTCATGAAAGATGCCTTTGGACCTTATGGTATGGAGTTTGAAAGAATTTCGCATGTAATCGAGGATTTAACAACTTTTGAATACTTAGAAGTAGCCCTTTTTATGATTGATCCCCTTTCATTTGAGCGAAACAAAGAAAGTCTAAGAAGGTGCGTAACATTTGATTTAGCAGAATATGTAACCAATTTAGAAGATGAGGAATATTTATTAAGTGAAGATGAAAAACGTGAAATTCTAGAAAAGACTTCTGAACTTGTGAAAGAAAATGGCCGTTCTTTGCAGAAAGAGGATATTGACAGTATAGTGTGTTTTAAAAATCATATATTTTTGGATACTTGTGAAGAATTCATTGTTTTTGATAGGTACGATCAGAATGTGCTTCAATTTTTTCGCTGGCCGTTGGATTGCTTGGTGCGTGATATAAAGTATTTGAAAGAAAAATGGCCAGATGGATATTACGTATTACGTTTAGTGGCATTCCACAAAGTTTTTGATCTATCTGTTAAGGATGGAGGAATTGATGATTTTTTAAGGCAAAGCATTCATGGAAATATACCACAGATTTTAAATCATTTCTTAGGATCATACCTAGAAATCCAAAACAATGAAGCTGATGATTTTCGAGCAAGTTCCAATTTATTTGCACCAAAATACGTCTTTCGTCATCGTATGATGCAATATGCTGTATTATGTACAGAAACTGATAAAGCCTTTTTAATCAAATACTGTCCAGTTAGCTTTTTGGTCGATGTAATAGCATATAGCACTAATATGCGTGAAATTTCCTTTGGAGATAAAAAACGTAACATTGCTAAACGTTTTATTCAAGAAATATTGACAGGTAACCGTGTGGCTTCTGTTGTTCTCCATGAAATATGGAATTCAGATGAATTTTGGGAGGAATTTAAACAAGAATGGGGAACAGTGGAGAAGCAGTCTATAGTTTCAAATTTGAAGTCTGGATGTGAATCAAACTTTCTTTATCTATCTTCGTTCCACAAATCACCGAAATTGCTGAACTGTATTTTGAAGACTATCAAAAAAAAGAAGTTAAAATATTCACTTGTATATTATAATAAGGCTATATTAGCAACATGCTTTATTTGCCATTTTAAACATTTTCAATTGTTACTGGATGAATTAAAGAGTGTTAAGAGTCTTTCTAAAGTAATTAAAGATTACTTTTTAATACCAAGAAGAAACTCTGAAAATTCAGAAATTGTTTTTGATTCAAACAAATGTAGTTCTGATATGGTATATAAAGCTATGCTGTACATATTATATGCACATTAAAATGAGTCCTAGATATCTATTGTTAATTTCAACTAATTCTAAAGCTTTCTTCCATGTAAAATCCGGTTTCAATGTTTTAAGGTGAAATATTTTTCCTAATACTAGAAATGAAATGAATGGAGTTTTACTTCCTACTTTTCTGCACCTATGGGGACTAATTGAGGACGGGAAAACGCCATGCAGTGTGCAATGAGGGAAATTTTTGCCAGAACAGCTGCATTAGCCTGACTAAGGTGCAGGATCTGAGTTTTTTTAAAAAATCTTGCAATTTACTATATAAATTCTATTGCAATTATTGCATTTTTCGTGTGAAACTTTTTCAATTTCATGCAATTCTTGCAATTTTTATATATCGTTGGTATAAATAGCTAGCAATTGCTGCAATTCTTGCAATTTTGTCAATTATTGCAATTATTGCAAGGTAGGTAGCTATTTCTTTCAATTTCTTGCAATTCTTGCAATTTTGTCAATTATTGCAATTATTGAGAGGTAGGTAGCTATTTCTTTCAATTTCATGCAATTCTTGCAATTTTTATATATCGTTGGTATAAATAGCTAGCAATTGCTGCAATTCTTGCAATTTTGTCAATTATTGCAAGGTAGGTAGCTATTTCTTTCAATTTCTTGCAATTCTTGCAATTTTCTCAATTATTGCAATTATTGAGAGGTAGGTAGCTATTTCTTTTAATTTCATGCAATTCTTGCAATTTTTATATATCGTTGGTATAAATAGCTAGCAATTGCTGCAATTCTTGCAATTTTGTCAATTATTGCAATTATTGCAAGGTAGGTAGCTATTTCTTTCAATTTCATGCAATTCTTGCAATTTTTATATATCGTTGGAATAAATAGCTAGCAATTGCTGCAATTCTTGCAATTTTGTCAATTATTGCAATTATTGAGAGGTAGGTAGCTATTTCTTTCAATTTCATGCAATTCTTGCAATTTTGTCAATTATTGCAAGGTAGGTAGCTATTTCTTTCAATTTCTTGCAATTCTTGCAATTTTGTCAATTATTGCAATTATTGAGAGGTAGGTAGCTATTTCTTTCAATTTCATGCAATTCTTGCAATTTTTATATATCGTTGGTATAAATAGCTAGCAATTGCTGCAATTCTTGCAATTTTGTCAATTATTGCAATTATTGCAAGGTAGGTAGCTATTTCTTTCAATTTCTTGCAATTCTTGCAATTTTCTCAATTATTGCAATTATTGAGAGGTAGGTAGCTATTTCTTTCAATTTCATGCAATTCTTGCAATTTTTATCTATCGTTTTTATAAATAGCTAGCAATTGCTGCAATTCTTGCAATTTTGTCAATAATTTCAATTATTGAGAGGTAGGTAGCTATTTCTTTCAATTAAATGCAATTCTTGCAATTTTTATATATCGTTGGTATAAATAGCTAGCAATTGCTGCAATTCTTGCAATTTTGTCAATTATTGCAATTATTGCAAGGTAGGTAGCTATTTCTTTCAATTTCATGCAATTGTTGCAATTTTCATATATCGTTGGTATAAATAGCTAGCAATTGCTGCAATTCTTGCAATTTTGTCAATTATTGCAATTATTGCAAGGTAGGTAGCTATTTCTTTCAATTTCATGCAATTCTTGCAATTTTTATATATCGTTGGTATAAATAGCTAGCAATTGCTGCAATTCTTGCAATTTTGTCAATTATTGCAATTATTGCAAGGTAGGTAGCTATTTCTTTCAATTCTTGCAATTTTGTCAATTATTGCAATTATTGAGAGGTAGGTAGCAATTTCTTTCAATTTCTTGCAATTCTTGCAATTTTGTCAATTATTGCAAGGTAGGTAGCTATTTCTTTCAATTTCATGCAATTCTTGCAATTTTATATATCGTTGTTATAAATAGCTAGCAATTGCTGCAATTTTTTGCAATTTTGTCAATTATTGCAATTATTGAGAGGTAGGTAGCTATTTCTTTCAATTTCATGCAATTCTTGCAATTTTGTCAATTATTGCAATTATTGCAAGGTAGGTAGCTATTTCTTTCAATTTCATGCAATTGTTGCAATTTTTATATATCGTTGGTATAAATAGCTAGCAATTGCTGCAATTCTTGGCAAATTTGTCAATTATTGCAATTATTGCAAGGTAGGTAGCTATTTCTTTCAATTTCATGCAATTCTTGCAATTTTTATATATCGTTGGTATAAATAGCTAGCAATTGCTGCATTTCTTGCAATTTTGTCAATTATTGCAAGGTAGGTAGCTATTTCTTTCAATTTCTTGCAATTCTTGCAATTTTCTCAATTATTGCAATTATTGAGAGGTAGGTAGCTATTTCTTTTAATTTCATGCAATTCTTGCAATTTTTATATATCGTTGGTATAAATAGCTAGCAATTGCTGCAATTCTTGCAATTTTGTCAATTATTGCAATTATTGCAATTATTGCAAGGTAGGTAGCTATTTCTTTCAATTTCATGCAATTCTTGCAATTTTTATATATCGTTGGAATAAATAGCTAGCAATTGCTGCAATTCTTGCAATTTTGTCAATTATTGCAATTATTGAGAGGTAGGTAGCTATTTCTTTCAATTTCATGCAATTCTTGCAATTTTGTCAATTATTGCAATTATTGCAAGGTAGGTAGCTATTTCTTTCAATTTCTTGCAATTCTTGCAATTTTGTCAATTATTGCAATTATTGAGAGGTAGGTAGCTATTTCTTTCAATTTCATGCAATTCTTGCAATTTTTATATATCGTTGGTATAAATAGCTAGCAATTGCTGCAATTCTTGCAATTTTGTCAATTATTGCAATTATTGCAAGGTAGGTAGCTATTTCTTTCAATTTCTTGCAATTCTTGCAATTTTGTCAATTATTGCAATTATTGAGAGGTAGGTAGCTATTTCTTTCAATTTCATGCAATTCTTGCAATTTTTATATATCGTTTTTATAAATAGCTAGCAATTGCTGCAATTCTTGCAATTTTGTCAATTATTGCAATTATTGCAAGGTAGGTAGCTATTTCTTTCAATTTCATGCAATTCTTGCAATTTTTATATATCGTTGGTATAAATAGCTAGCAATTGCTGCAATTCTTGCAAATTTGTCAATTATTGCAAGGTAGGTAGCTATTTCTTTCAATTTCTTGCAATTCTTGCAATTTTGTCAATTATTGCAATTATTGAGAGGTAGGTAGCTATTTCTTTCAATTTCTTGCAATTCTTGCAATTTTGTCAATTATTGCAATTATTGCAAGGTAGGTAGCTATTTCTTTCAATTTCATGCAATTCTTGCAATTTTTATATATCGTTGGTATAAATAGCTAGCAATTGCTGCAATTCTTGCAATTTTGTCAATTATTGCAATTATTGCAAGGTAGGTAGCTATTTCTTTCAATTTCTTGCAATTCTTGCAATTTTGTCAATTATTGCAATTATTGAGAGGTAGGTAGCTATTTCTTTCAATTTCATGCAATTCTTGCAATTTTTATATATCGTTGGTATAAATAGCTAGCAATTGCTGCAATTCTTGCAATTTTGTCAATTATTGCAATTATTGCAAGGTAGGTAGCTATTTCTTTCAATTTCTTGCAATTCTTGCAATTTTCTCAATTATTGCAATTATTGAGAGGTAGGTAGCTATTTCTTTCAATTTCATGCAATTCTTGCAATTTTTATCTATCGTTTTTATAAATAGCTAGCAATTGCTGCAATTCTTGCAAATTTGTCAATTATTTCAATTATTGAGAGGTAGGTAGCTATTTCTTTCAATTAAATGCAATTCTTGCAATTTTTATATATCGTTGGTATAAATAGCTAGCAATTGCTGCAATTCTTGCAATTTTGTCAATTATTGCAATTATTGCAAGGTAGGTAGCTATTTCTTTCAATTTCATGCAATTGTTGCAATTTTTATATATCGTTGGTATAAATAGCTAGCAATTGCTGCAATTCTTGCAATTTTGTCAATTATTGCAATTATTGCAAGGTAGGTAGCTATTTCTTTCAATTTCATGCAATTCTTGCAATTTTTATATATCGTTGGTATAAATAGCTAGCAATTGCTGCAATTCTTGCAATTTTGTCAATTATTGCAATTATTGCAAGGTAGGTAGCTATTTCTTTCAATACTTGCAATTTTGTCAATTATTGCAATTATTGAGAGGTAGGTAGCAATTTCTTTCAATTTCTTGCAATTCTTGCAATTTTGTCAATTATTGCAAGGTAGGTAGCTATTTCTTTCAATTTCATGCAAATCTTGCAATTTTTATATATCGTTGTTATAAATAGCTAGCAATTGCTGCAATTTTTGCAATTTTGTCAATTATTGCAATTATTGAGAGGTAGGTAGCTATTTCTTTCAATTTCATGCAATTCTTGCAATTTTGTCAATTATTGCAAGGTAGGTAGCTATTTCTTTCAATTTCATGCAATTGTTGCAATTTAAAATTTAGCTATATATCGTTGGTATAAATAGCTAGCAATTGCTGCAATTCTTGCAATTTTGTCAATTATTGCAATTATTGCAAGGTAGGTAGCTATTTCTTTCAATTTCATGCAATAATTGCAATTTTGTCAATTATTGCAATTATTGCAAGGTAGGTAGCTATTTCTTTCAATTTCATGCAATTCTTGCAATTTTGTCAATTATTGCAATTATTGCAAGGTAGGTAGCTATTTCTTTCAATTTCTTGCAATTTTGTCAATTATTGCAATTATTGCAAGGTAGGTAGCTATTTCTTTCAATTTCTTGCAATTCTTGCAATTTTGTCAATTATTGCAAGGTAGGTAGCTATTTCTTTCAATTTCATGCAATTCTTGCAATTTTTATATATCGTTGGTATAAATAGCTAGCAATTGCTGCAATTCTTGCAATTTTGTCAATTATTGCAATTATTGCAAGGTAGGTAGCTATTTCTTTCAATTTCATGCAATAATTGCAATTTTGTCAATTATTGCAAGGTAGGTAGCTATTTCTTTCAATTTCATGCAATTCTTGCAATTTTGTCAATTATTGCAATTATTGAGAGGTAGGTAGCTATTTCTTTCAATTTCTTGCAATTTTGTCAATTATTGCAATTATTGCAAGGTAGGTAGCTATTTCTTTCAATTTCTTGCAATTCTTGCAATTTTGTCAATTATTGCAATTATTGCAAGGTAGGTAGCTATTTCTTTCAATTTCATGCAATTCTTGCAATTTTTATATATCGTTGGTATAAAAAGCTAGCAATTGCTGCAATTCTTGCAATTTTGTCAATTATTGCAATTATTGCAAGGTAGGTAGCTATTTCTTTCAATTTCTTGCAATTCTTGCAAATTTGTCAATTATTGCAATTATTGAGAGGTAGGTAGCTATTTCTTTCAATTTCATGCAATTCTTGCAATTTTTATATATCGTTGTTATAAATAGCTAGCAATTGCTGCAATTCTTGCAATTTTGTCAATTATTGCAATTATTGCAAGGTAGGTAGCTATTTCTTTCAATTTCATGCAATTCTTGCAATTTTTACATATTGTTGGTATAAATAGCTAGCAATTGCTGCAATTCTTGCAATTTTGTCAATTATTGCAATTATTGCAAGGTAGGTAGCTATTTCTTTCAATTTCTTGCAATTCTTGCAATTTTGTCAATTATTGCAATTATTGAGAGGTAGGTAGCTATTTCTTTCAATTTCTTGCAATTCTTGCAATTTTGTCAATTATTGCAATTATTGCAAGGTAGGTAGCTATTTCTTTCAATTTCATGCAATTCTTGCAATTTTTATATATCGTTGGTATAAATAGCTAGCAATTGCTGCAATTCTTGCAATTTTGTCAATTATTGCAATTATTGCAAGGTAGGTAGCTATTTCTTTCAATTTCTTGCAATTCTTGCAATTTTGTCAATTATTGCAATTATTGAGAGGTAGGTAGCTATTTCTTTCAATTTCATGCAACTCTTGCAATTTTTATATATCGTTGGTATAAATAGCTAGCAATTGCTGCAATTCTTGCAATTTTGTCAATTATTGCAATTATTGCAAGGTAGGTAGCTATTTCTTTCAATTTCTTGCAATTCTTGCAATTTTGTCAATTATTGCAATTATTGAGAGGTAGGTAGCTATTTCTTTAAATTTCATGCAATTCTTGCAATTTTTTATATATCGTTTTTATAAATAGCTAGCAATTGCTGCAATTCTTGCAATTTTGTCAATTATTGCAATTATTGCAAGGTAGGTAGCTATTTCTTTCAATTTCATGCAATTCTTGCAATTTTTATATATCGTTGGTATAAATAGCTAGCAATTTCTGCAATTCTTGCAATTTTGTCAATTATTGCAATTATTGCAAGGTAGGTAGCTATTTCTTTCAATTTCTTGCAATTTTGTCAATTATTGCAATTATTGCAAGGTAGGTAGCTATTTCTTTCAATTTCATGCAATTCTTGCAATTTTTATATATCGTTGGTATAAATAGCTAGCAATTGCTGCAATTCTTGCAATTTTGTCAATTATTGCAATTATTGCAAGGTAGGTAGCTATTTCTTTCAATTTCATGCAATTCTTGCAATTTTTATATCGTTGGTATAAAAAGCTAGCAATTGCTGCAATTCTTGCAATTTTGTCAATTATTGCAATTATTGCAAGGTAGGTAGCTATTTCTTTCAATTTCATGCAATTCTTGCAATTTTGTCAATTATTGCAATTATTGCAAGGTAGGTAGCTATTTCTTTCAATTTCATGCAATTCTTGCAATTTTGTCAATTATTGCAATTATTGAGAGGTAGGTAGCTATTTCTTTCAATTTCTTGCAATTTTGTCAATTATTGCAATTATTGCAAGGTAGGTAGCTATTTCTTTCAATTTCTTGCAATTCTTGCAATTTTGTCAATTATTGCAATTATTGCAAGGTAGGTAGCTATTTCTTTCAATTTCATGCAATTCTTGCAATTTTTTATATATCGTTGGTATAAAAAAGCTAGCAATTGCTGCAATTCTTGCAATTTTGTCAATTATTGCAATTATTGCAAGGTAGGTAGCTATTTCTTTCAATTTCTTGCAATTCTTGCAAATTTGTCAATTATTGCAATTATTGAGAGGTAGGTAGCTATTTCTTTCAATTTCATGCAATTCTTGCAATTTTTATATATCGTTGTTATAAATAGCTAGCAATTGCTGCAATTCTTGCAATTTTGTCAATTATTGCAATTATTGCAAGGTAGGTAGCTATTTCTTTCAATTTCATGCAATTCTTGCAATTTTTACATATCGTTGGTATAAATAGCTAGCAATTGCTGCAATTCTTGCAATTTTGTCAATTATTGCAATTATTGCAAGGTAGGTAGCTATTTCTTTCAATTTCTTGCAATTCTTGCAATTTTGTCAATTATTGCAATTATTGAGAGGTAGGTAGCTATTTCTTTCAATTTCTTGCAATTCTTGCAATTTTGTCAATTATTGCAATTATTGCAAGGTAGGTAGCTATTTCTTTCAATTTCATGCAATTCTTGCAATTTTTATATATCGTTGGTATAAATAGCTAGCAATTGCTGCAATTCTTGCAATTTTGTCAATTATTGCAATTATTGCAAGGTAGGTAGCTATTTCTTTCAATTTCTTGCAATTCTTGCAATTTTGTCAATTATTGCAATTATTGAGAGGTAGGTAGCTATTTCTTTCAATTTCATGCAACTCTTGCAATTTTTATATATCGTTGGTATAAATAGCTAGCAATTGCTGCAATTCTTGCAATTTTGTCAATTATTGCAATTATTGCAAGGTAGGTAGCTATTTCTTTCAATTTCTTGCAATTCTTGCAATTTTGTCAATTATTGCAATTATTGAGAGGTAGGTAGCTATTTCTTTAAATTTCATGCAATTCTTGCAATTTTTTATATATCGTTTTTATAAATAGCTAGCAATTGCTGCAATTCTTGCAATTTTGTCAATTATTGCAATTATTGCAAGGTAGGTAGCTATTTCTTTCAATTTCATGCAATTCTTGCAATTTTTATATATCGTTGGTATAAATAGCTAGCAATTTCTGCAATTCTTGCAATTTTGTCAATTATTGCAATTATTGCAAGGTAGGTAGCTATTTCTTTCAATTTCTTGCAATTTTGTCAATTATTGCAATTATTGCAAGGTAGGTAGCTATTTCTTTCAATTTCATGCAATTCTTGCAATTTTTATATATCGTTGGTATAAATAGCTAGCAATTGCTGCAATTCTTGCAATTTTGTCAATTATTGCAATTATTGCAAGGTAGGTAGCTATTTCTTTCAATTTTCTTGCAATTCTTGCAATTTTGTCAATTATTGCAATTATTGCAAGGTAGGTAGCTATTTCTTTCAATTTCATGCAATTCTTGCAATTTTTATATCGTTGGTATAAAAAGCTAGCAATTGCTTGCAATTCTTGCAATTTTGTCAATTATTGCAATTATTGAGAGGTAGGTAGCTATTTCTTTCAATTTCTTGCAATTCTTGCAATTTTGTCAATTATTGCAATTATTGAGAGGTAGGTAGCTATTTCTTTCAATTTCATGCAATTCTTGCAATTTTTATATATCATTGGTATAAATAGCTAGCAATTGCTGCAATTCTTGCAATTTTGTCAATTATTGCAATTATTGCAAGGTAGGTAGCTATTTCTTTCAATTTCATGCAATTCTTGCTATTTTGTCAATTAATGCAATTATTGCAAGGTAGGTAGCTATTTCTTTCAATTTCTTGCAAGTCTTGCAATTTTGTCAATTATTGCAAGGTAGGTAGCTATTTCTTTCAATTTCATGCAATTCTTGCAATTTTTATATATCGTTGGTATAAATAGCTAGCAATTGCTGCAATTCTTGCAATTCTTGCAATTTTGTCAATTATTGCAATTATTGCAAGGTAGGTAGCTATTTCTTTCAATTTCTTGCAATTCTTGCAATTTTGTGAATTATTGCAATTATTGAGAGGTAGGTAGCTATTTCTTTCAATTTCATGCAATTCTTGCAATTTTTATATATCGTTTTTATAAATAGCTAGCAATTGCTGCAATTCTTGCAATTTTGTCAATTATTGCAATTATTGCAAGGTAGGTAGCTATTTCTTTCAATTTCATGCAATTCTTGCAATTTTTATATATCGTTGGTATAAATAGCTAGCAATTTCTGCAATTCTTTGCAATTTTGTCAATTATTGCAATTATTGCAAGGTAGGTAGCTATTTCTTTCAATTTCTTGCAATTTTGTCAATTATTGCAATTATTGCAAGGTAGGTAGCTATTTCTTTCAATTTCATGCAATTCTTGCAATTTTTATATATCGTTGGTATAAATAGCTAGCAATTGCTGCAATTCTTGCAATTTTGTCAATTATTGCAATTATTGCAAGGTAGGTAGCTATTTCTTTCAATTTCTTGCAATTCTTGCAATTTTGTCAATTATTGCAATTATTGCAAGGTAGGTAGCTATTTCTTTCAATTTCATGCAATTCTTGCAATTTTTATATCGTTGGTATAAAAAGCTAGCAATTGCTGCAATTCTTGCAATTTTGTCAATTATTGCAATTATTGAGAGGTAGGTAGCTATTTCTTTCAATTTCTTGCAATTCTTGCAATTTTGTCAATTATTGCAATTATTGAGAGGTAGGTAGCTATTTCTTTCAATTTCATGCAATTCTTGCAATTTTTATATATCATTGGTATAAATAGCTAGCAATTGCTGCAATTCTTGCAATTTTGTCAATTATTGCAATTATTGCAAGGTAGGTAGCTATTTCTTTCAATTTCATGCAATTCTTGCAATTTTTATATATCGTTGGTTATAAATAGCTAGCAATTGCTGCAATTCTTGCAATTTTGTCAATTATTGCAATTATTGCAAGGTAGGTAGCTATTTCTTCCATTTTCTTGCAATTCTTGCAATTTTGTCAATTATTGCAATTATTGAGAGGTAGGTAGCTATTTCTTTCAATTTCTTGCAATTCTTGCAATTTTGTAAATTATTGCAATTATTGCGAGGTAGGTAGCTATTTCTTTCAATTTCATGCAATTCTTGCAATTTTTATATATCGTTGGTATAAATAGCTAGCAATTGCCTGCAATTTTGCAATTTTGTCAATTATTTCAATTATTGAGAGGTAGGTAGCTATTTCTTTCAATTTCATGCAATTCTTGCAATTTTGTCAATTATTGCAATTATTGCAAGGTAGGTAGCTATTTCTTTCAATTTCATGCAATTCTTGCAATTTTTATATATCGTTGGTATAAATAGCTAGCAATTGCTGCAATTCTTGCAATTTTGTCAATTATTGCAATTATTGCAAGGTAGGTAGCTATTTCTTTCAATTTCTTGCAATTTTGTCAATTATTGCAATTATTGCAAGGTAGGTAGCTATTTCTTTCAATTTCATGCAATTCTTGCAATTTTTATATATCGTTGGTATAAATAGCTAGCAATTGCTGCAATTCTTGCAATTTTGTCAATTATTGCAATTATTGCAAGGTAGGTAGCTATTTCTTTCAATTTCTTGCAATTCTTGCAATTTTCTCAATTATTGCAATTATTGAGAGGTAGGTAGCTATTTCTTTCAATTTCATGCAATTCTTGCAATTTTTATATATCGTTGGTATAAATAGCTAGCAATTGCTGCAATTCTTGCAATTTTGTCAATTATTGCAATTATTGCAAGGTAGGTAGCTATTTCTTTCAATTTCATGCAATTCTTGCTATTTTGTCAATTAATGCAATTATTGCAAAGGTAGGTAGCTATTTCTTTCAATTTCTTGCAAGTCTTGCAATTTTGTCAATTATTGCAAGGTAGGTAGCTATTTCTTTCAATTTCATGCAATTCTTGCAATTTTTATATATCGTTGGTATAAATAGCTAGCAATTGCTGCAATTCTTGCAATTCTTGCAATTTTGTCAATTATTGCAATTATTGCAAGGTAGGTAGCTATTTCTTTCAATTTCTTGCAATTCTTGCAATTTGTGAATTATTGCAATTATTGAGAGGTAGGTAGCTATTTCTTTCAATTTCATGCAATTCTTGCAATTTTTATATATCGTTAGTATAAATAGCTAGCAATTGCTGCAATTCTTGCAATTTTGTCAATTATTGCAATTATTGCAAGGTAGGTAGCTATTTCTTTCAATTTCTTGCAATTCTTGCAATTTTGTCAATTATTGCAATTATTGCACGGTAGGTAGCTATTTCTTTCAATTTCATGCAATTCTTGCAATTTTGTCAATTATTGCAATTATTGCAAGGTAGGTAGCTATTTCTTTCAATTTCTTGCAATTTTGTCAATTATTGCAATTATTGCAAGGTAGGTAGCTATTTCTTTCAATTTCATGCAATTCTTGCAATTTTTATATATCGTTGGTATAAATAGCTAGCAATTGCTGCAATTCTTGCAATTTTGTCAATTATTGCAATTATTGCAATTTAGGTAGCTATTTCTTTCAATTTCTTGCAATTCTTGCAATTTTGTATATTATTGCAATTATTGAGAGGTAGCTATTTCTTTCAATTTCATGCAATTCTTGCAATTTTTATATATCGTTGGTATAAATAGCTAGCAATTGCTGCAATTCTTGCAATTTTGTCAATTATTGCAATTATTGCAAGGTAGGTAGCTATTTCTTTCAATTTCATGCAATTCTTGCAATTTTTATATATCGTTGGTATAAATAGCTAGCAATTGCTGCAATTCTTGCAATTTTGTCAATTATTGCAATTATTGAGAGGTAGGTAGCTATTTCTTTCAATTTCTTGCAATTCTTGCAATTTTGTCAATTATTGCAATTATTGCAAGGTAGGTAGCTATTTCTTTCAATTTCATGCAATTCTTGCAATTTTTATATATCGTTGGTATAAATAGCTAGCAATTGCTGCGGGTACCTGTGTTTAGCGGTAAATCACCCAACAATATACCAAACAGGTAAGTTTATCATATAAATTTAACCTTACCCATAATCATTAATTTTTTTTTCAATCCTCTTACATAATTATAAAAGGAGCCACCAAAAGTTTTGTTGTATTTTAAATTTTCTTCTTATTACCTTACCAATTTTTTTTCAAGTGGGGCTTTTGTAATAGGTAAATTTATATTGTGGGACTTTTGTCCGCTGGGGTTTTTTGAACTGAAGTGGGGCTTTTGTCCGTGCACCTTAAATATTTAAGTTAAATATAACTAAATAACTTATTTAAAATCATGACTCCCCCGCAACGCACCCCAAAGAATTTCTAAGACTGGAATTTCCTTCACTTTGAGGGGTCAATTATTGTTTGAATA
The DNA here is from genome assembly GCA_029955415.1 of Lottia scabra. NCBI lineage: Eukaryota > Metazoa > Mollusca > Gastropoda > Lottiidae > Lottia > Lottia scabra. The sequence continues at coordinate 957,405 of JARJEI010000014.1, read as the reverse complement.
GGTGTTGAGATCAGATTTGTTTACTTCGTTGCTTCGCAACGACTGTTTTAAGTTTACCGTGATAGTACGTCCCTTCGGGCCGTAAAGTCAGACTAAGCAGCCAATCAGACGTCTGCGAGGCTGCCAAATGGACAAAAGGTGGATAGCAAGTACGGACAGGCTAAAAAAAAATCCCTCTAAGCAGCTTTGACCCTAAGAACGCCCGCTCCGCGTGCAAAGCACGCTACGCTCCCCGCGTGTTTGACAGTATAGGCAGGTTTAGGGTGGTTCGTGTTTAAACATGGGTTATAACTAGCACCATTATAAATACAGTTAAACATATGATCATAATATGATTTTAATAATAGATTTTTAATTTATTAGGCCATAGAATTAAAAGGTAGGGAATGCCAAGAAGGACAAATAAATAGTTTATGCTTGGCACGCATGCGCTGAATATGAGGGTTATCGCATAACTTCCGCTTTCTGCAAAATGGCACCTAATTGCCTAACAGACATCAATTCAACTGGCTACCGACTGCACCTAAACTCGGCGTTAAATGTATTGATGTTTAAACAGTACGAATGTGAGAGAAAGGCTAAGATAGTGTTTTATTTGGAAGATGGACTAGTTTGAGATTTGACATGTTTAAAATTTGAAACAATTTCTTAAACATTTTTCGACCATATTGCGTATTGTTTGCTGGCTTATTGTTTGCTGGCCAAGTGTCTGCTACCTTCAGCCCGGTAAAACTCACTGCATGGTAGGTCTAAATTTAAGCCATGGCATAACAGGTTTTCATGCTTAAATTTAATAATTACATTATTTCTACAGTAACATAGGCCTATAACATTTAGAAATATATATACTTATCATTACATATCAAATCATAAAATTACAGTTGTAAAAATCTTGTTAAATTAGATTTTCTGTGATAATTTTCAAATTAACTTCTTTTGTTATTGTTTACCATAACTATTTTTACGCTGCACCAGAAGTTAAAAAAAGACCCCCAAGTAGAAATTCGGTCAACCATAAATTTAAACGGAAGTTCAATATTTATTTGTCCTTCTTGGCATTCCCTGCCTATAGTTCTATGATTAGGCCTACCATCTGTTTTACTATCTAATTAACAAAACAAACTGTTTTACTATCTAATTATATTAACACCCTCAACATTAAAGATTTTTACTTTGGAAATTATTTAGCCAATATTTATTGGTAGTAATACAGGTTAAAATTCCTCTTTACAATTCCTGTAAATAACATCTTAGGTATGACTATCATAACGACATGTAAATCAAAGTTGTCTTACGATAGTTATAGTTAACATGCTCTTATGACTTGCATAAATTAAGATATTTGAGAAATTTCTTAGTAATGATTTAAAAGAATCATGGGTTTTTGGGTATTATAAATAGAGTTAAACTTATGATCATAATGTGATTTTAATACCCCGATTAAGCATAGGAATATACGTATCTTTAAATTTTGATTCAAATGGCTTTAAATCTTGGTTCAAATTGCTTTATACTGAAAACATATCACTTCGTACTGTTTATAAGGACATGCTAATTAATCCATATAAGCAGCTTTGATAGTAACACAGATCGCCTCCCCTCTCCGAGACTCCGGCTCATGGTGTTGCCAAGCGATCTATCATTAATTGCAGCAATTGCTAGCTATTTACACCAACGATATATAAAAATTGCAAGAATTGCAAGAAATTGAAAGAAATTGAAAGAAATAGCTACCTACCTCGCAATAGTTGCAATAGTTGACAAAATTGCAAGAATTGCATGAAATTGAAAGAAATAGCTACCTACCTTGCAATAATTGCAATAATTGACAAAATTGCAAGAATTGCAGCAATTGCTAGCTATTTATACCAACGATATATAAAAATTGCAAGAATTGCATGAAATTGAAAGAAATAGCTACCTACCTTGCAATAATTGCAATAATTGACAAAATTGCAAGAATTGCAGCAATTGCTAGCTATTTACAACAACGATTTGACAAAATTGCAAGAATTGCATGAAATTGAAAGAAATAGCTACCTACCTTGCAATAATTGCAATAATTGACAAAATTGCAAGAATTGCAGCAATTGCTAGCTATTTATACCAACGATATATAAAAATTGCAAGAATTGCATGAAATTGAAAGAAATAGCTACCTACCTTGCAATAATTGCAATAATTGACAAAATTGCAAGAATTGCAGCAATTGCTAGCTATTTATACCAACGATATATAAAAATTGCAAGAATTGCATTTAATTGAAAGAAATAGCTACCTACCTCTCAATAATTGCAATAATTGACAAAATTGCAAGAAATTGAAAGAAATAGCTACCTACCTTGCAATAATTGCAATAATTGACAAAATTGCAAGAATTGCAGCAATTGCTAGCTATTTATACCAACGATATATAAAAATTGCAAGAATTGCATGAAATTGAAAGAAATAGCTACCTACCTTGCAATAATTGACAAAATTGCAAGAATTGCAAGAAATTGAAAGAAATAGCTACCTACCTTGCAATAATTGCAATAATTGACAAAATTGCAAGAATTGCATGAAATTGAAAGAAATAGCTACCTACCTTGCAATAATTGCAATAATTGACAAAATTGCAAGAATTGCAGCAATTGCTAGCTATTTATACCAACGATATATAAAAAATTGCAAGAATTGCATGAAATTGAAAGAAATAGCTACCTACCTTGCAATAATTGACAAATATGCAAGAATTGCAAGAAATTGAAAGAAATAGCTACCTACCTTGCAATAATTGCAATAATTGACAAAATTGCAAGAATTGCATGAAATTGAAAGAAATAGCTACCTACCTTGCAATAATTGCAATAATTGACAAAATTGCAAGAATTGCAGCAATTGCTAGCTATTTACAACAACGATTTGACAAAATTGCAAGAATTGCATGAAATTGAAAGAAATAGCTACCTACCTCTCAATAATTGCAATAATTGACAAAATTGCAAGAATTGCATGAAATTGAAAGAAATAGCTACCTACCTCGCAATAGTTGCAATAGTTGACAAAATTGCAAGAATTGCATGAAATTGAAAGAAATAGCTACCGGTACCTACCTCTCAATAGTTGAAGTAATTAACAAAATTGCAAGAATTGCAGCAATTGCTAGCTATTTATACCAACGATATATAAAAATTGCAAGAATTGCATGAAATTGAAAGAAATAGCTACCTACCTTGCAATAATTGACAAAATTGCAAGAATTGCAAGAAATTGAAAGAAATAGCTACTTACCTTGCAATAATTGCAATAATTGACAAAATTGCAAGAATTGCATGAAATTGAAAGAAATAGCTACCTACCTTGCAATAATTGCAATAATTGACAAAATTGCAAGAATTGCAGCAATTGCTAGCTATTTATACCAACGATATATAAAAATTGCAAGAATTGCATGAAATTGAAAGAAATAGCTACCTACCTTGCAATAATTGCAATAATTGACAAAATTGCAAGAATTGCAGCAATTGCTAGCTATTTATACCAACGATATATAAAAATTGCAAGAATTGCATTTAATTGAAAGAAATAGCTACCTACCTCTCAATAATTCCAATAATTGACAAAATTGCAAGAATTGCAAGAAATTGAAAGAAATAGCTACCTACCTTGCAATAATTGCAATAATTGACAAAATTGCAAGAATTGCAGCAATTGCTAGCTATTTATACCAACGATATATAAAAATTGCAAGAATTGCATGAAATTGAAAGAAATAGCTACCTACCTTGCAATAATTGACAAAATTGCAAGAATTGCAAGAAATTGAAAGAAATAGCTACCTACCTTGCAATAATTGCAATAATTGACAAAATTGCAAGAATTGCATGAAATTGAAAGAAATAGCTACCTACCTTGCAATAATTGCAATAATTGACAAAATTGCAAGAATTGCAGCAATTGCTAGCTATTTATACCAACGATATATAAAAATTGTAAGAATTGCATGAAATTGAAAGAAATAGCTACCTACCTTGCAATAATTGACAAATATGCAAGAATTGCAAGAAATAGCTACCTACCTTGCAATAATTGCAATAATTGACAAAATTGCAAGAATTGCATGAAATTGAAAGAAATAGCTACCTACCTTGCAATAATTGCAATAATTGACAAAATTGCAAGAATTGCAGCAATTGCTAGCTATTTACAACAACGATTTGACAAAATTGCAAGAATTGCATGAAATTGAAAGAAATAGCTACCTACCTCTCAATAATTGCAATAATTGACAAAATTGCAAGAATTGCATGAAATTGAAAGAAATAGCTACCTACCTCGCAATAGTTGCAATAGTTGACAAAATTGCAAGAATTGCATGAAATTGAAAGAAATAGCTACCTACCTCGCAATAGTTGCAATAGTTGACAAAATTGCAAGAATTGCATGAAATTGAAAGAAATAGCTACCGGTACCTACCTCTCAATAGTTGAAGTAATTAACAAAATTGCAAGAATTGCAGCAATTGCTAGCTATTTACAACAACGATATATAAAAATTGCAAGAATTGCATGAAATTGAAAGAAATAGCTACCTACCTTGCAATAATTGCAATTATTGACAAAATTGCAAGAATTGCAGCAATTGCTAGCTATTTACAACAACGATTTATAAAAATTGCAAGAATTGCATGAAATTGAAAGAAATAGCTACCTACCTTGCAATAATTGCAATAATTGACAAAATTGCAAGAATTGCATGAAATTGAAAGAAATAGCTACCTACCTCGCAATAATTGCAATAATTGACAAAATTGCAAGAATTGCAGCAATTGCTAGCTATTTATACCAACGATATATAAAAATTGCAAGAATTGCATTTAATTGAAAGAAATAGCTACCTACCTCTCAATAATTGCAATAATTGACAAAATTGCAAGAAATTGAAAGAAATAGCTACCTAGCTCGCAATAGTTGCAATAATTGACAAAATTGCAAGAAATTGAAAGAAATAGCTACCTACCTCGCAACAGTTGCAATAGTTGACAAAATTGCAAGAATTGCATGAAATAGAAAGAAATAGCTACCTACCTCTCAATTTCTTGCAATTCTTGCAATTTTTATATATCGTTGGTGCAATTTTGTCAATTATTGCAACTATTGCGAGGTAGGTAGCTATTTCTTTCAATTTCATGCAATTCTTGCAATTTTTAAATATCGCTGGTGTAAATAGCTAGCAATTGCTGCAATTCTTGCAATTTTGTCAATTATTTCAACTATTGCGAGGTAGGTAGCTATTTCTTTCAATTTCTTGCAATTCTTGCAATTTTTATATATCGTTGGTATAAATAGCTAGCAATTTCTTGCAATTCTTGCAATTTTGTCAATTATTGCAATTATTACGAGGTAGGTAGCTATTTCTTTCAATTTCATGCAATTCTTGCAATTTTGTCAATTATTGCAATTATTGCAAGGTAGGTAGCTATTTCTTTCAATTTCATGCAATTCTTGCAATTTTTATAAATCGTTGTTGTAAATAGCTAGCAATTGCTGCAATTCTTGCAATTTTGTCAATAATTGCAATTATTGCAAGGTAGGTAGCTATTTCTTTCAATTTCATGCAATTCTTGCAATTTTTATAATTGAAGAAAATAGCTAGCTACCTCTCAATTGTTGACAAAATTGCATCAATTGCAGCAATTGCTAGCTAATGATAGAATTGCAGCAATTGCTTGCAATTGCTAGCTAATGATAGAATTGCAGCAATTGCTTGCAATTATTGCAAAATTGCAGCAATTGCTAGCTAATGATAGAATTGCAGCAATTGCTTGCAATTATTGCAAAAATGGGTAAAAACTCAGATCCTGCACCTAAGTGATTAGCCTGCTCTTATTTTCGGTTTCCAACTGTCGAGGAATCTTTAACGTGGCCAGTCAATAGTAGAGAAGATCGGCAAGATCGTTTATTCGGTTGCTGAAGGAACATGCTGGACCTTGTCACCTTTTTCTCATTGGCCAGCTTAGTGAGTTTTCACCTATTCAGTCAAGAAACTTTACTTTTGTGTGTAAATAGATATTACATGTGCAGAATATTTTGTTACGGGAATTGATCTCCCTTGTTTACAGTCTTGATTATCCAGTTACTGTAAAACAATTTAACGAGTTCACATCGGCAATCTCCGCCGCTGTACGAAGACTGGTATCAGAACAAGACCAAACCCGTGCAGAAGTTGTTATGAATGCACGTGCGTGCTCAACCAATCAGCAGCTGATGACTGGCTATATAAACCAAACAACGCGTATTGTTCAACACAACAGATTAGGAGCTACATCGAATATACACGACCGGATTTTCTATGTAACCTGATTGTATTTAAGTGTACATAAAGTTTTACTTATTACTTGTTGTCATTTCCAACACTATACTTTACCCACAGCAGAGTCGAGCAGTTACTCCTCTGCCATGTAGCGATTCCGCTACAATTTGTTATTTGAATAAAATTAAAACCAATTTCTTTAGATTCACTTATCTATAGTACAAAATATGTCATATAACATAACACAAGACAATATTATGGAATATAACACACTTCTTTAATACAGTTATATTCCATAATTAATATTGTCTTATGTTTTGTTAACTCCAATCAATTCTACCTCCATACGTCAAACGTCAGAGAGTTCGTCACTCCGTCAGAGAGTTCGTCACTCCGTCAGGGAGTTCGCCACTCACGTCATTCGTCACTGGTTACCGAACAAAAAAAGTAATATTTATGAATTATAATCAAAAAACGAAATTAAAACGATATTCTTAGAAACACGTACGTCGATGCTTCCGTACAAAATGGGGAATACTTGCGTATTTCAAAAACAAAACGAAGGCATATGCCAGTCTGTCATTGCCCCAATGTCGTCAGTCCGTCAATCAACCCAGTAGTGACAAGCTCGTTACATGTATGAAGTGAGCCAGAGGTGATACTAACATGGAGACTGACGTTTGACGTATGAGGAAGTCATAAACAGTGAAAAACATCTCATCCGTCATTCGTCGATGCTCAGTGACGGATTTTCTGACCTAGTGGCGAACTCTCTGACGGAGTGACGGACTCTCTGACGTTTGACGAAAAGAGGTAGCTCTAACATGTGACTTTTGACGGGAGTGACGTTAATCCGTCATTGACCAATATTTGTAAATAAACCCAGTGACGAAGTGACGAACTCTCTGACGGAGTGACGAACTCTTTGACGGAGTGACGGACTCTCTGACGTTTGACGAAAAGAGGTAGCTCTAACATATGACTTTTGACGGGAGTGACGTTAAACCGTCATTGACCAATATTTGTAAATAAACCCAGTGACGGAGTGACGAACTCTCTGACGGAGTGACGAACTCTTTGACGGAGTGACGAACTCTCTGACGTTTGACGAAAAGAGGTAGCTCTAATGTGTGACGGAGTGACGAACTCTCTGACGGAGTGACGAACTCTTTGACGGAGTGACGAACTCTCTGACGTTTGACGAAAAGAGGTAGCTCTAATATGTGACTTTTAACGGGAGTGACGGTAATCCGTCATTGACCTAAATTTGTAAATAAAGCCAGTGACGGAGTGACGAACTCTCTGACGGAGTGACGAACTCTCTGACGGAGTGACGAACTCTTTGACGGAGTGACGAACTCTCTGACGGAGTGACGAACTCTCTGACGGAGTGACGAACTCTCTGACGTTTGACGAAAAGAGGTAGCTCTTAGATGTGACTTTTGACGGGAGTGACGTTAATCCGTCATTGACCAATATTTGTAAATAAACCAAGTGACGGAGTGACGAACTCTCTGACGGAGTGACGGACTCTCTGACGTTTGACGAAAAGAGGTAGCTCTAATATGTGACTTTTGACGGGAGTGAAGTTAATCCGTCATTGACCAATATTTGTAAATAAACCAAGTGACGGAGTGACGAACTCTCTGACGGAGTGACGGACTCTCTGACGTTTGACGAAAAGAGGTAGCTCTTATATGTGACTTTTGACGGGAGTGACGTTAATCCGTCATTGACCAATATTTGTAAATAAACCCAGTGACGGAGTGACGAACTCTCTGACGGAGTGACGAACTCTTTGACGGAGTGACGGACTCTCTGACGTTTGACGAAAAGAGGTAGCTCTAACATATGACTTGAGTGACGAACTCTCTGACGGAGTGACGAACTCTCTGACGGAGTGACGAACTCTTTGACGGAGTGACGAACTCTCTGACGTTTGACGAAAAGAGGTAGCTCTAACATGTGACTTTTAACGGGAGTGACGTTAATCCGTCACTGACCTAAATTTGTAAATAAAGCCAGTGACGGAGTGACGAACTCTCTGACGGAGTGACGAACTCTTTGACGGAGTGACGACCGTCATTGACCAATATTTGTAAATAAACCAAGTGACGGAGTGACGAACTCTCTGACGGAGTGACGGACTCTCTGACGTTTGACGAAAAGAGGTAGCTCTAATATGTGACTTTTGACGGGAGTGAAGTTAATCCGTCATTGACCAATATTTGTAAATAAACCCAGTGACGGAGTGACGAACTCTCTGACGGAGTGACGAACTCTTTGACGGAGTGACGAACTCTCTGACGTTTGACGAAAAGAGGTAGCTCTAATGTGTGACGGAGTGACGAACTCTCTGACGGAGTGACGAACTCTCTGACGGAGTGACGAACTCCTTGACGGAGTGACGAACTCTCTGACGTTTGTCGAAAAGAGGTAGCTCTAATATGTGACTTTTAACGGGAGTGACGGTAATCCGTCATTGACCTAAATTTGTAAATAAAGCCAGTGACGGAGTGACGAACTCTCTGACGGAGTGACGAACTCTCTGACGGAGTGACGAATTCTTTGACGGAGTGACGAACTCTCTGACGGAGTGACGAACTCTCTGACGGAGTGACGAACTCTCTGACGTTTGACGAAAAGAGGTAGCTCTGAGATGTGACTTTTGACGGGAGTGACGTTAATCCGTCATTGACCAATATTTGTAAATAAACCAAGTGACGGAGTGACGAACTCTCTGACGGAGTGACGGACTCTCTGACGTTTGACGAAAAGAGGTAGCTCTAATATGTGACTTTTGACGGGAGTGAAGTTAATCCGTCATTGACCAATATTTGTAAATAGACCAAGTGACGGAGTGACGAACTCTCTTACGGAGTGACGGACTCTCTGACGTTTGACGAAAAGAGGTAGCTCTAACATATGACTTTTGACGGGAGTGACGTTAAACCGTCATTGACCAATATTTGTAAATAAACCCAGTGACGGAGTGACGAACTCTCTGACGGAGTGACGAACTCTTTGACGGAGTGACGAACTCTCTGACGTTTGACGAAAAGAGGTAGCTCTAATGTGTGACGGAGTGACGAACTCTCTGACGGAGTGACGAACTCTCTGACGGAGTGACGAACTCTCTGACGTTTGACGAAAAGAGGTAGCTCTAATATGTGACTTTTAACGGGAGTGACGTTAATCCGTCATTGACCTAAATTTGTAAATAAAGCCAGTGACGGAGTGACGAACTCTCTGACGGAGTGACGAACTCTTTGACGGAGTGACGACCGTCATTGACCAATATTTGTAAATAAACCAAGTGACGGAGTGACGAACTCTCTGACGGAGTGACGGACTCTCTGACGTTTGACGAAAAGAGGTAGCTCTAATATGTGACTTTTGACGGGAGTGAAGTTAATCCGTCATTGACCAATATTTGTAAATAAACCCAGTGACGGAGTGACGAACTCTCTGACGGAGTGACGAACTCTTTGACGGAGTGACGAACTCTCTGACGTTTGACGAAAAGAGGTAGCTCTAATGTGTGACGGAGTGACGAACTCTCTGACGGAGTGACGAACTCTCTGACGGAGTGACGAACTCTTTGACGGAGTGACGAACTCTCTGACGTTTGACGAAAAGAGGTAGCTCTAATATGTGACTTTTAACGGGAGTGACGGTAATCCGTCATTGACCTAAATTTGTAAATAAAGCCAGTGACGGAGTGACGAACTCTCTGACGGAGTGACGAACTCTCTGACGGAGTGACGAACTCTTTGACGGAGTGACGAACTCTCTGACGGAGTGACGAACTCTCTGACGGAGTGACGAACTCTCTGACGTTTGACGAAAAGAGGTAGCTCTTAGATGTGACTTTTGACGGGAGTGACGTTAATCCGTCATTGACCAATATTTGTAAATAAACCAAGTGACGGAGTGACGAACTCTCTGACGGAGTGACGGACTCTCTGACGTTTGACGAAAAGAGGTAGCTCTAATATGTGACTTTTGACGGGAGTGAAGTTAATCCGTCATTGACCAATATTTGTAAATAGACCAAGTGACGGAGTGACGAACTCTCTGACGGAGTGACGGACTCTCTGACGTTTGACGAAAAGAGGTAGCTCTTATATGGACGGAGTGACGAACTCTCTGACGGAGTGACGAACTCTTTGACGGAGTGACGGACTCTCTGACGTTTGACGAAAAGAGGTAGCTCTAACATATGACTTTTGACGGGAGTGACGTTAAACCGTCATTGACCAATATTTGTAAATAAACCCAGTGACGGAGTGACGAACTCTCTGACGGAGTGACGAACTCTTTGACGTAGTGACGAACTCTCTGACGTTTGACGAAAAGAGGTAGCTCTAATGTGTGACGGAGTGACGAACTCTCTGACGGAGTGACGAACTCTCTGACGGAGTGACGAACTCTTTGACGGAGTGACGAACTCTCTGACGTTTGACGAAAAGAGGTAGCTCTAATATGTGACTTTTAACGGGAGTGACGTTAATCCGTCATTGACCTAAATTTGTAAATAAAGCCAGTGACGGAGTGACGAACTCTCTGACGGAGTGACGATCTCTTTGACGGAGTGACGGAATCTCTGACGTTTGACGAAAAGAGGTAGCTCTAATATGTGACTTTTGACGGGAGTGACGTTAATCCGTCATTGACCAATATTTGTAAATAAACCCAGTGACGGAGTGACGAACTCTCTGACGGAGTGACGGACTCTCTGACGTTTGACGAAAAGAGGTAGCTCTTATATGTGACTTTTGACGGGAGTGACGTTAATCCGTCATTGACCAATATTTGTAAATAGACCAAGTGACGGAGTGACGAACTCTCTGACGTTTGACGAAAAGAGGTAGCTCTAATATGTGACTTTTGACGGGAGTGACGTTAATCCGTCATTGACCAATATTTGTAAATAAACCAAGTGACGGAGTGACGGACTCCCTTGACGAAGTGACGAACTCTCTGACGGAGTGACGAACTCTTTGACGGAGTGACGAACTCTCTGACGGAGTGACGAACTCTTTGACGGAGTGACGAACTCTCTGACGTTTGACGAAAAGAGGTAGCTCTAAAAGAAAGTCTTCCAAACATCTCATCCGTCATTCGTCGATGATAGGTGTTTACTTTTTGAATATATTATAGATGAGCATTAAATGAAATTTGTCTACAGAAAACGTCTTTTAAAAAGAAGACAAAATGAAATACAAAATCTTGTGTCAAATTTCAAAATATTTTGGAGTGGGAAACTGTTTCAAAATAGAGAATGGTATTTATTTGCAAAGACAGTACTTTTTTACTGAGCAAAAAAGAAATCTTTGTTTCATCAGAAATATGGCTGTTCTATTATCCTCCCTAATATGTCCGAATTATGTTAAAATCAATTAAAATTTAAATTTTGTCATAACAGCTTATATATTCAATATATTAATCGTGAATTGTTCATCTTAGACACTGTAGAATATCTTCTGAATCGTTTTTAGGCAAACTGTATTTTACAAAGAAAGAAGTTATTGAATAGGGAGGTGAATGGAATAGCTGAAAGTGGTATGTTCTGACAGACGAATGACTGCGATGTTTAGACACACCCTAAGAAGAACTACCTCTTTTCGTCAAACGTCAGAGAGTTCGTCACTCCGTCAGAGAGTTCGTCACTCCGTCAGAGAGTTCGTCACTCCGTCACTGGCTTTATTTACAAATTTAGGTCAATGACGGATTAACGTCACTCCCATTAAAAGTCACATATTAGAGCTACCTCTTTTCGTCAAACGTCAGAGAGTTCGTCACTCCGTCAAAGAGTTCGTCACTCCGTCAGAGAGTTCGTCACTCCGTCACTGGCTTTATTTATAAATTTAGGTCATATAAGAGCTACCTCTTTTCGTCAAACGTCAGAGAGTCCGTCACTCCGTCAGAGAGTTCGTCACTCCGGCACTGGGTTTATTTACAAATATTGGTCAATGACGGATTAACGTCACTCCCGTCAAAAGTCACATATTAGAGCTACCTCTTTTCGTCAAACGTCAGAGAGTTCGTCACTCCGTCAAAGAGTTCGTCACTCCGTCAGAGAGTTCGTCACTCCGTCAAAGAGTTCGTCACTCCGTCAGAGAGTTCGTCACTCCGTCAGAGAGTTCGTCACTCCGTCACACATTAGAGATACCTCTTTTCGTCAAACGTCAGAGAGTTCGTCACTCCGTCAAAGAGTTCGTCACTCCGTCAGAGAGTTCGTCACTCCGTCACTGGGTTTATTTACAAATATTGGTCAATGACGGATTAACGTCACTCCCGTCAAAAGTCACATATAAGAGCTACCTCTTTTCGTCAAACGTCAGAGAGTTCGTCACTCCGTCAAAGAGTTCGTCACTCCGTCAGAGAGTTCGTCACTCCGTCAGAGAGTTCGTCTCTCCGTCACACATTAGAGCTACCTCTTTTCGTCAAACGTCAGAGAGTTCGTCACTCCGTCAAAGAGTTCGTCACTCCGTCAGAGAGTTCGTCACTCCGTCAGAGAGTTCGTCTCTCCGTCACACATTAGAGCTACCTCTTTTCGTCAAACGTCAGAGAGTTCGTCACTACGTCAAAGAGTTCGTCACTCCGTCAGAGAGTTCGTCACTCCGTCACTGGGTTTATTTACAAATATTGGTCAATGACGGATTAACGTCACTCCCGTCAAAAGTCACATATTAGAGCTACCTCTTTTCGTCAAACGTCAGAGAGTCCGTCACTCCGTCAGAGAGTTCGTCACTCCGTCACTGGGCTTATTTACAAATATTGGTCAATGACGGATTAACGTCACTCCCGTCAAAAGTCACATATTAGAGCTACCTCTTTTCGTCAAACGTCAGAGAGTCCGTCACTCCGTCAAAGAGTTCGTCACTCCGTCAGAGAGTTCGTCACTCCGTCAAAGAGTTCGTCACTCCGTCAGAGAGTTCGTCACTCCGTCAGAGAGTTCGTCACTCCGTCACACATTAGAGATACCTCTTTTCGTCAAACGTCAGAGAGTTCGTCACTCCGTCAAAGAGTTCGTCACTCCGTCAGAGAGTTCGTCATTCCTTCGCTGGCTTTATTTACAAATTAAGGTCAATGACGGATTAACGTCACTCCCGTTAAAAGTCCCATCTAAGAGCTACCTCTTTTCGTCAAACGTCAGAGAGTCCGTCACTCCGTCAAAGAGTTCGTCACTCCGTCAGAGAGTTCGTCACTCCGTCACTGGGTTTATTTACAAATATTGGTCAATGACGGTTTAACGTCACTCCCGTCAAAAGTCACTCCCATGTTAGAGCTACCTCTTTTCGTCAAACGTCAGAGAGTTCGTCATTCCGTCAAAGAGTTCGTCGCTCCGTCAGAGAGTTCGTCAGTCCGTCAGAGAGTTCGTCACTCCGTCAAAGAGTTCGTCACTACGTTATGTGATTACGTTATTGTATGCTCTCTACAAAAGGAGATAATAAAGTATTGTTCTTCCACCCTTCCGAAAACTTGTAGTCATCTATATCCCCACAAATTCAAGAAATAAAGAATAGTTTTATATAATTATCCTCCATCATGACTTCAACACTCCCGTCAAAAGTCACATACTCCCACATTAGAGCTACCCCTTTTCGTCGAACGTCAGAGAGTCCGTCACTCCGTCAGAGAGTTCGTCACTCCGTCAAAGAGTTCGTCACTCCGTCAAAGAGTTCGTCACTCCGTCAAAGAGTTCGTCACTCCGTCAGAGAGTTCGTCAGTCCGTCAGAGAGTTCGTCACTCCGTCACTGGGTTTATTATTTACAAATTTGGGTCATTGACGGAATAACGTCACTCCCGTCAAAAGTCTCATGTTAGAGCTACCTCTTTTCGTCAAACGTCAGAGAGTTCGTCACTCCGTCAAAGAGTTCGTCACTCCGTCAAAGAGTTCGTCACTCCGTCAGAGAGTTCGTCACTCCGTCAGAGAGTTCGTCACTCCGTCAAAGAGTTCGTCACTCCGTCAGAGAGTTCGTCACTCCGTCAGAGAGTTCGTCACTCCGTCAGAGAGTTCGTCACTCCGTCAAAGAGTTCGTCACTCCGTCAGAGAGTTCGTCACTCCGTCAGAGAGTTCGTCAGTCCGTCAGAGAGTTCGTCACTCCGTCAGAGAGTTCGTCACTCCGTCAAAGAGTTCGTCACTCCGTCAGAGAGTTCGTCAGTCCGTCAGAGAGTTCGTCACTCCGTCACTGGGTTTATTATTTACAAATTGAGGTCATTGACGGAATAACGTCACTCCCGTCAAAAGTCACATACTCCCATATTAGAGCTACCCCTTTTCGTCAAACGCCAGAGAGTCCGTCACTCCGTCAGGTCACTCCGTCAAAGAGTTCGTCACTCCGTCAAAGAGTTCGTCACTCCGTCAGAGAGTTCGTCAGTCCGTCAGAGAGTTCGTCACTCCGTCACTGGGTTTATTATTTAATGTTAGAGCTACCTCTTTTCGTCAAACGTCAGAGAGTTCGTCATTCCGTCAAAGAGTTCGTCGCTCCGTCAGAGAGTTCGTCACTCCGTCAGAGAGTTCGTCAGTCCGTCAGAGAGTTCGTCGCTCCGTCAGATAGTTCGTCACTCCGTCAGAGAGTTCGTCACTCCGTCAGAGAGTTCGTCAGTCCGTCAGAGAGTTCGTCAGTCCGTCAGAGAGTTCGTCGCTCCGTCAGAGAGTTCGTCACTCCGTCACTGGGTTTGTTATTTACAAATTGGCAGATCAGTGGCGGCTCTAGGTATTTGGGCGCCCGGGGGCAATGTAAATTTCAGCGCCCCTATTATGCCTATATGTGCGGAGCATACACGATGACGCCTTACGCGCGGGTTAGAAGGGGGTTTTACCCCCTGAATAATGTAAGAAGCATTTTTAGTAATCGAGATAGGATCAAGTGAGCTCTATTGAGTTTAAGGGTTGACTTTTGTTTTAAGTTACTCAAAAGCTTGCATTATTTTCGGACATATGTGGTGATGGCCATATATGTGAAATATATATAATATATACGCTATTCCTGCTGAGCAGGAGAAACAGCTAGGATGGACCGCTCCAGTTACCCACTCATTCATTTCCTTCCCCTCCCCCCTCTCCCCCACCTTACCCCTCCACCTAAAAACGAAAATGTATAAATTTGCCACTAATATACAACGTCACTGTCATGCATCTGAACGCCGCGCGGCACACTTTTGGGGTGCCATGATGCGCGATTTTGGTGAATTTTAGCGATATTTTAAATTTTTTTCCCGAAACATATTCAAAAAAAAGGACAGAAACATGTATGTTATCTGGGAGGGTTGTGAAAAGATCTATTATTGCGATTTTGATAGTGAGAGTATAAAAATATCCCCAAACCCTCCCCCCCCTCTTATTTTCTTAGCCCCTAAATAAGCCATAATGAAGCAATTCGTATCTAGGGGGTGGGCCATGAAGGCCGTGTGAAGAAGAGAGTCCTCAGAATCATCTAACGACTGCATAGTGGTTAGAGTGGTTGAAAGCAACAAGTTACTATTCAACAGAAGGCACTGGCGCAGGGTTGAAGTAGTGTTCACAAAAAATGTTATGGTTATTATGTTAAACAGTTAATTCAGAGTGTGACTATCACTCTCTTAAAAATATATAAGATTATCATAAGAATATATATTATCTGTAAGGTAATTCCTAAGTACTAGCACTGAAACTAAAAATCAATGATTAATAAATGAATTGAAATGACAAAAACAAAACGCTAAAAGGTTTGAAAATAAACTGTCGAATGGTTGAAAAATATACTGAAATAAATGGCAATGATTAGACAATAATGAAAGTAATATCAATGATTAATCCTGGTTGATGGGATCTAGTCTACCGTGAACAAGGATATCATTCAGATTTTTATTTTTCGAGTAAGCTATAACCAATTTTTTATAAAATATAGTTGGGAATTTATTCTGTAGTTCGGTATATTGTCTCTTAACAATCCGAGAAACTTGGCATGAAGTACTGTTGAACTGCGCGACAAATGGTATAATTTGAGAATCAAATTGGATATTTAGTCCAGATGGAGCAACGGTTTGTAGTTGGTTAATCCAGAAGCTCTCCCTGTATAGTCTTGATGATTTGGGGTTGATTTCTTCTTCTAAGATCACTTGCTCAATTGGTGTCACCTTTAAATCACTAAGAGTGTGGTTGGTTGAATTGAAATGATTACCAATGGGTTTATCAAGGTGGTGGGTAACATCGAATCGATGACCATTTATTCGTTCTCTTAAAGAATTTTTAGTCTCTCCAACATATTGCATAGGGCATTTTTCACATGATATCAAATAGATAATGTTGGTGCTTACGCAAGAAAGTTGACCGTTTATAGAAAATTGTTTGCCACTAATTTTGTTAGAGAAAATATTGGTTGTTGAAATATGTTTGCAGGTTTTACATCTTGTAGAACCGCACGGCTTAGATCCGAAAGATTGATTATGTATCGTAACGTCAAGAGACTTTCTTTCCTCAATTTCTGAAACTGTTTTACTTTTTATGCTGCGAAGATATCGTTTAGAATATCCCCGCTCTCGCAATTTTTGAAAAACTAACTGACATGCATTATTAAAATCAATGGTCCTTGTACAAATCCTGTGAAAGCGCAGAATTTGTGACTTAATTATTCCCGAAAAGGTATGTTTAGGGTGAAATGAGCTTTTTAACAAAAGTTGGTGGGTATCTGTTGGTTTGAAATATACTTTGATATCTGCCTTGCTAGTTTCATTAAAATCCGGTCCTTTAAAAACTGTGGTATCGAGAAAATCCATGCTTTGTTCGTTAATATTGGCCGTTAATTTGATAGATGGGTGGTGATTATTCAAAATTTCAAAATATTGCCAGAATTCCTGTAGAGAGTACTGCCAGACTAGAAAAATATCATCAAGGAAACGTCCATAGAATAATGGTTTGAAAGGAGAAATAAGGTCAATTTCACGTTCGAATTCTGCCATAAAAATATTAGCGTAACTTGGAGCGAATCGCTTTCCCATAGCTGTTCCGGATGTCTGAAGGTAAATTTTACCATTAAAAGAGAAATCATTGCGCTTTAAACAAATTTCTAATAAATTTAGAATTTCCGAATCTGGTCTTTTTGGGTCCAAATATCTGTCGAAAGATTTCCTAACCGCACTCAATCCTGCTTCATTATCGATATTGGTATACATGCTGCTGACGTCAAGTGATATAAAATAGGCATTTTGAGGAATTTCGAGTTTTTTAATTTTTTCAATAAAGTCATTTGTATCTTTTAGGTATGATGGATGTTTACACGCTAAAGGTAATAAAAAATGGTCAATATATTCCGAAATACGATATGATTCACTGGAGCAATCTGAAATAATTGGACGACCCTTAGGAATTTTGTTCGAAAGAAACCATTCAGTTTTTGGATTTTTATGAATTTTAGGGAGTGTGTAAATATGCCGTTGACGTGCTGAATCATTAGCCGAAAGATACTCATATTGTTTATCAGAAATGAATTTTTTATCTATTAATGTGTTTAGAATACCATTGATCATTCTCCCGGTTTCCATAAAAATAGCGATGGCCATCGTAATACGCCCACTTTTATAATGGCAGCCAATTCGTCCGGGGGGTTGACAAGAGTGATCAGTAAATGAAAGATTCTGAGAATGACATTTTCTCTTTTTACAAGTGTAAAACCATGAGTTAAAGTTTCCTAACTGTATTAAAGAAGTGTGTTATATTCCATAATATTGTCTTGTGTTTTGCTATATGTGCTCCTCGCTTCTATATGTCGTTCAAATCTTATAACAAATATGTCACTGAAATATGCATAAAACAAGGGCAACCAGCGTTTAGGTTCCATCCTAAAATGATTAAGAGCAGTCACATAGTTGATGATGTTTCTAATTTTCAATAGGGTTCATTCTTGGGTGATTACAAACACTCACAGCAAGTTTCATAAAAATCCACCAAGAAACCAGCTCTCTATCGTGTCCACAACTTTGAGAGTGTAACGGCTGAAAGATGAACGGGTGTTAAAGAACAAGGGCAATAACTCATAAAATATGTTTTCGATGTTTCTGATATTCAATAGGGTTTATCCTAATGTCAGTACAAACACTCATACCAAGTTTCATCAAAACACAACATATTTTCAAAAGCAAGGGCAATAACCCAGGAAATATTTTTCGATTCGTCTGATTATCAATAGGGTTCATCCTTGGGTGATTACAAACACTCACAGCAAGTTTCATAAAAATCCACCAAGAAACAAGCTGAAAAATTAACGCGTTTTAAAGAACAAGGGCAATAACTCATCAAATCTTTTTCGATGTTTTTGATTTTCAATAGGGTTTATCCTAATGTCAATACAAACACTCATACCAAGTTTCATCAAAATCCATCAAGAAACCAGCTCTCTATGGTGTCCACAACATATTTTCAAAAGCAAGGGCAATAACCCATGAAATATTTTTCGATTCGTCTGATTTTCAATAGGGTTCATCCTTGGGTGATAACAAACTCACAGCAAGTTTCATCAAAATCCATTAAGAAACCAGCTCTCTATAGTGTCCACAACAATTGTGGACGGACAGGCGGACAGACAGGGGCGACTACAATATACGCCCACATTAATGTGTGGGCGTATAAAAATAGCGATGGCCATCGTAATACGCCCACTTTTACAATGGCAGCCAATTCTTCCGGGGGGTTGACAAGAGTGGAGAGTAAATGAAAGATTTTGAGAATGACATTTTCTCTTTTAACAAGAGTAAAACCATGGGTTAAAGTTTCCTGGAAAAAACAAATATGTCACTGAAATATGCATAAAACAAGGGCAACCAACGTTTAGGTTCCATCTTAAAATGATTAAAAGCAGTCACATAGTTGATGATGTTTCTGATTTTCAATAAGGTGTATCCGAAGGTCAATACAAACACCAACAGCCAGTTTCATAAAATAAAGAAACCAGCTCTCTATCGTGTCTACAACTTTGAGAGTGTAACGGCTGAAAAATTAACGTGTTTTAAAGAACAAGGGCAATAACTCATAAAATATTTTTTCGATGTTTCTAATATTCAATAGGGTTTATCCTAATGTCAGTACAAACACTCATACCAAGTTTCATCAAAATCCATCAAGAGACCAGCTCTCTATGGTGTCCACAACATATTTTCAAAAGCAAGGGCAATAACCCAGGAAATATATTTCGATTCGTCTGATTTTCAATAGGGTTCATCCTTGGGTGATTACAAACACTCACAGCAAGTTTCATAAAAATCCACCAAGAAACTAGCTCTCTATCGTGTCCACAACTTTGAGAGTGTAACGGCTGAAAAATTAACGTGTTTTAAATAACAAGGGCAATAACTCATAAAATATTTTTTCGATGTTTCTGATATTCAATAGGGTTTATCCTAATGTCAATACAAACACTCATACCAAGTTTCATCAAAATCCATCAAGAAACCAGGTCTGTATGGTGTCCACAAGATATTTTCAAAAGCAAGGGCAATAACCCATGAAATATTTTTCGATTCGCCTGATTTTCAATAGGGTTCATCCTTGGGTGATAACAAACACTCACAGCAAGTTTCATCAAAATCCATCAAGAAACCAGCTCTCTATCGTGTCCACAACAATTGTGGACAGGCAGACAGACAGACAGACAGACGGACAGACAGACAGGGGCGACTACAATATACGCCCACATTAATGTGTGGGCGTATAAAAATTGGAGCGTCTAAAATTTGGTAATGTTCGCGTTTATTTAATTGACTTTCGACCTCATTAATATAATCATCACGATTCAAAATAACACAAGAACTTCCTTTATCGCTTTTTCTAATAATAATCTTTTTATCGTTTCGCAAATTGTTCAAAATAGTTCTTTCTGCGCGCGTCAAGTTGGTTTTTTCTTTTACCAGTGGTAAAAGAGAAGTTTCAAAACGTATGTTATCGCAAATTTCCAAAATATCGGTGTGTATTAATTCATCTGATGGAGTCCAATCAGATTTGTTTATGAATTTCTGCCGGGTTCCTCTTCCAAGGGTTTTTCTATAAAAATAAGCCAATTTAACTAAACGTTGAAATTTCGAAATTGAATCTAAAACTTGGTCAAGAGATGAAGGTACTGCCGTGGGTATAAATTTGAGACCTTTATCCAGCAAACTAATTTCACACGAAGACAGTGTTCTAGAGCTTAAGTTTACTACTGTCTTATCCAAAATCGGTCCACCCCCCACATCTAGTTTAAATGTGACAACCAATGAGCAAGGATATTCTTAGCTGTGGTTTCTGTCCAGTGGATGTGGTCATTCTGTACTTTAACAGTACCGTCAAATTCAGGGATGGTAGTTGCATTTGTTGATGGTTTTGATGAAATAAGACTGTTAAATTTGGTGAGGTTTTTGAAGGCGGCAGGAAAAGCTCGTTTTAATGAAGGAGATGTTGGTATGAGAGTGACAAACAAGGAGGCTTTTGGAAACCTTGTTTTGGCAATGGTCAGCAACTCTAACATTTGGATGTGAATATATTCTCCGTCTTCTTGTTTGTCGTTGAGACCAACATGCATAATCACCTTTTCTGGTATTTCACTTGGTTCGGCTTTGGTGAGGATTGACTTGATGTGGCATATTCTGGCACCAGGATAACTTTCGATCTGGGCTTTAGAAGGACCATTAGGTATGCGGCCTAAATTGGAAGATCCGATGATGAGAATTGGTTTGGTAGGTTTAGGTAAACTGAATTTAGACTTATCGCTCTGGCGGTTATGGACGTGAGGTTTGGTAGATGAATTTGATGATGATGATGATGATGATGGATGGCTATTGACGGATGAAGTAGGTGGTGATGAAGATGATGAAGATTGAGCAAGGGGACGATCAAAGGTAAGTGATTTGCGAGATGTGGACGACGTAGGTGGTACAATGGGATTTGAGAGAAAGGTGGTTGGGTTATCGGTAGGTGAATTAGGCAAAGATGATACTTGTTGAGTCGAATTATTCTTTCTTTTAGATGGAGTTTCAAAAGATGATGGAAAATTGGTTGGTGACAAGGATCTGTTTCTTTTCTGTTTTCCTGACGATTGTGGCACAAAATTAAATCTATTGGATGTGGCAGTTGGATTGGTTGTTGGATGAAGAGGTGTTTCTACAATGCCTACATCCATATCCTCAAGAACATCTGAAGCGGTAACCCTAATATTTGCCAAAAGTGACTTGAACTGTTCGACTACAGTCTGTTGTAAACGAGATTTGTAAACTTTTCTAGCCCAATTTAATGCTTTTTTTTATAACAAATAAAAATATATCAAACAAGTTTTTAAAAATTACACATTTCACAGTGATTGTCTGAAATGCATGGATACGCCTACACAACAGAAGCTTTCATTTTATTTTTCAGTTTTTCAAACAATCACGTTATATCTCGGTTATTCACAGCACAATCAAATATGGTTTAAACTTAAATCTGGCGAATATGTGCCCTTTTTGTCACGGATATCTAATGCCATACTATTACATAATAATATTTCCAATAGATTAAACCCAAAACCCACAGTCTACACCCTCATATTTTCCTCTGAAGCTCCTGATTCCGATAACTCAAAACATTAACTTCAATGGAAGATGGGACATATCACCAAGATATATATATATAAGAATTCAAAAGTTCCAGTGTTTTCCAGGTTTTTTTTTAGTCTAATTAAGTCGCAAAGCGCAGCTGACCCCCAGCAGAAGATTTTTTTCCTAGATGAAAAACAAAAAAATGACATCGATTAATCAATTAAATTGTTCATCAAAAAATCAGGTTAAAAAAAAGAAAGAAATATCTATATTTTACAAGGATAACAACTTAATTTCTTTCGTATCCTTTCTCCCAGCTGGTCCTTGGCCAAACCTCTTGGCATTGATCTTTCCCGAATTATCCTTACCCATTTACAGCTGGGTTGACAGGAATTATGAGTGAAGATGACTTATTGAAAGTCATCGGACTATCACACAAACAGTTTTTGTCAAAATTTCCCCCCCAATCCCCCCCCCCCCCCCAAAAAAAAATCTGTTCTACAATTTGTTTTCGGACGTTAGAGCCAGGGGGGACCATGCCCCCCCCCCCCCCAACAGACACTTTTCTTTCTTATTTCATCAAAATATTTTTGACATTCTTATAATTTTTTTTTATAATTTCCGAAATCTGAAAATCGAGTGGCCGAAATCCGGTGGGGGTGAGGGTAAGAGGTGGATTTTGAAAATTTTCAACTAAGGCCCCCCCCCCCCCCACACACACACCCCCACCCAACAACACACACTTTCAAAAACGCTCCGCGGCCCCTGAAATTATCTCGAAGTTCAAAGCCATTAGCTTGTTTCTTTTTTTCGTTTACTGACAAAAATTTGATATTCCAAATTTTGTACTTTAAAAAAAAAAATAGTATTTTCACGTTCTATTGACGATCGGATTCAAATACTACGTCAAATATCGTTTTTTGATTAAGAAATTAATAATAACAAAAGTTATAAAATTGTAAGGTAGCATCAAAACAATGACGGACTCCAGTGACGGAGTGACGAACTCTCTGACGAAGTGACGAACTCTCTGACGGAGTGACGAACTCCCTTGACGGAGTGACGAACTCTCTGACGTTTGACGTATGGAGGTAGCCCTGACTCGTTATATGTGCTCCTGATCACTTCTATATGTCGAGTCACTAAGGTATTGGTCCAACTCAGTGGACCGAGTCGGTAGTGAGAAAAAACCCTTGGTCCGAGTCGGTAGTGAGAAAAATATCATTGGTCCAAGTTGGTTATAAAAATTTTCTTAGGTCCGAACCAGTAATGGTCCGACACGGTCATACATTCGTTCAAATCTTATAATATATGTCGTAACTTATACAACAGAATCCCAGAAACATTCCATGTCATGTCAGTTAAAAACTAAAAATTAAAAGAAAATGTCTAACAAAGACTAGGGGATGTTTGGCCTTTATAGAAAGGGTATACAACAGCACTATTGTGGCCTTTGTTTGAAGGCGTTACTGTTATGGAGGGTCATTTCGTTACACATTACTGAAGACGTACCGTAACAAAATGTCAAGTCATGACTTGTTTTGTTTTATGTCAAGCTATGTCTTGATTTTTTAGTGTCTTGGAAACTGTAAATTTATCAAATCGAAGTCAAATGACAAAGATTTTCACGTTTTAACGACGTAATTTGGACAATTTAATCAAAAAGCAAATAGTTTTTACTGGACATTCAAGACTTACTCAAGGAAAGATTACTCTCAGAATATAAACAACAATGGAGACTTCTGGAAGCAAATTTACTTTTATGCCTTTAAAAAATAAGAAATTCCCTTCGATTGAAGGGAAAGAGAATCAAGACAACCTTCTAAAATGGTGAGTTTACAGTTCTGAAGTCTTGAATCATTTTGTCAAATCTTATTATAATGTCGTAAATTGCGATAATTGAGCTACTCTCCTCTGACCACATTGAGATCTGAATTGAATTTTTTCTCTGATGTCACAAATATTCAAATTATGTTTTTCTATTGCATGCCATATGTCTTAGCTTAGAATGCCTTTGGGTCCATGAAAATATATGGTTTGATAATTTTCATTATAAAATAAATACAGTTCCCTCCTAGAAATTTCAAGTGGAAATGACCCATATTTCAGACTGAAATTTTCCCTCTGTAAAATCATATTTCAAGATAAATATTTTTTAATAGTTGTCATTTTCATCAACCCAAAGACAATCTAAGACTCTCAGAACTAATTTTGGGTTGATATTTCAATTCATAAAAAAATAATAGGCAAAATGCGATTCTGAGCCCATTGTGGTCAGAGAGTAGGCTAATGTCTTTTTTTTTATGTATGGCACAAAAAAGTTACAAAGTTACAAATTTCAAAATGCTGTCTCTCTCTCTCTCTCTCTCATTCTAAGTATTTTTTTATATGGGAACTCTCGTTTGATTTCAATCTTATTAATGTATTGTTAATAATTTTTAGGTCCATGAAAGGACGAATAAAAGCAGAGATGTTTTGTTTTGATCAGATATTCCAGGCGTATGAAAAAGATCAGTTCGTGAAGGTTTGTTCTGTTGTGGATTTATTTAAAAATTTTCTAGGAAAATATATTTAGGAATCAATTTTTCCCAAGAGGTGGCGCTAAGGATGTATCATAAATCACGATTTCTTGTGAGTGATGACAAGGTTTCAGACTTTCTCCAGCCATTATAACGGATTCGTAGCCATTATAGCCATTATAGGTCAAATTTTTCATAAAAGGTTTTGTAAAACGCCTTTTATGAGGTCAGTGACAGTGATCTACTAGAAGTTACTATTGATATCTATGCAGATGACTGTCAGTGACGTCGTAAAATGAGTTAGTTTTAGTGGAATTGCAAGAACCACAGATGTCTGAATGGAAATTGGAATGGGGCAAATTGATGCTATGCTATCCTTTAAAATGGAGTACCGTACAGTAATTGTTTTATGTTTTTTTCTGTGTAGGATTTTTTCTCAGACAGTAATGTGTACAACAATCTTAATATTTTAACTGATAGTGGACACTGGTCAACTGTAGGTAGGTCACACTTAATTTTTAACCCCCAAAATTCATTAAGGACAGACAAATCTTTTTCTTGTTTTATGGATCCTTTTACCCGAATTGTCAAAAAATCATCCCCCTTCCCATACCATCTTCCAAATCTAAAAATCAAAATAATAATAATATTAAACTCTTTATTTTACATGGGTCAGAATTAGGCCCAATAACTCGAGTGATACGGTCCTGTCTCACATTCAGCCCATGGGGACAAACATAGATATACAAAATCAGTTCCTACTAGGAAAAAACTTAATACTTCAAATTATCTCCCTTATGTAAATTGGTCTCACCTTAAAATTTATACAAATTTCAGGTATTCCTTTAACAGATGTTACCGTGGAAACGGTGCCATGCTCTATACTGTCCATGACACTATTTGATCGTCTCCATGACAACAATATAGTGCGAGAATCTGGCGCCATCTGTAAATGTCTGGATGAATTTTACGGGGATTTTACCATTTCGGACGAGTTGAGAAAGGTATTTTGTTTCTGTATTTTTACAGCTGTAAGAGATTTTGATAATTCAAATAAATTACAAGGGTTTGTCTAATAATTAAAAAAAAACAAAACAAACATCGTAAGCGATAAGAAAAACTTTTCTTAACCTTGATCTTTTTTCTATCCCCATACCCGTTTCAAAGTATGAATAATGAGTTATTGCCCTTGACTTTCAGATGTTACTACAAGAAGACAGTGATCATTATGAAATTTATTCCGAAACTGATCGAGAACAGTTTTTATTCTGTTTGTTTAAACACATCTGTCTAGGGGGACAGGTATGTCAATACGAAGATGACATCAAGCCTTATTTGGACATGACGAAAGACATCTACAAAGATTTAATCAGGTAAAGGACAATCGATTTAAAATTCAGGTTTATTATCCAATCAGATTATTGAATTTCTTAACATCAGATTTTATTATAAAAACTAATCGAAAGATGAAAACGAAGTTCTCCAGTTTTTGGAAGAATTTTATTCAGGTAGTGAATTCTCAAAATGCATTGTAACCACAAGGCATTGCAATATGCAAATCAAGGGAGGGAACTACAATACTCCTATTACTCGACATTCAGCGATAAATATGTTTTACTAAATTGAATCTTTCAGTGTACAGAAAAATAGCGAGACCAAAGAATTAAACATCATCTCCAGTATTTTTAAAGTAACAGCAGGGGTGAGTGTAACCTTGAATAAATTCATATCCAAAAATAAACATATTATGAAATTGAAAAATTAAATTTTCAAAAATCTCTTTATTTAAATTTATATAATAACAATAATGATGAAAAAATGTGAAAAAATAAATAATTGGAATGACAAAAATTGTTCCTAATTTTAGTGATTTTCACTCATTGCATGGCATTGAAAAAAGAAGCCTAAATTGGTGTCAAAGAGGTGGCAATTGAAGACAGTTATTGCCATACATAGCAATCTGCAAGTCAATCTAATTAAAATTAGATTACATTTCGTTTCGGTTATTTTTTGAGTCGACAATAAAAAAAATAACCGAAACGAAATGTAATCTGATTTTAATTAGATTGTCCGCAAGTGTGATCTATTTTAAAGAAGGTGTCACTTAAATATAAAGGTGTGTAAAAATTTTAAATGAAGTCAAAATCACCAAAATGCCAATTTGTTTGTAAGAATATCAAAGGCTTCTATTGCCATAATGCACTCTTCTGTCTCTAAGCTTTTTAAACAAATAATGTATCCCTTTGAATATGGCATGGTAAAATTGTTGTGAAAAATTAGAAGAATTTTTAAAGGTATGGTGCCATTTAGGAATGTTAATGGTTTCTATTGCCATATTGGGCTGTGAAAGTATCTAATTAAAAGAAAGTATCCCTTTACATATGATGGAATGATCAAAATGTTGTGATAATCAAATATTGAGAATCTTTAAAGGAGTGGTGCCATTTGGTTTGTAGGTAAATCAAGTCTGCTATCATTGATCATTATGATTTTGACCTTGACCTTTGGTTGACATAGCAACAACAATTTAAACATGAGTTTGGTGATGATTTTTGTGTCGAAGTTTGGAAATCTTTGGAAAACATTTTCTGAATTTGATCGTCATTATTTTCCAACACGAGTTTGATTTCGTTTCTATGGCGATATTTTCTGTGGTCTGTAACTCTGTAAGAACCTCGCTGTCGTTTTCAATCGAGTTATTTAAATTCACAATGGCGTTTTCTGCATAAATTAGCAGCGAAGATACGACAAAACAGAATACTGTAGTGAGAAAAATGAAAGGAAAAATAAATTGCATATAGAAGTCTTGGGTATCTGTAATAGTTGCATATAAGTCTGCTGAGCAGTTTTTGACACTGGCGGCCATTTTGAATTCTGTTGTTTGGAATTTTAGCACATTCGTTTGATTGACACATTTGTTTATTATCCAATCAGCAGTCTTGACACAGATCACATGATTTGAGCTCAATTCTCTCCAACAATTTTCATCGATTTCTTCGTTTTTATCGCATTCGATCACAGTCGCATTCAAATAGTCAAAAATCTCGGAGTTTGTCGTAGAACATGTTTTGCATACGAGTAAATAAATTCCCCAGATGGCGCCGAGGAAACTTAGCAGGAAGAACAAAATTGCGATGATGCGTTTCCCCAAACAACACAAGCTAAAAATAGTGGTAAGTATAATTAAACATCCTAGGTAACTAGGTGTAACTATGTGATAACATGGCGCCTCCGTTAACCTCACAGTGGTTTTGATATAATTTATCGAACTTTTACACCTCACCAACAAAGTCACCGATATTATAATTTGCGCGCAAGCGACACCGAGGCTCACGGCTGCTAGTATTTTTGGGATTCGTTCGTACTTTCGTTGTTGATGGTGGTAATAGTTTATCTTTGAATCACTTTGTTTTTCAATCTCCATCTCGATTGGTTGATTTGAATTCATTCTGATGTTTGATTGGTTGATTTGCATTCAATATAGCTTTTGATTGTTTAATTTGAATTCAATATAGCTTTTGATTGGTAGATTGGAATTCAGTATTGCTTTCATTGGTTAGTTTGATTTTCCATTTTTGTCAAGTTTTTACCTAGCCAGATTTTTAATCTTTAGAATGTTATCTGTTCAGTTATTGGCTAAAATTAAGGTTTGAGCTCATTGGTTAACATCTTCATCTTTTGATTGGTTGGTTTAGGTTGTTATCTGTTGTTCGATTTGTCATATCCCTCCAACAATACAATGGCAAATTTGATTTGATCAAAGGTCTGGATCTGAAATTAGAAATTTAAAATTCGAAAATAATTTATGAAAACACTAATATATGAAGTATTTGGACTTGGACGGACTGGAAACTGTGTCTTGCCTATTGCGCTTGCAGATGATTAAAGGGATTGTAAAGACAATCTACCAGAAGCTACCATTGATATCTATGCAGAAATTACAATCCCTTTAATGAGGCTCAGAGCACTAGGGGAAGACTGAGAGTTAGAGGAAGGGGTGGGGCTAATGGTTGTCAGTAATGTTATATCATGATCATTGACGATAGCGTGATATGACTATAATTACAGATACAAGTTATATATTATTTATATCGTTATTGATCTACTTTCAGTTTATTACTTTACTAACATGCTATCTTAGTAGTTAAAGAGATTGTAGAGAGTTTTTGTATGCGTTAGCATCTTTGAAATCATTAGCATTAGCCTAGTGTATTCTTATTTTCGAGGTTTCCCTCTGTCAGTGATGCAGGTTGGAGGGGCTGACATGGAAAAAGCATGTAGTTGTTTGGATGGGACAATAAACCGAGCAAGCATATAACTCACTGAACCATCATAACTCCCTAACTATACTGGGATTGAACCCTAGACCTTCAGGTTAGCGTGCAAGTGTCTAACTCACTGAGCCACAATAACTCTCTAACTATCAAGAATTGAACCCTGGATCTTCAGGTTAGCGAGCAACCATCATAACTCACTGAACAATAAGCAAGTTTTATATTATATTAGAATAATGAAGTAATAAATAATGCATGGTTATACAACAATAACTAAGCGCATTATCGTGGTAAGTATAAAACAAATAATAAATCGATAGTGGATATCAATAATTCAGACCTGATTCTCTCTGGTATTCTATTAATCAACTTTCAGGGATTGTTAGGGATAGCTAAATGTACATCACAACAAACTAACTCAACCTTTTCACATTAGCAGCCATGTTTCATTTAGGAAGCAAGTGTCTAGTCGTTCGGATGGGACAATAAACCGAGGCCTTGTGTCCTACGGACTGTGCATGTTAAAAATCCCTCGATAGTTGTGTATCTGAAAAAATAATATAATCTTGTGGTCCTGGCCTATTTTCCCTTATTGTACACTGCATGGTATGATGCAGAAAATGAAGCTGTCATGAAATGATTTTCAAATTTTGGCTGTTTCTGAAAAAGAAAGTTTATTGAACACAAGCAATCAAATGAATTCCAAATGAGCGAATGCTATACTGATAACCAAAATCTACTGCAGAACCCACCCCCAAATTGACCCTTGTGACCCCTATTAAAAGGAAAGATCTCCTGTACAATCATTTAATCAGGTGTAAGCATAGTAAGCATACCCTGCCTGACGCCACACCTAACATTGTTGCTCAATGATTTACTTTTTCAAAATGACTCATCGATGATATTCCTGTATGTTTTTCATCATTGAAATATTTACTCATTTATTGATATACTTCCTCATATAAAAAGTTCATTAGCTGCTACCAATGTATTGCCAATGTGTTTACTTGGATTTCAAAATTTGTTTTACGATTGGGATAGTTCATTTATTGATATACTTCCTCATATAAAAAGTTCATTAGCTGCTACCAATGTATTGCCAATGTGTTTACTTGGATTTCAAGATTTGTTTTACGATTGGGATAGTTCATTTATTGATATACTTCCTCATATAAAAAGTTCATTAGCTGCTATACCAATGTATTGTCAATATGTTAATTTGTTTTATGGTTCGGATCATTCGTGCTTGAGTTTTATTATTCCTCAAATGAAAAGTTCATTAGCTGCTACCAATGTACTGGCAATGTGTTTACATGGATTTTGAGATTTGTTTTTCGTTCGTGCTTGGGTTTTATTATTATTCATCATTGAAATAACAGTAATGAATATATTGATTTTGTTATAATAAAATAGTTTATTACTCATGTTTGAAATCATCTGTCACTGACAGTTCTGTCATAAATTTTGAAGTTTTTATTGATTTACTGTCATGGCAGAGATTTCTGATTTCAATATTATTTCACCTTAAAGGGATTGTAAAAAGATTCTCTAAAGTTCTCTAAACTTTGTATGTGTATTAGGGACACTGATAATTTGCATCATTCCAATTTTTAATCAGTTGACTTGCATTGGTGGAATGGTGCAAAAAAAATAATTGAAAATCAAACCCCAAAATATTCCCCCTTAGATATCACATACAGGGGCGGATTTAGAGAAAGGCGGGGCTCTGAAATATAACATGCTTCAAATTCAACGGCAATTTTTTAGAGGCTTCTGACATTAGTCGGCCAAAAATAGGAGGGGGGAAGGGGGTGGGGCTCGAGCCCCTTGGATCCTCCCTTGATATGAGTCATGTATTTGACTAAAAGCCTACCTGTTTTGTTTTTAAGTCCAAAATCAGACATCCTTTTTTTACACCATTGAGTACTTACACTCTTAGGTTTCAACAGAACAGAGGAAAACTTTTCTTTTCGGCACAATTTTTCATTCCAATTACAAATCCAAGTCACAGTCAAAGATACTGTTCAATTTGTTTTTTTTCACTGACTTAGATCCCTTGCCAATGCTTTCGTGATGCCAATTCAAAGCCAATTTAAGTCTCTCATGTAGATGGTGAATGATTTTGTAATTCCAGTTCCCTGACGCAACTTGTCGAGTCGATTGAATCAAGCGTTAACGAAGTGTGTAATGTAAATAACAATGATTCATCAAGAACCATACTAGTGGTGCCATCTTTAATCCTTCCTTCCTTCCGTACACTTGAATTGTATTAGTCTTGACACTGTGGCTGGTTCTTTATTGATTATTACAAACACAGCCTCCTACTCAGTTTTATTGCTTAAATATTGATTTTGTATCTTCTGGCTTCAGACCACAACTGATGCTTCCATCTTGGATACAGACTACTAATATTTCTCTAGCTACAGACCACAATTCTTTGACACTGAGGCTGCTTCTTTATTGATTAATACAAACACAGCCTCCTACTCAGTTTTATTGTATAGATATTGATTTTTTATCTTCTGGCTTCAGACCACAAATGTTGCTTCCATCTTGGCCTCAGACCACTTATACTTCTAGCTACAGACCACAATTCTTTATTCCGTATCCTTTATCTTTGACACTGTGGCTGGTTCTTTATTGATTAATACAAACACAGCCTCCTACTCTCTTTTATTGTATAGAAAATGATTGATTGATCTTCTGGCTTCAGACCAAAACTGTTGCTTCCATCTTGGCTTCAGACCGCTAATATTTCTATAGAACAATAAACCGAGACCCCATGTCCTACTGGCTGTGTATGTTAAAGATCCATCGACAGTATGAAATCATAAACAATAGGCTAATAATGCAACTATCATGGCAAATTTCCCTCATTGCACACTGTTGCTTGTCCTCATTTCATTTTTTAACAAATATAATGAATCATGAACATTTAAGCATTTTTGTGCATGATTTTCTGTATAGCTCACATAAGAAATATATAATGTTATTCCTTGAAGAGCAATATGTCTGATGATATTATATGCATTCAAACATAATTTTCAAGTTATTACACTCAAGAGTAATGCTTATGGAAATTTAATTCATTTTAAGCTCAATGTCTTTTTTTAATCAAAATAACAGACAAAATGAATAGTTTCATGCCTTAATGAAGAACAGTCTGACTTTTTAGGGGATTCATTTGAGGCTTGATTCATCCTCAATTAGCCCATATAGGTGCAGAAAAGTAGGATGTAAAACTCATTTCATTTTGAGGCTTGATTATAATATGTAGTCTTCAGAAGAACTAGAATTGCCCTAAGTTCCCAAAAAGAAGACCTTCTAGAATTAGTGACTTCATCAAACGCTTAATTTAAGTGGAAATTGCAAGAACCACAGACGTCTAATTGAAAATGTGAATGGTGCAAATTGAATTAATTGATGCTCTCAGTGTCCCTGATAGGCCCTACATATACAAAAATTCATCTTTACAATTCCCTTAAGGTCACATTGCCTTTGACAATAAGCTAATGCTACTGTCCTTGAAAAATGTCCTCATTGTACACTGCATGCATTTGTCAGTGTTCATCAGTCAAAATTGGTACAGAAGTGTAGGATGTAAAACTCCATTTCATTTTATTTAAAGCACACATTGATTTGTTATGATAAGATCGCGCAAGGTTAATAAACAATTTAGATAACCAAATTTCCTTACAATCTTTTTATAGTGAGAAATCCAATATTGTTCTTTCTATTTGTTTTGATGTCTTTTTGTTTCCAATTCGGTAGTTTCAGTAATTTGTCACGCCATGCAATCTCTGATACTCTGTAGACCAATTACCAGGATGGTGCCTAAATATAGACGGAATTTGTCTATAAATAACCAAATATTATTGAACACTCAACAAACATGAACTGATTGTCTTGACTTAAAATAAACACAAGTTAAAGGCTAGCTGATACTGTAGATTGGTAGAATATGCAAACTTGAATTTTCAGTGCTTATTTCTTATCCCGAGAGACACATGTTGGAAAAGGTATCATTTAACAAAACGGCGGACTGCTGTCACTTAAAACTTTGATAAAATATCAATTTTAGAACTAGACTAGCGTACTAGATAACCTCGTATACTATACAGAGATCAATCACTCATATTAACTTCGGAACTAGACTATTGGCTAGATAACCTTGTTTACTATACAGTAGTCAACATTGAATAAATTATATTTCAGCCAATCACAATCATTCTTTAGAGAGTGTTGTCTTCTCATGGTTAATATCAGTCCATTAAAAATCGATCTTCGAACAAGAGTTGTCTTTTCTTTCCAATTTACTGGACAAAGTATGCCTGTGTGCTCCAAGGTTTAGATGTCTTGAGTATTGAAGAGTTAAAATAGGTTTAACATTAGGCAGTCTAGAAATAATTTTGGCTGTAGTCTCAGATATAAACTATTAAGTGAGCCTTGAACCATCATGATAGTAGAAAATAAAACTGTATACTTCTATTGATTATTCTATTCTTCACTGAAAATCAATTTTATATGGATTAAAAACATGTTGACTGGTGATTCCTTCATTTCTTGAACATGTCTTACACTTAGCACCTGATGGTACTTCTGGTGACGTCACCGTCAGTGATCTGCATAGATATCAGTAGTAGCTTCCATTAGATCACTGTCAGTGATGTCATAAAACACGTTAGTTTTAGTGGAATTGCAAGAACCACAGACGTCGGAATGGAAATTGGAATGGTGCAAATTGATGCAATCAGTGTCCCTGATACACATACAAAGTTTAGAAAATCACTTTACAATCCCTTTAAAGTTGAGTATGATTTCTTTGCGAGTCCATATAACCCCCCCTTATGATTTAAAGGTTATTTTATTTTGTATATTTCAGACTGAGAAAGGCCAAGTTTATCCAGCAAGCGAAGATCATGAGCAGAATTTTTCATATTTAATAGTGGACCCTCTAAAACGTCATGTGACAGTGTTTTATCATAAATTTGGCGCTGCTGTGTTTGAATCCTAAAGTGAAAGTTCAACCATCAATCTACAGCATTATTAAGTAACAAATATGAACAGCAGTGGTGTATTTTAGGGGGTGGGAGCATGGTGCTATATTTCCACTTAAAAGCGCAAAATTTGAGCATTTTCATGCCATTCCTTTTTTTCATCCGTCCATTCCAACTCTTAATTTATGTATTTTTTCCATTAAAAATGTTTTTATTTGAGAATGTAGCCTACGTGTAAATTTCCCTCATTGCACACTGCATGGTGTTTCCTTGTTAGCCTAAACAATTGGGACGTACATCTCATATCAATTTCAATCGCTAAGGATGACTTGAGGGGCTGAAAAAACAGAATAATTGTACCATTTTTAATCAAAATATTATTTTTATTCAAAAATAACAAACGAAAAAAGTATATAAGCACCAGGAGTGGCCAATCTTTTTAACAAAAATAAAGCAACATTTCAAAATTAACCTCAGTAATATGTGTAAAAACCAGCACATGGGGTTTTAAAGCTCTAAGTATTGTCTTGCATAAACAAGCCTTTCTGAGAAAAGCTCTCAAAGCCTAAAAAAAAAAAAAAAAAAAACTCCTCAAAAATAGTAGTCCCTAACGCACCAGTTCCTTAAATCAACTAATCAAAATCATTCTTTATTTTCTAATCAGCCAATCAAATTCCATCTTCGAAACAGGAGTTGCCTTCTCTTGCCAATTTATTGGGCGAGAGGTCTGCTTATCATGATCAGGTCATAAAGTTAGTCTCGCTCGAACATTGAGCTGAATGAAGGTTCCTTGCAACAGTGAGCATAGTCTTGCATATACCAGTATCCCTGTTAACATAAATGACTCTTTAATAAAACCATTCACACTGGATATCAAAAAGCATTCCTTCACAATCTTAATCAATAATCATTCAAAAAAATCAATTCAAACAAACAAATATTCCTAGCGTCTCAAAAATATCTTAAAGATTGCAAAGATTTTTTCCGTGTTTCAAAGTCTAGTAATTTTCCGCAAATTACGCTTATTAAGATTTTTAAAATTCATTATAACCCATCTTTAAATGAAATATAACAAAAATATATCTTAAAGGGGAATGTTCAGCATTGAATATATGTAAATACCCTCCAGAAGTTCTAAAACTGCACAAAAATTGCACATTGAATCCCTTCAATTATACCCCTAGTAAACATTTTTCTTAACATTTTTTTTCCATATGTTATACATATAAGGTATAGTCACACTAAAATATGACTTTCAAAAGTGATTATTTATGTGTTCACAGTGATTTGAAGGCTTAAAAATCGACTGAAAGTGATAAACAAATTATAGACAAGATTAGCTTGACAATTCAAGGTTCTGAAAGTAGAAAAGATTGTGAACATAACATATCCCTTTAAGTTAACATATTTACAACAAAAACAAAACCCATTTACACATTCTTTATAAATAGCAAAATATTTTACATCCATTACGCTTTAATCTTGCTTGTATTTAGCATAATATCATTAATTAATATACTTTTAATTTATAATTAGCACTTAATTGCTGGTTCTAATTAGAATATTATTAACTATTTCAAACATTAGCACTTCAAAGAAAATGGAAAATTTTGCTTTGATTTTTCTCAAATGTTGCTGTGAAATCTGCACATAAAATTTTACAGATTTAAAGTTGCCAAAATTTTAATATTGAATTACCATGACTAAATGTCAAATGTAAAAATAGTAAAATGGTACAAAATGCCAATGATTGTTATAACAAAATATCATTTTAAATATATTACCAAATGCCATAAGAGCAAAATATTAAATGTAACAAAATTCCTCATATTTTAACAAAATGCCAAGTATAACAAAATGTCTCTTATAAAGTCAAAATGCCACATACAACAAAATGTAAGAAAAGCAAATGATATTTTGATGCATCACCATCCAAAATTATTTTTTTGAAAAACTAGTTCAATCTAAATGGATTTTACCCAATCAAAACCTGGACATCTAACTGATTTCGTTAAAGCTTCAAATACAACAAAAGATCATTCATTGAAAAGAGGTAGAAAACTTGGTGTACATTATAACTGATCCCTTAATCGGCAAAAAAAATTCCTTAAAGGGATTGTAAAGAGATTTTCTAAACTTTGCATGTGCATCAGGGACACTGATAGCATCAATTTTTACCATTCTAATTTCCATTCTGACATCTGTATAAACTAATGCCATCAGTGTCCCCGATACACATACAAAGTTTAGAAAACTTCTTTACAATCCTTTAAAGGATTACCCAATTCATGTAAGCATTCATAGGATATATTTTTTATACTTCAAAATACTCGTTCAAAATGTTGATCAGTAGGGGGACGAGCTTGAGGCTGCTGTGGAATGTGACCCCGCCTCCTAGGTGGCGCCAGGTACTCAAACATTGATTGGCTGTGTCTCGATAACATCACAGATAAATCAGAAGGGGCGGGATCCTCCCAGAAAAAATCGTGATTCAATGATGTATCACAATCGATTCGTTTCGATGGATCAACGTAAAGCATTCTGTCCAACAAATCCAAGGCATACTGGTCTCGAACGTACGGCTTTAACCTCTCTTTCACCAAACGTTTCTGCCCTTTAGGGACTTCAAGTTTATCGTAGAGATCTAGCTTTTCAACTCCCGGCCACACATCAGGGGTTAACGATCCACACAAATGGCTGATTAGAGTAATTTGATGTTGCTCCGTGTTGCCTTGCATTATGGGACTTCTGGTCCACATTTCCGCCATGATGCAGCCGGCGCCCCACACATCTATAGCGGGTCCGTAAACTCTTTCCCCTAGCAACAATTCAGGAGGTCGGTACCACAATGTCACTACCCTATTGGTGTATTTCTGAGTACCTTTTGAAGTTATGCCGCCATAGGCTCGCGCCAATCCAAAATCGGCCAGTTTCAGGATGCCATTTTTAGTAATGAGTACATTGGCGGCTTTCATATCTCGATGTAAGATTTTGTTGTGATGTATAAAATATAATCCATTTAATAATTGTTGCATGACACGTTTAATATCAGCGAGTGTAAACTTAACGTTGACGTTACTCAGCAGACCAGCTAAGTCATGTTCACAGAATTCGAAGATGAGATAAAACGTACTTTTAAATCGATTGTAGGCACCAGCTGAAAGGAAAAATAATCAAAAAATGATTAAAAAATAGAAGCTAGGAAATGATAAGAAAATCTTTTATTTTTATGCTGTAAGGACTCTCCTGGAACGGCATTTGGAATCGCAGTTCTAAAGAATGCAAAGAAATGCATCCTGGCCTCTTTTTATTCCCTAAGAATTTTGCCGATTTCTTTATCATCAAGACTAGCTAGTTATTTGTTGAAAATCTTGCGCAGATCAACCCTTATTTTCTGACATGTCACACGAAGTGCTAGATCATAACTGTGCTAAATGGAGCAAACACAAGAACTTTTAGCACTTGGTCAAATCATTATTATGTGACATCATTTGGTTGGCTACGAAAAAAAGATCAGTATTATTCTCAAAGATAAGATTTTACTTCCTTTTCAATTTTTCATAGACGATATTTGGTTGAATAAAAGTTCTGGATATAATATTTACCTCTACTACGACAAATCTCAATTAATTTAACAACATTTTCATGACTTAATAACTGAAGAATTCGGATCTCACGTAAAGCTGTGATTGGAAACTGGAAAAAATAAAAAATATTTAGCAAAAAACAGTTTCTCATGTTTACCCAAAACGTCATTTCAAGTGATGTGTCATTACATCTGATGACGACACTTGTAAATTGTGTTGAAACGTTATGTGTTTTGTTATTAAAGACGTGAGTTATATCATTTTTGTTATATCTGTTCACCGACTGTAAATGTTGTTCAAATCTTATACCATAGTTTAAGCTTACCCCTTCTTTCTCATTTTCCATCAAAACTTTTTTCATAGCAACTATTCTTTTAGTTTTTCTATCTCTTGCTTTAAATACCTCTCTAAAAAAAAAGTTTCCTACTTAATTTCTAAGGAATATTGAAATATGATATGTAAACTAATTGCCTAACGCAGTCCTAGGCCTAGCAGGTGTGCTCTTTTCCAGTGCCATTGCTCAAAGAACTGCCATATGTACCATAGGTACACTATATGTGGCAGTGGAAGAGCTAAGTTGGTAATGTTGGACTGTCGTCTGCTAGGCAATTAAGCAATTAAGGCAATCAATGATCAGGTTAGACAAATTTTGATGCCCCAACCAGTGCATTTGAGGTCTAGAATCTGCTTTTAACCCCTACCACCCATTAAGACACTGTCAACATTTCAATTATTGCATATTAAACAACTATTTGGGGTCTTCAGATCTGGTTGGTTACCCATTCCCATCTGTTGCAAGTTGGAAGTGGAATCCAGTTCAGCTGGTGCAAGAAGTATAAGACTTGATTCTAACCCAAAAGTCCCTTGACCGATTTTAGTGAGCTTCTCATATTTTTCACTGGCATTTTCGCAATAAGGAAATTCTAATTCTTCAACAATTTTCGCCTGCGTTGTCATTTTATTTCAAGTTTTTGTGTCTGGTTCGTTCGTCTCCGTGAACTAAAAGGTTGGGCATTGTGAACTACGTCATCAATAGTTGAGAAGCAGTCGCTTAAAACATTAATGAACAATATGAATCTGAAAATATAGGAAATGTTTGACTTGTAGCAATACAAGGGTTTCAAAAACGCAAGAATATGCTTTAGTTTCCAAGAAAATGCAGTTAATTTCTGACTTTTTGTTAGTTAGCATA
This sequence comes from Lottia scabra, assembly GCA_029955415.1. NCBI lineage: Eukaryota > Metazoa > Mollusca > Gastropoda > Lottiidae > Lottia > Lottia scabra. The sequence continues at coordinate 919,011 of JARJEI010000014.1, read as the reverse complement.
GTTTGTTAATGATTTAAGCGATATTCTAAAAATAGACGTATAGCATTGTTCATCCAGTACAAATACTGCTTTGCAATTCTTCATAGTAGAATTAGGACTGGATAATCAAGACGAAATGCGTGTGACGTAGTACACACGGAAATGGCTTTTTATGAATCGTGAAGAAAACAAAACATTACAATAAAATTTATATTTTAGCTTATGTTTGGGAAATAAATAAACTTTCAAAATGCCGAAGGTGGTATCTAAAAGTGTCGTCTGTACAGACACGAAAGATCAAGAAGAATACCAAGGAGAGAAACCACTTTATGTGTATTATTGCATCTGTGGTCAAATGTCCCTCATTTTAGGTAATGCCCTACCGGAATCAGGACCGGTCGGACCATTACTGTGTCGGACCATTACAAACTCGGCCCAATGATTTTTTTCTTACTACCGACTCGGCCCACTAGACTTATGTTGTTATATTATATATTTATGTGTATCAAATGTAAAAACGGTAACAAAATATTTTGGTAAAAAAGGTAACAAAATAAAGAATATATTCCTCAGAAATATTCGAAATGTCAAGGTCATGCGAGTAAAAAAATATATGGTATCAAATCGGCACATTTTGATGTGGTCTTATTTTCGCAGAAAGCCGTTTTTTTGGTTGTTTTTTGTTTATTAAGAAATGAAACTAAACCAATTAATGATTAAGAGGTTGTGTGAATATAAACAATGACTGAATGAGAGAACGTTAATTTGTCACACCTTGGATTGGATGCTTGGATTCAATATAGAAACAAAGGCGGCAATCAAGGTTGATTGTTACTATAAATAGAATCAAAGTGCTGACATAGAATATTAGCAAAGAAGCAGACGACATAATGCAGATTTAATATCTGAATTCATAATGCAATGATCAAAATGAGGTACAAATAGATATATTTTGATTGCATGACAATATCTCTTTGCCTTTTCAGATTTTTCGAGATTCATACGCGTGCGACCTTGAGTCGGTAGTGAGAAAAAACCTTGGGCCGAGTCGGTAGTGAGAAAAAAACCTTGGGCCGAGTCGGTAGTGAGAAAAAATCCTTGGGCCGAGTCGGTAGTGAGAAAAATATCATTGGTCCGAGTTGGTTATAAATTTTTTTTTAGGTCCGAACCAGTAATGGTCCGACACAGTAATGGTCCGACCGGTCTGACATTCGCCCCCCCCCCCCTCTTTTTTTTTAAGACAAGAATTTTGATGCTTGACCATGCTCAAAAGGAAAGCATGAATTACCATATAACACAAAATGAATCTGTAGAAAGGTACATAATGCATTTCAGTTTGGTTGATTTTGTAAAATAGTGAACGGTTAATGCTCACTCTTACTGGACACCAGATGACACTTTTCATGTCTTTTTAAAATACAAAGTCAATGTGTGGCCATTTTGTTTCAGATTGTCCAATGGAGAAGTTACCATTAAGGAAACGAGATGGAGCGAGAGTTATTGATGGACAGAAACATGCGAATAAATTAAATTGTGAACCTGACAACATTATCTATCTTCGCAGGTATTTAACTTTTCTTAAAATGTTCACTTTACTTGAACGCATTTAGTCACAAATATGTGTATAGTGCTGTTCAATCTCTGCTTTAGAACTTTACTTGAATTTTTAACTCATTATAAGAGGATAGAAGAATATAAAACAGATCTTGATGAGATACATTACAGCAGTTGTAAATTTTCAATCATCATGTTCCGATATATAATAGCTATCCTATATTGTACTCATTTTATCTTTCAGACCTGAAGGGATTGAAAAACAATACAGACAGAAATGTAAAAGGTATGTATTGTTTCATTGACCCTGATTCAGTTTGTTTTTGGACATTATGTTTGCTATCTTTTAACTTTTTCTGAAATGAAAATCTGACACAATAAAAAAGTAAATATTTAGAAGTAGAAAAAGTGTTCACAGTCTTACTTTGGGAATTGAGTTGATTTTGGGAATATTATTCTTTTTTCTGATTTGTTTTTTTCACAATTGATTTGTTTGGGTGTATTTTAGATGTGGTCTGCTACTATGTTATCATCACCAAGGTAACAGTAATATAATGTTCGTGGTTGATGGAGCGTTAAAACTGGAGAGTGAGGGAGTTAAGAAAGATATATATACTCAGTTAGCTAAACCACAAAAGGTAGGTCCATTATTTCTGACACAACCTACAGTGTGCAATGAGGAAAATTTGCTGTAGGATGAGTCTTATTCTTAGCACCAAAACATCATTTTTTTTGTCCCATCCTTATACAACTGAGTCCAGATCTGCAAATAAGACAATGATTTGGATGCCACCATGCAGTGTGCAATGAGAGGAATTTGCCAGAACTGTAGCTTGAGTCTAGTCTATTTCCGCTTACATTTGTTGTAATATTTTTAAAAAGTTGCACAAGGCCGTAATTACTATTCATTATTGCGACTAAATTTGGCAGAAGCATTGAAAAAGAAATGAATTTTTTTAAATTTTATTTTGTAGGTCACATTGACTAAACATACTAAAAACATGGGTAAATTTAGTTCTGTTACCGTGTCAACTATAGATGAAGAGGAAGATGAAATGGAGGCTGTAAGTTTAATACGTTTCTTAGTTGCCCAAATTTTCAGAATGTTTCCATTGATCTGTCTGTATTCTTAGACAGATGGCATGAAAATGACAATCATATTTTGAAAATCTGTGTCCTGAGAAAAAAATATTCAATGCAGAACTCAATGTGGTCATAGAGTAGAAATGTACATCAGTCTTGCATTAAATTTGTCATGAACTGAACATTTTACGCCCAACATTTTTACAGTGATAATGATGCAATATATGTCACATTTTGGAGGATTCAGGGCTTTAGATTATATTTATTTGGGCACACCCTGTATTCGCGGGTCGGATGTGGATATTTAAGCAGCAAGAGCAGGAAGTCTATGGTAGCATTTTCACTAATTTAGAACGCTCTGTTGACATATCTTGCTCTACAATGCTTAAGTAGCATGATGCAACATCTTATTTTCTCTAATTTGAATGCACTGTTAATTTGGGCATGACGTTTACCATTGTAAATTGCATGTAATCTAGAGGCCTGGAATTTGTAAGTTATAATTTTGTCATTGTAGAAAGAAATTGCTGATTCGTATGCTGCTAATGCTAAAGTTATAGAGAAACAATTATTACGGAAGGGAATGAACAAACGTAAATTATTAGAACAGGCTGAGGAAGAGTCAAAACGTAGACCTAAAGGAACTTTAATTGATAAATAGAGTCCCTCGAGACATTCGAGACCTGGAAAATGATGACCGTTTGTATGTTGAAGATTTTATACCAGATTCGTCAGTTCAGTTACTTGTTGGATGGAACTTGTATTTCATGATGTGAACTTATGTAGTAATGGTGGATGTGGTGTTAGGCAGATCATGCTTACTCTTGTCAAAACACATAAGATTTTTCTGTGCAGATCTTTGTTTGGACGAAACGTGGCTGATTTGTTTGGTTGGGCGTAAATTGATCTGGTTGTATCTCATGATGTGAACTTTTATAGTAGTGGTTGGTGTGGGGCAGATCATGCTTACACTTTTCGAAACACCTGATGGTACTTTCTTTGGAAGAGTCCACTACTATACAACTATTACTATCTCTTTTCGAAACACCTGATGGTACTTTCTTTGGAAGAGTCCACTACTATACAACTATTACTATCTCTTTTCGAAACACCTGATGGTACTTTCTTTGGAAGAGTCCACTACTATACAACTATTACTATCTCTTTTCGAAACACCTGATGGTACTTTCTTTGGAAGAGTCCACTACTATACAACTATTACTATCTCTTTTCGAAACACCTGATGGTACTTTCTTTGGAAGAGTCCACTACTATACAACTATTACTATCTCTTTTTGAAACACCTGATGGTACTTTCTTTGGAAGAGTCCACTACTATACAACTATTACTCTCGATTTTGCCATCCTTCTGTTATCTGTGTGAAAATTAATCATATCAATGAAGAATATTTCTCTATACCTTTGAGATTTGTTGAGGCATAATCTGAACAGAAAGAAGACCATCTTGTTAGTCGCATGGCTTTGAATCCTAATTTGTCAAATGCATCAAAGGACCCCCACACCCACACAAAAAAAAAGAGACATTTTAGTTGTATGTATATATTGTAAATGATATAAAAAGCTACATTAAAAATTTATACAAAAAATATCACAGAAAGAATGAAATAGATAAAACGTTTGGCAGAAAATTCACTGGAATTGGCTTCGACAAGTTGATGAATTCCACAAGAACTCATAAAGACATAAAAAATTAATACTGTTTTTTAAGATGGAGATCAAAGTTTGTTAAAAAAAAAAAGAAAACTTAAAAGGCAAAAGTTCAATGGACGACTACTGTTCAATACAAATGATTTGAGTGTGGATTATATTTTTAGGCATGTTTAAAAACACAAAATTTAAAATTAACTACTACCTAACAAATGCCATAATGTGGAATAGAACCAGTGATGTTTCTATGAATAAGGGGACAAATAGGGGCCAGTGAAGGCCCTAGAATTGTCGAGCTCACAGACTTTTCTGGGGGTAAGGAAAGGGGGCAAAGCCAAGCCATTGCCCACAATAGAAATTTTCAGACGAATTTGGCTAAGCTTTTTCTACAATCCCAGAAATTAAAAATGCTTCCATTGGTCCAATATCACAGTTATTGTAGTCTTTGCTATCTGGCATTAACTGCCCATGATTGAGATAGTCTCACTGAATCTGGCTCGTTTAAATGTTTGGAGTTGAGAGTGCGAACTTGTGGTGGTCTTTTTTGGGTTATTCTGAAAAACCATAATTAACAAGTAATTAAAAACACGGAAACACACTGAGGCCACATCATGCAGTGTGCAATGAGGGAAATTTTGAGAGAAGGAACAAAACTATTTTGAGACTAGGGACAAAACCGGTTTCAGCATTTTTCTGCGCCTGTTAAGGCTAATGATGAAAGCCAATGCTGTGTGCAATGAGGAATATTTTGCCAGGACAGCAGCCTTAGCTTCTTTTCTAATAAAGTGACCATAGGAAATTCATTGGTTCAAGGGACAAAACTTGCTTAGTCTGCATCCATCATGGATTTACCATGAAAAAAAACAAATTACTCACTTTTCCTGTTTGATAATCTCTTGACTGGCTATTGTAATTAATTCGTCTGAACTTTGACCTCTAGCTGACCCCTTCCTGTTGCTAGGTGATTTTCCTCGGTTACCACTGTGATTACGAGTAAGAGATTCTAACCTTCTGCCTGGATAACCTAAAAAATAATTGATGGGAGTTTCAAATCCTATTTGTACAAATGAAGATGGGCAGACGCCATGTAGTGTGCAATGAGGGACATTTTGCCACTGGCTCTATGAAGAATGATTGTGATTGTCTGAACTATAATCCATTCAATATGGCAATCTCCTTATAGTATACGAGGTTATCTAGCACTCTAGTCAATTTCCGAAGTTGATACAAGGTTATCCAGCATGCTAATCTAGTGCTGAAGTTGATACGAGTGTGCTTTCTATTATCAAAAAAAATTAAATAAACGCCTACCTCTGGGTTCAAGTAAATTAGCACTGACTTTCTGATTGGCTGAGGACTGAGATTGAGGTAGATGTGAAGGGTTCGTTCTCAGCTGCATCGGAACAAATTTATCGTGCTGTTTATTGATAGGATTCTCAGGAATTTCAAGGTTAAAATTTAAAGGTCCAGTCCCACCACTTGGTTTACTAACTGTTCGTTCTGAAGATCGTCTAAGGGAACCTCTGAAATTTACAAGAAAAACATGGTTGTTACAAGTTAGTTCATTTTCACAATGTCAAGCTATCACGCACTGTGTCTAATACCTTGACATCATTAGACAAGTTCTATCCTTTGACACCCCATCTTCACAATGTCAAGTTACTTTGATGTCATGACATTTCTGTTGACATGTCCGTTGCTATGGTTATATTAATATCTACCCAAAAATGTGAAAAGTGCAGATGTGCGTAATTAGTGAAAATGTGTATACATACTCAAATGCAAAAAACATTTTGCAAATTTAAAAAAAAGGGAATCTTGGTTTGTCACTCTCGCAGGGGGGATTATATGTAACCATGGTTACAAAGAGATGTAAAATACCTGTGTGTATTAACAAATGTATTGGCACGTTGTATAAAGGCATTATGGGTATTGTCGACTGCGGACTGCGTGGTACCACGGAAAGCAGGTAGACTTGTCAACTCTCTTATATAGTCTGTTTGTCTGCAAAGTGAAAATTATGGTGCTCAAACTCATAAAGAAATGCCAAAATGTATGTGTATCAGAGACACTGAGAGCATCGATATGCACCATTTCTAATTTGCAATCAGACATCTGTGGTTCTTGATATTCAACGAGAAAAATAAGCTGAAGTCACTATAACTATGCTGATATTACAACAGCTTTTGTGACAGTGATGTCTTTAAAGGTTTACTTTTTAAGTGGAATTACAAGACTTGCAGATGTCTGATTGGAAATTGGAATGATGCAAATTGATGCTATCAGTGTCCAAAAACATGGTTTTAAGCAAGGCAATTCCTTTAAACTGTGCAAATTGTGATGTTAAAATTTAACAAGTTGTGATTATTAGTAAAAAAAATAATTATCTTCTAGAAAACAGAATAATATATTTTTTGAAATTCTTTCCAAACAATTTTCAAAATTGACTAACAATGACAAATTTAGAAATAACAATGCACAAAATGACTACATTAAAATTACAAAGTTTGCCATAAAAGTTTAAAAGATTATATAAACCGACACAATACCTTCGATTCCGATGATTTTCAGCAATCTCATTGGCTGATTCCTTTAGGGAGGATTGGTGTGGTACACTCCACGATTTTGACACTTCACCTATACTGTTTCTACCTCCATCTAGATAGTGCTGACTAGGCAAAGTTGGCTTCGGCAAGTTGGGCTTCTTTTCTCTCTTCGACATCTCGGAATTGTTCTCTGTTCTCAAGTCTTTATCTTCATACAAAATATCAGAGTCTAGAACAACAGGTACTTCTGGATCGGGTTGGGAAAGTTTCGCTTTGATTGGAGATTGATGAGTCACTGCCATGGTAACGGGTTTCGGTCGATCGAATTTGAAAGTTAGACTTGATTTATTAGACACAACTACTGCGCGTCCGATTGGTTTCTGCTTCCATGCTCCACTTGTTTTTAACTTGTAATCGAGTTCACTCGGTCCCGAGTCGCCTTGGATTGAAACGTAGCTCACTGTCACTGGGAACATGCTTTTCATTAAGTTCGGATAACGGTCCGTTAGCCTCCGATGAATCTGAGAACTGTCTTTCGGTAAGGACAACGATAGACTTGAACGTCTGTTCTCAATTCTGGGTTTCTGCTGAACTGAATTTGCATTCGATTCCCTCCGTTTTTCTGTTTGAGGCGATTTGATTATTGCTTTCGGCTTCTGCAAGAAAATTCATAAAATTACAAATCAACACAAATAATCTTGAATTTTTGAGAATAAACTAAAATTTCTAAACAGCTGTTATAGTCATGAATTTGAATGACTTTCATAAATGCTGCATATACCATAACATATTTCCAAATATAATGCACAATTTTTTTTTTATGGTACATAAATATTTTGTATATATTTCAAATCATTTCAAAATGGTGTTAGTTATGTCAAATAAATCAGATTTGTGGCTCCAAGACCAATCTCAAACAGTGCAAAAAAAAAACGACTGTAAAATGTTAAGGTTTGTGTCGCCTCTCGCTTTGTTTTAATAAAAAAAAGTATGGGTTGAAACGTAAATTTTGAAATATGAATTGTTACTATAACATAAAGTCTACCGAAATTAAGTTTTGATATACATTGTTAGGTAATTTTTGGAAATCTAATTTGTTTTATATATATAAATTTAGTTTGGAATAAAATTATAAAGTTTGGAAATAGGATAATAAAAATTAAAATCTTGTTATATCTGGACAAAAATGGACCAAAAATCAAAAGAAAAAAAATTGAGATAAACATATTATCAAAATGATGTAAAAATATAATATAAAAAATATTTTGAATTCAAGGTTATCAAAATGTGAAATTAAGTAAAAAAAAAGGTAAAATTGTTATAAAAATAGATGTCTACAGACCGTGCCACTCTATAAGTCACTCTACAACGTTACCCCCGGTTACCCCTGGTTACCCGACTGACCGAATTATAACTGGGAGTTCCAGCAAGCACTAGTTTGAGATAGCGTTTTGGTCTGAGATCTGTAGTTGAACGTTGACACACCTTGATTTCTGCTGTATGATGATTGACATCAGTTGACGCTGTTGCTGTTTGTTTACTTGAGGTTTTTGACACGACACTGCTGGTACCTGTGTGCAATAAGGGAAATTTTCATTTATTTTGCTATGTTTGATAATCACAAGAGACAATGCTATGTACAGTACTAAGAGAGAGCTCAATTTTTTAAAATTTGTCTCTTTTTTCGGAACCTCTTGAGCTAATGAAGAGAACATCATCATGCAGTGTGCAATAAGGGAAATTTTGCCAGTACAGATCAGCCTATTTCATTAAAATCTTCAACTGTCGAGAGACTTTAACATACACAGCCTGTACCATAAAGGGCCTTGATTTATTGTCCCATCCAAATGACTAGATACTTCTTCCAAGTCAGCCAAAAATGGCTGTTAATTTCTGAAAAAGATTTCTGAATAGATTTTCATGGAAGTTACCCTTACCTGAGTCAGGTCTCGTTTGAGTGTCACTCGAACCACTTCCCTTAACCTAAACAAAAAAATTCAGATAAAAAATAAGCAATTGTCCAAAGTCATACGCCCATATTGCACAAAATGAAATGAAATGGTGTTTTCTGCAATTATTGGTCTAATGAGGCTTGACAAACGCCATGCAGTGTGTAATGAGGGAAATTTTGCCAGGACAGCATTATCTTACTCTTATATTCCATTTGTCTTAAGGGCAGAGAACAACAAATAATTTGAGTATTTTACCATGTTTTTGTTTCCACTGTGGATTCTAGTTTTGATGTCACCAACAGATCTGCGTTTTTTATTGACCAAGGGTGGTGGTGGTTTAGGATTAGAGTTTGTTGTTGTCTGGGTCGTATCTTCTGATACTGAATCACGTCTTGGAGGTTGATACAGTGGGGCTCTCGAACCATCATCTATACAAAATGGCAGAATTAGAACTTTAAGGAGAATGTTTGACATTTTTGAGGATTGATTTGGGCCTTGAATATATGTAAATAGCCTTCATATAAACTAGAACTGCATGAAAATTGTGTAATCCCTTCAAAACAGTATTTTTGTGGATGATTTTTGCCTTGAATATATGTAAATAGCTTTCAAAAGTACTAAAACTGCATGGAAATTATGCAACCCTTTCAATTATACTGCACATTGGTAGCTATGTCAAAATACGACCTGAAAATTTCACTTACATTCATCTTTAGCTGTACGTTTTTTTGTTGGTTTGCTGTCGAATTTACCTTCACTGGTCACTGCAATAACCTACAAAATATATATTATACATGTATTGACATTTGACAATATACGTCCACATAGAGAGATGTGGGCATATAAAAATGCAATTCAGAACTCACTGCCGTTCTCAAAATTACCAAACCAACAGCACAGTATCATCCGATTGAACCAATCAACTACCAACTACCACCACTACCAACAACTACCAAGTTTGCGATATCAGCTGCTGCTGGAAGCGAACGTTAACTTGTCATCTACCAACCACCGTCACTGCAGTTGGGACAGTAGACCATAAAGAAAAGCTACTCACAACGAAGGTGTATTCCGTGTCTGGTGTCAACCTGTGAACGGAACACGACAAATCCGTCCCGGAGTGAACGATCTTGCCGTTCATACTGACGTCATATCTTGTGATGCGTCCTAACGGAACTTCGGGACTGGCCCACGACACGTGTACTTCATTACGACCTAACACAGTTACGTTTGGTTTGGACGGAGCGTGTGCCCCTATCTCAGCTGTGGTCCCGTTGACTGATGACTTCTCTCCCTTGCCTCTTGATGTTGCTGCACAAACCTGAAAAAACATGTGGTTTTTTACTCTGATGAACCTAATGAAAGTGAAAAAATTTGCCAGGACGGTGTTAGCTGACTTTTTTTTATTATTGCCAGAACTTAAATATGCAAACAGATTGCAAACAGTTTCTCCTTTCAACAAAGCTATATTTTACTGACAGAAAAAAAATGGAGAAAAACAGGAATTGAGTGATGCGGCTCAGAATTTTGCCTTTAATTTTCATACCTCTATAGAATACTGTGTATTAGGTGACAGGCCAGTTACAATACTAGTTACATCAGTAGTGAACTCTGGTGGTTTGCTTCCTGTAACAAACAGAAAATTAATCTTATTAAAAAGTTGGTCAAGAGATTTTGTAAATTCTTAATTCCATGGGGGTACGACTGGCATTGATTGCATCCATTCAAAGCAAGAACAATACCAACAGTAAAACAAATCTCAAAATCTATGCGAACACATTGGCTATACACTGGTAGCATCTAATGAACTTTTTATTTGAGGAAGTATATCAATAAATGAACGATCCCAACTGTAAAATAAATCTAGAAATCCATACGAACACATTGGCTATACATTGGTAACAGCTAATGAACTTTTTATTTGAGAAAGTATATCAATAAATAAGTAAATATTACAAAAAGTAAAGTGGTATCAGGTGTCTAGAAGAGGTAGCATACCTTGCCTGGCACCACAACCTCTAATAATGGAAAGTGGTATCAGGTGTCTAGAAGAGGTAGCATACCCTGCTTGGCGACACAAACGCCTCTGCAGCTATACTATTATTAAAGTTATATACTGTACCTTGATAAATATAATAGCCTTTCACTGAACCATTACAAACATTAGGAGGATCCCAACCTATTTTTAACTGAGTTATTGTACAACCCAATACTCGAATATTAGTAGGAGGACCTGGTGCTAGAAAAAAAGACAAAAGTTGCAAGTGTTTCTGATATGTACCTTTCTCTTCTATATGCCGTTAAGTCTTTTAGGTCAAATGAAATGAGTTTAACGTCTTGCTTTTCTGCCTCTGTATACTATAGGCTAATGAGGACAAGCAAATAACATGCAATGTGTGTGCAATGAGGGAAATTAATCCAGGACATCAGATGCTTTTTCATGTCAGCCCCTCTGACCTGCATCACTAACAGGTCGAAACACATTCAAACAAGACTTTACAAGTTAATAACAAACCTCCTTCTAAAGTTGTAGAGAAGACAGCATCTGAGAATGGACTTTCATCGTTTTCAGTATAACATCTTAGTTTAAAACTATATTTGGTATTGGGTTGTAGATTCTCTACATTACACGAACAACTCGATCCTTTATATACGCTGTGATTCCCTGAAATACATGGATTGTCATATTTACTTCATTGAGATTGGACAATAAACCAAAGCTTCCTTTCTTTTTCATAGTCTTGGCAAATGCTTCTAATTGATGGGACAATAAACCATGGCACTGAGTGCTATGTATAGGCTTTGCACGTTAATGATCCCTTCATAACTGGACATAAAAGAAGATTAGTCTAATGTTTCTTTCCTGACAAAATTTTCCCATTGCACACTGCCGAACAGTAGGAAAAAGTAGGATTGTTTTGAAACACAGGCTTGAAGCTAAGAAAGGTCAGAGGGGGGCCAGACTGCTCCTGATTTATTTTTTACCAAAGACGTTAGAAAGTGAAGGCTATATGTGTCAATGCATGAGTGAGTCAAAGAGTTGAGGCCCTCTTGAAAGAATTCATTTCTTACAAAAAATATTTAGCAAAGTTACCTTCAAAGACTTGGTAATGCACTTCTAGACCACTTTTAGGTTTAATTTCATCCCAGTAGACTTTCACTATACTACTGTCTAGTGCTGGAAAATACAGACATCGTACATTTTTCACAAAGATAGCACACAGGATGACTTTTTCAAAATGTTTGTATCAAATTGATGAAGAAGGATCTAAATTAGTTAAAACAATATGCCATGTAATCTAGACTGCCAAAAGTTAGAAGAAAAAAATCAGCTTTTGTTAGGAGATTCGGATGAATCCCCAAAGTCCTGTTTTATTAGAAAACATAAGCTTCAGCCATCAATGATGCATAACAACGAACCTTCAACATTCGGAGGGTTTGGTTTATCCAGTCTTTTTAATATATCTAGAGTTATCTCCACTTCTTCTTTTAAATCAGGATTGATGTCTGGATTGGCTACCGTTGTCTGAAACAACAGAATAGCGCAAAATAGAATAGAACTCAACACCCTACTTTTCTACACCGACCTTTGTCATGGACACAATTTGTCATGCAGTGTGCAATAAGGGAAACACTGTATCTTTGGGCTTAATGGGAGACAGGACTGTATCACTTTATTGTGGTATTGGGCCTAATTCTGACCAATGTAAAATAAAGAGTTTATCATAATCATTATTATTATTATTGAAATCAGAGAAATGACACAAATTGATTTTACAGCATTAAGAAGGATAAATAAAGTTAATGGTTACTTTACCTTTAAAACTGAAAGTAGAGGTTGATTGTCTCTGAGTTTAACACAGCCTTTAGGTTGACTTGACAATGTTCTTATAGTCCTATAACAAATAACATACATCATCATTATACTGTAACTATATACTGTATATTCTTGAGTACAACGCGCACCTTTGACTAATTTTCATTGGATATTTCGCTGGATATTGGGTTAAATGTATTGACTTTTTGACATTTAAGCAAAAATATGTGGATTTACAGAAAACAAGTCAAAAGCAAGATGGTTTAAGAAACAGTTGGGATGGTCCATTTCAGTTTTTTTTCTTCAAATGACCTTGAGAAATAAGGCAAGGTCATCACCAAGGAAACTGACAAAAAAAATATGACTTACATTGCAGAAAACCACCCCGTTTCACTGTCCTCTGATTTCAATAGGTTAGATAACACTGATATCACTTCATCGATATGAGGATTTCGTAACAAACGTCCATGCCCTGCACAACTGGTTGCTAAGCAACTGAGAGCGAAGCAAGCATTTTTACTGGCTCCTAGATCCTGACAACTTAACATCTTGGCCAATGAGGAAATCTGAAATTATATATCCCATAGTTTAATTAAAATATGAGTTGAATTTGTAACTTTCTGAGACAGAATACACATGGATTTGAAAGCCCAATAAGTGGAATGGCAAGAAATTTTTTGGCCTGTGGAGGGGGTGGGACCAGGGACCATGGCTTGAAAATACTAAAATTTTTCTATTATCCAGGGATAATATATCAATATTTTCGCATCCCCTCCTAAATACTGGACCCCAAGTTATGACAGTAAGTTGTGAACACTATTACTACTGAGCTTACCATCTTATCACACTCTGATAAAGCTAACAGTCTTTCTCTACCAATATCCATATCACAGAGTCGTCCAATAGCAAACGCTGCATTCATTCCACGACCTACAACAATAAATCAAATAACACTCAAATGGCAGCCTGCGTGCCAAATCCAGCTTGCGACGCCCTCAAGATGATAACTTTGGATTTTTCAACCTGGTTTCCCCCTGTCAGTGATGCAGGTCGAAGGGCTGACATGGAAAAAGTGTCATTCAGATTGGACAATAAACCGAGGCCCTGTCTTTGAAATATTGTGCACTTATAAGATATCTGGATAGTAAAAAATCAAGGTCAACAAAGAATAGGCTAATACCACTAAGACAAAATTTCCCTCATTGTACATTGCATAGCCTGTCTTAGTAAGCCCAAACAGTTGTAGAAAATTAACCGTAAAATGAATCAACATACCTGCTTCGTCCGTACCAAGGGAAGTAACTAGCTGTGTTAATATATGTAAGGAAGAAGGATGATCCAGTATCTTATTACAACCGTCTTCTGATATAGAAACCCTGTAAACAAAATAATTGACATAGAATTTGCATTAAAACATTATAAATGACTGAAATTTCACTTATAGTGACCAAATACAGATCAGATCTTTGCAAGGGATGTTTGGCAACCCAAATACGGAATGAACAATAGTAGCTATGTGTACTCTTTGTCGAGTTGATAGACCGAATTGCAGAGTGACAATAAGGTAAAAAAAATGATGTTTCTTTCTAATGTATTCCATTACATATCAAGAACTAAGGCTGTATCCTCTGCAAAGGACGATGAGTTGACAGATCAAATTGCAGAGTGGAAACAGGTGTAGTAAATGATGTATTCCCTTACCTAGCTAAAACTAAAGCAGCATTACTGGCAGTCCACATGTTTTCTGTATGTAGTAGAGCTGTAGAATGATTTAACATTGTATTTAAACATTCTGTAGACAATATCCACTCTCTACCTTGAGGACTTTCAGCCTGTTGGTGAGACAAAAAATATTGAGGAAAAACTCAAACTTGTATGGCTTAAATGAAATTGGAATTCTTGTAGAAAGAAACGTTGCAGTATGAGAAGAGTTCTTGTACGGTAATTCAATGTGATTTGAAGATTGGGGCCAGTTTCAAAAAATATTAACTTAGGATAATTTTAGTGTTCCAGTCATCTGATTGGTCAATCACTAAAATCGATTATTATGCTGGACTAATAAAAGAATTAGCTCACCAAAGTTCCCATGGTGCCAGCAGCATTCATAACCGATTCAGAATCATCAAAGGCCAACATTCGAGTTAAGTTTGGTAATATTTGTTCACTCTCTGACCGACCAGAGTGAGCCAGAGCCAGGACTCTGTAACATCCCAGCTCTGACTCTGCCAGAGTACCAATAATATATGCCGCATTTCCGGCAACTCTGAAAATAAAAAAAACTATGTTAATGATAAAAATAATAGTATCTTTTTAAGAAAACAAATGCCATGCAATGTGCAATGAGTGCAAGGATGACAGTATTAGCCTTCCTTTTTCAGATTTCTAGATTTCCAACAATCAAGGTATTTTTAATGGCACGACATACAACTCATTACAAGCTGAAGCTCTGTTTGAATTATTGTACCATTCAACTTTCTCATAGCCCCTCTACTAACCTTGTGATGTCTTCACCCAACAAATAAACGAGTCCCCAGAGAAAATCTTCTGAACCAGAATGACACAGGAATGAGCTGATAGTTTTGTCTTTTTCTGTATGTAGGTCATCAACCAATTTTTCCAGAGCAAGGTGCGACTCTTTAGTTTTCCTCAGTAAATCGGGAAAATAATCCGATTTTTTCCAATTTAACGCCATTTTAATCGGTTAATTTTATTAACCAGGACCAGTTATAATCATTTTCAGGATTCTTGTACTTCCAGGCACTTTAATTTTGGCACTTTCAAGTGAAACATAACTTTTTCTTTCATTTGTTTACATCGTTTCTAATGTTGGCGGCCATTACTTTACAACTCTCGTACGGCGAGATGTCTCGAGATTAATTGAGATTCAAGATGTCTGCGCCCAGAAAATATCAAAAAAGTTCAGGAAAAACTTTCTTTTTGATATGATATCGTTACATTTCTATGTAAGATTTGAAAAATTGTTTAGAACAACTCAAAATTTTGCCAAGATGAAACATTTGTCTAAATGTCTCAAACTTTTCCCCATTATTCCCTGAATAACTATGACTCAGTTTGTTTAGTGTAGAAAAGCAACCCCCCCCCACCCCCACCCCTCCTTTTTGATACTTTTGTTGTGCCTCTATAAGTTTATATAACGGGTCTGCCTTTTAATTTGTCATTAGTGTTTTTATGTGTGTTCTGGGACTCATCACATCTTTGGCTTCTTTGCTCTACTCTGTAGAATTATAGAACAATATATTTTTAAAATTTATTGCAGAGTTTTTGAAAACTTGAGATAATGATGTTAAAATATGGGTAATTATAAATCAAGACCTACTCATTCCTGTGTTGGTAAGTATTTCAAACCTTATATTTCATGACATTTCTTCTGCGTATTATAAATAAAGGAAGGCATATAAGTGGCCGGTTATGGTCATCGTAGCACTAAACATAAATGGTCCCATTTTGACTTTTTCAAGATATCATTTCGAATTTTCTCCAAGGACCATGTTGACCTTTTTTGGGACCATTTGAACAAAATTTGAGACCATCTAGGTTTATTGCCAAGTTGACTAACCCCATATGCCTCACAACAAACAACTCAGCAGCAACACTATTTAAATATTATTGTATTATTTTAGATGAACTAAAGAAGAAGATCAGTGAAAGCTATGCGTTGTTCCGATCTAAAGCTATAGAAGATCTCCGTCCTAGAGACTCAGAATGGTCTGAATTACAACTGGCTTGTAGGTTAGTATAGATTTCTTGACTAGAGGAAGGGCTGTAGCACAGTAGGTTTAGATTGCTGTTGAGTAATCTTGTATAAGTCATCTTTCCTCATCATTATTTGAGTCAACCCTGTAAATAGATAATGATAATCGGGAAAGATCAATGCTAAGAGTTTGAACTTTGCTTTTAAATGTTATTAAAACCTCATTGGTATCGAAAACTTGAGCACAGTTGATGAGAACAGGTCTCTAATCTCAGTTGGTGTGTGACATTAATCTTTCATTAGTATTTGAGTCAACTCAGCTGTTAATGGATACTAAAATCTGGAAAGATTAATGTCATCTGAATATTTGTCTCAATTTGAATTTTTTCAATTTTGTGTATTTAGTCGTGGTGATATAGTAAAAGTTAGAAGATTATTAACTGAAGATAATATCAACGAGAAAACTGATACTGGATTAAGTTTACTACATATTGTTTGTATATCAGGAGGTACGTATGACGTATGGGCTCTAGGGCATTAGGCTCAACCTTCGTCATTGTTCGGGACTATATAATGACTCGGCCATGATAGGCGGCCATCTTGCTCAGTAAATGGGCAGGAAAAGTCTAGTCTCAAAGTTGATAAGAGTGGGCTGGCTCTAGGGGAGACTGGTGTTTGTCTGCTAACCTTCAGATCTTCAGTCTTAAGATATATTTTGTACGTTTACACTTACGTTTTTTACAATTATGACGTCATTCGTATGTTAACAATTTTGTATTGTATACTTTTTTGGCAGTTAAACTGCAAGCTCTATATTTAGGGTGCATGCGATTAGAATTTTGTTTGAGAAAAGTTTGTATTTTATTTTAACAGTGGGACGTGATTTGGTTGATTTGTTGTTAAAGAGAGAATGTAAAATAGTCCTCAGTAAAAATCAATTTACACCTCTTCATTTAGCTACTTATAAGGTAATATCTTTTATTTGTTCCTTCATTCATTCAGTCCTTTGTCCATTCATTTTTCCATTTATGTGTCCATTGTTTACTCATTCATTCATTCATTTACTTATTTATCCTTTTGCTTCATGCAATTGTTTTCATCTAGTTTTGTTGCTTCTCTTGTGATACTCAAGACAAATATGTAGCATTGCCTTACACTGAAATGATAAAAGAAAATGTATGTTCTCTTCCTCAGTCAGTGCTTCTATGGGAGACTATCTTCTATATTCTATATCTCTGTATTTGTGACCTTGGCCAGGGTTTACATAGATGTTTTTAGGAACTTTTTCACTTTTAATACCCAACCTGAGATGTTTGCAAAGACTGATGGTTGCTTTTCGACGGTTTCTTTGATGATATTTTTTATGTATTTCAGGGTGACCTTGAAGTAGTAGAATCCTTATTATCAGGTGGTGCTGATGTCAATCTCCCTGGCAACAGTGATGTCACTTCCTTCCATATTGCTGCCATGTGTGGCCATCATGAGGTAAAACACATTTGTTCTTAAAACCACATGAGTTCCGTTAATAAGGGGAAAAGAGTCTAGTTGCTGGGATGTGACAATAAAGTGAGGCTACAAGTAGTGCGTGTATAAGATCTCTCTGCAATTGAAAATCAAAAAATGGAGACCAATATCGCTTTCCTTGATCAATTTCCCTCACGGAACACTGTTCGTTGTTAAGCAAATTCATGAATCAAGATCCGGACAGTTGGATGTAAAACTCCATTTCAGTTCAATAATACATTTTTTTTCTTCAGATTTTTAAGATATTACTAGATTATGGCGGCAAAATAAACTTAGCAGATGCTGTCAAATTCTCTCCTCTTCATATAGCTTGCTATTTTGGTCACGAAAAGGTAAGTTTTTAAAAGTATTTTCAAGAATTTTCATCAAATAATTTGAAATAATCCAGGAAAGATTAATTTTAAGAGGTTTGGCCAAGGACCAGCTGGTGAAAGGATCCTCACGGAACCTAAGTTGTTATCCTTGTAAAATATAGATGTTTCTTTCTTTATAAGAGAATCAAACATGTCTGGCAGCACCTTTTTTTTTTTGCAGATTGTAGAAACCCTGGTAACCAATGGTGCGGATGTCAACATCAGTGGTGGAGTGGGAGACCGTCCTCTACATCTAGCTTGTGCCAAGGGAAATCTTAAAATCACTCAGTTACTGGTAGAGGGCACCACACAGCAGAAGGCTGACGGTTAGTTTTTATATTGTTTTTAAGGGATTGACTACTACTAGAAATGCATCAAAATTGAAGAAAAATGATCCAGTTTATGGGTTTGACTATTAATGGAGATGCACTTAATATTAAGGAAAAAACAGTAATTTAGATAAAAAATACCCCAAAACACTTTTTTTGATGTGTAAAATTTTTATTTGGATTTGGGCTTTGAAATTTGTAAAGTTTGGAATCAGATTTTCGTTTTGATGAATCATCTAATGTCTACAAACTAGACCTTTAGTAGGAGTTTCAGATCAGCCATTTTTTTTTTGCAGCCATCTTGAATCTTGAGTTTATAATGTTTACGTTTCAGTGAATATGAAAGATGACGAAGAACACAGGCCGATACATTTCTGTTGTAAGGGAGGTAATCTAGTCATACTACATTATTTATTAGAACATCGGGCTGATCCTCACGTCTGCAATATATACGGTGATACTCCATTACATCTGTAAGTTACTTCCCTTGATTTTTCTTTGTTTCTGATTGTCTCCCTTTTAGGCATATCTTTGAGTGAACATATTGGACCAGGGTACCAAAAAACAAATATCTCTCGACAAAATGCAATGTAATTTTCAGTAGTATAGCAGTTTTTTTACGATACACACTATGTGTGTGCTTATATGAAATGAAACTTAAATTGCTCATCTTCATTAGGCCTATGGTAAGAGTGTCTAGCTGTTCAGATGTGCCAATAAACCGAGGCCCTGTGTGCTATGGCAACGCAAAAATAAGAGTAGGCTAATGTCGCTGTCCTGGAAGAATTTCCTTCATTGCACACTGCATGGCCTTCGACTGTACTCGATAGCTCAATCAATAACAGAAAAGTTTATTCATTTTAATTCTAATTTTAGAGTATTTAATTTATTTATATATTTTCAAATTTTGACAGGGCTTGTTATAATGCTAAAACAGAAGTAGCTCGACAGTTAGTTTCATTAACTGGTACAGAAAGTTTAGATAAAGAAAACGTCTTTAGTGAGACACCATTACATAGGTATGTGCTAATTTCGGTCAACCTTCGTCAATGTTCAAGACTAACATTATTACTCTGCCATGATAGGCGGCCATCTTGCTCAGTAATTGGGCAAGGACAGGCAACTCTTGTCTTCCTTTGTAATGCCTGTATCAGAGGTGCAGACATGGAAAAAGCATCTGGTCTTTGGGACAATAAACTGAGGCTTTGTCCACGTTAATGATACCTCAACAGTTGGAAATCATCAATAAGAGTAAGCAAATGCCGCTGACTTCCCTCATTGCACACTGCATGGCGTTTTCCTGTCCTCTTAAGCCCATACAGGTGCAGAAATGCACAACGTAAAACTCCATTTACTTTTTTCAGTGCCTGTACTAATGGACGTAGTTTAGAATTAGTAAAATATTTACTCGAACAACCAGAAGTTGATATTAACTATCAGGGTAAAGATGGACACACAGGTAGATTATATAGTTCATTGCATATTTCGTAAGTTTGTAAAAGAAGAGCAGAAATTATTTCCTTAAAGCTAACCTTGGAGCCACAGTAACTCATGTTGCGTGTTGCCTACTCTTTTGTCTGAAGGTGCACGGTACTTATTACTCAGGCATGGATCAAGATGATACTATTGGAGTACTCAGTACATTAAAGATACCTTGACGGTTGGATTTGCTCACTGTATGGCATTTGCCTGTCCTCATTGCAGAAAAGTGAGGTTCTAAAGCACAGTGAGTTAGAGCGTTATGAGCAAACTGTGGTTGGGTGTTGGGAACTGGATCAGGGTGTGAAAGTCCGATGACCTTGAAGTCATCTTCATTCATAATTCCAGTCCACCCAGCTGTAAATAGGTAGGGATAATCCAGGAAAGATCAATACCAAGAGGATCCTCTAGGGAATCTAAGTTGTTATCCTTATTAAATATAGATATACCTAGACTAAAGTAATAAACTCAATTTTAATTTTCAGCCTTACACAGTGCCTGTTATCACGGCCATTTTCGTGTGGTTCAATATTTACTGGAATCTGGTGGTGATATGAATTTAGTGGCAGCAGTCAGTGATCAAAATGGCGGCAGTGAAAAACGCGAAGAACAAACTGCTTTAATGTGGGCGTATGAAAAAGGTAGGTTCTCTTTGTGAATGACTGATAGCATTCCATAAATCAAAATCGCATCCAAAACATGACAAAATAGAGAGTAATAATTGTATAGTAGTGAACTACTAAAAAGAGAAGTACCATCAGGTGTACTAAAAAATATCAAAAATGGTGCAATGATTTAAATGGTGTCTTTTTTTTTTAATTTCAGGTCATGACTCGATCGTGATATTTTTGAAGCATCATAAACGACCTCAAGATGAATCAGCTTGTGGAGACTATAGTCAGCCCGGCTCGGATGGTTCTTATGTCTCCGTTCCGTCACCCATTGGTAAACTACGCAGTATGACTAGAGGTAAGTCAATGGGTTTGGATCGTGGGCACATTCATATTAATAATAAAATTGTGTATGATGTTATCACATCTGACTGTTGCTGTAGTGCTAGGAGTATTTTTCCTCCGCAGCTAAATTAGTATTGTATTTGACAGCAAAAGACATTCTTCTGTCTTTGTACTACTCAAGGAGTCATGGTCCTATATCTACAGTTTTGTGATGAAATGTTCCATTCTTTAAAAAAAAATGAATGTCCTCCATCATAGAGTGGGCTTATGTCCTTAATTAGCAACTCATGGAGGACTCAGAAGCAGAAGAATTTGCATTCAATTGACATCTAATTTTTCTCTTATTCCTTTTCAGAAAAAATCGATGTCCTCCATCTGAGAGCAACGCTACCTCATCAGTTTCATCTCCAGTTACTAGACATTGAATGTCAAGAGGTCATAGGGTCAGGGTCGTTTGGTAAAGTTTATAAAGGGAAGTGTAAAGGGAAAATAGCGGCCATTAAAAGGTGAGTTTTGGTCACAATTTGAATAAAAGCTGCCATGACTGTTTGATGCTGTTTTTTCAACATAGGAGCCCAATTCACCAGAACATAAAATGATTGGATGATCACTAAAAGGAAATATTTTTAACCAATCAGAGTGGCTTATTTTGAAATTTCATTATCCTTGAAAAAAATGAAAGGAGGATGTAAAACTTCATTTGTCTTGAAAGATATAAAACAGTAGGATGTAAAACTCCATCTAATTTAATTTCAGATATCGGGCGTGTACTATAGGGGTCAAATCAGACGTTGATATGTTCTGTAGAGAGGTAGCCATTTTGTCTAAATTAAAGAGTCCGTATGTTATAGGATTTCTTGGTGCTTGTTTAGACGATCCTAGTGTAAGTAATTGCCATTTTATATCTGAAATTTACATCATGTGGTGGTGGGTTCTAATTGTTGTTGGTGTGTCAAAGTCTGGTGGGGTTCTATTGCACAGTTGGTTAAAGTTTTGGGCCCTTTTCTGCAAAACAACTTAAGTTCATTTATTTATGCAAGTATCATATTCCTTTTGTGAAATGTGCCATGACATCATGCATGGTTACATTAAACAAATGATGGTTGTGGGATATAAACTCAGTTGGCATGTGCAATTCTGATTATCTTTTATTATCTATTTCAGCAATTTGCTATCGTAACTGAGTATATAGCAGGTGGTTCTTTATATTGTTTATTACACGAACAGAAGAGGTAAGTGCAGACAACTCTTGTTTGGAGATTGATTTTGATTGGCTGTTTTTCACGCACAAGAAGATAACACTCTCTGAAGAACCGTAAAACAAATAATCTCAAAATCCATGTTAACACATTGGCAATACATCGGTAGCAGCTAATGAACATTTCATATGAGAAAGTACATCAATAAATGAGTAAATATTTCATAATGTAAAGTGGTGTCAGGTATCTAGAAGAGTTAGCATACCCTGTCTGACACCACATCCATCACTACCGTCGAAAATGAAAAGTGATATCAGGTGTCTATGTTCTATTTAGGTTGATAGATCTACAGTCAAAGTTAACGATATGTATGGACGTAGCTAAAGGAATGGAATATCTTCACACACTGCCTCAACCAATCATTCATAGAGATTTAAACAGTCATAATATATTACTTGATGAAAACGGACATGCTTTAGTCGCTGATTTCGGAGGTAAGTAATGTTTTATTTTCGCTTTGTTTTTAAAGAAAATAATGCACAACAAGACTGTAATTTCCTATTTTGAACGAAATAAAGTTTTAAATCCTTTGTTTCTGTGTGCAATGAGGGTAATTTTGCCAGGGTAGCAGCATAAGTCTACACAATTTGATAATCAACTGCAGTTTTCTTCATTACTGTACCTAATTATTGCAGTGTTCAATTGGGGAAATTTGGCAGTATGGCAGGATAAGCCAACGCAATTTTAATATTTGTATTATGTCATTTGGAGCTATTTTCAATATTCTTGAATTTTTTTGGTAGAATCGCGCTTCTTGAGATCGGCAGAAGAAGACAACATGACGAAACAACCTGGTAATTTACGGTGGATGGCACCAGAGATATTTACCCAGTGTACTAAATATAGTATCAAAGCTGATGTGTTTAGTTATTCGCTATGTCTGTGGGAATTATTGACTGGGGAACTACCCTTCTCTCATCTTAAACCAGGTAGGGTCAGCGTTCTTAAAAGAGGGTAAGGGGGGGTCTTCTAAACCCGAAAATTTAATTTCATTAAATCAATCATTAAAAGGGAATGTTCAGTATTTTTAAGGGTCGATTTGGTTCTTGAATATATGTAGATACCCTCCAGAATTATTATTAATACCACTGTCTAAACATTTATATTTTCTGTATACATGTATTATTATGGCTATACAGGGTTTTCAAAGGCTGAAATTTCGAGGGAGAGTTGCAAACACTATTACCAATTTGCTAAGCTAAAAAAGTTTTTTTGTCATTTTAGCGGCCGCAGCAGCAGAGATGGCGTACCACATTACCCGTCCTCCTATAAGCATCACAATACCTAAACCTATAGTGGGCTTACTTCAAGTTGGCTGGCATGCTAACCCAGATGTAAGTCTTTGATTCTCTTTGCTGAATTTAATCTTTAGCAATTTTAGGACTGCTCTTTCTTTCATTGAAGTTGAATTCAGATTTGAATTCTAAATGTAACTGCAGTTTCAAAAATTACACACATCATCATGCCCTATTGCCCCCTAATAAATACCCCTCCAGATTGGGAACCACTGTTTTAAAGGCCACTGAGACAATTTCTTTTTATTTTTCACTTATTTCTATTCAAGGATCGACCAGAATTTAAAGAAATCGTACCAATTTTAGAAGAATGTAAACAATCTCAAGCAGTCGCAATGCTGAGTAACGCAGACGCCAAACCAATTGTGGCGTTTCCGACAGCGTTGCCAATGGTTACTGACAGAGATTCTGACGAGGACGGCAGATCAACGCCACCACTAGCGGGACACGTTTCGGCTCTGAGATCACACTGGGAACAAGAGGCTACTAGACACTGTGATCCAGCCCGCGAACCATCACGTGAAGAAATTAGAAGACACTTGCCCTTCCCTCAAATGGATAAGAACGGTTACGTGTCTGACCCTTTAAGTACGTTGAGGATACCAATCAATATCCCACGGAAAGACAGTCGTGATAGCGAAGATAGATCTGATACAGAATCGTGATAACATCACGAAAACCATGTCTTGTGATAATAATCACGATAACCATGTCATGTGATAATCACGATAACCATGTCATGTGATAATCATGATAACCATGTCTTGTGATAATCACAATAACTATGTCTTGTGATAATCACGATAACCATGTCATGTGATAATCACGATAACCATGTCATGTGATAATCACGATAACCATGTCTTGTGATAATCACAATAACTATGTCTTGTGATAATCACGATAACCATGTCTTGTGATAATCACGATAACCATGTCTGGTGATGATCACGATAACCATGTCTTGTGACAATCACGATAACCATGTCTTGTGATAATCACGATAACCATGTCTTGTGATAATCACGATAACTATGTCTTGTGATAATCACAATAACCATGTCTTGTGATGATCACGATAACCATGTCTTGTGATGATCACAATAACCATGTCTTGTGATGATCACGATAACCATGTCTTGTGATGATCACAATAACCATGTCTTGTGATGATCACGATAACCATGTCTTGTGATGATCACGATAACCATGTCTTGTGATGATCACGATAACCATGTCTTGTGATGATCACGATAACCATGTCTTGTGATAATCACGATAACCATGTCTTGTGATAATCACGATAACCATGTCTTGTGATGATCACGATAACCATGTCTTGTGATAATCACGATAACCATGTCTTGTGATGATAACGATAACCATGTCTTGTGATAATCACGATAACCATGTCTTGTGATGATCACGATAACCATGTCTTGTGATAATCACGACAACCATGTCTTGTGATAATCACGACAACCGACAACCATGTCTACTGATAATCACGATAACCATGTCTTATGATAATCACAATAACCATGTCTTGTGATGATCACGATAACCATGTCTTGTGATAATAACATCACGACAATCATGTCTTGTGATAATCACAATAACCGTGTCTTGTGATAATCACGATAACCATGTCTTGTGATAATCACGATAACCATGTCTTGTGATAATAACATCACGACAACCATGTCTTGTGATAATCACAATAACCGTGTCTTGTGATAATCACGATAACCATGTCTTGTGATAATCACGATAACCATGTCTTGTGATCATCACGATAACCATGTCTTGTGATCATCACGATAACCATGTCTTGTGATAAATCACGATAACCATGTCTTGTGATAAATCACGATAACCATGTCTTGTGATAAATCACGATAACCATGTCTTGTGATAAATTACGATAACCATGACTTGTGATAATCATGATAACCATGTCTTGTGATGATCACGATAACCATGTCTTGTCTTGTGATAATCACGATAACCATGTCTTGTCTTGCGATGATCACGATAACCATGTCTTGCGATGATCACGATAACCATGTCTTGTGAGAATCACAATAACCATGTCTTGTGATAATCACAATAACCATGTCTTGTGATGATCACAATTACAATGTCTTGTGATACCCTTATGATATTTTGTAGCCTTAAAGGGATAGTAGGAGGTTTTGTAAACTTGGACTGAGAGTTTTGAGGTCCATGGTTCCAATTTCAATCAGACTTCTGTGGTTCTTAAATATTTACTATAAGTGTTTCATTAATTTGAGCTATTAGTGGATTGCATAATATAAACCCATATATACCTTTTTCACGCCTTGCTTGATATGGATCCAAGATGGCCGACGCGTGAATAAGGTCTATACCTTTGGTGTCCATTGTAAAATGACCTCTTTTAAAGTTAACGTCACATCTTCTGAAAGAATTTTGGGATAGAGGGTTTGGTTCAGATTTGACTAATTTTAGGCTCACATTTGAACCTATCCCTCACTCAACAATTTAGCAATGGAAACATATAAGATCAAATGGGTGGGTTCCAATTTGACTGATTCAGCTTGATAGCCAGAGATCAAACCTTCTCACATTGGCACCTATCCTTCTCTTCATTTTAGCAATGAAAAAAAAATAAGATGAAATGGGTCAGTTCGAATTTGACAATTTCAAATTTTATATCACAAATTTTATATTGTCTCTGTTGAAATTTATCTTGCCACCAAAGATTTTTTTTTTGTCATTTTTTTATCAAAAATATATTTTATTAAGTTATTATAGTAATACTCATTTTATATAAGAATCATGACCTTTATTTATCTCTTAAAATAGAAATAACCTCATTTAGTAAACATGCTTACTCTTTTGAAACACCTGATGATACTTCTCACTTGAGGAGTCCACTACTTATACAATTATTATTCCATTTTTGCCATCTTTAGTTAACAGAATTGTTTTGCTTTTATGGATTTTTGTTATAACCAAAGCAGGAATAAGCCTGTTTATATTGACAATTCTCTATGACAAAATAGTCATAGAGACAAATAATGGAAAATACATATACCTCTTAGCATTCATACTCTTTGTATCTGTCAATTTTGGCAGGATTTTCTATTATTTTTCCATTTATTTCTAGTTAAAATCATGTTATAATCAAATTATGTGCTATGCAATCAAAAAAGTTATATTAAAGGTGGTATCCCTTGTAATTTCACTTTTACTGCTAATTTGAAACTGGTGTATTAAAGGTACATGCCCTCTTAAATATTTGCCTTCACAGCTAGTAAAGCAAATAATAAGGAGTGTGTCCCTTTAAAAATTCAAAAATTTCAGAGTGAAAAAGGTTGAAATTATAGGGATATTCCCTTTAAATAACGAGTTAGTGCCTTATATCATTATGTATCAGATTTTTGTACTTGTATATTTAATTATTAGCCAAAAATAATACTAAAAATCTATATACATGTATTAAGCGTTTTTCAATAATAACCTGTAATTGTATGGAAAATTACTGCGTTTTATGGTTTATTTGACTTTGTTTGTATACTTTGGACACTGTGATGAATATATACTCTTATTGACCAAGTTTGAGAACTTGATATTTTGTTCATTTTAAGAGGTAGTATCCCTTTAATTTCTGTGTAGGTACTGACCTATGACCTTTAACATTTTACCCTTAGTTATGATATATCTAAAACTATCGCCCAAACCCACAATTAATGCAGATACATGAAATATTTTAAAGTTTGGTAATGAGTCAAAAGATAACAACTTTTGAAACTTAAAAAAAAATAATATTGTTCAGGATTGATAATGGAAAGTCTGAAAGACGCTGTTGTCCTAATTACAGGTAATATTTATTATTTTAGGCGATGGAGGGGGGCGGGGGGCATGCGTCCAACCCTACTCTGGGGGCTCGGTCTGACGCCTGACCCTGATCCCTTGTCAATGAAATAATTATTTTGGACCCCCCTCGTAATTTTTTCCTACTGTCCTGGCAAAATTTTTCTCATTGCACACTGTATGGCGTTTTCCTTTCCTTATAAGCTGGATCGGATGCAGAAATGTAGGACGTAAAACTTCATTTCATTGTTTATGGTATGTACAACCATTTTTAAATTATCATTACTTATCGCGATGAAGAGTTGAAAAAATGAATAAAAAGTTATCGAGTATATATCCACTTCAAAGTCATTTATGATGAAATGCGATAAGTACTAGAGTGAACAGACTGAGAACCATGCAGTGTGCTATCAGGGAAACTTTGTCAAAATAGTGGTATATGTTGTATAAGCTACTATTTGTTTTTCTGCAGGCGCCAGTTCTGGTATTGGACGAGGTACTGCTGTTCATTTTGCTAAACTGGGATCCAAACTTTCTCTTCATGGTCGAGATGGAGCCACATTGGAAGAAACAGCTTCTCTTTGTGTTGAAACTGGAGCTAGCAAAGATAATGTAAGTTCATGGTCGAGAGACGTTCAATAACTTTACGATATCAATCGGACCTTACTTGGGTATTTTGAAGGCTATTCCCCCCTAGAAAGTCCATGACCTTGAATAAGTCACCTTCACTCAGCTGTAAATGGGTATGAATAATCCGTAAAAGATCAGTTGGGAGAAAGGATCCTCACGGAACCTAAGTTGTTATCCGTGTAAAAATAAAACTAATTTGTTTATTACTGACACGTATGTGGAACAAAGTGCAAAAACCTTTTTTTTTCTGTATATGCTTTTAGATCCTCACTGAGCTAGGAGACTTGACAGACGAGTCTATCAGAGAGAAACTAATCAATAAAACGATAGAGAAGTTCGGATGTCTGGATGTTCTAGTAAGTACAGTGAAGCCTTGTTTAACCGGTTTGAACGACAGACAACCTCAATCGCAATTTCATTTCAAGTATTTCATCTGCATGAACAATCGGCGATCCTCGATAGTTTACATAAACCGTAATAAATTGCAGACCTGTAGCGTAACGTTCACTGAAACTTTTTGACCTTACTATTGGTAAACAATGGCCGTTGTGCCATGCCATGAATAACGTGAAGCAGAACTGCCGAATCAAGCGTCACCTAGGATGCGAATTGTCACAAGACTTTCTAATCTTAACCCATATTTTAGGTAAACAATGCTGGGGTTTTACATATGGGGCAAACTTTACAGACTCCAAATGATAAATTCGACATGACGATGGAGATCAATTTAAAGGCACCGTTTGCTCTTACAAAACTAGCAGCGCCACATCTCATCAAATCTAAAGGTAAAGAAGTATATATGCACGTGTAAACAAACATGTGACCTTATTTCAATATGCACGCGTAAATTAACTCTTGATCTTATTTCTATTAAAAAATCTTACGAGTTATGAGTTTCTTTTTTTGCGACGTGTCCCATTTAAAATTGATATTTTAACACAAAATTCACAGTTAATTTTAAAGACCCCCCCCCCCCTCGAATATAAAAAGAAAACCTTCAATATAACTATGAATTGTTTCTAGGGTGTATTGTGAATGTATCAAGTGTAAGTGCAGCAAAAGCGGTATGTATATATCAAATCATTATTTTAAAGGGGTTGTAAAGCGTATTTCAAAACTTCGTATGTGTACCGGGGACACTGATAACATCAATTTGCCCCATTTCAATGTCCATTCCGACGTCTGTGGTTCTTGCAATTTCACTAAAACTAACGCGTTTTATGACGTCACTGACAGTGCTCTACCGGAAGCTACTATTGATATCTAAGCAGATCACAAAACTATTTTCACAAAACACTCTCAAGCTTTTAATCTGTGGGTCAGTTTCTGGGTTACTTCACTGTTTGCACGTGCTTTGCAGAGGCCGCAATAAAGCTTTTGATAATTTTTATAGGATATTTTTAATCTGAAAAATCGAGTGTCCAAAATCCGAAGATTTTGTATGGGGTAAGGGTTGGGGTGGAGTTCGATTTTTTGAACTTCCTGAGACGCTCTGCGTCCCTTGCTTTGTTTCTATATCGGTATATTATGAAAAGAATAGTTGTGTTTTTCAGAGGCCTGAAGGAGGACTATATTGTATGAGTAAAGCTGCCTTAGATATGTTCACTGAATGTATTTGTTTAGGTAGGTATCAAGAAGACGATTTAGACATATGAATGCCACAAATATATTTATGCATGTTCAAAACGGACCGCAAAGGTCAAGTCCGGCACGCGGTACGACCTTGTTCTGCATCGGTTCCAACTGAACTATGATTGAACTTTGAACTAAGCTAATTTTTGTTTCAATTTTAGAGCTGGCTCCGAAAGGCGTAAGAGTGAATTCGGTAAAGTGAGTATAAGTACATCGTAATTAACTTTATAACTTGATGTAGGCTATACAACTCGAATTTTTCCGTATCTTTTACAAATTTTTATAGACCGTAGCCTAGCCTAGTCTAACGAATATGATAATCATGTGATCTGTTGCCCTTTTTTCAGCCCCGCGACAGTAGTTTCCAATATAGCCCGTCGTCAAAATAACAGTCCATTTAAAACAGACGAAGCGTATGCTAAGGTAGGTGATTCTCTCAGATGTTTTTCAAAAAGAAAGAAAAGAAAGAAACCTCTGTATTTTACAAGGATGACAACTTAGGTTCCGTGAGAATCCTGGACCAAACCGGATTATCCGTACCCATTTAATGGAATTATATTGAAGATCACCGGACTTGCACACCCCGATCGAGAACCAAACTCTTAAACACGAAAACCACCATTATTATGCTCGTATCTAAGGAAATGACGTCATGTTTGTAAAGAACGATGCTCTTCTTAACGACTGTTTGGCTCAGGATTTTGAGCTGTAGGCTAATTTTGAGATTATATTCAGTAAAAAGAATCGATTTATATGTTTCAGTTCGTTAACTATCAAAAGACTCTTCATCCTTTAGGACGAGTTGGACAACCAGAAGATGTAGCTCAAGCTATCGCCTTCCTAGCCTCGGATCAATCCAGTTTTATCTCTGGACAAGTTCTATTTATAGATGGTGGTAGACATTGTGTCAGTACTGGTGTTTCACCGAAACAATAGGTTTACTAGTAGAAGCCACAGGATTGTCTAAACAAATGTCTGCCCGACCCCCAGCCCCCCATAGCCTATCCCTACTCCCCAGTTTTTTCTATGCAAATACATATAAAGAAATATTAAAATTTTATTTTTCGAATCTTCTTATTATTGGGTCTTGGGAACGAGAAAAACACTGTCATTCGGCTTAACCTTCGTCATTTTGTTCGAGACTTATAATGACTCGATCATGATAAGCAGCCATCTTGCTTGGTAATTGGGCAAGGGAAGATAACTCTTGATCGGAGATTGATTTCGATTGGCTGTTTTTACCGCGAAAGAAGACACAATCCTTGAACAATGATTGTGATTGGCTGAACTATAATTTATTCAATATGGCGACTACCGTTTATTTTACGAGGTTATCTAGCATGTGATGTAAGTATATAGTTATTTTCTAATCTAGGAACAAGTTATGACAAAAACTATCGCCCAAACTCACACTTGATGCAGATAATAGGCCTATTAAAGTTTGGTAACGAGCCAAAAGATAAAGAATACAACTTTTAAAAGTGCATTACATAATATAAAAATTGTGTGTTCAGGATTGATAATGGAGAGTCTGAAAGACGCAGTGGTCCTAATTACAGGTAAATATTTATTATTTTAGGGCATGCGTCTAACCTGAGGGTCCAGCTTAGGGTTTAATCAGGTCTAGATGGTATCTTCGGATTCGGAGGGGCTGACGTTGTAAAAGCGTCTAGTCTGTCATATGGGATGATAAATATTAAACCGAGGCCTAGTCATGTCATGTGCGTTGAATGGAAAAAACCCAGGAGGGGAACCATTATACGGATTTTCTTTTTTGAATAGAGGCGTGATGGCCTTCAAAGGAAACATTTTTCTTTGCGGTCACATGAGCAGGAAGGGGGGTTGAGGGTTGTCAGAAAGTGGACAATGCACATTAAGATCCCTCGATAGTTTGAAATCAGCAAAATTTCCCTCATTGCACACTGCATGTCGTTATCTCATTAGTCTATACAGATGTCGAAAAGTAGGACGCAAACCTACATTTCATTTAATTTTATTTTTATGTAATTTGATGTTCTCACACGCCACTGACTCCACGGAATGTCGATCATACACGTAGAGTACATAGAGATTGGGCGATTCATTCGATATAAGTGCTAGAGTGATATTATACTAGCTAGAGTATATAAACAAACAACGACACTTACCAATTTACAGTCCCGTCGCCAAGAATGAATTTTTGATGGGGCCCAGGTTCTATGTGCAAGTGGAGAGACGGGTTTACCCATGAAATTTTGTAATATAGAAATCCGTAGAGCACATTTTAGACGATTCTGAGGTGCCCATATCCTCATCAAACATTCCTCTTTTTGGTTTTGTAAGAAGCTTGCTGGGGCCTAATTCTAACTTGCTGGGGACCAGTCTCCACGGACCCCACCCCAGCGACCAAGGGTAGTTCAGTTGAATTGAAAAGAAAAGAGTTTTACGTTTCTGCTTTTCTGCATCTGTTATGTAATTGAGGACGGGCCTAGTGTGCAATTAGAGAAATTTTTCGTATAATGAGCGACTACAATTGTTTTTTTTTTTTTTTAACTATAACAGGAGCCAGTTCTGGTATTGGACGAGGTACCGCTGTTCATTTTGCTAAACTGGGATCCAAACTTTCTCTTCATGGTCGAGATGGAGCTACATTGGAAGAAACAGCTTCTCTTTGTGTTGAAGCTGGAGCTAGCAAAGATAATGTAAGTTCATGGTCGAGAGACGTTCAATAACTTTACGATATCAATGGGTATTCCCCCTAGAAAGTCCAATGACCTTGAATAAGTCACCTTCACTTCACACTAATTCCAGTCAACCCAGCTGTAAATTGGTACAGATATTCCAGGAAAGATCAATGCCAACTATTTTTCTACATGTTTTCAGATTCTCACAGATCTAGGAGACCTGACAGACGAGTCTATCAGAGAGAAACTCATCAATAAAACGATAGAGAAGTTCGGACGTCTGGATGTTCTGGTAAGGATTTGATCTGAAATAACACGTGACAGAAATGAGGACGAATAAACGTCATGCAATGCACAACGAGGGCAATATTGTCAGAACAACGACATTAGCTTACTCTTATTTTCGAAATCGAGGGATCTTTAACGTGCAAGGCTAAAGAAATGCAAATGTATGATGGCGTTTACCGGCTTGATTTTGTCAAACAGTGGCCGCCGTAGTTTTTTATTTGAATCCATATTTTTAGGTGAATAATGCTGGGGCTGGGAAATTGAGTCTTACCCTACAGACACCGAATGATCAATTCGACAGCACGATGGACATCAATTTAAAAGCCCCGTTTGCTCTTACAAAACTAGCAGCGCCACATCTCATTAAATCTAAAGGTAACGAATTATATATACACTTGTAAACAAACACATCACCTTATTTCAATATGCACGCGTAAATTAAACTTTGGCCTTTTTTCCTGTTACGATTTCAATTACATATCGTTTTTAGCCTCTATCATCCAGTCACTTCAAGTGCTCTTTTGTGACCTTTTTAAAAATTTATATAGTAACTTTACAGTAAATTGTCACCCCTACACCACCCCCCCCCCCCCTCCTACTCACCCCGAATATACAAAAACCCTTTAATATGGCTCCGAATTGTTTTGTAGGGAATATTGTCAACGTATCAAGTTTATATTCAACCACAGCGGTATGTATATACTAAATTATTATTTCAATAGGGGGGTGGGGGGGGGGGGGGTGAAGACACAGGCAGGTCCACAGTGGCGTATTAAGGGAGGGAGGGGGAGAGGTTTTCATTATCTATTTTCACTAAAAACTCAAGATTTGTTTTTTTTCCCTCCCCATGCCTACCTTTTGCATGAATACTTGGGCCTGTTTATGGGTTATATAACTGTTTGCACGTGCTTTGTTCCATATCGCGATATTAAGAAAAGAATATTTGTGTTTTTCAGACGCCTGAGGCAGGACTATATTGTATGAGTAAAGCTGCTTTAGATATGTTCACTGAATGTATTTGTTTAGGTATGTAGGACTTTCTATAAATATAAATAAAGGTCATCCTGAATCATTCTACAGAGGGTGTTGTGTTTTTTCGCAGTTAAAACAGCCAATTAAAATATATCTCCGAACAAGAGTTATCTTCCCTTGCCCATTTACCTGGCCTGAATTATGCCTGAGCTATGCCTGAGCTATGCATATATTTTTGTTTTCATTTTTAGAGCTGGCTCCGAAAGGCGTTCGAGTGAATTCGGTGAAGTGAGTATAAGTTTGATCGTCTTAGCTTTATTAAAGGGAATGTAAAGAGGTTTTCCATACTTAGTATGTGTATGTATCTGATCTGCGTAGATATCAATAGTAGCTTCCGGTAGATCACTGGTAGTGACGTCATAAAGCCCGTTAGTTTAAGTGGATTTGCAAGAACCACATACGTCGGAAAGGAAATTGAAATGGTGCAAATTGATGCTATCAGTGTCCCTGATACACATACAAAGTTTAGAAAATCACTTTACAATCCTTTAATTAACAGACAACTCCCTCCATAGGTAAAAGGGCGAAATCTAGTCTAATGAAGATGATAATCATAAAATCTGTTGCCTTTTTTCAGCCCGGGGGTAGTAGTTTCTAACATCGCCCGTCGTGACAATGACAGCCCGTGTAAAACAGACGAAGGGTATGCTGAGGTAGGTAATTTTCTCGGATATTTTACAAGGATAAGATCTTAGCGACTTGGGTTTCCATGATGATTTTTTCTCCCATCTGGTCCTTGGCCAAACTTCTTGGCATTGATCTTTCCCAGATTATCCGTACCCATTTACAGCTGGGTGGACTGGAATTATGAGTGAAGGTGACTTATTCAAATTCACTGGACTATCACATCCAATCGGGAACCGATCGAACTCCCAAACACAAAAACCACCATGACCATATGCTCGTATCCAAGGAAATGACGTCATGTTTGTATAGAACCCGGCGGGTATTTTTTTTTTAAAAGCATCAATTTATATATTTCAGTTTTTGAACTATCAAAAGACTCTTCATCCTTTAGGACGAGTTGGACAACCAGAAGATGTAGCTCAAGCCATCGCCTTCCTAGCCTCGAATCAATCCAGTTTTATCACGGGACAAGTTCTATTTATAGATGGTGGTAGACACTGTGTCAGCACTGGTGTTTCACCGAAACAATAGGTTTACTTGTAAAAGTCACAGGCGCAGGATTGTCAAAACAAATGTCTACCCGACCCCCTTACCCATCCCTCTCACCTTTTTTTTTATGAAAATAAAGACGTATTATTTGTAATTTAAATCATTTCGATGCCTCAATTTGCGCCATTCCAATTTCCATTCCAACGTCTGTGGTAGTGTGGTTCTTGCAATTTCACTAAAACTAACGCGTTTTATGACGTCACCCCCACTGATTTGCATAGATATCCATAGTAGCTTCCTATCGCCATGAATTAATGCAGGTATGTGCGCTATCGCCTATCGCCCAAACTCACTTTAAACAAGATAAGAGAACAAGGGAGGTAACTGAGTATATGATTACAGATTACGAACGTTGATACATTTATTGTAAGGCCACATAAAAAAATAAAATTGGTGATCGTCCTTTCAATTTCCGAAATCAGGGAAGGGGGGGAGGTTTTTTTTTTATTTTTTATTTTTTTATAGGACCCTAAAACACTTAAGTCCACATGATACGATGGCAGCGCATGCGCGGATGGGTGTTGTAGTTCCTACTATGGTCGCTAGATGGACCTACTGGTGATATTTCCTATTATATTACAGTATTCCGCGTTAAATGTCCGCGAAAAATTGAATTTTTGCTATACCTACGCTATTGAGCGGATTGTTTACGTTTTTTTTTAAAATAAAAAATAAAAAATAATCAGGGACGGGGCCGTTTTCGGGCACGGGCGGGGACGATCACCAATTGTTTTTTTTTATGTGGCCTAAGAAATAAACAATTAGTGTGTTCAGAAACGATATGGAGAGTTTAAAAGATGCTGTGGTCCTTATAACAGGTATTGTCTTAACTTATGGAACATTTCTAAAGGCCAGCATGTCGTTTTGAAGCTATCAAATGGTCCACTGTCATCAACTATGCAGAGTACAAAATACCGAGTTTGGGCGATTCATTCGAGATAAGTGCTAGAGTGGCAATAAACGACATCGAACATTTTCAAGTGTACAATAATAAGGGCGAGAGGGTAAATGGCTTTAGATGTGCTTAGTTGAAATATTGTAGCGCTATATTTTTGGATTTTTTTTTCATGTTTATGCCTGCAGCCCATCGGCTCACCCCCGGCCCCCCTCTAGCTACGCCACTGCTCTATTATGCATGACCACTACTTTTTTTTTACTATAACAGGAGCCAGTTCTGGTATTGGACGAGGTACTGCTGTTCATTTTGCTAAACTGGGATCCAAACTTTCTCTTCATGGTCGTGATGGAGCTACATTGGAAGAAACAGCTTCTCTTTGTGTTGAAACTGGAGCTAGCAAAGATAATGTAAGTTCAGGTTTATGGTCGAGTGACGTTCAATAACTTTACGATATTCGAAGCCAGGTTTATCAGGACTTTCGCGAAGGTCATGAGTATATATAACTTATAACTATCTAAATTATTCATGCTAATGCATATATCAAGCAGGCATGAGGGTATGTGGATTATCTTTAGAGATAAATATATTTGGTCATGTAACTGCATAATAACCGACACATTTTCATATCAATTTGGATTTTCTTTTAGATACTCACAGAGCTAGGAGACTTGACAGACGAGTCTATCAGAGAGAAACTCATTAATAAAACGATAGAGAAGTTCGGACGTCTGGATGTTCTGGTAAGTACGGAACTGGAATTTGAACTGATATAAAAAAAAATGATAGAGGATACAGTAAATGGTAAAGAAAAGACAACTCTTGTATGGAGATTTTGATTGGCTATTTATTACGCACAAGAAAATAACACTCTCTGAAAAATGACTGTGATTGGCTGAATTTAATGTATTCAATATGGCGACCATCTCTTAGTATTCGAGGTTATCCAACACGCTAGTCTTGTTCCAAGGTTGATACGAGGTTATCTAGCACGCTAGTCTAGTTCCGAAGTTGATATGAGGTTATCTTGAATGCTAGTCTAGTAACAACTTTAAAACAAGTGGATTATGTAATTGACAAAAGTTTTTAAACAGACTTAAACTATCTTTCTAGGTTAACAATGCCGGGACTCTTCACTCGTCGTTAACCCTTGAAACACCAAATGATAAATACGACTTGGTGATGGACGTCAATGTTAAGGCACCGTTTGCTCTTACAAAACTAGCAGCGCCACATCTCATCAAATCTAAAGGTAAGGTGTCCATGCACGTGTAAACAAGCACGTGACCTTATTTCAATATACACGCGTTAACAAGCATGTGACCTTATTTCAATGCACGTGTGAACAAGCTTGTGACCTTATTTCAATATGTACGTGTAAAAAAGCATGTGACCTTATTTTAATACACATGCGTAATCGACCCGAAATATTGATATTAGCCTCTATCCTCCAGTTTCAAATTATCTGGTCTCATTTACGATGTAAGACGAATGAAGTCTGGGTGTCAGACAATATAAAATCAGGGGCGTAGCGTGACCAATTTGACTGGGGGGGTGTAAGGTCCATGTTTTACCGACGAACACGTGGTTTTCAGAGGACGAAAACCCAACTGGCACTAAATCATATATATTCACATGGCTGTAGAAAAGCAAATGAAAACTAGGGGGGGGGGGGGTTAGATTTGAAGGGGTTTGCACCCAAAGAAAATTTTGAAAATCAGGGTGATTTCCTTGCATGTGATGCCTTTCCAAACAGAATATTCTCTTAGAGAACGACCTCACATTTGAAGAGGGTTTCGAGGCATTGTAGGCCTACTCCAAGAAAATTTTGAAAATTAGGTCCGAGTTCCTTGCATCTGATGCCTTTCCGAACAGAATATTCTCTTAAAGAACGACCTCACATTTGAAGAGGGTTTCGAGGCATTGTAGGCCTACTCCAAGAAAATTTTGAAAATTAGGTCCGAGTTCCTTGCATCTGATGCCTTTCCGAACAGAATTCTCTTGGAGAACGACCTCACATTTGAAGAGGGTTTGGAGGCATTGTAGGCCTACTCCAAGAACATTTTGAAAATTAGGTCAGGGTTCCCGAACAGAATTCGCACATCTAGTGAATACGGTTTGGGGCATTGTATCATAAGAAAATTTGAAAATTTGATTTGATTTCCTTGCAATCAGGCCTTTCCGAACAGCAAGCGATTTGGACGGACTGAACCCTATGGAAATCTTGAAAAATGGAATTAAATTCCTTGCATCTGAGGCCTTTCCTGATATCGTTGGAGGGATTATGGAGGATTTAACAAAATTTTGAAAATTAAGGTCAAAGTTCCTTGCATTTGATGCCTTTTCGAAAATAATTCGCACATCTAGTTCAATCGTTATAGCTTTGTGTTTTAATCTTTATATAATTATTTGCACATAAACACCATTTTCATAATTACACACATAAGTATCTATTCACTAAAAAACTCTTTCGGTTAACCAACTAGTTTTACCGACAGGTCCAGCCATTACCGTTTTATCGACCTATTTCTCGTTTAACCGACAAGTTCAGTAATACATCACCTTTCAGCGATATCAACATTTTACCGATAACAAGGTTTTAACTCTCTCGGTTAACCAATCGGTTTTAACGACAGGTCCAGCCATTACAGTTTTTAACGACCTATTCCTCGTTTAACCGACAAGTTCAGTAAAAATCACCTTTAATGGATATCAACATTTTACCGATAACAAGATTTTAACTCTGTCGGTTAACCAATCGGTTTTACCGACAGGTCTAGCCATTACAGTTTTTAACGACCTATTCCTCGTTTAACCGACAAGTTCAGTAAAAATCACCTTTAATGGATATCAACATTTTACCGATAACAAGATTTTAACTCTGTCGGTTAACCAATCGGTTTTACCGACAGGTCTAGCCATTACAGTTTTTAACGACCTATTCCTCGTTTAACCGACAAGTTCAGTAAAAATCACCTTTAATGGATATCA
This sequence comes from Lottia scabra, assembly GCA_029955415.1. Lineage (NCBI taxonomy): Eukaryota > Metazoa > Mollusca > Gastropoda > Lottiidae > Lottia > Lottia scabra. The sequence continues at coordinate 880,340 of JARJEI010000014.1, read as the reverse complement.
ACATTTTACCGATAACAAGGTTTTAACTCTCTCGGTTAACCAATCGGTTTTAACGACAGGTCCAGCCATTACAGTTTTTAACGACCTATTCCTCGTTTAACCGACAAGTTCAGTAAAAATCACCTTTAATGGATATCAACATTTTACCGATAACAAGATTTTAACTCTGTCGGTTAACCAATCGGTTTTACCGACAGGTCTAGCCATTACAGTTTTTAACGACCTATTCCTCGTTTAACCGACAAGTTCAGTAAAAATCACCTTTAATGGATATCAACATTTTACCGATAACAAGATTTTAACTCTGTCGGTTAACCAATCGGTTTTACCGACAGGTCCAGCCATTACAGTTTTTAACGACCTATTCCTCGTTTAACCGACAAGTTCAGTAAAAATCACCTTTAATGGATATCAACATTTTACCGATAACAAGATTTTAACTCTGTCGGTTAACCAATCGGTTTTACCGACAGGTCCAGCCATTACAGTTTTTAACGACCTATTCCTCGTTTAACCGACAAGTTCAGTAAAAATCACCTTTAATGGATATCAACATTTTACCGATAACAAGATTTTAACTCTGTCGGTTAACCAATCGGTTTTACCGACAGGTCCAGCCATTACAGTTTTTAACGACCTATTCCTCGTTTAACCGACAAGTTCAGTAAAAATCACCTTTAATGGATATCAACATTTTACCGATAACAAGATTTTAACTCTGTCGGTTAACCAATCGGTTTTACCGACAGGTCCAGCCATTACAGTTTTTAACGACCTATTCCTCGTTTAACCGACAAGTTCAGTAAAAATCACCTTTAATGGATATCAACATTTTACCGATAACAAGATTTTAACTCTGTCGGTTAACCAATCGGTTTTTAGCGACGGCTCCAGCCATTACAGTTTTTATCGACCTCGATTAACCGACAAGTTTAGTAAAAATCACCTTTTATGGTCTCTTGGTTAACCAATCGGTTTTACCGACAGGTCCAGTCTTTTACCGACCGATACCGCGTTTTACCGACAAGGTCATCAAAAGTGGGGGGGGGGGGGGGGTGTGACACCCCCCCACACCCCCCCGTACGCTACGCCCCTGTATAAAATACACCTACCTGAAAATACTGAAGAAGTATTATAAGAGTATTCCAAAACACAGATACACATACAAAATCCTAATTGTAAGAAGGTTACATTATATGATGTGTATCCCCACAAATCTAAGACTAAAGTGAGTATAAAGTAGAGGGGACAGAAACAAGAAAACATTGACTGTTGCCAAGGAGAAGCTGAAAAGTGCTCACCCTGATGTGAAACATAAAGTCACCACATCAGAGCCAACCAGTCAAGTTAAAGGATAAGACTATAGGAAGTGAAGAGTGTTAATTAATGATTGCTATTAACAGTGTTCAATTAAAAGTCAGTCTAATTAAAATCAGACCCTAATTTCGTTCGTTCGTTTTTTTTAAATCCGGTTTAAAACCGGATTTAAAAAAAAAACGAACGAACGAAATTAGGGTCTGATTTTAATTAGACTGATTAAAAGTATAACTAAATTAAATGTGAAAACATAGAAATATAGTAGACTGGAAGTCTAAGTCTTCTCATTGTCTATTGAACTTCTCTTTCAATTTATTGACCTAGTTTCTCGTCTGGCGACAAGTTGACTCTAAGTAATACTGTGACAGAGAGACCGGATGTTCGCTATTAACATTTCTTTTAAATTATATGACTTCTTGTAGAAACCGGAAGTTAAAAACTTCCCATATTGTATGTAGCTCTTGTTTTTCTCCAGGATGTATGTATTCTTATATTGTCGTTGTATTTTCTAGGCTGTATTGTCAACGTATCAAGTCTTTGTGGAGCCAAGGCGGTAAGTTTACACCGAATTGTCATATTTGTTTTAATTCACGTGCATTCGACAGTGTTCAAGACTAACATTATGACTCAGTCAGAATAGGTCGCCATCTTGCCTGGTAAATTGGCAAGAGAAGACAACTCTTCTCCGAACATTGATTCTGATTGACTGAATTTAAAGCAGGAGCAAACTCAATGACAGTTCTTTTGTTTCATTTCTATAAATATTTGGGTTATATGACTGTTTGCACGTGCTTTTCTTTCATCATTGGTATTTTATGACCTATATATATGTATGCTCAATTTCCAGATGCCTGAGATTGGAGTCTATTGCATGAGTAAAGCTGCATTAGATATGTTTACCGAATGCATTTGTTTAGGTAGGTATCAATCGAGGTGTAGGTTAATGGTCGAGTAACGTTCAATAACTTCACGAATAATTACGTCGCAAATTGCCCTTGTTTGAGGTATGAGATGAGCCCTTCTCGTGTGGGGGAAGTTACCATAACAAGGTATCTGAATGGTGAAAACAGACCCAAACTTGGAACAGGTCATTAGACGTCAGTGCAAGATCAAAATTAGTAGATTACTTTATTAAAGTAAAGTCTAATAAGACTTGTGGATAGGTATCTATACGACACCATCATTTTTTCTTGCATTTTTAGAGCTGGCTCCGAAAGGTGTCCGAGTAAATTCGGTAAAGTGAGTATCATTATATGTCTTTAATTATATCACTTGAAGAATACTATCTTGGCGCTAAGTTTGTGTACAATCAATTTAAAACATCGATAAATGATCGGTAATTGCCGTATAATTTCGAACGTCTTTAAATGCTGATTTTTTTTTTTTTTTTTTTTTTTTGCCCTTGTCAGTCCAGGAACAGTAATTTCCAACATCCATCGTCGTCAAAGTAACAGTAAATATAAAACAGATGAAACTTATGCACAGGTAAATGGTTTGCTTAATCTGTTTGGCATATAGTTTGTTGGTTTCTCTGGTCAGGGGCCTTAATCTCGAAAACATAACTTAAGAGGATTTTAGAGATCCAGTAATCTGATTGGTCAGTTACTAAAATCAGTTTTAAATTAAGCATTATCATCCAATCAGATTGCTGTATTTCTTAAAATCAGGATTTTATCTAAGTTAAGTTTTCGGGAATAAGGCCCCAGATTTGTCCCTGGTCCTTCAGGTTGTGTACTTGTCTTTGAATATCCCTTGACTGTTTGAATTCTTAAAAGAGTAGGCCAATGTGCCGCCAAAAATACCCTCATAGCGTTTAGAGTGCTCATTACACCAATCAGATGTAGAAACATAGGACGTAAAACTCAATTTCATTTCATTTCCTTCCAAACGATGTACATAGCGTTCCACTGTCGCTCTGCCACGTATCATTGTATCTAATGGCGGCCATTGTTTCCCGAATTATGCTCTGATTGTCATGTGGTCAATACACAACGAAATCTAACATTCATAACAGAATTGTGTTGTAAGATTTTAGGAAACTACCAAGAAATGTTGAACGGTATCCTTTATTTCAGTTCGTGACCCAGCAAGAAGCTCGCCATCCTTTAGGACGAGTTGGACAACCAGAAGATGTAGCTCAAGCCATCGCCTTCCTAGCCTCGGATCAATCCAGTTTTATCACTGGACAAGTTCTATTTATAGATGGTGGTAGACATTGTGTTAGCACTACCACTTCCAAATCCTAATGATGAAGAACGCAGGAATGGTAGGTGGTGGGTTTGTTCCGACACCTGCATCGAACGCAATTAATTGGTGCGCTCTATGTACTTGGCTAGCTTTTTTTAATATCTTTTTCATATACATGTAACCATTTTTCATAAAATTGTGATTTTGTTATACTTCGAAAAACAAACGATGTACTTCTTTACAAATTCGCTACAGTTATTGTACTACTACTGAATTTATTCAAATGCCAAAAGTGAGCCTGAACCGGAAGTGGTAAATTGTGTCCTCGACACAACTTCCGGTGTAGCCACGTGTTTACGTCATACCTCTTACAACCCCCTATAATAAAAAAAAGTTTGAAAGTCTTCAGATGAGATATTTTTGACAGGTGACGTTTTCCCGCTATAATATGTTTAAAGTAATATAATTCTCGACCAATGAAACTGGTAAGAAAGCTGTGTCATGCAAGCAACGGGACAGTCGGTAAGATCGTATATACCGTAGCTAAATGCAATCTCTCATACAGAGTTGTCTTCCCCTCCAGTCCAGATTTCAAGTTGAATCTGGACTGCAAGGCAAGGGAAGACAACTCTGTTTAAGAGATTGAGCTAAATGTAGGCCTCTACATGATTATGGTGCCAATCTTTTGAGACTCAATAGAGCAATCTGTGATTTTAATGGAATCAATTACCAGACGGTAAATAAACCTATTGTTGGTTTAAGATGGACGAATAGGCATTGTCTATTAAATTCAACCAGGCTTCAAATTAGCTTCATGCCATCTTTAATTCTTACTTCCGCCGCCATTACTTCAATCGATTACCGTCAATCAGGGGACGTAACTCTTCCAATCTCACCCTCACTGAATTTGTTTGAAACCAAATCGCCGTGACATCGCCTTAAATGAAAAGTTAATAGAAACCTCATCATGCCATCAAGTGCTTAATTTCCCGAAAACATCAGACGAAATTCAGCTTCTAAGATTTTCCAATTAACTAACCGTCATATTGAACGCTTTTTGAAATTGTTTGGAGACATTATTTGGTTGCTTAGCAACTAGTAATGGCGGTGTGTGGTTGCCGACCATTTTGACAATTGACGCACTTTCAAATATTATATTCCTTTCCTCAAACGATCATATTAATATTTTAATTGGCGAATTTCGTCAGAAGATGTTGACAAGGGGTCAAAGGTCGTAGTTATGAATTAATTTCCACCTTACCCTTGTTAATCAAATTCCTTTAGGCCTAAATGAATGGTTACCATATTTCCGCCATTTTGATTTTTTTGACATCGAATCGCCTTAAGCTTTTTAATATGAAAATTCAATGTTTTCTGAATATCTTCTGCTCCAATGGCATTACCAGGATTCCTTGGTACCTTAGTGCCAAAATATAGATCCATGAACTAGAGTAACTCGAACTTTTAAAATGGCATTTTTACTGAAAACGTACATTTTCTACCTTGACTTCAATTACCTCTTTCATCTTTCCGACATTAACAAACTTCAAAGGAAACTGACAAAATACCGACATCATATTTTGACAGGTAGCAAATGGATAAATTAGTTCGTTATTTTCTTCGATTTTGTAGGCAATGATCACTTCAAGAGTCCTTACCAAAGACCTTTGAACAAACGTTGGACTATTTTGTCTCTGGAATTTAGAAAGGAAATGTATTTGTTCAGCTTATGCAAACGGGTAGCACCATGCAATGAGCGAGGCAAATTTTCAGAGCGACGTTTGTCTACTATTCTCTATTAGAGAAACTTTGTACAACACTTATATTTTGTTTGGGACTCAGAGAATTGTTTCCATAAGCGTTAAAGGAATCGTATGTGGTTAGTGCGTTATTTTCTGCTTTTCAAAAGCTATGACAATGTAAAGCAAACTCTGTCTTATATCTTAACATCATTGGGTACCGGCACTTTTTCCGTTCCACTGAAGTTTGTAAATCTATCAATTTTATTTTAGTCTATGCGAACGAAAACAGTCAGGCCGGTGTTGTTGCTTCAATGAATGGGGATGGGGGAGGGGGTCGTTGCGGGTTTACACATTCTGATCTTTACCGAGGGCAAGAAATGAGCGCATATCGTAGCCTACGTCGACAGTAGCCTTGAAAGTTTATCGAAGAAAAAAGATCACATAACAGTAAGGACCAAACAACAAATATCAAATTTTTGTTTGTGTTTATAGCCCTTGCCCTAGCCGTAGAGTGTTTATTATATTAAAGACTTAATAAGCAACAAGACCTTATTAAAAGTTTGTGAAAAATATTTTGAAGGCATGAACCCTTGTAAGCTAGTACAAATGTTTGTATTTTATTAGTGAAGGGACAATAACTCGGGGGTCGACAGTACTAACACCTGAAGTGGGGGCTCAAAACGACAACTCAATTAGTTTTTCGTATTAATACAAATCGAACAAAGCCCATTTCCCTTTTATTGGTAGGAAGAAAGAAATAATGAACTCGCTTTAACCGACTGCGTGTATACCGTCAAGCGGGATCAGTCAATACCTTTTGTATCTCTTTCAATAGAGAGTAACAATCAAGGGCGATAATCCCTCATTTAGAGCAGACAATTTTAATAAAATGACGGTTGTTCTTGTTGTTAACAGCAAATCATCCGATACACAGCTTGTCAATTCATTCTTACAATCGAATAAATTCACTTTCATTCATCGAACCAAGTCGTCTGCTCCTAGATCGGAACGCATGTCATGTGACTTCATCGCCGCCATCTTGAATTATGAACCAATGGAAGTACAAACGTCATGCAAATCCCACATTCTGGGCTAAGATGTGGAAGAGTGGCAAACGTTAGTCTTACGTTACTAGCTCTCGAATTGGACGAAACTTCCCAGATCCCGTGAATCCGCAATCTGGGTAAAAGTGAAAGGAAATATAACTCCTAATCCCCTAGTGAAAGGCCAGAACTTGAATATTTTTGACACCCTGCAGAGTTTGTTTTCTCAACGACTTATTTGTCAAGAAATAAACAAACATATGGCAGAAATTAATAAAGCCATGACACTGTCATAAGCTACCACTCTTGAGCATTCTAGCGTTATTAATTTCACACAAGATTGTTATTTTGTCATCCGAAAGGTAGTTTTAGACCAATCATTCTCAGAAACTTTGAAATTTAAGTCTTCAAATTTATGTTGGCTATGCCCTTAATTATAGGCGTTTGGAAGTTATTATTTCGACTCGTATTTTTGTGAGACTACGATCCATATAAAAAATCTAAACTAAAACGGAAATCAGTGAACGCATAAGCAAAAAACTGAGGCGACAAAAGTTGGAGTCTAGAGAGTCAAAACAGCCAATCAGCCAATCAAAATCAATCATCGGAGAAAAGCTGTCTGCTCTTGCTCATTTGCTGGTCAAGATGTCTGCCTGTCATGATATGGTCATAAAGTCTTGAATATTGACGAAGGTTATGCCAATGGATTCGTCAAAGACTTGATGATAATTCGCTCTTCCAAGTTTTTCATCATCACAAATGTCTTCCAGAAAAGGGGGCGTTTCCTACAAGCTCTTTGAAACCAATAAATGACAATCAAGACTATTAGAAATTGATTGACAGGTAATGATGGTATTAGTCTCGAGTAATCAGCCATATAAAATATTGACTTGTCATCGGATTCGATGTCAAGCACATGTTCCTACAGAGATCCTTTGATTTCAGAGAGATAAAATCAAGACTCTGTGTGGGTAGTCCGTATATTTTTACTCATCAATTTTTTCGTACATTTTTTTTTGCTAACTTGCGAAATTTAGTGTATATTCCCTCTATTCACTGACGTCATGTCCCCTTTGCATTTTCGTCTTTAAAGGCTCATTTATCAAGTGACGTCAAAGCATTATTCTCTTCCTTGAATTAAGACTGAACAATAATATATCAATTAGGGATTTGTGACGTCACTCGATTTGTATCGGAAGGCTGGCCTATGTTTAACAAAGTTTAATGAAATAAAATATATCGCTCTTGCATGTAAAGTTTTTTCCTCAGCATTGCCACATAAATAAAACAAATTTTGTAATTTCAATTTACATTAAATCGAAAAATTTCGTTCGAATCTACCCCACACCGCCCTGAACTAACCCTCTGTTGCCTGATTTCTCTGATTGTTGAATATCAAATCTTTTAATTCAATTGTAGAATAATACACTGCAGTGTTCACTTTTATTCTTCAATATGAGATTAATATTGATGACTTCTATAACCCCCGCCCTGTTCTTTTATCATAGCCTTGTTCACTCAATCGTAATCTCACTTGCCTTATATTCCTTGTAAATCACCCCTTTTTCTGACAGAACGGCACAAAATCGTTCAGGAAACGTTCGGACACTCTTTATGAAAACACGACACTGTCAAATTTGGAATTTTTAGTGATAATTTTTTTCGATGTTTGAAAATTTGTTTGTGTCCAATTTGAATTAAAAGTGACCACAATTTTGATTTTGGAGAATTGTGAATTTTTACGGATAATTTGAAAGAATTTTGACAAGTGATCCAGCATTCCTGAAGAAACTTGGTTATCAGAAATGCGCTGATACTAAAAAAGGGGATTTACAGTGTAATATTTCATGAAAAACATTAATACCAAAACTTATAGGACCACTGACGAAAGTTGAATATCAGAAATGGACATTAAAAGTGCTCTCAATATCAGAAAACGCTAGTTTGAGGGCCATATCTGTTTCGTATAGATTTTTTATGGAAATAAACTGTGTGAATTTTACGGTTAATTTGACGCCGATTCCAAAAGACAAACTTGGCTAATGAACTAAGCGACGCAACCCTAAAAGCAGAAAATGTGATAATTATGGCTTGCTAATGAAGATATTGATTGGAACTTGTTTTTAGAATCGGAAAAAATCTTAGAGTTAAAAAGACCACAAATTGGAATATAACTATATTAAACAAAAATTCTGATATCAATTTTTTTTATTTCGAAAAATTCAAAATTTCAGCTATCATACATGTTTATGCAACTGCTCATTTTATGCTCACTATAGCAACTATTAACCTTATTTAAGCGACAACTATCGAAATTTTGAAACTATCAACTTTGTACAAGCGATAACTATGAGCTATAAATATAAAAATTTGTGGAACTATCACTTTTATATAAGCGATAACTATCAACTATAAAAATACGAAATTTGTGTGAAACTATCAAATTTATAAACAAAAACTATTATCTATAAACTAAATTTGTGGAACTATGGACTTAATATGTATGCGATAATTATATGAGAAATTTGTGAAACTATCAGTTTTATAAGCGAGAACTATCAGCTTTATAATTATTTTGTGAAACTATCAATTTTATTAAAGCGATAATTGCTAGATGAATGTTCAGATATTGTAAATGGCGTGACTAAAATTGATCAAACCATTTTCTTAATGAATTGATAAAATTAACAGAAAATTAGACGTTTCATTATCCTTTTTATTTCCATGTGTTTTATGGATCGAGAAGATACTTCTATTATAGTCAACTATCTATTCATTTTAAAAACGGAATTGTATACGAGATCTTAAACGTTTTGGCATTGTTTCCAAGGATTAAGCTAACTTCTAAAACGTTTCGGTATTGTTCCCGAGCATTTACTAAACTTTTAAAACGTTTTTAATCATCAACAATATTAATCCGGAAAATGGAAGCGGCCATAAACACGGAAGGAGACTCGCCCAAGGACATTAACGCAATGAAGGACACCGACCGACACAACGAAACACTTTCGGACATTTCAGACTGTTCCTACGGAGAAATGGACAATTCTGACAAATTTCCTGATCAAATACAATTCAGAGGAAATTCCGAAAGACTAGTGGACTCAGACGATGAATTTGAAAATTCAAATCCAAAATCTCCGGAGAGTGTTTCCAGTACGGAACGTCCGCAAGTTTCTGGGAATCTGCCGCCACGTCCGACGTTTCTCATCACGGACATCTTATCCAAAGTATCCAGCAACAGACCGATTGTGAATCCGTATCTTATACATTATCCGGAAAGTCCGGAGGATCTGTCCAGGTCCCGAATGGTTCCGGGGATCTGTCTTCCGATGAGCCATGATCATCTGAATAATCACGACGGACATGATAGTTCTAAAATAAAAGGTAAAAATAGGTGTTGAACATAATTTTTTTTATTCATTTGTTATTAATTCATTTAATTTCTGTTGTTATATTCATTTGTTATTTTTCGTTATTTATTTTCTGTAATTTATTCATTTTCTTGTTATTCATATTTATTTTCTGTTAATAATTCATCATTATCCTGACATCTATTTATTTTCTGTTATTTTTTGTTATTATTTATTTTCTGTTAATTATTCAACAATTTTTCTGTCGATATTAATTTATTTTATTCTTTCAAGTTTCACCCATTCTGCTAAATTATTTTCTATTTATTTATTTCACACATTATACTTCTATATAATTAATTTCCAATAATTTATTCGTTTTATATTTTTCTGTTATTTATCAGAAATTGGTCTAATAAGTATTTTTTCAAGCTATTTTCTTGAATTTGGTACATATGGGTTCTTTTCTATCTTTTAATTCGTTTATTTTTTGATTTTCTCATGGCACTTTCTAATTTTTTTCTGAAGAAACTAAGGCTATTAATAACATAATGATTTTCAATTTTTTTCTCAAAAAGACACCAAAAAATATTCAATATTTTCACCCTCTCATACTCTGATAATGAAAAAAAATAACGTTTTCAAAATAAAACTTTTGTAAATAAATTATCATCGTTGACCGAGATTTGAAAAAATCAAAATCCTTCTTATAAATCATAAAAGTATATTGAATATAGACAAATTTATGACTTTAATATAGAGCGGTATAGATCAAAGGGGGATTTGTAACCGTATTTAATCCACCGACTAAATCCCCTTTCAAGGGAAATATGAAGGGGATTTTGTTCTGAACGGCGCCAGTAGGTTTGTTTCACACGCATATTCAGTGCATTACAAGATTTTTATAATAGGAAAAATTCGTTTTTAGAATTTATCAGTGCATTCTTTAAAACATGAATACATGTGATAGGGTATGTTAGGTTCGTGGAGTGCACAGCCCCTCTTACTTAGGTGACGTTTTTGAAAAATTCAACAATGACAAATTATTACGGATTAATTTAATTGAAATATTTTCATTTTGCTTTTGATATTAATAAATACTTTCATTGAGAAATTTACTAAATTAATTTTTAGGAAATGAAATTATGAATTCATTTTATTTCAATTTAATTTGACCGTATTTCTCACGGGGGTCATATGAAACAGTGTCTCTTTGCTCATTTTGAAACAAATTTATAGGCGAGTATTGACATATATTTCGTAAAGTATATTTCTTTTCAGCAAAAAATAGTGGCTTAATATTCTTGATTATTCTAATTCTAAAAGGTGTTCCACTTATTTTAAAATTTCATTCATGGTCGTTTTGCTTTTTTTTTTCAATAGCGAGATAATTTTTGTATGAAGTATGTACTTTATATTCCGTATGCTATGAAAAACAATATTTAATTAAATATTTATTTATGCATTCATTTTCGAAGACAGGACGTAAAACTCCATTCTCTATATTTCAGTACAAGTGGGCGATAGAGATTCCCCTATAATGATGTATAAATCTAAGAAGCCGAGAAAAGCCCGGACAGCTTTCTCCGAGAGTCAACTCAGATATCTCGAGAAGCATTTCGACCGACAGAAGTATCTCAGTGTCCAAGACCGAGTGGAACTGGCTGCCAAACTACAATTATCAGACACTCAAGTGAAGACTTGGTACCAAAACAGAAGGTAGGTTTTCAGTGGGGGTAGAGACAAGGGGACAGGACTAAAGAATGGACAGCACCTGTCATTTAAGAGCCCCGACACTTTTGCTGCGACGTAAAACTTCATTTCATTTCTTTTGTCGAAACTGGATTGACTATACTTAGCAACTCAGGCAAAGGTTTATCTTCGTATGTAATAATTTGTAATTTGTCATGAAATCTTACATCTTGTACATACGTTTAGCATCCATCCACTCCAATCAGTATTGGCTAAATATACTATTAAGTGGCTCACTTAATTGGGGAATTTTGACATTTAGCGTTAGGCTTTAAGTTAAGTTTTGGTTGCTTCGATCCTTTATTGCTAAACCACTTCTTTTTAAATTTCAGAACTAAGTGGAAAAGGCAGACGTCGGTCGGACTGGAACTGTTAACGGAAGCCAGTAATTTCGCCGCAGTTCAACGAATTTTACAATCGAATTCCTATTGGACGTCGTCATATCCCCAAACTGCCAATCTTGTGTCAAATTTCGAATCCATCGTACGTGGAACCACGCCTCTTATTCCACCACGCCCACCTTTTCCAGGATTGTTTCTCCCCGGAATGTCTGGTCCAGTTGCACCCTTTCCACCGACTTCAACTTCAAGTAAGCGTTAAGCGAGCAATGTACCTTGATGAATTTGATTTGAGACGCGAGTTCAACGCAACAAACAATCATGCTCCTTGGTGAATGTGATTTGAGAAACGAGTTGAACACAGCATCCACAAATGCTGCATAAAATGCGGTGTTTGTTTCCTAAATCGAATTTCTGTGACAATTATTCTGTGGTATGACTAAGCACCGTCAACAGACAGAAAGCAAGCCACAAGATGTGAAACAGTTCACGGTTCATGGCTCTTACAGTACACTAAAACATATATGAAGCGACAAAAACCTATACACATAGAGTGATAAGTGGGCTATCTTCTGTAAACATTATTTTGAGTCTTCAATAATCGGCAATCCTCGGCAGTTTCCGTAAAGCCGAGTCTGTTCCAGAGCACAGGTGAACTTTCACGGTAGACTTCTTTTGGAGCTATTCGAGACTGGCCAATTTGTGTATATTGGTAACTTGATATTGTAGATAATGTAAATGTATAATAATAAATATAATGTCAAAAAGCTATATCTGATTTTTTTATGTCTTCTTTAGTGACTGCATGATCTATAAAAACAGTCATTGGTCTTCCCCACTGACCGCCGCCATGGCCATTAAAGCTGAACCGGAAGTTATGTGTAAGACGGAAGAAACCACTTTCGGTCCTTCTCTCTTTCGACATTTGATCGTTTAGCATAAGATAGTAAATTTGTAGAGTTAACGAGCATTTCATATGACAATCAATCGTTAAAGAGCAGTAATTGTATGAGTTAAATGACCCTCAGAAAAATAAATGAAGTAATGAACACACAAGGAACGAGTCCGCTTTCCGTGTCAAAAACTTTGTATCGAACCGTATATCGTACAGTAACTTTTCTAGCCGTTGACAGTAAAGGGTTCGATGCTTCCTACCTATCTTTTATAATAATTTGTAGCCCTAAATTAATAAATACCTAAACAAATATATTAAACATATGAACGGCAGCTTTACTCATACAATATATAAGAAACTTTACAATGGCAAGCTAGTACTAACTCAGTCTTATACCTCGAAACCATTATCTTAGGCATTTGCCTTTTAGCACACAAGTTTGTAAAAACCATGATTTAATTGGCAAGTACGATAGCGAATACATCCTATCGAAACGTTGGACTAGTAGTTACACGCAAATTGGTAAATTTTATTTGGAGTTTATATTCCACATCCAGTCCGTAAGCCAATCCGTAATTTTTTCAAAAGAGACTGGATAATCGAAAATGCGGAAGTGGAAATTTTCTCGAGGTTCTTGAAGTAATTTTTACCAATTTTTCGATAAAATGGATATTTATTCCGGTGCCAGAATCAGATTGAGGCTCAAAGACAATGACGTGTTGATTGGCTTCATAAATTCCATCAACACTAACGAAGAAGATAGCATTGTCGCTCTCTCAAAGACAGAAATATGGAAAAATGGTGAATCAAAATCCAAAACACGATTGCCTGGAGTGCAACGTATCCAAGCAAGTCTCATCGAAGAACTGGAAATTCTGCCTGAAACTGATGCCAATAAAGTTCCTGACAAACAGAAGAATGACAGATTGAGAGGTCGAAATGTCAGGCATCCGAAAAAGATCCCCAACCATCTGAAAGCTCTTGAAGACTTGGATCAGGAAAAGCTGGTATTTGGTGCAGACAAGAAGAAGCGAAAATGTAGAAAATCGACTGTTGATGATGAAGATCTGATAAAAACAGTTTTTAGAGAAGGAGGGCGGAGTTCGGATGACGAATCCAGTAGTGAAGTTGAAGACAGTTATTCTACTGAAGAGTTTACAGTTTTGACGAAAACAGACGCTCTATTCCACGAAGCTATCAAATTCATTGCTGAAAGACCAACAATTGGTTTTGCTGCTGAAGGTATTGATATCGGAAGGGAGGGAAAGTTGTGCTGGATCCAAATTGATGCTGGTGGATCCGTATTTTTGTTTGACATGTTAAATCTCGGCACTGATGGATTAAAACATGGGTTAAAAAACATTATTCAGTCGGAAGCCATTTTGAAAGTTGTACATGACTGTCGTCTAATCTCGGATTTACTCCATCATCAGTTCAGAGTTCAAATGCTGAATATTTTCGACACGCAAGTTGCCCATGCGTTGGCGTATCGTGAACAAAATCGGAAAGATTTGCCTCGTTATGTTCCTGGTCTTGCTTCGTGTTTGTACGAACATTTAGATCTTCCCGACGAACAGATTCATATTATTCGAATTCGAGAGCAAGCCAAATCTGAAGATCAGCAAATTTGGACCGAGAGACCAGCGCCTCGTTGGTTGTTAGATGCCGCCTCGAAGCACGTCAAGCATTTGTTGGACTTACGCATGATTCTGATGGAGAAAATGATGGTTGAGTTCAAAGCAGGCGTGGAAATTTATCTGACTTATGTTCGAAACTCTTCTGACAAGGAGGCTAAAGAGTGTCAAAGTAAACGTCATTTACTTCCCATTGCTTTTCAACATTTGCCAAACTTCGTTACAGATCTTACTCGACGCATGAAGTATTACTACGGACAACGAAAAAATAGGCCTAGATTGAAAGATCGTCATGGATTTAGAGAAGAGAGGATTATAATTTCTGATCCTAAAATTGTCGGCTCAAAAGATTCTATATGGCATTCGAAACAAGAGGAAAAGAGTCGAGGCGGTTCCAAAGCTCCTGGTATGAAAAAAATTGAGTCCATTTCACCTGTAAAAGTTGAAAAACCAAAGATGGAAGTGGTAGATGAGATTATTTGCAAACCAATTCCAAAGCCTGTGAAAATTCCTGAAAAAATTCCAAAGACAGAAAAATTTAGTGACAGCACCTCTCAAGACTCTGAATCAGATTCTTTCGAAGTTGCAGAAGTTCCGCAATTATCTGACAGTGTTTTCATGCAGCAAATATCTGCTCAAGCTGAAATTAACAAACCATCTTTACCAACCGAAAATATTTTTTCAACTTTGCGTCGAGAATTAAGTGCAGATACGACAAATCATCTAAGGGGCATAACTCTACTTCCTGCTGGTCATTATCCAGATAAGCGCAAGAAAAAAAGTTACGAAGAAAGTTATTATGACAAACTATATTCAAATGGAGATGTCGGAAATTGTGTCACCTCGGAAGACAACGAAGAACACGATTACGGAGAAATTCCAACACCCCAGAGGTTAGGGCGTGGTCCTCGAACTTTACCATTGTTTACATTATCCAAGGAACAAAGCATGTCAACCTCATCCATATCCACCATGGACTCTTCCATTGAATCGCAAACTCCTGATCTATCCAGTATTAAACACAACACATCAAATGTGTCCCTCTCTACCTTACAAGATTCACCAAAGATCTCGGAATCTAATCATCATAATAAGGAACCTCCCAATATAAACGAACTTCAGAGAAAGTTGCAATTCCTGAGACATCGTTCCAACTCCTCTTCATCTAGTGTTACATCTGAAGACTCTACCACGAGGCATCAACAGTTGGTGGAGGCACTCAGAGGGCAGAAATAGTCATTGTGTGTGTCATATAGACACAGCTTTATGGAACAACAATCACTGGTTAAAGTTTTATGCAACGTTTCGACGTGTTTCCCCTTGTCGTCCTCAGGCACATAAATAAAACTTTAACCAGTGATTGTTGTTCCATAAAGCTGTGTCTATATATTGTGCTTACAATTGCTAAATGCCATTTAAAAACTTTATTGTGTGTGTCGTTGTAAGGGCTGGGTATCAATTACTAAATTGAGAACAATTATCGAAGGCAGACTACCTATCAATAATCTTATTAACAATCAAAATGGTTTAATTGAGAAATCTTTTAATCTCTGTCTGTTGATGTGTGTTTTTGTACCTAAATGTTTGTTATTTATCAATATCTGGTATTGAAGACAAATGAAACTGAAGTAATGTCAAGAATTTTGTATGATCATCATTATATAATGAGATGTGACTTGTCTGATAATTGTGTAAAAGAAAACTTGACTGAATTTTAATCGAATATGCAATTTGATAATCGATAATCGAAATTGATTTTTTTTAGCATAGATAATTGATTATCTGAACCCAGCCCTAGTCATTGTTTGTTATATGTCCTGTGTGTTGTGTTAATCTATAAATATCATGATAGGGAGAGATATTCCTCATCTTATAACGTTACATTTGAAGTCATCAGCAATCAAGGCTGAATTTTATGTTCCAGACATCCCTCAACTTTCTAGTGAACTATTCCACACATGCATATTCTCTCTCAATATGACTGTAGGTGTATGATTAGAAGATCTCATTTCTGAAATTAGGGATGTTTTAACCTGCCTGCCATATAAAATCCAGCCTTGTCAGCAATTGCTTTGAGCAAAAAAAAAAGGAAAATTTGGGTGTTAGTGCATGCCTTTTTTCTTAGTCCATTATTTTTATCTTGGAAACAAGACTCTTAGAGTACTTTCAATCAATCAAAAATATCTCAATGTCTTTTCCACTTTCCCCACCATGTATACTAGCTATACATTTGGTGCTTATCTTGCCTTAAAATACAGATGTGACGTCACCCTTTGTTCTTGACGGTCCAATATTTAACTTATTGTACGGGCATTTTGCCAAGAGTACATTACTTTTTTAAATGGTCAGGCTGATATTCCAATTCTCGTAAAAATAATCGCATAAATTCAATTATCTTTTTCACTTGCACAGACAGTAGTTTATGTTTTTTGTATGGTTCGAATCGTATGGTACTTGGTATTTATTTTTTTCAAGATTTTACCACATAACTATATTTTAGACAACAGATTAAAATATTTCATGGCCATTCTAGTGCAGTTGAGCACGATGGGCAAGTTAGGCAATGCGGCAAAACGAACTCACTGATTGATGTCTTCTGCAAAATGATTACAGAACATTCTTATTGGCAAAGTTTGAGAACTTAATATTTATTAATCCAATCCAAACTCTCGAGAGTTAATCTGCAATTGTGTGTTATGGCACGTAAGTTTATCTCGTGTGACCTATAATAATGCACGTGACTGAGTGGTTCTTGCATTTTCATTTAAACTAAATGTTTGATGACATCACTACTGCAAAGGCTCATATGATATGCTTTTGTCCTCATTTTTTTTTATTATTGCATAATCTTTGATAAAGCAATGTGCCTTTGAACATGTTATTGTATGGCCTGAGATATTTTTCCTCAAATAATATTTGAAATGAAAATGAAAACTTTAACCCTAGTTCTTGATCCTAGCTCTTAGCCATTTTCCTCTGTGTTTCCATCCATATTTTTTGTTTGCAAGTAAATCAAAAAAAAAAAATATATTATACAATAATTTTTCTAATTTTGCCATATTATTTGTAACTCTATAAAGAATTCTGTAATTGACATTGTGAATTAGTAAGGTAGTGACACCAATACAGGCCTGAATTAAGATTACATGTTAGTTATAACAGTAAATGTCGTGCCCAAATTAACAGCGCTAAGATACACAAATACAGGGTGTGCCTAAATTAATGTAATCTAAATCCTTGCAGTATATTGTATTGTGATGTCAATGGAAGTGCAGATGTAAACATCGATTTATTTGCACAAAATTATGATAATTTATCGTAAAATTGTAAATTGAAAAACTTGAATCTTTTGTGATGTATTTGTTTCATGTGGTTTTGGCAATTTTGTTCCATTTCCATCACATACTCTCTGGCCACATTGATTTCTGAATCGCATTAAGCCAATTATTTTAGTATAGTGTTAATATTTAGACCACTGTATCTCTGTTAACTTTTTGTTCTAATCTTCTTTGTTCTTTTGAACAAGTTGCAGAAGTGGTACTCGTTTAAATTAAGAATACAAAGATATGTATTTAACATCAAAATGTTTTAATTAGTTTGTGTAAAGTATGTTTGAAAAGTTGGTACTTAAAAATATCAAGCTTTTTATCAAGCTTATGTAAATATCAATGTCAATATTAAGCTTACAGAACTATTAGGTTGATATAAAATTATATAGTTTATTACAAAATAAGCTTTTGGAAAGATTAAGCTTATTTAAATATGGCTAGGCATGGTATGCTTACTCTTCTGGACATCTGATACCACTTTACATTATGAAATATTTACTTATTTATTAAAGTACTTCCTCATATGAAAAGTTCATTAGCTGCTACCAATTTATTGCCAATGTGTTTACATGGATTTCGAGATTTGTTTTACAGATTGGATCGTTCATGCTTGAGTTTTATTTTATTATAAAATATAAATTTATAAAGCTTGTACAAGGATGAAGCTTATATTAAAATATTTAGTTTATAAAAATGTATATTAAATAAAAAAAAATTGCTGTAAATATCAAGCTTAAGCATGCAAACCTATAATTAGTTTATATGAAGATATTTTAAGGAAAAACAATAAGCTTACGAAATATCTTGTTTGCATTATGTTATTTTTTTTATACGAAAATATTAAGCTTTTCCTAAACTTTGATGTTGGTTTCTCTTGCATTTTTGGTTACATTAGTTGATTTTGTTTATTGTTTTCTTTTATTAAATGAACAAGTAATCATTTTATTAAAAGATTTGTGTATTTTCTGACTCCTGTGGTCTCGGAACTGAATTTTTTCGGTCATTTCCAAAAATTCCAAAGTTTCATTACTTGTGGAGGAGGCCAGGGGCTAATGAAGATCTTTATTTTTGATGAGAGCTTGGCATGGGAATGATTTGCGGTTATATGGTATCATTTTTTGGTCCAGTGTTTCTAGTTTGGTCAAAAATGTCCTTTATATAGGAGTTGCTGACTGATTTAATACTGTCCTGAATAGAGAGGTTTTACCACAAGCATCACTATCTATTAAGGGGAGATAACTCTTGTTGTTTCACAAAAGTAATTATTTGTTGTTGTACAAGTCAGTTTTAGGCGATAGAAGGATAGAAAAAGGTAAACTGAAGAATTTTTCACAGCAGAACGCCTTCTGCCGAAATTTGATATTGAGTTTAGAATTTTATTGAAAATACGAAAATTCACAACTTTTATAAACGTAGCTCTGCATGTAGATATCAACTTCCGGTCAAACAAAACGTGAGCATTTATTTTCCTTAGCTGACAAGAAAAGTCTTATTTATTATTGCTCGTATTTATTCTTTTGTGAGTTTACTGAGGAGATTTAATTAACAATTTTCTTAGCCACGCAATATTTTCCTCATTAAATACTGCATTGCTTTGCTTGTCTTCACTAGACTAATCTTGGAAGCAGATGTAAAACTCCATTTCCTTTCTTCATTTCCAGGTTGCATTAGGAGGCCTAAGTAAACAGTAATTAAACAGAACTAAAATGTTAGAAATAACGTGTAATGACAGATTGGGGAAGAAAGTTAGAGTCAAGTGCAAGTATCCTTTTGAATAGAACACCTCAGTCATAGATATATGTAGTCAAGGAAAGTATACCAGTACAGATTCTTTTTATCACCCAATTTAGTGCAACAGTTGTCCTTTCTTTTAGTTATTTTTTAAATTCCTTAACCCAAGTTAAGCATTGATGATACAATTGGTGATTTAAAGAAATTAATCTCAGCACAGACTGGAACCAGAGCAGATAAAATAGTTCTTAAAAAATGGTAAGACATCTAGATGAACCCTAACCCTGCCTAGCAAATTTCCCTTGAAATGTAAAAGATAAGCAGCTGATAGCTATGTGCAGAAATAATTAACCCCAACACTGATTAGCGAGGCTTGCAAAAAATACATACTTCTGAGCTTGTGCTGAGCCTAAATCTATCATCTGAGAAAACGGCATACAACTATAGTTGAAGTTGATCTATTTTCATTTTGGCAGTACTTTGTTTTCAAACAAAATTAATTTTAAAACTTTCTGATTTCAGGTATACTATTTTTAAAGATCATATAACAGTTGGAGATTGTATCCTTTTGAATATTGATATCTTTTCATTGTTGTGCCTTTTTCAAAACGGATTG
This sequence comes from Lottia scabra, assembly GCA_029955415.1. NCBI lineage: Eukaryota > Metazoa > Mollusca > Gastropoda > Lottiidae > Lottia > Lottia scabra. Next base: position 860,403 of record JARJEI010000014.1, on the reverse strand, counting down.
TTTGATGAGTTCCATATATCGAAAGGTGCTATTGATATCTAAGTCATAAAATACTTAGTTTTAGTGGAATTGCAAGAACCACGGACGCCTGTATAAAAATTGGAATGATGCAAATTGATGCTGTCAGTGTCACTGATACACATAAAAAGTTAAGAAAATCTGTGTTGATTTTTTCAGATCGCCCAGTTTGTGTTCTAATTAGCAAGTTGTTATTTTCTTTAAATTTTGTGTATTCCTTAACCCTATCATTAGATGAAATACATGATGGAATGAACCTTGAACTTTACTATCAGTGACCTTCACCCTTTATCATCCTCATCCTTCATTATCATTGGTCAATCAACATCATGTGATCCACGAACATTTTGTGAATGAATAACTTAAAGACATTGCTGACATGCTTAGAGCCTGAAGAAAAGGTTTGGAAATTTCAACTATAATTTGAAGTTTTACAAATTTAGAATGAACTTTTTTCCTCAAGATGGTGACAAATACCCAGTGAAAATATTAGGTCAAGGGTCAAAGTTCAAATAATTTTTATATATATGTAGCCTATGTGGGTCAATTAACTCATTATGGAATTGGTAAAGGTCTAAGAGACTCAACTACAGCAAATGACCTATCCTGGAAAGTTGTCATTTTCTATAGAAAGCTTTGTAAATAAACTTTTATCTACAATGCTTTTTTAATACTACCGGTACTTCATAAAATGTCATTCCTTGGTCTGGCCACAATTGAATTGATTATAAACATTCTAGAACAGGCCTTCTCAAATGACAGCCCACGGTCTAAATCTGGCCTGCGACGCCCTTGAGAATGGCCCCTCAAGAGTGACCCCTTTGTTTAAACGCTCTGCTCGCTATGTTAACTATAAGCTCTATTTGGCCCTTATATTTTTTTCTTATAATGTATTTGGCCCTTTAAAAAAATTATTTAAGAAGACCTGTAAATCTAGATCAAAGTTTCCTCATTGTACTCTGCCTGGGGGTGGTCTGTTTCCATTAGTCTACTAAGGCCCAAAAAAGAGGTGAGATAAATTCCTTATTAAACTAAATCTAGAATACATAGGGCTAACAGAACTTTCAGGACAGGAAACTTTTAGATCCCTTTAGACCAATGTAAAGACTCAATACTGCTGATGCCTGCAAATTCCCATTTGTCCCACTTTCCCCATTGTCTTTGGTGCCATTTTGGAAAAGGAGTTTATTTAGTATGAAGTTAAGGCAGATATTGAAGTTATCCTTTATTAAGCGATTTTTTCTCCCCGTTTTTGTAGAATATCTGAAACATAAAGGTATTTTTAAAAAAGACTATGTTCTTAATGGAGCAGGATAAAAATCCGTACAAGCAAAACAATTCCGTTCATCAAAATCGCATCCAAAATCATGAAGCCTAATACTTAACTAACCTATGTTAGGCTACACATCTAAATCGTCAAATTGATGAACTAATGATATCAGTGCGCTCCAAACATACTTTTAGGCCTACATTACTAGATTAAAACATTAGTCAGATAAAACCTGCCGTTGAGTGATAGGTTACCCAATTGCGTCGCCAAACTGTCAAGCTCGCTGTTCTAATAGCTTGACATTGTCAACATGACCCACCTTTGATAATCTGTTGAGAATTTTTGTTTTAGTATGTCTGGACGAATCGCGTTCCTCCTCTCGAATCTGACGTTGGACGTCTGCTTTCCGCTTTTCGTAATTTTCAATAGATTTGCTTAGCGCTTCCTTACTATTTTCGAAGTATTTTATGTAGGCAGAATTTAGGGGTTTGGACTTTTGTAACGAGGCGTGGCACCTCTGGATTTCGTTTCTAGACTTATGAAGATAATTCTTTAAAAATTCCGATCGATTGGCATCAATAACTTGCTCTACTTCCGGTTTTAATTGCACGTGCATCTTGATTTCGTCGCCATTGTTTACCAACTTCCGGTATGCATTTTCTGTCTTTGGATCCGTTTTCGTACGTGCTGTATCAGTCTGATGCTTATGTTTATCTTTATGTATGTATGATCCTTTATCGCTCTCCAGCATCGGATCTTTGCCTAGTTTGATGTGCGAAGAGCTCCGAGGCGTGGATGCTGCTGACGGAACTAACCTCGAGCGTTTTGAAAGTTTTCTACTGGAAGATCTGTCCTTGGTAGCTGTCTCGCCCTCGGAATTCCTGACCTCAACGCAACTCTTGCTCATTCTGAAATATTCAAAAAATTTCTACGGAAATGTCTTAATATGTGTTCCGGAAAGGTTTTGAATTTTCACGATTTCTGGAATCAGGACGTTGATATCGACGAGATACCCAACAAAGAGTGAACTTTTCTTATTTATTAGATAAAAATAGTTCCGAACTTAGTTCAATTACAAATTGTTAACGATAATGTACCTTCCAGATTGCCTCACGCCAGCGTCTTATCTCCTCTCCTTGATTTGACGTTATACCATTGTTGACATCACATTGGGGTTGGCGCTGTCCTTAGGTCCACAAGGTTCCTGTCTACATTTTCACTTGGCCGCACTTCTTGCTTGGCATTAAAGGGATTGTAAAGTGGTTTACTAAAGTTTGTATGTGTATCGGGACGCTGATAGCATGATATCACTGAGAGTTACGTCATAAAAAAGTTTTAGTAGAATTGCAAGAACCACAGACGTCGGAATGGAAATTAGAATGGCGCAAATTGATGCTATCGGTGTTCCCATTCAAGTAAAAAAAACATTGATATTTGATTCATATAGAAAAAAATGAACTCATTGAGGCCACAATGTTTTCTTTTATATTAAAAAGAGATCTATTATATCACAAGCATACATACAAAAATCAACAAATTCAAAAGTAAAATCAACAGGGGTCAATTAAAAAGCGGGTACACTTTATCCAGTCTTGTGGTTGGTTAAAATCCTAACTGTCAAGAAACCAACCAATCACATTGTGGTATGACCAAACCATAATGCAAGTTCTCAAGAAATATGTGTCTGATATGATCACGTGAAGTAGCTGGTATCTTCGAATCTTTCCCGATTTTTTTCACCTTCAGAATTTTCAAGATCGTTTGCATCTCGGTTAGTGAAAGGATTTGGTCCTACCCATGTTCGGTAATTTTCATTTTCACTATAATCCTCGAAAGGATGTCCTTCATTTTCATTAGCGGCAGTCTCCTTTGGTGAGTTTGGCGCAGCTTTCGCGTGCTTGTTCCCCACCCAACCTTTTCGAAATTCTTTTGGATATTTTTGATCACTGTTTAACGTCATGGTTCTTCGATTCGTCCCGTGTTCACGAACATTCAAAATTTCAGTATTGTCTTTGTGATTGAGAGTTAGAACTTGTAAGCTCGATTGGACACTGGTGGGATCTTCCTCGTGGTTGATGCGTAAGATATTCGTTTGTTGCGTTGCGTTTTGATCGGACGGCGATTGATCCGGTGATCGTGTTCTTAGTGTAATGTTCCCACTGCTCTCGATATTCTCATCTTTGGTTTTACCGGAATTTCCTTCGGGTTTGGAGAGCTCCGAATAAGTTGCTTTTGTATCACGTTTAGCATCGCCTATATTGGTTATCAAGTTCTTTGGATCAGCATTGGCATCAGCGTCTTCGTCCAATTCTTCCTTTTGTGGTATTGACATCTCATCAGACGCTTTTCCTTTGTCCAAAACTTCCTCTTCAAGGCGTTGTTGCTTCTTTAATTGAAGGTATGTGTCGACCTTCTGTAATGCTTCTTCAATGTTAGACACCGGTTGCACTCCCCACTTGAGATCTGTAGGTATGTCCATCACTCCGTCTCTGTCTAGCTTGGCTTGTATAACCAATCGTAAACATTGTTTGTAGTCCGTCCGCTGAAGAATTTCATCGTCTGCAATATATGAATATGTATGTGAAGCGCACATATCACAAGCAACTTATATTCACAAACAAAATCAACTCAGAACAGCCTTGAAATTTGTTTGGGACAGGGCTGTATGTCTAATTTCGTACCATGCCCCTACTCAGATCTTCTTAATACATGTAGTTTATAACCAATGAGGTATAACATAACAACTACCAGCAATGATGGCACATTTAATGGGGGCATGGTAGATACCTCTCAAGAATACCACATCTTTTAAGGCTGGTTAAATCACACAACACGACCTTTTGGAAGAAAATTCGTGCAATATTTTCAAAACGTACCAAAAAGGGACCAGGCCTCTGTTCCATCAACAATAGGACGTATCCATCTCGAGGGTCGTGCGTCTAAATCTGTAGCTTCCGGTGGATAAACTGTCAGCAATATATCAATTACCTCCCTTTTATTCAAAGGGCGACAAACATCTAGTATGCCTGGAGTTATCTGCCTTGATTTCCCATCAGCCTGATCACTTCCTGTTAATGGAAAGGGAGATAATAAGTAAATTATTTACCAGAAGATAATAATGGCGCTGGTTTGAGGTGCTGTAGGGATGGGTTGACGTCTGTGGCTTGCGGAGGTAATAGACTAAAGAGGATGTCCATCACCTCGGATTTGTACAGTCCCTCGTTTTGGATCCTTGGTAACATTTGATGACAGAAGGCACAGCAAACTGAAATAATTATTCCAGAAATGGAGATTACTTGCAGTGCACCGATTTTACAAATGTTCCAAATGTTCGTGGACCTAAGAAATTGGTGTTCCCAATTTTCTGTACTTAATGTGCTAATGTGGATTGGCAAAAGCCATGTAGCTTTCAATGAAGCAATTTTTGTCGAGACAGCGGCATTATCCTACTGTTGTTATCCCTTTCCAACTGAGGGGTCTTTAACGTGCACTGCGTAAAGCACACACGGCCTCAATCTAATTAAAATTAGATTACATTTCGTTTCGGTTATTTTTTGATTGTCAACTCCATGTAATCTAAAGACTTGTATAAGGAGGTCATCTTCTGGTTACGAATAAGCTATTTATAGCACGTGCCACCCCTCTGCCAATCAGAACACCGTTTATATTTGAATATTTTGTATTGCGTCATAATTTTCCCACAATGCATATCAATGCATAGACCCGCGATCTTGAAGGTAGTTTTTGATTGGCTGAAATTTTCGTCACTTGAAGATGACCTCCTTATACAAGTCTTTAGATTACATGGAGTCGACAATCAAAAAATAACCGAAACGAAATGTAATATAATTTTAATTAGATTGACACGGCCTCATCTCAAACTTCACAGAACTGTTCCTATTGTCCGCTGTTCGTTCGTAATACACTGATTGTTTGCGAGTATCGTATTATTAAACGTTGAAGACCAATGAAGTAATGAACTTACCCAAGCACATACGGTCGTGGACGAGGTTTCTAAACTGACTAAGGCACGAATAATCAGAACATGTTTTAACATGGTCAGGACTACCACTGATATGTTCTAGTTGTTCTTTATCTATTGTGTGTCCAACTCCTAAAAATAGATAGAATTATCGTATATGTACACAACCGGAAATATATATATCATTTACTTTGCAACCGGAAGTGCATGAATGAATCGTCATCTGAAGGTCCAAGAGCTCCGCCTTGCTTACGACGTCCGAAACTAGATCCAAGTTGTCCACTCCTTGCTACACTTGCCACATGCACGGCCTTATCCCGATTAGGTAAGCAGACTAGTAAATCATCGGTTGTTTACTCTAAAAATCAATCGTTCGATCTAAGCGAAGGTAACAGAAGCTTCCAAGCCCGGCCCTTGGGGTGAAGCAAAAGATGTAATGTAGGAGCAGTTAAACGACGTCTTTTGTGCTTTTTATCATTTGCTGAAGAATCTTACCTATAGCAAATATATCAATGTTTTCATCACGTGCTAGTCTAGCTTCTTGTCTGGTACCTTCAGGATTAGGTGATTTGCCATCAGTTAATATAACGGCGATCTTCTGAACACCAGGTCGAGAAGACTGAAAAACATAAATTGATGGAACGATTATTATTTCGTTCCGTGTTTGATTACACAATCCACAATTTTAATTTCCAAAACCTTGTGAATATTAAGGAATAACTAAAGGAAAAAACGAAATAATAACCCAAGTAATAAAATACAACTGGAACCCTTAGCTCTTTATATTGGTTTGCTGGATTTTATCTTCCTCTGAAAGCCGGTACTGTATTGAAACATTTGGGTTTTTTTTCTCATAAGACTTGTGCCATTCTATGATTAAGTCAGCCATCTTTTTTAGAGCGTTCACAAGAAAATATTACCTTGAATAATTGTCTCATCATTTTGAGAGCTAGGTCAGTTCTAGTCAAACCATTTTTAAACTGGAGAGAATCTAAAAATAATTAATAAAAACAGTCATATTGACAATACTGTTGCGTTTCAAAGAACCAATAGACGGAAGGGTCGGGCAAGCGCCGATTAAGGGACACAGAACTGTCGATGGGACTGACTTTCAGAACCATGAAGTTAAAATCTTCAGAAGCAAAGTCAAAGAAAGATATCTGATCTTTGGAAACCAACAGAAGACGACAAACGGTTCCATGAAAGTTTCATTAGAGCTCAGCAACAAATGAAGCTTTCCGGAAACTGCCAAGGATTGTCGAGTGAGAAGAAACGGAAACGGGCGCTCATCCAAGAAGCTTTGTTCTTATCAATAAACCAAAAGTTATGTGTTCTTACCCATTGCGTCCTGGATTTCATCAAGGCTTTTAAATTTGGTCAGTCCGAAACATTGAAAGACGCTTTCATTATAAGGCACCACTCCAACTCGTACTCTGTCTGGAGCCACGTCGAACCCCTGGATCACATCTTTAACGAAATTCACCTGATGTCGGAAATTTACTGGACCGAAACTTGCCGAACAATCCAAAACAAAGACGACTTCAGCAGTATTTTGGGAACCTATAAGTGGAAAAGGGTTAATTGTGTGAAAGAAAGGGGAGAAAATTTAAAAAGGATAACAACTAAGGTTATGGTGTATTTTATCTCAACCAGCTGGTCCAGCTTTGAAGCTCTCCGGTTTAGTGGTACTCTTTCGCTACTTTTTCAACGGGCATAATGAAGAAAGAACTATTCAAGATCACCAGACATTTACATGCCGACCAAGATCAGAAACAACCTCTAAATGATGGCATACAACGACCGCAAAACTGTAATCGATTGTGCCACAACCCTTCCTCACTTACCTCTGAATATGGTGTTGAAGGCACGGGTTATATCACCTTCTGTAGGGTAGAGATCACACCTCCGAAAGAATTCTGGTAAATCTATTTTCTCCATCTTCTCCCATCGAGACATTTTATGAAATACTTGTTCACATTCTAAAAAAAAAAAAAAAAAATTGTGTATCACGAACTCAGCAGTTTTCGTTTACATGTAACCGAAATCTAGCAAAACTTTCGTGTTAGAACGTTTAATCGAAAGAACACTGCGTCCAATGTTGTTAGGACCAGTAAAATCTAAATTACATTATATATAGGCGGGAGCAGCCATCCTAAAGGCCTTGAATTCTGCATCACCACTCTTCAGAATGAGTTTTGCGCAAATTCCATCCCCGACCCCTAATATGAAATTGCTTCCTACAGGCCTGTATTCTCTGGGGTCTTGGGCACAAAGCTACTTGATTCTTCAAACTGATTTCTTCAATGAATTGGGAAAAATTTGGATTTTGACTTACTTTCTCTAAAAAGGACGTATTCTGAAACTTCCCGTAAGTTGAATCTACAAGAGTTATCCATGACCCCGTATCGTGATTTAATCCTTATGATGGTCTCTCTGTAATCCTGGATAAATCCCCACCAAGTCATACTTAGTCCTCGTAACACCTGAAATGTTAGAGGTCCTCTTTGAGAAATGTCATCATGGATGGTCTTATCGTTAGGGATTGGCTGTAGCTTGATCTTCTAGGTCGTTATTGCGACAAATTTTATCATGCTCTGGACTAGAGTTTTGCTACTTGTGTTCTTTACTCGAAGATTTTGGTTGAGAAGATTGACTATTGGAGTCTTCATTGAAAAAGCAACAGACGGTTTACCTGGTGTCGTAGTTCCTTGATGGCCTTTCTTATCAACCATCCTCTAACCTGTCTCTGCATCTCTGTAGCACAAACATGTCGTCTTTGTTTCAAGAGCAGCTCTGCATTGTATGCCCTGAAAGAGGAGTAACATCCTTTTGAACTATGTGGTATGTGGTATACAAAGAGGGAATATATTCAAAAAATTACAGCCGTTAAAAAAGAAAGGACACAGCTTGTTATATAACTAGATACGCCAAATGTTCTTGGGGTTTCCAAAGGGATGCTATCTGACGAACCGAACCTAAAGTGGCACTAAACAGCTGTACTTGGAAGTGGTGAATTCGTTTGGACCATATATTTTTGGATACAAAGCTAAACTGATCTCGCGGTCTGTCCTCGGTATAATGTTTCAACTTACGCAAATAGTTCAGCGTGTGGTTTTTCATCACTGTTCTTTCTGTCTTTTCGTTCTGCTATCTCTTTTCTTGTTAAATTTCTGGAACAAAAGGAAGGTTTTTTTACATTTTGCCTCACACTAATTGTTCTTTAGATTTAGCTTTGCCCTTTAAAAGAGGGAGTTTAAAAATTATAGTTCCTTCATAAATTATGTATTAAAAGTTGCAGCATCAAATTTGAGTACATGTATTTGCAATGTTGCATAAGCGGAACGTGGAAAATTATCATTGGTGACAGATAGACCATCCCGTGTTCGTTAGAAAGTACGAGCATCTGAGGCATAGAAGAATGGTAAAGTCATCGCTTATGTGTTAAGTGTTTGAAGTGGGACCTACCTGGGTGGAAGAGGTGTTTTTAGTTTATCCAGTCTCCACAGTTGATATTCATTTTCCCACAGCCATGTTGAAGGTGGAGGTATTGGATCTGGTCTCGCTGTTTTATCTTTCCTAGAAATAAAAATTAAGGATTTAAAATTTACTTGAATCATATTAGCTGTGCAGTGTATACAAATTTGTGCAGTGATATCGGATGCTTCTAATTGATATTAGGGGGGTATTAATTGGCGACAATTTACTACCAAACAAAGGTTTCCCTCTAATATGCAACCCATGCCAATAGAATTGCCTTTGTTGTCTTATATTAAGCTGTCAAAATTGTTGGAAAAGGTGCACAAGAACATACCTGATTTCGTATATAGAACCATATTTAGGGTTAGCTACATAACGTTTAGGTTTATACTCCATCCACTTATCTTTAGGTGCTATCTTAGAATAATGTATCTCTGAAAAATAATATATTCCATGTGAATATTTAAGAATCTTGCGTAAACTGTGTTGAAAGGATTAAAAGGGGAGTGGCACCGTGTTCCAGAGAGATCAATATAGTTTCCCCCCTGTAAGTGATTCTAGTCGTTTTGATGGGACAACAATCGGAGGCCACAGGTGCTACAGTACACGTTGTGCATGTCGAGGATCTCTAGGCTAATGCCGCCATCCTTTCAAGATTTCTTTCATTACACATTGTACGGTGTTATCGTTCCTGGTGTAGCCCAAACAGGTACAGCTATTGGTTCATCACTTACCAATATGTTTATCAGTGTTGTCACTCAACTTTGGAACCTTCTCTCTCCATGGTCTGTTGACACTGTTTAATTTCTTGTTACCATGGTTACGATGTAAAGATCTAGGTGGCGCTACTGGTAAAGGCGAGATCCGACATCTTTGAAGTGGGGGTAATATTCTTGTGGACTAGAAAAACAGAATGGAATAATAAAGAGAATCCAAAAACTACCTAGTTTGCATATCAGCATACGCTGGAAGCGAACGTTAATTTGACACCTACCAACCAACCAACAAAAAACCATGAAGAGAAAGAATTAGATGGACATGGGCATCCACTTATCACTAAAGAACCAAGGATCAGCTGATATTTGTATCCAAAATGAACAGGGTGTATCATTGCTTTATGTAAATGCTTTTTGCATTTCCTGGGATGATAATTTTGGTTTATTGTTGATGTTATGAGATGGTGAGGAGAACATAGTCTCATAAAGGCACTGACCTGGGTCATAAAGTAAAGATTTATGATAAACAAAGTGTAAGTTCGACTGGTGAATATGCTTTGTTCTTTCGGATTGGACAAGAAGGCTGGCCCCTATTTCCCTCCTTCCAGGATTACTTACCTTCAAAGCATCTCCGGCACCGTTTTCTCTTCTCCTCAGACCACTATCAATTCTAGAGGTCACTAGACTCAGGTCAAGAGGTTTCTGACCGTCAGGAGAATCTCGGTTACTATGGGAACAAGACTTCTGTCCCCAGCTCTTCTGGAATAAGGCATGTCTCTGCATCATCTGCGTTTCGTTCATGGTAACAGTGTATCTGAAATATTTAACATAAAAATCTGTACAAGCAAAAACAATTCCGTTAATCAAACATCTCGTCCATGCATTTCAGAATCGGGAGCTATTGTTAAGAAGTGTTCTTCATATACGACAAGTACCATCAGGTGTTTCGTCACTCGCCACTACTAAAAGGAATGGGGTGTTAATATCGGAGGAAGCAGCATCTCCGTAATTTGCGTCTTTTAAAAAATGTATAACCATGTTTTTCATAGAATTCCTTGCAATTTTGTTTTAGGCTTAAACGCCTAACATAATACCTCCGATAAGGAACCTAAATCCTAAACAAACATAGTATATCATAAATAATTGGTAAATATATCAAAACATGCTGTAGCTTGAACGATGCCTGGAGGGAAACCAGTAATATTCCAGTATTAACACATCAGAACTAAATACAATGTTTACATTTTTAATGTTTACTAATGATTCTATTGATTCCATCGATTCCCTGCAATTAATTGTTTAATATAGCAATATTCCGCTCCTATTATATTCAGAACTTCTCCAAAACGTATTTAATATAAATTTAGAATCAAACCTTCAAAGATTTGAAATATTATGCTAAATCCAATGACACGTTGATGAAAACTGTTGCCAATGATTCCAACAAAATTACATGGACAATTTAGATACATAAGATTAATAAAACACTCCTTTTAATTCTCCCCAAAATGTATATAAACTAAATTTAAAAACTTTCCATTAACAATTATGAAGATTCACAAAATCAGATGACACAATATGACATGCAAAATCCAAGACATTGCTGAAACTATTACTAATAAAAACAACAGAATATTATGAACAAAATGATTCCCAAATGGAATACTCTATTGAACTTTCCCCAAAATGTATTAAATATAATTTTGGAAACATACCGTCAAAAATTTGTAATATTTTGCTAAATCCGATGACACATTGTTAAAACTGTTACTAACGATGACAACTAAATATTGTGATGACAATATGAATTCATAATTGATTTATTAAACTCTTTCATTGCCATAGCAAATCGATCGCGTCTCTTATACTTTTTATTCTTCATCCTTTTGTTTTTGAAGTCCACATCAACCAGTGATGCTTACATTAGATCATTTCTATTAGACTCGATTATTAAGTTGTTTAAAGGGATTGTAAACCAAGTGTTTTATGATGCATCTATCAGAGAGGTTCTTGCGTTTTGTCAACAGACAGATATTGGCGTAGAACATTTGGTTAAAGTAAAAATCGCTGGAACCACAGACGCCTGATTAAAAATTAGAATTGTGCAAATTGATTCTATAAGTGTACCCAGTACACATACACAGATCAGAAAAGCTCGTTATAATCCCTTTAAGTGCTTTAACAATCATCAATATTTCAATGATCGTAACAAGGAAACAAATGGAGTGAGACGAGAACCATTCTGTTATAAACCGATACATGATAATGATACCTTTATCAATTAATTAACGGTGTTCACTTCGAAAGTGAGCAATACATCGCTATTATCGGTTTCAGATGAATTTTTTAAGGGCTGACTTTGAAAAGACGTCTTGTCGGGCTGTTTTGAAAAACAGAAAACAAACTGCCAAAATTTCCTTCACGAAACACGGCATGGCATGGCGTATGCGTTTGTCTCCGTTCTCATTAACCAAAACAGGTGCACCATGTGCCTTATTGGCCCCATCCGTTATTCACTCCGCTCGCAATGTCAATATATTCTGTCGGTGCATCTTAACCATTGCATCCCCAGTTTCGAAAACCTGGCTACGCCTCTGAAAACGACAACATACCTTAAGTTGTTGAGCACTGATCCTAAGAAGATTTGGTTAATCCATCAAATCTTAACAGTATTAATAAAATCAGAATCTTTGTCGGGGATTTCGCCGTGAACGTCCTCGCTCGTCAATATCCAACTGGTGTCTAATCGCGTCTATTTCAGAGATAAACCCAGACGGGCAACAGCAGGACACCGATTTCAGATCAATTAGGTGTTAATTCTATCGTGTTGTAATTAGCTGATGATGATAGCGATAGCCAATCAGTGGCTATTGTCTTCCAACCATCAGAAACCGTAGTTTGTTTAGTAATTGTGTTTTGTGCCATTGTGTTAATTGCAATGTCCTTGAAACGTTCTTCTGTTTGCTTTCCCCTTACGAAATGCAAGAACATGATTTGCATTTCCTTTTCCTGCAGCCTTGCGATAAATGAAATAAATGGAGTTTTACGTCCTGATTTTTTGATGTACACGTACACTACTTGGCTAAGCAACAATCCCACCCCGCTACCACAACACATTCAACATGTTTCAAGAAGAGACAATCTAACGATATGTATTATCGAAAAGGTCTAATGTATGGTGTTTTTGTTCTTCCAATATTATTATATGGGCGCTACTCGTAAGATTATGTTGCTGTTTTGAATCGGAATGTGCTCACATTTTCCGTATCTTTCCACCGATGTAGATAGCGGTTTCGGGGAAGGTAATAATGAGAGAGCGTTAATTGGGTAGTTAAGTTGTATTGTAATTGACTGGTGATTATTAACACGGTACTAAGTATCTGTATTGTTTAATCTACAGTTATTGATCATACTGCTCGTAATCAACAACTACCACCCGCCCCCCTACCTCGATCCTCCCTTTCTCGTGATTTCTGATACTGGCTTTTCTTTCAAGCATTAAGTGTAATGGAGGCAATGAGTAAGGTAACGGAACCGTCAACCACCACCCGCACAACCTCCTACCGTCCTCGTGGTTTATGGCACTGGCTTTTCTGTCAATCATTGGGTTTTAGGGGAGAGGCTTGAGTAGGGGCAACCGTAATTGATCCTTCTGCTCGTAATAGACAATCATCCTCACCCCACTTACTCGTGGATTCTGACACTGGCGTTTAAGGGAGGGGGTGAGCAGGGCCAACAAAATAGTCAATCGTGATAAGAAATTGAAACTGGCGGAACTGCATGGCCCATAACAGATGAAATGGACCTAAAACTCCATTTAGATGCGTACTTTTGCATAACTGTAAAAGACAGTTCAACTTAATTAACAACAAACTCTTTACAGTAGCACCAAGATTGGGGTAAAAGGCAACACAATTTTTAGTTTCAATTCAAAGTATATTTAATATCTATATATAAATATTATCAGGTCCAGCAGTAGTCCAGAACAATCCAGTCTGTGTCAGATTACAGTAGTTGGTCACAGTAGTCCAGAACTGTCCAGTCTCTGTCAGACTGCAGTCGGTCACAGTAGTCCAGAACAGCCAAGCCTCTGTCAGAATACAGTCATCTTGTCAGACGCTATAGTCCAGACCAATATAGTCTCTGGTAGAATAGAATCAGCTCTGTCAGAGCTTAGTCCAGATCAATCCAGTCTGTCAGAATATGGTCAGCTGTTTCAGACTTTCGTCCATGGCAGTAGTCCATAACAGTCCAGTTTTGGTCAGAATAGAGTCAGCCAATCAAAATCATTCTTCAGAGTGTCTCATCTTTTCATGAATTACTGTCAGTCAATGAAAATCAATCTCCAAACAAGAGTTGTCTTTTCTTGCCTATTTACAAGATGGCTGCTTATCATGGCAGAGTGATAATGGTAGTCTTGGACATTGTTGTTCGGATTGTTTAAGGTTATTAGAGCAGTGTATGATATATACAAACATTGAAAGCATGAAAATATCATTAAATATAAAAAATACCATATATATATATATATATATATAAATATCATAACCAAACTATATCATTAATACAAAAACAACACAACTTGATACAAAAACAATTTAAAGGCATAGTTTGTCCATTAAATATTTTCTTTACCAGCTGATAGAGCTTAAAGGGATTGTTAACTGGTTTCTTCATTAGCTGCTACCAATGTATTGCCAATGTGTTTACATGGATTTCAAGATTGTTTTTTACGCTTTGGATCGTTCATGCTTGGATTAAAATCTGTTAAGTGGTGTAGTTATCTGCTAGTAATGAAAATATTTAACCAACCATATCCTGTTTTTATAAAAAAAATTAGTACTTCTGTACAAAATTAATGGATTAAAAAATTAATTAAAAACTACAACAATACTATATTATGTTAATATTTCAATAGAAGATAGTGGACCACGGCCATATACGCCTAACGAAAAAGTCGAAAAAGGAAAAAATTTAATCAGGAGAAAACTAAACTTTCTCAAACCTTTCGATTTAGGTCCAATAACATCCATTTTAAGTTTCATCAAAATCGGTTAAAAACTAAGAGAGTAATAGCATATTTAAGATTTGGGGCAAGGGCAATAACTTTGCTTGTAACGATCGAAAATAGCTCAAATTCGAACTTGATCTTCGTTTTCAGAATATATATACACAAATCAAATTTCAGTTGATTCCGTCAAAAACTCTAGTTTTTAGAGCGTTTACAAGGAAATGTTGATGGACGGACCGACGGATTTGGGACAAGGGCAATAACTCTGCTTCTAACGATCGAAAATAGCTCAAATTCGAACTTGATCTTCGTTTTATGAATATGTATACACATATCAAATTTCATTTGATTCCGTCAAAAACTCTAGTTTTTAGAGCGTTTACAAGCAAATGTTGATGGACGGACCGACAGATTTAGGGCAAGGGCAATAACTCTGCTTCTAACGATCGAAAATAGCTCAAATTCGAACTTGATCTTCGTTTTATGAATATGTATACACATATCAAATTTCATTTGATTCCGTCAAAAACTCTAGTTTTTAGAGCGTTTACAAGCAAATGTTGATGGACGGACCGACAGATTTAGGGCAAGGGCAATAACTCTGCTTCTAACGATCGAAAATAGCTCAAATTCGAACTTGATCTTCGTTTTATGAATATGTTTACACATATCAAATTTCATTTGATTCCGTCAAAAACTCTAGTTTTTAGAGCGTTTACGAGCAAATGTTGACCGACGGACCGACGGACGGACGGACAGGGGTGACTACAATATACGTCCTCATAGAGAGATGAGGGCGTATAAAAATGAAAAAAATGAAAAACTTATACACAAAAATTCATAAATTTTCTTTAAAAACAAATCATAAACTTCTATAAAGTTACTAAATTCGCAAAAAGTAAATGATACATTTTCTGTTCTTATTTCTAACGTCTTTTAGCAAAAGAAACAAATTAAAATAATTTCTTTATTATAAAATCGATTCTATAAAAGAAGATTAGAATATAACAGGCAAAAGTCTAATATAAATAAAATATCAAACTTTCAATAACAAAGGTTTAGAGTCGTAAGACATCGCAATATATCTATATACATGTATATGTATATATAACTGAGATTTCCAAAATTACAACAGTAACAGCCACTTTAAAATCTACTAAAAATACAGATCTACTGTTAGGATTTGATCTCATTTAAAGGAATACTACCTCTTCTTGGCCAAGTTTGAGAATTTAGATTTTTTGACCATTCTAAGAGGTAGTATTCTTTTAAATATAGAAATATATTCAGGATTATGCAATAATTCATGAGATCTTTCTAAAATGACCGATATACAATAAAAAATATAGAGTTGAAACTCCCAATGGCAGAGTGATATACATGAACTAATAGAAAATGAGTTCGCTGTAGAAAGACTTTTATATACAATAAGAGCTATATCCTAGAAAATTTGACAGTCAGCATTCTCTGCCTCATTAGATATTAGAAAAATATTGTCTAATACACTTAGTAACAAAATATCCTGCTTTAACAAAGGTGCTAAAAGTCTTTCATGCTTTACCTTTGATCCAATGAGCCAGTTATTTTCTTTGAAAAGGAAAAGGCTTATGTCGATCATGCAAAATTAGACGAAATTTTGATCATTACAAAGTGTGTGCTTCCAGCAATTCTACAGTAGAATTGCTGGAACCACAGACGTTTGATTGAAAATTAGTGTAGTGCAAATTGTTTGACCTATTTACAATCCCTTTAAGACTAGCTTAATTCTTCTCCATTTCCTGATCGCATTGCATCAACTTTCATCCAGTGAAATTATCGAATTACATGACAAAAAATTGCCTCGTTGCATCAAAGGTAGCTTGACCCAGACACTTACCACCTTTCAGACAGATGAGTCACAAAAGATAAATAAAATCACAAATTCAGCAATATAAAAACCTTGAGTCTATTTTTTATTCTTGCCACGATAATTAAACAATATATTCTCCCACTCTGTGCTGCCATCTGGTAGCTTGGAGATATTCGTGATGTAAAATGACGGAGCATTAGGATCGTCAGCCTGCAAAATAAATAAAGAATTAGAGTACCTACTTTGGGTTGATAATAATGGGCAACGCTATCCAGTGTGCAATAAGTCATTATGGAATAGAATGGAAATTACTAGACACCTGATACCACTTTTTATTATGAAATACTTACTCATGTATGATTGATATAATTCCTCATGTGAAAAGTTCATAAACTGTTACCTATGTTTCCATAAAATGTCGAGTTTCATTTCGTTTTTCGGATCGCTAGTACTTGTTTTCTTTATCCGTATGAATGTGTTACTTAAAATAACTGACCAATGAAATAGAATCTCTCTCAGAAGACAAGACATGTAAGAAGGCCAATGACGCAGGTTAACAAAATGCGAAAATAAAACGACCTTGACCTTACCTGAATATCATTGATCATCTCCAAGGTAACGGCCAGCATATATTCACATTGTTCACTTTTTAAAGGGAGATAAGTCTGAGGTTTATGATGTATTAATTCTAAACAGTATGTAAGAGTATTGTCCCTTAGATCTAAACGAAAACTGAACACTTGAAACCACTGAACACTAAATTCTGTTTTTGTATCTTCTGAAACAAAATTGTGAAAAATATTTTACATTCACTGGCAAATGAAAGCAAGAAATGGCCATATTTCTTTTAAGCATACTTGGTTCACAATGATCCTTTCTTTCAGCTGGCCCGTGGCCAATCTTCTTGGCATTGATCTTTCTTGGATTACCTATCTGTGCCCATTTACCGCTGGGTTGACTGACTGAGGCTTGGGCATAATTCAGTACCTTAGGAGAGTCCACAAGACTTATGTTATTTTATAAAGCATTTATTAGCACTTTTGTGGATGTTGCTTGCAAAGAAAGGCAACTCCATCTTCAGTTATACTTGATGTTATCCTGTGCCTATGTTTTTTAACTTTAAGAGTGTCCACAAGGTTTATAATGGAAAGGGAACTAACCTGATATAAGTTTTAAACCATATTGTGATATATCTACACTGTATGATATCTGGGGCAACTAAAACACAATTTATATACAGAGACATCAATATATTGACCAAAACCTGATCTTAATACAGGAACTGGGGTATTTAAAGGGAGGTAAGTCTGTCTGAGATAAATGGGCAGAAATGCAAATTTACTCCCCCAAAATATAGATAGAAAAAAAAAATAGATTTGCAGATTGGACTTTTATAATGCAAAAAGATTAAATTGAATTTTAAAATGAAATTTAAATGTCTCAGTCATTGTTGTTCCATGAAAGTACTGTTAGAGGAAGGAAATAAAATGAAATGGAGTTTTACATCTTGCAACCGTATGGGCTGATGAGGACAAACGTCATGCAGTGTGCAATGAGGGAAATTTAAGGGAAGTAGAAACTTACATTGACTATAGTTTTAGCTGTATTATCTACTAATTGACAGCTATTAACTGTTAAAGTATCGTATCCTGGTATCGTATGACAGATAGATAAATATTGTTCAACTGCTAAAAACTCAGGATCTAAACAATCTACAAGAGAAAAAACCATAAAGTTTTTACTGCCAGATATAAATATATATGGAGGGCAATGACTGCCATAATGCAATTTTCTGACTTAAAATATAAGAATTGTAAATGTTAAAGGGATTTTAAAGAGTATTTCTAAACTTAGTATGTGTATCGGGGACACTGATAGTATCAATTTACACCATTCTAATTTCAATTTCGACAATCCTTTAAGCCATTAGAGAAAAATTCATATGGAAGGCAATGACTGCAATTGCTCAGAATTGAATGAAATACTGGATAACACTGCCTACCTTCTAGACTAGCTAACTGATCTGGGGAGGGCTTTAATCTACCTAGAAAAACAATATACAAACATTAGTATTTTATCATTGTTGACAAGGGCAATAACTCACAATGCTTATGCAATGAAACTGGACCCACCCCACCAATTAATTTTATGCAAATGATTGTATACGAATGTAGTCCATGCTATTTTTAGAAATCCTCTTTCTCCTTTCCTTTTTGGGTTTTTGCATGCCCATTTTTGATTAATTTTTGGTCTAGATTTGGAATTTGATGTGTTAAATTGCATTTTCTTTCATATTTAGTGAGATAATAAGACATCTATAGGCGGAAGGCTATTTCTAAAAATAGTCGATATGTGAGCAGTCCAAGTCAACTTGTTGTTGATATCCGGTAGAGGTCTACTTTCATTTTGACTAGTTCAAAATTTTCATGGTCATCATATATTGAATTTTTGTCGAGAAATCAAGTATTGGTTAGGCTTTCATTGGACATATTGGAAAGTTTTCAACGAGATTTCTGGAAAAAGTTACAGAAGATTGAATTTGGTGATTTAACATTGAAGCGGATGGCAAAATAATTAGTGGTGTGAGTCCTGTCTGAGCCAAGGTAAATTTTTTTGGAATTTGAATTTTTCAAAAAGTTGTGAATGATTTTGTATGAAATCTTCAGGATAGGCAGAAATATGGCTAAATTACTAGTTTATGCAACATTTGCAAAAATTTTTTTTGCAAAAAATGGCTTATTAGCTTATTTATTGAAAATCGCCATTTTGGCCAATTTCTAACATAACAACACTGCAACAATGTAGCAAATTTGTACTATTTTCTTTTCTCCACATGTTTTTTTATAAAATGGATGCTTTTAAAATAGTAACAACTGAAAAACTTGAAAATTTGTCTATCCTGGCTGTGAATAATTCCTGCAGGATATGGCAGGGGGCTTTGACATCAAATGGGAAGTATGGGGTAATATCTATCAAGTGTCCCATCAGTCATAGAAGAAAGACCATGAATGTGCATAGATTGGCTTTCATGATTTCTATGACTGAAGATTTCGCTCTGCCATCGAAATATGACTGTTCCCATTTGTGTCATAACTCATTATGCATTAATGTCGACCATCTAAGCCGTGAGCCCCATCACATTAACAACAACAGACAACATTGTGTATCGGTTCGTACCTGTCAAGGCCATGATGGGTATGCTATGTGTCTGTTACATTTAAAAATGTGAAAAGGTATTTCTTGTGCATTTGGGTTGATAGAATTTGCTTATTATGTAACAGCTACCTAGTAGGCCTATACTGTATAGTGCTATAGCACAGCAGGCAGGCTAACACATGAGGCTATAATTGGCTAACTTAAATATAATACTACAGTCATTGGTTTGCTAGGTCAGAATCCTGCCTTACAGTTTGTTATTATTAATTTTTCATTATGCATACCATAATATCATAATGGGGGTAGTGCTGGTGGGGGGGGGGGGGGTGTCAGTAGTCTAGAAGGTGTAAAGTAAAACACTTGAATATCAACAAAAATAATTTTCTTTTCTTTTCAGATCAAATAATACGAATTTTTTAAATACATACATCTTACATAACATCATTGAGAATATGAATGGTCGTCCTGCAAAGTACTTGGTATGTCTAATTGATCTTTTTTATAACCACTATCAGTTGTATTTAGTTTTTTATATTTAGAAAATTCACGAATTCTATTCCCTCTGGAGAGAAGCTGTCTTTTCTTAACTTCTGGCCTTTTTTCATATTCTCTATGAAACTCTGATTTTTTCTCTATACTGCACAAAGATTGCAAAGTTTGAGGAGACAGTTTTGCCCCTAAGAACTCTGCCTTGGTCTCTGCAGCCTTCTTTACTCCTATATTTGATCTGAGTATTGTAGATGACAGCCTCCCCAAAGCATTTTTTCCATATTTTACACTTTTTGGAAGTGAAATGTTTATGCATCTGTTTATGGACTCACACTTCTGAGTATCCGTCTTGAAGCGAGTTTTGTCAATTGCTTCCTCACTTAATCTAATTTTCAAAAGTTCATTCAACAAAAACTTATCATTTTCATTCATTTGTAGACCTGTAATGTTATTTGAGGCCAGAAACATGGATCTGTTCCACCAGTTATTAGTATGACCACCACCACAGACCACAGAGTAAGATCGACACTTGGAACAGTCTCCATCATAGCACATAACTGTTGATTCCAGTAGTTTTGGCAGCTGTTTTTTCAGTTTATCCACATTTCCACAGTAAGTAGAAAACAGCTCCTTAATAACAAGACTACACCTGGACTTAATGTCTTGGCTCAAAATCTTCTTTTGACTTGTCTTATCAACTTTTGTTTTCCCACTAAACATGGCTTCACTGAAATTAGCCTTGTAAGATTGCCGAAATTGAGATGCACCAAGATGGGTAGGGTCGGCTAATCTCTCAACTTTCCACAGTGGATGTAATGTTTTCATGGCTTCTTCAATTCCGGTGGCTGAGGTCGAATCTCCATCTGTTGTGGCAAACTTGATAAGCACGCCTTGCAATGACAAATCTTCTCCAATCATTCTTCCCATTTCTTTCTCAGATAAAGGTGCATGTCTTTGGAGATTTGCTGTGCATCCTTCGTGTCCTGGACAGTTGACATTAATACCTGTGCCTCTTAGCCATGCTCCAATCCAACACAGTTTATTTTGTAACACAGCACCTATAATGTATTTCTTTTCAGTGTTCGTTTCACATGCAATGCCAATGGATTGGGATGCTCCTTGTCCAGGTTTCTTACTGTGCCCTATGGTCAGGCAATTGTATCTACCATCCAAAGCCACATTTATCACATTAGAATTACATGCACCTCTTCTTCTGTTCATGTCTTTCACTTCTTCAACCTTCTCTTTCATGCTCTCAGCATTCAATTCTGTTGTTTTCGAACTGACATAATTGGATAATCTGCTCATAGCACTTTCTGCTGGAGGTGGAATGTCTAAGTCAGCCAGTAGAAGTCTTGCCCTCGAATTTCCTATAGGCATGTCAAGCAATCCAGCTTGTAGGTTGATGTTTACTGTCGCAGCTTTCCTACCGGGTTTACCAGTCAGGACTTCGTTGTATAAGTTCATCACAGGGGAAATGTATCCACAATTGAGGCATTTTAGTGAATATTTCCACCCTACTCCCCATTTTTCCTCTGTGTTGATCTTAAACTGTGGTACTGGACACAACTGAGCCTTTTCTTCAGCATGGGCCTGAATGGCTAAATTCCACAGTTCAACCATTTTTTCCACATTGATTATTCTGTTCCCTGATACTTCATTTTCACCATAATTCTTTTCTTTTTTTTCAGGTCTTGGCCGTAAAACCCTGTAGCTACCTGGAGAGTCTAATTCCATGTTAAAACAGTTTGTTTCTTGATCTTCAGGCACCGCAGAAGTAGATGGAACATCATAGTCAGTCTGTGTTACCTGACTAACTTTCTTAACATGACCAGGTAAAAATTGTGAACATCTTCTTTTTCTGTCGCCCTTCATTTTCAAAAGTTTGATTTGAAATGAGTGAATTTCTTATTTTATAGACAGCCATACTAGTATGAGACTTGGGGAGGTGCAAGATATCAGCAAAATGATATATTATTTGTATGACAACAGAATAGACTGTAAATTCATTTATTTCTATTTATTGGGTGAGCTGGCTGGGTTTCTGGGGTGTAGAGATCATATACCTATCAAGGAGTTACATAATAGTTGTTACTTAAACTCACTCCCTAATGGAAATATGGCCTTTTTAGATTTATTCTGCCAAAGATTTTGGTATATGTTATTTTTATTTCTGCACTTGTCATTAATTCAAGAAGAACTGTGGTTTCTGAAGTGGAAACAGATGGAATGATGTGCGAAGTAAATGTTACATAATAAATGTAACTCTTATTTTATCTAATTGATATTTTTCAGACATGGTTGAGATCAATGACCTTAAATCTTTTTACAGAATTGAATTATCTTCATATATAATAAAGTTATTAACAATTTAGAATTGTACGTATACATATTTACTAGTCAACTGTAGGAAATATCATAGGAATGGGTGCAAAAGTAAAAATCCTCTCACATGCATACTTTAAGGTTTTTTTGCATAATTTTTGGACAGGTTGTTCCTAAGAGAACATAAAACAAGTTAAGGCAATAAAAAAAAATTGTCCCTATATATAGGACCCACCCCACCAATTAATTTTATGCAAATGATTGTATACGAATGTAGTCCATGCTATTTTTAGAAATCCTCTTTCTCCTTTCCTTTTTGGGTTTTTGCATGCCCATTTTTGATTAATTTTTGGTCTAGATTTGGAATTTGATGTGTTAAATTGCATTTTCTTTCATATTTAGTGAGATAATAAGACATCTATAGGCGGAAGGCTATTTCTAAAAATAGTCGATATGTGAGCAGTCCAAGTCAACTTGTTGTTGATATCCGGTAGAGGTCTACTTTCATTTTGACTAGTTCAAAATTTTCATGGTCATCATATATTGAATTTTTGTCGAGAAATCAAGTATTGGTTAGGCTTTCATTGGACATATTGGAAAGTTTTCAACGAGATTTCTGGAAAAAGTTACAGAAGATTGAATTTGGTGATTTAACATTGAAGCGGATGGCAAAATAATTAGTGGTGTGAGTCCAACTGATCAATAACCAACTGATTAAATTTGACATGGACAAGGGCAATAACTCATGGTTATTGTAAAGAAATAAACCATTGCTATATAAAGAAATACTCCTTAAAAAAAATAACAAGGGCAATAACACACCAATGCTAAGGTTACAACAAGGGCAATAACTCAACAATACTTATGTTAAAACAAGGGCAATAACTCACCAATGCTAATGTCATGTTGAGCTTGATGAAAAAATAATTGAGCAATAACCGGGTTTGTTTTTATTAATCTTTTCTCCGTTTTTAAACAGAAACACCATTTTTTAAAATATACACCTGAAGATACACAAAATTATATTAATTTTCACATAATAATCTGTAGAAGCAACACAATTTCGTTTATCAAAATCACATCCAATTTCGTGGCAAAGTCAAGAGTTTTAGTTGTATAGTAGTGAAGTACCACCAGGTGTTTCAAAATCAAGAGTAATAGTTACATAGTAGTGAACTCCTCAAAAGAGAAGTACCATCAGGTGAGGAATTAAACTTACCTAAAATAATCATATTTCCTTATTGATTGATTGTTATCATTGCTGATCTGCCTTATTATAATAAAATAAAGGAATGGTTTCCATAAAAACATGGCACAAACTATTCAGCAGAGTGGCATACATTACCAAAACTGCCAAGATAATGCTTGTAGGAATACATTTATCCTTACCTTTAACTGGAAGAAGCAATTCATCTGAAAATTTAAACTTTTTAAGAGGTTTTTCATCTCCTAGCAACAGACCAAAATATCTCTGCTGTTTTCTGTCAATACCTGAAAAATTTCCAAGAAATTAAAAGGCAGCACTTGCTAGTTGACAATTTGATGTTTCCCAATTCTTTATGTAAGTAATATGCTTAACCCTATTATTATATGATGTCACTTTTTAAAAAATCGAGATTTGATGACAGTCAAGAACAGTTGTAATAGCTATGCGTATTCTCCAAAGCACAGGTAACTTCTCCAATGATTAACTGCTCCTACCTTTCATTTCACAGATCTTTTTGATAATAAAATCTACTTTCACTTCATCATAGACACTTGGTACTGTCAACTGGAATAGAAATTAGACATTGCTTGATTAGGATTCCTAAAAGGTTCACTATTCAGTCAATCACTATGCAGATAATGTGTCCACACTTTCAATTTGAAGCAGAAAAGGTGATAGGGGGTGAAAGTCGACACCGGGCTAACTCTCGAAAGCACTGGCCGTGACATCAGAATTTTTCTTACCTAGAGGGGGATTTGAACCTAACACACCTAATTGCCTAGCAGACGGGAATACAACTCTCTACCAACTGAGCTATAGATTGACTGAATAGTGAAGCTATTCCAATAAATAAATTGAACCACACTTGTTTTTTTCATCCGACGCTTTTTCACGTTTTTGTTTTGTAGTTTTGTGGATGTTTAACAGCTAGGACGGGTGTGGCGCCAGGCAGGGTATGCTTACTCTTCTAGACACCTGATACCACTTTTCATTATGATATACTTATTCATGTATGATTGATATAATTCCTCATGTGAAAAGTTCTTAAGCTGTTACTTATGTTTCGTCTTTTTAGATTTCGAGTTTTGTTTTGCGGTTCGGATCGTCAGTACTTGGTTTATTAATGTGCAATGATTAGATTACTTTTCTTAGACCCATCAGCAGCATTGGGACAACAGACAGAGATGTGTTTGGTTGGACAGTCTACTAAACTTGCCTAGATCTAGCCTCAAAATGGTAATGCTAAAACTAAAGTAGGCCTAATAATAAGCTAAGCTAATCAAAATTGAAAATTGCAAAAGAAATCTGGTTATACCCTCATTAGTTCTGGAGTTTTCCCAATATCAAAAATCTCAACGACAGCCAGACTTTGTAGTTCGGTCGCCTCCATCTTTAAATTCTTAAAATCAAGTCATCTAACAAGTTCTTTTAATTATTTTTACAAAAAATAACTATAAAATTCATTTTGTTATGTTTGTTGACATTTTATGGCCTGTTTCTTTCCCTTATGTAATTTTTAACAACTAGTCTCGATTACTGAGACTTGAAATTCTTTTACTATAAGACGAGAGAGACTTGACAATCAAGAAAAGTACAATCTCAAATTTCTGAAAGAAACAGTCCTAAGAAATTTATGCCGCTTACAACATTTTCTTTGATAAAATATAAAAGGAGAATATACAAATTGGATTAAAATCCCAAACAATTCGTTGGCTGAATAGTATCTTATCCAATGAAATGAGCTATCAAGAAACACTAATCTCGAATGCCAAACCAGAATTTGTTTTTGAGAAAGTTTTTCGTTTCCTGAGCGGCCTTAATGAGCCAAGGGAAAGTAACTCTTGCTCATTTCCGGTAAAATTAGCGAAGCATCAAAACTTTTTTATTCGTGGCACGAAAAGAAGAAAATGTTTGGAGATTGTGTCCTCATTGTTGCAATTTCTGTTTGCACAGCTCTGCTTGGAGAAGGTGAATTTGAACTACACGCAATTTTCCGCAGGCTTCTCTACAAACGACTAAAAATGCTTATTAATGATAAAATGCCGGTTTTAATATAAATTAGAAAATTGTGTCTTGGAATTGCCAACCCACCATCACCTCTTATGTCAAAAAGAAAATTTGTAATATTTGTTTGTTCTATTTCTAGGTTTGACATGGGTGTTAGTTTACAGAACAGAAAAATACAAGAAATTGAAGGCTGAAGTTGAAAAACAAAGTAAAAAATGTAAGTTTGACAAATTTTTGAAGGAAGCCATTTCTGATTATCGTACCTAACTGGGCAAAAGACCTAATTGGCAGCCTTAGTGATAGTGATGTCATAAAGTACTGGCTTACTAGAATCAGAATTGAAAACTGGATTGGTGCAAATTCAATCCTTCAGTGTCCCTATCCCTAATTTATTACACATGAATAACCTTTTTATAATCCGCCTATAAGAAAAACAAAATAATTCTACAATGCTTGTTTTTATTTTATGCTAATATTAAGTCTGTTTTATCTTTTACAGTAGAAAAACAAAAAGAAACTGGTGCTGATGTTGCTAACAAGAAAAAATATGGTAGGTGCTATTGACTTAGATTTTGTCAGTCAGTGTTAACAACCTGTGTACCAGTACTGTGTATTCAAATAGATATATTTAATGGATATGATTCTCCACAATATTGGAAACAGTATCTAAACTTTGAAGAATGCAAATACATATATTGTACTCCTTCTATATTTCAGAAAGACAAGAAGAAAAGTTAAAAACTAACAACAGAGATTTATCTTTTGTGAGTATACTTATGCTAAATAGTAGAAACTGTACACTACCACCACTCTATCGACCAAATTATCATCTGAGCATCGTTATCAAAAGATTTTAATTTATATTATCAAGGATGCAGTCCAATCTAGGCTTGTTGTTCAGATTGGCCAATAGATCATGATCCTGTGTGCTATAGACTGTGTACCTAAAGATCCCTCCATTATTGGAAATTCTTGAATACTTTCCCTTATTGCACACTGGTTTGTAATCACTGTTTTCATGCTTTATATCTTTATTTCAGGTTAAAATGAAATCAATGTTTGCAATTGGTTTTGCTTTTACAGCTCTTCTTAGTATGTTTAATTCTATGTAAGTATTGTACTATTTTAGTGGATCTACAAGAACCACAGACATCTGATTGAAAATTGGAATGATGCAAATCAATGCTATCAGTATCCCCTGATAAGCCATTGTTCCTCTTTGTCTCATTTGACCTTAATTTTAAGTTAAAAATGATTTGATGTCAAAATATGGCAAAGGACCACTATAAGTGACGTCATAAAACTCATTGTATTAGTGGAATTGCAAGAAACAGATGTCAGAATTGAAATTAGCTCAAATTGACGCTATCAGTGCCCCCGATACACATACAAAGTTTAATAACCTGTTTACAATCACTTTAAGGTTTTTCCCTGGCAAGATATAAATGTTTCATTACTTTATTTTCAGTTTTGATGGTCGTGTTGTGGCCAAGTTACCGTTTACACCAATTTCATTATTACAAAATATATCCCACCGTAATCTAGGGGGTGAAGATTACACTGATTGTAGTTTTATATTTCTTTATATTTTATGTACCATGTCCGTCAGACAAGTAAGTATGAAAATGTTTTGTTATTTTGAAGCACCATATGTCCCCAGGGTTGTCTTTTGATAGAGTGTAGTGACGCTCTCACCACTCATAAGGGACATAACTATTAGGGTTTAATCACACTATAAGCAGAGCAGGCGGAGCGCTTTGCTCTGCTCTCCTCTACTCCGTGCAGAGTCGTTTTGCTTGCGATGTAAACAGCTGAGCTTATATCAAACTACAAACCTCAATAGCCAATATAGGGTAACCACAGTGGCTCAGTGAGTTATACATTGCTTCCTAACCTAAAGGCAAAAATTCACTAATTGTACACTGCATGGTGTTTGCCTGTCCTCATTAGGCCATACAGGTGCAGAAAAGCCGGATGTAAAACTACATTTCATTTCAATAGCCCATATAAACTCAGGCCCTTTTTGTGTCATATTCTGTGCACAATTGTATCAATTCAGAACTATACTAGCGTCCTACATAACCTTGTATATTATAGTTGGAGGGCTATATTGAAAACAAAATAGTTTAGCAAATCTAAATCATTCTTCTTGTTGACCATTCACCAGGCAAGATGGTTTCCTATCATGGCTGAGACCTTATGTTCAACTCACTTAAACCAGCATTGATGAGTTATGATGTGTGCATGAGTGCTGTACTTGATGATAAAGTTACCTTAAAGGTAGAAATATTGGATGTAAAACTCTATTTAATTCCATTTCAGAATATCCAGAAGTTATTAGGTTTAGCTCCATCAAGATCTGCTAATAAACAAGGCTCAGGATTCTTTGGTGCACCAGCTCAAATGGGAAAATAATCACTCCACCTGTCAATCATCTCCGAACATTTTTATATTCATCTTTGTCATAATTTATCAAGTTTTTTTTAAAGTACATCAACATTTTAGATAATGTGGAATTAAGTGTAAACTGGAGATGTGCCCTTTGCATTTAAAGGAATTGTAAAGAGATTTTTTAAGTGTACAAGGCTTTGACTTGCATCATTCTAATTTTTAGTCAGATGTCTGTGGTTCCTGTTCCTGAAATGTTAGAAATACTTAATTGCATATGGCCTCACATTAGTGCAAAAACTGCCAACAATATCTCAGGTCCTTTGTGATAGCTTTGTCATAACAAAACTTAGTTTTAAGGAAAAAAAGAATCACAGACATCTGACTGCAAATTAGAATGGTGCAAATTGATGCTCTCAATGTCTCCAATACATATAAAAAGTTTAGACAATGTATAGGCATAACTTTATGTAACAACAATCACTGGTTAATGTTTTATGCCGAAAGCTATTTAAAGACTTGATCTTTACAGTGTATTTTAATAGAATAACACATGAAGGGTTGCTTCCAATTATGAACAAGATAAGTCTTTTAGGAGATACTGCCATAAACCATTCCTAGATATGTTAAACAAAGATGGTATAATGAATTGATTATGTTAATTATGCGAATTATAATCCTGATTATTTTTGTTTTATGTAAATGTTCCATTTTATATTGATTAAATTATAGGATAAGTTCATCCTCAAGATCGTAAAGTTCCTTGTCCTCCATGGATAATCAGCTACAATCACTGGCTGCCCATTTTCCATGGCAGCCAAGACTATACACTTGTGGCCCATTATCCATGGCAGCCAAGGCTATACACTTGAGCCCATTTTCCATGGACTATACCCTTTGGGCCCATTTTCCATGGGCTATACAATTGGGCCCATTTTCCATGGGTTATACAATTGGGCCCAATTTCCTGGACTATATTCTTGGGGTCCAGTTTCCATGGGCTATACACTTGAGCCCATTTTCCATGGACTATACCCTTGGGGCCCATTTTCCATGGGCTATACAATTGGCCCCATTTACCATGGGCTATATACTTGGGGCCCATTTTCCATGGGTTATACAATTGGACCCAATTTCCTGGACTATATTCTTGGGGTCCAGTTTCCATGGGCTATACACTTGGGCCCGTTTTCCATGGACTATATACTTGGGGCCCAATTTCCATGAGCTATACCCTGGGGCCCATTTTCCATGGGCTATATACTTTGGCCCATTTACCATAGGTTATACACTTGGGCATATTTTTTGTGGCGGCTAAGGCTATACACTTGGGCCCATTTTCCATGTGCTATGCACCTGGGCCCATTTATCGTGGGCTACTCAATTGGGGCAATTTTCCATGGGCTATACACTTATATAGACCATGGAAAATGGGGCCCAAGTGTATAGTCCATAGAAATGGGTCCAAGTATATAGCCCATTGAAAAAGGGCCCAGTGTATAGTCCATGGAAAATGGGCCCAAGTGTATAGCCCATTGAAAATGGGCCCAATTGTATAGCCAATGAAAAATGGGCCCAGATATATAGCCCATACAAAATGGGCCCAAGTATATAGCCCATGGAAAATGGGCCCAAGTGTATAGTCCATGGAAAATGGGCCCAAGTCTATAGCCCATTGAAAATGGGCCCAATAGTATAGCCAATGGAAAATGGGCCCAGATATATAGCCCATATAAAATGGGCCCAAGTATAAAGCCCATGGAAAATGGGCCCAACTGTATAGTCCATAGAAAATGGGCCCAAGTTAATAGCCCATGAAAATGGGCCCAAGTATATAGCCCATGGAAAATGGGCCCAAGTGTAAAGTCAATAGAAATGGGCCCAAGTGTATAGTCCATGGAAAATGGGCCCAAGTGTATAGCCCATTGAAAATGGGCCCAATTGTATAGCCAATGGAAAATGGGCCCAGATATATAGCCCATACAAAATGGGCCCAAGTATATAGCCCATGGAAAATGGGCCCAGGTGTAAAGTCCATAGAAAATGGGCCCAAGTGTATAGCCCATGGAAAATGGGCCCAAGTATCTAGCCCAATAAATATGGGCCCAAGTTTATAGCCCATGAAAATGGGCCCAATTGTATAGCCCATGGAAAAAGGGCCCAGTTAATAGCCCATGGAAAATGGGCCCAAGTGTATAGTCCATAGAAAATGGGCCCAAGTGTATAGCCCATTGAAAATGGGCCCAATAGCCCATAGAAAATGGGCCCAAGAATATAGCCCATGGAAAATGGGCCCAAGTGTATAGCCCATTGGAAAAGGACCCAAGTATATAGCCCATGGAAAATGGGCCCAAGTGTATAGTCCGTAGAAATGGGGCCTAGTGTATAGCCCATGAAAATGGGCCCAATTGTATAGGCAATGGAAAATGGGCCCAAGTATCTAGCCCAATAAAAATAGCCCCAAGTTTATAGCCCATGAAAATGGGCCCAAGTGTATAGCCCATGGAAAATGGGCCCAACTGTATAGTCCATAGAAAATGGGCCCAAGTCTATAGCCCATGGAAAATGGGCCCAAGTATCTAGCCCAATAAAAATGGGCCCAAGTTAATAGCCCATGAAAATGGGCCCAAGTATATAGCCCATGGAAAATGGGCCCAAGTGTAAAGTCAATAGAAATGGGCCCAAGTGTATAGTCCATGGAAAATGGGCCCAAGTCTATAGCCCATGGAAAATGGGCCCAAGTATCTAGCCCAATAAAAATGGGCCCAAGTTAATAGCCCATGAAAATGGGCCCAAGTATATAGCCCATGGAAAATGGGCCCAAGTGTAAAGTCAATAGAAATGGGCCCAAGTGTATAGTCCATGGAAAATGGGCCCAAGTGTATAGCCCATTGAAAATGGGCCCAATTGTATAGCCAATGGAAAATGGGCCCAGATATATAGCCCATACAAAATGGGCCCAAGTATATAGCCCATGGAAAATGGGCCCAGGTGTAAAGTCCATAGAAAATGGGCCCAAGTGTATAGCCCATGGAAAATGGGCCCAAGTATCTAGCCCAATAAATATGGGCCCAAGTTTATAGCCCATGAAAATGGGCCCAATTGTATAGCCCATGTAAAATGGGCCCAAGTATATTGCCCATTGAAAAAGGGCCCAGTTAATAGCCCATGGAAAATGGGCCCAAGTGTATAGTCCATAGAAAATGGGCCCAAGTGTATAGCCCATTGAAAATGGGCCCAATAGCCCATAGAAAATGGGCCAAATAGCCCATAGAAAATGGGCCCAAGTATATAGCCCATGGAAAATGGGCCCAAGTGTAAAGTCAATAGAAATGGGCCCAAGTATATAGCCCATGGAATATTGGCCCAAGTGTATAGCCCATTGGAAAAGGACCCAAGTATATAGCCCATGGAAAATGGGCCCAAGTGTATAGTCCGTAGAAATGGGGCCTAGTGTATAGCCCATGAAAATGGGCCCAATTGTATAGGCAATGGAAAATGGGCCCAAGTATCTAGCCCAATAAAAATAGCCCCAAGTTTATAGCCCATGAAAATGGGCCCAAGTGTATAGCCCATTGAAAATGGGCCCAAGTTTATAGCCCATGAAAATGGGCCCAATTGTATAGCCCATGGAAAATGGGCCCAGTGTATAGTCCATGGAAAATGGGCCCAAGTATATAGCCCATAGGAAAAGTGCCCAAGTTTATAGCCAATTGAAAAAGGGCCCAGTGTATAGTCCATGGAAAATGGGCCCAGGTATATAGTCCATAGAAAATTGGCCCAAGTATATAGCCCATGGAAAATGAGCACAAGTATATAGCCCATAGGAAAAGAGCCCAAGTTTATAGCCCATTGGAAAAGGACCTAAGTGTAAAGCCCATGGAAAATGGGCCCAAGTGTATAGGCCATTCAGAAAGGGCCCAGTGTATAGCCCATGGTTAATTGGCCCAGTGTATAGCCCATGGTTAATGGGCCCAAGTATATAGTCCATGGAAATGGGCCCAAGTATATAGCCGATGAAAATGGGCCCAATTGTATAGCCCATGAAAATGGGACTAGGTATATAGCCCATAGAAAATGAGCCAAGTATATAGCCCATGGAAAATGGGCCCAAGTGTATAGCCCATTGAAAAAGGGTCCAGTGTATAGCCCACCCAAGTGTATAGCCCATTGAAAAAGGGTCTAGTGTTTAGCCCATGGAAAATGGGCCAAGTGTATAGCCCATGGCTAATGGGCCCAAGTGTATAGCCCATGGCTAATGGGCCCCAAGTATATAGTCCATAGAAATGGGCCCAAGTATATAGCTCATGGAAAATGAGCCCCAGTATATAGCCCACGATAAATGGGCCCAAAAGTAGAGCCTTTGGAAAAGGGCCCAAGTATATAGCCCATGGGAAATGGGCCCAAGTATATAGCCCATGGAAATTTGGCCAAAGTATATAGCTCATGGAAAATGGGCTAGAAGTGTAGAGACTTAGGAAAAGGTCCCAAGTGTATAGCCCATTAGAAAAGGCCCAAATATATAGCCCATGGAAATTGGGCCTAAGTGTATAGCCCATTGAAAATGGACCCTTGTATATAGCCCATGGAAAATGAGCCTAGGAATATAGCCCATGGAAATTGGGCCTAATTGTTTGCACAAAGAAAATAGACCAAATGTTTTAGCACATTAAAACTGAGCTCAAGTGTATAGCCCATGGGAAATGGGCCCAAGTGTATAACCCATTAAAAATGGGCCCCAAGTATATAGCCTTTGGAAAATGGGCCCCAAGTGTATAGTCTTGTCCGCCATACATATAGGACCACAAGGATATACACTTGCAGCCAATTATACTCGTGGCCCATTATGCTAGGTTATACTCTTGTGGTATATTATCTGTGGCGGCCAAGGCTATACACTTGTGGACCACTATCCATGGGGGTAGGCATATGTGTGTAGCCTTAACCATCGATGATGGGACAAATGTGTCTAGTCTCGGCTGTCATGGATTACGGGCTGCAAGTTTAAAGCCATTTTTCCCAGGCGCATGGATAGTCTGCAGGTCCCTGAGCACGTGATTAGTCAATCGAGTCCCCAGGCACACGGATAATTAGTCTAGTCCCTAAACACATGGATGGATAGTCAGTCAAGTCCCCAGGCACGTGAATAGTCAGTCGAGTTCCCGACACATAGTCACGTCACTAGGCACATCGAGTCCTTAGACACATGGTTAGTCGAGTTCCCAGGCACATGAATAGTCAGTCAGTTCAGTCCCCAGGCACATGGATAGTCAGTCAGTTCAGTCCCCAGGCACATTGATAGTCAGTCTAGTCCCCAGACACATGAATAGTCAGTTTAGTCCCCAGAACATGGATAGTCAGCAAGTCCCCAGACTCATGGATAGTCAGAGTCCCCAGACACATGGATGGATAGTCAGAGTCCCCTAATTCTTTATGCATATTGGACAGTGGGCTACAATAATGGTCCATAGTCCAAAGAAAAAGACTTGAGTGAATAAGTTTTTATTCTGTATTTTTTTACATGTTTATCGGTTAGATTTAGCCACTCTCTCTAACTCATCTTTCTTCTTAATGGCATAGGAATTGGATGAACCCTGAAAAACAAAACAGAAATAGTTTCAACAGTACATCATTCACTAAACATACGCCCACTACATTTATTTGTTTAATAAAATAAAAGACACACAAACCATTTCACAAAGTTTTTTACTTGTCCATTTTTAGTTGATCCAAATAATGTGGATACTTTATAGCACAACACATGGGTAGAAGAACTAAGTAGTTTTAAAGTGGGCGCATAGAAAACCAAAATTAAGCTGACATCTTGCCAGGAAGAAACATTTGAGTACTTTTATTTCCAACTGTTGAGACCCTCAACATGCACAGCTCATAACATGGGCTGATATTTCCTATCCCAATTTGTTGCTTTAAACATGTCAGTGCCTTTGAGCTACAACACTTGACAGACAAAATTGTTGGTTTAAAATATCTGACCACGTAACCTATGCAGAGATGGAACTCTGGCTACAGACCACAACTGTTTCTTACCTTGGCAGCATTAATCAACTCATCAGCTAAACATTCAGCAATAGATTTGATATTTCTGAAGGAAGCTTCTCGGGCTCCGGTACACAGTAGCCAGATAGCTTGATCGACACGTCTCAATGGTGACACGTCCACGGCCTGACGTCTGACGGTACCAGCACGACCAATACGTGTAGAATCTTCACGTGGTCCACTGTTAATAATAGCGTTAACTAACACTTGGAGGGGATTCTGAAATTAGAGAGAAAAAATAGGTTTTATAGGCATTTTCATAAAAACAATGAAGTTTTTATATTATAAAAGAAAAATATAAGTTTTCCATTGTTTTATGTGCACTTACAATATAAAATAAAGCTACCGGTATAGATATTTTTTGTGTATTTTTAGCTAGCAATCAAAAAACTTTGAGCTCTTCTTAGATAGGTACAAAAGTGTGAGTTTCTAACCAGGCAGTGTATGCTCACTTTTCCTGAGCCCTTCCAAGGGTTCCATGTAAGTTAACCCACAAATAAATGAAACAAAATATCTATTCAAATCACTATTTTGTTCACAAGACATGTTCTAAATGGTGCTGAAACCATGTGTAGTAAATATCACATGGCCAGAATAAAAGCACCAAATAAATTAATTTAGTCCACAAGCGAAACCTCAAAACTTACAGAAAGCAAGAGGCATTATACATGGACAACTTTAATTACACAATTAGTTTCTGAACCAGTCAATTATTAAACCAAATGGAGTTTCATAACCTGATAGGGCTAATAAGATGGACAATCACATGCAGTGTGCAATGAGGGAAATTTCTTGAAGTATATATATGCCCACCCTTTAAATCGGCAATTATTACAGAGATAGGGATAGAGTAGTAGTCAGGTTACCCCATGCAGTGTGCAATGAGGGAAATGTTTTCAAGAATGATACCATCCCTAACCATCAGCTTCTCTGACAGCGGTAGAAATGAAGATGGGTTACCCCATACAGTTTGCAATGAGGGAAATTTCAAGTCAGGGATAAAGATGAAGACAGGCTAACCCATGCAGTGTGCAAGGTGGGAAATTTCAAGATAAAGTGAACCCTTCCTATCAGCATGTCTGACAGCGGTAGGGATCAAGACAGTCTTCCCATGCAGTGTGCAAGGAGGTAAACTCCATGAATTTATGTCTAATCACATAATTCCTTCGTAACATTGATTTTTTGCAATGTTACAACCTCTTTCCCCCTAAATTAGAAATATCTTTACCTCTCCAGTGAGTAAGTGGATGATTTCTAAGGTATGTTTTAAAATCCTGACGGCCATTAATTTCTTTCCGTTGTTACGTCCGTGCATCATGAGGGAGCAGACAGTTCTTTCTACGATAGGACACTGAGCTTTACGGAATCGACGAAGCTGCCATCTACCAGCTGAATGGGGCATGTACTTGGCAAATTTTTCTTTCACAGCAATATAATCCTGAAACACAATAATAGTTACATAAATTCCTCTAATCTGTTGTATAGTTATGACACAAGGTAAGTCCACTGATGAATATATACTCTTATTCACCAAGTTTGAAAATTTAGATTTATCAGATTATTTAGGTAATCTGTTGTATATTTATGACACCAGACAAGTCTACTGATAAATAAAACTCTTATTGACCAAGTTTAAGAACTTAGATTCTGTGATTATTTTTAAGGTAGGTATAAGGTATTTTATAGGTATGAAAGAAATGTACTAAATGGTGCCATTACCATGTTTAGTAAATATCACATGGAAAGAATAAGAGCACCAAATAGATTAATTTAGTCCACAAGCGAAACCTCAAAACTTACAGAAAGCAAAAGGCATTATACATGGACAATAAGGCTATAAACCTGTACTGATTTCTTGATGAATTTTAAGAATTTAAATCTTATGTTCATTTTAAGGGTAGTTTTCTTTTAAGACATAGATGTCTAAATAATTGCTAATAAAGCTGAAATAAAATTAAACGTCCTGCTTTTCAACATGTGTGGGATAATGAAGAGGGGCAAACTCCATACAGTGTGCAATGAGGGAAAATTTGCCAAGACAGCAGCATTAGCCTGCTCTTCACTTCAATATCCAACTGTTGTAGGTTCTAAAACATGCACAGCCTGTAGCACACTGGAGGGCTGGTTTATTGTCCCAATGCCATCAAGCTGAATAAATCCAGCTTCCGTATCCCTTTTCAAAATGGAAAAACAACGAATACTTACAGTTAAACTGATGTCACTGACTTGAACATCATCCGACGTCCATTTTCCAAATAATTTAATTTCTGGTTCATCTGTAGTAGTAGCAGGTACAGGGACCATTTCTTCAACAACTTCTGGCGTCGCCATCTTGATTGACTACAAATAAAAACAAACCCATTAAAATTTTATAGTATACCGGTACTTAATTTGTATTTGAATGTCATTTAGTCTGTAGAGCATGCCTACTCAAATGGCAGCCCATACCGCCCTCGAGAAAGGCCCCTCAACAGTGACCCCCCTTCCACTAAAACACTCTGCACGCTATGCTAGCTTAGCTCTATTCTATTTTCATAAAATGCATTTGGTCCTTTACAAAAATTAATGGCCTTTGTAATTTCAATTCAAAATCATTGATTGTTTGATCTGACAAAGAACCATAGAATGAATAACTATATGGTTGATAAGATTATAAGATAATTTGATGTAGTCCACAAGCGAAACCTCAGCATTTACCGCAGACTGATAAATATTGAAATCTTAGGTAAGTCACAGAAACCATGTTGGATTCATTTTGCATTCAATCAAGTTTATCTACAGAGCTTGGTTGAAATTGGAGTACTTGTCAAACGAATTACAAGAATTTGAAATCTCAGTTTAGCCCAAGAAAGAAAAATCAAATTGCACGCTATAAAAACAAAGGACAGATTTAATGCAGCATTAGATTGTTATGATATGGGGGCTGCCATCTTGGAATACAGCATGGGTGAAATTCAGACC
This sequence comes from Lottia scabra, assembly GCA_029955415.1. Classification (NCBI taxonomy): domain Eukaryota; kingdom Metazoa; phylum Mollusca; class Gastropoda; family Lottiidae; genus Lottia; species Lottia scabra. The sequence continues at coordinate 823,490 of JARJEI010000014.1, read as the reverse complement.
GTTCATTTCATGAATTTTTTTTCTTTTGAGAAGTGTTTTGGCCACAATGAAAACACAAAACGTTTCAGATATATCTTTTAAAGGAATTCACAAACTTTTGTGAACTTTAATGCGTTGTAGATGAGGAAATTTACGAATTAAGTGAAGGCATGTTGTACCTCTTTGAAGAGTAATAGTGAAAAGGAAGTTAGATGGGGACACCACGTGCTGGAGTCACGGCGTTCTATTAGAGAGCAAGTTAAAAGGAACGCAACTCTTAAATGAAATTCAGACTACAATAATTTTCTTGATCTATTACAGTAACATTATCATAATATGTATTCATTTCCATTTAACTTTTAATATTTTTGTGAACACGGTTGACTGGTAATTCATAGAAAAAACACAAAACGAAGCATGTAATTTATGATAATCTTATTATGGTCAGAGCCATGAAGCGTGTTTTTTTTTTACACTTCGTAATAGCATTTAAAGGGACTGTAAAGACGTTTTCTAAACATTTTATATATATATCTGAGACACTTATAGTCATGCAAAGGTCCTTCATTATCAGCAATTTTTGCGCTTTGTTTTTTTAGTGTTTTGCAATAACCAATGAAGTTTGGCGATTTTTTTTTTTATAATAAACGAGGGATATGAGTGACCGACCAGAAAAGTTCCAAAATTAAGTAATTAAAAATAAAGTATTACACGTAATATCAATTAATGATCGAGTAAATATTTCATAATGAAAAGTGGTATCAGGTGTCTAGAAGAGTTAGCATACCCTGTTTGAAGCCACACTGCTAAAAGTGGTATCAGGTGTCTAGAAGAGTTAGCATACCCTGTTTGAAGCCACACTGCTAAAAGTGGTATCAGGTGTCTAGAAGAGTTAGCATACCCTGTTTGAAGCCACACTTTAATTTGGCACTAAAAAAGGATGATAATGGCATTATTAAAAACATTGTTGTCGTACGATATTTAGTTTATGCCAATTTTATTTTAATCAAAATTCATGATGCATTGATAATGGCACTAAATACTCATACTTGAACACGGGCCATTTAATCTGCGATATTATCAGTTCAAGCTGGAAGTGGAATAGGGGAATAAAGGGGAATGTTCACTGGCTGTTCGACCTAACTTTATAGTTTATGCCAAGCATAGCGTTCACAGTCCACTGTCGAAATGTGGTCCTTCAATTCCATGTTTATTTATCCATAATGAAATTATCCGCGTTTGAAAGTTCGTATTTAAATAGGACTATATGCATTATACAGAAACATATAATTATACAGAAATTGAAAGATAGCGGTATATTTGAATAATTATGCAATTTTTGTTTAGTTCTAGTACTCTTAACTTTTGAAGACTATTCAGGACTCAAATACACCCCAGAAATGCCCCTTTTAACCCGTCATCTACCAACCTAGTACGAAACTTGCTGACTCTATTCCGGCCTCTGATAGCTATTTGGCCTGATCTGACTGCGGAAAATCCCCAATTTTTGTGGCTTAGTTTTTCTGTCCCAGTCATAACATGTCCATATAACTGTCAAAGGCTTGGAAAGAAACCAATCAAGAACGGACAATTTGACACCATTTTTTTGCTTTTTCGTCTACAGTGCAAATCAGCCGACAGATAATGTGTATTCACATGAAAACAATATTCTATTATTGAAGCAATGGATACATTGTGAATACGTTTAACGAACCGTTTCGAATGCCTTTTAAAAACACTCTTCCATAAAACTAAAGAGAAACGTTTCGAATGCTACAAACTGTCCTTCCAGAACGCTTGCTTCCCTTTTTACGCCTACGACTCAAACTAAAGATTTAACCGAACAGATCAGATCAAGCAAATCATGTTACAATCCTAAACAATATTCTGCTTACAGATGTCGCCAAACGCAATCACTCTCGTAAGCGCAACAGATGGCCCAGTGATCAGCCTGGAAGCATGAGGCTTTTAGTAATGTTTCCAGTGCAAGCGATCTCTGTAAATGTTACCCTAGCGCTCTGCAACATATTATATTTTACGGAAACTACCGAGGATTGCCGACTGCATCCAACGTGATGCCAAATGTCTCCACACATTCAGACTCTAATAAGTTATAGCAATTAAAACAGCCATTCATGTAGTCTTTATTATCACGTCAAATTGAACTGGCTGTTGACAGGAATTCTGTTTTACTTTCCAGTTATAACAGTTTTGAAGGTAATATTAAAAAATGCTTTTTAACATCAGCATAATGACACCATTGGAAAAGATACCGAATGGAATGGAATAGGGTTCCACTTGCCTGTTCCTGGTTTGGTATCCGACACCCCTTTCTACATTGAGTGTTATATCATGCAACAATATCGGGTGTGGCGCCATGCAGGGTATGCTTACTCTTCTAGACACCTGATATCACTTTTTATTATGAAATATTTACTCATTTATTGATATACGTCTTCGAATAAAAAGTTCATTAGCTGTTATCAATGTATTGCCAATGTGTTTACATGGATTTCAAGATTTGTTTTAAGCTTTGGGACACTTGGATTAAGTGGAATCGCAGGAACCACAGACATCTGATTTAAAATTGGAATGGTGCAAATTGATGCTATCAGTGTTCCCGATACACATAAAAAGTTAGAAAAACCTCTTTACAATCCCTTTAAAAATAAATCACGGTGCATAAATCAGAAAATTTCATTGAATGATGCAATCGATATTGATCTTTTGATTTATTAACCAGTTTCAGTATGTTTCATATTTTTTCAATAATTTTACAGTTACAATTTCAATGGATAACTAGCAATCTAGTTGATACACTCTTAGCACACCTGTTTCATAGTCCGAAATGTCTAAATAATCCGATTCTTCTTGCCAATTCTTCGGCAATGTGTGGTTTGCAAAATTTGCAGGCCGATTCCTTGGAAATGTTTGGTTTGGTAAATTTACAGGCCGATTCCTTGGCAATATTTGATGTGCTAAATTTACAGGCCGATTCCTTGGCAATGTTTGGTTTGCTTAATTTACAGGCCGATTCCTTGGCAATGTTTGGTTTGCTAAATTTACAGGCCGATTCCTTGGCAATGTTTGGTTTGCAAAATTTACAGGCCGATGCCTTGGCAATATTTGGTTTGCTTAATTTACAGGCCGATTCCTTGGCAATGTTTGGTTTGCTAAATCTACAGGCCGATTCCTTGGCAATGTTTGGTTTGCTAAATTTACAGGCCGATTCCTTGGCAATGTTTGGTTTGCTAAATTTACAGGCCGATTCCTTGGCAATGTTTGGTTTGCTAAATTTACAGGCCGATTCCTTGTAAATGTTTGGTTTGCTAAATTTACAAGCCGATTCCTTGGCAATGTTTGGTTTGCTAAATTTTCAGGCCGATTCCTTGGCAATGTTTGATTTGCTAAATTTACAGGCCGATTCCTTGGCAATGTTTGATTTGCTAAATTTACAAGCCGATTCCTTGGCAATGTTTGGTTTACTAAATTTAAAGGCCGATTCCTTGGCAATGTTTGGTTTGCTAAATTTACAGGCCGATTCCTTGGAAATGTTTGATTTGCTAAATTTACAGGCCGATTCCTTGGCAATGTTTGGTTTAAATTTACACAATAAAATCTGCATTCAAGACAACTTCGATTAATATGCAATAAGGGGAATGCAATTTTGTTTTTAAAAAGAGTTCCGGGTAACTTTAACAAAAACTTTTAGCTATGTCATCATTCGATTCAGTTTAGTTTATGTCATTTCGTTTAATTACATGGGCTTGTCTGGAAGGCTTTGCATAATTAAAATGGGTATGCAATTTTGTTTTTTAAAAAAGGATTAAGGGTAAATTTAAGTTACGCTGTGTCATTATTCGATTCAGTTTGGCTTATGTCATTTCGTTCGTTTACATGGGCTTGTCTGAAACGTTTTGCACTGTTATAAAATAGGTAGGCTATGCAATATTGTTTTAAAAAAGGATTTCGGGTAATCCTAACAACAAAAACTTTTCGCTACGTCGTCATTTCGTTCAATTACGTGCGCTTGTCTAGAACGCTCTGCAATGGGAATGCATTTTATTTTCAAAAAGGGATCCGGGTAACTTTAAGTTTAGCTGTGTCATCGTTCAGTTCAGTTCGTTCAATAAATTGCGCCTGTCTAGAATGATGCAATATTTTTTTAGTTTTGGTTGATATGTTATATTGAAAAGTGTTATTCAATATCAGCCATTGTTTAAAATACCATTATAGTAAATGGATAACAGTCAAATAACCTCATATACTATACGCCTGTATGTAAAGAATTTAGATGAAAATTGGTGACGAGAATTCAACCATGTCGTTGAAAGGTAAGTCGTTTTTTTTTCTCAATTTTCAATTTTAATCATAGTGCAACGATTATCTTGGCCTATCTATAATATGATCAAAAAGCATACTTTAAATTAGGGGTAAGGTGTAATTATTTTGACTATTAAAAGAAAAAAAACGACTGAAGGAGAACATTTGGTATTTTCGAGGATCGTTATGGGTCTTGAATTTATGTAAATGGCCTTCAAAATTTTCATGGGCCATGACAATGTTCAAATTTTGCGGTTTTCAAGTGTAAATAGAGAAAAAATATGTGGCTCGGGGAGCCATGAGCAAAACCATGCGCCCCATGGCTTTTTTTTTAAAAACAATATTTATTCAAAAATTACAAAGATACATACATATATAGAAACATATGGTTTTGGAAACAAGCTTTAGAAGCTTATATAAATCCGTTACCTTGACTTAAGGTTAAAGTTTCAAGGGAAGAGGCCAAAATATCCAATAATCTTTTGCACTTTATCTCATATTTCGTTGTTGTTATCACCCATTCAGATGTATGTACTCTTACAATATTTGGCTATCTTTGTTGACGCAAAATTTAATTTCGTCTCAATTGATAATGTTTGTTTTTAAATTTCATTTGAAACGGAACAAAATGACATTAAAGACGTCAATCCCTGTGTATCAACATCCGTTTCATTTGTAGTGCACTTTTATCCTGTATTAATCTTAGACAGCTGTGCAAGGTTGACAAGGAAAACAGGAATGAATAAATGAATGAATGAATAAATGAATGAATGAATAAATGAATGAATGACAAATATTCTGAATAGTATAGTATACACTCGTATCAACTTGGGAACTAGACTATCGTACTAGATAACCTCGTATATTATTCGGAGATCGCCATATTAAATAAATTATAGTCCAGCCAACCACAAACATTCTTTAGAGAGAGTTGTCTTCTTTCACGGTAAAAACAGCCAATCAAAATCAAGTCTTCTCTTGACCATATACCTGGCAAGATGACCGCCAATCATGACCGAGTCATAATGTTAGCCTCGAACAAATGGCGAAGGTTGAGCCGAATTTACTGAAATCAGTTATATATATCTTTATTAGTGTGTCGCTATAATTATGGAGGGGGATCGTTGCCAGAAGTAATCATAAAGTGTAATGTTGAAAAAAAGAAGTAAGATGACACTTGTTACGAGTGACTTAAGTACTTTATTTTACGAGCTTTCACGAGTGACTAAAGTAATTTATTTAGTAAAATCAATTACTTAAGTCACTCGTAAAGGTGTCATCTTACTTTTAATTGTAATTTTGAAATATGACTTTATAAAGTCGAGGCCTTCTCTTCAAGGTTAACTTTGTGAATATTTTTGGCAAAGATCCCCTTCTATAGGCCTACACAATGTCTCTCAAATTATATAAAAGAATCCCTTTATCTTCTTTCCGTGTGGTACCCCTCTCTGTCTTACTCTCTGCCTCTGTAATGTTAAAGATCCATCGACAGTTGGAAATCGAAAAAAGAGTAGGCTAATGCTGCTGTCCTGGCAAAATTTCCCTCATTGCACACTGCATGGCGTTTGTCAGTCCTCAATTAGCCCATATATGTGCAGAAAAGTAGGACGTAAAACTCCATTCAATTCATTTCATTTTTTTCGGCCTCTGCAATGACGCACGTGCAAAAACCAAATAAGTCTAGATAGAATTATGGTAATTTCAAGTACAAACAACCTACCAAATCAAGCGTTATCTTATATCTAAGAGGCAGGTGAAATAAATATATTGCCAGTAAGCATGTACTTTAAAACGCATCAGCAAACATAAATCCAATTTTGTCATAAATTTAGTTTTTAGTCGCATGATTTTCATACACGTTTCAGTGGCATTCGGCTCAACCTTCGTCATTTTGTTCCAGACTATATAATGAATCAGACATGATAGACTGCCATCTTGCTCGGTAAATGGGTAAGGGAAGAAAACACTTGTTCGGAGATTGATTTTGGTTGGCTGTTTCTATCGCAAAAGAAGACAACACTCTTTTGGCTGATCAAGGATCAAGGATATTTGAATTTAAGGATGAATTTCGACGTAATGATGTAAACACCATTACAATTTAGTTTAAAAAAAAACATCCGTTTAACAGACTAAGGTCTGATTGGTCGAACGTTTTACGTATGGCGAACATTTTGTTACGTCTACATGTAGATTTTGGACGTAAGAATTTATTATGAGACGGATGAGAGTATATGTATCTTACGTACTTTACGACTGACATATATAAACATTACCGGTTATATATATTCATCCCCCTTTGTGACATATTTACATAATATTCTCGAGTAGAAAGGACTGTTATATAGGATAACAACAAAACTTCAAAGGTAGGGCTTAAGGATGTTAAATATTGCATATGCATTTACATATACATAAATAGGCAAACGTAACGTAACTGCAGTAACTTCACGTAACGAATGTGAAAATCAACTTTATCAATTAAATTAAGATATTCAGACAATCTAAGTCGACCGTGCTTGCAATTGACACATATATCGTATACAGATGTACCGTATAGTGTGACGCAAGGCAAAAAATATGTGGCAATTCAATCGTCAACGTAGATTTTGAACGTTTTACTGAGACGGATACTGCACTACTTCTGACGTACTTAATGACATTATAGTACAATATCCGTTGGTCAAATATTTACATAATATATTCACGAGGAGAGTGGACAGTTAAACGGATAACAAGAAAATTTGAAAAGGTAGGACAAAGATATATTCTTTGCCTCGAAACCCAGACCAAGATATATCCTGTGCCTCGAAACCCAGCGCACTTTCGACTGGCATAATCGGGTTCCTATATATTCCCCTTGGTCAAATATTTACATTTATTCAAGAGTTGAAAGGACTATTACATACGGATAACAACTTTAACTAAAAGGTAGGGCGAACATTGTTCTTAAAATATGCATTGTCATTCTTACTGTTAGAATTCGTAGCAGAAAAATGCAATCGTCATTGAGTTTTCTGGAAATCGCTTAGACAATTAATTTCGTAAATATACCTACACAATCAAATAAGGTGCGGTTAAAATAACAATAGCTCAGTGCATTTATGCACTTAATGTTGTTTTGCATCGTCACACTATGACAAAGCGTGTCTAAGTGCGTTGATACATGCAATCGTAGAGAAATATCAGGTGCTCAAAGACAGTATACAAATCCTTGCTTGTAAGGCTATGGTCTTGTGCCTTTTTTGGACGAATATCATTTAATATAATTTATAGATAGTCAATGTCGCATTTTTTAGACTAAATTTTGCTTCAGTGACTGGACATATTTATGTTTGCATGAAACGGACACCCCACCCTTAAATATGAAAATTGCTGCCAAAAAGTTTCAAACAGGTATTGGTTTCAATTGACAGGGAACTGGGCGTCTAATGAGGACGTACAAACCCCATGCAGTTTGCAATGAGGGAAATTTTGCCAGGACAGCGGTATTAACCAACTCTTATTTTCAATTTCCAACTGTCAAGGGATCTAAAACGTACACAGCCTGTAGCACACGGAGCCTCGGTTTATTGTCCCATCCGAACGACTAGACGCTTTTTCCATGTCAGCCCCTCTAACCTGCATCACTGACAGAAGGAAACCGGTTGAAAAATCCGAAGGTATCATCTCGACCCATGCCGTGATTGAACCCTGGACCTCCAGGTTAGCGAGCAAGAGTCTAGCTCACTGAACCACCGCGGCTACCTCTTTGGATAGTGGCTTCATGCTGAAAATGTAGGTTAAAAAGGGTTTCGATGACCCATATAAGTAATGGGAGTATGAAGGTCCTCAAATTTCTCTATAAAAGTGTATCTATGTATCTATATACATGTATAGGAAAAGGTGTTAAATATATCTTGAGTGGTAACAAACTGTGACATGAAACTTTATATTGAGTTTGTTTACCTTTTTTATACATTGGTATTCATCAGGGAAATATCTATATATCTTGCTCATCTTGACCCCGTGACGGTTGAATATTATCAACAATATGAAATGAAATGGAGTTTTACGTCCTACTTTTCTGCTGGGCTCAGCTTATTTGGTATTGGTAACACAATAACTAAACACAATTAAAGGATTGTCAAGAGCAATTGCGTTTTCAGGGAGGCCAAGGTCCCTCTCCCCCTTCCATAGCCTTAAAAAAATCTCTCCACGCCATTATTAAAAAAAAAATATGTGCATCAGGGACACTGATAGCATCACTTTTACACCATTCCAATAATTTTATTTCAGACGTCTGTGGTTCCAGTAATTTCACTAAAACTAACGCGTTTTATGAAGTCACACCTGCAAAATTTGACATTACAATTACAAAATCGATCCTCGAAAATGCTGAACATTCCCCTTTTAACCTAGTTCAAAAATAGGTTGCAGTCACAAACTTGCACGACATTTTCTATGTTCAGGAGGCATGCAGTGATTCAATCAAAAGAGAGTAACATGCCCCATATTTTACATTTTTTTTACAAAAATCTTTGAAGTATGAAGTTATTTGATAAATATCATATGAAGGCAGATATCTTTTCACAATCGACTGAAAACTGGTGAATTGTATAAACGATTTGCTAACGTTGCCTCGAAAAGTGTGGAAATTTTGTTCTTTATTCATAAAGCAGTACACGAAAAACTTGCAAAAATCTGTTTTTTCTGTGGACTACAGTGGTTTGTGGAGGACATTTTCTTTAAATATTGTTTCATTTTATTAACTTTTCATTCTTAATTGTTTACTATTTTCCATTTTGTTTAGTATTTTCCATTTTTGTTTACTATTTTCCATTTTGTTTTCTATTTTCCATTTTTGTTTACTATTTTCCATTTTGTTTTCTATTTTCCATTTTTGTTTACTATTTTCCATTTTGTTTTCTATTTTCCATTTTTGTTTACTATTTCCCATTTTGTTTTCTATTTTCCATTTTTGTTTACTATTTTCCATTTTGTTTTCTATTTTCCATTTTTGTTTACTATTTTCCATTTTGTTTTCTATTTTCCATTTTTGTTTACTATTTTCCAATGTTGTTTTCTGAATTATCATTTTGTTTACTATTTTCCATTTTTGTTTTCTCTTTTCCATTTTTGTTTACTACTTCCCCTTTTTACTACTTCCATTTTTGTTTCTAAATTGTTTACTATTTTCCAATGTTGTTTTTTTTCCAATTTTGTTTCCCTTTTTCTATTTTCCATTTTTTTTTACTACTTTCCCTATTTACTGAATTATCATTTTTGTTAACTATTTTACCTCAGTCAAGCCTTTCAATTAATTTTTATAATTCCAGATTCTATACGAGAAAAAGAGCCATTGACTATGGAGGTGAAACCAAGCCGTTTCAGGATATTTCTAAAAGACAATGCTTTGATGCTACTGAACGTGATAGGAATAATAATTGGGCTGGCGTTAGGTTTTGGACTCCGCGAAGTAGACCTCTCCAGTGATGCTCTTATGTGGATTGGTAAGGACTTGAATTTTTTTTAACACCACCATTGGTAGTGCCCTCGATAGTTGGTATAGTAGGCTAATGACACTATGCTGGCGAAACTTTCCTTCATTGCACACTGCATGGCTTCTGTCAGATCTCCTTAGTAGCCCTAACATGCACAGAAAACTCAGATAGCATATGCATGCAAGATAAATCTCGGTCGTAGAACAAAGCAAATACTTAAGCAACTGTTTGGAAAAATTTCCCTTATTGCACATGTCATGGTGTCTTGTAGTTGTCAAGTAGTAAATGAATTAGGCTAATGTCACCATCCCGTAAAAATTTCATAGTATTGCCCCCATAGTAGCTAAATTATATTAAGCTAATGCCACTATCTTGGAACAGTTTCCCCCATTGCACAGTTCTTGACGTTGTCCCTCTCAAGTCATTAAGCTATTGTGTTTTTATATTTGTGTAGGTTTTCCTGGTGAGCTGTTTTTAAGAATGTTACGGATGTTAATTGTTCCCCTCATCGTCTGTAGTGTCATCTCTGGTACGTATATTACTTAGATTGTACACGAACTACATATATACGCATTTACATTGAAAAATAAATTACATGATAACAGAGTAGGTAAAAAGTAGATATCATTAGAGTAAATGGAGTGACGTTTCAGGACATCATATATCGTATCCAACATTCGTTTATATTAACGCTTGGTAGCTAAACTGGAGGACCAAAATTCACTTCCGGGATGGATCGAGATGATAACTTAGCCGTTTTCAAATAGGGTTTCTCCGAATCAGTGATGCAGGTTACAGGGGCTGACGTCGAAAATGCGTCTAGTCGTTTGGATGGGACAATAAAACGAGGTCCCGTGTGCTATTGGCTGTGCACTTCAAGATCCCCTGATCGTTTATTACTTAATGCTGCTGTCCTGGCAAAATTTACCTCATTGCACACTGCATGATGTTTGCCCAATCTCATTAATCGCAATTCAGTAGGACGTAAAACTCAATTTCATTTCAAATATTTCAGGTGCGGCTTCGATGGACCCGAAATCTAACGGAAAAATCAGTTTAATAGCTTTAAGTTTTATCGTGTCCACACATTTGGTAGCGTGTACTATAGGCGTGGCACTGTCTGTGATCATAGAACCAGGTAAGCCAATACATGTACAACACACAAACAATATGTAGACATTCGACTCAACCTTTGTCAATGTTCGGAACTAACATTATGACTCGGCCTTGATAAGCAGCCATTATGCTCGGTAAATGGGCAAGGGCAGACAACTTTTGCTCGAAGATTGATTTTGATTGGCTGATATCAACAGCACTCTCTAAAGTATGATTGTGATTGGTTGAACTATAATGTATTCAATATGGCGACTACCTTATAGTATACGAGGTTATCTAGTACGCTAGTCTAGTTCAGAAGTTGATACGAGTGCCTTTGACAATTATTTTTCTTTCTTTAAGGAGTGGGTGGAGAAGGAATAGACGCCGATGATATCAGAGAAAATTTGATAGAAACTCAAGATATATTTGCTGATTTATTTAGGTATGTACAGTATTTACACATACTTTCGAAACTGGTGAAATGTTGCCACTTTTAAGGACAAAGTCGTTTAAAATTGTGCTAAACTCGAAATATTATTCAATAAAAATGAAATTGATTTTTATTGCTATTTCAGAAATCTTTTACCCAACAATTTAGTGGAAACAGCATTTAAACAGGTAGGGAACAGTTTCTTTAAAGGGGTATTTTGGAGTTATTTCCCCTTTATTAGGACTAAAGGCCTAAAAAAGGTAAATTTGGCGGGGTTAAAGGGGCGAATCGCTATAAATTGTCAACAGTTTTCCATACAGAAAAATTAAATCCTGTTGCACTTCCTAGTCCTTGGTAAAGATTTCGATCTAAACGTTTAGGGGATCAACGAGATGCTTAAAATCGTCAGTGTACTCAATCCACCATTATGTGTTTTGATAAGGAATACGGTTGTATTTTCAGGCCCAGACCCAATATACTAAAACAATAGAAGAAGTATTACGGAATGGTACCAATGGTACCTATACTGAAACCATAGTAACCAAAACTAAGAGTAATGGTACCACTGGAGGTGTGAATGTTTTAGGTATGAGTGTTCAGGTTTTCAGGTGAACAGGGTCGTGGTGATGGGGATATTCATAACATTTTTTTAAATTTTTGAACAAAATATGATGATGGCAGTTCCTAATACTCTATCCAGTGGTGTGAAGCAACGGAGCAGCAAGAGCAGAATTCTCACTTTGAACTGGTGCCACTGACCTGCGATGCGACAAGGCACGTCCCATCAAACATTTGATTTTCCGTAATAACGTCGGTCAGTGTACACCCGCCTTTATTTGAATAATATATTCTTCAGGGCTGATTACAATAAGTATGATATTTGGTATAGCTATCAGTAAAGTCAAAAAGAGGGCGGAAGTTTTTCTACAGTTTTTTGTTGGTGCAACTGAACTCATTTTACTTATACTACGTAATTTCTTCTGGTAAGATATTTTATTATCTCCCTTGATATACTTAGTTATCTCCCTTGATATACTTTTAATCCGCCATTTTGACCGCCATATTGGATTTCAGGTCTTTTAAAGAAAGGGATGCCATAGACGTTTCATGATCTTTGTTTATGTATCGAGAACATTTACAATTCCATTTGCCTAATTCTGCTTTACCCTCCGACCTATAGAATGTAATTTCATTTCCCATTCCATTTCATTTTCCAATTCCAATTTCATTTCAATCATATTCATTTCATTTCAGGGTTGGACCAATAGGAATAGCCAGTTTAGTAGCAGTATCGATAGCGAAGGTCGAGGATATCGCTGGTGTATTTTCTAGACTGGGACTATTTGTTGTGTGCGTAGTAGTCGGACTAATAATACTTCAGTTTATGTTTTTACCACTCATATTTTTTATATTCACGCGGAAGAATCCATACAAGTTTATGTTAGCAACAATTCGAGCCATTTTATTAGGATTCGCTTCAACAAGCACGTAAGTACTGTTTCATCTCATTTGGGGTTTTCTTTAAAAGAGGAAGAAGGCAGAAATAGGGATAGGCCGACATTGTTCCCATTCCCCCTTATATCCACTGCACTGGTGAGTCCTCACGTATCAACTTCGAAACTAGATTAGCCTGTTAGTTAAACTGGTATATAATAGAGATCGCCATAATGACAAGAAAAGAAAAGCAGCCAATCTTCAGACAGAGTGTGCACTTGCGTTCATATGAGCCAATCAAAGGCAATCTTTGTACCAGAGTTGTCTTTTCTTGTCCATTTTCTAGACAAAATGGCCGAGTCATTATATAGTCAAGAAGGTTGAGACAACCTTAAGTCAATTCAATTTGTCCTTGAGTATTTTATTTAACACAATCCTATTTGTAATTCCAGAGCCGTAGCCATTCCTGAAATGCTGGTAGCCTGCGACAAACAAAAAATAGATCGTAGAGTGTCGCGGTTTGTCGTACCGTTCTGCGTTACGTTAAACGCTGACGGTAGCGTTGTGTATATTACATGTGCGGCAGTATTTATTACACAGCTATCTCTAGGTTCCATCACAGCATCGCAAGCCGTTATCATCGTGTAGGTATCCATTTTGATTTTCAGGGGTATAGGAGTATGTCGGCGTGCAACCTCCACAGATTGATATTCAGCGCAATCTAAGCCCGGTTCTTATCCTTGTGCTTTAGATCAATTTCGTGATGGTGCTTGGCCAAACCTCTAGGCATTGATCTTTCCTGGATTATTTGTACCCATTTACGGCTTGGTCGACTGTTAAGGAATAATGGATCACATTGTTTGCCTCGTTTCAGTATACTGACGTCTGTTTGTGGTTCAGCTATCCCATCACTCCCCAGTGCTAGTATCGTCACGTTAATTATAGTTCTGACGTCACTAAATATACCAATTACTCAAGTAGCGCTCATGTTTGCCGTCGAATGGTTTTTGTAAGTATCAGCTTGGAATTATCGGTTTCGCATTGTTTCGATATCAGCATCTGCTGGAAGCGAACGTTAACGTCATCTATCTGCATTTGTCTTTTTCAAGACGATTCGAACCATTGTATGTATGTTGTTCGTCTGTTGCTTTCTTTGTTTAAGAGTTACTTCCCTTATCCTAAGATTATAATTACCTCCCTTGTTCTATTTTTAGAGACAGAATTCGATCGCAGGCGAATGTAGTGAGCCATACGATGATTACCGCTATCACGTACAGTTTGTGTAAAAACACTCTCAAACAAAACGATGCAGACGACGAACTAGAAGTGGAAATTGTTGTCAATGGCAACGCTAAACCGGAAGAGGACGTGACAAAACTTTAACGAATTCCTGACCAGTACTCAGTCTTCCAACATTGTTTCGTTTTGTGATAATCATTCCAAACTTTTAAGGAACCTATGCAATTCAAGTGAAACGAAACGAAAGATTATTCAACCAGTAGTTTTGCTATATTTTGGAGGAAAATTTGGAATGGAAAGGACGAGTGTTCTATAAATATTATTTGGACAAAAGACACATTTGTTTGTATCGTAATTCAATGTGTTTTTTTATGACCCTTATTTGATGACATTTAAGTGATTATTGTTTTATTGTGTATTTTGGTTGTTTTGTCAATGAGGGACAGAATGGAAGACAGGTCTATCGTTGGGTATTCAGAATGTTATCTTTGGTAAAAGAAATATTTGGAATGGAAAGGACGACGCCTATGGCCTAATTTTACACCCTTTTGTGATAAACATATTATTATTTGTATTAATTTTATGTTATATTGTAGAATTCATATCATATTTAAATGTAAAACCATTAAACATATAACTAAGGCTATTATCGGACATTCTAGCTAGACCTACCTCTTTGATCATGGAACGATGACTCCTCCATGTATCTCAATATGCTCATTATACGCCTTAAGTAGCCATTCGTAACTACGATGTTTAGAAACCTTGAAAACATGATTAATGCGGCACTGACGGTGATAAAATAAGTTAATTATACATTGAACAATTAATCTGTATGCCGATGCGGCATATGTTAATGACAGCCCAAATTCGAATTAAAAACATTAATTAATTAAGAATTGGTCTACCACCGTAAAGAGCACAACTTTCCTACAAGCATACACCATAAAGAAAATTGTGGCGAATCTAGGGGGTGTCAACATGCCCGCTCTCCCCCGACCCCCTTTTGAGCCAAATTTTTGCCCAATTCCACATGAAATTCGCAAAATCTAAGCATTTACGCCCTGTACCAAACGCACTGCCTGCACCAAAGAGTATGACCTTCCGTAGTCAGGCTATAATGTCAGCCTCCCGCAGTCGGAGTTGTAATCAGAGTCCGTAGTAGATATTAATCACATTCTGATAAACGGTGACATTCAATTATTTAAAGTCAATCATTTTAACTCACAGCTCGTTCCTTTTATAATTTCCTACCTAATTTAACGATTAAGTAATTTAAGGCATATGGCCCTCTAATAATGGCCTTAAAGGGATTGTAAAATGATTTTCTAAACATTGTATGTGTATTGGGGACACTGATTCCAATTTCCATTCCGACGTCTGTGGTTCTTGCAATTCCACTAAAACTAACGCGTTTTATGACGTCAATAATGACGATCACCATAAATATCAATAGTAGCTTCCGGTAGATCAGTGACGTCATAAAACGTGTTAGGTTTAGCGGAATTGCAAGAACCACAGACGTCGGAATGGAAATGGGAATGGTGCAAATTGATGCGATCAGTGTCCTCGATACACATACAAAGTTTAGAAAACCTCTTTACAATCCCTTTAACCTTTGTTACACCAATCGATATGCTTGCAATTTGTATTGCCCACAGATGTTTTTAAGCACCACAGTTTATTAGGCGACAGAATCACTTTAACTTTAGCATATAAACTTATAAAATGGGAAAATTTACGTGAAATTGATAATATAAACTCTAACAGTCAATATGACATTCATTGTAACACTATGTATAACTGTGTTGGTCTGTATACTGGGGAATGTTGCTGCAGATTGCATGGAACGTGATCTAGACGCAGTGTATATGAAAGTAGAAGGTGAACGGTGGCGTCGGAGATGTGATATTTGTGAATGCAAGAGTGGTCAGGTTGAATGTAACGGGCCGAAATGTGACATACCTTACGATTCTAGATTAGAGTATTCCTGTCTCGAGGTAAGTGTTGATTGAGGGAGGGGCTGTGTCGGGGGGGGGGGGGGGGGGGGGTGGGTCATGCTCACCAACCACACAATAGCTCAAGAAACATATTTTTCATATCGGGCAAAAAAGAAAAAAATTCGCTCGTATGTCCCATCTATAAAACTTTAAAGGGGCGTGTACAGTATTTTCTAGAGTAGATTTTGTCTTTTAATGAGAAACTGCACAAACATGCGTATTCTATATAGGCCTTAGGCATAGTGTTACTAAAATACGAGTCGTATTTTTGACTTGCAAACGCTCATATTTCATGGCGACATAAGGATTTGAAGACTATTATTGATTAGCTAGGCATAAAATCCAGGTAGAACGGGTGGTAGGAACTTTGTGGTAGAAAGGGTGGTGAACTCTCCCCTTTAAATGATTTCCCTGTGTATTTTAGTGGACTGCTGATAGTTGTTGCTGTACAAGAAAGGGCTGTAAGTCTAATGGTAAAGTCTATCAAATAGATGAATGGATGCCGATGGATTCTAAAGGATGCGAGATGTGTCAATGTCGAGACGGTTTCAGGGGCGAATGTAAAGTTACTTCCAATTGCTTTGCTTTAGCTTAAGGTAGGTTCTTACTTGATAGCATTCTGCACTTTCGGGGATCGAATAAAAATTCGTAAAAACAATTCCGTTTATCAAAATAGGATCCAAAGCATGACAAAATCGAGAGTTATAGTTGTATAGTAGTGGACTGCTCCCAAACAGGAGTACCATCAGGTGTTTTGAAAAGAGTAAGCATGGTCTGTTTTGTGCGCGACATACGCCACTACTATGAAGGTTAAAATTTGTAAATAGATTTCAGAAATATCAGAACTTCAAGTTAACTCACAACTCATAATTCCAGTTAACCCAGCTGTAAATGGATAGGAATAATCCAAGGATCAATGCCAATAGGTTTGGCCAAGGCCCACCAAAATTTGTTTGGCGACTTGTTTTTTAATTTCAATCCTTTTATTTTACAGTTGAAGTTAAATAGGGAAGACAAAACAACAAAAATACCGTACAATGCAATCCTATAGATTCTAAAAAAAAGAAATATTCAATAAATAGACGTGCTTTTTTTTTTCAATTTTTCTGTATATTCTCTATAATTTTTTCAGGATTGTCCCTGACTCTGTTCAATTTAATCAAATTGCCCCCCCCCCCCCCTCCCCCTTCCAACAAAACAATACCACGATGCAATGCTTAAATCCTAGCATTGTTAAAATTCATGAAAATCTCAAACTGTAATAAGGGAAATAACTCGTTGAAGCGTAATTGTCAATCCAAAGAACATAATCTTTCGTTCAAGCTTTGAGATAGTATAGTAACCTTAAAATTCTCCTTAATACGTTTAATACACAGTGGCAGCACAGGTCGAGGTTGTAGGGGGGTAACATAAAAAATAATTTTGCACCCCCACTTTATCTCTACATCAAAACATATTATTTTTTATACATTTTTGTCCTCAAATGTTCAAGAATTCAACAAGAAAATTCTATCTTTTAAAAAATCTCCTCATTGCACACTGCATGGCGTTTACCCGTGCTCATTAACCCAATTTTAACATATTACACAAACAAACACAATAGGTGTGGGCTGACACTGACACCTGTCATTATTAGAGGTCAACTAGGGGTCAAACTGGATTAACGTTTTGACAGCCAAAATAATATTCATATCGTCGTATTATAATGAGTTACGTGGAATAATTAGAACACGGTCACGTATACCCCTTACGTTTAACTACGACTTTCATTTGTACATCAGCACAATAACAAAATATGAAATTCATTCAAATAGGGATTTAAGCTTTTTGTTTCGCGTTTTTCCTTAGGGATACTACATTTAGATGGTTATCGGAAATAAATAGTTTTTGGAACTAAAACCGTTGCAGAGGATTCGGACGTTAAAACTCCATTTCACTTCATTTCACAGGAGCAGCGGAGCGTCCCTAAGGAGAGGGACCCGCGGTTAAAAAACCAGACCTCACCTCCACCCTTACCCCAATACAAAAAAACTCCTCAGATTTCAGCCACTCGATTTTTAGATTTAAGACATTATGAAGATGACAAAAATATATGTAAAAAAAAAGAGGCGAAAAAAGGGGGTGAGGGGGGGTTGTATCACCCATTGGTTTCACCATTCCGTTTAGCCTGATTATTAAAGAGCTACAAGCAGAATAGATCTGAGAATAGGTCATACGTCAGCTGACCAATATCTAAGTGTAATCCCGGTCAGTTGACGATGTTTTCCGATACCAGATCAATACTTAACTACGTAGCCTTCATTGATCGACCATCATCGCCAGTCAAAGGTCATGTCCAGGATTATAATGGCCGTGTTTGATTGGTTTTATCTCACTAAACAACGGGTTTACGATTTAAGGTTAAGTCCATTATGCAAGAGGTCGAACAACATTCTACTCTGAGGTCTTTATCAATTATGTAGCTTTTTAAACTATATGGAAATATACATATATTTGTCTGCCAAAATATACTTAGGACGATAAAATCAGATAACGGAAGCGTTTAACGTAAACATGTTTGCTCTACGTTACGACTACGTCAACGACTTGCAAATTGCAGTTCCCTGACTGATAAGGCACACATCTATTCCCAAAATTTGTTGCGTTTCTATGGGGCCTAAGGGTGAGAGGGTGGGATGAACCGGGACTTGTTTGCCCCACCTCCTTCTCCGACGTAAGACTAGCCTGGCCTGGCCAGCCGCTTTCTCCGACGTAGAAACACACCCCCATCGAATCCCTAGTTGTTCTGTTTCTAAACTTACCAACATCTGTCACTTTTATCATCTTGGAAAGGCTGGGTTACGATGTTTCAGAAAGAGGCTGGAACCACTGTAAAGGTTAGTAGGTAGATGATAAATTAGCGATCGCTTCCGGTTCGCAAACTAGGTAGTTGTTGGTAGTCGTAGTTGTTGGTAATCGTAGTTGTTGGTCCACTGTACTCTGTAGACTCTGCATCCTAAAATAGTAGAAACAAAGTCAAGGACAATAACTCTCATATCCTTATTCAGACTGATTCAGTTATACCATATTAACAAAACTCAAGGGCAATAACTCAATACTCCTTTCACACAGTTTAGATCAATATAAAAACGAAGGATCAAATTTTATCAAACACAAGATAAAAATTGTTTTAAAAATTGATCAGAGATATAATATGGCGACAGCTGGAAATACTTCATCCATTTGTGTCATGCGCATTAATCCTTTGACGTGCGCATTGGCTTTATACTCGTGAAGAATCAGCCCGGTAATATTGATCGGGTATAATCAAATACGACCATCTATCTAAACACGCGAGTCGAATTCTGTGCTATCACGGCTGTGTTGACGATCTTGTCGAATGCGTGGTGTTATCAGAAAAATCCGTTAGGTTCGTACTAGGCCTACTAACTGGTATAGTCAGGGTTATTTTTAAACACAAAGGACCGAGAAATCTTGCTCGAAATCTAACATTACACGCAAAAGGAAATAATGCGTCGAATCAGTATGGACTTAACAAACACATAATTGAAAAATAAGGTAAGAGAATTTTATATTTGACTTAAATATATTTTGCTTAGTAAGGATTGTGGTTTTAAGTTTTTAACTAGCCAGTGCCCGTTTGTTTACGTTATGAACAGCTGTTTAGAGGTACTAGTCAGCCATTGGCTAGAGTATTGGTGGTTATAGTGTTATATATTGTTAATTCACTGTCAGGCCAGTCATAAGTGCTTCCATCTGGTTTCAACACGTCATGGAATTCCTGAAAATCGCTGACTTTTTCTTTTTAAAGGCCAATATCCACAAGGATTTTACCAATTTTCGACTTAGTATTTTAGTATGTTTAAAAGCAATTTCATGTATGAAAGAGAACAGTGAATGTGTTTTGAATTTTTCTGATTCTATGTGCTATTGAATCATGTGCATGATAATGATGAAATAATTTCTGAAAGTTATCTCTTTTTTTTTGAAAGGGGGGGGGGGGGGGGATGACATGAAAAAAGTGCGTTTAGTCGTTCGGATGGGACAATAAACAGAAGCCCAGTGAATGCCACATTAAATTAAAGATTCTTCTACAGTCAAAGATCTAAAACGAGTAGGCTGATACAACTGTCCTGTGATATTCCCTTCATTGCACACTGTATCGTGTTGCTCGCTTTCAATTGACAAGTAAAGAAGACTCACAAATATTATTTCACCATTTACAGTCGCATTCTTGGTTTTATCGGGGAAGTGAATTCACGGAAATATTGTTTTTACTCAATTCTTCGTGGACAGCAAAATGTTCATAATAAAAACAACGGAAGTGACGTCAAGGATACTATTAATGTGTTAATTTGATAGTTTCTGGTATCCATTTTCTAATCAATACATATACATAAACTGTAAATAAACATATCGTGTTACGGGTGCGGTTACGGCTTACTCCGATAGGGTAGTCGCTGTGACAGGGACAGGAAGACTTATTTATCAAAGGTTTGCGAGTCTGAAAATATCTAACCCATTGCTCTAAAAGATCGAAATCTCATCATTTAAAGGGATTGTAGAGAGATTTCTCAATTGTTAGTTTTAGTGGAATTTCTGGAACCACAGACATCTGATTGAAAATTGGAATGGCATAAATTGATGATATCAGTATCCTCGATACGCATACAAAATTAGAAAACGAACGATCCCAACAGTAAAACGAAATCCATGTAAACACATTTGCAATACAATACTTTTCATTTGAGGAAACCACTATATAATCCTTTCCACTGCTACAGATTGGACTAACGCTATGCTGTGCCCAATGAGGTTAATTAAAAGACAATGAATACAACTCTATGAAGTGTACAATAATGTAAATAATACCAGTAATATATTTATTGTTAATGATAGTCAAATCAATAAATCGATAGATAAACTATTGTAAATGATGTCAGTGAGAGTAACGTCGATAATTAAACACATAAAAACTGGCAAATAATAATTGGTGTTGTTTATTGACGACCCGACCAGTCGACCATTGTAGATAGAAGAAGATTACATCTTTAGGAGGACATTAAACTCCATTTTATTTCATTCAACTCGTACTCGTACAAGTATCATGCCTTGGTCGATTGGTAAGTGACAAGTTAACGTTCGCTACCAGTGGATACTGATATCACAGACTAGGTAGTTGTTGGGAGATGACAAGTTAACGTTCGCTTCCAGTGGATGCTGATATCACGGACTAGGTAGTTGTTGGTAAATGACAAGTTAACGTTCGCTTCCAGTTAACTGATATCACAGACTAGGTAGTTGTTGGTAGATAGCAGTTTTCTCTGTAAGACCAAAACGCAACGTGCTTTCAAAAACGTCCGCGCTATATATTAGATTGGTCCAAAAACTGCTTGATTTTCAAAATATATTTTGAGATTTTGATTGGCCAAGAAAAGCGCTATTAACCAATCGGAACTATCGCCTGCCAATCGGATTTCTATTGCGTGCCAAGTTTGATGTTTTATAAGATGTATTATTTCATTGTCCTACCGGCAAAGTCGTACCCTGTTAGATAATAGGCTAACTTTTACCGGGTCATGACCTCGTGTTAATTATTTATTATCTAGGTCAGCTAATTGTTTGTTGAATACTGGCCTAATATGGACCTTAAAGGGATTGTAAAGAGGTTTTCTAAACTTTGTATGTGTATCAGGGACACTGATAGCATCAATTTACACCATTCCAATTTTCATTCCGTTGTCTGTGGTTCTTGCAATTCCACTTAACTAACGCGTTTTATGACGTCACTGACCAGTGATCTGCATAGATATCAATAGTAACTTCCGGTAGATCAGTGACGTCATAAAACGCGTTAGTTTTAGTGAAATTGCAAGAACCACAGACGTCTGATTGCAAAACGGATTGGTGCAAATTGATGCTTTCAGTGTCCTTGATACACATATAAAATTTCGGAAACCTTTTATACAATCACTTTAAATACATTAGAAAGCCTCTTTTGTAACGTTAATGATCACTACTGCGTCATCGAGAACCTTTGTCCTTCCGTTTTAACAGGTTTAAAGAACACATCCGGAGGTGACTGACTTAGAAACAACAACAGAGCAAAGACTCTGATCTCCTCATTAATTTTTGTCCCGTGATCTTTAAACTTTATGGGTTCATATTGTCTTGGAATTTGAACTGAACAATTCCAATTCTGCAAAGAGGTGCAGTTATAAATTCCCCATGTTTTGTGGCTTAGTTTTTCTGACTCTCTCAAGCCATATCTGTCCAAATATCTATCAAAGGCTGGGAATAGAGTCAACAAGTTTCGGACTATTCCGGACAGTGCTTCATGGTGGCTAAGCAAGTTATAAGGGGAACCGTCGCCATTTTTGGGGGGTTGATTCGGGTTTTCAGTATTTGCTCATTGCCCGATTGTCCCTTCATTGCACACAGCATGGCGTTGTTTATCGATCAAAGTATAAGTTAGTCTTCACGTATCATGGATGGTCAACTGTATATCTAAACGGTGTAGGCAAAATGATGCAATTTCCCTCACTGCACACAGCATGGTGTTGTCTGTATGTATTAGCGATACAATGTGAATGACCTATGATGATTCTAAACTAACCTACATAGATAGGCGTGAGAAAGAGATGTGTTATCTCCAAACATCGTTATCGGTAATAAGAGTAAACGACCACCACCATCACTTCAAATGTTTGACCAATATGTAAGACTTGTTTGCGTATTGTTATAAATGGGCGACCACGACTTTCTGAGGGGTTCTTTCCTGAAAAGAAACTGAAATGAAGTTTTACGTCTTAATTTTCTGCATCTATTGAGCTAAAGAGGACAGGCAAACACTATGTAGTGTGCAATGAGATTTTTTTTCCAAAACAGTGGCACTAGCCTTCTCTTATTTTGATTTGTAACTGTTGAAGCACCCGAGGAGCAAATTCCAAGGAAACTTAAGCACCGATTCGAAATAATTAATGTCCTAAATTTTTCGACGGTGGAAATTTTCGATGCTCTTATCTCCAAAGTTGACCCATTTCTTTCAAAATATTCCAACTGATAGGAACTTCCTTATATGGTCTATGTCGCATTATAGATGACCCTTCATTATCATATCTATTGTCTTGCGTGGGACACAATCAGTTTTGAACACTGTTCATGAAAGGGTGCTTCGTGCATGCTTACGTCTTGGAGTGCTCTTATTGTGGTGCCTTTGGGATTTTCGTATGACTTTATCCAAAATAAGCACAGTGAAGTTTTACATTCAGTGAGCCGTATCGTAGTGTAGAGCATAATAAGTGTACAGTGCGGTTTTACATTTTTTAAGTGCATGAGTGTACGGAGTATTTAGGTTTTACATTCTGTAAGTGGAAAGTGTCGCGAGGTTTTATTTCTTTAAGTGCTAAAAGTGTCGCAAGGTTTTACATTTTTAAGTGCTAAATACGGAGTGTTGAGATTTTACATCCATTAAGTGTTCATTACTTGAGTGTTTTTTTTTTAAAGTTTTACATTCTTTAAGTGTAAAAAGTGTTGTGACACTTTACGTGAAGGACAATGCCGTTAGTTTTACATACTTTAAGTGGAGGACAGTGCACTTAGTGTTTTACATACTCTAAGTGGAGGATCGTGAAGTACAGTAAGGTTTTACATTGTGAGAGTGTAGGATCAGATTTATAATAAGTTTTATAATTTAGGAATACGAAGTGCAATGCGACTTAACATTCGAAAAGTTACGGACACGAAAGTGTTAAACTAAAAGTTATAGTAATGTCTAATTTCTTCCGAATATTTGGATAACTTAACTACAGAAAGAAAAGATTCTCAGCGACTTCTTATGTTACTCTTGTAATACAGCACATTTCGTGACCTTTGACAGTTTTTTTTACATTCGGCTCATGATAAGTGGCCATCTTTCCCGGTAAATGGGTAAGGGAAGATAACTCTTGTTTTGAGATTAATTTTGATTGGCTGTTTTTACCGCGAAATAAGACAAGACTCTCTGATGAATGATTTTGATAGGTTGAACTATAATTTATTCAATATGGAGACTATAGTATACGAGGTTATCTAGCCACTAGTCTAGTTTCGAAGTAGATACGAGTGTTTTTTTGTTTTTGACTGATATTTCTGTGACACTAAAACACTAAGACTACGGATGCCGTGTCTGGATTACAAACCGACTAAAACTTGCTCGATTATGTTAAACCAACGGATTATGCAGTCTACTGTTACACAGGTGCAGTCTAAGTGACACTTGACAGTGTTTATTTAGAGGTTATCGCCCTTGAATTAAGCCTCGTTGTGCAGAAGGGTGTAAATGTCATCGGTGAATTTTAATCAAAGGTAAATATTGCTATATATGCTGTTGCACTATTAAGCGTTTCGCCTTAAAGGTCATAGGAAATGATTTTAAATATCTAATTTGTGGTGTTTTTCTATAAGTATAAATGATTCTAGTATTAAATCCGAAAAATTATTAAAAAAAATTCATTAGTAACTTTGCAATATGAATTTGAAATCTGGTTTATTTAATATGTCTAACGTGATTACGTCCCTTTATTGTGACGTCAGGTCGGAACAAGTTGATTTGTAACGTCATGTATTTAACGTTATCAAGATGGCATCTCCCTTGGATTTTGACGAAGAACTCGGAGAAATACCGGAGATAAATCTTAATATAAGAGTCCATCCTTATATGTATGAACCATTAGCTCAAGAAAATTCCTCGGATTCGGGAAGTGATTCTGATAGGCCTAGTGACTCCGAAGAAACGCAAGCTACTGCTAATTCTGTACCTGTTGACGAATGGTACCGGTTTATTTACTTTAGTTTCAAGTTCAAGTTAGGGCCTACATGTTATTCAATTCATTCCGCCTATATAAACCGATTATAAATATTATATTGTTCCTAGAATTTAAGATTAGATTTTGATAAGCTGATCTTGTGTATTAATATATTTATCCACATCTCAGCGAAAAAAAAATATAATCGAGTGATGATACTGATAAATAAATGACAAATCTAAATTTTTACCCTACTTTTTCTTTTCTCGTATGACCCAACCAAATGCCGAAGATAGTAGCCACATATTTATATATTTTTTTTATATGTAGCCAGTGCCCTAAAAATGTTTGCGCGAGATTTTCAGGCCAAGGGAAAGGTTATTCACCTCCATCAAAATATGAAATGTTTTCTACTTTCACTTTCAAATCGGCTTTTTTCAATCCGGGTTCTTGGGCAAAATTTCTTTCAAAATAACGCCGGGGGGTGGGCGATGGTGGGGCCTATTATATTCAAGTCTTATTACATTACATATGATGATATCTTTATTGTTATTGTTATGTGCCTTACTTTATTAAAGAAGTGTGTTATATTTCATAATAATATTGTCTTGTGTTTGCTTATCAATACTTGACATTTTATGTTTCTGACTAGGTGTTCATGTAAACAATGTATATTGATGCCAACTGTCAGAGAATGTCGATGCTGCCAGTCAATAAATGAAGTTAATGAAAAGCTATTGGATGCTAACCTGGATTGTATTACATTCCATGAAGGATTTGAAGCAAACTGTCTCAACCCCTATGTGTTAGAGACATCGTATTATGAATACATCCAGGATAACGGACCACTTGGTGAAAAGGAACTTTTACACGAGTATGATCATATTTTCAATTACACTTTTGCACTGAAGTTTTTTTTTATCAGTTCAATATACTTACTAATTTCAACATTTATACTTTGATATAACTGCTTACATTAGATCTCAACCTAAACTATTTGTTTGTAGGCCTACACATGCTCTTCAAAACATTTACATGTATATTAATTGTAGTATCATTTAGAGATTAGGGTGGTTGAAATTTACTATTCAACAGAAGGCAATGGCACCGGGTTGAAGTAGTGTTCACAAAAAAAATGTTATGGTTATCATGTGAAAAAGGTAAATACTGCAGAAACTTTCTAAACAAATTGTCTTTTTTCCCAGAGTTTACAGATATATAGCGTACAGACGATTTTCAAGGTGGATTTGGCAAGTTTTAGGAAAAAGAAACAGACGAGTATTGCCAGCATGTGCTGTAACTAAAATCAGAAAAAGGTTTCCTTCACCAGAATACTGTGGTTTTAAAATGCCAAACTGACCAACAATTATTCAGGTTTGTAATCCTGTTCCTGATACTAAATACATTATAAATAAAACAATTATCTATCCATAAAGAGAATTTATTTTTGGTTGGTGCTGATGTTGATTGTGCTTCTTTACTTAGGCTTGTTAAAACGACTTAGTTGTTGATCAACAATAAGTTGTTTATCTTTCCGATTTGGTGTGCTTTGACAAATTGGTCCAGGTCTAACTTTGTCACTCACTTGATGAAGAAGTTTTTTTAAAGGGGTTGTAAGTACGTGGTTTAAACTTTGTATGTGTATCGGGGACACTGATAGCATCAATTTGCACCATTCAAATTTTCAATCTGACGTCTGTGGTTCCTTCGATTCCACTTAAATTAGGCTTTTGATGACGTCACTATCGTAAAAGATGCTAATGAAATGCACAAGTGTCTTTATGATATTGATAGTGACGTCACATAATGCCTAGTTACAATGGAATTACAATAACTATGAAAGAACAATACCAAAAAGGATCAGCTGGTAGAAAGGATCCTTATGAACCATATTTTTAGCACAGTTATCCTTGAAAAACATAGGTTTTTTTTCTTTCCTTTATTGTCTAATGACAATAGGCGCGAAAAATGTGAGTTTTTCTTATTTAAATATAGGGCGCCAATATTAACAATTCCTAATACAGGTGAAAAAAAAAAACTCCGTGCGAGATGTTTGCTTAACCTTGGTAAAGAATGGGGTAGTGTTTGCCTTTAAATTATAAGATTTTTTGAGTTGTATTGAAGTGTACGGAGACGTGTACGTAAAACGACGAAGACGTTGTATGCGACTTAAAGGGGAAAGTTCACCATTCGATCAATCAGACCTTATTCTCAGAAACGGATTTTTAAAACTAAGCTAATCAGTAAAAGTATGCATGTCGTTTGATGACGTCACTGACACTGATCTGCATAGATATCAATAGTAGCTTCCGGTAGATCACTGTTAGTGACATCATAAAACGAGTTAATTTTCAGTGGAATTGCAAGAACCACGGATGTCGGAATGGAAATTGAAATGGCGCAAATTGATGCTATAAGTGTCTCTGATACACATACAAAGTTTAGAAAACACATTTGCAATCCCTTTAAACCCACGATAATAATGATTGCTCCCCTTTAAAGAAAGTGGTTACTATTTTAAGCATCATCTTCAAATGATGTAACCGTACACGTGGGGGCTCTCTGACCCTCCCTTTAGAAACAATATTATGAAAGCAAAATCGGCCTAAAACCAGTATGACTAGATTTTATATTCTTAAAAAACGACTGTCGCAATTTTTGGTTTAGTCATCGTTGTACTTCAGTCGGAAAATTGTTGTTCAGTTGGCTAGTCGTTGAAGGTTTGTGTATAGTTACTTAAAGACGTGTTTCCTTATTTTTTATATCAAATTAAGCTGGTATTTGATAATTTGTGCTTCTCATAGATTCCCACTTGTCGCACTTTTGTTCGGCGGGAAACGGGGGCTGTTTTAGCAATATTCATAATTTAAAAAGTATTTGACGTCACATCAGCAAAGGTCTTCAGCGATAGAAGCCAATGTCGCGTCACCAAACTCTTGGTTTAAGCATGGTTTAAGTGGAATTGCTGGAACCATAGACTTCTGATTGCAAATAAAAAGGGTGCAAATTGATGCTATCAGTGTTCCCGATACACATTAAATTATAAGAAACTCTCTTTACAATCCCTTTAAGTATGAATGACCAGGGGAAATGTCCATGCTAAGAGGTTTAAACAAGGATCACCTGCTTCGAGTGGGCACAGTTCAAAAACGATACATTCCCCCCACCCCCACCTCTCTCGTACGGCTGCCTGGCACACTATAATAATTATCATTTTTCTGCAAGTTACTTGAACTTCAAAACCATTTCATGTCTGGATGACCTTGACTTAATCAGCTGTTTGTAGTCTCGATTCCCTAGACGTATTAATTCAAGCCTATTATTATAGAGATTATAAACAATAGAAGCCTACTGTTTTCAGTCACCGTTCATTAGACTTGTAATTGGTATCGATCCTTGTATGATTTATTGATCTCCTAATAACATTTAACTAATTTTAAGCTAATCTAATCAGTAATAATGTTCACAACTCGCACTCAAAATATATACATTCAAATTCCTGTGTATCCATAATTATCGGCGTTTGAAACTCAAAAATACGACACGTAATTTAGTGACTATGACTTATATAGAAAACACATACACAGAAAATGAAGAATAACTGTACAGGTAGAATTGAAGGAATAGTGCGTTTTTTGTGCAGTGCAATTCCAGTAGCCTACATCTGGAGGATATTTTTACATATATTCAAAACCTTTGAAAATGCTGAACATTCCCCTTTAAACGACCTTAGTTTTAGGATATCAATAGCTTTAACTCAATCGACAAGTTGATAATTGCTGACTTCATCTGTCATAATTCTTATTTTACGACACGAAACATTAATTGATATGAGTAAAGGATACATTCAAATTACGGAATCAATAAAAATATCTGTAATATGAAACGAAACATCACAATGATTTTATTGTATGGCATTAGAGCTTGGATTATCTTATGATTGTTAATCTTATAGTTTTAAGTTCCAAACATGGAGTTGATAAGTAATTGGTAGTACGACATAAAACCTCATTTCAATATAATGGCATAAAACTGGAAATGAAATATAACCTTGTATGCTAATATAGTCAAGTCAAATAATATAATATACGTAGGTAAAAAAGCAGGACGTAAAACTCCATTTCATGTAATTTCAAATTGTCATATCTAAAATTAGAAAATCTAAAATATAACCTCGAAGGCTAATACAGTTATATGTAAATCAAACTATATAGTACTAATAGTAGGTAAAAAGCAGGACGTAAAACTCCATTTTATTTCATATATACGTAGGTACAAATGGGAAAGGATGTAAAACTCCATTTCATGCCATTTCAAATTGTCGTTAGACTATTACATATTTAAAATAAACTTGTAGTCTAATACAACTAAATCAAATATTGCAATATACGTAGGTAAAAAGCAGGACGTAAAACTCCATTTTATTTCATATATACGTAGGTACAAATGGGAACTCCATTTCATGCCATTTCAAGTTGTTTAAAAATGTTTATAAAATATAATGTTATAGGCTAATACAGTTAAATCAAATATTGCAATATACGTAGGTAGAAATGACATATATGGTAAAGGGATGTCAGCAGACGACCGTTTCATCATAATCGGCTGCTTGAATTGGCTTTGTTGACAGACGGCGTTCAATATACACGAGAGTCGAGAATTGGCTGAAACCAGACTTGGACGAGCTGTTTCCAGTTTATTCTGGATACAACTTGCTTTATACACCGCGTGAAGCGAATTGGTTTAAAGGATCTTAGTCCTGTATTTTAAATGCATGTTTAATCAAACCTTGGAAAGAGAGACGTGTGGGACCAACTAGACGTGTGGGGCTCTTCGATTTAATGGGTTTAGGTTCCTTTCATTAGATACATTTAAGGAATATTTTTAAGACTTTTTTGGAGGGGTTGGGGGGTGAGGTACCTTAGGGGTGGGGCATGTGGATGAGGAAGGGCAAACGCCATGTAGTTTACAGTGAGGACATTTTTCCAGATCGAGGGATCTTTAACGTGCACAGCCAATAGCACACAGGACCTCGGCTTAATGTCACATCCGAACGACTAGACACATTTTTTCAATGCCAGCCTCTTAAACCAGCATCGTAACTCACCGAATGCCGACAGCTAATGCCCTTGTCACCTAACTTTACCCAATATTTTTGGGTCTTATGAATGCAAGGGCCTGATTCTCGAAAACTTAACTTGGATAAAATCCAGATTTGAAGACATACAGCACTCTGATTGGATGATAATTCTGAATTTAAAATAGATTTTAGTGATTGACCAACTTAAGTTAAGTTTTTGAGAATTAGGCCCCAGATTAACCCCCTTTAAATGATATAAAATGTACAAGATTCTTGTAGTTCGAGAGAAACAGGAAATTAATCAGTATTTTAAAGATACACTTTTTCCTCATAAAAATAGAAATACGATTCATCACTAGTTTGACAAGGAAATAACATTTTCTAGATTTAAATAGAATACAACTTATTAATCGTTGATTTGACATTGTTTTTATTTGATGCACTGAAATGACATGAAGTTTTACATCCCACTTTTAGGCACCCGTTCGGGCTACCGAGGGCTAACAACTCCCTTACACAGAGTTTTCTTCCCTTGCCTTGCAGTCCAGTATAATCTGGACAGCAGAGGAAGACAACTCAGTATGAGAAATTGAACAACTCCCTGCAGTGTCCAAAGAGAGAAATGTTGTTAGAAGAGTTATTAGCTTACTATGTTTCGATTTCCAACTGTTGAGGGTCTTTTACCCTGCACAGCCGGATGGGACCAAACGGTCTCCGTGAAAGTTACGCTGACGCTCTGCAGATTATGATTTACGGAAACTGCCGAGGATTGCCGATTGGGATGGTACCTGTATCACTGACAGGGGGGACCAACAAGTTCAAATTTGGGAAAGAGGTTTAGTTCGTTTCAAAGGGTCCAAAGTATTCATATTCAAAGTCATCTGCTTATATACTTTAAAATCACGTCTGCGAAATTATCGACTTTGACCTTTGACCTTGTCCCGACTTCCGGTTTATTATTTCTCTTTTGAGTATATGCTAGTCGTCACTTAAATGGCGTCATTGTGTAGCATGTTCTGTGTCATTTAGATAAAATTAAAGGAAAAACGAGTAGATGACAAGGAAATGTCAATTCTATTTCTACCAGTTGCTATCAATAAAAAATCTTACTGGGTGAAGGCAACTATACGTTCACACGCCAAGCTGATGCACTTAAAAAATTAAAAAACACTTGTTCAATCCCTTTAATAATGACATGGTTTAGTTAGGTCATCTCCTTCCTTAATACTGTATACATGTATACTACAGAATCTCGCGTGCATTCGCACTTGACTTTACATGGATTATTCCTTACAAAAAGAGTTTCCAAATTAGACAAAGAGGCCTATGAGTCGTTTATGGAAGACGGAAGTTGCCATTTGTACTTCTGTGACTTCTAGCCCATGAGGGAGGGGGGAAAAGGGCTACCTCGCGGGAAAACCGTGTTTTTGGAAGTTTATGATCTACGTGCAGAACTGTTAGATATGAAAGACATTTTTCAATTTGTTTCACTAATTTTGTTCATTTGCTCTTCAAAGCATTTAATTAATGTGCATTCAACCAGCAACTGATTATTGGAATTATGTGGCATGAATTTGATTGTTATTCGTTTATTTAGTATACTTTCGTACTTTTACCATGCTCGTAGGCCTACTTACACGTATATCCCTTTAATTCAGTAAAAGTCGACGTTTTTACATCCTCTTTTGAGTGTTCAGATGGCTATGTATTAAAATGGAGAGTTTTTTCGATTGAGACAAGTGAACACTGTGCTTTATGAAAATAATCAATGAAAACTTGCTACCTGGTAGTGTTAAAGTATACTCTCAATGAGCAGGCCTACCATGCTCGTATCATACATGTTTATCCCTTTAATCCAGTTTTTACATATTATTCGGAATGTTCACTGTTTACATGCTTGTTATAGATGAAATCGAAGGGTTTTTCCTTCGATTGACGCAAGTGAACACTGTGCTTTATGTTACTAATCAATGAAAACTCGCTAGAGAACTAGAACTAGTTTAATGATTTTAATGGTGTCAATATGTTTATCGACAGGTTAAACTAGTTTCTTTATATTTAAAGATGTTAGCCATGCCTATAAATAATCTCATTACAAATCCACATGGCGTAATGATCTAGCACTCTAATCTTTTGATCTATAGCTCTCCTCTGTTTTTTATTTGATTTGAACTTTGAGGAATAGACGTATGCGTGACGTCACAGGTCCCAATCTTAATGAAGGTACAGCACTCCTCATTTGCGAATATTTCCTCGAACCCACGTTTCCGTTACAATCGTTATTTATTAATTGCTATATGACGTCATAATACAGCACTCTAACGTGTTGATCTACGGCCCTCCACAATTTGATGAAACGCTCCCTTTAATCTAGTGAACTTAACGATAGTTCAAATCAATATTTTATGTAGTTTCCGGAGGTAACAAAGTTCAATATAATATCTTCTTTACATGTTTATTTAAAGGCATTATAACTTAATTTAAAGAGGAGTGTTCGACAGTTTTTAGAGTCGATTTGGGCCTTGAATATATTTAAATAGCCTTCAAAAGTACTAAAACTGCATGAAAATCGTATAATCCCTTCAATTATATCCCTAAGATAAGTCTTGCTAGCATAGCGAGCAGAGCGTTTTAGTGGGAGGGATCACTCATGAGAGGCTACTGTTGAGGGCGTCGCGGGTAGGATTTGGCTCGAGGACAGCCATTTGAGAGGGCCTGAGATAGAACTATGCGTGCTGTTTGCCAGCTTGAGGTCAGAATAAGTACTTGAAGGCTATCTGATAATCTAACCCACAAATAATAAAACATATAGAGTCTAAAACAACTTGCCAAATTCTTAAAATATAAGTACTAAATCTTGTTGTTACATTGGTTATTTTACCGCCCTGCCAACATTAGTATAGCTTATATAACCACCTAGAATAACATTCGGCTCAGTCTTCGTCATTTTGGTCTAGATTCTGTAAAGACTCGGCCATGATACGTTGCCATTTGGCCCAGTAAAGTGGCAAGGGAAGATAACTCTTGTTCAGAGATTGATTTTAATTGGCTGAGTTTACCGCAAGAAGACAACACTTTCTGAAGAATGATTGTGATTGGCTGAGCTATAATTTATTCAAAATGGCGATCACCATATAGTATACGAGGTTGTACGTGTACATGGATATTTATGATTGGTTAAACGAGTGTCCGATCAAGAACGATCAAAAAGACCCTTTTTTAATATCCAGACTGTACATACATGGATATTTATGATTGATTAAAATAAGACTAATAAACCGAGACTAAGTGAATGATTGGGCGAATGGATGATGAACATTCCCCTTTAAACATTTGAATAAGTTCATTAAATTAACCATAGACACTGTTTTCTTAGTTTTGTAAATATATTATAGAGTTTTAACATGATTGACCTATTGACCTGTTGACCTTTTTGGTTGTTTGAGCCAAGATCAACACACTTAATATCATAACTATCACATTGGTGCTAACGAACTTCTTTTTAAGTCAAAAGTCAAAGGTCAAAATTTAGGTATTTTGGCATAAGGTTACAGTTCAAGCCCATTCAGATAGTTTCAAACCAAAGGTTGCCGATGACTTTTAAGTCTATCTGGCCATTTACATTGAAGTGTTATTTCGTTTCATATCTTTTACATATTCCACAATTTGGATCCCAAATCCTAAATGGTACCGAAAAAAGGGTTAAAAACTAAAAAGAAGAACGTCAGAAAGCTATTTTTAGCCCGATTTAACGGTTTTATGGTTTTTAGTGACATCAAACGACTGTCATGTATCTTGTAATCAATGGCGACTCATTGTTATCGTGCCCTAATCTGGTAGCTAGTTGGTCGCTAACTTGTCGTAGAAACATCTGTTAAAACAGTCTGTTGCGGTCATTTAACAGATAGCCTATCTATATGTGAATGAAATATGGTAAATAATACAACTTAATACGACGTGTTTTTAATTATTATAACCGACCTGCCACCTGCCACACGAGAATTGTCGAGTCAACAAGTTTTTCTACTATACAGAACAGACTTGAACTAGGGTCAATGTCCTAAATCCTGGGTTTCCCCAGACTGGGGACATGTGGGCATTTCCCAGGGGACAAAGCAAGCAATAGGTATAAAAAAAAACATTGTAATATTGTGTATTATCTGGGTGGATATGCATGCAATGTCTACTGCCAGCTACATATTATAAAGAAAAATCCCAGGTACAACAGAGAGGACGTAAAACTCGATACCATTTGTAATCTCGGAGTATATTATAAGGACAATATTTTTTTCATTTCAGATGTCCAAGAAGGATATAGATAAGGGCTGGGCGTGGGTGGTGCTGGCGGCGGCTGGTATTAGTATGGCCATATGTTCCATGGCCACATCATCCATTGGAATCTTCCAGGTGGAGTTCCTACAGTCTTTTAAAGAATCCAGAAGAATGATCTCTTTGATCTGTTCCCTCCACACTGGATTTCAACTCTTTGTTGGTAAGTTCAAATGAGTAGCATGTCTTGCTAGACTAGAATCGAATCACGAACATAGTTGACCACCATGTAAGAGTCGTGGCTTTAACTGAATTACTGCTGACGTATTTAATTTTAAACGTAAGTAACGTCATTAGATTTTCAACTCTTGTTGGCAAAGAGGTCGGTTTGAACTCTAAGCTACCAACTTAAAAGCTTTAAAACAACTGATATGGATGCTCAAATCTTCAGAGAACCATTCTTGACATAATGGTGGGTTTCTGTGATCAGAATGCAGTAGGCCATTAACCATTTAAGTATGCACTAAATATATCATGCAAAATAAAACTCTAATGAATTCCTCAAAATATATGTCATGGATGCTCAATGCAACAGTGATCCATTCTTGACATAATGGCTTGTTTCTGTGTTCA
Source organism: Lottia scabra (assembly GCA_029955415.1). NCBI lineage: Eukaryota > Metazoa > Mollusca > Gastropoda > Lottiidae > Lottia > Lottia scabra. The sequence continues at coordinate 788,739 of JARJEI010000014.1, read as the reverse complement.
GAATGCATGAACGATATTGCCCCAATCGACAGTTTCCGCTCTGCACTAGTGTAACTTTCTCGGAGACCGTAGCAATACACTTACTGTATGATGCAATAAGTGAACTAAAATATAAGTTTACATTGATAAGATGTTATAGATAAGATTAGTTTAAAAATTGCTGACTCGTATTTTCGTCTCATAATCACTGACAAATGTCGGCCAAGCTCGTATCAACGTCATGACAGTTTTCAAAACGCCATTTTTTTGAATAAAATTTCGATTAAATAACCCCGTACCTTTGAAATGAAATGGGGTTTTACGTCCTGCTTTGCTGTGCTAACATGGATAAATAGTATAGTTATTCGGAGGGACAATAAACCAAGTTTAAAGATCCCTCGACAGTTGGAATTTGAAAAAAGTAGGCCAATGGTGGTCGTAGTCTTTCCAAAACCCCGTTGCCTTTCCATATTAGCAGAAAAGTAGGACGTAAAACTCCATCCAATCCAGTTCAAATTTTCTCTCGTTGCACACGTCATGGCTTTGTCTGTCTAAAGTCAATTAGGTGCAGAACAGTAGGACGTTAAACTCCATCCAATTTAAATTTTCTCTCGTTGCACACTTCATGGCTTTGTCTGTCTTACTTTGGCAAGTGCAGAACAGTAGGACGTAAAACTCCATCCAGTTCAAATTTTCTCTCGTTGCACACTTCGTGGCTTTGTCTGTCCTACTTAAGCCAATCTGGTGCAACAATGCGTATCAGACGTTAGATAAAGTTGTCAACAAATTTCAGACTGCGATAAGATTAGCATCGTTCGACTGATTGCGTATCGTATTGTGCACTCGTCGTAACCTACGTCAATGTTCGAGACTAACATTATGACTCGGTCATTATAAGCAGCCATCTCGCCTGGTAAATGGGCATGGGAGGACAACTCTTGATTGAAGATTGATTTTAATTGGCTAATCTTAATGCACGAGAAGACAATACTTTATGAAGAATGATTGTGATTGGCTGAACTATAATTTATTCAATATGGCAATCTCTGTATAGTATACGAGGTTATCTAGTACGATAGTCTAGTTTCCAAGTTGATACGAGTGTCGTATTGTGGTCACTTTAACAGCTGATCTAGGCAATATCAACTACCGTAAAGTTCACATGAGATCAACATAAAATATAACTTCACCTTTTTGCACTGACCTGTAACGGTCTTGACAAGCAGTATGTACTAAATGTACTAAATGTTCTCCGTGAATTTTTCGGAAACTGCCGAGGACTGCCGATTGAAACCTGATGGTGCTTCCCTTAAGAGGAGTCCACTATAAACCTTTTGCCCTCGATTTCGACATTATTTGTATGATATTTTATTAAACTGAATTGTTTTGCTTGTACGGATATTTATTTTCTCTACAGGTCCCATAGCGAGTATTATCTGTAATACGTTCTCAATACGAACTGGTGCCATGGTAGGATCCTGTATGTTATCGTTTGGTTTCCTCCTGTCTTCTATTTCTACTACTTTTAAAGAATTACTGCTGTTTTATGGCATCATTGCGGGTAAGTATGTCCATGTTGGAAAATCCCCAGTTTTTGGGGCCTAGTTTTTCTGACTCTCCCCAGTCATATCTGTCCAAATAGTTATCAGAGGCTTGGGGAAGAGTCAGCAAGTTACGGACTTCAAGGGGGATATTGTTAACCAGCTAGTCTTTGGCGATACCTCTCAGTATTGATCTTTCCCGGATTATCAACTTGGGCAAGTGCTGTTGTGCAAATTTTACCCACATTTTGTACCATATAAAGGTGTAACAGTCACCATTGTATTTTCGGGGGGTTGATTTGGTTATGTGGAAATAGTCTTCAAGAGTACTAGAACTGCAAGAAAATCGCACAAGTCCTTCTGGTTAACTGTAGGTTAATGATCTCCTTAAAAGTGCCCCTTTACAGTTTGCTTTTCCCTTTTTTCTGATTAGCTTCAAGATTTCCGTAAAAGATTCCCAAATACTATAACCCCTTTTTTTTCTGTTTTAGGTACAGGTTATGGTATAATGTACACTTCTATCAGCGTGATTACGAGTCACTACTTCCACGACAGGCGATTGATAGCGTGCGGTATAACCTTCGCCACGCCTGGGGTGGGGTACATCAGCGGCCCCACCCTAACACAGTACCTCATTGAACATATCGGATGGAGATCGACAATGGGCGTGTACAGTTGTATGGTCGCCCAGGTCTGCGTTCTCGGGGCACTGTTCTTCCCCATAGATCAAAACCCAACAAACTGTTGCAGTAACTCGGTCTTCAAAAGGTTTGCCAAAGAAGACAAATATCTCCGTAAAGCCAACCAAGCGGCTAGTATGCCGCTTACACGATGCGTCAGTCCGAAAAGGATCTTGGAACTGAAAAGCGAGAGTCATTTAGAAATACCGAAAGTGAATCAACATAACGTGCCGATGTGTAACGGCGAATCAAAAGCTGATCTCAATAACTCGAATGATAGTCTAGCTCGAAGTGTGCATAAAAACCACCTGTTCGGTGACAAGTCCCCCGCTCTTTCATCGCGGAAGTTTTCTTCCCGTAACGGCATTAACACTAGTTTGTACTCCGTGAATTCCCACGCGACAAGTTTCTACGATCGTAATCATCTTTCTAATCGTTTCATCACCAGCATTAACACCATCAACTCCTTGTCGCAACGTCAGTACGGTTCTACGAGCGTCATGTGGCAATCGCATTGGAGTATGCAAAACGTCGGGAACATTCTAGCTAAAGAAGAAGCGGAAGAAGCCGGCGAAGACTTTGATGACGAACCTATCGAGCCGTCGTGTTGTTCTCCGGATTTTTCAGTGCTAAAAAACAAAGCTATGTGGTGTTTGAGCATCAGTCAGTTTCTAATGATGTGCGGATACGGTGTAAACTTCATCCATTTCCCATCAATGGTGATCGCTAACGGCGTAGATATTGACATCGTTCCCCAGTTTTATATGACTCAGGGAATATGCGTGATCATAGCTCGACTTGTGGGCGGTTTGTTCTGTAGCAGTCCGGACATCAATATCGTGGTGATATACTTCGGTTGCCAGCTTTTGCTTGGCGTTGCTGTGTTCATTGTGCCATTTTTAGGTGGCAAAGTGTGGGCGTACCATCTTTTTCTGGTCGCTTTTGCCATGTATTATGGTGGCTCATACGTGAATTTAACACAAATGTTGGTCAAAATACTGGGATTACGCCATCTTGCCACGGGATTTGGTATTCAGATGATGATGGCAGGTACTGCATTTTTTCTGACACCAACGTTAGCAGGTGAGTTTCCTTGGAGAGACCTGGTCCAAAACTGTGCGTTCAGGACCCTACAGTGTCAGCAACGTGATCTTCGACCATCCATATAACTCCTAACTCCTATTCCAATGTCTAAGCTTGATTCCTAATGCCTTCCTCAAACCCTCAAAAAAATGTCAAAGACACTGAACAACTTTGACGTCTGTTTAGTCAGGGATATAAGGGAGGGAACTCTTAACTTTTCTCATTTCAGCATGCAGACGGCGAAGTAGTTTAGTTGATGACGTAAGGAGCTTAAAAGGCTGCAGAGATCCTGGAAACTGGTCAAAGGTGTTCCACGCTTGTTCTTGGAGACAGGAATTTTTCAATTCCAAATCCTATTTATTTCAGTGTCCGGGAAAGAACGTGTACTTTGGAGTATGGATACACCTAATTTTAGTTCTTTAAGCAGCAGCTGTTATTGTACGAGTTGATTTGAGAAGACTGGAATACTCGAGTGTTTGTTTGTTCTCGAACAGCAGGACAGATTGAATGAGCCCATTCGGGCCACCCTGGTAGTTACCATGATGAAGTCTTGGTGTGTGAACCGAACATCAGCCATATTTCTCATTCATGTTTTTCAGGGTGGATGTACGATATAACCGGTTCTTATGATTTTGCATACCACTGCGCAGGTAGGTTCTGGTAAAGGTGGTAGCGAAACCCGGTTACCCCCCTTAATTTTAACCCCCTCCAAATACAATCCCTTGAACACATTGATTTGATACCTTGATCTCTGACAATTTTAACCCGGTTAACCCCATAATTTGAACCCCCTCTATCTCAAAACCAAACATAAAATCTTGTCCTCTTTGGGAATTAAAAGCATTTCAATCCTAGGGGAGGCTAAACCCTTCCTAACCTAAAGAACATAAAGTCTTAATACACGCATACCTGGCATATAACCCCCCTCCTCCTCCCTTTCTCCCCAAAGAATTTGAAATTCAATATCAAAATTACCATAATTATCTTAACAAATTTACGTCATAATTAACCAAAAAATGACTCAATCGGCAAAGCATCATGATTTATAACATTTTGAGTGGGTTTCTATCAAAATGATTGACCATATATGGCTTCCATTTGCATCATTTCAAAACTCCGTGGGACGTCTGCGGTTACTGCATTAAAGTTTTTAGTGAAATTGCAAGAACCACAGGTGTCTGAATATCGTAATGGTGTTAATCAGTATTATCAGTGCGCTGTATAAAGTTATGGATACCCCTATTTACAATCACTCTAATGCCACAAACACAAATGAAACCAGAGTAACGCAATTACTTGAGAATTACTCCATTGCACACTGCACTGTGTTGCCTCCTTTCTTTAGCAAATATACGCTGCATAACAGAAATAGCACTCGATTGTCTCCCTTTACTCTCTCTATTGGCGAATATTTCGCTTCATTATTAGGCCTACTCTTGTGCAATTGAATCTTTATTGAAATTCGCAACTTGATGGACAAGCAAAGCACGCTTCAAAGCAATTCCCCTGAAATTAATGTCGGAATTTAAGCGCTGATCCGAGGTTTAAAAAAAATATCATTTAAACTGGAGCTCAACTTGTATCGAGAATAAGGCCTCAGATAATATCCACCTTCTTCCATAATAACCTCTTATACATTCTTTCGTTTCGTTTGTAGGTGGTGTGATATTTTGTGGAGCCTTCTTTGTGTTGATTATCCCTGTCTTCGAACCCCATGCGTTCGTTATGGAAGTACCGCCCTTGGAAGACGTGGTGATAGAAATAGAGGAGATAAACCAGAACGGTGTCGAAACCAAAGAGAAGGACTCGGAAATAATAAAGGAATCGGAAATTAAGGAGAAGGAGCCGGAAATTAAGGAGAAGGAGTCAGAAATGAAGGAAAAGGAGTCAGAAATTAATGAAAATATCGAGGAATAGACATTTGCGAGGAGCCTCGCATTTTTTTAAGGGATTTGTGTTGGAAATCTTGTGTATTTGTAGGTTACCATAATACATGTAGGCCTATTATCTTGGACCTTTCAACTTCAACAAAGCAATCCGTTGTCATATGTCCATATGTGGATAGGCGAAAGCTTTGAATTTATAGGTATTTGTGTTGGAAAACGTGTGTTCAATTTTTATGGGAAACCAGGCATACAGACACTATTTGGTCCTTCCGAGTTTTTCAATCTCAACCAAAGTTATCTGTTATTATGTGCCCGTGTGGATAGGCGATTGTAGAAAAAAGGTCTCTGAATATTTGGGACACAAAAAAATCTGTTGGAAATCGGATATTGGTGATCGGACACCTGCGTTTAGACATAGTGCTTTCCGGATAACTATGTTCGAGTTTACCTGTGGATCTTTAAATTATAAGGATATTTTCCTGTGGATCGGTAATTGAGTTACTTCCCCTTAAATCATCCTTGGTTAAACTTAAAATATGTGGATTGTGGGTTCCGAAAAATGTGCTATCACGTTGCAGTTATTTTTAGAGCAGATAATTATGTGTGTGGAATCTCATTGACCCCAAATGCACATGCATCACGTGAATTGCATCACGTGCATATTATGAATGTGGAAAAATTATTATACCGTGTAACTGTGTTATGAAAACTTAATTAATTTTTGTTGGTGGCTCAGCTACTGGTTGATTCATACCCACGCCCTCTCTGGGTTTAGAGAGTTATGCCCCGGACCCCTTATCAAGTTGAGTCACTGAATTTTGTACGTCACAACTTATAATCAAAGACACACGCACGTGCAATTTGTTATTTGACCCCTATGAGGTCGTTATTCAAAGAGCTTTGAGTATGCTCATTTTTAAAGTTTTTATTCCATTCTCTGCAGCAGAGAGAGAGGGGGGGGGGGGGGGGCTCACTTCTGGGTTTAGAGAGTTATGCCCCAACTTGTCAAGTTAAGTCACTGAATTTTGTACGTCACAAGTTATAATCAAAGACAAACGCACGTGCAATTTGTTATTTGACCTCTATGAGGTCGTTATTCAAAGAGCTTTGAGCTTACTAGTTTTCAAAGTTTTTAGTCCATTCTCTGCAGCAGAGGTAGCAGCGTCGGCTAATAATCTAACAATTTTATGGTGAAAGCAGATTCTCTAAAGCACTGGGCGTGGCATTTAATTAATGTTCAGGACGACATTCATGATCATCCATTAATGTATAATCCGAAACTCGTCGATTTTCACATAATCTGTGGTACGAATTTCACAGATGTCGGCATGCTAGAGTTTCGGACAAATTCATTTGTCATTATCGTTTCAAATGGAACATTTCAAATAAATTTGCATTTAATTTGCATATATAGTCGTGCTTTGTATATATTAATCATCTAATTTACATATACTCCGATGTGCGACACCGCAATGTACGCCAACTTTGCGTTCCATTTTTGTAAATTGTTCATCTAAATGTTATTATATATAAGACATTTTTGTCTTTTAAAGGAATACTACCTCTTAGAAAATAAATTGTATGCTAATTCTAAGAGGTAGTATCTCTTTAAATATATTTGCCATTTCACAAAATATAATGTTACTGAAGATTTTGCAAAATTTATTTTTAGTATGGTTCTTTTCAAAGTGTACAAATGTAAAATGTAAATAAAAGCATTTTGTAAATATTGTGCCTGTAAATATAAAATTGTTATCTGTATAATGTAAATATTTTATTAAAAATATATTGTTGAGATTGATTCTTTATTGAAATGATATGATATGAAGTTTTACATTATGCTTTTCTGCACCTGTATAGGCTAATGCGGACGGACAAACGTAATTCCTGAAATGCGTAATACTCGCAAAACGAATAAGCATCAGCTCAGTTCACTGGGAAAAATAAAAGCGAATGTAAATATTAGAGAATATGGACACGAGACCTACCTGATCTCCAAGGGGAGGAACTCTCAATCTTTTCATAGCTCTCTGTCTGTTTCCTCCTTCTAATTCTGATGTTACACTTTGCTAAAATAGAAATAAGATGGAGTTTAATATTCTATGCTCTGGTACATACATTTATTTGGGCTTATGAAGACATGTATGCAGTGGGCGATGAGGGAAATTTTGCTAGGACAGCGGCATTAGCATACTCTTATTTTCGATTTCCAACTGTTGAGGGATCTTTAACATGCACAGTCTGTAGCACACAGGACCTCGGTTTATTGTTCCAGGAGAACAAATAACTACGCGTTTTTCATACCCCTCCGACCTGCATCACTGACAGGTGACTGACAAGTGCATAGCATAGTTAAAGGGACAATCCCGGACAAGACCAGACCAGACACAGTACCTCGTTTAGGCACCGTCTGTCGCGGCTTTACTCAATATTCAATCAGCAAAAATGATGGAAATACGTTACTTACCGGGACAGCGAAGTTTGTCTACCAGTTAGATCGCGACCAAACCATTGGAGCTGTTTTTTCTGGACCATACCCATTTCCAACTGAAATTAGGAGTGAAATTTCTTTTTCAATAAAAATTAAAACACTTTCCATCACATCCAAAAACATGGTAAAAATCGAGAGCAAAAGCAATATACGCCTACCTCTTAAGACATGTGTCATCAGGTATTTTGAAAAAAGCAAGCACTACTACAAGTAGATCAATTCATGTCCGACTAACAAATTCGTAAATACAAGATTCTTGTGGAAAGAATTAAGCTCTTGTCAATGAATTGGTTTCAGAAAGTGACGACTGATCAATCGGCAATCCTCGGTAGTTTCCGTAAACAGTAATCTGTTGCAGAGCGTTTAGAGTATTTTTCACGAAGACCGTTTGTCAACTGATTTGATCAATCAGTGTCAATCAGGTTGAATTTTAACTCAGTGGTATAGCTTGCGATCAGCAAAAATTATAACGTGCATTAGAAATAGGCAATGGATAAATGGGCGGTTCCAGGATTTAGAGAAAGGGGGGCTCTGAAATACAAGATGCTTCAAAAAAAAAGAGGGTGGGGTGGGGGCTCAAGCCTAGGATACACCCCTGGGAGCCCCGTCGTGGGAGTGGGCCCCAGCAAGTGAGATTTAGGACTCAGCAAGCTAGATATAAAACGAAAAAGTTCTAAGAATGGACATAATGTGTGCTCTGCACCTCCGGATTTCAAATTTGTCTTCTGGGAACCCAAGACCCTTGCTTCACTTTGACACAAAACCCGGGTCCCGGCACTAATTTATGTTTAGCGACGGGACTGTAGGGGCAATGGCATAGCATGTTGTTTTGTTAAAAATGCACCTTTTTTTTTTACCCCTAAAGGCATGATGATTCTGCTCTTTTTAATCAGTTTGATCTTTTGCTCTTTTGCATTGTCATCTTCTCAAAGAAAAAACTAACTTTTTATCTTCAAGATAATCCAATGAAAATATCTTAATCGTCTTCCTTTAACGAGGCAAATAGGCTCTAGGCAATAATCACCAATGATTTCAGGGGAAAAGTTGTGGTCCGTTTCCTGGTACAATGGAGAAATTATTTGTGGTCTGAAATATAAGGAAAGATAACTCTGTTCCGCTATTCATTCTCTCGAAGTACTTCCGACCATAACAATCGTGGAAAATTTCTTTATTTACAAATCGAGATAAGCGCAATTGTAGCAAGTTAAATGAGGGGATTAAGAGTGAAAGTTGAATTGATCAAATCTTCAAAATGAAGTTTGCCGAACATCTCGGAGCTCACATAACTCCAGAATGGCGGAAACAATATATTCAGTACGAGGTAAAAGATTTTTTTTCAGTTTTTTTCCACTGTCACTTGTCACTCACTCTCACAGTCTCAGTCAATGATCATGGCCATGTCTCTGGCATTCTGATACTCAATGACCGTTATTGTCACTCAAATATTTTTTTGTCACATTTAGAAAATGGAGAGATCTTGAATTTGTATTTGTGTCAAGAAGCAAGATTTTAAGTTTATGCTCTAAATCAGGCCTTCTCAATTAATTTTTATTAAGAGCCAAATGTATTTTATGAATAAAATATAAGTGCCAAATAGAGCTTAGCTAGCATAGCGAGCAAAGCGTTTTAGCGGAAGGGGTTACTTTTGAAGGCCCATTATAAAGGGCATCGCGGGCCGCCGTTTGAGAAGGCCTGCCCTATTTCTTTTCAAATTTAATAGCCTAATATGAAAAATAAAAAAAGATATTTCAGAATATTAGATTGTGAAGGAATGGGATTTAGCTTCCTGTATTGGAATAAAAAAAATATGTTACCTGCAAAAACTTGTCAAAAAACACAAGCAATTGTAGTTTCAACAATTTTCTTTTGTTAATTTTTTTATTTGTACCAATGGCCTATTGAATAACAACAGCCTTGAATTACATTTTGCCTCGGGCATATTCAATTTAAGGTTCTTTGTGTTTTCATTAGACCACTTTCTTTTCACTGATCTTGTCATTCTATTACTGTGACATGGGGTGCAAAAATCCACTTGAAGGCGAACGTTCACTTATTGTGCTGGGAATTGTACCCTTTCTAAACTTATCAGTAATATTGTTTAAAACTTTCCCTTGAAATTTTAAGCCTTCAAATCAATGTGTATCCATAATTTATAAGTTTCTGAAAGTCAAAAACTTGACTTAACATAAAAAACACATATAGAGACTTAAAGCCAAGTGAAATTACAAGAACCACAGACGTCGGAATGAAAATTGGAATGGTTCAAATCGATGCTATCGGTGTCTCAGATATACATAACGATTTTGGAAACCCCCTCACAATCTCTTCAAGCTTTGAAAGTCTTCTGTGTAATAAGATAGAACCAAATGAATTGCCAAAACACGAAGATCTATGTTACACTCTGATTGAATTGACAAGGGATAAAGAGTTATAACGATAATTACAAAGCTTGTTAATTGTAATTATACTAATTGTAAATTGTTGATTGCAGGTTTCATTAATTATTCACCATAAAAACACGTTTCTACGACAACAAATACTCTAGTTATTATAAAATTTGTCATAGTGACTTTCTAATAGTGGGGTGGGAGCTGGCTCAAGAATTAAAGCTGGCGCAGCTCAGCCCCTCTCTCAAAATCCTTTCTGGGTTCGTTTTTTTTGTCTCTCTATAAACAGGGGGCTGCGGTGACTCAGTGATTTAGACGCTTGCTCACTAAGACGCTAACCTGAAGGTACAGGGTTCAATCCCAGCATGGGTCGAGATTTTTCAGTCGTGGAAAATTTCCCTCATTGCACACTGCACAACATTTATCCCTTCTCAATAGCTCAAAAGGTGCCAAAATTTGAAAGGTGACATTAAACACCATTTTCTTTGTCTATAAAAGAAAATTTAAGAGTGTATACAACAGGGTTATTTAGTTACATTAATTCACAAAGTGTTTGTGTAAATTGATACTATCTAGGTCTAATAATGAGGAGGATTTCACCTAATTTATTACTCTCTACACAGTTTTCAGAGATTTAAAGGTACTATCACATGTACAAAAAAAAGGTTTTTATTTCGGCATGATTCATTTAAAGGGGCATGTTCATCATTCTTCAACTAGTGCACCTTAATCTCAAAAAATTAAAGTGCTTAAACAGAAAATGAAATTTCTAGTTTGAGGTATATTTGAAGGAATTAAGAAATTACATGCAGTTTTAGTGTCTTTCAAACTATTAATATATATGTATTCAAGACCAAATCACCCCTCTTTAAATTTTAACTTTAAAGTAAGTGTCCGAAGTATCCATACAAAGGCCAGATACTTCTTTGAATTCTTTAATCTAAGTTGCCTCTGACATGTTTGTGTGTGTTCACTGAGTTGATCTTTGATATAAATTTGATCATAAATTTATTGTGATTGATTCAGATTGATTTTGATCTTGAAGAAGACCTGAGAGTAAATAACTTTTCCTTTAGATATCTGTGAAATTTCAATGATAAAATCTATTTACGATTGAGAATTAGATCGATCTTCAAACTAAAGGGGATATTGTTTCCTAAATATTTGCTTTTGTTTGGAGAAAGAGCTCAGATTTAGCTTTTTGTATCAATTTTCAAAATTGAAATTCTAGAAAGGTCATATAAATATTTATCCCCGTGGTCAAAGTTCAAGTGGAAATAGAATCCCTTTTGTCTTAATTTAGTGATTATGAATCTTATTCATATAAAATAAAATAAGGAAACCCATTTTTAACCCCAAAGTTAGTGGAATAGCTAAGTAGGTAGCGTGTTGGATTGCCGTCAGCTAGGCGATTAGGTGCAGTAGGTTCGAATCCCCCTTAAGTTAAGAAAAATTCTGATGCCACAGCAAGTGCTTTCAAGAGTCGACCTGGTGTTGGCTTTCGCCCTCAATCACCCAAAGTCAATATAACAGAATACTTGGTTCAGAGTATGCTTTTGTCCTTTTCTAGAGTGACCTTTTAAGATTTTTAAAAGGAAAAATTAAATCAATCCCCAGCCTAAATGAAATGAATTTGACCAAGGTTCAAGAGGAAGTTGAGAGAAAAGACTAACTATTTATAAAGGATGTTAATATATGCTAGAACATGTCTGGTAACATCAGTGAATTTAGATAGCTGTAAAGTTTATGGTGTTATAATAATACCTATTTACATTTTACTGATAATACCAGTAGGCCTTCTCATTAATAGGCATGTGGACTCTCCACAATACATACCAGGGGAACCCAACTCTAGCTCTTTTCTTTTAAATATTTAGAATTTTTTGTTTGAAATATTTAGATATTTTTCATTTGAAATATTTAGAATTTTTCATTTGAAATATTTAAGAAATTTAGATTTGAAATATTTAAGAAGTTTTCATTTGAAATATTTAAGAAATTTTCATTTGAAATATTTAAGAAATTTTCACCAAAAATGTTTAGAAAATTTTTCATTTGAAATATTTAGAAAATTTTTCATTTGAAATATTTAGAAAAATTTTCATTTGAAATATTTAGACAAATTTTCATTTGAAATATTTAGACAAATTTTCATTTGAAATATTTAGAAAAATTTTCATTTGAAACATTTAGAAATTTTCATTGGAAATATTTAAAAAATTTCATTGGAAACATTTAAAAAATTTCACTCGAAATAATAAGACATTTTTCTTTATAAACCTTTTGTATTTTCAACCTCTATTGAAATGTACTGAACTGCAGAAGAATGAATTAAAATATTTGAAATTCATTTGAAAGATAAATTTAAAATGTCAATATGAAATGTTTATGTAACCATTGTGAAATATTCGTTAAAGAATTGAGGCCATTATCAAACTGTTTTTAATTATCTTGTTTTTATAAAGGAGGTCATTTACTCTACAAATAATCACATATTTTTATGACATTGACCCTTATCACGTTCAATGCTTCACTTTTTTATGTACTAGTTTAGTCAATGAAAACTTGACCTAAAAATCATTTTTTTTAATTTATTTAAAGGGATGATTTTCTATACTTTCATTATTGAAATGAAAATAACCTCAATTGCACACTGCATAGTGTTTGTTGACATAAAAATTTTAAGGTTTGCTTATATTTTTTTCAGTCAATGAAAACTTGACCTATAAACAAATAACCTCAATTGCACACTGCATAGTGTTTGTCGACATAAAAATCTATTCATATTTAAAAATGGGATGTCTTTTTTTTTCATTTATGAAAATGGATATCTAATTACCCCCATTGCACACTGCTTGGTGTGACCGTCCTCATTATCCCAAATAGATGCAGAGAAGTTGGATGTAAACTCCATTTCAATTATATTTAAAATGGTGAAACAGGGAATGCTTGCTCTTTTAAACACTTGATACCTCTCTGCAACTTAGGTTTTCAGCTCTTTCAAAGGTTAAGAAAGATTGGTTAGAGAGTTAAAAATCAAATTTGTCAAGGATCTAATCAGTATAACTTGACCGTATGCTTATTTTTACAAATCACCTGATACCTCTCTGCAACTTGCCTGTCAACTCAGAGAGTGCATATTGATAATGTTAAAAAATAGTAAAAGGTTAAGAAAGATTATGTAGTGATTAAACAATTTAAAACGTTAAATTTCAGATTAGTCCTGGATCTTGACAAGATTATGGTGATTTATGTGTCACTTTACAAATGCAGATAGGATGTGTCAGTTTAGTTTTGTCCACCTTGTAAAATTATATCAAACTAGTGGCCCAGTGTAGGTTTAAAGGAACACCACCGCTTAGAATGAACTAAAAATTCAATTTCAATAAGAGTATACAGTGAAAACTGCTCATGCGCCCACCTTTATTAAGCGCCCGCCTGCTATATGCGACCACAACAAAGTCCCCCCTACGATTTTTCAGCTTGATTGTCGACTGTTAAGCGACCACCTTCATTACGCGACCAGCAACCACTGATTTACACTCCCATGAGATCATAAACACTCAATTAAGCGACCATGACACTTCTCACGTAGGCGAGATTAAACGAGATTATAGATAATCGGCAATTTTACTAATCTTCAATCAATTAATTCAATGTCACGCTAGCTTGTTAATTAATTATAGCAGTTTAAGGATATAATATTTCTATTTCTTCATTTCTCCAAAATGTCGAAGCCTACACGCAAAGTTCTAACATTATTGTTTACAAATAAACGAACGTGAATCTGCGAGATTGGTGCGTTCGATTTGTTGTTCCAGACACGTCTTATATGATTTCGATGAAGGAGCACGACACGGATAAAGCACAGTGAATCGAATACACCCGCAATTCTTCGCGGATGTCGAAATGATAATCAAACAAGTACGACGGGAGACATATCGAGCCCTGCGCTTGCATGTTATCATCAAATTACAATAGAATTTAACACCTATTGATTGTAAAAGGCAAACAATAATTGATCTTACTCAATTATCTATGACACCTTTGATTTTACCGATAATAGTTGTCCCAATAACCCAAGCGATCATGACCACGTGAGAACGGTAATGGCCGATAGTAAAGTTTTTTTTTATAGTGGATCTTGACCAAATTTACGGCAAACATCGGCCGATGTGCGGTTTTCAGGGTTGGACGATTTTCAGGTAAAAAGAGTGTTTTAATCGGGACTGTATTCACTGTATATACATGTACATGGACATGCACTGAAATTAAAAATATTCTGCTATGTAATTTTATCCTACTCTCCTAAGAGACCACCTGCAGTAAGCGACCGTTTTGAGCAATTCCCTTCAGCGGTCTCTTAATACAGGTTTTACTGTATATTCATCAGCGGACTTACCTTGTGTCATAAAAACAAAACAGATTTCCTGTATAATCTCATAAATCACTTAAAAAGAATTATTTTAAGCATTTTTCAATAATAACTTGTAATTGTATGGAAAATTACTAAGTTTTATGGGTTTGTTGGATTCTGTTTGTATACTTTGGACATCGTTGATGAATATATACATATACTCTGATTAACCAAGTTTGAGAACTTAATTTTTTTGCTCATTATAAGAGGTGGTATCGCTTTAAACAGTAGTGAAAAGGAGTTTATTTAATTATGCCTATTTCCCTAGTTGCAAAAAATGATAAGACATAAACCCCAATATAAATTATAAATATGTTGGTTTCTGTGTTTTATTACCCTAACTTGTTTGGAAATAATTTTTGACACATTTTTTTTTATTTTCGTATATAGCCTACTCTAGAAATGATTTATGGTTTTGTGGTTTCGTAATGTCAACTTGCACAACTTTTTATTGGTACAAAAGAACTGCAAATAACTTTCATTAAAAGAGCTTTATTTAATCCTTTATGAAAGGGAATTTCATAGTTAATGGTTTGGGCAAGTCAATCGTGCAGACTATTTCATTTTGATCAATGGTAACATAGTTTAAAAATCAAGTGCAAAATCTGATAATTTTATGTCACATACAGTGCACTTGACAATTTTCGTGTTGTCAGGAAAGGGAACTAAGTGGGCACTTAACTCATGTTATCAAGAAAACTGCGAGAGAATTGATTTGTATAGATAGTAATATGTAACAATATGTACCGTATTTTTTATCATAACTTATAGAAGGTTACACAAGATTAGCTATTATTTAGACAGATATCAGCTGGCTTAAACTAACACTCACTTAAAGATAGCTTTCTTCAGATTTATTATGAAAATGCAAATGCGTATACGGGCCTTCACAATTAATTTTTGTAAAAGGCCAAATTCTTTTTATGAATGAAATATCAGGGCCAAATAGAGTTTAGCTAAAATAGGAAGAAGAGGGTTTAAGCGGAAGGGGTCATTTTTTAGGGCTTCACAGGGCGGATTTGTCCCGTGGGGTGGGGCGCCATTTGAAAAGGCCTTTGCTAATACTTAAATGAATAGAAAATAAAGGCATTTTCACGGACAAAAAACATATGCAAAGTTTCTCGGGAACAACAAATTTACGAATAATTCTTTCTTGCAAGTATGCGGCACTTATGGGATTCAGAAAATCTTTAAGAATATGACATTATACATGTATATCTAAATCCACTGAATGATACAGACTTTGTATAATTTGACATTGTGTAGATGGAGTGTCTAATGATGTCAAGGTATAAGACAGACTTTGTAATAGCTTGACATTGTGTAGATGGAGTGTCTAATGATGTCAAGGTATTAGACAGAGTTTGTAATAGCTTGACATTGTGAAGATGGAGTGTCTAATGATGTCAAGGTATAAGACAGAGTTTGTATAGCTTGACATTGTGTAGATGGAGTGTCTAATGATGTCAAGGTATAAGACAGAGTTTGTATAGCTTGTCATTGTGTAGATGGAGTGTCTAATGATGTCAAGGTATAAGACAGAGTTTGTATAGCTTGTCATTGTGTAGATGGAGTGTCTAATGATGTCAAGGTTTAAGACAGACTTTGTAATAATTGACATGGTGGAGTACGTATCTAAACCTCGGAATGTTGGATTGAAACATTTAAATATCAGTGTGATATGAAGATATTTGTAGAAAGGTTAACGAGATAGTATGTCTTATGTTATATTTGATACTTGTTATAAAACGGTTGTTTGTTTTTATTGTTCACCACAGAATTTCTAAATTCTCTCCATTTTCTTAAGTTATCCAAAATATTTTGTTTCTTAGCCTTCTCCTCCCAGCAGATGCTGATATCACAAACTAGGTAGTTCAATTGGATGGTATTGTGCTGTTGGTTTAGTAATTCGTGAGCTCTTGCTACCTATATGCACTCTCAGCCCTTGAAAACAGGGTGTGTCCAATTTAATGCACTCAAAAGCCCTGTTAGGATATTAAACTGAGTAGCATTTTGTGCTAAAGGCTGCCAATATATCATAGTACCGGTATGAGCTGTATGACAATTTCAGAAGTTGAATAATGTTAAGTTTTCTTCATTGCACACTACATGGCATTCCTCACATAAAGTAGGATGTAAAACTCCATTTCCTATAATCTATTTTATAATTACAGGTGATGAAAACTATGTTATATGAAGCTCAAGAACAAGCCCCATCACCTGAAGGTATGTCTCCTGAACGTCCCTTCCCCTAAATCTGAACTTACTCAAAAATTACCATCTAGTGTACACCTTGGGGTTCTATATCACATAGTAAGGTTGTTGTTTGAGCGTCCGCCATGTTGCAGAAATAGTTAAATTGCAATAACCCAGTCCTAATCCTTCCCAATTATTTCCTATTATATAACAAAAGGCCAAAGAAACGTCAGTTCTGATATTGATAAAATTTGACAGATATTGGTTGTTACATGTTCTGTGGTTAATAAACTCATTTAATATTCTACTGATACCTGGCATTTGAAAATAAAGATACAACCTTACATATGACATTTCTTTTGCCTTTTATATTAGTATTGAGTGAATTTATTTGTATGTTTCAGTAACTGATAACAGCACAATTCAGAGATTTTATGCTCGCTTTGATGAAAAGTTTTTTCAGTTCTGTGACGCTGAATTAAGCAAAATCAACACATTTTTTTTAGGTAAGAATTTTCATATATTGAAACAAAGTGTATGATGACATTGCAAATCAATTTTATTTTTCATACTAATAAGCAAAGTTTTTGGATATGTTGCAAATATATTTTTAAAGATTTTATGACGAAAAGGGACTGAAGCTGAAACCAATTTTCTATTTATTTCAGAAAAATTATCAGAAGCCAATCGAAAATATGCCAACCTCAAAGCAGAACTTCATGTATATATGGAACACGATACCAAAAGTCATCATCATCACGCGTCGCTACGGAAACGGCGTACTAGTGTGTACGGACTATTTAAAGAAAAGGAGGCTCAAGGCGTGGCCCACACACGAAAACTTCATGATTTGAAACTAGCGTTCAGTGAATTCTATCTTAGTTTAATTCTTTTACAAAATTATCAAACTTTAAATTTTACTGGTTTTAGAAAAATCTTGAAAAAAAGAGACAAGGTAAGGAAATATTTTTATTTTGAATTTGAATATCAATAAAAATACGTACAAGCAAAACAATGCCGTTAATCAAATTGGCATCCCCCAAGAGTAATAGTTGTATAGTAGTGGACTACTACAAAGAGAAGTACCATCAGGTGTTTTGAATGGAGTAAGCCTGGTCCACTTTGCACGCGACACCTGCCATTATTCTGATGCATAATAAACTGAGGCCCTGTGTACTACAGGCTATGGACATTGACAAACTCTCAACATTTGGGAATTGAAAATAAGAGGTTATTTTGCCCCTGTCATGGTAAAATTTCCCTCATTGCACACTGCATGGCATTTGTACGTCCTCATTAGGCCATACAAGTGCAGTGCAAAAAAGTAGGATGTAAAACTCCATTTTATTTGATGCCAATTCTGATGTTGGTATATTTTATTTGATGCCAATTCTGATGTTGGTATATTTTATTTGATGCCAATTCTGATGTTGGTATATTTTATTTGATGCCAATTCTGATGTTGGTATATTTTATTTGATGCCAATTCTGATGTTGGTATATTTTATTTGATGCCAATTCTGATGTTGGTATATTTTATTTGATGCCAATTCTGATGTTGGTATATTTCAGTTGATGCAGACAAATCATGGAATGGAATGGAGACAGACACACGTGGAATCGGCACCATTTTTTACCAATAAAGAGGTTGACCATCTCATTAAAGACACAGAGGTAAGTTTTGATCAAAACATTTCATAGTGAGCACTATACTGGGAGTTATACACTATATAATATTGGAGGTTGTTGTGGATGTGGGTTTAGTTCTTGATTAGGGTGTGAAAGTCTAATGATCTTGAATAAGTCATCTTCACTAATTTTAGTTGACCTAGCTGTAAATGGGAACCAATAATCTTCAAAAGTTTGGATTGCCTTTCCATGAGTTGTATCTTTACGTTTTAAGGATTATTCTATTTATTACAAATTTCCTTTGTTGCACATTGCATGGCTTTGGATGACTTCGCAAGCCCAAATACATGCTAAAGATTAGGATGTAAAACTCCATTTCATTTCTGTTTCAGCAAAGTGTAACATCAGAATTAGAAGGAGGAAACAGACAGAAAGCTATGAAAAGGCTTAGAGTTCCCCCCCTTGGAGATCAGGTAGGCCTTTACGTACATTTTTCCTTATATTTACATTTGCTTTTATTTTTTCCAGTAAACTAATTATAATGCTTATTTGTTTAGTGTGTATTTTGCAATAGGCACGACTGATAGCCATGTGATCTAACATGACGTCGAATTTGCTTAGTTATTTCGTACATAATGCTGGCCTAATCTTAGCCAAGGGAGTAGGTTTCAGAAAATCTGATAACCTCGAGTTGAATTCCATGTTTCCAACTTCTAATAAATATAAGCAATAAACTGTTACCCTATGGCATGTATGGTCGTATATCAGGACAAAATTTGGCTGCTAACCCCATTATTTAAATTTCCTGACTAAATAGTACTAATTAATTGCCGCCATTTAATTGCCGCTATTTATTTTTCAGCAACATCCGTGGACCAATTTTCGTGTGGGATTATTTTTAGGAATGTTTGGGATTTTAATTGCTGTTGTTATAGTCGCTGGTAAGAATTTTCACATTTGACAGTAGATTGGAGAGTTTTATTTGAGAAACAGTAGCATTTAGAGGAAATGGTGGCCCCAGACCAAAGATTTTGCTCTATTTCCACCTAAAAATAGCAGTATTTCCATACCCATATACCAGACCTTCTCAAATGGCAGCAAGAGACACCCTTCAGAATGGCTTCTCAAGAGCGACCTCCTTCGCCAAAACGCTCTGCTCGCTATGTTAGCTAAGATCTATTTGGCTCTTGTATTTTTTCTTAAAATGCATTTGGTCCTTTACAAAAATTACATATACCATTGTATCTAAGTCATATCAAAGGGAAATTTTTTTTCAAATTTTGGTTTTCTATTTCAGCCAATTACACCGACCATACCGACACGTGGGAACCTGCATTACGAATGTATAGGGGGATGTTCCTATTGATATTTGATCTGTTTTTATTGGGCGTTAATACTTATGGGTGGAGATCATCAGGTGTCAATCATGTTTTAATATTCGAAATCGACCCTCGACATCATTTATCACACGCTCAATTATTAGAGGTAGGTTGTTTCCCTTTGATTCTGAATCTGTGTTGCACGTTTATTAACGGTTTGCCCTGAATCTGGATCTGGATTTCAAATCTTCGTCACTCAATTACAACAGTTTGCCCTGAATCAAATTGTGATTTCAAAACCATGAATCAGCCTCCTTGGACGGATTTGTCAGATTCAATATGGTGTCATTCAGCAGATAATCTTGTGAACTACGTAGTTGATTACAAAACTAATCTTTTAAATTCACACTCGAGAAACTGAGCTACAATATTTTCTTCTTTGAAATGATCCATTTTGCGAGGTCCATGAATATGAAAATATTTCACATTTTCTGCATAAATTGGCCCTTTTTTGTGCTAAATTGTAGGCACATAGCCACTAAACAATCATACTCAACTTTAACGTATTCAAGGTTATCAGACTTTCATACCCTGATCTAGAACTGAACTCTCAAATATAATGACCACTATTTGCAGTATCCAAGCAAATGACATGTAAATTGTATTTGTTTTGTTTTTCAGTTAGCCTCGTTTTTAGCTGTGTTGTGGGCGTGTAGTGTGTTAGGGTATCTATTCAGTGAATATACCAGTATACCTCCCATGGCCCATCCACTTACAATGGCAGTCTTCTTACTTTTATATCTCATCAACCCGTTTAAATTCCTACATTATCGAGCGAGAATGTGGCTGCTCAGAGTTTTGGTGAGTTTTGAAATTTGATAATTATGTGTATAATGGCATAATTAAAAGGCGATGGTTGAGGGGGAATGTTACCTTAAAACATATACGCATATCTTATTTACCTAGACTGTTTACATTTGCATTCAGCTCAATTTTTGTCATTGTTCAAGACTATATCATGACTGTAAACTCTTGTTTGGACATTGATTTTGATTGGTTGATATTAATGCATGAGATGACAACACTTTCTGAAGAATGATTGTGATTGGCTGAATTATAATTTATTCAATATGGCGACTATCGTATAGTATACAAGGTTATCTAGCACTCTAGTCTAGTTCCCAAGTTGATACGAGTGATTGATCTCTGTATATTATACAAGGTTATCTAGCCACTAGTCTAGTTCCCAAGTTGATACAAGTGATTGATCTCTGTATAGTATACAAGGTTATCTAGCCACTAGTCTAGTTCCCAAGTTGATACAAGTGATTGATCTCTGTATAGTATACAAGGTTATCTAGCCACTAGTCTAGTTCTGAAGTTGATACGAGTGATTGATCTCTGTATAGTTTACAAGGTTATCTAGCACTCTAGTCTAGTTCCAAACTTGATACGAATGATTGATCTCTGTATAGTATACAAGGTTATCTAGCCACTAGTCTAGTTCCGAAGTTGATACAAGTGATTGATCTCTGTATAGTATACGAGGTTATCTAGCACACTAGTCTAGTTCCGAAGTTGATACAAGTGATTGATCTCTGTATAGTTTACAAGGTTATCTAGCACTCTAGTCTAGTTCCGAGGTTGATACCAATTGGTTTATGATGTGAATTTTGTCATTTCAGTTTCGTATTTTCACGGCCCCGTTCCATCACGTAGGGTTCGCTGATTTCTGGCTGGCTGATCAGTTGAATAGTTTGGTTACAGTTTTATTAGACTTTGAATATCTGGTGTGTTATTTTGCTTTCGAGGTGGATTGGATTGGAGAACAGCGTAAGTCTTAAAAATTCTTGTTTGTTATACCAGTTGCGCGAAGTCTTAAACGGGATTGTAAAGTGGTTTTCTAAACTTTGTATGTGTATCGGGGACACTGATAGCATCAATTTGCGCCATTCCAATTTCCATTCCGACGTCTGTGGTTCTTGCAATTCCACTAAAACTAACAAGTTTTATAAAAGCTTGGAGACTCATTTTTAAGTTTTTTAAAATTATGACGCAAACCATTTTTTGTATTTATATTTTTTCAGAGCCAAGTGTGTGTACTAAAAATATTTATGGAATTAGAGCCGTTGTGGGCTGTCTTCCTGCATGGTTCCGGTTCGCTCAATGCCTGCGACGATATCGAGATACGAAACTAATATTTCCACATATAGTCAATGCTGGCAAATACTCGACTACCTTCTTCGTCATGTTATTTTCTACACTGTATAAAGTACATAAAGGTCAGTGATAAATTATAATAAATAGTAGACATTTCAAATTTTCTTTCATTTGGCTCCATTTTATGTCACTTCATTTCATTTTGCTTTAGTAAACTTCATTCATTTTATTTTGCTTCATTTAATTTCATTATGCTTCATTGAATTTCATTTTGTTATTCTTCATTTCATTATGTATGCTTCATTTCATTATGCTTCATTTAATTTAAGTTTGCTTCACTTCATTTCATTATTTTGAATGTTATTTATTCATTAAATTTAATTAAACTTGATTTCATGATGCTTCATTTCATTAACCTTTATTTCATTATGCTTCACATCATTTCATTTCATTATTTTCACTTTATTTCATTATGCTTCATTTCATTATGTTTAATAATATTTCAGAGTTATATGGAGACAGTATGCGTCAGACAAGTGTATTTTTCTATCTGTGGATCGTGTGTGCTGTCCTCAGTTCGTGTTATACCTATACGTGGGATATTAAAATGGATTGGGGTTTATTTGATAAAAACGCTGGTGAAAATAAATATTTACGTGAAGAAATTGTTTACGCATTTAAAGTGAGTGTATTACTGTTGTTATTTTTTCATGATAATCTATTTCTATGTTATTCCAGGCCTTCTCAAATGGCGGCCCAATCCAGCCTGCGACGCCCTTGAGAATGGACCCTCAAGAGTAACCCCTTCTTAACACTCTGCTTACTATGTTATCCAAGTTCTATTTGGCCGTTATATTATTTTCATAAAATGCATTTTAAACAGTCAATTATTTTTTCACAATAATCCATTTCTATATTTTAGGCTTACTATTATTTTGCGATAGTAGAAGATTTTATTCTGAGATTTGCCTGGTCGTTAACGGTGTCTATAGGAGAAGGTTTATTGTTTCATAATGAAATCTTAACGACATTACTCGCTTCTTTTGAAGTTTTCAGGTAAGCTACTTGTATTAATTTACGAACTATACTAGTTAACCTCCTGTACTATATGCTAATGCCGCTATCCTGGCAATATTTTTCTCATTGCACACTGCATGGTGTTTGCCTGTCCTCATTAGCCTAATAGGTGTGGAAAAGCAGGATGTAAAACTCCATTGCATTTGATTTGATTTCGTATACTATACGCAGATTGCCAAATTGAATAAATTATAGTTCAGCCAATCACAATCATTGTTAAAAAAATTTATCTCCTTGTGTATTAAAATCATCCAATCAAAATCAATCTCTGAACAAGAGTTATCTTCCCTTGACCATTTAAAAGACATAGGCCCTGTTTGTATTCTTAACAAATTTGGTCAATTGAAAAATATAAGAAGAGTAGGCTACCGTTCTGTCTTGGCAAAATTTACACTTTATGGCAATTGCCAGTTCCCTTAAGCACGAACCAGTGCAGAAAAGTAGGACGTAAAACTCCATTTAATCTAACTTTTCTCTTTTTTCAGGAGGTTTGTGTGGAACTTCTTCCGTCTTGAGAATGAACATTTAAATAACTGTGGTCAGTTCCGAGCTGTACGGGACATTTCCATTGGTCCAATTGATTCAAATAATGAAATGCAATTGGTTGAAATGATGGACGATCCAGATGGGGCTGATCTACGACTCAGTGAAAAACGATCTCAATACGGAAAGTAAGTGAATTTTGGAGTTTTAAGATTTTTTTTTTTAGGATGGCTGTAGTCCATTTAAATGAAATGCTGGTGTATGATGTCATTCCACGAATGTCCTTAAATATTTATTTGTGCATGATTTAAAAAGATTGTGAAGAGGTTTTTTTGTCTTTTTCAATCATTGTATCCCATGATGTTGAATTATATAGTAGTGGCAGGTGTCAAGTGCAAAGCAGATCATGCTTCAAAACACCTGATGGTACTTCTCTTTGAAGTAGTCCACTACTATATAACTATTGCTCTCGATTTTGTCATGTAGTGGATGAGATTTTGATTAACAGAATTGTTTTGCTTGTACAGATTGTTTTTTTATTCATTCATCCTTTCCTTCATTCATTAATCCATTCATTCATTCATTAATTTATTAATTTATTCCAGAACCAAGAAAGAGTTACGTTTGTGGATTGATGATGATGAAGAAAAAGTGCCTTTAATGGAAGAGAAAATGAAAGGCCTTTAGCATTATTTCCAGCCATTTTATTTTTCCGTGTTGAGTTTGGAGCTTGGCAGCTGATTGGTGCATTATGATATATTACTCTGGTTGTATGTGGTCAAATACATGTGGTCTGCCCTATGCTGTGGAGGGGTGAAACGGCAATGCTTGCGCAATATCTTGACCGTGTCTTGGTTTTGAGGAGTTCTTTCCTAAAAAAAAATTTCCATGCAGACTGGCCCTGTGAACTGATTTTCTATATTGTTATAGAATTGTATTTGTAAAAATTATGTGATTTTCTAGTTTGGAATTGAAAGGGGGTCACAGCTCTGGGTGTTTTGTGAATTTGGGCCATAGTTTGAAAAAGGTTGGGAATTGCTTCTATATTGCGATCAAACAAATGTTATTGAAAATCATGGACAATTCCACAAAACTGTTAAAAAAAATGGCTACCATGTTAGAGATTTGTGTCAAATTTTGTTGAAAAAGTGTATGAGGTTTTATGAGTATTTTAATCCTTTCAATTATGTGAATTATGTTTAAATAGGGCAGCAAGGGAGATAATCTGAGGAGGAGTACAGAATAGAGTGAAGCTTTGATAATCAAAAATTTGTAAATAAATAATGTCTTATTTTTATTTTGATATTGTATATTTGTCTCATGTGTAAAAATGTGTATTTTTTGGTGTCAAATTCAACAAACTGTCTTATCCATCTATTCCTATACATATTGTTTATAAGATATATATAAGTAGGAAGATAACATTAAAACACTAAGATACATAGATATACTACTTCTGCATTTATTACATACTACGTTTCAAAACACATATAGGTAATATTTTTTACTTGATAACATTACCTGTATGTGTTTCGAAACGTAGTATGTAATAAATACAGAAGTAGTCTACCCATATATCTTAGTGTTTTATTGTATTCCTAAACATATCATAATATTCTTATATGTGTATATAACCAATCATGATTATCCATGTATGTACAGTCTGGATAAACCCAAAAGACTTTTTGACCTTTCT
This sequence comes from Lottia scabra, assembly GCA_029955415.1. Lineage (NCBI taxonomy): Eukaryota > Metazoa > Mollusca > Gastropoda > Lottiidae > Lottia > Lottia scabra. The sequence goes on along the minus strand of JARJEI010000014.1, from coordinate 763,715 downwards.
TGATGGGCCATTCAGCTGGTAATTCTCTTTTAATTTAGCTAATTATGAGTTAATTATACACATGTAAGACAAACTAGTGCATTAGAACACCTCTTCTTTCTATTCATATAAGTCAGGCCTTCTCAAAAGTGACCGCTTCCGCTTAAACGATCTGCTCGCTATGTGAGGTAAGCTCTATTTGGCCCTTATATTGCATTCATAAAATGTATTTGGCCCTTATATTGCATTCATAAAATGTATTTGGCCCTTATATTGCATTCATAAAATGCATTTGGCCCTTATATTGCATTCATAAAATGCATTTGGCCCTTATATTGCATTCATAAAATGCATTTGGCCCTTTACAAAAATGAGAAGGCCTGATTTATGTACTGTTATTTGCATTTTTATTTTCATAGAAGATTTGAGAAAACCCATGTTTAATTGTAATATATTTTAAAATTTATTTGACGCCATTGAAATCATGGTTCGCATCATGTTAAATTCTTTTGTCCATTCCACGAAATTCATGTATCCAACATTTAACGTGTATATAATCTAAAGTATGTATATAAAGAAATAAAAATATAAACATTGTAAAATTTGTTTTTTTTTTATCTCAAGGACACTTCATGAACAATATTTTGTTGCAATTTTGATTGGTAACATAAATGAAATGAGAGTTGTACGTCTTGCTTTTCTGCACATGTATGAACTAATGAGGATGGACAAATGCCATGTAGTGAGCAATGAAGGAACTTTTGCCAGGACAGTGACATTAGCCTACTTTTTTTTTCCATTTCCAACTGTCGAGGGATCTTAAACGTGCACAGTCTGTAGCTCACAGGATCTCGGTTTATTGTCCATCTGAACGACTAGACGCTTTTTCAATGTCATTTTTCTGAAAGATGTATCTGGCGTGTAGCCTAGGCATCTATCATCACCAATTTGTGGGTGTCCTCCAATGTTTATATTTATGAAATTTCATTATGGTCTTGGACAGGTATTATTGTGGCATATGGACAGTTTACAACAATGTCGGGCTTTGCACTTTACTAAACTATGTGTAAGGGGAAGTAACCAAAATTCAGAATTGTCTTGTTCAAAATTGATAAATCAGACCACAACGGATTCTTTGTTTACCATTTGTGAATTAACTCCCTTGGAAGTCAAATTTGAAAATTCGCGCTGACATAACAATAATTTCATGTAGCCTATTTCTTTATACCAACCCTTGGATTCTCTGAAATATCATAGGATAAATGCTAATCAGAACTCAGTGGCCAGAGAGTAAGCACCCGTTCAACGGCAGGTTTTATAGAGTAAGCCGTGACCAAGAAAAGACAAAAACTTACTTTCAATTTGGTCCAAATGTAGCCTGAAGTAAAGGCTTCTACATACAATGCTTCTACATTTTCCGATAGAATTATGAATTTTCACCGTTTTGGTCCATACAATGTCAATACAAAGCAACACAGAAAGTAAACAAATGTCTCAAAATAATTCATCCATCACTAAACAAACCAGACGTAGCCATTTTACCACGTGACTCATTGTTTAGGTCAACTACCAAAGCCTGCACGTGCTTCCGGTTTTCAACTCACTGAGAACTAAGGCGTTTTTGTCGACCAATTTGAGGCGTTTTGTAGGACAATTTGAGGCGTTTTTGTCGGCTGATTTGAGGTGTTTACGATAACTTCACCAAAGCTACAAATTTAAATGTTTCATTTATCAAATCAAATCAGACGACACAAACACCTTACATTCATACGGCCTAAATGTCTTCTCATGCAGTAATTTACACCATTTCAATTTTCAACCAGATGTCTGTGGTTCAAGCAACCTCGGTCAAATTAATAAGTGACGTTATAACCACGGGGACGTTCGAACACTTAGTTTTAGTGGAATCGCTTGAACCACAGACATCTGATTGAAAATTGACGGGCTATTGTTTATATAAACCCAAACTTTCCGTGATAAGAAAACTAGAAGATATACCACAGCAATTTGGTAACTCATTTTTATTACTCATTAAAACGTCTTTATGTTTAGTTGGAAAGAGCTGAGAGCTAAATTTCAGACATCTATGGTAGATTTCGATTGGTAGTTCTGGACAGGTTCCGTCTATTCTAATTTGGTCTGGAATCAAACGGTACTGAATTGGATATGTCCTATTCACAATTCACCCTTCTAATTTAGTCAGATAAATTCTGTCGTTGAGTGGTACCTTCTAATTCATCTCTGTCATTTTGAATTCTGAATTTTTTTCAACATATGAACGCATTCTGAACTCTGTTCTAACTTGTTTCACTGAACTTTCATAAATCCCGAACCTAAAAAATCACAATTAAGCGCACCCCATATCTTTTCAGCTTTTCCACCACTGCATCAGAGTTTCTGTTTTCTAGTCTCCGACTTCTTCGACCAGAAATAGGTTTACCTTAGGAATTTTACTTCTTTATTGGTTCATATCGTGCCGCCAGGCTTACATAGGCTCGACCATTGGAGTCAAACCACATCTATAAAACACAATGTGAAAAGTGTTACAGGGCACAAATTTCAGTTCTGAAAAGTGAAGTGAAAAATGCAGGTCTCATTGGTAATGTGGTGGCAAATACAGAGGTTGGTGATCAAACGGAATGTAAAAAAGGACAAAAATTCCAATTTTTAGTCAGATTGCTGATAGACGCACTTGTTTAGATTGAACCACAGATTGCAATAGTGACGCACTTCTTTCTAGGAACCACATACATTAACCGACGAAAATTTGGAAAGATGCAAATACTTGATATAAAACCTCACAGCAGTGCTTTCTAGTGCAATTCAACTATTTCCAGTCAAATTTTCAGAGAAACTAAATTCAATTGGGCAAAACATTTTCTTTGAAAAACATCTTAGAAACAAAAAGCAATATTAATTGTAAAAAACAAACACAAACACACAAAACAAAATGTTAAATGTATAAAAATGCAAAAACATAGAACATGGTAAATAAAAACACGAAAAAATATCCACACCGTGAAGTGTGCAATGAAGGCAATGTCGAGTCTAAAATCTACTCGTGTTTCATTTTATAATATACGTCACTAATCCCCAAATTACCTTCCGTTTCGTGGCATAGCATGGAAATGCTTAAATTTACTATTTTTAATTAGAAATAACGTATAGCAAAATTTTCAGACCCAGGGGTGTGGTGGTATGGTGCAATATGGATCAACAATATCTTTCAAGGGATTCAAAAGCGATTATGACAAACAATCGTAAAGGTGGTAGCTATAAATATCTTCAAGGCACATAAAATCTTAAAAACAACTTTTGAATCCGTTGAAAAGAAGTGAATTTGTGATTTTTCCAATTTTCATTCGTGAAGGTTATATCTAGGCCTACCCCATTTGCAATGGACGGTCCGCCCTGATTATCTTCGAGCAGTTTTTTCTTCGTTGAGTTCTGTTCACAATTATTGTTCATTTCCACAAATTGCTTAATCTTTTTATCACTAGTATTATAGCTGGCGAATTTGTCCTTTTGTGCTTTCAGTTTCCGTGGCAGGGCTCTCCGAGCCTGCGTGTCATGGTCGGAGTCGTAGATCAGTTGACCGTCAGTATCGTAGTCTACGGCTGGCAAATTATTGTGCTTTCCATCCATTGTCGGTGTATATTCGCTTATCTGTAAACACTGCTTCTTAGACGTAGTCGCTGCTACGTCCGTAGTTGGTTTAATATTCAAAGCTGGAAGTTGATGCGATGCGTCGACGTCTGGTCGTACTGTAACGTCTTTATTTACGACCACACGCAAGCCGTGTTTGTACATGTAGATAGACGGCATGGATATGGGTGTCTCTGAAAAAGCATGGGTATCCCTTTTAACTGTGTATTCCAGCCGTGGCGATTTGATGTCTTCGGTTGGAAAATAAAGTTTTTGACGATATGAGGACTCTCTTCTGGCGTGTCTGGGCGTGGACGGAGATCGAGATATATCACTGAAGTCAGTTTTTACTTGAAAAATGTCCGAAGCTGAGGACGACTTTTGTGTTAGAAGCCTACGTTGGCCATCCAACTTTTCACCCATTTTAGCAACGTCTGTTTTAAAGCTATAACACAGCGGCTGAGGGAATTGTGACGTATTGGTATGCGATTGGATTAACACTGGTCGTATCTTGCCCGGTGGGTTGATGTTGTCGCAAACGGACACGAACCTGTTGTTCGCAAGACGCACGTCGTTGCTGACGTCTCGGAAAGGAAGTTTGCTCTTAAAAGGTTGGTTGATGCCTGCCTGTCGCTCCTTTTCCATTTCATTCATTCTATTTAAGGGACTGCTTCTGTTCGTCGGTTTCCAAACTTTTTCACCATTACTGTGAACTGGTAAAGTGGGTACGGATTTGACTACTGGATAATCCGGAGTGGTTACGATTTGTTTGTCACCAAACCGATTATCCGGACAGGAAGGCAGGTGGAAGCCATTGGCTGGCGTTTTACTCGTGGTATCTTCAGGTCGGGGACTAGATTTAGAACACGACGAATCACTAACAGGGTCACTATACGAATCACTCAGGTCGGTTTCCAACTGAGGAGTAAATGCTGCCAAATCTTCATCTTCTTGGCTCGTAGTATTAGTAGAGTCCTCCGTGGAATCGGATAAGAAAAGCATAGGCATCGCGATCTCTGGATTATGGCCGCTTGGTTCCGTTGCGTCACTATATTCCGATTCATGTATAGAAGCGTCACACTGGAAATTAAGAGAACGTCTATTTATAGCATTAGGTTAATATAGCATTAAAAACATAGCATTGCATACATAACTATGGCATAATGTAAATATCGCATTATATCATAACTATAGCATTAAGACATAACTATAGCATTACATACATAACTATAGCTTTAATTATATTTAGCATTAAGACATAACTATAGCATTAAGACATAACTAGCACTGGACACATCATAACTATAACATCGGATACATCATATATCTAGCACTGGATACATATTACTAAAATATAGCATTAAAACATAACTATAGCATTAAAACATAAATTTAGCATTTAAACATAAATATAGCATTAAACATAAATTAAGCATTTAAACACAGCTATAGCATTGAAGTTAACATAAATTTAGCTAAAAAAAAATTAGAATAAAGCATTCACATATTATAATCATGGCATAAGATGATTTAGCATTAATCAACATAGCATAAATAAATATAGCATTATTAATCAATTTTAGCTATACGCCATCATAATTACCTTTTCTTTCTCTGTAATAGTAAATATATATACATGTACTTAAGAAACAGATTTTTTTACTTCAAAACCCCACGTATCAATAAGCATCAGCGTTTGAAAGTAAAAAATACGACTCGTATTTTAGTGAGACTATGTATTATATATAGGAAACACACATACAGACAGAACATATGAAAGACAAATGTTTAGATAGAGTTGAATTTGTTGGAGTTCTTGTACATTTAGAGGCTCTTTACTTATAAGGCCCATATCGACCCTCGAAAATGCTGAACATTTCCCTTTAAACAAAATAATTACCTTTTCTAGATATTCAATTGATGCCTTTAACTTGTCTAATGTTCTCGGAGAGTTCACACCTTTCACCGGACTTAGTGTTCTGAAATAGAGCATGGCTTTAAAGGGATTGTAAAGAGGTTTTCTAAACTTTGTATGTGTATCAGGGACACTGATAGCATCAATTTGCGCCATTCCAATTTCCATTCCGACGTCTGTGGTTTTTGCAATGTATACTGTACCAAATTCACTCAAACTTTGGAGAGAGTGATCTAAGTTTTCGTAACTTTCACTTCATCCAGTTCAATTTAAAAAAAAATGCAGTGAATATGTGTCATTTAAAGCTTGAACAGAAGTAAATTAACTTACCGGTTGCCCGTAGGTGTGTTCCGGGATATCTGTTTGTTGGTTTGTAAGTCCACAGAGGAACACTTAACTTCATCGGCATCATAGTCATTATTGTACACCGTATCCGATAACTTGGACAACAGAGACGCACCTCTATTCGTGTACGAGAACGTGGCCGGTTTCGAATCTCCGTTCTTAGACGGTGACGCCGTAGCATTCGATCGGACATGTTTGTTTTTATCCAATTTTCGAATCCTTTTTATGTCTAAACATTCGTTATTTTTCGGAATAACCACATTTCGTAAGCAAACACATTCACGACGATATTGTTCTATGTACTTTTTCGTATCTTTGAAATGTTTAAAATGAAAATAATGCCGATCTGATGGTTTGATCCCACATTGTTCTTTCCACGATATCAGCTCTCTGTTCACATCCCGAGCACTTTCAGTACTGCATCGTTCAATTTTTCTTAGAGTTACTGTTCCGTGTGGAATCCAGCCACACAAATCGAATGCATCTTCTTTTTTCGATTTCTTCTTCGAAATTTTAATTTTCTTACTTTTCCCATCTATAAAGTCGCGATAGATGAATTCGTCATCTGCTGCGTTTAAAATCTTTTTAATTTGATGTTCTAAGTTAACATTATGATGTGTATTTCCCAAAAGACTTGTATCCGCCATTTTGGACTTTGTTAAAACTATGACTGTACTTGAAGGGATTCATGTTACGAGTGATTTATATGGTAATCATAAGATCACCGTGATTATTAGGTCAACAATATATTATAGACTTTAAAGTTATAATACTCCTGTCGACGGTAAATTAGGGATTTATTTTCCGCTCCCTTAAATCCGGCGAACAGCTTGGCCTGGCCTATTTGTTAAGTAGTTTATTTTCGTACAGTGTACGTTTGTGACTAGGGTCAAACTCGGACTTGTTGCAAAATTTGATTGTTTGAGGGAAATGTTGTCTGTGGTTCCAGTAACGCCACTTGAACTGAGGGCAATGCTGTCCCTGTCTGTGGTTCCAGCAACGACACTTGAAGTGTTTGTACACCCTCGACGTCATCAAACACTTAATTTAAGTGGTGTTGCTAAAACCACAGACATCTGATTGAAAATTTGTTTAAAACTTAAATCCAATCTCGGAAATAATCCGGATATTCCCTGGGGTCTCAAATTTTCGGTAACCTCTTAACTCTTCAGAACATTTCTTCACCATCCCCAAATTTATTTTTCAAAGCGTCACAACAACACTTAGTTTGCTGCAAGCCATTAAGTATACGAGCTAGGAAAAGTTTAATGACCAAGTTTAAGAATTGTGATTTTGCGAGATCTCATTCTAAAGCTAAGATTCCATATACGCGTCATGAGTCATCCGTCATGCGTAAAAATCGAAATGGTAGTATTCAGAGGGTATGATTGCATATATGCGGAAACGGTATCCGTCAAATGATATAAAACCAACCATTTCGATTTTTAACGGATCCGTATGACGCATATATGAAATCTTAGCTTTAGAAGTAGTATTCCTTTAACTAAAGAAATATTATTAGTAATGTATGTCATAATCCCCCGTGAATTAATCTGAGATATGCGATATTTATACACGCTCCATTGATATATCACCAATAAATATTACGATAAATAACATACTTAATACTTATTGATAGACATACCGATCATATCAGACGATAAATGACGGTGGCGTAATAAGGGAGAGGGGGGTATATGGTGCGAACAAAAATTTCCATGAAAAAAGGCAAAACTTAAACATATTTATGCCGTACAAACTTTGTATGTGTATCGGGGACACTGAAAACAATTTGCATCATTCTAATTTTTAATCAGATGTCTGTGGTTCTTGCAATTCCACTAAGTTACGATTTTATGAAACCACTGCCGTGTATATTAACGCCTTGCAAGAACCACAGACGCCCTATCGAAATTTGAATAGTTCAAATTGATACTTTAAGTGTCCCGGATACACTTAAAAAGTAAAGAAAACCTCTTTAATACCCCAAATACTAAAAACTAATACATTCGTAATACGGAATACACAGATTGTCGGAGTACTAAGAGTTTTAAAAACTGACATAAGAAGGAATTCAATCGGGACCAGACATAGATGTCGGATTACACAGAATGTCGTAGTACTCAGATGTCGGAAATCACATAGTACAATTTAAAAAACAGTCATCTGAAATCTCATTAGTTTTAATATATCGGGTGTCCCAAAAAAAACGTCCCCAACTTTGACGAAAAGTATCTCAGCTGCTGATGAGCCGATCTCTTTCAAAATTCTTACAAATTTACTTCAACATGATCTTGCTAAACCCTGAAAATATGAAAGTCATCGAACAAAAATTGTACGAGTACTGCCTCGAACAAAATTGCATGTCAAAAAATTCAATATCAGAGCAAATCACATATTTGAATTTGTATCCATTTTGCCTTCACCACAGCCACAACTATCCAACATTTTCCATCCTGATAAACTCTCTCGGATCACATCTAAAGGTACCGTTCGAGAAGCGACCATCCTGCATTTCAGTTCTTGTTTAATCAGTGTATCCCTCTAACCCAAGTGCAGTACACCTGTTTCTTAAGAGAATCCCATACTGCCCGGAGTCATTACCATCACCAGTGGAACAAACTGGATGAACAGTAACTGAAAGGCAGGAAGGTTGCTTTTTTGGAGAACATATCTTAAGATGAGATTGGTGAGAGCATTTCAGGATGGAAAATGAATGATATTGGTGGTCGATGTGGTGAAAGCTCAATAGACACAGGTTGAAATGTGGAGTTTGCTCTGATATTGAATTTTTTGACATGCTATTTTGTTCGAGGCAGTACTTGTACAATTTTTATTCGATGACTTTCATATTTTCAGGGTCTGACACAGACATGTTGAAGTAAATCTGTGAGAATTTTGAAAGAGATCGATTCAACAACAGCTGAGATACTTACCGTCAAACTTGGGGACGTTTTTATTGGGACACCCGATATTTATATATATTTATATCACAAGAAAACAAGAAAGAAAACAAAATGCATCATAAGAGGTACATAGTCTTTGGACCATAAGAACACAATTTAAGCTACCCTAACACTTATCAAATTTCACATTTGTCTACAATTAAATAATTTCATTTTTTGATTGAAAAGACACAGTAGCACACAATGAACTAAATTAGTCATCGACTATGCTTACTCTTCTAGACACCTGATACCACTTTTCATTATGAACTAGTTACTCAATTATTGATATACTTCCTCAAATGAAAAGTTCATTAGCTGCTACCATGTATTGCAAATGTGTTTACATGGATTTTGTGCTTGGGTATTAAAATAATTCCAAATTAACAATATGTGGACGCCTCAAAGACAAAAATCTAATAACAAAATAATTTGAAATTTGTTTTAAATATTTGTGAATTCAGATATCAAAGTGGCAAGTGTAAAATTCAACTTATTATTTCTGTTTATGGCAGTCTTCTAATAAATGATCGTAGGTGTCGTCGTTGATAGGTATAAATTGTTTTCTACCCCGACTAAACATATAAACATCAGCCGAGTGTACGTCAAACCAGAACGCATGTAGAAATAACTGCCCAGTCATTAATTTTAACTTTAAGAAAGGATATGTTGATATGTGATGTAACTGCTGAAGACAATTCACCTGAAATAAAATGAAATGGAGTTTTACATCCTACTTTTCTGTATCTTATTGGACTAATGAAATAAAATGGAGTTTAACGTCTAATTTTCTGCACCTGTTTCGGTTAATGAGAAAAGGGTAAACACCATGCAGTGTGCAATTAGGAAAAGTTTGAGACAGTGACATTAGACTAGACTAATACTTTTTTGATTTCCAACTGTCGAGGGATCTTTAACGTGCACAGCCAATAGCACACTGGGCCTCGGTTTATTGTCCCATCCGAAGTCAAGACGCTTTTTCATGTCAACCCCTCCGACCTGCATCACTGACAGGGGGTATTTGGGGTTGAACAATCTAAAGGTTTTACATGTATCTTGAAGTATACTAGGACTAAATATTCAGCATTTCACTTACCTGTGAGAATTTATCCACTATACTGAATTTATTTTCTGGATCAATATACGCCTCAAAACTTTTATAATTTTCAATATTAAATTTGAGTGGTCCCATGTAGTTATTATGAGATTGTAATTTATTAAATGCCTCTAATGTGTTTTTACCATGTAGTTTTAACCACATTTCTAGATAAGTTTGAGGGGAGTTTGAGAATTCTTCAGCTACACATTTTTCATATAACATATTAACTGTCTGAAAGAGAGAATATGCAATATAAATTAACTGCTTACTCTTTTCGAAACACCTGATGGTACTTCTCTTTTGAGTAGTCCACTGCTATACAACTATTACTTTCTTTGCTGTGATTTAGATCAATAGAGTTGTTTTGCTAATGCTTTTTTAACATCCAGATTAAATCAAATTTGGTGTGAAATACTTTCGATGAACAGTTTTTGAAGATGTGGCCATTTTTACACAGGGGCAAGGTGAAGGCCATTCATTATGTCTATCATGGACAATCCTGCCTTTTTTGGTGTGTATCAGAGACACTAATTATAGCATCAATTTGCACCATTCAGAATCTATTTTCAAAACTTCTCTGACCTTCACCTTGTCTGTCTGTAAAAATGGCCACAACTTTCCGTCAAGTAAGTCTTTTGACAACTTTCTTTAACCTTACCTTACAATCAGAATGACCACAGACGATGATATTTTTAACTTGTTTCTGAACACAACAAAATTCTAGCGCCCCGGCTTCCGTGGAAACTGTATCTGCGTTGAGTGTATCAGCATCTGGAATCATGTTCCCTACATTTCGTACCATAAAATGGTCTCCGATTTCATTGTCTAAGAACTTTGCTGGTAGAATACGAGCGTCTATACAGGATATCACAATGGCTTTAGGCTGAAAGGATAATGACAAAGATCCAAAAAGTTCAAACCAGTGGTCCCTCTCTCCTCTTGGGCCAATATTTTGGGGTTTTTCTCACCTAAAAATTGCAAGATAAATTGTAAGAAAATTTTTGTTTCAAGGTACGGTAAATTGAGAATTGATTAGATAAGCTCTAAAAGTATATGTTTTGGAGACTAAGGACCATCTTCTGGACCAGCTGGTGGGGTGCCTCTTAAAAAACATACCTCATTAATTTTATAGGAAACATAGACAAAAATACTGGAATGATGCTACCAGTAATTAAAGCAATAAATTTGCATAAATACACATAAATTTAAAGTATCTATTTAAATTCCCATTAAAAGTAAAATATATTAATCAAATTTGAATAATAATATATTAGGAATCTACTGATTAAATCATTTTGAATTTAGAACAAGAATTAATAAATAATAATTAATTCATAAGCTGCTACCAATATATTGCCAATATGTTTACATTGATTTTGAGATATGTTTTACAGTTGGAATCGTTAGCTAGGGTTTTATTACTCAACGGCAGGTTTTATCTGACTAGGGTTTTATTATAATAATTCAACTGAAATATATGGTAGGTGTGGCACCAGGCAGGGTATGCTAACTCTTCTAGACACCTGATACCACTTTTCATTATGAAATAACTACTCATTTATTGATATACTTCCTCAAATAAAAAGTTTAATAGTTGCCACCAATGTATTACCAATGTGTTAACATGGATTTCGAGACAGTTTTACAGAGAGTATTATTTGTGAATGTGTTTTATTATAATAATATTAATTTAAATATATATTTATATCATAAAGGCAGTATTTACTAGGTTATATCAATAACATCTTTATAAATACATTATGTCAATTAAATGAAATGTTATTTTTGTGCACAAATTGTTTTTAAAGTGAAACTATCTCTTATAATGAACAAACAAGTTTTGGGATCAATATGTAGACTATGTAAGAAGAAAAAACGTCTATATTTTACAAGGATAGCAACTGAGGATCCCATGACATGATGATCCTTCCTCTCAGTTGGTACTTGGTCTGGTCTTGGCATTACTTTCATGCACAAATTCTCTTATAATGAACACAAAATTTAAAGGGATTTTCAAATAAATGTACATAAAAAATCAAACTAACAGCTGGTCCTTGGCCAAACCTTTTGGCATTGTGCTTTTATTAAATCTATTGAACCAAGTTAATTAGGAGACTTTTTGTTTAAGAAACTAAATATCATGTTCATTTTAAATGATAACATTTCTTTAATATAAAAAAATAAAAATTGGACTTTGAAACATGCCATATATTATTGTTATTATGTCAATATAATCACATTTTTAGCACAGGTCCATGGGGTGGCATAATAAAACTGGATCAAGGTTTAATTTGGAGAAAGGTTTGAAAATTAGAAGTTGTCTAAAAAATTTAATTTGGTAGATAATTAAAACATATTAATGAAGCCTTCTTATGTCTATAGTCTATATTATGTTGTATATTTTGTATTTGACCAAAATTGAATTAAAAGTAGCACCATTTCCAGAACTCTGTAAGTTTTGACAGTGGTGCTGAAATCAAAATCTTACCTGAACATTCTTGTTGACTTCTACCAACTGTTTTAGAGCTGCAGGCTTAGTTACGTTGTTGTACCTAACAATTCCTTGCAGTATCTTCTCTATAACAGGCATGATGATCGTTCAGTGATTGCAGACTGAATAATATGACCTCTAATCAGCAACCTTGACCTTTATACTCCATCATCCAGCCATTATGCAAATTCTGTGAAAAATTAACGACATGACCATCGCGACTACTGTGACCTTTTTCGAAAACAGGTGCGTCTAATACAAGAAATTTAGCAAAAATGAGAAATCGAAAATGATACTTTTTGTAAATGATGCGGTAACCATCAAGAATATTGAACTAAAATAACAAACCGTACATAAATGTTGATAAATTTCGACCCGTTTGATGGTAAGGCTACAATTTTTGACAATTTATTCGAAATGTTTGGTTACGTATTTGTATCGAAATCAAAAGTATTTGGTTACGAATTGGGCCTATTTGGTTACGGTTTGTACGATATTGGAGTTATCACGTGTTCACAGAAACGTGTTTACATTTTGACAGAAATAAGGCATGTTTTGATCAGAGACTCTAATTTCAAAATGTCTAGGAAGACATCAAATAATAAACTGCCGTCAAACTTGCCTCAGCTTCAGAATTTGATCAAGAGGGATAGTGAATCGTATCGTGATGAATTTCTTCAGCAATATCGCCATTACCAATCACACATGGAAGTGTTTCGTCTGCAACCATCAAAATTTGTGAAAACTCTGAATGATTTGATCACATTTCTGGCCCAAGTGGCACAATGCTACAGACAAGAACTGGAATCATATCCTCAAGAACTGTGTGAACTCCTACAAAGTCATGGGGTTGCCTTGGAACCGGGAATGCGAATGACGATCGTCAAAGCGCTAACTTTGTTGCGAAGTAAAAATTTGATACCAGCGACAAAGATTTTGGAACTATTTTTCAAACTGTTTCGATGTCAAGATAAAGTACTTCGAAAAACATTGTACAATTATATCATTACGGACATAAAAGCTGTGAATTTGAAACATCGCGACGCAAAACTGAACTCGACGCTTCAGAATTTCATGTACACCATGCTTCGGGACAACAATCAAACGGCAGCAAAAATGTCTTTAGATGTCATGATAGATTTGTACAAGAGAAATATCTGGAATAACACAAAAGTAGTCAACATCATTTCCAATGGATGTTTGTCAAAAAGCACTAAGATTGTTGTTCCAGCGTTGAATTTTTTCATCGGCCATAATGATGACGACGACAGTGATGCTGATGCAGATGGAAGTGATGCCGAAGAGGGAGAAACTCCTGTCATCAAACCAGACATAAAAAAGGCGAAAGCAAATTTGAAAATTGGTAAGAAGACTCGTAAAAGATTGCGAAAGATGGAAAAACAACAGAAACTTGCCAAGAAAACCAAACGTAGCAGTAAAGTGGAAAATTTCAACTTTTCAGCACTTCATTTATTACACGATCCCCAAGAATTTGCCGAGAAGTTATTCAGTAAGTTGCAGACGACGAACGAAAGATTCGAAGTGAAGTTGATGATGATCGATTTGATTTCTCGACTGATTGGAATCCATCAGCTGATCATTTGCAACTTTTATTCATTTCTTCAAAAATTTCTTAACCCTCGGCAGAAAGAAGTTACCAAGTTGTTGTTATTCGCTGCCCAGTCCAGTCATCCTTTAGTCCCCCCTGATATCATGGAGGACATGTTAAAAACCATTGCTAACAATTTCATAACTGAGCGAAATCTCAGCGACGCCATTGCCGTAGGCTTGAACGCAACCAGAGAGATTTGTTCAAGATGTCCGCTTGCAATGACCGAAGAATTACTACAAGATTTGGTACAATATAAGTCAAACAAAGTCAAATCTGTCGTCAGTGCCGCCCGATCGCTGTTACAGCTCTTCAGGGATACTGATCCAGAGAAACTAAGACGGAAAGATCGTGGAAAGCCGAATGAAGCCATACAAGAATTGATTTCCAAGCAGTATGGAGAGGTCCAAGCCTTAGATTATATCCCTGGTGTGGAAACTTTAAGTTACAAGGATGAAGATGATGATAGCAGTGAATCAGATGATGAAAATGAAGTAGAGAATGATGCTAAATCTTCTAAGAATGAAAATGATGATGCCAAGTCTTCTAAGAATGATGTGAAATCTTCTAAGAATGATGAAAATGATGCTCAGTCTTCTAAGAATAAAGACAATGATGCTCAGTCTTCTAAGAATAAAGACAATGATGCCAAATCTTCTAAGAATGATGATGAAAATGATGCCAAATCTTCTAAGAATGATGAAAATGATGCCAAATCTACTTCCTTTAATGATGATGATTATGAAGAAATCGACGATGAAGACACAGAAGAAGATCTTAATTCTCGACTTAAAGCACAAGAAATAATGGCTACACGAATTTTAACTCAGGCAGAATTCAGACAAATTCACAAACGTCAGATGTTGAAACAGCTACGTTATAAGTCGGGCAAGAAGCGAAAGTTGACGCCAACATCAAATAGAGAATTACCTAATATTTCAGCTATTGAAAATTTAGACAGAAGCAAAAGACAGAAACATGAAAGAAAGGAAGAAATAGATTCCCAAAGGGTAAAAATATTATTTAGTTTTTTTGCTTAAATTTTAAACATTGTGCCTGTATTCCTTTAGCTTTGAATTGAAAATGAATTTTGATCAAATTTACAAATTAGGAAAATGACAGACATAGGATTAAAAAGTGATTCTGTTTTCTAGTTATGACACAAGCTGTGTCCACTGATGAGTATAAAAAAAAAATTGGTTCTGAAAATTCAGATTTTTTGACCATTCTATAAGGTATTCCTTTAACATATTGCAATATTTTTTAATTTTAGGCACTTAAAGACAAAGACAAAGAAAAGGCAACATACCACAAAGAAAGATCCAACCCATACGCCAGTACGACCAACAAAGAGAAGAGAAAGAATAAGAATTTCTTGATGTTGCGTCCCAAAGCCAATCAGAGGAGAAACAAAAGATCTTTCAGAGAGAAACAAGTCTTGTTACGAGATAACTTGTTACGAAGAGCTAAACTTAGACGGAAAAAGAGAATTTAATAAATATGATTGGTTGTTTTCAAATATTTGTTTTCTTATTGCAAGTTTAAGTTTTTGGGACATTGAAGATATGTATCTCTATGCAGTGTGCAATTAGGGAAATAAGCAAGAATAGCCGCATTAGCCTACATTTTTCCTTTTTCAAATGTTGAGGTAAAACTATTGGGTGTATAAAGTGCAACACCCTTCCCTTTCCCCTCCCCCATGTGCATAAAACACTTAAAGATAGTGCACCACAGGCATATACGCCCACTGGCAGCTTTGTTTGAAAAAGAACATTTGGCAGATACAGCAACAATCACAACCGACAGACACGGGTGACGACAATATACATCTCAAACTAGGGCGCAAACCCAAATTACAGGCAGGTATTCGACCAATCAGATCTTGTCAAATCTTTAATACTATGAGATCAAACATTTAAACATAAGTTAAAGATACTCGACACAATAGTGTCATTGGCTACTCTACTAACTAATACATATAGATACACTAATAATATAATAAATGCTAAGGGAAATATTATGCACTACATTAAATTGAATGGTTATATGTCAAACTATTACAAACTCTAATACTTTGACATCATTAGACACTTTTGTTTTGAGTCAGTTTGTAAATGCTGCTATTTGATTGGATTACATCAGAAATGAAATGGTCCTTGTGCTTTGTGAAAAAATATTTGATTGGCTAATTACACTTCTAGAAGGGAGATAATTCATACAGCTTTCAAACAAGAAAAGTTCCTAATGATGTCTAGTGGCATAGCCAGGTTTTTGGGTGTGCAATGGTAAAGTTGAATCTACAGAATATATTGACATTACGGGTGTGGTCCAGAGGCGCGCTTGAGCTTGGTGTGTCCACCGGGCGACTCCCCTTGAGGCTCTGAGATTTAAGCTATATGACACACTGCAGGAAGGCTATTTGAAGCTATCTATCTATTTTTTTTTATGTTTATGCTGCCGCCGGTCGGCTCAACTTTACCAACAGTTTTTCAATTGACAGATATCAATAATGGCTCCCCGACCGCCCTCTAGCTACGCCACTAATGATGTCAAGGTATAAAACAGAGTATGTAATAATTTGACATTGTGAAGATGCCAGCAATATGCCAAGCTGGGGCATGTTTCTCAAAAAATCTTAAGATTAGAAATTAATGTAAGTGACAAATTATTCATAGCAAAATGACAAAGTTACGACAAAATTTATCGTAAGATTTTTCGAGAAACAGGCCCCTGGATTTTATTAAAGAAATATAAAGAAGGAGCATACAAAAGTTACATAACACTATATAAAATACTAATATTGCATATTGAAAAATATAAAAAATACATATTTATCAAAGTTTGGCACAATTGAATATATGGAAAACATCACAAAAAATTATCAGATTTGGCAAAAAGAAATTAATTTTCTACAAAAGTTCGTAAGTTTTAAGCTCTTACTACTCTACCCTTCATCCACAATTTAAGCATCCGTATGGGTTAATAAGTATAGGCAAACACAATGCAGTGTGCAATGAGGGAAATTTTGCCCAGAAACTGGCATTAGCTTACAATTTCAACTGTAGCGGAATCTATAAAATGCACAGCCTGTAGCGCACAGATTCAATATAAATACTTAGATAATACTAATGGGAACACAGGGGTTTAAATGGATTTTCTTGAGGATGGAAAATGTTTAATTTAAATATTTTGATTCAACATGAGAGATTCCTAAACAAATATTTCTGAAAACTTAGTATTTTATAACGTCACTATTACAAAGACCCTGAATTTTCATTTTGATTTAGGGTTTAGGAGACCTCTTTACAATTCAATTCATACATACATGTACTCACAAATAGTTTTCGTAACTAACAAATCATGCTAAAATACTGTTCAACGTTTAAAACTAAGTTTTGAATCACCAGAGGGTGAGCCTAAAGATCTGGATGTACTAATAATACCTTTTACCAACCATAACAACATCCATTCATAATGTTAAAAAATTCAAAAGAGATTTTCTAAACTTTGTATGTGTATCGGGGGGAAAAAAGCTTCCATTTGCACCCATATAATTTACCGGCATTGGATCTTGTAATGACATTGCTACAAAAAGGCAAAAAAATCAACTTCCATTCCGATGTCAGTAGCTTCCAGTAGATCGCTGTCAGTGACGTCATAAAGCGTGTTAGTTTTAGTGGAATTGCAAGAACCACAGACGTCGGAATGGAAAATGGAATGATGTAAATTGATGCTATCAGTGTCCCTGATACACATACAAAGTTTAGAAAACCACTTTACAATCCCTTTAACAATTCGTCTATAACTCATCTTTGGAAGCGAACTCGACGTTGGTATGTAACTGTTCTTTTTCAGGGACGCCATCTTCTATTTCTTCTGTTTCTATGACTGTCGATTCCTCTGTATCTGAGAAATAGTTAATTTCTCCGGTATAATGGGTAGGGTATAGTAACAACGGCTCGGCTGATAAACCTACTAAATTTCTTGGATTAAACTGTATCATCCAATCTTTCCTACAAATAAACGTTTATTGTGATTTTCAAAATTATCGTAAACCAAAATTTATTTATATTATTAAACTAAATATCAAACTTTGGAGTGCCAAAAATATAGGGAAGGGCTTCTGAGAAGGCTACAGAAACATTTTCCCCAATTTAAAAAGGGGGTGTCATTATCAAAGTTGTTGTCATTTCTGGCTCTGCAGTGTTTAAAAAGCATGAAGGGACAACTCAATTTTGTTAATTTGGGCACAATTATTTGGGGGCGGCTATTTTTGAGCATGTTTACCATTGTAACTATCATGTACTGTAAAGCTCTGAACTTATTAAACTGAATTTTAGGGAAAAATATTTAAATAACTTCGATAAAATTAACTTACGTAGGGTGTTTATTAAATAATATAGGTAAATATTCGTCGACTGGGATCATTCTATGTAATGGTTTATGTGATAATAATTTAACAGCTCCTCTATATGATAACATATAACTTAATGTCCAGTACGAATAACTCGGCCATATCAACGTCTCGCTGTTATCAACCATCTTCTCACTGTCTCTATCTAATCGCTTTCGACCTAAATATCTACAATTAATTAAATAAAATATAAATAACTGGGCCATATCAACGTCTCGCTGTTATCAACCATCTTCTCACTGTCTCTATCTAGTCGCTTACGACCTAAATATCTACAATAGATTAAATAAAATGTAGTTTTATCTGACTTTTTGAGTTGTGATAAGGGAAATTTTGCAAGGACTGCGCCATTAGCTTATGTACACATCCTGTAGACTCTTGGTTTATTGTCCCATCTGAAAAGACACTTTTTCAAAGTCAACAACCCTGACCAAAATTGCTGACAGGGACATAAGGTTGAAAAATCTTAAATTATTATCTCAAAATATGCCAGGATTGAGTCCTGGGCACTGTTTTACAAAATTTTAACTTAAATAAAATCCAGATTCTACAAAATACATTTATTTGATAGTAAAATGATTTTAATGCTTGACCAAACAGATAACTGGAACACCAAAATGAGTTCGGATTTTGTGAAACTGGATCCTGGACCTTGTGGCTAGTGAACAAGTGTCTTAACTCATTGAGCCACCGAAACTCTCAAAAATTTAAACAAAATACTTACACTAGATCCCAATTGGGCATTAATCTTTCTACCTCATCCATTAGACGATAAAGTTTTCTTTTAAAATACGGCTCAAATCTCACGTCATCTTCGAATATTAGAATTTTATCATATTTCTTCGCTACAACCTGCAATAACACGAAATTTCACATCTTATAGAACTGCAATAAGGAATAATTTAGTAATTGTCTTAACTGTTTAATTCTTGATGGAAATAAAACACAAATGAACATGCTCGTTTCAAAACAGTTAAGTATCATTAGATTGCCCAATCGACAAATGTTTTGCAATTCCTAGTATACCCAAATTGAAAATATATAAAACAGTTTCTTTGTTTTCAAACTATATGTATGTAAACCTTGCTTGCTCAAAGCTGAACCCTATGTCTAACTAAGACATTAATTTAGCCAAATGAATTACTATAAAATATATAAAATGAAAGACATACCTCTTCCCAAATAGTATAATGGCTTAGAAAACATCCAATTTCACCCATAGTCAATGCCCTAAAATTAAAAGATAAAAATCACAAAATAAAGGCAAATTGATGCTATAAGTGTCCCCAAATACACTTATAAATTTAAGAAAATCTTTACATTTATTATTAAGTTGTATTATTATTACAAAAACACAGATCACTCTGCAATTCAGATTGCCAATTATGCATCCCCTTCCTCACTAATATCAACTTTGTAACTAGACTAGCATGCCAGATAACCTTTGCTATATGGAAAGTTCAGCCATTCAAAATCATTCTTCAGAGAGTATTGCCTTCTAGCGCTATAAAATCAACCAATCAAAATCAAATTCTGAACAAGAATTGTCTTTCCTTGCTCATTAACCAGGCAAGATGGCTGCCTATCATGTATGAGTCATAATGTTAGTCTCGAACATTGAAGAAGGTTGAGCCCAATGCCTCTACCAGTGTTTATGTGATATTTAAGACACTCACCTGCCCTGATAAGGATCAGCAAAACCTGGTAACATATCAATACCTAACTCATCTAAATACGAATCATTCAGTTTTCTAGAAAAATAAATTAAATATTTTAGCTTTTTTTTCAAAATTTAAAAACAATTTTCTAATAAAATTATTAAGACAATTTTCTATTAAAATTCAAAAACAATTTTCTGTTAAAATAAAACCATAAAATAGCTTTTTTTATCAAAATTTAAGAACAATTTTCTGTTAAAATTTGTCAAATAAATTAGCTTTCTGTCAAAAAAAATCAAAATAGGTTTCCAAGTTCCAAAGCTATTCAATGGCATATAAGAAGATTGTTTCTAGCTGAATTGTACATTTTACTTACTTTCCATCTATGGCATCAAATAATCTGGCATCGATACCCAAATCATATAAACTATGAACCATTCTCTCTCGTCTTTCAGGTCTTCGTAATAAATTAATCATATAAATCTATAATAAATAATTCTTCATCAACCACTGGGGCCAGTTTCACGAAAACTTAACATGATTGATTTTAGCGTTTCAGTCATCTGATTGGTCCATTACTAAAATCGATTGTAACTTTACTTTTTTTATCCAATCAGATTACCGTATTTCTTAAAATCTCAATTGTATCTTAATTAAAATAATTCTTCTTCAAGCACTGGTAGATTTAGGACATGTTGGGTTTTAGGCAAACCAAAATTTTAGGGCCAAATTTTTCACTTTAAGGACAGGGGATTGGTGCAGATTGTTTTCCCCTCCTGACACCATTAAGAATTTGAAAATCGCAATTATGTAGGCTATATTTAAAGTGTATCTGATACTGCATAACTTAATAAGCTGTTTTATTATGACAAAGTTTTTCATGGGCCAAATTTTCGACTGTAGGCGTAAGGGGGATCAAGTAATACAATTCACATTTCAGATAGTATTCCTTTAAGATAGTAGATCATGCATTTCATATAAATCTACGATAGAACAATAACCTACCTCATCAAAGCCTAGTTTACTCTGTGGTATGGGTGGTACATAAACATGTGGTGATCTGTATAACTGTGGACCATCAACTGTAATATTCATATCAAATTTTATTACAAAATGGACAAACAAGACACGAGTGCCACTGCCTTATCATGGGATCTACATTTTTCAGATAGTTGTCTTGTCAAAGAAAATTTTCTAATCTTGCAATTCACAATCACAAGTCAAAGAAGAATACTTTCTTATTTTTGGGGGGCAAAGGGTACATGGCACAATGGTCGCCCCATAAATTTGCCACTGCTACAGTGAAATTTGCAAGTCAATGTAGAACAAGTTTTTCATTTTTAGCCCAAGCACCATGACACCAAGGCTTTCCCCTCGTTACCCCACTGGCTACAGTACCCCTTGAAGACTTACCCATTGCCTCTAATTTAACGTAAGTAAACTGATCGCGTTCGTCACTGAGAGAATACTGCCAGTCTAACGGTACCATTAATTTACCAAAATATTCCGTATTTAATACAAACATTGATATTCCTACAAATAGAGAAATGAATCTTTCAGATACAATCAGAACTAAAAAACTAATTGAAATAGAGTGTTAGATCTTACTTTATTGCATTTGTTGCAGCAATTGCTATGTGTGCTATATTTAGAAATAAAATGGTGTTTTATGTCTTACTCTTTAGTGTGAACAATTGCCATGCAGTGTACAAGGGAAATTTTGCTAGAACAACGACATTAGTTTACTCTTTTTCAATTTCGAACTTTCGAGAGATCTACAGCCTGTAGCACATGGGGTCTTAGAATGACTTGACACCCCCATGGACCTTTATCACTGACGGGGGGTATTGCCATATCTGAAACTGAGCACTATCTGCTGGTAAAGCTAATATAAAAAGTTCATTAGTTGCTACAAATGTATTGTCAATGTGTTTACATGGATTTCAAAATTTCTTTTAGAGTTGGGATCGTTTGTGCTTGATTATTACAGGTATTTAGATTTCTAAAACTTTTACACCTACCTGCAGCTTTAACAGAATGAGCAAATATGATAATGTCATCGTAAGGTCCTTTATATTTAGGTGGAGAGGGGGAATAGGCTAGAAAGTCTGTGGCACTTCGTCGTAAATCGACTAAAAATATGGAATGAACCATCGGGATTTTGTAACAGCCTCTGATTTTTAAATCTACCATTTGAATATATTCTTTAGTTCGAACATAATAACCCTGCAAAGAAAAACTCAAAAACATAAGGGCTCTTTCAGAAAAAAAATTGATATGGGTGTTTGTTATTTAAATGAGCATTTTTAAAGGGCAGAGTGCCAAAAAAAGTCAGGCAATCACTGAAGCAGACAAATTTGAATCTTGGAACATAGGGGGACAACCATATAATACATACCTTTTTATCCATGCCTCCCCAGAAATTGGAATAATAACCAATAATACTGGCATTCATCATGGGTGCTATGATGGTTCTGAAATAAAAAAAAAAGATCAAAATTGATACAATAATCCACTATATGGCAACATAAACATATTTTCCGCATCAATACTTTATTAGTCTATGCATCTTCTGAGCCAAAACACTCCAAAACCTTTTAAGAGTTTAAAGTACTTACTTTTCTTGTTGCATGAGTAAACAGAGTGTTTTGTTATTTTCAACTATTACATCAGAATCTAACATCTAAAATAACAAAAAAACTTTTATCAATATCAACAATTAACTTATTTGAAACAAACAAACAAACATTAATTTATTAAAAATGGTTTCCACATTTCAGCAAAAAAATCACCACCTTCTTCTATGAAATGAAGAAAAATCAACGATTTCCATCCATGCTTACACATGTCCATACCACACCCATGAACCACTATTTTTTTGCAACAGACTTAGAATGGGGGTACTAACTGGGTTTTTTTTCCTTGGGATTAAATGCCATCACAACTTACCATAAAATAATCAGCCCATTGTTTCCTGGCGTCTTCTAAAGCTTGCTGTCGTAACTTGATGACATGTTTAAATCTTTTCTTAGTCCAGTCATTGGTAGACCTTTCATCAGAGTAGCCTATTAAATGGAGAAAAAATGTACTTGTAAAGGAACACTATCTCTTATAATGAACATACAATTGAACTTTGGTATATTTTCATTTTTTATCAGATTTATACATTGGCACTGTTTGATAATTTAAATTATATGTCTGTTCTAAAAATATGAAAATGGAGTTTTACATCCTACTTTTCTTCAATGGTTAGGGGTGGTGTTCTTAAAGGGATTGTAAAGAGGTTTTCTAAACTTTGCATGTGTATCAGGAACACTGTCATAAAACGCGTTAGTTTTAGTGGAATTGCAAGAACCACAGACGTCGGAATGGAAATTGGAATGGCGCAAATTGATGCTCTCAGTGTCCCCGATACACAAGCAAAGTTTAGAAAACCACTTTACAATCCCTTTAAAGAGTTGACGTTTTTTAATGTGGCAGAAAAAAAATCCGAAGACAAAAACTCTCACCTTTTTTCTTGCTGTTAATAATGACATCTACATGATGATATTGATGTTGAACACCAGCCAACCATTCTTCTAATATTTCAGTTGAATTGTCTTTATTATGATCACTTCTTATCCTGAATCAAAAATTATAAACATTAAATAAGTCATCTTCATTCATAATTCCAGTCAACCCAGCTGTAAATGGGTACAGATAATCTGGGAAAGATTAATAATGCAAGGTTTGGCCTAGAAGCAGCTAATTTAAAGGGATTGTACAGACGTTTCAAATTTTTTATTAAAATATGTATTTCACATAAGCTAATTGATACGTTATGCAATTTTGTTCAGAAAACCTCTTTACAATCCCTTAATATTAAGGCTTTAATAAGGCAATATAATTAACAACAAAACACAATTTAAAATTAGGTGCATTTTCTCAAGCTATTTGCACCAATGCCAATGGAATCAAAAGATGTCTCACACCAAGAACTTTTGACCTTTACAGACCAACTGGTAAGACAATTTAATTTTCAGATGGTAAATAGATTATTAAAATTTGAATTAGACAAGTCAGCAAGTCTATATTTTATTTAATTGTGCAAGAACCAGTTGTCAAATGCTCTTTCTGAAAAGAGACAGGTCTATAACAATGAGCCCTATCAACCCATTCAACTCGACACATGTATTCAAATAATCCTACTTACCAAAGAGTAATTCTGTTCTTTGGATAGTCCAGCTTTTCAATATGACCCAAAAACCATGGCAGGGTATGAGCCTTATTACGGACTAAAAAAGCAATGAAGACGGTCGGCGGGTGAACTTCTGTGTCTTCTAGCGAGTGACATCCTTGGAAAATCTGTTCAAACACCAATAAACTAACAAAAACACCGCATAAATACAATATTCCTCTAGATTTGAAAGAAAGTTTTTTGGAACATTTTGCCATGTTGTTAAAGTCGGCCATCTTTAAAATTGGCACTGAATAATTATCTCCCCTTGGTAGAAGTAAGGGGCGTGGTTTAAGACAAATGATTGACATTCTTCAGGAATTCAGTTTCCGAAATAATGTCCACTGGCTTTGGGTCATAAATTGAGATCTAATAAATGCGTGGGTGAATTTTAGAACGGTGTTTGACGTAGTCGTGGATAAAGATTCATGAAAGTTTTAAACGCAAAATGACTGCCAACGTCAGACATTGCTTGAATGTGTAGGCAAAAGCTATTTCCTAAAGGAAAGGGTTTGTCTAAACACCGCAAATTGGCCTCAATATTGTTCTGCTGTCACGCCTACAACTGAAAGAGATTGTATAGAAGTTCCCTTAATTTTCAATGCGTATCGGGTACACTGATAGCATCAATTTTCAGCATTCCAATTTTCAGTACGTCTGTGGTTTCTGCAATACCACTCTCACTTTATTGACGTCACAAATCTCGAAATATGCTTCAAAATGGTTATCACTGAAAATTTGAAACTTAAAGCGATATCAGCCGTCAAAATTAACTTATTTGCCAAGATAACAGACGCCCACAAAAAGTTAAACAATATGTGATATTGTTAATTCAATTATAAGTGCACGAATGTACGAAATTGAATACATGTACTTACATTGTCGTCACTTTCGCCTCTTTTGTCTTTGACTTGATTTTCTGATGTTAAGGTTCGCCTAGGCTTGCCAGGTCCGGTATTAACTTCCAGGGCATATATAAAGGGATACGGGGCTTTGTTTGCTTATACTGTATACAGGCACATTATGGGGCCAGAGAGAGAGCGGAGAGTCTCATGGATTGTCATTGCCTCCACCCAAGAAGTTCCAAGAAGTTAAAATTGCCGCCACGGAAAACTTCAGACGTCGATTGAGAAATTTCAACGAGTTACAACAGAATTAACATATGTCACTTACAACTTATATAAAACATCTTTTAAATTCATTTTATTTCAAAAGATGAATATCCTACTTAAAGACTTGAAGAAAGGAATATATTAAACATGCCAACCCTATTCTGTGGTTTAAAAAAGTAGAAAAAAAACTTTGTTTTGGTGTTAGTAATAACATTGTATTTACATAACAAAAATACTTTTCGTTTCTGAGTCACAAAAGAAAAAAGGTTCGTGACAGTTTAAGTCTTTATCCTATTTCTTTAGGCTGTTGACAAAAGGCTGTACGGATTGTGGATGGTGATGTTAAAAAATGTCTCCTTCACACCCATTCCGTAAGATCTTCTTGAAGGATTAAATCCAGACTAAATTATTCTCTCTAAGAAAATCCCATGATCTACTGTATTGTATTAAATGCTGTTCGTTTTCAGATTGAAAAGGTGAAATTACAAAACCTGCACCACAAAGCCTACAGAATTGATAGACCCGCAAATCAATTCTTTTGTTCTAAATATACAGCTCTTATATATTGATACATGCGTGGTTCTTATATGGAAATAACAGACACGAACTTAGAAAACAACCATTTTTTAATAATATTTAGACTTAATAAGTCGAATGTCCAAATGTCCCCGGTCTGGGACATGTCCCCAAAGTTGAACGCCCAGGCTTAAAGGGAATGTTTGGCACGATATTTGTTCAATTCCAATGAGTTTTTCTGAATCTTTAAGGGGATATTTGACACGATGCTTGTTCTGTTGTTCTTGACAGTAGCCTAGTACGTATGTGGGCGTATGCTGCTTTTCATTTGTATCGGAGATAGCTTGACACGATACTTGTTCAATTCCAGTTGGTACAGGGCGTGTTTTTTCTTAATAAATTTGACACGATGCTTGTTTAATTCCGTATTAGTTTTTAAATCTGGTATTTACAGTGATGATGTGTGTAAGAAGGTATTTTTAAAAGAAAGGAAGGGGATAAATAGTTTTAATATATTCTTTTCTTTTTCTAACACTCATCTTAATTCACAATAAAAACACTCAAATCTTTCTCTTTCAGCGTTTTGTAAGAAAAGATGCACGCGCCCACTTCTTGAATGACATAAACCAAACACATGGGTACAAAGGCTTTCTTTTTTGTTTGTTTTGTACATTTTTGCCTTTATCTATCTTGATTAACAACCTACTTCCTTCTTTTCTTCAAAAGTTAACCGAGTCTACAAATTAGTACAAATTAGAAATTCAGTAAACCACTCGTATCAACTTCGATACCAGACTAGTGACTAGATAACTTCGTATACTATACAGAGATTGCCATATTGAATAAATTATAGTTCAACCAATTAAATTCATTCTTCAGAGAGTGTCGTTTTCTTAGCGGATAAAAAATCCAATTAAAATCAATCTTCGAACAAAAGTTGTCTTTTCCTGCCCATTTACTAGGCAAGATGGTTGCGTATCATGACAGAGTCATTATATAGTCTTGAACAAAATGACAAAGATGGGCCGAATGCTTTTTTCAAAATTTTCTTCAAAAGTTAACCGAGTCTATCTGTGTCTACAAATTAGAAATTCAGCAAACTACACCTGTAAAAATGACATCATTTGGATAATGGGTGGCATGTCGTATTCTTTCTGAATATTTAAGAACTTCTTCACTATTTAGTCTTTGAAGGTGTCGTAAGTCGGACGTAATCGTAACTCAACTTGTGAAAACGTAAGTGGTTTGATTTCTCTAATGAATATTCCAGGTGACATTATTATTTAGGGTCTTACAGTTTTTATCACTACGTTGTGACTTCTTTATACCTTAATTAAATACCGCTTATATTCTTTATTGTTAGATCTCAATTCTGGAATATCGTTTATAAAATATCGTTTATTTAATGTCGTTTTTTTTCTTCAATTCTTAAAATCGCTTACATTCTTAATCTTTATATTCCAATTCTTAAATATCGTTTAAATTCTAATACTTTAATTCGTTTATTTCTTATTCTTAAATATCGTTTATATTCAATTCTTAAATATTGTTTATATTCCAATTCTTAAATATCGCTCATATTCTTATTTTCAATATTCCAATTCTTAAATTTCGTTCATATTCTTAATTCTTATATCAAAATTCTTAAATATTGTTTATAGTTTTATTTTCAATATTCCAATTCTTAAATATCGTTTATATTCTTATAATTGAAATATTCCAATTATTAAATATCGCTTATATCCTTAAATAACGCTCATATTTTTCCAATTCTTAAATATCGTTTATATTCCAATTCTTAAATATCGTGTATATTCTTAATTGAAATATTCCAATTCTTAAATTCGTATATTTTTAATTCTTATATCAAAGTTTTTAAATAGGGAAATAGATTTAAATAAGCTATGCTTGTTTCTAAATCCCGTATTGTGTTTTGTAACCTTTATTTATTCATGTAAATAAATATTGATTTAAAAAAAAAAAAGTTTTTAAATATCGTTTATATTTTTATCTTTAATATTCCAATTCTTAAATAATAAATATTGTTTATATAATCTTATTTTCAATATCCAATTCTTAAATATCTTTTACTCATCATTTTGGAATAAAATGAAGTTTTACGTTCTATTTTTCTGCACCTGTCTGACTAACAAGCTAACTCCAGGTGAAATTAAAAGTAACATTAAAGTTGTAATTGCGAAGGCAATGACTATAATGACACTTTGGTTTGTTTGTTTTGACGATTAAAAAAACAAATTTAAAACAACTTAATGCTAAGCGGCTCTGATTACCGTCGGTGTGAATAAATCGTGTATTTTAATTGGGATGTAAGGTCGCTCTGACATAATTTAAATCTGAATATGTACGTCGAAAGTCCGTTACAGCATATATATACGACTGTAATTGTAAAGAAAGCAGATGAAATGGAGTTTTACGTCTTACTTTTCTGCATCTGTTTGAGCTAAAACGACGGGTCACACCATACAGTGTGCACCGCGGGAAATTTTGTCAGAGCATCCGCATTAATTGGTCTACTTTTTTTCGATTTCCAACCGCCAAGGGATCTGACTGTAACGTGCAAAGCCCGAAGCACAAAAAGTGCCTTGGTTATTTGTTTTTTTTCATGTCGGTCTCCCCGATCTGCATCACCGAGAAAAATGTTATTACCCCTCTGTTTTGGCATTTCCACTCGTCGAGGGATCTCTAAAATTAATCTGTAAGATACAGAATTTAATACATTGTACATGTATATACATTTCTTTTGTATTTGCAGATGATGATGCAGAAGATGTATAAGTTAGTTCTATGGTCGTACTTGATTTACCAAGTCACGGCTGTAGATTTACGATCACTGTCTAAGAGACAAACCAGTTACTGCCGTGGTGATCAGATCATGAAATCTTTATCGTGTAAAAATGCCATGGAAGATTTGAGAAACCAATACAGAGACACATTGAGTACATTACAAGAGGTTTTAGCCAAGACTGTTGACGAGGTTGGTGCTGGAATTAATTTTACAAAGGGATCATAAAGAGGTTTTCTAAACTTTGTATGTGTATTGGGGACACTGATAGCATCAATTTGCACCATTCCAATTTCCATTCCGACGTCTGTGGTTCTTGCAATTCCACTATAACTAACACGTTTCAGGACGTCACTAATAGTGATCTACATAGCTGCTATCAATAGGGCCTACTAGCTTCCGGTACATTTTAGTGAAAATGCAAAAACAGACGTCGGAATGTTTAGAAAACCTTTTTACTATCCCTTTAAAGGTATTATGAAACTAAACTTTTTATAAATCTAAACAACATTTTCTGGACACAGCAAAAAGGGAGAAGAGGCCATACCCTTCACCCTCGCCAAGAATGAGGTTGATTGTCTTTTTTTATTGGAGTCTTTCAACTCGTTGAACTACATCCTTTCCAATAATTATCATGAAGGCCACGAGAAGGGATATTTAAGAAAGATATTGAAGCTTCATAAACAGAAACGCGAGTGCTTTTTTTATGTTATTCGTGTATTTTTAGGTTAATAATGCTGCAGAGAAACAACTTAATCCTCTATGTAGCAAACTGAGTTTGGAAAACCCCTTAATTAGACCGGAAGATGTGAAAAAATGTGTGTTATCACAGTGGTCCGAATGGTCGAAACCCATTGGGTTCGGTAAAATACAGAGAACAAGAACAATACTGGAGAATGGTTGTGGTTGCCCAGGGGACGATGAGCTGAAACAAACAGTTGATATCAGTAAATATTCTGGTAAGTAACTATAAGTGATCGTTGTGGCTTCTCGTCTAGATCGGCATGCGAGAATATGATACCCTATATATCCTCAGATCCCAACCAGGGGTACAGCGAACACCATACCTCTCTACCATAAAATTCTTCCTTACGTTACCAAATTACATTAATGATTCCCAAAATACACCTGTAAAAAGTTCAAATATTAACCTTTTATACGTTTAAAAAGGACACTTATAGCTTCTATCCAGTCCATTCTTTACAGCATACGACTGGTCTTCGTGATAAGATCATTTAAACGGCAAATATCATAAAAAATCCAAAATCGTAAAATATGCATCAGCCTTTATATTAGATATATCTAAAATCTGTTCAAAGCATTTATGAGTTTAAAATAGTAATTTTGTCTTTCAGTAAATACAAACACCAGCGTTGACGAACAATTTCAAAATGGCTTCCTTACCAACGGTAGCAACCCTAACGGTCCCCGAGATATTCTGATTATCTTAGATTCCAGTGGTAGTATTCTCGACGAAGATTTCGAGTTCATGAAAGAAGGTTTAAAAGTGATGATTGACCTATTCTGTGGAGGATTTGGCTATGCCAGGAACAACAACCGTCTCGCCATCATTCAGTTCGCTACCAACGTCACCATCATACACAAGTTCAGTGACGCCCAAGACCCAGCCAGTTTAAAACGCAAGGTGACCAATTTAAGCCATTACGCTGGAAATACGTGTACTGGTAACGCTACTAAAGTCGCCGCTGATGAAGTTTTTGTTGCTGAAAATGGTAGGTGCAAAAATTTGGTTTACTTCTGTTAGATCTCGAAAACATAGGCATATAGGCCCTATAGCATACGACATACGATTTCTTTGCTCGATCATATGGTGTCCAATAAGTTCTTGGATACGATCCGGATGTGAAAGACCGATGACCTTGAATAGGTCATCTTTTCTCGACTCCAGTCAACCCAACTGTAAATCTGTATGGATAATCCGGAAAAGATTAATTCCAAGAGGTTTGGCCAAGGACCATCTGGGAGAAACGATCCACCATGGTTTCGCCATGTTTACCATCTTAGTGAATTACTGTATATCAATGAATTTGGTTTTCACGTTTGTTTGGCACCCATGAGATGCATGTTTGAATATATTTTACACGTGAAATGAAATGGAGTTTTACGTCCTACTTTTCTGTATTTCAGGTATGAGAGACTATACAGTTAAAGACACTCTACTGGTCACTGACGGACAATCTAATTGCGGTCTCGATCTCAGGTATACCGTACACAGATGGCTTCAACCTAAAACCAACGTCTGGGCCTTGGGAATCGGCCTGAAATCATCGCCGTCTGCTAAACGGGAAGTGGAATCCGTTGTCACCGGAGAAGACGACAAACACATCTTTTCATTGGCTAAATTTGGTGATTTTAAACAGATGATTGATAACGTTAAGGCCCGATCGACCAACGACTTATGTCAGCCCATCGAATTCGATCGAAAATAAATATCGATTTTTACACATCTAATCGCGGAATTCCAAGTCGAATGTTATTTATTGTAAATTATTTATTTATTCTTAGAGTCATTATAAATAAATTTGTTTTTCATTCATCATTGTGTGGCTTGACTATCTTTCAATTGTAATCTTCAATATTCTTGGTTTCCTATCTCTCATAGGTCCGCGCGCTCACGCTGTACTGTATTGCTATTCATATGAAGGAAATATGAGGGCCTCTCATAGGTCCGCGTGTTCACGCTGTATTGTGTATGAGGGAAATGTGAGGGCCTCTCATAGGTCCGCGCGCTCACGTTGTACTGTATTGCTATTCATAATATGAAGGAAATGTGAGGGCCTCTCATAGGTCCGCGTGTTCACACTGTATTGTGTATGAGGGAAATGTGAGGGCCTCTCATAGGTCCGCGCGCTCACGCTGTACTGTATTGCTATTCAGATGAAGGAAATATGAGGGCCTCTCATAGGTCCGCGCGCTCACGTTGTAATTTATAGCTATTCATACTAGGGAAATGTGAGGGGCCTCTCATAGGTCCAAGCGTGGCATTTATTTTAGACCCTACTGGTCGTCATCCTGTTAGGTTCACGTTTTCGAGAGTCGTTTCCTGGTTGGTTCTGGTCGTTTCTGGTTGCTACTGTGGTTTTTTTTATCACATTCGGTTAGAGCATCGTTCTTCACAAACATGTTCTTCACAAACATGTTCTTCACAAACATGACGTCATTTGCTTGTATACGAGGAAATGGTTGTCGTTATGTTTGAGAGTTCGGTTCTTGATCAGAGTGTGAAAGTCCGATGACCTTGAATAAGTCATCTTCACTCATAATTACAATACATCCAACTGTAAATGGGTACGGATAATCTGGGAAAGATCAATGCCAAGACGGAACCTAAGTTGTTATCCTTGTGAAATATAGATGTTTCTTTCTTCCTCTTTAAAACTTCTTCCTTTTGAGAACATGTTGGTTTATTTTTACATGATGAATGTTTACAATAATATAAATAAATAATAATCATTTTCAACAAATTCATAAAATAACAAACACTAAATCAAATATATATAGAAACAAAAAGAGCACAAACAATGAGAAAACAAAACAGGCTAAAAAAAATCTTGCTGCTTTTTCTTTCTACTTAAAATAAAAGTTACTTTTCTTAAAGGAATATAATTCTAAATATATACTCTTCCAGCTGATAAAGCTCAATTTCACTTATCTGTAGCTCTTCTCAGAATTTCAAATTTGAGTATAGTTCTCCTGCAATATAATGAAAGTTTACCAATGGATGGAAATGTTGAAGGAATCTTTTTGCCTAATTGTAGACGAACATGATGCAGAATCTAAAATTTAGAAAGTGACACAGATAGCACAAATTGAGTTCTGTCAGCTGGGAAAGCAAATAATCAGATACCCATATCCCTTTAATTGGCACAATGATAAATAATGAAATTTAAATATTTCTGGACGGAAAAAAGTATGGCTAGGTTGACATTCATTCATTGGTA
This sequence comes from Lottia scabra, assembly GCA_029955415.1. Lineage (NCBI taxonomy): Eukaryota > Metazoa > Mollusca > Gastropoda > Lottiidae > Lottia > Lottia scabra. The sequence continues at coordinate 731,006 of JARJEI010000014.1, read as the reverse complement.
TATCTATCTGTTGCTTTCATAACACAATATTCTCTGAATTCAGCTACATGTATCTGAATACACAGAGATGTATCTTAATACAAGGACATGTATCTGACAACTAAATGTATCCGAATACAAAGACATATTTCTGAATACAAACTCATGTATCTGAATACAAATACATATTTCTGAATACAAATACATGTATCTGAATACAAATTTATGTATCTGAATACAAAGACATGTATCTGAATACAAAGACATGTATCTGAATACAAAGACATGTATCTGAATACAAAGACATGTATCTGAATACAAATACATGTATCTGAATAAAACTAGATGTATCTGAATACAAATATAAATACATGTATTACAATACAACTACATGTATCTGATATAAAGATGTATCATAATGACCTACAGGAAGAGCAAAGAGAGATTCACTAAAAAAGTGACATGATAAATCTAGCTTTGGTTATTGTTTAAGAAATGTCCTATCCTATATTCCTATTACTGTATTGAACATATAGAGCTATGTTTCCTATTACTGTATAGAACATATAGAGCTATGTTTTTGATTGCCCGTAGAGGTCTGTTGGGAGGCTAACTTCTGGTTGGCTGGAAAGGAACAATAAATAATGATCAAACATCATACACCGAAAAAAACTAAGGGTTTAAAGGGATTGTAAAGAGGTTTACTAAACATTTATGAATATCAAAGACACTAATAGCATTAATTTGAATCATTTCAATTTTCAATTAGACGTCTGGGAATTCAGAGCTTTGAATACATAAAGACATCCTCTGGAATGAAAATTTGATTAGTGCAAAACAGTAAATAGATGTCATCAAATATACGGCTTAACATAAATGCACTTTTTTGCAACTAGACCTGTGAATTTGACATAGAAAATAGTTGAATAATATTATAGTGAGTGTTTTCAGCTGGCTCGGCAAATATTGACATGAATACATTTATAAATTATGTGTCGTAGATTTAAATATATTTATTTTATTAAAATATACATAACCATCTTCATAATGTCAAGGTACCAGTATTTATAAACTATGTCTAATACCTTGACATGGTGAAGATGGATTGAAGATTATACTGGTATACTTTGACATTGTGAAGATGACATTTGTGTACACCAATACATTGTGAAGATGATATCCCTTATTCCTTGACATTGTGAAGATGGATTCAGTAATACCTTGTCATTGTGAAGATGGAATTTGTAATACCTTGACATTGTGAAGATGGAATTTGTAATACCTTGACATTGTGAAGATGGAATTTGTAATACCTTGACATTGTGAAGATGTTAGTCCGTAATACCTTGACATTGTGAAGATGGAATTTGTAATACCTTGACATTGTGAAGATGTTAGTCCGTAATACCTTGACATTGTGAAGATGGAATTTGTAATACCTTGACATTGTGAAGATGATATGCCTTGACATTGTGAAGATGATATGCCTTGACATTGTGAAGATGATATGCCTTGACATTGTGAAGATGATATGCCTTGACATTGTGAAGATGATATGCCTTGACATTGTGAAGATGATATGCCTTGACATTGTGAAGATGATATGCCTTGACATTGTGAAGATGGAGTTTGTAATGTCTTGACATTGTGAAGATGCTTTTGGCATACCTTGAAATTGTATGGATGCTTTTTTGGGGGCACCCCACCCGATATATAGGCCTAACATGAAAGAAAAACAAAAATAACTTACCCTTTAAATAAACATCTTTATCAAAATGGCCAGCAGCTGAAGGCCTACTGAAAAAAATAATAAATATTATGAAATATTCTAAGTATTTTGTTTAATTTTCTGCACCTCCTCAGGGTTAATAAATAACAATGCCATACAATGAGCAATGAAGGGAATTTTGTTAGTACAAGAGCATTAGCATTTTAGCATCTGCGAGTTTGTTTCTAGCAAAGCAGATCAGGCTTACTCTTTTCAAAACACCTAATGGTACTTCTTAATGGAGGAGTCCACTACTATACAGTCCCGCATAATTTCTTCATCCTTTGGACACGCAACATAATAGACCTTATTCACACCTCGCTTTGAAATCGAGGTTCATAACGCAAATCACGTCAATCATTGATAAAAATGACAACAAATGAATAAATAGGAATAAGGTCTATTGTCTTGCTCGCACAGATTTAAATACTTACATCTCTTTGCTGGGTTTTAAAGCCATTTGGTAAATACCGTAGACTGGTTTATGGTCAGACATTTTAACAGACATAACAGAATTATAATCTATACATGATATATGATTTCTTTTCTTAGATCGGAATAGTATTCTATCCTGTAATCACAACAAATAATAAGCACGAACGATCCCAACAGTAAAACATATCTCAAAATCCATGTAAATACATTGGCAATACATTGGTAGTAGCTAATGAACTTTTCATATGAGGAATAATAAAACTCAAGCACAAACGATCCCAACAGTAATCTCGAAATCCATGTAAACACATTGAAAATATATTTGTAACAGCTATTCTCATTATAGTACGAACTGCATTACTTAGAAAGGAGAAACTGGGGTGATCTGGATTTTCAGGTTACCAAACAAGCAATGACTCATTGAGGCACTGCGTCTTTCGACCATACGTTAGCAAGGAAGTGTCTATCTTATTCTCAATGAGCCAAACTCTTTTCGGTAATGGTATGAGCTAAATTTAAATAGTGCAAGATAACTCAAATATATTCATAAAAACATCAGATAAATTCTTAATTAAATGAAAGAAATTTTTATAATATAACAAAAACTAAATCTTTATCAAAGAATATAAAGATTCTTACCGTATAAGATGGTATTCTACTTTTATTAGAGGTATCAAACTGATTGCTACTGACATCGTATTTATAGGTCGGGGGAAACGTTATTCTACCTTCTTGAAAACCATGAAATATTCTACCTGTAATATATATTGGTAGACAATTAACAACTGTATAAAGAAACACACCTGATAGAGATTAGAACACACAACCTCAACAACCACACAGTGCAGAATCTATCCTGCTATCATTCACAAAACCTCTGAAGATGACAATATCCCTTGCAATATGTTGGGGCGTGTTCAGGGGGGAGGGTTGCGAAGAGTCCAGCCACCTCTGCGGTTAGTGAAGTCTGTATTTTGGTCACCCCCCTGGATTTTTCCCCCCATAAACCCCTGTGTTGTTGATATAAGCTTACCTTCTGTTAATATATGAGTTAGTTGATCAGCTTTAATTAAATCATCGTAATTCTGTATACTTCTTTCTGTTATCTCTGTTACCTTCTGTTCTACTGTTACTTTCTTTCTTTCAATACGGAAATTAAGATCTCCACACCAATATACACAGTCAAAATTAGCTGTTACATCTAGAATATAAACACAAATATACAATATAAACATATACAATAAACATACACAATAAATATAAACATACACAGTCAAAATTAGCTGTTACATCTAAAAATAAACACAAAATTACCCTTCACATCTAGAATATATCAATTAAATAAAAAATATTCAAAAAAAGGATTAAAAAGAAACACCTGATGGTACTTCTCGTATGGGAAGTTCACTACTATACAGATTTTTGATTAACTGAATTGTTTTGCTTTTGCTTTTTCTGGGGAAGAATCAAAATGGTAGAAGGTAGTTAAATTCGTGTTTTTTTTTTAAATACTACTTTGCTTCAAGGGAAGTAGCTCCCCACTGACCTTTCGATGTCCGAGATGATTTGGGTAGTTTTAATCCTGATATTATCTTCTCATAATCTAAAATTCTGTCCCTTTTCTTCGATTGATCAGCTGAAATGAAATAAAATGGAGTTTTACATCCTACTATTTTACACCAGTTTGGACTAAATGAGAACAGGCTTCAACAGACACATTATTAACTAAAGGGAGATAACTCCTGTTGATATACGGCAGAGCAAAAATTAAAGAAAAAAATAATGATTTTACAGTATAGCATGCAATTTTAGACACTTAGGCCTTATTCTTCAAAAGTCTTACAATTAAAAATTATTCATTGCAATATGCCAAACTTATGACAAAATTCATCATAAGATTTTTCTAGAAACAGGGGTCTGATACCACTTTTCAATATGGACTCATTTATTGATATACTTCCTCATATGAAAAGTTTTTTAACTGTTACCAATGTTAAGCCCAATTTCTGTTTTAGATTTAAAGTTTCCGTCTTGCGTCTTAAAGTATACTATAATTATTATTATTATACTTACATGTAAGATGACAATTAATAAACAACATGGAGGTACCGAAAAACGACAATGAAATAGCGATAGCTCCTTTCGTTTTTACCATAGTCATTGCTCTAGTTGATACAATATCTTCTTCTGGTACTGGAAAATAAAATATAAAATTTGATTGACACATATGGGGTATAGGTTGAAATTTTTATGACAAAGCTATGAAAGCACAGACACAGTGTGTTAAGTGTGCAATGAGGGAGATTTTGCAAGAGCAGAAGCATAAACCTACTTTTGTTAGATTTCAAACTGTTGAGGGATCTTTAATGTGCACAGCTTGTAGCACACATGACCTCGGTTTATTGTCCCATCTGAACGATTACAGGCTTCGTCGAGGGATCTTAATGTGTACAGCTAGCACACAGGGACTCGGTTAATTGTCCCATCGACTAGGGACGACTAGACACTTTTTCTATGTCAGACCCTCCGACCTGCATCACTGACAAAGGAAACCAAGAAATACAACTTACCCGAACAGAACCAGATGAGATCACGATGTATAAATACTGCTAAATGTAAAGAACCATGAGATACAGAATGAAATAATACAAACATTGGACCCAGGGTATCTTGTAGCAAAACCTCCCAATCTTTCCTGAAAAATTTAAAAACATAATCAATAAAATAATAAAACCCAAGCATGAACAATCACAACTTGAAAACAAATCTTGAAATCCATGTTAACATATTGGTAATACATTGGTAACAGCTAATGAACCTTCCATTTGAGGAAGTATATCAATAAATGAGTAAATATTTCATAATGTAAAGTAGTATCAGGTGTCTAGAAGAGTAAGTATACCCTCTCCATTAATGAACATCCTATATCCCTTATCAATAACGACTTTACAAACTATCCACTTTGCCCCACAATCCAACGTTTTTCTAAAGTATTCTGCAATTGTTTGTTAACCAGAAATCTATGAATTGTAAAGGCATTTCCATTCACATTTTACCATAAATTCGTGGGAAAGTTACCTATCATTACGGAACCCTCTATTATAAATATACAAACCTATTCATGGCGTTCTCTTGTGTACCAACTACATACATGTTCTGAACATATTTACAAGATTCGGGGAGTAGAAAATCTGTCATAGGTGATGATAACGACTGAAAATATACAAATTAATACATTGACAATCAGTAGGGGACAGCAGAGGTCTTGCTTGAATATCTACAAATAATGCCAATGCTCCAATTAAACCCCCTGATGGTACTTCTCGTATGGGAAGTCCACTACTATATAATTATTGCACCCAATTTTGTCATGCTCTGGATGAGATTTTTGATTAACAGAATTGTTTTTCTTGTACGTTTTTTTATTATTTTCTTATAAAACGTAATATTTCACAATTTTCACGACCAGGACCCAAGTCAATTTAAAAGGATTGTAAAGAGAATTCTTAAATTTTGTATATGTATCCGGGACACTTTTAGCATCAATTTACACCATTCCAATTTACAGTGTTTTATAACATAACTATAGCAAATGCTTTTGTAACCTAGATATAATTAGCAGCTTTGGTGATAGTGTGATATCCTAAAAAAACTGTTTGTTGAGCATTTCAATAAAAGAAGGAAACACAGACATCTGACGGAAAATCAAAATGGTGATTATATCCAAGTCATTGATAGCGCTGACATAGAAAAGATAAAAGCCTTTACAATCCCTTTAAATTCCAGACTAATTAGAAAGGATAATAACATAGAAACACCACCTGCTCCCAGTCTGATTATATATCTTAATAATAGATTAAAAGCAAATTTCTGTATAGATTTTTATTGATCAAGATCTTCAGTTTATATTTAAACCTTGGATAATTTAAAAATGTCACTCTGACAGACTTTGAGCCAATTTACAAGGTATTATTCTCCAAGCAAATAAATGATACTTTTTGAGAGGGGGGAGGGAGAAGGGGGCAGAGGGGATGTTTGCAAGAGCCCGGTAGAACACTCCAAGCATTTTCACTATCTTAGAACTATCTGGGGGTTATATAATTTCATTTATACCTAAACTTTTCCCATGTTAAATTTACCACAAAACAAATGTTTCAGTCATTAACACTTTCAACCCGAGAGGCTGGTATACCGGCTCATCCTTAAGTTATATATAAGCTTACCCGACCAACCGTTGTCAAGTGACGTCATACAACATTAACGTAATATACTTTAAGAAATATTGCTGGGAATTCAGGGTATATGACGTTTAATCCAAAATAACGTCAGGGTTCAAAGGGTTAAGCATCTCAATTTTCTCCAATGTTCTCAATAAAATTTGAATATAATTCTCACCTTAACTTCTCCCATGTTCCAGGATCCCATCCATACATGTAGTTGTCTGTTAGGAAAATAACGTTCTAATTCTTGAGCACCCATAAATAAACCAACATTGTCAACCTTTCCTACACTTAAACTTCTGAAATGGTAAAATTTCCCTCATTGCACACTGCATGAACTTTACCCGTCCTCATTAGCCCAAATAGGTGCAGTTGTTCTCCCTCCCTACGTTAAAGATCCCTCGACAGTTGGAAATTAAAATGAGTAAGCTACTGTGGCTGTCCTGGCAAAATTTCCCTCATTGCACATTGCATGGCATTTGTCCGTCCTCAAACAGAAAAGCAGGAGGTAAATCTCCATTTTATTTCATTTTCTCCTTCATAATGTTCCTTAAGCAATGGAATACAACATTGTTCAGATCTATTAAAGAAAAAACAACCCAAAAAAAAAAAAAATGTAAGTGTACTTACCTAGATCTAGCCTCCTTTATAGAAAGAATTGGAAATGGCGGAGATGATTGATTTGAGACGTGAGATTTAACCTCAGAAGATACTTCTGGTAACGAATCAGATCGTTGATGTAGCACTTTATTTTGATAGTTATCCTCCCCTTTATTATCACTTGGTCCTATCACAGTTCGTTTATGTATCACAGTTTCATCGAAGGAATGATTAAAGTCAGATTTACGAGGCGTTTTACACGGAGTACTCGGAGGCTGCGGAATAAAGGGCATGTCTTGAATAGATTTCAAAGAAAATGGCTTCTCTGAGTCGAGTTTTACAGGCTTTGTGCCATTGTATTTTAATTTGACGCCATTTTGTAAAGTGTCGATTGATATAGGCTGATTTTTCGGTGTCGATAATTTTGAATCAGTTTCATCAGTATTAGGAGATCTTTCTAGTTTATTTCTCGGTGTTAAAACACGACGTCTTTCTTTAGTTGATACATGCACAGCTCCTTTGTCAGGTTCATCGTCTACGTGAAGTTGATCAAGTTTTTCTTGTGCGGCTTCCTTTCCAAGGCTACTCGAGTCAGTTTTTTTTACGGATTCTTGTGACCCTCTCCTCTTATCAAGGCCATTTTTTGCTGTCTGCTGTCTTTCTTTTGATGACACATGCACAACTTCTTTGTCAGGTTTGTCGTCAACAAGTTTTTCTTGTGCATCTTCCTTTTTTTGGCTGCTTGGCGAGTCATTTTTCTTGACATCTTTTTGGCTTCCAACATATTCTTTTGACCCTCTCCTCTTTTCCAGGCCATTTTTAGCTGTCTGCTGTCTTTCTTTACTTGACACAGACACAACTTCTTTGTCAGGTCTGTCATCTACAAGTTTTTCTTGTGCATCTCCTTTTTTTTGGCTGCCCGCCGAGCCTGATTTTTTTACATCTTTTTGGCTTCCTACGGATTCTTGTGACCCTCTCCTCTTTTCCCGCCCATTTTTAGCTGTGCGGTTCACAGTTTTTTCTTTGTCAAATTCTGCATCATTTTGGAATTCACCAAGTTTTTCTTGCGCATTTTCCGTAATTTGGCTGCTTGCCGAGTCTGATTTTTTTATATCTTTTTGGTTTCCAATGGACACTTGTGACCCTCTCTTTTCATGCCCATTTTTTTCTGTCTTGTCACCACGTCTTTCTTTTGTTGATACATGTATAACTCCTTCTTCAAATTCTGCGTCGTCTTGGACTTCATCAAGTTTTTCTTGCACATTTTCATTTTTTTGACTTCCGACTGTATCTGTTTCTTTGACATCATTTAGGTTGCCAATGGAAACTTGTGACCCTCGCTTTTTTTCTGCTAGTTTTGCAGCAAATCCTTTCTTCTTCACTTTCAGTGGTTTTGTCCCGGTATCGGGTGCTGCTGAGATAGAATTCTCCATCATTTCAATTTCTTTTCACCCCATCATCATAATGATATCTGAAAAAAAAGAGTTTAATTTGAAAGGAGCACATGGCATGCCTTAGCATTACTTTGGAGTGCATGGAATTGGAATTATTATTGTATGCATACAAAATACAAAAGGTATTCGATACAACAGAACAGGGTATGTCATGCACTAGTTTGAAACATACTGACCCTATTCCAAACTCAGATTGAATTCTTCCATCAAGATTCCTTGTCTGTCTCTCACCCAAGCTACAATCCTTTAAAATCGGTAATATTATCTAATCAATAGAATAGGCTATAGAGCCAGAGGCCTAACAAAAAATGTGTCGATGCCTGTCCAGTGGCAGAAGTAGGAGAATGAATGATTCCATCTGGGCTTCTGGGACTATATCTTGCCATGCCCCCAAACCTTGCTTATGATAATATAAAATTATTCGTACCGGTACCTTGAAGCTAACAATAACAATATTTCGACTAAAAACAAGTATTTTCCTTGCCTCTAACAAATGTTGACATTCCAAGGTAAACAACATTCGACTACTTCCGGTAAGGTGCGGTTTGACTAAACACCGAGATGAACAAAAATTTACAAAATGAACCAAAATTGACATAAAGTTGATAAAGGCAGATTTGATGACGCAAATTGATAATGGCAAACCTCATTTATTTATTATCAAATTTTTCAATCGATTTGTTCATATAATTAAAAAGGAATTCTCAATCCTGAGTGTCAGTGGCTTACCTAGAGTTAAGGCCCTTGGACTTAAGTTTGATGGGGACCTTTTGCTAGGGCTTCAAAGGGCTTATTCCCTCGGGTAAAAGTTTCTTTAAAACATAATTCAACCAGAATTTGGTGGGCAGCAAGCGCCTGACTCACTGAGCCATCTTTTTCGTCAAGGACTGTAACGCCATGCAGTGTACAGTTAGCGAATTTTTGCCAGGACAATCGTATTAGCATAAGAATGTTTCACTTCGGTTTGAGGGTGTGATTTTTGGAACATTTCCGTACCCTGGGTTAGGGTGGGGTGTGGACACGACGAGCGGCAGTCATATGCCAAGTTTGCCTAAAGTTACATCCGCCCCTGGCCCCAGTTTTTAATACAGGTTATCTGTATAAGAAAATATAAACACAGATCTTTTAACTATTTTATTCAAGAGAAAATGTAATTTATAAGAAAAGAACAAGAAAGTGAATTAAATAAAGAACGATAATCAAGAAATTTTAATTTAATAAAAACTTTGAAAATACAACAAATACTTATCAATACAATGAAACTTTATAAAATTAACATATTTTAATTATGAATTCTACAATGTCATTTATCCAAAGATCGAGAAACTAAAAAAGATGCGAAAAATTGCATACTATAGTCAAAATTGACCTATTATGCACATAAACAGTTAAAGGGATTGTAAAGCGTATTTCTAGACTTTGTATGTGTATCAGGGACACTGATAGCATCAATTTACACCATTCCAATTTTCATTCTGACATCTGTGGTTCTTGCAATTTCGTTTTATGACGTCACTGACAGTGATCTGCATAGATATCAATAGTATAGCTTTCAGTAGATCACTGTCAGTGACATCATAAAACGCGTAAGTTTTCGTGGAATTGCAAGAACCACAGACGTTGGATTGGAAATTGGAATGGCGCAAATTGATGCTATCAGTGTCCCCGATACACATACAAAGTTTAGAAATACGCTTTACAATCCCTTTAAGAAAACTTATTTACAATCCCTTTAATTGTCACTAATATATACGATGAGATTCCGTTCGATGCCAGTTTCCCATTATGTATGTCAGTAACAGTTGGAAATTGGAATATTGCAAATAAAGCCTTAGCTTACAGGGCTCAGTTTCATGCTTTATTTCGGGTGGCTCTATAATAGCGCTCCGTCGTTTGTGAAATACTTAAATTAAACGAGAGTTTCAAAGAACAAACATGGAACACAATTCAAATATTAATAAATAAGAATAAAAAGAATGCCCTAAACAATATTGTCCTCGCGATGTCAAGATATCACGAACTTATCTTAAAAAGAATATCGGATATAGACTTAGTAAAATGCTAGGAACCGGGCCCAAGAGCTCGCAATAGCTTGACATAGTGGAGATCAAGGGCATGGATTTAGGTGGAGGGGGGGGGGGGCGAAAGTTCCTTTCTTTTTTAAGGCGAGGGCCTATGTACGGGCTTGCGGTTGCGACGCTTCGCGACGTACTTGGACTCTACAACCCATGCTGGTTGGTTCCCCCCCCCCCCCTATTTTTTTTTAACAAATCCACGCCCTTGGACTGGAGATTAATTCATATACACATGTAGCTCTAAAGTCTAAAGTCCTAGTTGGTTATTTATAGTAATGAATTTTGGCATCATTTTCTACAATGCATTGATTAGTATATTTAAAGTACATTTCAGAGAATGCTGGGAAAATGCTTTTATCGTTGATATGCACTAAGTGCGGGAATGCCTTCCGGAAGTGAGTCGTTGCTTCGCGTAGCTTATAATGAGGAATTATGGGAAACAAATGGTGAACTTGGTGAGTTCCTATGGTATGGATAATGTCGTGAAAAATTCCATAGTCTCGATCCACAGAGCTTAGCTTGCCTTTAACACTATCCCAGTTGTCGTTACCGTACCAGGGAAGGTTGATGTCGCTGTGGTGTAAGAACGTTACGACCACGATATAGCATCCGCAGATGAAGACGGGTATCACATAATGGTATACTAGGTTCATCATACCCATTGTTTGTACGTAATAACCCAACATTGCGACCCATACACCCACTGCGGCTATAGAACATATACAACCAACGACGTGTTTAACGAAGATCGCATGTCGGGGAATCCAATGATTCATTTGACGTGGTCCGAACCCTCGCCACAAATACGCCATCCAGCCTAATCCAAGACCGAAGAACAATGCGAAAGAGTTCTTATTGTTGTCTCTCTTTCTGATTGGATAAAAAATCTCGTCCTTGTCCATATTTCCGGTATTATTATGGTGATGACGATGTGAAATCTTCCACGGATAATACGGAGTCATCACGAATGCATGTAGAGCAGTACCAAGGCAATCGTTTAGTAATGCATAGCTGGAGAAGGAACCATGATTACAATCATGGCCCAATACGAACACAGCAAAGAACAGTGTACCTTGCAAGAACCAATACACTGGCGATAATGCCGTTTTCAAGATCATGGAATTGCACTGTAGGATCCAATGTCCAAAAGCATATAACGCTATTATGAAGATCATGTCTTTGACAACATAATACATTGACTCTTTGACGGTCGATTTGAAACAATGATTCGGAAGAGCTGCCTTGATTTCTGAAATTGTCGGCATCTTTTGGGCAACTGCTGTCTTGGTTGTACCGTTGGAAGAACCGTTTCGTTTGGATAAATGCTGATTCTCGCCAATCGTTGTGTCGAGCACATGGTTATTTTCGTCGTTCATTTCGTTTTTCATATGTCCATTTTTAGCATTAGAGAAACCATTTCTAAGATCTTGTTCCTCATTGGTTTGGAAAGTATCTAACGAGCCATTTACTTTAACGTTTCGTTCAATAGCCATTTGTGTAATTCGTTGGTTTGGTTTGATTAGAATCAAAATCGAGTAAGTTTTGGTTAGTTTTTGGTGAACACAGTGTCTTTCCTTTGGTTAAAAGTGATTAGTTTGGGATAAGAGGCTGTCTTTTGGTTATGAACGACCACTTCGACTTTCCTTTGGTTATGAACGAGCACTGTCCCTTTGATCATAAACGAGCACTTTTCCTTTCCTTTGAAATGGTTATGAACGAGCACTTTGCTTTTCCTTTAGTTTTTTTACGATTGCAGTATGCCTTCCTTTGGTTACTACCGAGAGCTATGCCTTTGATTATTTACCAGCACTGTGTCTTTAGTTAAAACCGATTAGAGCACTTTGACTTTTCGTTGGTATAGCACTGGATTGAATGAGAAAGCGATCAATATATCTCTAACAGTACACCACCAAGTCTATACCATGGATGTTAGAAATCAATGACGAGATGGATTGTCCTAGTATTTACTCAAACACTTCACAATCACCGTTATTCTTCTCTGTCGCTGATCTCTCACCAAGATCGCGTGGGTGAAACGTGCTGGGACTCAATATCTGCGAAATAAATAAATAGGCAATTAAATTAAAGTTCAAATAAGCACGATTTTGTTTGCAATATTGGTTAAAAATTTCTTTACAGAATCGTTTTGGAATTGATTGTTGTTTTTACGTCCTACTTTTCTGCACTTATGTTTGGTTAATGAGAACAAGCAAGCTTATGCAGCGTGCAATGAGGGGCATTTTATCAGAGCAGTAGCATAAGCATAGGTACTGTTTTTCGATATCAAACTGTCGAGGGATCTTTAAATGTTATTGAAATGAAATGAAGTTTTACGTCCTACTTTTCTGCACTTATATTTGGCTTATAATGAGAACAAGCAAGCTTATGCAGTGTGCAATGAGGGAAATTATACATGAACAATGGCATGAGCCTACTCTATTTCGATTTACAATTGTCAAGGGATCTTTAACCTAGCACAGCTGTTTACCATTATATAAAATTACTAAATTACTAAACTCTTTTCCAATGTCAGCACTTCTGACATGATTCACTGACTAAGGAAAAAAAAACAAACGGTTAGGAATCCAACTTTAATGAAATTTCCATGGAGACGGGATAAACCTCTTATACAAAGATGAATTGATTATTTACTAATTATAGAAACATAGCTAGATATTGGTCTGGAATCAGGGATATTAAAGGAGAACCGTCGGTGTTTTCACAGTTGATTTGGGTCTTGCGCATGGAGGAAATTTTAATGCTCAAGGCCAAGGGCACGGTTTTCCATGACAGCCCTTAGCCCTTAGTGGTTTAGTCTTTAGCAAGCATTTCTCGATTGAACCTGGGTATTGAGGTTAGCAAGAAAGCGTCTAACTTAATGAAACAGGACGAACCCCACACCTCAAGTATGTGAAGCCACCGAACTGAAGCCAGTGAAGGGAAGTGGAAAGCTAGGCCTACCATGAGATGAGTCGTCGAGTGTCGTTGACGTTGAGTCGTTGACCGACAAGATAGCACCGTCTAAATTACACTTAATGCAGTAGATACCTTACTGAAATATTCTAAAATGGTTGGAATACTTAGAATCCCACAAAAACCTACTTTTCCTTATGAATTCTTTCTTAAAACTGCGAAATAAAAAGAAAAGCACTTGTTTTGAAAAATAGGCCTGTGACAACTTCCTGTAAACGTGACAAGGAATTAATTTGATCTTAAATTCTGATTGGTTAAAAATATTCCCGCCAATAACAATAAGCATACTTCCCGCCAATAACAATAAGCATACATGAGTTGTGTCCCTTGAATATTTAAAGGCAAACTATACTCTCTGACTGAAATGGAGTTTTACGTCCTACTTTTCTACTGCACACGTTTGGGCTAGAAAAAAGCAATACAGTGTGCAATGAGGGAAATTTTGTCAGAGCAGCGACATAAGACGATATTATGTCGAGGGTAATTTAACGTGTAGGACCTATTCTTGTAGCACAAATTATCTTGGAAAAACATTTTTTATGTAATGTTGAAACCAAACGGATAAATTCATTAGGCCTACGCGTAAAGATACTGTTTTATAATCATGCATTCAATTTTAAAGCGAAGTAGGAATGTCTTTATGGCAATGAAAGAAAACCAGGAAAATTTCTACCATATTTTATTTGGCCTGGGGGAATTTCTACAACCTAATTGTAGGCTATGTCAATACGTCGATTAGAGATATTTTCTATGAGGGTTATTATCATTTCTCAGATATCGAGTTTTATATTTCTCCTTGTCTTTAGGGCGTGGGCTTCATAATGTTCTTGACGTATAATCAGGGGAGACGAAAGGGCGTTCCCCGTTACGTTAGGGAGAGAAGAGTTGGGAGAGGGTTGATTTGGGTCTTGAATATATTCAATTATTCCTTCTAAGATTAAGGTAGGATCCTTCGAACGAATGGGCTTCTCATTTCCGGTGGGTTACTTTTGCAAAACCAAGAAAAGTTAGGTCTACGTAGTAAATAAAAGCTAATGCACCCTATATAGGACTGGCGCAATCTTAAGTAACATATTTTATAGTGGAGATGGGAAAAGAAGGACGTAAAACTTCATTTCATGTATGTTGTCTTATGATAATATAGTCTTACATAAATCATAAATTAATCAAACCCAAGGTCTTGTTGGATTCAAATAAAACAGCACAAGAAAGCGACAATAACAACGGGTATTGTTAAACAAATATGACCTTGGCATTTGGCATTATGAAACGGTACCAGATTAAATGTCTCAAGAAATCCTGCAGAAATTTTCGAGCAGACGTTAAATTTTATTATGTTAACTATGGTAATTGACATTTCAATCAAACATACAATGAAATTTAAACAAATACGGTAATACAATTCTACAAACGACTAACAGAATTATAATAATAACATTTCTTACCGTTAAATGATTCCTCGGTTCCAATGTTTCGTCTTGGTTATAATCTATGAACGCTGGCCGGCGAAAATTTAAGTATTTCTGTTGGTAAAATCGATAGAAAGAGGGGAAAACATTGGCGTGCTACCAAACTTAGCCAATAATCATAGCATTAGCATTACAATCTTCTGAAAGAATCAATGCAATGATGCCGGCGAGTTGGAAAGAAGTGATCACAATGTCCGTTATTAGTACACGGCGAGCTAGGCAGAAACATCTGTCCCTATTTCAGCCTCTGATTGCTATTTAGATAAAGGTCGGCTGGTGTCCAGAGACTGGGAAGGGACAGATGTTCGGTCTAACTAACGGCGAGCATGTAGAGTCTATAAATAGATCAGATGGAATTAATGAAAGATGTTGTATAAGGGCGAACAAAAGGTCACAACGTAAATTCAATATGATGAACACAAAAGACCATACACTCTACATGTAATGAATTTTCTATATGTATTGATTAATGCAGAAATAGAAAGTGTTCTATATCTGTACATCTGCTTGCAGTGTGCTACAGGGAATAATTAATTTGTCAGGAAAGTTGTTAACGCCATGGATTCACAGTTTGGTCTGCGTGTCCGGTCAGAATTATTTTTAGATTTAACCCCATTGTACATTATTTAGAACAAATTCAAGGAAATCATTTTAAATTCAACTAGAACGGTTCACAGGAAAGCGCAGTTTTTCATCTCCGACTCCATGTATTCGTTGACGTAACGCAAGAACGTACACGTAGCAATTTTTTCTGGGCTGAGATATAGAAATATTTTCTGATATGTATACTGGACAGATGGTCCTATATCTCATTTCCTCAAAACGACGTTAAGTTCCTACAGCGGATGTTTTTCACACGTAGCCTACAGCGGACAGATGGTCCCTGGTCTCCCCTTCCAAACTGCCCTTTTTTGCACCTGTCTGGCTAATGAGGACAGATAAACGCCACGTAGTGTACAATGAGGGAACATTTTACAAGACAGCGGCATTAACATTAGCCTACTCTTATTTTCGACTTTTAACTGTCAAGGGATGTTTAACGTACAGTCAATAGCACACAGGGTCTCGGTTTATTGTCCCAGAGCGGTTAGTAGCAGCATTAATGTACAGATGGTTTTAAATGTACAGACGCTCAGCTGTTTACATCGCAAGTGGAAAGACTCAGCACGGTGGAAAGCAGAGCAAAGCGTTCAAACCCTTACTCACTGAGCCACACCGATTCCCCCGAGCCCTTACAATGGACAGGTGTCCTAATGATGATTAGTCTACGGTGTTAATTAGTCGGTAGACGGTTGTTCACTAATGATTATACTGAATATATTAATACTAACCCGTCATGTCTCTCTCCAGTCGGCTAAACTTTCATCATTGATCGAGACTATTTAATGACTCTGTCATGATAAGTTGCCATCTTGCCCGGTAAATTGGCAAGAGAAGATAACTCTTGTTCCTAGGTTGATTTTAATTGGCTATTTTTCTGTGTGAGAAGACATGACTCGGCCATGATATGCGACCATCTTGCCCGATAAAAGAGCAGGAAAAGACAACTCTTGCTCGGAGAAGACAACACTCTCTGAAGAATGATTGTGATTGACTGAACTATAATTTATTCAATATAGCGATGACTGTATAGTATGCAAAGTTATCTAGTACGCTAGTCTAGTTCTGAAGTTGATACGAGTGGTCTCTCTGCAGTCAAATGACCTGCAGATCGATAACTGACCTGTTTAAGCCATGATTGATTACAATAAGATGTGACAGTTTACATGTCGGCAGTCTTTGATACCAATCCACATGGTTTTATAACAGTAACCCCGAGGTTAAAAGGATCGTGAGATCGTTTTCCAATTTTTTTTATGTGTATCGGGGATACTGTTAGCATCAATTTCCGACATTTCAATTTTCAATCAGAATGTAGTATCAGAGAAAGGGATTGTAAAAGGGTTTTCGTAATATTTCGGGGTCACTGTTGGAATCAATTTGCAACATTCCAATTTTCGATTTAAAACCACAATAAGAATCTATCTAATTATCTATTTGAACGTGATCATGATATAATGATAGAAGATTAGAGATAGAAATTGAACTTCTACAGCTGTTTCCAACCGCTTCACGCAGGCTGGTTGATCAATAGAAGCACTTTAATTATTATGCTTATACATATAGGGATTATTTTAGTCTGTGTATACGTATTGTATAAAAACAACGACAGTCGGGGAGGGTATGCCCTGCGAAAGAATATCATGTTGTGAGAGCAACGATGAGATGAATAAGATCTTATACCGTTGCTAAAGAAACATGCAGGTTATATAACAACGAGTGGGTATCTTTCATCTCTATTACATTAGAATATCGTGTTATGGGATCAACGATAGGATGAATAAGATCGTATGCCGTTTCTAAAGAAACATGCAGGTTATATAACGAGTGGGTATCTGTCATCTCTATTACATTAGAATATCGTGTTATGAAAGCAACGGTAAGATGAATAAGATACCGCATGAAAAAACATGCAGGTTATATAACAACGAGTGGGTATCTGTCATATCTATTACATTAAAATATCGTGTTATGGGATCAACGATAAGATGAATAAGATCGTGTACAACGGTACAAAGGAACGAAAGAATATCATGTTGTGAGATCAACGATAGGAGGAATAAGATCGTATGCCGTTGCTGAAGACACATGCTGGTTATATAATAACGAGTGGGTATCTGTCGTATCTATTATATTATTTATCTAATTGGTAATAGATAATCTGATTAATCTGAATTATTCATTAAATAAATCAATATTACACTGATTGCATAATCAGACAGATAGTGGTGGGCGAGTTTTACAAACCAGCTAACCGACCACCGAACCAATTAGCATCATCAGGTGAGGTTTACAAACCTACTAACCGGATTAAATTTAAAATGTATATCAGAGCATCGTCTGTTTAACATCTATATCTGGGAAGCTACATACAGATTTTTTCGTATTCCCAACAAGTTAGGTTCAACAAAGTTGTAGACAAAGGCTTTAAAACGCACAGATAAGTCTCTATCATCCAGACTTGGAAGTGGATTTCGTTCGCACAAGAAATAGGACTAGATAATAGAAGCTAAAACAAGATACAACGGTATTAATAACAGACATGTATAAAAATAAAATATTTAAAGCATTTGGTACCATTATTAGACAATGAAAATTTGGCTAGGAACGCATTCGTATCAAATTCGAGACTAGACAGCATAGCGGATCTAACGAACGTAAAGTTTTGCCGAATGCCGACTTCGTTATGCGTGTGTATATTTTTTTCTCAGCAGTAAGCACACATTTTTTTCCTTTTTTAATAGACATATTTGTCCAAATAGCTAGGTTAGGATTAAATTCAGCAAGTTTCAGACTTCCCTTTAACATGAATATTAAAATAAATCTAATTGATAAAAAATAAAAGCTAAAAATAGAATGAAAAGGGTCAGCTTGATGTATAAGATTGTATTAGATGTCTTGGTTGGAGGAACAGCTCGTGTCTTCAGTGGAAACAGAGTTCTCTCCCATTGTGACATGATACATTCACGTGCCTTAGACCATTTCCCTGGTCCACACAGCCGATATTGGTAGGGAGTGCAGGGTCCAAACAAACATGTCAAACCTAATTTAGGATCTGTTTTCATCAGCTCCACTGAAATGTAAAAAAAAATATTTAAAGGGATTGAAAAGAGGTTCACTTTAGTTAAACGTATTCGATCCGATGACGTCTTTAGTCGCGGAAATATGTTTGTATCATATTTGGCCTTCGTGATTAAAGGGATTGTAAAGTGTATTTCTAAACTTTGTATGTGTATCGGGGACATTGATAGCATCAATTTGCGCCATTCCAATTTCCATTCCGACGTCTGTGGTTCTTGCGATTCAACTAAAACTAACGCGTTTTATGACGGCACTGTCAGTCATCTACCGGAAGCTACTATTGATATGTAAGCAGATCACTGTCAGTGATGTCTTAAACCAATGAGTTTTAGTGGAATTGCAGGAACCACAGACGTCTGATTGAAAATTGGAATGAAGACAATAAATGCAGCAATATTACAGTGTATAAAAATTACTTACTCAATTGCAAACTATTGCCATTTAACTGAGCCAATTCGTCCATAAACTGTACGTAATCGACCTGAATGGTATGTCGGGTCGACTTGACGTATCGTCTCATCATATTGACCTGTTTTTCTCGAATATCTTCCCACATATCTCCTTTAGACGGTAACTTGACATCTCCCTGAAAAATAGTTACCGGTATACATTATCAAAATTTATACGTCGTTCGGATGGGACAATAAAACGAGACTCCGTGTGCTACAGGCTGTACCTCGACAGTTTGAAACAGACTAAAAGAAAGTCCATTGTTTTTGACTAGAATCCTAGACACAGCCAGTCAGATCTTCAATATAACTCAAGTAAATCCATATGCCCCAACAAGACCACCTTCTCAGGTTTTTGATTGGTCGAGCATTATGTTCTCGACCAATGAAATTCATCTAAACACCATTTGGCGCGAAAGGGTCTCAATTCTTGACGTAAGCTATGTAATATAATCGCTGATGGGCAAACTTGACACCAACGTAACAGTGCGTTAATCTTAAAGGACGGTTATGGCTCAAAAGTTTAGGTGGAATAAACACGGATACGTTTGATGAATCACAATAAAGTTTACCTTAAAAACTCTTGTTGCCAGTCGACACTGCATTTCTGATATCGGCATCACGGCTCCTATAGGTTGAATACACCCAACAACTGCTAACGTGGAATGACTGAGTTCGGGAGGAAACATATATTTATACAACTCGACTCTATTGTCTTTCACGTCTATAACAGATTTATCAACGAATGGGAACCCAAAAATATATCCCGTGGCCAGGAGCACGATATCAATATCATCTTCAGTGGTACCATCTATAAATTCAACTCCACGTTCAGTGAATCGTTTAATATCTGTTTTAATTTTGATAGAACCAGAAATAATGCGGTTGGGTAGTTCATCGTTGACCGTAGGATGTTGAGAAGTCGCACCAAAATCAGGTTTAAGGCTATAAGCCTCGTGATCAAAGCGTTGGTTGACTTGTTTAGCGATAAGAAAGTCTATAACTGATTTGGGTAGCTTCTGTAATAGAGTTGCAGCCAATCTACTGATAAATGCCATATCCCCGGGCATTCCATTACCCGCGATTCTGTTAACAACCCAACATCCTCGCCTGGTACTTAGATATACCTGAAAATAATTTCAAATTTATTAGCGCTTTGCCTCATCTTCATTAACTTATAAAAGTTCAGAAAAGCAGGACGTAAAACTCCATTTCATTTAATTTCATTAGCGCTTTGTTAGCTTATACAACTTAAGATATTCGTATTACTTTTGAATATAAGAATAGAACGTCAGGTTACTGAACAATCAAACTAAAAAAGAAAAGAAAGAAAGATCTATATTTTACAAGGATAATAACTTAGGTTCCGTGAGGATCCTTTCTACCAGCTGGTCCTTGACTAAACCTCTTGGCATTGATCTTTCCCGGATAATCTGTACCCGGGACTTTCACACCCCGATTGAGAATCGAATTCTCATCCACATCAACTTCCATTTCCTCGTATGCAAGCAAATGACGTCATGTTTATAAGAACGATGCTCTAACCGACTGTAAATGACGTCATGTTTGTAAGAACGACACTCTAACCGACTGTGCTATAGAAGCCCACAATATTTACCTGTTTACAGATTCTACTCAGTTCAACAGCAGCATCACCACCAGAATTACCAATTCCAATAATTACAACTTTCTTATCTTCAAACCCACTGAAATCCCGGTAGTCGTGGGTATGTAACACTCTCCCTTTAAAATCTTCTAGACCTGAAAACTTGGGTTCATTTTTCATAGCATGGTGCCCAGTACAGACTAAAACACCATCAAAAACATCCTCAGTAGTATCATCAGTAACAACGTCTTTATAACTCACGTCCCAACGTCCAGTTTTCTCAAAATCTTCCGATTTCTTAACATTGATCACTCTGGTTTGAAATTTGATGTATTTCTTTAATTCAAAAGCATCGGCATATTGGTTGAAGTAGGCGAATACGTCTCGATTGTGCATAAAGATGGGGTACTCCTTCGGTATGGGGAAATCGCTATAGCACATCATTTCCTTGCTAGTGTTAATGACAGTGGATTTCATCACACAGCCCAATCCATCTTTAATATCGGTATTAAATCGCCATAGCCCACCAATATTATCAGCTACCTCAAAACATACTGGTTCCAGCCCTTCATCCAGACAACATTTAATAGCAGTTAGACCACTAGCACCACTTCCTATTACAGCGATCCTTTTCTTTCCTGAACTCATCTTGATGTTTGGCTTCTACAAAAGAACAAATATACTTTAATGTGGTCGTTTGGGTATAGAATATACCAAAGCTCTTGTGCTACAAAGAACAAGTGTCCAAAACTAGAAAATGCGTCCAATTGTTTGGATGGGGTAACAAACCGGTTCCTAACATGCTTCAGGGTGCGCACTGCAGTTAATGATCCGCTGTTCTGTTACATTTATCCCATTGCACACTGTATGGTGTTTGTCTGCCCTCATAAGCGAAAAACGGATGACTTAGTGTACAATTAAAGAGACAATGGCGTCAGACAGGGTATGCTAATTCTTCTAGACACCTGATGCCACCTTTCATATTATAAATATTTACTCATTTATTGATATACTTCCTCAAATGAAAAGTTCATTAAGTTCTGCCAATGTATTGCCAATCATTTTGCGGTTAAATTCGTTCAGTTGGTTTTTAATATGGATTAATACCAAGTTGAGTGAGTAGTCGCACCATTGTCACAATTATAGGCTATGCTAAAAATAGCATTTGACCAACTTCGTATGAGGATAAGTAGAACAGTTAGTATATAGTTCTATAATGGCAAGTTTTAGCCTATATATAATTAACATAGCTTCAATAACTTTAGGCCTTCAATAAATTCTTACCTTTTTTCAAATGCAGATCTTGTGTGTTCGATTTTTGAATCAGTCAATCGTTAAAGTCCATTGAATCAAACAGAGCCTATATTCTGATCTATAATAACTGGACAGATAAGATATCAACACTGTATAGATAAGGTCGTGTTTGATTCATTGTCATATAGACCCTGATAAGTAGACTCTGATATCCAGACTTTAACTGTCATTGACGTATACGCAAAATGGACTGGATGATAGAAGCTGGATAAGAACTTAAGCTTTTAGTTTCAGTACATTCAGGTAAATTTTTCGAGCTCATATTTAAGGGTCAAAGTTCATTCAGCTTCTATGTAGCTTTGGACACATGACAGATAATTTCAACTGATCTACTATTAAATTCGGGCTACTTGTTCAAAACGTAAGCCCTGTTCGAACGTTATGAACAGCTGATATGTAATTCATTGGCCTACTTTCATTTCTAATCAGGAAACAATTTTGACTGAATCAAACAGGCTATGGTATTCAATATTTGTTTAAGATGAATAAATATAGGCCCACAATCTCATATCTCATGGGTTGAATCGTTCTCCATCTAAAAACAGTTGCGTTATCAGTAGTGCAAATGGTCAAAGACCTCAAACAAGATACCGCAAAGGGGAGTATCCAGGATTTAGAGAAAAGGGGTGGGGCGCTCTGAAATATAACATGCTTCAAATTCAACGGCAAATTTTTACAGGGTTCTGACATCAGACGGAGCCCCTCAGTTTGGATCAGCCCCTGGGGCCTACATGTACAATGAAACGTCCTATCTATGACAATCTTACATAGGATACCTCTTTCAAGTAGGCCTACTAACAGTGGCGTTACTATACTCATGGTCCCCCCAAAAGGAGCTGGACTTGTCCCCTACCCCCCAGTTTCAAATTGTTTACCATTGAGTTCTTGTATTACATTACATGTCTGGTGATTTAAGTCTGGGCAAGATGGCCGCCTATTGTAACCGAGTCATAATATAAGTCGCGAACACTGATGAAGGTTGTGAGAATGCCAAATGGCTTTAAGCTTACCAATGGTTCTAATCTTCTGTGCTGCCTTTCAGTTCATGTTCTGAGAATTAAATGTGTCCTCCCTACATAAAGTCTAAGCAACCCCAAACACCTAGTCCATGGGGTCTAGGTTTGGGGATTGAGGGAGGGTCTTTTTGATCTCAATTTCTCAGGTTTTGTAATAACATGTGATACTATGTTGGGGCATCGTATCACGAATACGGGTTTTGATATGATGAAGTATGACGAATTGGGGCGTTGTTTGGACACAATGATGTGGGGGTGACATCATACTCGGGTGCCCCAATAAAAATGTCTCCCAATTATCTCAGCTGTTGGTAATCTGATCTTTTTCAAAATTCTCATAGACAACTTTCAAGATGTCCTGGTCAAACTTTGGTAATTTGGAATCTCAAATAAAAATTGTTTTAACATTGCCCTGAACAAACTATTATGTCATGGTATGGAATAGCCCAAATTATGAAATTTTCTTGTGAAAGCACAGCAACATTTTCGGGCCAAGGGGGTGAAGGAATGGTACCAAGCCCCCCAACCCCCCTCTCCTTAATATGCCACAAGACATCAATGCTATACATTATAATGAAAACTATGTAAAATTTAAGAAATAATTGTATTATTTATAAATTAAGACAAACTAAGTCTATTTTTAGACTTCATACAAAATAAGTCCTTGATAACAGACTTAAGACAAACTATAATTTCATGTTTACAGAATTAAGACAAAATAAGTCTTGATTTAAGAAAAACTAAGTCCTTATTTTCTAAATTTAAGACTAAATAATTTCTTAGTTTAGACTTAAATCTAAAAAAGTCCATGTTTACAATACAGACTCAAGAAAAACAAAGGCCATATATTTCAAAAGTCCTGAAAATAAGGCCTTATTTTTCGAAAGTCCTTAGAGAACAGGCTTAAGGAAAACTAAGGCCTTATTTTCCAAAAGTCCTTATTTTACAAACTTTAGGAAAACTAAGTCCATGTTTACAAAAGTCTTTAGTTTACAGACTTAAACCAAACTAAGGCCTTATTTTCCAAAAGTCCTTAAAATATATAAGGCCTTATTTTCCAAAATCCTTAGTTTACAGACTTAACCCAAACTAAGGCCTTATTTTCCAAAAGTCCTTAAAATAAAGCCTTATATTCCAAAAGTCCTTAGTTTACAGACTTCTTAGACAAAGATTTGTTACTTCAACATAATTATCAGCTTAAAAAAGACAAAGACATATCAAAACAAATCAGACATTTAGTCAGCATAAAAATTAGTATAAAAAGACATTTTTAAAATGTTTTATCATCTTGGTTATTCCATTTACAAGGTATATTGCTATACAAAAAGAAATATATTTTTTTAAAACTGACAATGGAACTTTAAATATTTCCAGTAAATCATAGCAAATTCTATAGGGCATATCAAGAGCATTAACTCCATCTTTATTTGAAGTCATAAAACGCGTTAGTTTTAGTGGAATTGCAGGAACCACAGACATCTGTTTGAAAATTTGAATGGTGTAAATTGATGCTATCAGTGTCCCCGATACACATACAAAATTAAGAAAACCTTTTACAATGCCTTTAAATCTTCAATTCTTGGGCAACACAGAAATCCCTTGCTTTAGTATTTTGCTATGACTTACTAGAGATATTTGACGCCATTGTCAGTGATATAGGTTTAAAAAAGGGAGAAAAAAGCCAAAAATATTCCTTATTTAGACAACAGAACACTTTTTGATGATATCAAAAATTATAATAATAATAATAATAATAAAAAAATACAAGCTATAAATAAAAAATATTGGAGAGAGATGACTTCATGATCACAGCTGTATTGATTTAAAGGAATACTACCCTTTAGATAATGCCCACTACGTCCTGTTTTAAAGGAATACTACCCCTTAAGATGAGCAAAACATTCTAAAGATGGTGTCTACAGTACACAAACAGAATCAAATAGATCTATGAAACTAAAAGTAATTTTCCATAAAATTACAAATTATTATTGAAAAACACTTAAAAAATCTAAGAGGTAGTATTCCTTTAAGTTTAAAAATAATATTTTCCAATTGATAAAAGTTCCGTTCAGTTTGTGAGAAAAATGTTAAAAAGAAAATGAATGTGACCAAATTGAAATATTTGTTGCTATGGCACCCAAAATACAAATGTAAAGTCTAGCTATAGGATACAGATTTTTAGCTGTGTACAAGATATAGAAACATTATATAATATTTTGATTTTGTTTCAAAGTATAGTCGAACCAAAATAATTTACAAATCCAAGTACAACTCAAGCCATAGCACAAACAGTCCACTTTTTTTTGGTAAGAATATATTGAAATTGAAACTTCAAGGATTGTAAAAAGGTTTTCTAAATTTTTAAAGTTTTCCCAGGTAAGAAAAGCCTGCCACGTGTGTGCTGTCAACCAGTGGCATACTTAAGGAAAGGGTGGCGTTATTTAAAATTTTATTAAACTACCCCAAAAAAGTAAACCTCATTGCTTCTGTTTAGAATTTATCAGGATGTGTAAAAATAATTCCGCTTGACCCTAATTCTTATCGAATTAAGAAACAGAGTTAAAATAACGTTAAAAGTGACTAGCTAAAAGTTAAAATTAGTTTTTATTAGTTGACTTACGCTAAAATTCAAATTTAAATTCAGTTTTGATCAAAAGTAGAAAAATCTCAAACAAAATTGATGATAATGTACATAAAAAAAATTGAGTTTTCAAAAAATTGTTTGAGTATGTAATACTTTTGATCAAATTTTATTAATTTAGTAAACTGTGTGTAGGTTTAGTCATCTTAATATCAGTTTTAAAATCTGATAGCACTTAATCTTAACTATCTGTATCACCTTTTAACATTGAAATCTGACTTAAGGTTTATCTACAATTCCATATAGTAAATTATCATGTAAGTGATAGCAATCTAAATTTCAAAGTCAATTTAATGTGATTGTTTACATGCTTTCGACTCTTTTTATGTGTATCTGGGACACTGATAGCATCTATTTACAAATTCTATGAGTATGTTTTCATATTGTACATGATCCAAATTTCATATTTCAATTCCGATAAGTGACACACATAGCCGATACTGAACTCTATCAAGTTCTAAAAACTGATAATAAGACCACTCCACCCCATAAAACAACGGTTTTAAGTTTTAAAATATAAAATCAGATATTTGTTAATTACAATAATAATAATAATATACAGACTTAGTGTTCAGTCCCAACAAAACAATGCTATATTATAATATTCTGTAGTAAGCACACAATAGCTAGCAGTTACCCAATGCTGTATAATATATTATATATAGATACACTACTCTACAGAGATTTGCATCTAGCATTTATATATCAGAGGCCTTATTCTCGAAAACTGGATTTTATCTAAGTTTAATTTTTCGCGAATAAGTCCCCAGGATTTATGAAGGTAGTACGAGTTTTCTTTGCTTAACCCTTGATATGATAGTAAGTCAGTGATATCTAATCTATGTACATCAGCATTTTGATTTGATCTGACAGGATGTGTATAATGTCATGACATGGCCTCATATGACTGGCATAACTCATACATATGATAACACATGCCAGTGCATCATACAAATGAAAAGTCCATATATGAACTATCAAAATTCTAAATCACAGTGGACCCCCTTTCTGTTAAAACTGTATAACATATGATAATACATGACATAGCATAAACATGGCATAGGATAGCATATGACTATCAAAGGGGGATAGCATATGACTATCAAAGGGGGATAGCATATGACTATCAAAGGGTTATGACCTGTCCTTGTATATACGAGATGGTACACATACGACCTCATGGGCATGACACACGCATGATTATCAAATGGTTGTCATATGACCTCATGAAAATGTCATGATATGACAAAGGGTTATGCCATGACATACACAGGACTCATAATATGACTATCTAAGGTAATCCAAATGGACCAGATGTTAGCTTGTAATGACATGACCAAAGGGTTATGGCATAACACACATGACCTAACTATCAAAGGGTTATCTAGAATGACCAGATGTTAACTTTCAATACCAACTATACAGGACAATGATGGTGATATTATAAATTAAGCAGTGTTATTATAGCAGTAGATCTATACGAGTATTGTGACAGCCGAGATTATAATATTTCTATATTACATTGTTTATAGGATAAATTAACACATCACCGATAAGCTAATGCTGGATTAGGATAACACCGATTAGCTAACAGATATCACCGATTAGCTAATGCTGGAGTAGGATATCACCGATTAGCTAAATGATATCACCGATTAGCCAATAGATGTCACCGATATTTGCTAATAGACATCGACAATTAACTAACAGACAAGAGATATCACCCATTAGCTAACAGATATCACCGATTAGATAAGAGATATCACCAAATGGCTAACAGACATCACCAATTAGCTAATAGACATCATCAATCAGCCGAAAGACATCACCAATTAACTAATCCTGACTTAAAGATTATCACCAATTAGCTAATTCCAGCTTAAGATATCACCGCTTAGCTAATCCAGGCTTAAGACATCACCAATTAGCGAGTCCCGGCTTACTTAACGTCATGAAGTATATTTGACACGATGATCCAGATCTTACAGATGAGAAAAACACCTGAAAAAAATAAAATAAAAATATTAACCCTCCAATCTTCAATGAACTCTTCCAAACATGTGCATTTTCAATCAGTATGATGGTGGTAGGAGGAGTTCATTTTCTAAATTAGGATGGATTTTTGCTGTCAGTCAAATCATCTCAGCCATTTTCTTAATAAGGGTGGATTTTTTATGCCAGTCAAAATATTTTTAAGCCTTGTCTTACCTTATCATTTCGTTCACACAAGAATTTCAACTTCTGTGCTTTTTTATGCATAAAAACTCCGTCTAAATGTCCAGTTTCAGCTGATCTTATTTCAATAGCTTTATTACCCCAACCCATTATCTGTCCAGTGCTTATATACGCTGAAATAAAATGAAATGGAGTTTTACATCCTACTTTTCTGCACCTGTTTGGGCTAATGAGGACAAGCAAATGTCTTGTTGTGGGCAATGAGGGAAATCTTACCAGGACAGCAGCATAACTTTAAGCCTACCGGTACTCTAAGTTAGATTTTAAGATACAGTATTCTGATTGGATAATAAAAATCAATTTTAGTGATTGACCCATGAATGATAGAACACTAAAATCATTATAAGTTAAGTTTTAGAGAATAAGACCATCAGGATAATATATAAAACAAACTGTATACTTACCAACTGATGTAGGTAGTTCGCCCCATTGTAACACTACATTCTTGGTAACTTTACCATTGGTATCTACGTAAACACCTTCATCTACAAAATAAATTATCAACGTTTTAAACATTTTAAAAACATTGAATTTGATACAAAAATATGACATTTTGGTTAGTTCCAAGAGTTGAACATCATAACTTGGTCTTGATAGGTAGACATCTTGCTTGGTAAATAGACAAGGAAAGGGAAGACAACTCTTGTTCAAAGATTCCTATTGATTGGCTGATTTGAATATAAGAACAGACAACTCAATGAAGAATGATTATTAAGTCCTTTCTCATTGAATCCTTTTACCATGTTCGGACCCCGCTCTCTCCCTGCTCCCTCAAGAAATAACCCACAAGGTTTTTCAAAGCTATTAATATTAAAACTACTTACTATCATAACAGAGTAATAGATGAAGTCCGTTCGTATTTGGTAGAATAACTACGGTATGGGGTATAATATTTCCTTGTGTCTGAAACAAACACCAACAGTATAAAATTACTCTTTTTGAAACACCTGATGGTACTTCTCTTTGAAGCAGTCCACTACTATGCAACTATTACCTTGAAAAAAGTTTTGTGCTTAGTGTGCAAAGCAGAAAAGGCTTTCTGTTTTTGAAACACCTGATGGTACCTGAACGAAATAGTTTAGCTTGTTCAGATTTTTAATTAGCTAATTAGCTTATTAGCTTATTTACAAATAAAATATTCCTACTGAAACACTTACATGTGAAGGAATGTAAAGGTCAAAAACTTGTGAACTGTCAAGGTCAATGGCATGGAAACCTTTCAATGACCCATAAATGACCTTCAACCTTTGACCTTCCTCTACTGTCAGATCAACCACGATTGGTTTATACGTTAATTCTGGGAAAGACTGAAAAAAAACAACGTAAAATGTGAATAAGTTTTCTAGTCTTAGAAGGATGGACAAACACCATGCAGTGTATCATGACAGTGGCAATAAAAATTGGAAGAGGACCAAGTAGAAGATCAAGTCTTACCTTAAATGCCATAAATTTATGGTATGGTTTGGGAGCCCATGCGTATATCTCTATACTCTCTTGTAAAGCTATAACCAAGAACTTTATTCTTTCGTACTTCACTGAAAATATCATAAAAAAAAGTTGGGATGAAATAGTGAAACACACATCGGCAATGGCTAATTATGTCGTAATACAATACCTATTGTAAAGATAGCTTGCCAGTCGAGATCAGCCAAATTTGATGCTTTCTGATCAAATCAAGGGAAATAACTCCAAAACTCTTCATTTCGTTAATGCCAAATTTAACTTAAAACTTATATTCTGGCAAATATAAAGAATAAAGAAACCAAGTACTAACGATCTGAACCGCAAAACAAAACCCGAAATCCAAAAAGACATTTTGACGAAACGTAGATAACAGCTTATAAAGAATACTTTATTAATTCAATTCCAAACATCAAATCTTACCTATTTTAAAATGCACACAATTTTCAAGTTCACCAACATTTACCCATCCATTTTTCTTGTCGTTCTAAAAAATAACCAATTAATCAATTTCAAATTCAAATCATATAATTTAATATCAATAAAATTTACTAAACCTCTTAATAATCCCTAGTGGAATAGCTCAGTCGTTAGCGTGTTGAATTGCTGTCTGCTAGGCGATTAGGTACTGAAGATTCTAATCCACCCCAAGGTAAGAAAAATTCTGATGACACAACAAGTGCTTACTAGAGCCACCCGGGTGTCGGCTTTCACCCCCTATCACAGACCTTCTCAAATGGTGGCCTGCTTGCCAAATCCGGCCCACGACGCCCATGAGAATGACCCCTTGAGAATGACCCCTACCGCTAAAACACTCTGCTAACTATATTAGCTAAGCTCTATTTGGCTCTTATATTTTTTTCATAAAATGCACTTGGCATTTAATTGAGAAGGCGTGTCCTATCACCTAATTTTATAAAGTGAAATTTGTATTAACAACTCACCCCTTCACTCTTGAAGATCTTGCTTTTTAACCAAGATAAATAATAGACACGTATTTTATTTTTCTTGCCCGATATTGTGACTAATATGTTCTGACCTTCTAAAACTTCCATTTGATGGAATCGTCTTCTAGATATCAATGTATACACTGAAATAAAATTCAAAATGAAATAGAGTTTTATTCTTTTACTTTTCGCTACCAGTTAATGCAGACAGACTAAAACAACCAAAGACATGCAGTGTGAAATGAGGTAAACCTTTCCAGGACAGTAATGTAAGCCTTTACTCTTTTCCATTTCCACTGTCAAGAGATCTTTCTCGTGCACACACTTGTGGTTTAATGTCCCATCTGAACAATTTAGAAACATAATTTTTTGACAATCAAGGCACTTTATATAAGTAAGAATTTATATATCGACTTCATATAACGCATGCAATTGAAAATCTGCATGTACAAGTGTCCTAATTAAAAGAAAAAAAAAACCATATAATTACCTTTTCCTTGGCCACTTCTATCTAACAACATCAGACCATTTTCTGTTCCAATCAACAGATTTACACCTAGAAAATTATAATTGAAAGTTAGAAAAAAGTTCTAAATTTGGAAATGAAGATAACAAACACTAAGATTTTAACATTCTGCCCGGAAATGCATTACAGCCCTTCCTAAAAGTAGTGCGATTCTTAAAGGGATTGTAAAGAGGTTTTCTAAACTTTGTATGTGTATCGGGGACACTGATAGCATCAATTTGCGCCATTCCAATTTCCATTCCGACGTTTAAAAAGTTTAAAAAACCTCTTTCCAATCACTTTAACTTAACCAACCTTCCTAAATGCAAAATAATTTACAAGCTGTGTTAAGAATTTACCTATTCAAAACTCAAAAGGCCTATTTGATAACATAAAATTAAATTTTTAAATAATAACCACTCAAACTTACCCCATAATGCAGCACATAAGATGTCTGAACCGAATCGTTTCTTGTATTTTCTGATTTCGGGTGTGTCTGTACTCTCGACGACTGTTTGAGATGGAGTGACGTTGACGTTGATCTGGGAACCTCGTCTCGATTGCTGAGAAATTGAACCAACCGTTGACCCACCTGCTCCGAAGCCGAACGCAGAGAAGGACCTCTGATGTCGCATCGAGGACTGTTTGCTCACAGCCTGTCGATACTTGAAATGTTAATAAACCAAATCAAAAATTCCAAAATTCAAAGGAAAAAAAGATAAAAAAAAAGGTCATTTGTTCAAGTCTCCATGTTTATCATGTTTCTCTGAGTTTATTGGTCACATATTGACTAGATATATTTATAGTTATAATGAAGCCATGAGATTTATATATGATTTGATACAATTGCCTATATATATACTGGTAATTTGGTCATATATTTGGCTATGTATAGTTATAATGAAGCCATGATATATTTTGGTATGATTTGATACAATTGCCTATATATATACCATGAGATAATGGTATGATTTGATACAATTGCCTATATATATACCATGAGATAATGGTATGATTTGATACAATTGCCTATATATATACCATGAGATAATGGTATGATTTGATACAATTGCCTATATATATACCATGAGATAATGGTATGATTTGATACAATTGCCTATATATATGCCAGTAATTTGGTCACATACTTGCGATATTTAGTTATAATGAAGCCATGATATATATTGGTATGATTTGATACAATTGTCTATATATATTAATGATAATGATTAAACCTAAAGTTCAATTGAGACCATTCCAAACCAGAAATAAAGTGCTCCAAATCTTTTCCCTTAAAAAACGTTGTGCACATATGAAATATAGCTGAAACTTTCAAAATTCCTAAATGAACACTAAACTATGCTATGCTATTATAATAAGAATGGCTCAATATAACCTATGCTATAACCCTTTATTCTTCAATGAACTATTCCAAACATGTGCTTTTTCAATCATTATGATAGTGGTAGGAAGAGTTCATTTTCTAAATCAGGGTGTTTTTTTGATTTTGATGATGCTAGTCAAATTGTTTTCAGCGTTGATGCTACTAGGACAATCAAAATGGCTAAATATAAATTATGCTATGCTATGCTATGATATGATTATAAGAATGGCTTAATGTATACTTTACTATGATACTTTAATCAGAATGGCTCAATATAAATTATGCTATGCTATAAAATCAAAATGGCTGCAAGCATTATGATCAATGATATGAAATGGCGGCTGCGCTATTTGACCAATAAAGTAGAGAAACAGGATATTTTGGAGGTAACGTGTTGGAGTCGATAGCAGGTGAAGTCAAGGTATAAACCGGTGGTACCAAATAAAACTAATCCCAAAATATTGCTCGTAGAATTACTTTAGGGCTTTTATTGTCGCCTTTAAAGGGATTGTAAAGAGGTTTTCTAAACATTGTATGTGTATCGGTGACACTGATAGCATCAATTTACACTATTCCAATTTCCATTCCGACATCTTTGGTTCAAACAATAAAACTTCACAGTTTAATTAGAATTACAAGAACCACAGATGTCGGAATGGAAATTGGAATGGCCCAAATTGATGCTATCAGTGTCCCCGATACACATACAAAGTTTAGAAAACCACTTTACAATCCCTTTAAAAAATGAAATGCCACTAAGATAACTCTAAGAGCAACATAAACTAAATAAATATTGAAGATTAGTATAAGCAAGTCATGTTAGTAAAATAGTAAATATAATAAAACCAAAACACAATGCAAAACAGGGCCTGTATGCATAAAGAATAACTTTGGGCTAAAATTAAACCTTGAGTTAAATTATCACTTGCGTTAACTAAAGCTTCCAGGGTTAACCCTTTGAACCCTGATGTTACTTTGGCTAAAACGTCATATACCCTAAACTCCCAGCAATATTTCTTAAAACATATTACGTTAACGTTGTATGATGTCACTTGACACTGGCTGGTTTAACGGCTTGTCGGGTATATATAACGTAAGGATGGGCCGGTATACCGGCTTGTCGGGTTGAAAGGGTTAAATATGAATTTAATTCAGTGTTAAGTTTTATGCATACTGGTCCTGGTAAAAATAATAAATATTCATGAAATAGAAGATTAATTAGCAAGACAATTAATAAATCAATTAATAGATTGTTAATGTTAATAAAAAAGTTTAAATTGAATAATAAATATTAAAAGTTAGTGGTCAATAACTCGGTTAATAAATTAGAATATTAAATAAAATTTGTTAAGTTCTTGAGTGCTGTGAAAACTTCGAACAAAAAACATGAAATAAACATAATCCTAGATTCAATGCGTTTTTTCTATCATAAAACTCAGTGCTAAAATTGATTTTTCAAGTACAAAAAAGGTTCTAAAGAAAATATCATACCCTCATTTTTAAAGGGATTGTAAAGAGGTTTTCTAAACTTTGTATGTGCATCGGGGACACTGATAGCATCAATTTGTGCCATTCCAATTTCCATTCCGACGTCTGTGGTTCTTGCAATTCCACTAAAACTAACGCGATTTATGACGTCACTAATAGTGATCTACCGGAAGCTACTATTAACATCTATGCAGATCACTATTAGTGACGTCATAAAACTGTTAGTTTTAGTGGAATTGCAAGAACCATAAACGTCGGAATGGAAATTGGAATGGTGTAAATTGATGCTATCAGTGTCCCCGATACACATACAAAGTTTAGAAAATCACTTTACAATCCCTTTAATGACAAGATACTGCACACAGACAAACAGTTGTATGCTGTATCCTGCCATTAAAACACATCAAGCCTAGGTTTCTCAAAAAAAAGGGAACCAAAATTTGATTTTTTTTCTGAAAAAAGTTTACAGCTTCGCATTTTTTAATTTCAACTGTTAAAGAATTTTAACATACACAGCCTGTAACACATTGAGCCTTAATTTTATTCTTATCTGATGACTTTACACTTTTCCCATCTTAGTTCCTTCCATTCATATGCGTGAGTTTACTGACCTGCTTTTCTGCATCTGTTTGAACTAATGAGCATAAGTAACACCATGCAGTGTGCAATGAAGGAAATTTTGCCAGGAAAGCGGCATTAGCCTACTCTTCTTTTCGATTTTCGACTGTTGAGGGATTTTTAACGTGCACAACCAATAGCACACGGGACCTCGGTTTATTGTCCCATCCGAACGGTTACACACTTTTTCTTAGAAATATTTTTTGAGAAACAAAGGCAAGATGTGAAATACGAACTACGAACCATCTACAGTTTCAGCACCAGTATAAAATATAGTAATAGTATATTTACCTCTTCGGATGTTGTTTTGTCTTGAGGGCGTTGGGGGGTAGAGGCAGGGGACCGTGGCTGTGGGGGGGTATGAGGGGGGAGAAGATCGGGTAATACATTACTACTAGTACTATGTCTAGGAGACTGCATACCTGAAAACATCAAAAAATGTCAATCACAACTTTTACAACAGGCCTTCTCAAATGGCGGCCCTCGACACCCTTGAGAATGGCCCCTCAAGAGTGACCCCTTCCGCTAAAACACTCTGCTCGCTATGCTAGCTAAGCGCTATTTGACCGTATATTTTTTTCATGAAATGCATTTGGCCCTTTACAAAAATTAATTGAGAAGGCCTGATCAGTTCTCAGTCCCCAGAACTACATCCAAGGTTCATGCACATTTTTACGGTCATTTTATCATTTTCCATAACCAATTTTAAATAAATCATAGACGGAATGGGGACACTATTCTTGATCAAGAAAAACACTATTTCACAGTCTGTATTGAACGCAGAATAAGTTTTGCCTTCTGCTTTTCTGTACCTGTATGAACTAATGAGGACAGGCAAACGTCATGCAGTGTGCAATGTGGGAAATTTTGCCAGGAAAACAGCATTAGCCTACTCTTTATTTTCAATTTCCAACTATTAAGGGATCTTTAACATGTACAGCCAATAGCACATAATTTAAATTAAAAAACAAGAGAACTACCTACCGAGAGCACCAGGTGCTGATGAATTTGATTGTGTTCTGTGGATATGAGCGACGGGAGGTTTATTTCGTGATCCACCATCATTTCTCCTATCACGATATTTATCACCGTTGTCATGAAACGAAGGATCAGATTTATTCTGAAAAATACAAATATAGTACGATATTACTGACGCAACAATAACAACCTTTCATAACATACATGTGTAATACTATGACAGCCAATCATTGAATACAAGCCCATGTAATAATTGTATCCATATTCAACGGTCATTGAATACGGTCGGAACTATTTTTTCTACTGACTTGCGAATGACGCCATCTTCTTTACGCACACGAGTGATATCCCGCCGCCAAGCCCCGAGTGCAATATTGAATTCCTAAAGACACGTATGTGCAGTTCTACTATTATATATCATAATTGATCTATATCATAGTTGTGGGTGGCGAGGGTAAAACAGATCATTCTTACTCTTTTCAAAACACCTGATGGTACTTCTCTTTTGAGTAGTACTATACAACTATTACTCTCAATTTTGCAAGGTTTTGAATGTGATTGGCTGAAATATAATTTATTCAATATGGCAATCAGCGTATAGTATTTGAGGTTATCTAGTACGTTAGTCTAGTTACAAAGTTGATACGAGTGGGGTAATTTACAGAGGAGAATTACACAACCACTATAAAATATACCGTACCTCTACGAGAATATAATAATAATTGTCAATGATTTTATAATAATCAAACAGGGACGTATCTCGTACACTGGAGATAGAATTATACAGCATATTGTTACTTTAAATATATTACTCTTATATTATATCTATTACACCATGATTACAAGTTAGTTCTAGTTAGCCTGATGAGTGGTGCACTATCCTAAACACCAGTCATTCAGAATATATTAACTCTTATATTTGTATTTGATGTTAATAAGCTTGAATAAATGTTCCAAA
Organism: Lottia scabra; assembly: GCA_029955415.1. Classification (NCBI taxonomy): domain Eukaryota; kingdom Metazoa; phylum Mollusca; class Gastropoda; family Lottiidae; genus Lottia; species Lottia scabra. The sequence continues at coordinate 694,752 of JARJEI010000014.1, read as the reverse complement.
TCAGTTATCCTGATGAATGGTGCAATATCCTACACACTATTACATTCACTTTCACACAAAAATATGTGACTTTCAAAACCAAAACAGCTTTCCTGATGATGGACTATTTATCCAAAACACAATTCAGCAAAAAATTATCAAATTTTATTTTAGGTTCTCATGCGTTTTAACTATAACTCCAAGAAAAGAATCAACTTTTTGATATTCCCCAAAAGTCACATTTACGTTAAAAAAAATCCTACAGAATGAAAGACGAACTCAGAAAAAAATCACAGAATCCAAACAATCGATAGCATAAAGTTAAATTTATCTATGGTATTTAAAAACACATATTTTAGATTGTTAACTTGATAAACATTGGAGTGATGGACACAGCATTGTCAATAATGAAGATGATGTATGGATATCATAATAACTGTTCATATACCATGTAATAACTGGGCATTATCACATAATAACTAGGTGTTATAACATATAACTGTGCATTATACTAGAGAGTTATTGTTATATCACAGTATAATGAAATGACAGTTATTACATATATCACTGACAGATCATTGGTATATTATCACTGGATACTTCATTGACTTCTGATGATCAATACTATCCTAGCAACATCATTATTATATACCCACTTTCACAGTTATTTTACTCTTTTAGTCAACAATTGTCTGTGTCATTGATTTCTTAGCAGTATTGGCATTTATTATCCCAAATTTTTGATTCAATGTCTAACAATTTAAGCACATCATCATTATCTAGCCACTTTCATTACTCTTTTAACAACAAATGTCTGTGTCAATTATTTCTTGGCATTTCCAGGAATTTTATGAACCAAATCTTTTTTATTCCAATATCAATACATGTATTTCAAGCATTCCTTCTTTATCAGTTCTCTTTTACAATAATTTTACTCTTTCAACATTTAATGACACTGTTTTTGTCTTGTCAACAATTTTCTGTATTGCTTATTTTCTTAGCACTTCCAGGATTACGATTTCAATATCAAACAATACTTTATAATAAATTCCAAAACCTAATTCCAAAGAAATTCCATATAATTCCTGTTTTTAACCCCTTAACATTGGAACCACTTTAACCTCCTATCAACAATTGTCTATTCATTGATTTTCTAAGCACTTCCAGAAATTATTTACCAAAATTTTTAGATCCAATATCAAACAGTACTGCATTAGTGAGAGTTGAAAATGTAAGACGAATTCCAAAGAAATTCCTGATTATGACTCCAAGTTTTAATTCCAACTGCGATGTCAACTACGCCATATTGATGCCATATTGATTAGACTGGAATCCTGCTGGTGAATGGAATAGTTCTGCAAGTCTGTGGCGCCAGTATAAAAGACTATGACAAGACTCAAGCTATAACTACATGTTGGAAGAGTGGAAGTTATTGATTTATTTTTCCTGCTATCTGAGTTTGTCATATTGACCTTGTGTTATAATCAACCATGTTTTTACTTGGCTTCTCTCTCCCTGCCACTTGCTGGCTCTCTCTCTCTTCTGACTAGCCACTTTCTCATCAAATTACTCAACATAATGCATGGCGTCATTTTTAACTTAAAGGGACATTCTTTTTTTCTAGGTTCAAATTTTTTTTACCAAAATCTAGAGATATGTGCCCTTGAATGTATTTGCTTAACTAAAATAATCTAGCCTTTGATTTTTAAATGCTTAATTAACAGGAATACAGAGATACATTTAAGATAATGAAAACTTCTTCCAAAATGAAGGAAGGACCATTATTTTATGTTGTCTCTATTGCAAAAGCTCTAAAATAAGCTTATTATTTGCAACTTTTACAATGGTGGCTTAATTCAATAAATGTTTAAGTGGAATTGTCCCTGAAAAAACTTTTTACAATCCCTTTAAATTATAATCAAGACATCATTGTAAATATTTTCAGGGTATTTCCTGTATTTCGACTAATATTGACTTTATTACAGACATCTTGCAAATTGACAAAATTCTAGAATTTCAATTTGATTAAACAATTGTTTCTTGTTAAAAAACATAAAAAAACTCTATTTTTTGGTGATATGATGCAAGTGTTCATTATTTTTTAAATTTCTGAAATATCTTCCTTTAATAACATAATATTAAAGTCATGATTTTCATTTAGCCAGATAACAATATGAGTTCAATAACATATTAAAGAGATTGTAATGAGGTTTTTTATGGGGGACACTGATAGCGTCAATTTGCGCCATTCCAATTTCCATTCAAACGTCTGTGGTTCTTGTAATTCCACTAAAACTAACGCATTTTATGACGTCATTGACAGTGATCTACTGGAAGCTACTATTGATATCTATGCAGATCACTGTCAGTGACGTCATAAAATGCGTTAGTTTTAGTGGAATTGCAAGAACCACAGACGTCGGAATGGAAATTGGAATGGCGCAAATTGACGCTATCAGTGTCCCCAATACACATACAAAGTTTAGAAAACCTCTTTACAATCTCTTTAATAACAGTGGTATTTATAGTTTTATTAGTCAAGTAATTGCTACAAATAACAATCAATAATACTCTATCTGAGGTGTAATAACTTAATATTATTTTATAACTAATGATAAGGCAGATAAAAATATAGCTGAGATATTTTAAAATTCTGATAACCATGGTGTTTCATTAAGTGGCATTAGTCTATTTTTATTTTCGATTTCCAACTGATGAGGGATCTTTTAGGTATACAGTCTGTAGCATATGGGGACTTTGTTTATTGTCCCGTCCGAATGACCAGACTCCCTATTCAGATATCACATGGAAATATATTGGTTTTACGACAAAAATCCTGTTAAACCTATCTGTGGTTGACTAATATCAAAAATTAGAAAAGTAAGCTTATAATTGGATATCAATTTATGTAACTCGAGGGAGGGCTTATTTCAAATCAATAATCGACAAATCCCATTTCTATTATCCAAGTAATGAAATGACGTTTAACACCCTGCTTTTCTGCACCTGTATGGGCTTATGAGGATCAGCAAACACCATGAAGTGTGCAATGAGGGAAATTTTATCAAGACAGCAGCATTAGTCTACCCTTATTTTTGATTTCCAACTGTCGAGGGATCTTTAACGTGCACAGCCAATAGCACATGGGACCTCGGTTTATTGTCCCATCCAATAATATCCGAGAGTAATTATTCTAAACAAACAAAATTCGCTAAAAAATTGATTTTGATTTAAAACTTTAAGTGAATTACCATAAAAGATATTTCAAAATCAAACAAATGTGCCTTGTGCCGTATACCAGGGATTATTTTTATAACAATTATTGGAAAATAGAATAAAAATTTAATTTCGAAATTCAAGGTAATGTGCTTTATGTCATGTAATGGAGATTTGTCAACAGCTGTATTGATATAACTGGCAACTTGTTTACTTTTCTAACCTTTTTTTGAAAATAGTGCAGTGTGTAATGAGGGAAATTCATGGCTGTACTTGACTTAATGTGCTTTGAGTCTGTATTTGTACAGTGGTTGTAAACGAGAATTATATCATAGCTGTAAAGTGTTCTTTTCTAACCCTTTTTTGAAATTAGTGCAGTGTGTAATGAGGAGAATTTATGGCTGTACTTGACTTAATGTGCTTTGAGTCATGTATTGGAGATTTGTCAACAGCTGTATTTGTACAGTGATTGCTAATGAGAAATGTTAACATAGCTGGTAATTTGTTTAGTTTTCTAACCTTTTTTTGCAAATAGTGCAGTGTTCAATAGGGGAAATTTATGACTGTACTCGACTTAATGTGCTTTGAGTCATGTAATGGAGATTTGTCAACAGCTGTCTTTGTACAGTGAAAGTAAACGAGCAAATGTTGACAAATCTAGCATTTTGTCTACTTTGTGAACATGAAGTAAATTTTATTTGACAATCAATGCTGTGCAGTCTGCAATGAGGTAAATTAAGTTACAAAAGAGGTATTAGCATAATGTGCTTTGAGTCATATATTGGAGATTTGTCAACAGCTGTCTTTGTACAGTGATTGCTAACTAGTAAAATGTTGACAAATCTCGCGTTTTGTTGACTTTGTCAATCTGATATATGTTTTATAGAATGATGTCATGTTTACATCTGTTACCTAGCAACGTTTATCAGATTATCTGACATATTAATTTCACTATGTAATAAGCCTAGTCCAATTACTTTAGTTGTCAATTGATTAGTATTGTCCAAAGGCAGTGTGCAATGAGGGAAATTTTGCTCTGATATATCAGACTGACAATTTCACTATGAAATGAACCAATTGTCTAATTACTTAAGTTGATAAATTGACTAGTTTTTTAAATGAGTTGACAGTCAGCGCTGTGCAGTGTGCAATGAGGGAAATTTGGCTAAGATAGTAGCATTATCACTGTACATACAGATTATCCAAAATATCAATTTCAAGTAATTGGAATTGGAGAAAAAGACGTTGAAAATGTTGTCACTAGAGTAAGAAGATGTTGCTTTTGTTTGTTTGCGTTATGAACCTTGATATAAATCCGAGATGGATGAATAAGGTCTATAATCAAGACATGATTTTGTTGTTTATGAAATGCCAAACTTTTAAAACTTTAAAACAGTTTGTATCTGTAAGTATTTTCAAGAAAATACGGATTGCAGAACAATAATATATATCTACATACAACACATAGAGACACACAGAGAGACACAGAGAGACACAGAGAAACACAGAGTGATACAGAGAAACACAGAGTGATGCAAAGAGACACAGAGAAACACAGAGAAACACAGAGAGATACAGAGAGACACAGAGAGACACAGAGAGACACAGAGAGATACAGAGAGACACACAGAGAGACACAGAGAAACACACAGAGAGACACACAGAGAGACACAGAGAAACACAAAGAGATACAGAGAGACACACAGAGAGACACAGAGAGAGACACAGAGAGAGACACAGAGAGAGACAGAGAGATACACAGAGAAACACAGAGAGATACACAGAGAGATACAGAGAAACACAGAGAGATACAGAGAAACACAGAGAGATACAGAGAGACACAGAGAGAGACGCAGAGAGATACAGAGAGACACAGAGAGAGACACAGAGAGATACAGAGAGACACACAGAGAGATACAGAGAAACACAGAGAGATACACAGAGAGACACATAGAGAGACACACAGAGAGAGACACAGAAAGACACAGAGGGACACAGAGAGACACAGAAACACACAGAGAGACAGAGAGACACACAGAGACACAGAGAGACACAGAGAAACACAGAGAGATCTGGGCATATAAAAATAATTCTACCTTTCTGGGAGCTTTAAGAGTACTGTCACCATCTTCTTCTGATAGTCTTGAAAGATTCGAACTAATTGGCACTTGGGTGTTAGGCATATCTAAAATAAATAATTTTGTATCAGTATATCTCTCAACACAGTGTTATAAATTTTAACAGTAAATGAAATTTTGGCTTTATGATAGTTGGGAAATTAAAGAGATTGTAAAAAGGTTTTCTAAACTTTGTTTGTGTATCGGTGACACTGATAGTATCAATTTGCGCCATTCCAATTTCCATTCCGACATCTGTGGTTCTTGCAATTCCACTAAAACTAACGCGTTTTATGACGTCACTAACAGTGATCTGTATAGATATCAATAGTAGCTGCCAGTAGTACACTGTCAGTGACGTCATAAGTGTTAGTTTAAGTGGAATTGCAAGAACCACAGACGTTGGAATGGAAATTTGAATGGTGTAAATTGATGCTATCAGTGTCCTTGAAACACATTAATAGAGTTAATCGAAGGTGTGACTTAAATGATATAAATAGCAAGTTATCTTACCTTCATGTATGACCATGGATGAAAGAGTCTCAAGAGTATCTTGATTAAAGCTTACAGGCCTGAAATTTTTATAAAATCATAATTTGAGATGTGTCTGGAAAATAAAGATTTGCTATGCCATGATCTGATTGGACACATTGTAGTTTTGATCATAACTGGCATACAAATTATCATTCGACTCAATCATCATCATTTGGTTCGAGGCTATTATAATGACTCAGCAATGTTCGTCAGCCATCTTGACCGATAAATGGGCAAGGGAAGATAATTCTTGTTCAGAGATTGATTTTGATTGGCTGTTTTTACTTTGAAAGACGACACTTTCTGAAAAATGTCAGTGATTGGTTGAACTATAATTTATTCAATATGGCGTCTACCGTATAGTATAAGAGGTTATCTAGCCACGCTAGTCTAGTTCTGAGAAGTTGATACGAGTGACAAATTATCTTATAGTATTTTAAATGATTTTGAGTGCAAAAAAAAAGACCAAGGAATTGAATGTTGTCAACTTGGAGATAAGTGAATTGAAGATTGAAAACATATTGAAGTTCTTGGATCATTCCCGTCATGTACCAAGGTACGCAAAAATAAACTGAAGAACTTACAATGGACGCGGAGGTTCGGAGGCGGGTAAAGTTCCGTCTCGATGGATCAGATCATCATCTTCCTCTTCTTCTTCATCATCATCATCATCTTCAACATACACAGTCCTAGCTTGACGTTCTTCACCACCCATTTTACGTAGATGGGCTGCCAACTGTTCTAAATCCTGAATTGTAAAATTAGTTAGAAAATGAGCATTGGTATTGGGCAAACACCATACAGTGTACAATGAGGTAGATATTTCGAGAAAAAAACCAATATTACTCTTATTTTTTATTTCCAACTGTTCTACATCCTAAATCATCAAAATTATTCAGTAAATGAGCGTTGGTATTAGCCAAACACCAAGCAGTGTGCAATGAGGGAAATTTCGCAAAGGCAGCATCATTTCCAACTGTTGAAGGTTCTTTTAATGTGTATGTTCGTAGCAATTAAAGCCTTTTTTGTTTATTGTCCAAACCAAATAACTAGTCGCTTTTCCTGTCAGCCCTCAGACTTGCATCCCAGCATCACTGGCTGGACCTGGACCTTCAGATGATAAGTACTATGTATATATTTACCTCTGGTTTATGAGCCTGGCCAGAAAACATTCCAGTAGGTTTATCAGAATGGACAGCACTAGCATGAACAGCTCCGGAACTGGGATTTTTAGCATCTGGAAGAACTATAGAGGTTGTAGGTGGATCCAATATGGTGGTGCGTGGTATTAGATAGATCCAATATGGCGGCACGTGGTATTAGAGCAGTCAGATCCAATATGGCGGTATGTGGTATTAGAGAAGTTAGGTCCAATATGGAGGCAGGTGGTATTAGTGAAGTTGCAGGTAGATCCAATATGGAGGCAGGTGGTATTAGTGAAGAGGTTTTGGTTAGATTTGGTTAGAAAGTTGTGATGTTAAAAGGCAGCCGATTGTGAGGTTATGAAAGAAAAAGAAAAAAGAAACATAGTGAGTTTTTTTTTTATAGAACGCAACCTTTCATCCAATCAGCATTGGTTATATCTTTTGTGAAGTGGCACACTTATTCATTAAGAGCAAAGATTAAAACCTTTCCTCTTATTCATCAGCTGAAATTTGTTAGTTTCTAAAAATCTTAACAATTGAGTGAGGCACTTGACCAATTTCTAGTTGGAAAAAAAAGTGGGTTAGTTTCTTAATATTGGTTAGAAAAGCAGTGCCTTGTAATTAAAGCCCAAAGCCAGTTATATAGCATTAAATAAAGTCATACACAGATATGGGTAGAAATAAAGTGACAGTAAATTTTTGCTTAAAACTTTTTAGTGTATCGGGGACACTAATAGCATCAATTTGCACCATTATAATTTTCAATCAGATATCTGTGGTTCTTGCAATTCCACTAAAACTAACGCGTTTTATGACGTCACTGACAGTGATCTGCATAGATATCTCATTGTAATTTTAATTTCTATAAAGCAATCATTTCGACAATAAGCCTAATTGTTTCTTGAAATATATTTTTTGCAAACCAAAATCATAATAAACTAAAACTAACGAACCTATGAGTCGTGACTGCATGGGAAATTGCTTTGGCAAATTGTGGCTTTGAGATGGCTGTTGAAAATGACTAGATGGGGGGCGTTGCGGTTGTTGATGCTGGGGCTGGGGTTGCTGTGGAAGATGATGTTGGATTTGTTGATGTTGATGATGGTGATGTTGTTGGGCTGGTTGCTGTTGTTGTTGTTGATGGTGTGAGAGAGGACGATTCTTAGCTTGTTGATTACGTCGACCCTCTCTTTCTTGTATCTGTTGGAAGTTTCGTTTCAGTGTGGATTCCCCAGGTATTTGTAATATAGAACTGAAATGATATGAAATGTGGTTAATGTCTTACTCTTCTGCACCTGTTAAGGCAAGGCTTTGCGTTGGTCAATGAGGTAAATTTTCCACAACAGGGCAATTACAGACTATTTTTCAATTTCCAACTGTCAAGGCATCTTTAGTATGGCTGATCCCTTTTTTCATATCAGTCTACCATTGTTGACAGAAGACACAGGATTGAAAAGTTTAAGGTAGTATCTTGACCCATGCTGAAATTGAACCCTGGACCTACAGGTTAGTGAGCTAGCGTTTAACTCATTGGGCCAATATTAAGAAAACTATCATAGCTGTTATAAAGTGACTTAGTTGGCATGAGAAAGTTTGTCCTGAAATAATAAAATACCTTGGTTCCCCTGGCATCGTGTTTTCTTCATCTTCATCATTATCACTTCCTTCATATTCATATTCTGTATCATGATCATCAACTGAAATTATCATAAATCATTATCATAAATCATTCTGGATCATGATCATTATCATAAATCATTCTGTATCATAATCCTTGTAAGACATTTAGAAGTATCACAGCACATTAAGAAATAACAGTTTTTATGGATATTGACTTCTATTTATTATTGAACACAACGTTTCATTATACATACAGGTAACGTTATCAAGTGATTATTAACTTAATATAAGTTAATATAAGTTAATAATCACTTGATAACGTTACCTGTATGTATAATGAAACGTTGTGTTCAATAATAAATAGAAGTCAATATCCATAAAAACTGTTATTTCTTAATTATGTATCATGATCATAAATATATACACATACATACATACTATCTGATCTGTATCATAATCACAAACAGAACGCACAATTCGAAAATCGAAAACACAATTAAGCACATAAAGTTTCAACACAATATACACGTGTATTCCTTGCTTGTATATGTCTTTCAAATCTTGTATTATAATCATTCTAATTTTCTGCTGTATGATCATTATTATCAAATCAATATCATTCTGGATCATGATAATCAAGTGAAAAAACATTGCATAACACATTATGTTTCATTTTCTACTATTGATATCAAATCTTAGCTATCAATATCAAATTATATGTGCAGAAAAGCAGGACGCAAAACTCAAAATAAATAATACTTACTCTTTTTATTTTTCTTATGTCTATCAATATGATCTTTAAGTTGAATACGAACTTGCCGTTCCGTGGGTTGATCACGGATAAACGGATGTTTCAATAATTGTTCCGTGTTATGACGTTGAGTATAATCTTTTATTAAACAAGATTCCACGAAATTGTGAAATTTACTCGACCTGCAAAAAAATGCAAAAGTTTTAAATGTCAGAAATTGTCAGAGATGAGTTAAAATATGGTTTTTAAGTGTATATATAAAATTAAAAATCTTGTCCAGAGCATGACAAAATAGGGTGCAATAATTATATAGTAGTGGACTTCCTATACGAGAACTACCATCATGTACCATATGACCCAATTTTTGGTGGAAAAGTTTTGTTGGAAGACATCAAGATGGTTCCAAATGATTTTTTAAGTGAAAACTTTGGCCTTTTTGCATTCTCACTTCTTTTATATTTATAACAATTTATGCCCTTCTGTAATTTATAAGAATAAGGAATGTATAATATCTTACCATTTTGTGGGATTTTTGAGTCGTGGCGGTGGGTTTCGGGGTATAAGGAAAAGGGCCCTCATAGGGTGCATATCACAGAGTGCTGAAATATAAAAGGGTATGAGGGTCAAAATGTTTAAAGGGCAAAATGTATGTGGGTCAAAATGTAAGGGGAAAAATGTATAACGGACAAATGTTTGATCACTTTTTTTATTGCACGTTTCCCAGTAGACGCATTAAATGCTTGATTGATTTTAAATTTTTGAAATGATAAAATTAAAAAAAAAAGATTGACTCACGTGGCTTTCCTTCAGCCATTTCTATTGCAGTAATACCTAATGACCATAGATCACTCTAAAAATAGAATATATTCCGTTCGTTAATATATTCATCAAAAAGAAAACAAAAGTAATGTTTGTTTATTTGTAAACAGTATTTTATTCATGAATATAATACATTATGAAAAGGATTGGGGAACAGACAGCCTATATTACCCCTCTCCTACAAATGTAATATAAAACAGATTTAAATAAGCATTCTTAATTGGAGTAGTTTATACATGACGTTAACATATATAACCATAGGCGTTCAGAAATGATGTGATCAGGCAGATTGCGAGAGGTTTTTGGAATTAGTGGTTGGGGTGGGGTCGACTTGTCGGGCATATATATTTCGTTGTCGGGCAAATTTGCCCCCCGCTCAACTATGTATATAACTTCCCTTAATATCCACATTTGTGTAAAGTGTAATAGAAAATAAGAATAAATGTGGAATTTGCGCAATGAAGCAAAAAAGAAATATATAGAACTTGTACTCACTCTGTTATCATAAGTTGCATCAGGATTTTCATCACAAGCTATAACTTCGGGGGCCATCCTTAAATTATAATATCACATGTTACAGGGATTGTAAAGAGCTTTTCTAGATTTATGACACTTATAACTTATAGCAGGCCTTCTCAATTAATTTTTGTTAAGGGCCAAAAAGAGCTTGGCTTGTGCAGAGAGGAAAGCGTTTAGCGTAAGGAGTCACTCTTGAGGGGCAACAATTGAGGGTGTCGAGGGACGGAGTTGGCCCGCGGGCTGCCATTTGAGAAGGCCTGACCTGTACCTTTCCAATATTTAATCAAACGTCTGTGGTTCCGGCAATTTCCATTTAAATTAAGTGTTTGATGATGTCGCTAATCATGAGGGTCTTCTGTGAGAAAAGTGTATTTCGCGATTTTGACGGCGATACATAAAACAAAGGGTATCTTACCAATATGGCGTCCCAATAAAAGTATTTCTTCGTCCTATAGTTTTATCTAACTGGGCACTAACACCAAAATCAACTGAAATATACAAATTTAGTATTTTTGAATAAAGAATAAAAAATATGGCCAACAGTGATTCACTTGGCTCAAGTGTATAGGCCCAAAATTTTACAAGGACAGTAACTCTGACATTCATCAATAATCACCTACGAAGGTTTCGGTATGGACTGACTGCTAACGGAACCTAAGTTGTTATCCTTGTGAAATATAGATGTTGCTTTTTTTTCTTATGATCCTTGGTTAGTAACTGCAGTAAATAACTTGATATGAAAATGGAGTTTTGCGTCTTGTACAGATTTGGGTTTGAGAAGACTGCTTAACGCCCTGCAGTGTGCAAAAAGGGAAAATTGACTCCTAGATAAGTAGGGGGGACAAAGTAGTGACCTTACCTAGTTTAACTTCAGCGTTGTCTGTTAATAAAACATTCTGACCCTTTATGTCTCGATGTATTACACGGTTACCATGGAGATGAGCCAAACCCTATAATAGAAATAAAAATGTCTATAGACTTAAAAAAATAATTTGAGCCTAATTTAAGCTGGATTTGTTTGGTCTGTCAAGAAAAGGGACTTACAAAACCAAATTTTCCATTTTTTGATTCCATTCCTAGATACTAAAACCATGCCTTCTCAAATAGCAGCTCGCAACTGGCGCCCTTGAGAATGACACCTCAAGAGTGACCCCTTCCACTAAAACGCTATTCTCGCTATGCTTGCTAAGCTCTATTTGGCCCTTTTTTTTTTTCATAAAATGCACTTGACCCTTTACAAAAATCAATTGAGAAGGCCTGATCTAAACTCTCATATCCCCCTCAAGTGGTTGTCAGCATTAACCAGGCAAGATGGCCGCCTATCATGGCCGAGTCATAAAATTAGTGTCCAGTTTTGAACATTGACAAAGGTTGAGACAAATGGAAGCAGTAGAAATTCAAAACCTACCCTTAAAATCTCTCTACAGACATAGGATATCCATTCTTCTTTTAAACAATTCCCTTTCGTAGCTACAATATAAATATTATTATTTTTATAAGATAGGAGTTTACATTTCATGTCTATGATGACTTTCTGTATTCAAAATGTCAGTTATTACAAACTCTGTCTAGTACCTTGACATCATTAGGCTGTTTTCTTGTTTAAATTCGTTGAATATAGCCAAAAAGACCAAAGTTTAAAAGAGTGGCTGTTTGAGGTTGAAACAGGCTGGGAGTTGATTGAAGAATTTCTGTTGACTTTATGAATTATTTTGATAAATGAACAAATATAATTTGTTATCAATCATACCTTTAACTAAGTCTGTAACAGAGCCCGCTCCACAGAACTCCATAACCAACTGAAATTATACCATAAATATCTTATTTTATATAATTCAGTACATGTATTACATGCTCCTTAATCAAGACACAATACTATCATCAAAGGGATTAATTGCAGACAAACCTTGTGTCACCATTTTATGACGTCACCCCCACTGATCCTCGGAAGCTACTATTGATATCTACAGATCACTGTCAAAGACGTCATAAAATGCATTAGTTTTAATGGAATTGCAAAACCACTGACGTCGGAATGGAAATGGCACAGTGTCCCTGATACAAAAAACCTTTTTACAATCCCTTTAAGAATACGACTCTATATACATACCCAGAGCTGATCATCTTTACCCGGGGGACCTTTCTTAATAAAAGCACCATAGTAAGTAGCGATATTCCGATGATGGGAATACTGAAACAGTTACAATAATAACATATTAATGGGGAACAAGTCAACATTTTCGAGTCTATTTGGGTCTTAACCATAAAGGTTCAACTGTTTTCAATGTATGTGTAATATGATTACAATTATAACATGGGCTTGAAACATTTATGTACATAATAAAGGGGAAGAGTTACCCTATTACCTGCTAAATACTCAGGTCAATGATGGAGAATGATAACAGAATTAGCTGAAATTTGAAGGATATATCTCTTGGACAATGGTATCTTTCTGACAATTTTCTGTTAAATTTTAAAGTGAAGGGTTTACTAGTCATTAATGATGAGAATATAGAGTAGTGGGAGCAACAGTTAGATCATTAATAATGTTTACTGATACCGCTTCGAGAAAAATTAATGGAGAGAAATCTATCTTACCTTTTTGAGCACATTTATCTCCAGTTTAATCTCTTCTTCCTCTTCCTACAAAACACAAAAAAAACTTTTTTGAATTATCACTTAAATACAAATACAGAGAACAAAACACAAAAAATAACTGATTGAGTTATCACTAAGAGTCAGTGTAGACAACAATTTCCTTCCTTCCTTCCTTGTGATAATCAGCCCAGATAGCTACTGCCTATTTCCTTTCACTATCTTGGATAAAGTTGCAGTGCAAAATAGGGTACAAAGGAAAACAAGCTTCTACCCCAATTTGCACAGCCACTTTATTTATAAGATTTTTAAAATGTTTTCATGTGTCCCCCTATTTATTAGTTTGCCCCTTGTTGGTACCCCCAGTTCCAGATTAACAGATTATGAATTTTAATTGATTATGAATCTTGATACGGTAATAGATAATGGGTACTCTAAATTGGAGGCATCGGTAATCGATTATTTTACCCATATATTATACTATGTGGTACCAAGCAGGGTATGCTAACTCTTCTAGGTACCTGATACTACTTTTCATTTGAAATATTTACTCATTTATTGATATACTTCCTCAATGAAAAGTTCATTAGCTGCTACTAATGTATTACCAATGTGTTTATATGGATTTCCAGATTTGTTTTACGGTTGGGATCATTCGTGCCTGGGTTTTATTATTACTTACCTCTGTTACATTCATCACCTTAATGGCGGCCAACTGACCTGTCTTGGTATGGCGACCCTACAATTAAAAAATAATTTATTAATAGAATTAAAAGTCTGTATGGATTAAACAATTAACAGCATAGGCTACTAATATAATACTAGTATGCTAGACAATTCACCCAGGTCAAGCTAGAAGAAAGGATCCTTATAATTCAAATTCCTCTTAAAAAATAGTTCAGTATTTTCATTCACATACCTTAAGGCCATTTAAGAGACAAGAATCTTCAGGTTTTTGCCTGAACCAAAAAATTTAATTGTGTATACTCCTTGAATGATATTTTAGTTTACTTACCTTATAGACTTGTCCATAGGTGCCATTTCCTACAACTTCTATCAAATCAAATATGCCTGCTGGATCCTAGAAAGAGACAAAGGATTAGAAACATCATGAAGTGTTCACTGAAGGAAATTTTTTTATGACAGCAACATAACTTGATAAGCCTTATCTTTTCTTAAAATGTTCAAATTTATGGATCTTTAACATGCACAGTCTTTTACATGTCATTAACAAGACTTTGTTTATTCTGAACTTTTGAACATAATAATTAACAAATTAGTGCTAATTGGTTAAAATGGGCTGGTAATCAATCCAAAAATCTGGGTATTCTAATAGGAAAATGAAATGTTTCACCTTCTTTGTCAGTAATTCTATAAAAAAACTTTATTAATAATTTTTATTGGAAAGACATTCTTGTTGCAGAAAATAATAAGTTTATCCTATACCAGAAACCAACTTGTTAGCCATTAAATTAAAACTCAAATGAGAGATCTTGATAGTGTGTAGGCCCTTAACAATTTTAACTTTCAAACATTGATAATTATGGATACGGTACAAATGAAATTGAAAGCTCAAAACTCATTGGTGAGTTGTGAAAACCATTACTGCTTAGCTAAAAATTTCTTGTTTGATTAACATTTGTTTCATAGATATATGCAGGGCCTTAGCTTACATTAATTTGGGCACACCCTATAATCACAGAGCAAGAGCTAAGACTATGGGAAAGCTTATATTAGCAATTTTACTAATTCAGAACTCTCTGGGTGTCATACAATTTTGTTTTTGGAAGTAGGACTACCGGTACCATTATGTTATGTTGGCATCTCTTGCTTTGCAGTTCTTACGTAGCATAAAGCGTGCACATCTTATTTTCTCTAATTTGGACACAACGTTTACCGTTGTAACGAGCATGTAATCTTTAAGGCCTGATATGGGATCAATCTTTGCATAAGTTTAGCTTTAATTACATAACCAATCACAAAACAGTCCATGTAGCTAAGTAGACTAGGCCTAAATAGACAAAGCCAGTTTTTATCATTCTAGGATAACAAGTCAGTCACTAAGTTCATCAACTCTAAAACTAGCTGTCATTTTTAATTAATTAACAGGGATACAAGTCAAAACAAGACAACAACTAGTTATCTGAATAATTGATTGGAATGTCGAGAGAAAGTACAGTCAACATCCTTTCAACTCAAGTCAAACACTCCCTTCAAATCTGAAAAAAAAGTTTTTAAAACTAGGTCAAAATTTAGTGACACTGACAGCCGAACCCAAATAGAGAAAGGGAATACGTAATTTTCTTCTCCGCCATTACAGAAATTCTCCGAATTAAATCCAAGTTAAAGCCACTTATCAATTAAATCGGATGGCTAAGTAAGAAGTTGAAAATTAAATTATGACGTACCCTTAGGCTAGACAAATCTATATCGTCCAGACTGACATTCACCGAAGTAGTAGCCATCTTGACATCCAGACGATTTTTGTTTAGACAGGCAAAGTTTGTTTTTAATTCACGCCTCTAGAAAATGTTGAACGAGTCAAAATTTGGCCCATTTAAAAAATAACCATTCTGCTACACAAAACGATAATCCAAACACTAAAATGATTTGAGAAAGGCTATTAATTTTAATCGTTTTCCCAAATCATTAGTTCCACAACAAAACAAAATTTTTCATTCCTCAAGCATTGTGGGAAACTTTAATGACAGGGGACATAACTCTTGTTTACAATTTTCTAGCCCGAAAAAGTGGGCGTTTAAAATTGGTTAAAATTTTCAAAATGACATAAATTAGGTGAATATGTTCCACAGGTTCGAATCCTATTTAGAGTTAAAAGCAAAATGATGTGAGTAAAGCTACATCTGAGAGTCCAAAATCTGGAATGCAGGTGCCCGTTGGCGTTATACTAGGCTATCAGTTAAAAATCCTAAATTAGGCAGAGAATTTTTCGCTTTGAAATTGAACAACCTAACACACATTTCCATCTAAATAGCATTAGTTAAACTTATTTGAAATGGACCACTTATTCATTAAAAGCAGAGATTTAACTAAGAATCTTTTTTTCGGAATGTTACCTTTAATTTTATTGCCAAGAAGGCGCGGTCCACTTAGATGTGGTCTGAATGATGCACACTTTTAAAACATGGTTATCTCCCATGGATCATAAAGTCATCTACATCAACTGCACTGGCTTCAAAACCTTGGACTGAGGGGTATCAAAGCCAACATGATTTTAAATGAAATAGGTTATGGAGGAGACTGTTGAGTAGGGGTCATTCAGATGTTTGCTCATTAATCTGTGGGTCCAGGGTTCAATCTTGGTTGGCCTGGATCTTAATGATCCCTTCCAACTTTCCAACCAGGTTTCCCCCTTTCAGTGATGCAGGTTGGAGGGGCCCCCCGTCATTGAAAAAAGAATCTAGTTATTCGTGTGCTACAGGCTGTGCACTTTTAAGATCCCTCGACAGTTAAATATCAATAAAATATCATTATCAAGAGCTGTTGTTCTAGCCAAATTTCCCTCATTGCACACTACAAGGCGTTCGCCCATCCTCATTATCCCCAATAGATGCAGAACAGTAAGAAGTAAAACTCTATTTCATTTGGGCAGAGATTACAGTATTTCTCAAAATAATGATAATATACATGTCTCATATTTTTAATTTTATTTACAAAAAACAAACAAAGAAGAAAAGATACAATAATGATTGTATAGAGGTTTTTGAAAAAATGTACGCTTAATGGTGACACTGATAGCATCTATTTACATCATTCTAATTTCCATTCAGATATCAGTGGTTCCTGCAATTACTCTAAAATTAAGCATGATATGACATCAATATTCCATAAGATTGAGTTCCGTTTAATTCCCTTAAGTCGATTCCACATAATCAGTCCAAGTTTATCAGGTCTATAGTTGAGGGGTCTATTTTCCAATTCTCTGTACCACCCATTCTTGTTGACACAATGGACATCTATTATTCTGTTTCACCCATAAAGACATACAACAATTATGAAAGGAATGGTTACATTCACCCCACACAACTGAAAAATAGAAAGGAAATTATTAAAAAACAAGTAACTTTTGAACCTTCACCAGGGTGCCTAGCCTAGTTTAAGTCCATGAATCTCAAGTCAAATAGAGGAACGGGGCCCTGACCCAGATCAAAGAGCAGTAAGAAATTTGAAACTGCTAATCCATATCAATAAATAATTGTTCAGCAGTACAACAGTTTTGTTAAGTGAATATTTTGTAAAGAGGTCCTCTAAACTTTGTATGTGTATTGTGGACACTGATATCAATTTGCACCTTTTTAATTTTCAATCTGAGGTATTTAACACCTTTTAGTGCTTTATGATATCATACTTGTCTAGTGAAGTTCTTTTGTGATAAAAACATATTTAACAGGTGTGAAGTTATTATCAAATTGATCGAACCACAGAAGTCTGATTGAAAATTAGAATTGTGCAAATTGATGTTATCAGTGTCCCTGACATATGAACACATTATAAATCCTCTTAACAATCCATTCAAAAATAGTTTCAAAAACTGACCAACACAGTCATCTTGTTTATTTTCTGACTGACATCGTAAACATGCATCTGAAAGAAGAAATAACATGATTAAAATAAATCTTGGTTTAAATCAATGATGGTAAAATTCTGAACAGCTTACTTAAAAGGATCGTTAAGATTTATTGCTTCTGTTTAATTTGCAAAAAATCTAATTTTCCATCAGGGTATACAACTCTTCTAGTCACCTGATACCACTTTTCATTTTGAAATACTTCCTCAAATGAAAAGTTCACTAACTGTTACCAATGTATTGCCCGGATTTCGAGATTTGTTTTACGGTTTGGATCGTTCGTGCTTGGTTTTATTATTTCATAAACTTAATTTAGAGACAAACCAATCCTTTCTGAAAACTTGTTGTAAGGCTTATAATCACCCTCTTTTTGAAGACTTTGTTCACAGAGTATGCAACCAGACACACTATTTCGGACTAACCAATATAGAAATGTCGCAACAAAAGAAGAAATAGGAAATTACCCATGACTTGAACTCTACAAATAGCACAGGTATCACATTCCACATCCCAGCTCCACATAGCCACTAAATTCCATTTCTTTAATGTGAACATCTTATCTGGCTTATTGTTCGAATCTTTTTCTACCTCCTTGTCGACATCCATTTCTTCAGTGGTTGCCATTTTTACTACAATAATCCGAAATCGTGCTTAAGTTGATGAATAATTTCACTGGAGAGACTAAACAGCAAAAATTCTAACTAAGATTATATTTGCATAATCTTTTTGTTATAAAAATGAATTTGGACCAGCAGATGTATCATATTACGTACTACAGAAATATTGCAACGAAAACTAGATGCAAATTTATTCTAGAATTTGTTTGATAGGCGGTGTGATGATTTGTTCGGTAATCAAAAGTATAATTTAGACAATCTATTTATAGCAGCCAATGATAATAACGATAAACTACTTGCACTTTCTCTAAATGTTTATTTTTTTTAACTTCTGAAAACGAAGATGAAAAACGCAAGCGTTTTGTTGTTCTTTTACGTGTAATTGCTCAATTCGCTTAGGAAAGCAAAGCTCTGCCAAAACGAAATCACTCTGAGATATTTCTTTCGTTATATCGTGTTTTATAAGAACAAGGAAAAGGTGTCCTACTTAATCATTTACTATCATGTCACGTGACAAAAACAGAAAATGGAGAATCACGATTCAGGAAGTGTAAAAGTCCAAAAGTTTCGAGTATTTTCATGGTGATTTCTGAATGAAAAATGGACACAATGGCAGAATCAGATTATGCCTGCTTTGCCGATCTGCCTGATTATGCCAACAGGGAAGCTGTTGATCGAGAAACTGTGAATAAGCAACTGGAATCGTCATCACTGGATGCTCTGCTAGCAAAAGACAGAAAATGCGAAGACGAATTTGATGAAAGGGTGCAATGGTACCACGGGAAGTTAGCTAGAGAAAATGCAGAAACTCTTTTAAAAGAAGGTACTTGTGTGTTCTATACATCTTTCTTTTCTTTCATTCTTGTCAGCCATGCATGTAGCTTGAATTTTTGGTTTGATTTTTTCTTTAACCTTAATGTTCAAGTGGAATTAATTGAAATTCAAATAGGCCTTATATAGCTTCCTCCTAACAATCTGTTTCTGTTACAACAGGGTGGGTTTTAAGTAAGCTTTTTTACCAAGTTGCAAGTTGCCAGGCTGCCACATAAATCAGGAAAAGGTTACTAGCTAGATGTCGTCTGAAAATTAGGCACCCGAAAGACGCGAATTCCTGCCATTGCCTAGACTGGAATTACTTTTCCGTGTCCCCCCCTCCCCTCTAAGTAGAAGGAATGAGAACATGAGCATTGGATCCCCTTTTGAATTTGACTAATTTTAGATATTTTTATAAATGAGTCCTATATTAGATAACAATATTAAATTACCATACATTGTAGTAGGAAATAATTTACTTCCTCTTTTGCCATGATTTATTTTTTATCTTGATCTACTTTATTTTATACAATTAAAGGGTAATGTTCAATATTTTCGAAGATCGATTTGGGCCTTGAATTTATGTTAATAGCCTTCAGATTAACTGGAACTAACCAAAAATTGAACAATTCCTTCAATTCTACCCCTACCTAAACAGTTATCTTTCATTTTCTGTATTTGTGTTTTCTATATAAGTCATAGTCTTACTAAACGATGAGTGGTATTTTTGACATTTAAACTCTCATAATTATGGATACACAGGGATTTGAAAGTTTGAACTTTTAGGGAAAGTTTAGAACATTATTATGGATTAGATTAGCTAAAAAATTCCAGGTTCTGAGACTTAAAGTTTTTTAGTCAAATAGTTAGTGAACATATCCCTTTAATATTATAAAAGTCATACTGCCCTTCCAAGCCAGGCATTTGACATTTTTTAAGAAAAGCAATTTGTAATTTTATATAAGTAGGCCCTATAGGAAAGAAGTAACGAAATGATATATGAGTATTCTCAAGTGTATCTAAAGGAGGCAGTCAGACGAAACATTAAAGGAATATGTTCACTATTCAATAGACCAATAAAATGTTAGTTTCAGAACCTGGAATTTTTAATTAAGCTAATCAGTAATAATGTTCACTATGATAAGTTGGAGTTAAAATTGAAGGGATTACAGGCCTGTTTCCAAAAGGGGGGTGGGGGGTTACATTGACTAGCGAAGCAATCAAAATCAACTTTAACAGTTACAAACAGAATGTTTAATTTGTTTTTAAGGGGGGGTACGTCCAAACCCCTCGAACCCCACCTGGCTACGGGTATGGATTATGTGATTTTTTGTGCAGTTCCAATACTTCTGGAGGCTATTTACATATATTCATGACCTAAAATTCAGATGGTTCCCCTTTAAACAAAAGTAGAATAAAATAGTTATAATTATTTCCTCTCTGATCAAACTTGTGATATAATTAAATCATTGATTCTTTTGTCTTTCCTTATAGATATGATTGAACAAAGTGTTAGGTGTTAAAATGATTTTCTAAACTTTGTATGTGTATTGGGGACACTGATAGCATCGATTTGCACCATTCAAATAAATTGTTAGGTGTTAAAATGATTTTCTAAACTTTGTATGTGTATCGGGGACACTGATAGCATCCATTTAAGCCATTCAAATTTTCTATCAGATATCTGTGGTTCTTGCAATTCCACTGCATAGATATCAATAGTAGCTTCTGGTAGATCAATGTCAGTGACGTCATAAAACGCATTTGTTTAAGTGGAATTACAAGAATCACAGACGCCGGAATAGAAATTGGAATGATGTAAATTGATACTATCAGTGTCCCCGATACACATACAAAGTTTAGAAAATCACTTTACAATCCCTTTTATAAGTCATGTAAGCCATAATTATATCTTAGAACCATTGCAATAGTAATCATAATGTCAGAAAAGACATAATTTTAGAAAACCAAAACTTAAATTACAAGTTAGCAAACTATCAGATTGTTTTTGCTCAACTTTGCAAAATTTGCATCTTATTTTTTTTTCAATTTGGGCACAGCTAATTAGGGTGCTGCTAATTTGGGCACAGCTAAATAGGGTGCTGCTAATTTGGGCACAGCTAATTTGGGTACATAATTTACCGTTGCAATCTAAAGCCATGCACCCACATAATAATGACCACTATGATAATGATAACGTAGTCAGATTTTATTATAACGAATTGCAATATTACAGGTATGTTAAGACTGTCTAAATCCCAGTCGAGTTCAGATGGTCTGTTTCTAATGAGAGAAGGCTCGAAGAATTATTCTCTGTCGCTGATCGTGAAATGTGAAATCAAACACTATATTCTAGAGGAAAAAAAAGATTGCTATTTTCAAATAGATAACAATGAAGCTGTTCATGGTAAATTTTAAAGTTTTTTTTTGTGTTTTATCCTTCTGTGTAAATTAAAAAAAAAAAAAAATTCTCGTGTGATTTTATCCTACTGTCTTCACCATTGTGCCTTCATATAAATGAGTGTTAACCTGATAGCCATCAGTCCTTGTGAACTGAATTTAAAAGTTGTAGAATTGTATCTGTAAAAACTTTGTGATTTGTCTTTTGTTGTTTGCAAATGAATGAGGGGCCATGAGGAGTTTGGTTTTACTCAATTTCCCCTTGTCACTGATGCAGGTTGGAGGGACTGACAAGGAAACAGCATCTAGTCGTTCAGATGGGACAATAAACCGAGGACCTGTGTGCTATGGGCTGTGCACGTTAAAGATCCCTGGTCATTTAGAAATCAAAAATAGGCTAATGCTACTGTCCCGGCAAAATTTCCCTTATTGCACAATGCATGGTGTTTCCCGTCCTAAATTAGCCCATACAATCAAAAATAAGAGTAAGCTAATGCTGCTGTCCCGGCAAAATTTCCCTTATTGCACAATGCATGGTGTTTCCCGTCCTAAATTAGCCCATACAATCAAAAATAAGAGTAAGCTAATGCTGTTGTCCCGGCAAAATTTCCCTTATTGCACAATGCATGGTGTTTCCCGTCCTAAATTAGCCCATACAATCAAAAATAAGAGTAAGCTAATGCTGCTGTCCCGGCAAAATTTCCCTTATTGCACAATGCATGGTGTTTCCCGTCCTAAATTAGCCCATACAATCAAAAATCAGAGTAAGCTAATGCTGCTGTCCTGGCAAAATTTCCCTCAGTGCACAATGCATGGTGTTTCCCGTTCTAAATTAGCCCATACAATCAAAAATAAGAGTTAGCTAAATCTGACATTTATTAACTCAACGTTTCACATGCTCATACAGGCAGCGTTATCAAGAGAAATGAATAACATAATAAGACTAACAGAGTATATATAGCTACTAAATCGTTAACAACAAAGGGTAAAGGAAAACCATATATATATAAAAAAGTTTGATTTTGTTTTTTAAGGTCTGGATGAGTTTGTTGAGCATCACAGTAAGAATGCTCGTGGCTTACCAACTCGATTAACAAGTTTCTGTAAAGGATCGGCCCCACCATTGACGTCTAGAAGAAAAGGATACACAAATTTATTACACAGAGCAGTGTTAGAAAGTAAGGGTTATTTCAAACATTCTTCAGAAAGTGTCGTCTTCTTTTGCGGTAAAAACAGCCAATCAAATCAATCCACAAACACGAGTTATCTTCCCTTGCCCATTTACCAAGCAAGATCGCTGAATGTCTGCTAGTCGTTTGATTTTCAAAATGGCTGATTGTATTTTTAATTTTAAGGACATTTTTCTAAGCCAATGAGCTAGATTTTCTGCATTTTTTTAAATATTCTATTTCACAGGTAGAATTAATTATTTTTGCAGGAAATTCCAAAGTTGTGGAAGAAATCTTGAATCATCCCAATTGTCCAAAAATTGATGCCAAAAACGAAAGAGGTAGGTATTCATTGTGTTGGTTAAAGGGATTGTAAAGAGGTTTTCTAAACTTGTATGTGTATCGGGGACACTGATAACATCAATTTGCCCCATTCCAATTTCCATTCCAAAGTCTGGTTCTTGCAATTCCACTTAAACTGACGCGCCAATGATCTACCGGAAGCTACTATTGATATCTATGCAGATCACTGGTAGTGACGTCATAAAACAAGTTAGTTTTAGTGAAATTGCAAGAACCACAGTGTCACAGATACACATAAAAAGTTTTCAAAAACAAAATATAGATGTTCAATAAGCTGTTACCTTTTTTTTATATGGATTTCGAGATTTGTATTACAGTTAGGATCATTCAGGTATGTGTTTTATTATTATTATTATTATTCCTTATTTGGATTGTTTCAGGTGCTACAGCATTACATGATGCCGCGGAACATGGTTACCATGGTATTGTATTGATGTTGATACAGCATCAATGTGACGTTAGTATTAAAGACATAAACGGACACACAGCATTACAGGTAGGACAGAGTTCATCTTACATTTTCACATTGATCAGCAATCTCTCATACAGAGTTGTCTGTCCTAAACCCTTTCAACCATAAAAGCCGGTATACAGGCTCAATCTTATGTGATGTGTACGCGACAATCTGTCAAGTGACGTCATATAACGTTAACGTAATACACTTTAAGAAATATTGCTGGGAATTCAGGGTATATGGCAATTTAGCTAAAATAACGTCAGGGTTCAAAGTGTTTCATTTTATTTCATTTGTGCTATCTGTTTCAGAGGGCTGCGTTAAAAGACCATCCCAGTATAATAACAGTTCTGTTTTCTGAAGGGAAAGCTGATCCCCTTGTTAAAAGTCCAGTAAATGGATGGATGGCTATACACGAAGCAGCAATGAATGGTAATATCAAATCTCTTAAGGTTGGTTCATCTCTTATGTTCTTTTAAAAAAAACTTGCCTTAGAAGGCAGATTCACGGACTCGAAATTCGGATTTGGATTCGGATTCGGGGCAAACCTTTGTTAAAGCGGGGCACAGATTCGGAATAAAAAATCTTGTCTAGAGCATAACAAAATCGGGTGCAATAATTATATAGCAGTGGACTTCCCATACGAGAAGTACCATCGGGTGTTTTGAAAAGAGAGTAATAGTTATATTGTAGTAGACTCCTCCAAAGAGGAGTTTCCATCAGGTGTTTCGAAAAGAGTAAGCATGATCTGCTTCGCAAGTAAATGTATTTGTACATATCATTTAAGTTTTGAAAAAAAAATGTTATCAATTGAAATAGACATAGTAATGTGAAATAATAGCCATGTATTTAATTACAAAATGGAACGAGAATAATACTTAGATATTTTTGTATTTTTCCAGATTTTGTTGGATCTAAGCCATTGTCCTTTCCCGAGAAATTTAGACAAGGAAACCCCGTACGATATAGCATTGAAATATCACCGAAACGAATGCGTGAAATATTTAGGTGAGAAAAAATAACATTTCTTTTCATTTAAATTCGCCTTTGTTACTTTTTTGAATTTTCAGAAACAATTTTCTGTTTCAGAAAGCTACTATTGATATCTATGCAGATCACTGTCAGTGATGTTATAAATGTAGTTTTAGTGTAATTGCAAGAATTACAGACAAAGACGCAAATTGATACTATCAGTGTCCCTGATACACATACAAAGTTTAGAAAACCACTTTACAATCCCTTTAACACGAGAAATATTTGATTTTTTACAGAAAACTACAAGTTATCAGATTCAGCTACTAAACCTAAACTTTGGTACCACGCTGAATTAGATAGAGAGGTTCGTAATCTTGTTATTCCTTTAAAATATATAATTTGATAAGGATGCACCTTGTATTGGCAGAGCAAGAAAAATATGGGTTGCAAGAGCCTATGATTTTTTCTATTGTGTTTATGAAGGAAAACGACTTTTATGATCAGCCTTACAGTAGTGACCTCTGGCTCTGCAGTATGTAAAGGAATTTGTATTTGTTGAATTATTGTTATTAATTCATTCAATGTTGCAACCAACCTGATATGTGTCCTGATATACGACCATACACGCCATGGGGTAACGGTTTATTGCTTAAATAATTGATATCACAATGTGTATTTGTTATTCAGGGATGTACGAAAGTGTTTGAGTATTTTAGTTTAATGGAAGGTTTATTTCTGATACGTAAGAGTACAAAAGGAGATGGTCTCTATGTCCTAAGTTTATGTCATAATATGACGGTCTTGAACTATGTTATTAAAACCAAGGTAAATATAATGGGTGATTCGGTGAGTTAGCTCGCTAACCTGAAGGTCGAGGGTTCAATCCCAGTTTCCAAATGTTTTATGACGTCAGTGACAGTGATCTGCATAGATATCAATAGTAGCTTCCTAGGTAGATCACTGTCAGTGACGTCATAAATTGCGTTAGTTTTAGTGGAATTGCAAGAACCACAGACGTCGGAATGGACATTCGAATGGTGCAAATTGATGCTATCAGTGTTCCCGATACACATACAAAGTTTAGAAAACCTCTTTACAATCCCTTTAAGATAGACTACATATATCTTGTAATTTTTTTCAGACATATTTAAATAGAGCAGTACACTATATTGATGATGGGCCGTATCTGTTATCCATTCCACATTTAATATACTATTATAATAGAACTACTGATGGGTTACCTTGTCTTCTGTTAACAGCTGTTACTACCAGTAAGTAAGAAAGAAAGAAACATCTATATTTTACAAGGATAACAACTTAGGTTCCATGAGGATCCTTTCTCCCAGCTGGTCCTTGGCCAAACCTCTTGGCATTGATCTTTCCTGGATCATCCGTATTATTATTTCTGAGATTTCATGAAAAAATATTATCTCAGCTGATTTCCATCTAAATTTGCTTGTATCACATGACAAGATGTACTTATTTTATTTTTAGTGGAATCGTTAGAACCACAGACGTCAGAATGGAAATTGGACTGGTGCAAATTGATGCTATCAGTGTCCCCAATACACATACAAAGTTTAGAAAACCTCTTAACAATCCCTTTAATATACAGAATGACGTATTTCATATTAAATATTTTTTATCTACAGATAACGAGCTTGACGAAGTTCCAAGAGAAGATGATTATTACAACTTATCTTCAGATATTATCATAAACCACGAAAAAACGGGTGAGTTATCGATTCGTTATGATTACTAGTTTTTAACCCTTTCAACCCAACAAGCCAGTATACCGTTCATTTATTGATATACTTCCTCAAAAGAAAAGTTTAGCTGCTACCAATGTATTGTCAATATGTTTACATGGATTTCGAGATTTGTTTTACGGTTGGGATTGTTCAATTATTGATATACTTCCTCAAATAAAAGTTTATTAGCTGCTACCAATGTATTGTCAATATGTTTACATGGATTTCGAGATTTGTTTTACGGTTGGGATTGTTCATGCTTGGGTTTTATCATTGATTATTCATTAAAACATTTCATTTCATTTTGATAATTGTAGAAAAACTTAGACCCAAGCCCAAGCTACCTCCAAGAATAGAACCATCAGCGCCACCGGCTGCAGCGCCAGTTTATTCCCAACCACACAAAGTAGACAGCATCACAGCCGAGAAACGCACTGCTTACAAAAACGCCAAACAGCCCAGTGGACCCACCCAAACCCCTTCTACACCACCCACCCCCACAGCATCATTTGAAGGTCCAAAACTACCAGACTCTGTAAGTCGAGTTTATTTTATTTTTTCTCTCTATCAATGCCAAGTTTTATCACGTAGTACAAATTACTCTCCTTAAATAAACGCTGTTCAGTTTGTTTGGTCGAGTTGGTCTGGTATTGAGTTGTCTGCCCTTCCAAATAAACAGATTATTAAACAATGGACTCTTTATTTTTGGTATGAACACAGTTAAAATTGCCAATATGGAATAAATTCTAATACTGATGTTGTTCTTAGTTGTAATACAAATCCAAACGCTGGTTACAAAATGACACTCTCTCCTCAATCCTATCCTATCAGAACAAATGTACATATTTGATACCATTGTTTCCCACCATCTTGAATCTAAATCAAATCATGAATGCTATAAAAATATATTTAAATAGCTCCATGGACTATTGGATCTGTTTCAGGCCCCACCACAAAAACCAGAACTGAAAATTATTAAAGAGAAAAACATCAAATTAGGTAAGTAACAATTGTTTTAAAAGAGGTTTTCTAAACTTTGTATGTGTATCAGGGACACTGATAGCATCAATTTGCACTTTTCCAATTTCCATTCTGATGTCTGTGGTTCTTGCAATTTCACTAAAACTAACGCGTTTTATGACGTGGAAATTAGAATGGTGTAAATTGATGCTATCAGTGTCCCTAATACACATACAAAGTTTAGAAAACCTATTTTATTTAGCTACCAGTATCACAAACCCTTATATACACCCACATAAAATGTGGAGTGTGTATTTGCGTTAAAATATTTTCTATGAATTATTGACCATGTTTGTTATTTAGGTTCGTTGTTGGGAGAAGGAGAATATGGCCAGGTATTAAAAGGTATTTTAACGGTTCCAGATAAAACAAGTATAATTCATCGTTCAAAGGTAATTTTTGAGACATTTTTTTATCTGTCATCCTTACAACTACATATTTAAATTTAATAGGTAGAAGACATATTTCTCTACAATTTGGCAATTATTTCACTTAAATTATTGCAGAATTTTTATGACTTCACTGACAGTGATCTGCATAGATATCAATAGTAGCTTCCAGTAGATTACTGTCAGTGACGTCATAAAATGCGTTAGTTTTAATGGAATTGCAAGAACCATAGATATCGGAATGAAAATTGGAATGGTGTAAATTGATGCTATCAGTATCCCCGATACACATACAAAGTTTAGAAAAACTCTTTACAATCCCTTTAAGCCTCTCCATTGATACTCATATATTATATTTCTAATTACAGAAAATTGATGTGGCTGTAAAAACCTTCCATCAAGACAGCGTCGGAAATGAAAAAGATTTTCTAGCGGAAGCCTACATCATGCAGTCTTTACATCACAAATGTATCGTAGAGTTAATCGGAATTTGCGAGGGCAATCAACTCATGCTGGTAAGTGTCGGCCATCTTGGATCCATATCGAGGCTCACATGCAAACAAACAAAAACAGCGTCTTGCCACTGCAGCAAAATCACCACCTTGAGGTCTTTAACGCCACCTTATCAAGTCACACTAACTCAAACCTTATCAAATTTTACAACGTTAAAATCGGAATTAATTACGATATTTTTAAAAATACTTTTAGATGAAGTATTTCTTCACATATTTCTGAGAAAAAGGACGGAAAAGGCAGTATTTATTCCATTTTCTCGCTGTTGATATGGTGTTTAGTGATGTCATATTCCTTTTTATATATTTGATGTTGCATTTTATGAATGGATGACATCATTTGCGATCCGAACCTCGGTTTTAAAGTGAGGCGTGAATAAGTTCTATATCCCCCGTTTTGTATTATTCCACCCGTCCTCAATTAGTCCATATAAGTGCAGAAAAGCAGGACGTAAAACTCCATTCATTTCATTTGTATTATTGCATATAGATAGAAGAGTTTGTACCAATGGGGTCGATGTTAGATTTTCTACTGGAGAAACCCGAGCAAGTAAAAGTAAAATCCGAGTTGTATTTATGGGCTGGTCAAATAGCCCAAGGTATGGAGTATTTAGAATCCAAGAAACTGGTTCATCGAGACTTGGCAGCTAGAAATATTTTATTAGCTACTAAAGAACAGGTATTTATAGTTTTGTCGTTTTTATACGCCCACATCTCTCTATGTGGACGTATATCTTCGTCACCCATGACCGTTCGGCCGTCCAAAGTAGGTTTGTAAAAGCAAAAGAGACTACACTTTTCATCTGAATTGAGTGAAATTTGGTGTGATCATTTATGTTGATGAGATCTTGGACAAGTTTGAATTTGACGAATTTTTTATAAATAGATTGAGTTATTGCCCTTTGAAATTAACAGTTTATGTCAGAATTTTGTTTTGTATCAACAATATTTTTGACAGGTTATTGGCAAGCGCCCTTGATATACTAAAAATTTATCAGGGAAGTGGGCATATCTTGCTAGGCAACCACTTGTTTATTTTGATGTGCTGCATGGTGTTCACAAGTTTTTGGTTTATTTGTAGATAAAAATCAGTGATTTTGGTTTATCGAGAGCGACAGGAGGAGATAGTGACTACTATAGAGCTCATAAAGGTGGTAGATGGCCAATCAAATGGTGCGTTTTTAATTATATTTCTTACATTATACGTCCTTCCTGTATGGGCTAATTGAGGACAGGCAAACACCATGCAGTGTGCAATGAGGGAATTTTGTCAGGACAGCGGTATTAGCCTACTCTTTATTTCAATTTCCAACTGTCGAGGGATCTTTAACGTGCACAGCCTGTAGCTCATGGAGCCTTGGTTTATTGTCTTAACCGATGCTTTTTACATGTCAGACACCTGATACTACTTTTTATCATGAAATATTTACTCATTTATTGATATACTTCCTCATATGAAAAGTTCATTAGCTGCTACCAATGTATTGTCAATATGTTTTCATGGATTTCAAGATTTGTTTTATGGTTGGAATCGTTCGTACTTGTGTTTTATCATTGTAAAGAAAATTTGTTACATGTAGGTATGCACCAGAGAGTGTAAATTATGGAAAGTTTACTCATGCCAGTGATGTATGGAGCTATGGCGTCACTCTCTGGGAGATGTTCTCATATGGTGAATCACCTTACGGAGAAAAAAAAGGGATCGAGGTAAAATAATATTTTTATTATTTGTCTGTGCTTGATTTGTGTTAAAACGCTGTATTGTCAAAAATTTTATATATATTGTGGACACTGATATCATCAATTTCCACCATTCTGATTTACAATCAGACATCTGTGGTTCTTGCAATTCCTCTTAAACTAAGTGTTTGATGAATTTAAATCTGCTAACACCTTTCCTAGGTGTGATGTTATTATATGGGATAGCTTTTTAATCTGTTTTAGTTTTAGCCACGATGTATTAACTTTTAACATTTGGGATAGCTCTGTTATAATTTAGCCACTTTGTAATAATTTAACCATATGGGACAGCTCTTTTAATTTGTTATAATTTAGCCGTGATGTAATAACCTTTTACATGTGGGAGAGCTCTTTTAATCTGTTTTAATTTAGCCATGTGGAACTGCAATTTTTTGTTTTTATAACTTTACTAAGTGAAATTGTTCCTTTAAAGGGGAATGTTCAGTATTTTCAAAGGTCGATTTAGGATTTGAATATATGTAAATAAACTTCAGAAGTACTGGAACTGCTCTAGCATAGTCACATTATAGGTCAAGTTGTATTTTTGACTTTCAAAAGTAGATAATTATGGCTACACGGGGATTTGAAGGCTTGAGTTGTGAACGTTATTATGGATTAGATTAGCTAAAAAATTCCAGGTTTTAAGACAAAAAATTTATTGGTCGAACAATTAGTGAACATGTCCCTTTAAAACTTTTCGATAACGTACTAACAAAAACTTAGCTTAGAACTTAGAACATTTGTTTTCAGGTAATACAATATATTGAACATGGACATCGTTTAACGAGGCCAGACAATTGTCCAGAAAAGATGCATAAACTCATGACAAAATGTTGGAAAAAGGATCCCTTAAAACGGCCTAGTTTTACTGCCTTAAAAAAGGAACTGGAAGATCCAGACTACAACTCAATTCGAAATGTCGCCAAGTCTTAAATTTAGATTTTATGCCAAGCGCTAGAATAGTAGGTTTAGATTTTGATATGCTTGTACATATTTAAATTTTCCTTACTGGCATATATCTTTTCCAAAATATCCTCTTACCGCATGTATGAATACCCGCTTGTATCTGTACTCGCTTGTACCCTTACTTGTATGTATCTGTACTGTATGTATCAACACCCGCTTATACCCTTACTTGTATGTATCAATACCCGCTTATACCCTTACTTGTATGTATCAATACCCGCTTATACACTTACTTGTATGTATCAATACCCGCTTATACACTTACTTGTATCAATACCCCCTTATACAATTACTTGTATCAATACCCACTTATACACTTACCTGTATGTATCTGTACTACATGTATCAATACCCGCTTATACACTTACTTGTATGTATCTGTACCCGCTTGTATCAATACCCGCTTATACACTTACTTGCATGTATCTGTACCCGCTTATACACTTACTTGTATGTATCTGTACTACATGTATCAATACCCGCTTATACACTTACTTGTATGTATCTGTACCCGCTTGTATCAATACCCGCTTATACACTTACTTGTATGTATCTGTACCCGCTTATACACTTACTTGTATGTATCTGTACCCGCTTGTATCAATACCCGCTTATACACTTACTTGTATGTATCTGTACCCGCTTATACACTTGCTTGTATGTATCTGTACCCGCTTGTATCAATACCCGCTTATACACTTACTTGTATGTATCTGTACCCGCTTGTATCAATACCCGCTTATACACTTACTTGTATGTATCAATACCCGCTTATACACTTACTTGTATGTATCTGTACCCGCTTATACACTTGTATGTATCAATACCCGCTTATACCCTTACTTGTATGTATCTGTACCCGCTTATACACTTACTTGTATGTATCAATACCCGCTTATACACTTACTTGTATGTATCTGTACCCGCTTATACACTTGTATGTATTAATACCCGCTTATACCCTTACTTGTATGTATCTGTACCCGCTTATACACTTACTTGTATTTATCACCCAATAAGGTATTCTACAGTAGATATCGCTTGTATGATAAAAAGCAGTATCTACTGCACTATATCTACTAGGAGATACTGCTTTTCTGAATCATTGATTGGTCAATATGGTCACGTGATAAACATTTCGCCCAATGACGTCTTAATAACAATGACGTCACATTGATTTCGCCCTTCGAAAGTTCTTTCTAAAATCTGCAGTTCACCCCTCGAAAGTTGTTGTTTCGCATATTTCGATTTTAGAATGATATTGGATGATAAATAAAATCTCACCCTTGTGTCTTTTGATATCAGATATATCAACACTCGTTGATAAAAGTGGAAAAACTCCTCGGCAAGCCTCGGAGTTTTTCCACTTTATCAACTTGTGTTGATATATCTGATATCAAAAGACACTCGGGTGAGATTCTCTATGTATCAATACCCGCTTATACACTTACTTGTATGTATCTGTACCCGCTTATACACTTACTTGTATGTATCTGTACCCGCTTATACACTTACTTGTATGTATCTGTACCCGCTTATACACTTACTTGTATGTATCTGTACCCGCTTGTATCAATACCCGCTTATACACTTACTTGTATGTATCTGTACCCGCTTGTATCAATACCCGCTTATACACTTACTTGTATGTATCTGTACCCGCTTATACACTTACTTGATGTATCTGTACCAGCTTATACACTTACTTGTATGTATCTATCTACCAACAACTACCTAGTCTGTGATATCAGCATCCACTGGAAGCGAACGTTAACTTGTCATCTACCAACAACTACCTAGTCTGTGATATCAGCATCCACTGGAAGCGAACGTTAACTTGTCATCTACCAACAACTGCCTAGTCTGTGATATCAGCATACACTGGTAGCGAACGTTAACTTGTCATCTACCAACAACTACCTAGTTTATGATATCAGCATCCATAGGGAGTGAACGTTAACTTGCCATCTACCAACAACTACCTAGTCTGTGATATCAGCATACACTGGAAGCGAACGTTAACATGTCATCTACCAACAACTACCTAGTTTGTGATATCAGCATCTTCTGGAAGCGAACGTTAACTTGTCTTCTTCCAACCAATCAAACATCCAATAATGAAATTATGTTTTTCGTTGTAGGTTGTTGAATTTATTGAATCCGGTCACAGATTGCCAAAACCAAAACATTGTACCAAAACAGTTTATGACCAAATGAAAAAATGTTGGAGAAAAAATCCCGCCGACCGACCAAAATTCCACGACATAGTCGCTAGTTTTATTGAAGATCAAGAATATTCTTCTGTTAAAGAACTTCTAGACACAACTCATTCTAACGCTTAAAGATGGGTTCTCCTACTTTTTATTTTTGAAAAAAACAAAATGTTTATACTTATATGAATAGGCCTACACTTAAAGATGAGCTCATTTATTTGATAAAAGTCTGTTGTTAGCTTCAGTCATTAGTGAATTTTTCTAAGCACCAAATTTTCTTTTCATATAATTTTCAAAGTTGTGTCTTGAGCTTTTGAATGCAATGAAAGATGCAATAAGAAAATTCTTAATATTTGATAATGAATTTTTTAATTTACATAACGCATATTGCTTTAATATTAAAGCTATCATGACTGTATGGGAAAAAAATAATTCTTTCTTCAATTTTTGAAAGTTACAAATTTTTTTTTTTTTCACATATTTGAAGAAAAAATATTTATCAAAAATTTATCAGAAAATTTTGTGCTGTTGTGGAATTCTACAATTTATGAAATGAGTTTGATATTGAAATATGTCAAGCATTTTATGTTATAACTATTATGTTCACAATGTTATATATTGTTATGTTATGTTATTATTAAGCTTACATTTTTATAAAATATTTTTATTAGCTTAAAGATATATTTTTTTTTTTATAATTTTGGACTATGTTAATCATAATTGAAAAAGACTTAAATCATTTGAAAGCACTTTTCAACAAAAACTTATGATTTTATGGAAAATAACTCAAAATTTTGTTTGAATAATTATGACCCTCTTGATGAACATATACTTTTATTGACCAAAATTTAGAACTTTGATTTTATGCTCATTCTAAGAGGTGGTACTCATTTAAATACCGTATATTTCCTAATATAATGCGCACCCAAGTATAATGCGCATCCCTTCTTTACCCCATCAAAATCGGAGAAAATTCATTTACCCATGTATAATGCGCCCCCCTTGTTTGACGGGTACCTTCAGGGTAAAAAAGTGCGCATTGTACACGGAAATATACGGTTTTTGGTATTTGAAAAAGAAAGAAGTTGACTGCTGGGATTTATATACCGTACTATTGTTCTGTTGGTTGATTTTGTATATTCTTAATATTCTACTATATCTGTTAAATTTTGGGACTTTTATTAGAAATATTATTACTTAAAGGGATATGTGCACCATCTATACGACCAATAAAATAGTCAGAACCAGAAATATCAGGGCATGACGAATCATATATTCATTGAGACTATTCTTTATGAATGGTTAACATATTTCTGTTTAAAGGGATTAAAGGTTTTCTAAACTGTGTATGTATTGGGGACACTGATAGCATCAATTTACACCATTCCAATTTCCATTCCGACGTCTGTGGTTCTTGCAATTCTATTTAAACTAACGTGTTTTATGACGTCATTACCATTGATCTACCGGAAGCTACTATTGATATCTATTCAGATCACTGTCAGTGACGTCATAAAACACGTTAGTTTTAGTGCAATTACAAGAACCACAGACGTCGGAATGGAAATTGGAATGGCGCAAATTGATGCTATCAGTGTCACAGATACACATTCAAAGTTTAGAAAATCACTTTACAATCTCTTTTAGTTCCCTGATAATATAAAACTTAGTGCTTGTAAAGCGAATTGTACATTATAATATATATTTTTATACTCTCTTCTTTAAAGAAATAAAACCATATATTTTTTATGTTTGGGTCTTTTCAAGTGGGTCTTCTTCACTTCTGGACATGTAGTTGTCTTTCACAAATAGAGGAAGCACTAAGTCAGAAACATACACACAAGACGGTGATGTATATAGAAATTACCTTACAATAATAGATGCTTCTGTGGAGACCCCCAAACAATAAGCTTCTTTTGTGCAGACCTTATCAATTAATTTTGGAAAAGGGCCAAATGCATGTTATGAATAAAATATAAAGGGCCAAATAAAGTTTGCGAGCGTTTTAGTGGAAGGGGTCATTCTTGAGGGGCCACTCTTGAGGGCGTTGCGGGCCGCCATTTGAGAAGACCTGCACTAGCGCATGAACTGTTTAGCATTGGGAGCTAAAACTGAACTGATAAAACAACATTGAATTTGATCACTGTTAAGTACGGTACACACTGACAACATTTTCGACAATATGTTGGCCAACATGTTACCGAAACACAACACAAATTTGGTCATGTACACACACGACATGTTCGCCAACATGTTAGGCAACTTGTTGCTTAATGTTTCTGAAACTGTACACACTAACAACATTTTCGACAACATGTCATTTCGGCAACATTTCGGCAACATTTTGGCAACATGTCAATGTGTACAGTACTTTAGTTGCTTAAAAATCCTAAACCGTAATATTGCAAATGGCTCTAATTACCATCAGAAAAAAAACTTTTCTGTTTCCAAAGCTTCGATTCGATCCACATCTACCGAGAGAAACCCATAAACAATGATCTAGTTTTGTTTTAGGCTATTTACGCACACATATTAAGTAGACGTACGTAATACGTCAAGGTAAATTTTGACATGACATTCGTGTCTTCTGCTTCATAATTTAAACAAGTTGACATATCCCTGACAAGTCATCAACCAGATCACATCCATTCTAAATTTGTCTCTTGGATTAACATTATACTATACCGACTGCTGAACGGAATATTTTCGAAACGTTGTGTGCAGTGTTTTATCTCTGCCGACGTTAATTTTTGGGTTAATCCCAGCAAACAGGTAAGCGCATTTTTAAGATATTTTTATTTGTAAAATAGCCTATTTGATTTCTTAAAGGAATTGTAAAGAGGTTGTCTAAACTTTGTATTTGCATCGGGGACACTAATGGCATCAATTTGCGCCATTCCAATTTCCATTTTGACGTCTGTGGTTCTTGTAATTCCACTTAAAATAACGCGTTTTTCCGGTAGATCACTGGTAGTGACATCATAAAACGCAGTATTTTTAGTGGAATTACAAGAACCACAGACGTCAGAATGGAAATTGGAATGGCGCAAATTGATGCAATCAGTGTCCCCGATATACATACAAAGTTTAGAAAACCTCTTTACAATCCCTTTAATGCAATAACATTTTTTGTTTAACGGAATATTTTCGAAACGTTGTGTGCAGTGTTTTTTCTCTGTCGGTGTTTATTTTTGTTACTTTTTGTTAATGCCTACGTAGGACAAGCGACAGAATTTTTTCGAAACGTTGTTTGCATGTTTAATTCCAACCGTAAATTTGGTGTTTATCTCTGTTAAAAGTGAGATATGT
The DNA here is from genome assembly GCA_029955415.1 of Lottia scabra. NCBI lineage: Eukaryota > Metazoa > Mollusca > Gastropoda > Lottiidae > Lottia > Lottia scabra. The sequence goes on along the minus strand of JARJEI010000014.1, from coordinate 658,178 downwards.
TTCATTGTTCTTATTCTGCGTGGCATCCAGACGTTCGCATTAATCTAAAATTATTCTAGGATCGTTCAGATTAAACCTTAGAGGCTTCAGATGTTCAGATAAACCCAAGTTGTCCAGATTAATCTTATATCTTCAGATAAACTAAGATAGTTCAGATTAAGCTTAAAATGTTCAGATAAACCCAAAATGTTCACATTAACTAATATCGTTCAGATTACTAAAAGATGGTTCAGATTCAGATAAACAAAGATATTTTCAGATAAACCTAAGGTATTCAGATAAATTGAGTTAAATCTAATAAGTTCAGATAAACCCAAAATTTTCAGATAAGCAGAAGATATTTAGATAAACAAAGATTTTCAGATACACCTAAGATATTCAGATAAACCAAGATTTTCAGATACACCTAAGATATTCAGATAAACCTTAGATATTCAGATAAAACAAAGATAGTCAACATTAAAAAAAAATCAAATATTTGTTGAATCTGATGGGCCATAAACTTTTTGATTTGAATCAGCCCTCGAATTGACAGACTGTACATGTATTGCGCATTTAACAATCAAAAATAAATCTTAAATGATTTACACAGCAATTAATGACGGAAAATAAATTCAAGACAAGCGAATCTGAATGGTGATTGATTTACGGTTGGAGAAAACAATGGGTAGAGTGTTTTGTCTATTGATGTATTGTACAGAATTTGATGTACATAAATCAGTGAATTAGTCGGAACGGAGACACAGTGACTGGTGCATGCCCTTAAGGCTATTCTGTTAGTTCGACTCGACCCCTTGTAACGTCTAGACGACGTAATGGCGGCTATTTACGTTACGTAACTTCCGACTTCCACCTCACGATTTACTTAGGCCCTACGACTCGAATATTTAGAGAAAGACTGAAACACCCATACCAACAAAAACCGATACGTTTCTGCTTTAAGCTTTTTGCAGTTACACAAACTAAAGGGGTTTTGGAGAATTTTTAAAAACATTTTACATGTATATGTATATCAGAACACTGATAACATCAATTTACATCATCCATATTTTCAATCAGACGTCTGTGGTTCTTGCAATTCCACTAAAACTAAGGGTTTTAAAACTTCAATTAGGGTTCTTTGAAAAAGAAATTGCTATATATATTAAAAGCATAAAACGCTTTGTTTTAGTGGAATAACAAGAACCACAGACGTCGGAATGGAAATTGGAATGGCGCAAATTGATGCTATCAGTGTCCCCGATGCCTTTAATACCTATTCCTTCAATTTAACAAAGCAAGTGGTTCATTCGCACTCTCCCATTTGTTAGGGGGTCTAGGGCGTACAACATATATTGCCTTTGGTGGGGTCCAAATACTTTAATTTGAATTTATTAATATGCTGGGGGGGGGGGGGGGGGGAGAGGTGTTTGTCAGTCATTAGTGTCAAATTCATTAAACCATATTTCAATTTCGTACTATATGAATCTATACATACAATAGGAACATCGAGGACAATATTTCAACTTGCCGAGATTGACATTCATTACCTCGGCGTGTGACGGTAAATAGAGCTATTGTACAAAGGTGACAGCCCCAGTGATAAATCTTCTCGAGATTTCAGGTGGAAGCAATAAATACTCAAAAATATTAACACGATTTTCTATTTTTTAAAATGTACGAATTTCAATAAACAATTTCGACATACCACACCCAATGCACCATAAAACAACAATTTATTTATGAGAAAAATATAAATAAGAAAATTGCGTAATACTTTTAGTTTTTTTTTCTGACACGGACATTGTAAAACTATTAAATTTTGCTGTGATAAAATTTCATAAAAGCAAAACAATTCCGTTCATTAAAATCTCATTAAAATCTTTGAAAATCGAGAGTAATAGTTGTATAGTAGTGAACTACCCTAAAGAAAAGTACCATCAGGTGTTTCAAAAAGAGTTAGCATGATCTGCATTTCATTGTTCAATTTAAAAAAAAGAGAATGGGCGATATGAAGGGGCACTGCCGCGCTCATATTTTCGCGTATTGCCATTATAATGGAAATGTGACATGCATCATTTTTATATTATCGGTGAAACTTGATATATCTTACTATATTTCAGAATGAGAGAATGGGCGATATGTGTACTGATAGTCATCTCCGTTTTAATACCACAATCTTTACCTTTACCAAATGGCCGTGTACCAGCCTACGACCCCCTCTGTAATATTGGATATTCCCCGGAAAGGTATATGCCCGTGCATTGGGACTGTTCTGGATATATTGACTGTAATCCAACAAGGCTAGGAAGATATGAAGCTGTTTGGGATAATTGCCCCCCACAGTTGGTTTTTAGTGCTCAAGGTAGAAACTGTGGAACGTCTTCGTACTGTCCAGATGCCAAAGGTGAGATATTTCCACAACTTTTTTTACAAATGAAATGGAGCTTTATGTCATTCCTTTCTACTTCTGAGCATCAACTACATGTACTGTATCCCTTCTTGTTAACGTTTACCAATATTTCTTACCTAACCCTTATAATAAAAATTCGTACCAGCAAAACAACCCCGTCAGTCATTATCGCATCCAAAAAACATGGCAAAATCAAGGGTAATAATTATATAGTAGTGGACCAAAGAGAAGTACCATCAGGTGTTTCGAAAAGAGAAAGTAATAGTTATATAGTAGTGGACTACTCTGAAGAGAAGTACCACCAGGTGTTTCGAAAAGAGTAAGCATGTTCTGCACCCGCCACTACTATATACGTCAACATCATGGGATACAATCAGATCAATTTATGCCGGACTTGTTAACCTTTTCCCGGTTGTTTATTTCAGCGTCATCTATAATGTTCTGTCAGAGTGGAAGTACACCCAACCTGGCCTTTAAACATCCAGATAGCTGTGCCATGTACTTCCAATGTAATATCACTAAACCCAACTCTAACCTACGAGTGTATGAAAACGAATGCGATCTAGGCATGTACTTTGATGAACGAGACGGGGAATGTAAAGATAAACGATTAGTTGATTGTGGTGAACGACCTCTACCACAAGGAACATGTAAGTCACTTAAGGGATTATAAATTGATTTTCTAAACTTTGTATGTGTATCGGGGATACTGATAGCATCAATTTGCGCCATTCCAATTTCCATTCGGACGTCTGTGGTTCTTGCAATTCCTCTAAAACTAACGTGTTTTATGACGTCACTACCAGTGATCTACCTGAAGCTACTATTGATATCTATGCAGATCACTGTTATTATGTTGTTATTGTTATGAATTATGATATATAAACTTAGTTATTTTGTTATGATTTTGTTATGATACGGGAACTAAATGTTATTTTGTTATGATTTTGTTATTATACGGGAACTAAATGTTATTTTGTTATGATTTTGTTATTATACGGGAACTAAATGTTGTTATTGTTATTTATTAGGTGGTTATAAGAAACTATGTAAACTACCAAGTTGTCGTGGACTACAAAACGGTTATCACCCTCTAGAAGAAGCACCGTTTACAGCTGAGTATTTCGAATGTATCAGCGAGGAATTTATAGCCGTAAGAAGATGTACCAAGGCGTCGGAAATTTTCGATCCTACTCTACGAAGATGTACAAGAGGTGTTTCTCCAGGTAAGTCTTTTAGCAGATGGGGCAATAAACCGAGGGGAGGGGCAATACCCCCCCCCCCCACCCCATCCCATTATTGATATCCGTCGGTTGAAAAAGTGCCGTCGGTAAAGTTGAGCCAACTGGCCGCAGGCATATACATAAAAAGATCCAAAAATATAGCTTCAAATAGCCTTCATGCAGTGTGTCAAATAGTTAAAACCCCAGAGCTTCCGGGGCTTTGCCCCTTGGACCCCCACAAAGCTCAGGCGGGCCTCTGGAATCCACCCGTTATTTGTAATGTCAATATATTCTGTCGGTTCAACGAAGGAAATTTTGACATGACATCAGCGTTAGCCTACTCTTATTTCTTCTTTCCAATGGTAGTAACGTAGCAAACGGATCCTCGGTTTATTGTCCCATCAGAACGACTAGAAGATACCAGAGCAGGCCTTCTCAATTATATTTTGTAAAGGGCCAAATGCATTTTATTAAAAAAAATAATAAGGGCCAAATAGAGCTTAGCTAGTATAGCGAGCAGAGCTTTTTAGCAGAATGGGTCACTCTTTAGGGTCCATTCTTAAGGGCTTTGCGGGCCGGATTTTGCCCTCGGGCCGCCATTTGAAAAGGTCTGGACTAGAGGTTTCAGTGGGAATAAAACAAAGATACAAAAATAAAATTTTATTATCTATTGAAACGTTTTTTAAATGATTTCCAAATACTTTTGACCTCCTCGCGAAATTTCCTGTTATAACATCCATAGAGAATAGGGTTACAGACACTGCCTAGAAAATACGAGCGAATTATGATACCGATGATACTCTCTGAAACGGGCACTAACTTAAGGGCCGAACCACTAAGTTCAATGTAAATCATCAACGATAAATGAGGAACGTAACTTAAGAAAAATATCAGTGCCATTATTACTAACATTTTTACTGGATCGAGTTTATTCGATCCTGTGATTATGCTCACTCTTTTTTGTACTGTTTTGTGGTTTTTGCACGATTCTTTTAAACTTCTGTCACTATCACTGTACGGTATATCTGAATCGGGCGATCGAATGAGTAGTTGATCTTGATTGGATACATCCAAACTGGATTGGTTTCGAATTTCAGCACTTTTCACAACGAAACTAATTGGCCTAGACGATGAAAATTCGTTTTGATCTTGGTTGAGTTCCTCTAAAGTTGATTGATTTAGGTTTTCAGAGCCTTGCACTCCGACACTAATAGGCCTAGGCGATGTCCTTTCGTTTTGATCGATTTGCACTCCGAAACTAGTAGGCCTAGGCGATGTCCTTTCGTTTTGATCGATTTGCACTCCGACACTGGACAGCGATTTGATTTCGTTTTGGCTCAATTGATTGGATTCATCCAAAATTTGTTGATTTAGGTTTTCAACGCTCTGTACTCCGACACGGAAAGGCGATCTGGAAGGCGATCTACTTTCGTTTTGGTCGATTTGATTGAATCCATCCAAACTTGATTGGTTTAGATTTTCAGAACTTTGCACTCTGCCACTACTTTCGTTTGGGTCGATTTGATTGGATTCATCGAAACTTGATTGGTTTGGGTTTCCAGATCTCTGCACTCCGACACTTGTAAGCGATTCAGATCTGTTACTGTCATCTATATTCGTGACCGAACATTCGTAATAAATAGGATTATCATATTCGATGCTGGTTTGTTCGTGGTGCCCCAACTGCATCAAGGATTTTGATTTATTTGAGCAATTTGATGATAGTTTTCGAAATGATGCATATCCTCCTTTTGATTGCAGAGATGAAAATGGATCTGATATTATGCTTTTTGATTGATGCGATGGAAGTGAGTTTGATCTTATGAAATTTGATTGAATTTTAGACATCTGATTTGATTGTTCGTGACATGATTCATCAGTTCGAATCTGATTTGATTCGTAGTGGCTTGATTGATCATTTGAATTATTTGATTCGATACCTCTTGATTGATCAGTTCGAAACGTATTTGAGGCGCCACAGCTTAATGGTTCGTTTGAATTATTTGATTCCATACATTTTGAATGATCAGTTTCCTTAGTATTAGATTCAATGCAACTGAATTTGTTCTTTGAATCCTTTGACTCGGTATTTCTTGATTGATCAGTGTGTATATTATTTGATTTACCACTTCTTGATTGATCAGTTTCTTGCATATCTGATTCCGAACTGCTTGAATGCGTTAAACTATTTGATTCGTCGTGGCTTAATTCCTCAGTTACCGTCTTATTTAATTCAATGCAGCTGAATTTGTTTTTCGAATCCTTTGATTCGGTATTTCTTGATTGATCAGTTCGAACCCTATTTGATCCATCACAGCTTGATTTCTTTGATTGATTCGTTTGAAACGTTACAGCATTTGATGTGAGGCATTTTGATTGCTCGAGAACGTTCGTGGCACTGAGCTGATTTAGATCATACAAATTCTGAGATTCGGCATTTGATTTGACTTGAGTCAAATTCTGATCAGCGACATTTGATTGAAGTCTGTTCGATTTGATTGATTTGATTCGATTCGGAGATTTCGGTCCATCTTCACAGATGCTGAATATAGTATCAGTTGATTTGCATTCGGTTATATTCGTCTTGACCGGCTCCGAGTATTTTTCACTGCTTGTCGAGCTAGTGAACTCCGTCGACCGACACGCTATTCCGTATTTCTTACGTTTCCGCAATCGTGATCCCGTTAAACAATATAACACGGAGATGGAGAAAAACGCACCGAGAAACAGTAGAAACTGAAAGACGTTGTAGATTAGGGGGTAGTCCGTGCTCTTATATTCTGGACTAATGGCACAATTAGTAACATATACACCCTCGCCAAGACTTAAGTGAACGTTAGTCAAAAGAACGGCTGCTGGCCACGAAACCGCACACGCAGTTAAAAAGAATACTACGTTCAAACAACGAGCTGTTTTGTTACTGATAGTTTGTTTCAAGGGTCTGCAGACAGCGTTGAATCGGAGAGCTGCTATTGCAATCAAGCACAGTCCAGTCGAAACGGACGTTACTGTTCCTAACGTAGTCGCAAACTTACATCCGCCGAACTCCGTATGGTACGTCATGTTAGCTATCTCCAACGGCATGTCCAGAACGCAGAATATGAAATCCATTACGGCCAGGAATATGATGAAAATGTTGAACGGAGACGCTTTGAATCTGTAAGCGTAAATATAAAGAACTAGCGAGTTTCCGACTAAGCCTATGGTCAGGATGATGCCGATAAAACACACCGTAGCGACGTTTATAAATCGTTCTCCGTCCACGTTGGTGGCATTTAACGACTCACTCATTCTCGTAGAACTCATGAGCATCTTTTCGATGTCAAATTCAGAGCGGAATTGCAGGAATTCTAGGCGAAGTTATACGAGTCAAAAACATCTTTATAAACGTTCAGAACGGCCAAAGTTTAAGGAGTCATTCACACTTGTATGGATCTTGGCATCTTTATGAACGTTCAGAACGGAATTGCAGGAATTCTCAGCTGAAGATGGTACCATTTGTATGACAATTTAGTAATTGTTCAGTAACAGTTGTCGGCGTATCTTTCCCTTTGATGAACTGTTTACTCGATATAGTGTTCACTTTGATGGACATTTTTGGTGGAGTTGTTCTGAAAACACTGATGATGCTGATGCTGATGTAGTTCATTAAGGTCCAATCTGAACTGTTCAGTGTATGGATTGAGTGTTCACTTTACGAAATGCAACCTTTCTCTTTGACATAACGTTCATTTGATACCTTTCTCTTTGACACGTTCATTTGACTTTTTGTTCACTGTGATGGACACATTAGGCATAGTTGTTCGGAAGACGGTGTTGCTGTTGTTACGCTCTCTGAACAGTAAAGTGCAGTATGTGTTGTGTTTTGTCAAGAATAAGCAACTAAGATTATGTGGTGACACATGCTTTACAATATCCTGAAATGACAAAACAAAACAAACTTTATTCAAAATCACTGTTGAGAAACTCGAAATGAGCGACCTTTACATAATCCAAGACGTTTTTGATCGATATGTCAAAGGGAGTTATAGGTCCTAAACTTTTCTGCACATATTGGGCTAATGAAGAAAAGGCAAACTCGTTGTTTTTGTTTCCATCACGACGAGTAGATCCCATCCCCGTACCCCCGCGGACCAGATCCCCTCCCCCTATTGAAGACCTTCGTGATTCGTTATTCTATTGTTTTTACTACAGCTTTTAGTAATCGTTTTATCAATGTTGTCCATCAATGTGGAAAATTTGTTTATTTACGTAGCGTAACTATTTGTCATGGCCGAGTCAGGAGTTATTTCGTCAACAAAAATCAAATGGAATGGAGTTTTACATCCTACTGTTCTACAACTATAGGGCTATAAGGACAGTTAAACGCCATGCAGTGTGCAATAAGTAAATTGTATGTGTATCGGGGACACTAATAGCATCAATGGGCGCCATTCCAATTCCTTTCGACGCCTGTGGTTAACGCGTTTTATGACGTCACTGACAGCGATCTGCATAGATATAAATAGTACCGGAAGGAAGATCATTGGGGGTGACGTCATAAAGCGCGTTAGTTTTAGTGGAATTGCGCGAACCACAGATGTCGGAATGGAAATTGGAATGATGCAAATTGATGCTATCAGTGTCCCCGATACACATACAAAGTTTAGAAAACCACTTTACAATCCCTTTAAACAACGCATTTACTTATTGCTCACTGCATCTTTTTACAATCCCTTTAATATAAGTAAAATGAAGCTAGGATAGTATATCTTTAATAAAAACTATGATATATCTAGTTCAAATCAACAATACGATGTCAATGTTAATATTTATTTTAGTGTTAGTTTATAATTACATGTTACAGTGGGGTTTACTTGTATCAGTTGACAAAGTAATTCTTAAAATTACCCTTAAAATACCCCAAACTTTTTACTTCTCGAACCCCAAAAGTAGGCTTATATCAAATAAGACCGGGAGTACATCATGAAAATTTGGTTGTCAATTCGAAGATATTTCTGAATATTTTCCCTACTCTAAATACCCCAAACTTTTTACTTCTCGAACCCCAAAAGTAGATCAAATATAGACCGGCAGTAGGCTAGGCTACATCATGAAAATTTTGTTGTAAAATCCAAAGATATTTCTTAATTATTTTCCCTACCCTAAAAATACCAACTTTTCACTTTTCGAACCCCAAAAGTAGATCGAATAAAGAACGAGAGTTCAAGAATATTTTGTTGTCAAATCTTAAGAGATTTCTTAATTATTTTCTCTAAATTAATTTGTCCTAGTTAGTTGTCTCTGGAGAATTCTGTTATACCCTAATGCCGTTTCTATAACCGACCCCCTCGCCCCTCTCCCAAACCCCCTCTCTGTCTTTAGAAAGGAGTCTAATTATGGGCAAAAAGCCGAGAACATTTTCTATACTTTGTGAATCTCCTATGCAATTATTCATATCATTAAACCCACTGAGTTTTGATAAAGGATATAACTTTCACAATTAAAAAGGGAGTTGCCACAATCTTGAAATTCAAGCCGTTTTTTTTTACATCCTAGGCTTTTTGAAAAATAAATTATCCTTATAAAATTCCCTAGAAATTCACAATACTTGTATGTTGTTTACACCAGATTATGCATTTTTTACGACTCATTCACGATTTTGTTCTGCATTAGTGAACATTTTGAATGGATTTCGCATCTTATACATGTGTCATATGTATATGTCATTTCAAAATAATTCAAAAATATTTGCACCTGTGACATAGAAAGAAACTGTATATTTTACAAGGATAACAACTTAGGTTCACAAGGATCCTTTCTACCAGCTGGTCCTTGGCCAAACCTCTTTGTATTTATCTTACAAGGATAACAACTTAAATTCCTAAGAGGATCCTTTCTACCAGCTGGTCCTTGGCCAAACCTCTTTGTATTTATCTTACAAGGATAACAACTTAGATTCCTAAGAGGATCCTTTCTACCAGCTGATCCTTGGCCAAACCTCTTGGCATTAATTTTACTAGGATAACAACTTTGGTCTACTAGAATCCTTTCCTAGTTGATCCTTGGCCAAACCTCTCGGTAATGATTTTACAAGGATATCAACTTAGGTTCCTAAGAGGATCCTATCTACCTTTGGTTCTTGGCCAATCCTTTTGGCATTAATCTTTCCCGGATTATCCATTTATTGCTTCGTTTTCAATTTATTAAAAAGTTACAGATCACCTTGAATAAATTCTTCCGTATGTGACGAAATCTTTTCATTATAATATATACATTAAAAACGATAATTAATGCGTCAAAAACACGTCATTTGAAAAGGGTCCGGGTTCATAAATTATAGGCCTACCCTACCACTTGACGAAAGAGACCCACGTTGAAGGCCCAGTCGCTGGTTGGTATCAAGTGCCCCAGCAGTATGATCATAATATGTTTCTTTTAGTGCAAATAGATAGACGATAATTGATAACAAATCACAATATAAGTAGAATCTATAAATCTCACTAAATCTGACACACATACTTTAAATAGAGTCATCGAACTAATTCACAGCCAATAAAAGAAAGTATTAATTCATTGTATAATCTTAAAGGGATTGTAAGGTGGTTTTCTAAACCTTTTATGTGTATCAGGGACACTGATAGCATCAATTTACACCATTCTTTTTTTCAATCAGACGTCTGTGGTTTTTTCAATTTCTTTTCTTTCAATTCCACTAAAATAAAGGTTTTAAGAGTTTAGATGATAAGCTTTGGTTAGCGCAAGAACCACAGATGTCGGAATGGAAATTGAAATGGTGTATATTGATGCATCAGTGTCCCCAATACACATAAAATGTTTAGAAAAACCCCTTTATAATCCCTTTAAGACAGATACTTTGAAAGTACAGAATGGCAAACGATCAAACCCCTAGAAACTCTCATAAAAGTTATAATGTGTTGTTAAAAACATATTAGGCAGATGACACATATCCACGAGCAAGTTTGAAATTTACATGATAAAAAACAGGGACTTTGTTCCTAATGACTAATATTGAACAATTTTATTGAAACCTTACCAATTCATACCCTTCAAATAATGATCATGATACCTTTCTTAAAATATGGCTAGTTTTTCAATTTTAATTCCAATGACTTAGTGAGCAGAAGTCACATTCGCATTCGCCCACAACCGCCAACACCCCCCCCCCCCCTCCCTCATCCATTCACACAATTCTTCTTTCATGCATGGAAATTCAATCAGATGCCAGTTCTATACAGACTATACCGTTGTCTTTGAAACAAAACCCCTAATGGCAAAAGACATCAGCATGGAACTGTTTTAACGATATTTAGACGGTTAATCACTTGAAGAATTTGTAGACGACAAAACCTTAATAAACCGACCAACACAAAACCTGAATCCGGCATCGAAATCCGGTCCCAAAATGACTAATTCGACCATTCTAAACCGCCATCCGGCATCGAAATCAGGTCCCAAAGTGACTTATCTATGTTCTTATAATATCAAAAAATATTCACTTACCTTAGAACAGTTTGAAGTATCAATCGACAACGATCGCGACACAAAACTTCACCACAATCCGACTTTGTATGATATAATATATTATTCTTTTGAAAACACGTTATTTGACGGGGGCTATATTTAACCGGTAGCTGGGACTTTATGAATCAGATATTCAGTCGTCATTCGCTCAACTTTCCTCAATGATCGAGACTAACATTATGACTCGGTCATAATAAGCGGCCATCTTGTCTGGTAAATTGACAATGGAAGACAACTCTTGTTTGAAGACTGATTTTGATTGGCTGATATTTTTGCACGTGAAGACAACACTTTCTGAAGAATGATTGTGATTGGTTGAACTATAATTTATTCAATATGGCGACTACCGTATAGTGTACGAGGTTATCTAGCCACTAGTCTAGTTCCCAAGTTGATACGAGTGTATTAACCAGGTGAATCTATGACAAATTTAAAGTGAAAGAAAAGTGAATCAGTGACAGCGAACTTGTCTAAATACTGGTAGGAGTTGATGTTGATAAATTGTGTGGAATAGAACAACCCAATATATTACATTATATACAATTTTACGTTAAAGATGGTTGCTAGTCAAGAAAACATACACCCACTTTCAGCTTCGCACTAGGCGACAATATATACATTTTAAATCTTATAATGAAACTTAATGCAGGCCATAATTAAAGATAGTTTGCTAGGCAAGATAACATACACCCACTTGCAGCTTCGTAGAGGCGAATTTATCTTATGGCAAACTAGGAAACTTCCATAATAAGTAAGAATCGAGAAAATATTTGCCACTGTCTCTGAATCGTCGTTTCAGATTAACTTCAAATCGTCCAGTAATCGCACCAACTCTGTTCCCTAAACTGAGAAAGTATGCTCTCTACAGTTCTTTTATCTAAATCCGCCACTGGCAGCTCGGTTGGATCACCTTGATCAATGACCCTTTGATACAGGATTCTACCCCGGCATGGGTCCAGATGGGTCATCCCTGTTTCCCAGTGTCAGTGAAGCTGGCATAATTGCCTGGTTTGAATGGTTAAAATTTCTCATTGCACACTGCATGCGTTCACCCGACCTTATTACTCAAAGCATGTGCAGAAAAGAAGGACATAAATTTGATAGAACACTCATGTAAAATATAACACCATGTCAAGTTGTATGTTTACGTTATATCAGGTTATAATATAATATATGTGTAGGTATATTTATCTTATAATAAGTTTATTCAAGTGTTACATATTCAGTATCAGTATAGACAAGGATATATGAATAACCCAGGAAGCTAAAGTTTATTAGGGTTTTATACAAGCTATATAGGTTTAAAGGGATTGTAAAGAGATTTTCTAAACTTTGTATGTGTATCAGGGACACTGATAGCACCAATAAACGCGTTTGTTTTAGTGGAATTGTAAGAACCACAGACGTCGGAATGGAAATTTGAATGGTTCAAATTGATGCTATCAGTGTCCCTGAAACACATACAATTTAGAAAACCTCTTTACAATCACTTTAAAGGGGAACGTTCATCTTTTTACTTTAGCATCAGCACTACAATAATGAAGCCCAAAAGGCCTAGACAGTCCTTGTGCCTGTTTCTCAAAAAATCTTAAGATAAATTTTGTCGTAACTTTTTACAATGAATAATTCCACACTTAGGACAATTGTAAATCGTAAATTTTTTGGAGAAACGGGCCCCTGCCCTTTTTTTTAATTTTGGCATTAATCTTGTATAGGCTACTATTGTGTTTCTAATTCTAATTTCAGATTCCGCCATTAATTATTGTGGAGTAAATCGTAACATGAAGTTCGCCGATCCTGCCAGCTGTTCTCTGTTTTTTGATTGTTCTAAATATGAACATGATAAAGATTTATATAAATACCAGGCTGAATGTGTTTATCTTTATCTATTTGATATTAAACTGAAGAAATGTGTCTATTTTCTGGATGCTGATTGTCAATCAAGACCAGTACCACGAGCGCCATGTAAGTCTCTTGTTTTTTCTTAGAATGGCGTTGCACAAAACCTCTTCTCTCTTTACAAGGATAACAACTTAGGTTCTGTGAGGATCTTTTCTCCAAGCTGGTCCTTGGCCAAACCTCTTGGCATTGATCTTTCCCGGATTTTATGTACCCATTTAAAGTTGGAAATTCTTATTAATATTAAATTTGAAACGAGTAAAATTCACTGTAATGACAAAAGTACTCATAGAACTCTATGTTCTCTCAGGTTTTCCCTGCAACTCTTTAAGGGGTTCTGACACAAGTCGGCCAAAAATTGGGGGTGGCGACGGTGGCTCGAGCCGGGGAGCTTCCCCTTGTACTGTTTGACCGTTTTCTATTTTTAGGCGAATATAGAAGAGGACATTGTCGACATGGTAGAAATAACGACCAATGTATACCGTGTGCGGCCAACTGCGTTACGTTACATGACGGTGATAACGTCTACCCTGGTCGGGCTCTAACCCCTTATTATCTGTCGTGTTCTAATGGTAGAACCCTCAATATTAAAACATGCCCGGATGGTCTGGTATTTGATCCACTGTTTGGAACCAATGGAACTTGTGTGTCCGATTTGACTACTGGTAATGTATTTCATAGAATGAAATTTAACACCGTTTCAGAGCAAAAGGCCGTATTAGGTCTGAGGCTGAATTCAATTCAAAGTTAATGGTCCAATCAAGAGCAAATTGACGAAGCAATTCAACAGTTCGGTTCATTCCCACTGGGATATATCCTTAGCGGAGTTGCAAGAACCATAGACGTCTCATAACTGGAGCATTGTTCATTGTTGATATCAGTGTCCCTGATACACATAATCAGTCCAGAAAACTTCTTTACAATCACTTTAAGAAAACTTCTTTACAATCCCTTTAAGAAAACCTGTTTACAATCCCTTTAAAAAACCTCTTTACAATCCCTTTAATAAATTTCCATTATCTTTATTAATAAATTTCCATTATCTTTATTTGTAGAAACATTGCGATTATTCTGTGAAGCGATGCCAGGCCAGATCATACCCCACCCTGGGGAGTGTGCAATGTATTACGATTGTTCTAAAACTACTTCTGATGGTAATTTTAAGACTTACGAGTCGGAGTGTAAATATCCTAATCTATTCGACATTGACTCCTCGTCTTGTAAAGATTTCTTCAATGTCTCCTGTGAAAGACGTCGGGAACCAATCTCACCATGTAAGTACAGTCAAACTTCTACCCAGACCCATAGGAAGCAATTTCCTGGGGACAATTGGAGTGGAAAATTGTGCAAAACTCGATCTGAAGGGAATTCCCAACCCTCGCGCCCCCTGTTCTTATGGGACTTCTGCCAACTGTCACCTTTAATCATCACAACCCCTCAATAACGGCCATCCAACATTCAATTTTTCATCCACTTTACCTCTATCAGAGACCACCTTCTGGACACGGCCAGCTGAGCTTATATTTTGATGTTGCAGGCCTTCTCAATTAATTTTTGTAAAGGGCCAAATAAGCTTAGCTAGCAAGCGGAAAGGGTCAGTCTTGAAGGGCCATTCTCATGGGCATCGAGGGCTGGATTTGCCCCGCAGGTTGCCATTTGAGAAGGCCTGTGTTAAGGTTTCCCCGTGTCAGTGTTTCAGGGAAGTACTAGCAGTTCAGATGGGACAAACTATTGAGGCCACGTCGTCGTCGCACACTGCATGGTCTTCGTGACTTAAATTTCCTCATTGCACACTGTATGGCATTGTATGAGAGCCGACGTGGTAGAGCGAATGGTGAACTTACTAGCCAAGGATTACATTCAAAGAGTACCGGGAAGGATGTGGACAACCTTTGATATGAAAAGGGTCTTGCTGAGACAGCACCACACATTTTGTCATTTCACTCGTTGCACACTGTATCGAGTCACCATTCAATTCTGTATTTCAGGTGAATACAAACAGTACCAATGTACCGATAATAGTTGTATACCGTGTAAGGATGTGTTACCAGACTGTTCAGGACGTGTTACCGGACTGTACGCTGTACCAAGATGGGAGCTTACCTCCGCCTACATCTACTGCTCCGACCGAACTTTCAAGTTCCGTGCTGAATGCCCGCCTGGTCAGGTTTTTGATATTTTAGACCGGAGATGTGCTACTAGGATATCGAAAGGTAAGATTACGATTTTGGGGATTTTTTTTTGGCTAACCTCGATACAAGTTGAAACCAATCTTCCAACTGGTCCATGAACAAGCCTCTTGGTAGCGGTTTAGTCACACTACAGGCAGAGCAGGACGGAGCGGTGAAGCGCAGAACAGCATATCGCTTGAGTTCATTCCGGTGCAGAATTCAGAAAATTGGATGTAAAACTCCATTTCATTTCAGAATCGATGACGGCCTACTGTAACAAGTATCCAGCAGGACGAATTGGTAACCCACTACATTGTGCCCAGTATTATGACTGTTCAGCACCCATGTCCTCGCGATTGGTAGAATGTCCATATCCGAAACTCTTCTCGTATGAATACATGGAATGTCAGCCTTTTGAGAAAGTTGACTGCGGTCGTCGTATTGATTTCAAAAATCCATGTAAGTCTATTTTAATGTCTTTAGATCTAGTGATCAAGTTGTTACGTCACTTCCTTTTCCGCTTAAGCATGCGCACATAGTGGTCCCAATGTGTCTTTGATACTCTTCAGTAGTAAAACGCCAGTCAATAGTAACTTCCGGTAGATCACTGGTAGTAACGTCATAAAACGCGTTAGTTTCAGTGGAATTGCAAGAACCATAGACGTCGGAATGGAAATTTGAATGGCGCAAATTGATGCTATCATTGTCCCCGATACACATACAAAGTTTAGAAAACCTCTTTACAATCCCTTTAAACACATAATTCCTTAATACAAATTTACCAATACAGATGCAGAAAAGCAGGACGTTAAACTCCATTCATTTCATTTCAATACAAATTTATTCTCTGTATTTTGCAGGTGACTATCAAAGGTTCTACACTTGTTCTGGCAGTACTCAATCTCAATGTCCACCGTGTGAGTCTCTCTACCCTTCTTGTCATCTTCAACCAGAAGGTTTCATAGCAGCCTTACCTGGTACGACCAACCAGTATTATGTGTGTAAGACCGGACGCGCCATCTTAATGAAATGTCGCACCACATTCAACACAGAATTTATGAAATGTATGGATAACCCTCAATCAAATGGTCAACTCCCAGCTAATACTGGTTCCAGTTCAAACCCTTTCCCGTTCCAACCACCAACCAGTGGTTCTAGCTCTAACCCTTTCCCGTTCCAACCACCAACATCCTTTCCCAACCAACCACCATCTTTCCCACCACCCACTGGAGGCAGCAATACTGGCGGTAGTAATGTGGGACAACCATTTCAACCACCAGTCCAACCACCTACAACCAACACTGGTTCTGACACGACGATCCCACTGACGATCCAGTTTCCCGTACTCAAACCTCAAACTCAGCCAGCAACCCAACCGCCGACTCTACCGCCAACCCAACCACCAACACGACCACCAACAACCATCAATATCGCCAAACCTGGGGAACCAGGTAACGTTATTATATTCTCTTAAACACCTAAAATAAAAATCTGTCAAACAAAATAAATCCGCCAGTCAAAATCTCATCCAAAACATGACAAAATCAAGAGCAATAGTTGTATAGTAGTGGACTACTCTAAAGAGAAGTACCATCAGGTGTTTTAAAAAGAGATAGTGATAGTTATATAGTAGTGGACTACCCAAAGAGAAGTACCATCAGGTAGTGAATAAGTTACGGACGAACCTTTGTAATGTTTGTACAGTGAAGCTGTTGAATAGAGGTAAATTTCGTGGAAAATTGTCCAGTATTCACTACAAATGACCGTTAGACCAAGTTTGACTGTATATATTGGAAGCAATTTATTCTTCCCTTGACGGAGATTCGAACCCAACGGCATACGACTGAGATATTCCACATCCACTAGTGAAATATTTATAATAAACGATTCTTTCTTTCCAGGATTCAATATTAACTCTTACTGTGCTCAAAATAGATACGGTATCGTCCCCCATCCCTCAAGCTGTGCGAAATACTACAACTGTTTACAGCCGTATAGTGCTTTTGGACCCTTTGTAATGGAATGCCCGTACCCAGCACTATTTGATGCTGTATCGAGAGGGTGTAAACAGTTTAATGAAGTACAATGTCAATTTGGAATCTATACACCCATAGCACCGTGTAAGTAACTATTTGATTCTATAATATCGTTCCTTAAAACAGGCCTTCTCAAATAGCGGCCCGCGGGCCAAATCCGGCCTGCAACGCGCTTAAAAGTGACCACCTTCGCTAAAACGCTTTGCTTTCCATGCTAGCTAAGCTCTTTTTGGCCCTTATATGTATTTGATATTACAAAAATTAATTGAGAAGGCCTGCTAACAGTGGCGTTTCTAGGAATTTTTAGGTGGAGGGGCCGCGTTGGGGTCAAATAATTGTCAGGGGGGCTACTAGCACAGTAGAAACGCCACTGCCTGCTAAAGGGATTGTAAAGTGGTTCTCTGACAATGATCTACCGGAAGCTAATATTGATATCTATGCAGATCACTGTCATAAGTGGAATTGCAAGAACCACAGACGTAAGAATGGAAATTAGAATGATGTAAATTGATGCTATCAGTGTCTCTGATAAACATAAAAAGTTTAGAAAACATCTTTACAATCTCTTTAAATCAATATCAAAATAAAATTCTCGTATTTTAGGTGAATATGACAAATACCGCGTAGAATGTCAGAATAAAAACTGCCCACCATGTGAGGAAAGTAACCCAAGTTGTAAAGGGAAGGAAGATGGACGTCATATGTTCCCGGGTGACCCATTAGGTGGTAAATATATCGAATGCATGACAGAAAGAACCAGAAAGATATCTCAATGCCCCCCAGAAACATTTTTTGATCCCTTAATGAGAGCCTGCAGTAAAGAACTCAAGAGACGTAAGTAATTTTATTTTTAGATATTTTTGAATATTAAAGATGAGTTGCCTTATTTTTATTTCTGAATAAAAATGCTTATACTCATATGAATAGAAAATAGAGTTGTTCTAATGCATTGGAAAAAATACCAGGTAAAGCGTATTTCTAAACTTTGTATGTGTATCTGTGACACTTATAGTACAATTTGCGTCATTCCAATTTCCATTCCAACTTCTGTGGTTCTTGCAATTCCACTAATACTAACGCGTTTTATGACGTCACTGACAGTGATCTACTGGAAGCTTCTATTGATATCTTTGAAGATCACTGTCAGTGACGTCATAAAAGGCGTTAGTTTAAGTGGAATTGCAAGAACCACAGACGTCTGAAAATGGTGCAAATTGATGCTATCAGTGTCACCGATACACATACGAAGTTTGGAAAACTTTTTTCGAATCCCTTTAACTCATAATTTGATAATTAGAATTACTGGGCGAGTGTCAAGATGATTTCGTATTGTACTGTATAGATACACATACCTTACCTGCAAAGCACATCTTCATCCATCTGAAGACCTTATTTCTTTATTCAATTCCTCTTTTTTCAGAAACAATTGAAATATACTGTCGACAGAATCCTCGGACTACAGCCCAGCATCCATTCAACTGTGCCCAGTTCATAAAATGTACGGCTAACAGTACGTTAGTTATTGAGTGTGGTTATCCCAGATTGTTTAACGGCACAGCTTGTGATGATTTTAAAAAGGTGGACTGTGAAAAACGATATAAACCCGTGGCACCATGTAAGTTGTGTTACACTTATCTTGTACAAGATATTGAAGTAGTAAGGGTTTTTTAACTCCACTCTAAGAAGTCAACGCATACTTTCCCCTCACCCCTCTCCCGGGCCGAACATTTGGCTATACATGTACATGTATTTCCACTTATAAAGCGCAAAATCTGAGAATTTTCATGCAATTTTGCTACCGATACAGTAGGACAAATTTTGATTGGACAATATTGAGCTACGAATACGTAATTTTTCTCACTTGTGTTACCACGGCCCCGAGGAAGTATGACCAATGGGGGCGTGGTTTGGACTTGATGGATAAACCAATGAACTCCCATATAACAAGTAATGCTGTTCTTTCAGGTGAATATGCCCAGAATAGAAGATGTCCCCCAGGACAACAGACCTGTCAGCCATGTGAACAGAGAATACCCAGCTGTGTGGGGGTGCCCAATAAACAACAACCCTACCCAGGTCGACCACCATCACCCTTGTTTGTCGTCTGCGACTCAGGAAGAACGTCTGCCGTCATGCAATGTCTTAAAAACATCTTTAATCCAACTGTACGAAAATGTGGTGGCTCTATTTCAAATGGTACGTCATTTTGTCGTTAGAGTTATCTCCCGTAGTGTATTTTTAACCTATTTTACACGAGTTCTCTCTCGTAATGTATTCTGACCTACTTTTTTCAATGATAAAATTTTGATACAAGTTCTCTTCCGTAGTGTATTCTGACTCCCTTTTTACATTGATACAGTTTTGACACAAGTTCTCTTCCGTAATGTATTCTGACTCCCTTTTAACATTTATGCAATTTTGACATGAGTTATCTTCCGAAATGTATTTTGAACCTTCTTTTTACATTTATACAATTTTGACATGAGTTCTCTTCCGTAATGTATTCTGACTCCCTTTTAACATTTATACAATTTTGACACGAGTTCTCTTCCGTAATATATTTTGAACCTTCTTTTTACATTTATACAATTTTGACATGAGTTCTCTTCCGTAATGTATTCTGACTCCCTTTTAACATTTATACAATTTTGACACGAGTTCTCTTCCGTAATATATTTTGAACCTTATATCGGTTCACATCACCATATGTTATTTGATTACACTGTTTTTGAAGACCCTGTCATTTTAAGATCTTCCATGTAATTCCAGAAAAACTTTGACCAAATGAGGCAAGTTGTTTTCGATTTACAGGAATCACAACCGTCTGGTAGGAAATAGTCAGACTTTAAATAAATATTTGACAAGAAATATGACCTTTCTATTAACTCAATATTCTCTACCTTTTTTTTACCAATTCAATTTTTTAGCTAATGTCGCGATATGGCCTTTGTATGCCTACATACACACTAAGTCTAAGATACGTTGCTTTTTTTGAAAATCTATTCATTTTTATTTCAGCAAATGTAGCAAGTATTTGTGTTCGACACCCAAAATCAGTTTTCCCCGACCCCGAGAATTGTGCTCGATATTTCAACTGCAGCATGAAGGAGATTATACTCGACCGACCATTCCATGCCGAGTGTAAATACCCCGATCTCTACAATACAGCTGGTAATAAATGTGAACGTTTCCACGAGACCTTGGCTAGTGGTGGGTGTGGTACGAGATATGCTCCAATTGAACCTTGTAAGTTTTTAAAATTATTCTTATCCATCTTGAAGCAATCACCAGTGGCGAGTGTGGCATCAAGCAGGGTATGCTAACTCTTCTAGACACTTAACACAAATTTTCAGCAGTGTGGCGTCAAGCAGGGTATGCCAACTCTTTTAGACACCCGAACACCACTTTTCAGCAGTGTGGCGTCAAGTGGGGTATGCTAACTCTTCTAGACACCTGATTACCACTTTTCAGCTGTGTGGCGTCAAGCAGGATATGCTTACTCTTCTAGACACACGAACACCAGTTGTCAGCAGTGTGGCGTCAGGCAGGGTATGCTTACTCTTCTAGACACCTGAACACCACTTTTCAGCAGTGTGGAGTCAAGCAGGGTATGCTAACTCTTCTAGACACCTGAACACCACTTGTCAGCAGTGTGGCGTCAGACAGGGTATGCTTACTCTTCTAGACACGGACGACGGACAGTAAACTTACAAAATAAACGGACAGTATATTGAAATCGGCCCAGTATCTTCCTCACATCTTCAAATCCA
Source organism: Lottia scabra (assembly GCA_029955415.1). Taxonomy (NCBI): domain Eukaryota; kingdom Metazoa; phylum Mollusca; class Gastropoda; family Lottiidae; genus Lottia; species Lottia scabra. The sequence continues at coordinate 637,163 of JARJEI010000014.1, read as the reverse complement.
AAGAAATAAACTTACCGCTGTTTCTGCTTCTAAAACTGAAACATTGTTGCCTTTCTACAAAAACATTTTTATTCTCTTTTCACACATAACAAATGTCATTTTTATACACAAACACAAAATATCAGTATGTTTACACATGAAAAACAATGTCAGCCATTAGAGTAGTCTCCCTTTAATGAACGTGTGCATTCTGTCACGTGGGTATGGCTAGATTGCACGTGCTTATCGAAACTGTACTGTATAAAGCCATACGAAAATTAGCTCTAGTGCAAATACATGTACTATCAGATTTAGGATTAAATTTAGATTAAGTGGCATCGCTGGAACCACAGAAGACCTCGATAAAAAAGTACCATCAGGTGTTAAGGAAAGAGTAAGCATGGTCTGCTACAATCCAATTAACATTATGAACAATTTCTCTATTACAGGCGAATATCATCAACATTGTCCAACATTCCCTAACTGTGCACAGTGTAAGAGACGAATACCCAACTGTAACGTGGGTAGACTCAACGATCCTGGTTTGAATTTGATACCCGACAACACTGCCACCTACCCTACAGAATGGTACATCTGTCTAGACAAGCGAACTATCGCTCATGGCTCGTGCCAACCAGGACAATTCTTCAACAGTACGGCTAGAGATTGTAAAGCTTTGCCTGTTGTGGCACCGCGTATACCCCCTCTTATGCCTTAATTCTTAATCAACTTATGTAATATAAAACAAAATATTTAAAAAAAAAAATCGAAAAATGTTACGTTATTATTTTAAAATTTTAACTTTTTGTTGACTTTATGTGACTGTATATATTGGACTAGAAGTAAACATCGGTCAAATAAAATGAAATGGAGTTTTACGTCCTACTTTTCTGCACTGCATTGGGTAAACGAGACTGAGGAATCCCATGTAGTGTGCAATGAAGGAAATTTTGTCAGGACAGCAGCATTAGCCTATTTTTTTCTATCAATATTTGCGGTGGCTCAGTGAGACTGACATGCTCAAATCGATCATTTTCTTGACAAAATGTTCTTCATTGCATACAGCATTGTGTTCATGAACCCCGTAAAGGGATTGTAAAGATGTTTTCTAAACTTTGTATGTGTATCGGGAACACTGATAACATCAATTTGCACCATTCCAATGTCCATTCCGACGCCTGTGGTTCATGCACTTCCACTAAGACTAAAGTGATTTATGACGTCACTAATAATGATCTGTTTGATCAATAGTAGCTTCCGGTAGATCATGGGTACGGCGACTCCACCAAAGTTAAATACCAAGAGAATGGTCACACACCAACTGGTTGAAAGGATCCTTGTGATCCTGAGTGGTTATTCTTGTAGAAATTGGTTTTCTGTTTCTTTGACAGTCTGTTTTGATTGTTCGCTTTCTTCAGATGATCCAATTAGCACATTCCCTACGAGGGCTAATCCAATGAAGAAAGCCACTTCAAAGAGCACTGCGACTAGCATCATGATCATCAACGACTGAGGACCTTCCAAGTCGAACACGGCTCCACCAATACGTGGAACCACGATCTCGCCTAAACCAGACGCTATTAGAGTGGTCGATATGGTGACACTACTCACCGGAACGTACTTATCACTCCAAACTAACACAGTGGGTAGAAAACTGGAGGAAAACAAACCTACAAGCACAGTTCCCAACCAGAAAATAGCGGGGCGATTTACCGTCGCCAACACTAGCATAGTCACAGCGCATAACAATCCAGCAAAGTTCACTATCACTACAACGAACAGATTAATATACTTAGACAACACTAAATTCATAATTCTACCCATCACAAATGAACCCCAAAACATGCCCGTCATGATCGCCATCGTGGACTTTGTATAATGAAAGTCGCTTAAAACACCGTATTCTGTTAGAAGATCACCAAACGTTAAACAGAATCCGAACACTGGAATATGGAACAAGAACAGCAAGATCAGAAAGAAGCATGAACTCTTGTTCAAGCTCCCTTGTGTAGGTTTTGGTTTGGATTCGTTATCGAACTCTTCGTAGGGTACGTTCGATTGTTTTCTAGATCTTCGATAATAATACAGAAAACTTAACGCTGGCGGTATCGTGATTAACCCCACAATAACATACGCCCACTGTACGTTGGTGTTATCGTAAGTGTAGCAGTCCGCACTCGCTGAAGTCGTATTGTGACATGCTGTATACGCTACGTTGTTAGCGTCGTGTTTGAAATGTGGTTGGGATAAGAAGGGTTTTACTATGAAAGGTACTATAAAGGCCGATATTCCTCCTCCGATAGACACGAACTGAAATGCAAAACTCTTGTTGTCCTTCCATACAATATTACACACTGTTAACACACCTGAAATGAAATGAAATGGAGTTTTACGTCTTCGTCCTAGTAATTTATTGATAAAATTAACATTATTGCCAATGTATTTAAACGAATTACAAGTTTCGTTTTGTAGTATAGCTAGGGTCCTTACTGCTTTGATAGTATCGTTGTAACTCTACTAGAAAATCAAAGCTTATTTGATAGATTAAATGCCAAAGCCATGAACTGATGAATGCGGTATGTTACTGCACATGAATAGAAAATTAATAATAGGAAAATCAAAGTGGATTAGGTGCTAAAGCCATAAGCTGGTGAATGAGGTATGTTACTGCACATGAATGGAAAATCAGATCTACTCACCAAAATCAATAAAACCTTTAAATATTCCTTGAAACAGTGTCATGATGACGAAGTAAGCGTAGGCGGGTACAGTAGGTAATAGTATATTAATAACACTGCCAAATAACACAGAGAGTCCTAAGAATAACGTAGTATCGACGTATCTCTGCAGTACCATTGCTGTAATGATGCCGATGATGAACCCTACTCCCAGCACAACGAACAGATTACTGATGGCCTCCAAGCTCACATTCACCAGAAACTGAAGGTCCAACAACACAGGTCCGAGTATACCATTGTCAAATCCCTGCAATAAGTAATGGTAATCGCATGGTTCTTACATTGAAATAACACATAGTAAGACAATTCTAGTTGCTCCAGATCCAAATGGTTACAGATTATCCGAGAGAGGTTAAAGTCAAGAAGTTTGGACAAGGACCAGCATGGACCTAAATTGTTACCCTTGTATAATCAATGCCAAGAGGTTTGGCCAAGGACCAGCTGGTAAAAAGTTGTTATCCTTGAAAAGAAGAGGTGATCTACCAATGAAAATGGATATAAGTTACTTACAACGACGAAGAAAGCGTAAGTTAACCATAATGTTTGAATCACTCTGGATCGTCTATCGGAAGAAGACTGGCTCTCCATGATTTAACTTTACCCGGGACTCGATCCTAGAATAGTGATAAAACTACATGTACTTAGTCTGTGATATCAGCATTCGCTGAAAACGTTAAGTAACATTAAGTAACCATGTACCAACAACTACCTAATCTGTGATATCAGTTGGGTACGTTCATTTGTCATCTATCAACTAACTACCTAGTCTGTGATATCAGCATACACTGGAAGGGAACGTTAACTTGTCATCTACCAACAACTACCTAGTCTGTGATATCAGTTCACTGGAAGGGAACGTTAACTTGTCTTCTACCAACAACTACCTAGTCTGTGATATCAGTTCACTGGAAGGGAACGTTAACTTGTCATCTACCAACAACTACCTAGTCTGGGATATCAGCATACACTGGAAGCGAACGTTAACTTGTCATCTACCAACATACCTAGTTTGCGATATCAGCTGCTGCTGGAAGCGAACGTTAATTTGTCATCTATCAACAACTACCTAGTCTGTAATATCAGCATCCACTGGAAGGGAACGTTAACTTGTCATCTACCAACAACTACCTAGTCTGTTATATCAAACGTTAACTGTCATCTACCAGCAACTACCTAGTCTGTGATATCAGCATCCACTGGAAGCGAACGTTAACTTGTCATCTACCAACAACTACCTAGTCTGTGATATCAGCATGCGCTGGAAGTTAACGTTAACTTGTCATCTACCTACAACTACCTAGTCTGGGATATCAGCATCCACTGGAAGCGAACGTTAACTTGTCATCTACCAACAACTACCTAGTCTGTGATATCAGCATCCACTGGAAGTTAACGTTAACTTGTCATCTACCTACAACTACCTAGTCTGTGATATCAGCATCCACTGGAAGTTAACGTTAACTTGTCATCTACCTACAACTACCTAGTCTGTGATATCAGCATCCACTGGAAGCGAACGTTAACTTGTCATCTACTAACAACTATGACTACCAACAACTACCTAGTTTACGTTATCGGCTTTTGCTGGAAATAAACATTAAGTAACCATGTACCAACAACTACCCAGTTTACGATATAGGTTAACTGGAAACGAACATTAAATAATCTTCCAACAACTACATAACCTAACATAACCTATCAGCGACCGCTTGAAGCGAATGTTAACTAATCTAGCAACCAACCAGAAAATGGGAATAAATAAATGAAGTCGACTGTACATGTTCTGTGTGAAAACATTGTTGACAACAGATGGCACAGGTCAATGTCAATATCAATATGGTTAATGATATATTCACATCTCAGGTGTTATGGTAAAAAAAAAAACAATAACTCAAGGTTAACACTTAACTCAGGATTAAATCTTAACTCAGATTAACCACTGATTTAACCTTGGCCTGTTTGCATAAAAAATAATAATAAAATTTTCAATCAGTCTGTGGTTCATGTAATTCCACTAAAACGGGCTGTATAACGTCACTATCCTAAATATTGTTAGTGACGTCATTCACTTAAAGTGGTAGTGCATGAACCACAGACGTCTGATTGATTGTATATTGGAATTAACAGGGATTGTAAAAAAAATTTGCGAAATAAAATTATGACACCGATATAATTGCATCATTTCAATTTCCAATCAGATATCTGTGGTTCAAGCAATTCCACTTAAACTAAGTGTTTGATGACGTTACATCTGCATATAACACGTTTGTATCAAAGATGTTACCACAAAGTAAATAATTTAGTTGCATTCTATTTTTTTTTTTTTAAAAAGGCTCCTTACCACTTCTTTATACGATTTTAACGTAACGAACTTCGATACATTATTTCCAATATAACATTTCCAGAATTTTGCAATGCTCAAACTTCGAACCCAGCACAATGATTACGAGATTCCAAAGAGTGCAATATGAAATACTTTTACCAAATACTTACGGCATAAAAATCGGAACAAGATTCAGCATTAACCGTATTTCAATAAAGCGAAAACTTATGAAATAATATTCCCAAATTGTTAGCCACGACAGCAATAACCGTATTTCCAAGAAGCGCAATGTGAAATAATATTCCCAAATAGTTAGCCACGGCATAAAAATCTGAACAAGATTCAGCAGTAACAGTATTCCAAATAGCGCAATATGAAATAATATTCCCAAATTGTTAGCCACGACACAATTATCGAATTCAGCAATAACCGTATTTCCAAGCAGCGCAAAATGAAATAATATTCCCAAATAGTTTGGCACGGCACAATTATCGAACTTAATTCTGCGACAGATGTAAAATCGCGTTTTCAATTTTCGTACCGGATATAACATCAAGAGTAGGATGGATTGTCTATTGAATGTTAAGAGGTTAAATGTTATTGACAGCTGGAATTAATCTCCGTTCTCAAATCACAATTCGTATGAATAATAGACGCCAAGTCAGAATTACTTTCTTTCTCAATCAATTGATGGAATATTCAATACATTAAGTGGTCCGTTATGAAAATTTAAAGACGTGTGTCACGCTAACAGCAGTGGTGTATCTATCTAAAGGTTGTCGCTATTCTGGACAGTGGCGTTTGTACGGGGGTGGGGGGGGGGGGGGTGGCACGAATATGGCCCGGGTTCGCCCTCACCCCTCCAGATTCCAGTTTCAATTTTATTTATCATTGGGTTCTTGCATTTTTTGAGGCGAGTATCTTGACAATTAAGTTGATCCTACAGTTTCCCCTACCCTCAACTTCAAAGACTCAAAAGTCAGACTAAATTGCATTTAAAGGGATTTCTTAAAAGGGTTTTCAAGAATGAGCAAAGGGGACAGCGCCAGTAGGCCTATGTGTATTGGGGACTGTAGGAAACCAGTAGGCCAACTTATAGAATATTCCATGAAAAATGAAATGTGAAAGAGGTGGGGGCCTTCTGTTTACATTATTCTTATTAATGTCTGAGAATGACAGATGTATCTTAAAATTTTCGTCTTTCCTAATATTTTGATCCTAGCATTATGTCTGATTGAAAATAGCTTACAATTCATTCTATATATCTTAGAAGATATTCAAAAACCTCTTTACAATATCTTTAGGCCTAAACAGATTAGGTGTTGGCCATATTATATAAATGTTATACGTACTTTTTTCTATGTGTGGCCCAAACTGCTAGGTCCTGTCAATCTTTTAGTCCCTTCTTGGTTAGGAATTGTTTGCATTTCTATAGCTAGCTGTTTATCTTAATACAGATACCTGAGATTATATTATATCATGAACATTATTCAGTTAAAGCACGTGTCTTCTATGATAACAAATTATGAAAAGTTTTGAAAAACGATGACGGAGTTTTCGTCCTACTTATAAGCACCGTATCATGTTAACAGAGATGACAAGGCCATGCAGTACGCAATGAGGGACATTTTGTCAGAATAGTGGCAATCTTTTTAGGCCTTCAACTTCCCAGTGAATCTGTAACGTAACGCACATAGTCCGTAGCAGTCTCTGTGAAAGTTCTGCAGGCGTGTAGCTGCAACATTGTTTATGGAAACTTTGTATTCTATGTCAGGTCCTTTTAATTTAACTTCCTAAAGTCTCAAATTCTTGTTAATTTCTAATAGAATGGGTCCATTATGATTTTAGACCAACCCGGTGTTGACAAACCTGAAGAGTAATTTCCCTTTAGTTGAACTCTTCCTGAAAAAAGTTTACAAATAGTCTTAGTGGGAGGAGACAAAAAATAATAACATTAATCTCGTGATTTTTTGTAACTTTTGAGCCTATTTGTCATTCTTGGCATTGCCAAACCACCATAAAGTCTTCACCATGCAGAATATGATAAACGCTGTCAAGGGGACGGCGAGGGGAGTGGCAGAATATCTTACACCGGTTTTAACGGTACGGTAATTAAACACAAAGAAAGGCATCGAAATCGAATGAAAATTGAATGATTCATCAACACCAGCAAATGTTAACTTAAATATTTCGCAAGTGAATCTGAATGTTTCCACAGTTTCAATTCCACAAAGGCAACAACTGTCTACTCAAATGTAAAACATCGTCTGTCATAACTATATAGGGCATTTACATGTTTCTGTTGTGCTAGGATGAATTTTTCATTTGACAGCTCAATGTCCCCCTTTGCAGTTGCAGTTATAATAGGCCTAATATCAGTTATCACCTTCTCATTTCTCATAAGCTTATGTCCAAAATAAGCCTAGCCTACTTCCAAGTTTCATTCTTTTGTAATATATTTTATAGGAGTCCAAGTTTAAAGAAACTGGTGTCATCACACCTGAAGAGGTAGGTAGTAAAGGTCTTGAAGGGGAACATAATCGCATAATCCCTTTAAATAAATCTCAAAACTGGACATTTCACATTGTATTTCTTTAAGCTGATATGTCTTTCCTATATAACATAGTTTCATTAAAATCATACAGGTGCTTTAAAGTTTCAAACGTGAATAATTATGGATACACCATGAAGATAATGATAAGCTAAGGGAAGAAATTCCTGCTTGGACTTAAATATAATAGGTCCAAAAGATGATGATTATGCCCCTCTAAAATAGTTTGTTCTAACCCTGACCTTGTTTTAAAATATATATTTTAATAGTTTGTGGTAGCCGGAGATCATATAGTTCATCATTGTCCGACGTGGCAGTGGGCAACGGGTGAAGATATTAAAATTAGACCGTATCTACCTCCAGATAAACAGTTTCTCATCACTAGAAATGGTACGTAGACATTTCATAGCTCTATTTAAAGTTAATTTTTATTTTCATTACCTAGCAGTTCAGAGTTTACATTGTAAAGAAATTTTAAAAATTTATCAAGCAATGGCATTGATGTCACAGCATTCTAATTTCAATCAGACAGCTAGCTGTGGTTCCAACAATTCCACTGATGAAATATGCTAATATCACAGAACACCCTTGCAGGTGTGATGTCATTAAACACTTGGTTTAAGTAAAATTACTGGAACCACAGACTTCTTAACATAGGCCACCCCAAAACACATACAAAATTTAAAGACCTCCTTACTATATCTGTAAGCGTTTGAAAATTACTTAGTTTTATGGATTTATTGGATTCTGCTTGTATACTGTAGACACCGTTGATGATGAATATCTTGTTAACCGTATTTGAGAACGTAATATTTTTGCTGTTTTTAGTACCATGTTATAAAAGAGTGAAACAGATGGATACTCATCAAGAAGAACAAGAGAAAGTTATAGAAGAAGAAGATGATGATGGTGGCTGGGTTGATACTCATCATTTCGCTGGTAGGTCACAGTAATCAATAATCAATCATCAATAATCAATCTTGAAAACCTGTAAACATATTGACCATACATTGGGAGCTAACAAACTTTTCATTTGAGGAAATATATTAATAAAAGAGTTAATATTTTATTATGAAAAGTCATATCATTTAAAAGAATAAGCATGCTTCTGCTTCTGATTTTGACATCACTTTTGCAATAACATCTTAAATCCTTTTAGATGGTGACGTCATAAAATTCTTACTAGATACCCTCTTTACGGTCATGTCTTATGTTTATGCAAAAGATCATTAAAGAATGATTATTCTACTCTGTTACAGCTGATTCCACTACAGCAGCTTCACAAGAAATAGCTGAAATGACATTAGATAATAAGGTATGGTCTATTTTATTTTAAACACAACCATTTTAAATATCAAACCTATCAAACCATATCAAACATTAAGCAAGAAACCTTAGGATTATAGTATAACATAACATAGGCATAGGAGACAGGGGGGCAGGGGGGGCAGCTGCCCCCCCAAAAAGTATGTTTTCGGGCAAAAAGTTCCAAAAAATCTGGCAATCAATGGGAAAACATTACTAAAATTCGGGCAGAAGTCGGTCTGCCCCCCTGTTGAGTCGTGGGCCCCTACGGCTATGTAACATAATATTCTTCTTTAAGGTAGCTATGTCAGAGCGTCATCAGATGAAATATATCATGTACATGTATTTAAAACAATAATGATGTATTTACAGGGTAAAAAGAAAGATGATAATGAAGATGATGATGACGATGAAGAAGATGATGAAGCAGAAGATATGGAGGCGTTTGAACAAGGTGGAATGTTACAAGACGAAGATGAGGTAACTTGACTTTCTCACAATTAACTCCTTGAAAAACTGGTTCTAGATTGGACAAATTTACCAAATAAAATTTCATTTTCTGCATATGTGAAATTTTGCGAGGTACACATCTTTGACAGCTTTCAGAGCTTAACTCTTTGAAGACAAGTGCTATGACCAGATAAGATAAGATAAACAGCCCAGCTATATAGGCTCCAGCGAATGCCCAGTTGACAAATCTAGTTACAGAGTGGCAACAGGGGTTGAAAATTGACACTGAGCTGACATTTCTGAAGTATTTGTCGTGACACCAGAATTTTTCTTTTTCAAAAATTGCTAGTAGTTTCAGGATAGAGTCTTGTAATGTAGCTATACTTTGTTAAAGAACATTATTTTGCTATTGTAATCTATATTATATTATAGGCCACATTAAAACCAGAAACTATAGCCAGTGAAACCGAAGGTGCTGGTGGAGGAGAGAGTGGTATTTTACAAACTAGAACCTATGATTTAAATATAACCTATGATAAATATTACCAAACACCTAGACTATGGTTATTTGGTTACGATGAAGTAAGTCTTAAAGCAACAAAATCTCTTAAAGGGATTGTAAATCGTATTTCTAAACTTTGTATGTGTATCGGAGACACTGATAGCATCAATTTTCGCCATTTCAATTTCCATTTTGACATCTGTGGTTCTTATAATTTCACTAAAACTAACGCGTTTTATGACGTCACTGACAGTGATCTGCATAGATATCAACAGTAGCTTCCAGTAGATCACTGTCAGTGACATTATAAAATGTGTTAGTTTTAGTGGAATTGTAAGAACTAAAGACGTCTGAATGGAAATTGGAATGGCACAAATTGATGCTATCATATTTAATTATGACTGACATGTGGTTAGGTCTTCCAGTAAAAATATTGTGTTTAAGTCAAAAGTATGTTTTTAATTTTCAGAATAGAAAACCTTTAACTGTAGATGAATTATACGGAGATTTTAGTCAGGACCACGCCAAAAAAACAGTTACCATGGAAGCACATCCTCATTTACCAGGTCCCCCTCTAGCATCTGTACATCCCTGCAAGTAAGTTATCGTAACAAGTAATGAGCAAAGTTTCTCAATGCATAGACGAAGATTGACTAAATGAAATGAAATGAATAGAGTTTTACATCCATCTTTTCTGCACCTATATGGGCTAATTTGTGGACGGGCAAACGCCATGCAGTGTGCAATGAGGGAAATTTTGTCAGGACAGCAGCATTAGCCTGCTGTTATTTTCGATTTCCAACTGTCGAGGGAGAAGATTGACTCAAACCAAATCATTGTCAAAAGGGTGGGCATGTAATCGGGCACGTATTATGGTCCAATATGGCCTCGCATTGATATACAAAAGGGTTGTGCTCTGTGCATTGTATTACAGGTAAAGGGAGGCAATTCAGACTTCCACTCATTTCATCCTTGCATTGCATTTTTTTCTCACCTTTCAGACTTTTCATTATGAAATATTTACTCATTTATTCATATACATGTACTTCCTCATAAGAAAAGTTCATCAGCTGCTACCATTTATATGGATTTCGAGATTTGTTTTAGCGCATGGGTTTTATTTACAAGTGTTCAAAGTGTAAATATTGGTGTGTTTCAGGCATGCTGATGTGATGAAAAAAATAATACAAACTGTAGCTGATGGAGGCGGGGAATTAGGAGTTCATATGTATCCTTTTATTGATGATAATAATATATATACTCTTCTATGATACACTGTCTGTAGGGTGAAAATATTTCTGTAGGAGGATCAAATAATAAACCCCCGAGCATGAACAAACCCAAGCGTATTGGCAAAACTGAGGAAATATGTCAAGACGAAGGTAGAGTGCAGTTAAAGAAGTCAGGGGCTTCTTCTTCGAGAAAACATTTTTTAACATCCCCCTTGACAATTTTATATTGACGCCCCTGTCATGCATGTATTGTGTATGTTATTTTGATTTTCAGTTTTATTTTGCAGAGCAGATCGTTCATACATGGGTTTTTGTTCAATTTTATTTACTGATATCAATTTTAAATCCTTAACCCCTCTCTAGGTATTTAATGATATTTTTAAAATTTGTCCAAGCTGTGATACCAACTATAGAATACGACTATACCAGACATTTTACAATGTGAACCAATCAGATTCTAGTATTTTACTCCGTGAACCAATCACAAACAACTATTTTAATGGCGTGAAAACAACAATTATATTCAACATTTTGGTGGAAGAAAGGAATTTAAATATTTTTCAAGAGAAGATAATATATTATTATTTATGTTTACCATTCCTTGTATTCTTATTGATTCAATTTCTTTAAAATTTCTAGGGCCTCGAAATAACTTAATCGAGATTTTTAAAAAAAGTGATGGAATTGGATAATCTAATGCTTGATATGTGCATCAGGGACATTGATTACATCAATATGCCGCATTCCTATTTTCAATCAGATGCCTGTGGTTCTTGCAATTCCACTTGGACTAAGATTTCTGATGATTCCTTTAAAAATACTCAATGCACACTATTTTTTTTTAGAGGTTATTGAGCAAATTTGCACGACCGCTTCCTTCAAATATTAGCTTTGTTCAGTTTGATTTATCTTAAAGTTCCTAGATTAGTAAAAATAAGGTTATAGGCATTAGATACAATATGAGAAAGTTTACCTCATTTGCAACATAAACAAATGTCCTGATGAGGATGTATATCCAAAATGTGTTTGCAACTCGAGATGGGCTCTAGTCAAATTTAACAGTTAACAATTTTTATGAAAGCATTGCCAAGTTTTACTTATTTTTTGTGACATTACATTTGATTCATAGCTTAGATATAATTGATGAGAGAGCCATTATAACGTTATTAATTTTATTAAAAATAGTTTCCAGATAAACAAAATTTTATGGATAGGTATAGAGATATTTCGGCTCATCCGGGTACAGTCAAAACATATACAAAACCAGTCCATTATATTTCCAAAGGTGTTGCTGTAACTTGCCAAACAAACAACCCTCATATAAGATACTTTTATACCCTTGAAAATATAATGGACTGGTTTTGTATATGTTTTGACTGTACCTGGATGAGCCGAAATATCTCTGTTTGACTATACCTCTATGTATAACTTGTGCTTCTAATTTGTCATTGAAAAATTGGTTTTCTATTTGTGTAGGGGATTCATAGCTTTGATATTGACAAGAGTACCATTATAAGAAGTTTTTTTCGTTATTATCTTGCACTAACTAAATTAAAATGGTTACTGTAATATTTATGGTGTACGAGAATTCTTTAACGCTAATATGTATATTGATATGAATAAACAGGATGATTATAATGTATATGAAGAAGTTGTGTTTGTGTTTTGTTTTATACCCACATACTTATCAACTGCAACTGATTTGCAGTGTGCAATAAGGGGAAATATTGCCAGGACAGTGGTGTCTGTGGTTCTTGCAATTCCACTAAAACTAGCGCGTTTTATGAAGTCACTAATAGTGATCTGCATAGATATCAATAGTAGCTTCCGGTAGATCACTAATAATGACGTCATAAAACGCGTCGGTTTTAATGGAAACGCAAGTAGGTATGGAATGGTGCAAATTGATGCTCTCAGTGTCCCCGATACACATACAAAGTTTAGAAAACCACTTTACAATCCCTTTAACATGCAAAGTCTGTAGCCAAAGGCAATTAGTTTATTGTCCCATCCTTTTTTTATGATGGCTCATCTGAACTGCATCACTGACAAGAGGAAATAGGGTTGAAAAATCTGAAAGTATCATCTCGATTCAAGTTGGGATTGAAGCTATTTTCTTCAATATGTCAATCAAACTCCTAACCTGATAAGATCAACCTCAAATATATCTTTCTGTTCATGCATGAACTTTATCAAATTGGTAATAACCTCCGAAACATTCAGTCAAGAAAAGGTCTAAACCAGGACTTCGCAATTAATTTTTGTAAAGGGCCAAATGCATTTTATGAAAAAATATAAGGGCCAAATAGAGCTTAGCTGGAATAGAAAGCAGAGCGTTTTAGCTGAAGGGGGGTCACTCTTGAGGGGCCATTCTCAAGGGCATTTGATAAGGCCTGGTCTAACCCATTCAAGAACTAAATACACAGAAGCATACTTGGTTTCTTCAAGATCGAAATCAAAATAGATCTTTCTGTGTTCACTTTTCAAAAACCCAACAATATAGTTCAATTTCATTTACTTATTTTTTTATATATTTACAATTTTATTAAAATCCAGGAATAATGCGTCCTCTTTTAATCATTTTCTTTTTCTTTTTGTCTTTCTTGCCCTGTTTCCGTTTATCTAGATTCCTCTCGCGTTTGTCTTGTTTAGCTTGCTTTTTAACATCCACAGTCTTTTGGCGATCCTCCCATTTCTTTTTGTGTTTTTCTTTGCTTTTCTCTTTCCGTTTAATTGCATTTTTCAGCAATTGTGGATTGTCTTTAACTTTTTCGCCTTCCGCCTTACTCATTGCCGTATTCCATTTATCTTTCGCCTCCATTTCGTTGGCGGCTTTCGCATCCTTTTCACGTAACTTATCAAACTCACTTTTCTTTCGCTCGAGTTTTTCTAAAAGTTTTTTGTAATCTTTCCCCACCAGTCCCGTTTTCGATTTCTGTTTTTTGTTTGTTTGTGAAAAATCAAATTTACTGAACACAATTTTGCCTTCTTTATCGTAAACAGGTTTGGCGGTTTGTGTTGGAGAACCGATTCGAACCCCACTATGTGTCTGAACATTTCCTAATGTCTTTTGAACGTTATTTTTCATTTTTCTGCGTAATTTCTTTTCTTGTTGTTTAATTTGTCGTCTTGCTTTTCTCTCTTCAGGAGTTATAGACTTACGATTACCTGCAAATATACAAGAATATATATAATGGCTACATTTTCCACAATTTTATTGTGTACTGATCACACTTGCATTATTGCAAAAGAGCATAGATATTATTAACAGCGTTTGCTTTCAATGCTTAGTTTAAATTAAAAGGTATTGCAAGAACCACAGAAGTTTGATTGAAAATTGGAATGGTGCAAATACAATGCTATCAGTGTCCTTAATATACATGAAAATTAAGAAAACCTAAGGAAACACTTAATTTACACATCCACTTTTTTTAAACAAGAAAAATACTTATGACCTATGTCCCCTGCCTACACTAAATGGTCATCAAATATAAATGGAAGTTTCAAGAAGTAGTTCCTACCTTTCATAGAATCCAATTTATCATGTAATTTCTTCTGTAACATTCCAATATTGGAAATTGAATTCTGAAATTCCTGCTGATTTTTCTCGGCTTTACGTTTCTTGGTCTTGCGTTTCGCACCATCTGGAATTAATGGCAATAAGAAATGTCAATTTAACTTTCAAACCAAAACAATTATAGCCTAATCTTTAAATGACATCTAGAAGTAGACAGGGTACATTAAAAATAAGAACACTATTATGGATATACTACTCCTTTCTTCAATTTAAGCAAGGTTTCAATTCACATACAGGAATCTTTATCAAGCACAAACAAAACAATTATGGCTACACATTGATGAAAAGACTTGAAATTTAATAGTTAGCTGCAAGCACTTAACAAAATAACTGTTTTTTATCCAAGTAAATTTCAGTTGAGCTTTGTATTTTGATCATTCATGTGCCTACCTTTTTCCAGTTTGTCTAATGTTGTCTGTATTTGTGAAACTGTTTTAGTTTGAAATACATCACCACTTGGTCCCTTCTTTCTTTTTCCTTTTTTACCTCAAATAGAAATAAATATTCTTATCAAGTTATACTCATGCTTACTTGGGTACCTTTGCACTTTGCAGACAGACTATGGCATGCTACAGGTGAACCAATGGTAGTTCTGGGTTCTAATCTCTGTCGATGGTGAAATTTGTGACCTTCAATAGCACAGCTTTCCAGTTTCCAGTTGAACCATCTGTAAAGGGGTAAAGATAATGCGATAAAGATAAATGCTTAGAGGTTTAGTTTAGCAAATGACCAAGCATGTGAAAATGATCCTTGTTGTTTAAATTGGGAGCTCTCAACAGACAAAATCTCATGTTTTAGATAAAGACTCCCCATCAGGATTTCAAGCCAAGCCCTCAAATTAACTCACCTTCATTTTCAAAAGCATCAGATTCTTCGATGATCTTCTGTTTGGTGTCGGTATTAAAATAGATACCAGGTGGTATTAAATCCAGAATACTTTTAAAGAATTCGTTATCTTGTTCTGGTTGTGATAGAGGATTACTTTCCTCAGCAGCCATTACACCAATTCTAGGGAAAAACATAATTATCGAGGTGTTTATTTCAATTATAAAATCGTTGAAACGTATTTTGTTGTAGTCTATAAGGGGAAGAATGGAAGACTGGCCTATCGTTGGGTATTCAGGATTAGTTTGATGCTTATTGGTATCTACCCTTATGTATAAAGATATTATTATTGGGCTACAGTCATTTCATTATTCTTCAATGGAGTTTTACATCCTACTTTTCGAACTGTGCCTTTAGAGTAGGCCTGATCATAAAACCATAGATAAATAGATTATAGTTAATTGGCCTGATGTTAGCTGATAGCGATTTGGAGTATTGAAGACCTAGTCTAGAACTAGAAATGCAGAAGCTTGGGCTTTAGTTTCAATTTCAAATTTTATATAGCCATGCCATTTCTCATTTCTTTAACTTAGAACAGACTGAGACTGAGAATGAGATCGGGGAATAAACCCATGTTTTCCATGAAAATTAAAAACTCCATCTTACTTCAGAAATCAAATTACGACAGACTGATGTCTTACCTACACATCAAATAATTTTGTTGACAATATGATTTAGTTTTAAGGAATTATTTCATTTTTAGTTTGTAAACATTTCGCACGTGTTGTGTAAAGCATCAAACGTCCGTAACGCCATCTATAAACAAGGGCAGATAACTCGCGACTAAGGGTTTGACTAGGAACCGAAAGTACTGTTAATAAACAAAATGCACCGAAAATGTCTGAAATATAGTGCACTTTAAATTTGTTACAATTAAAGGGGAACGTTCAGCATTTTCGAGAGTAAATTTTAGCCTTGAATATATGTCAATAGCCAAGAAGCACCTGAACTGCATAATCTTTTCAGTATGACTGAATTAGATGGATGAATGAATGAATTAGAAGAACGAATGAATTAAATGAATATGTGGCTTCCGTAAAAACTGTTTATTAATAAATATTGTACAAAAAATAATTTTACGTTAATTGTAGGCCATTTTAATTAAAAAAACTTCATTACTATGATATCACATCAAGGCGACCAAACGAATAATTCATTTAAAGGAACAGTCGCCATATTTTCTGGGTTGATTTATGTCTTGAATATTTTGTAAATAGACTTCAGAAATAATAGAACTGCACGGAAATTGCATAATCCCTTCAAATATGGCCTGCCTCAAACTCCATACAATAGGCCTAGGTAGAACAAAGGTTTTTAGTGTACCCGGACACTTATAGCATCAATTTACACAATTTCAATTTTCTTTCAGATATCTGTGGTTCCAAGCATCAACTTTATCACGTCATCAAACACTTAGTTTAAGTGTAATTAGTATAATTGCTGGAACCACAGATATCTGATTGAAAAATTGATGTTGTTATATAGACGTCTGTGGTTCCGGCTTAAACTTTATTACGTCATCAAACACTTAGTTTAAGTGTAATTGCTGGAACCACAGACGTCTTATTGAAAATTTGAATGGTGTAAATTGATGCTATCAGTGTCCATTTCCACAACGCGTTGTCAGTTCTTAAGTTATCATCGTCCTAAAACAAAACAGTACTTATGTCCTAATAGTGACCTCGATATAATCCGTGTTCTTGCATAAATTATACTATCGGATCGGAGGCTCATTTAAATATTAGATTAGTTCCCTTTACTACATTTTTTAGACGATTAACTGATGCCTGAAAACAAATTAAAAAAATTAATTTGATAGTACTTATCTAAAAAAGGGAATATTATATATATTAAAATATTTAATGATTTAGTCCATTCTATAACTCGAGATGGCTTCATCAAGTCTAACGTTAAAACGTGAAATTGGGTTGGTTGGTGGTATCAGCTATACAGCTGGTACTGTTATAGGCTCTGGCATTTATATTTTTCCTGGAACAGTTCTTATAGGATGTGGAAACTCGATTGGATTGACTTTATGTATGTGGGTTTTCAGTGGATTGACTTCGTTATGCGGTGCCATTTGTTATGCCGAGTTAGGTAAGTTCAAATAATAAAAATTCCCACAATCAAAACAATTCCGTTAATCAAAATCGCATCTAAATAAATCATGGCGAAATCGAGAAGTATCATCAGGTGTTTCGGAAAGAGTAAGCATGAATGTGTACCAGGATACTTTGTAGCATCAAGTTTGACCTTTATAGTAGTGGCGGGTGTCGCGCGCGAAGCAGACCAATCTTACTCTTTTCGAAACACCTGATGGTACTTCTCGTATGGGAAGTCAACTATTATATAATTATTGCCCCCGATTTTTGTCATACTCTGGACAAGATTTTTGATTAACGAAATTGTTTTGCTTGTACGGATTTTTATTATTACATCATTCTAATTTGCAATCAGACGTCTGTGGTTCAAAACTTAAACTTCATCCCGTCATCAAACATAATTGCAAGAACCACAGACGTCTGATTGAAAATTTGAATGGTTCAAACTGATGCTATCAGAGTCCCTGAACCACAGACGTCTGATTGAAAATTTGAATGGTTCAAACTGATGCTATCAGAGTCCCTGAACCACAGACGTCTGATTGAAAATTTGAATGGTCCAAACTGATGCTATCAGAGTCCCTGAACCACAGACGTCTGATTGAAAATTTGAATGGTTCAAACTGATGCTATCAGAGTCCCTGAACCACAGACGTCTGATTGAAAATTTGAATGGTTCAAACTGATGCTATCAGAGTCCCTGAACCACAGACGACTGATTGAAAATTTGAATGGTTCAAACTGATGCTATCAGAGTCCCTGAACCACAGACGACTGATTGAAAATTTGAATGGTTCAAACTGATGCTATCAGAGTCCCTGAACCACAGACGACTGATTGAAAATTTGAATAGTTCAAACTGATGCTATCAGAGTCCCTGAACCACAGACGTCTGATTGAAAATTTGAATGGTTCAAACTGATGCTATCAGAGTCCCTGAACCATTATTATATATATTAAAATATTTAATGATTTGGTCCATTCTATAACTTGAGATGGCTTCACTAAGTCTAACGTTAAAACGTGAAATTGGGTTGGTTGGTGGCATCAGTTATACAGCTGGTACTGTTATAGGCTCTGGGATTTATATTTTTCCTGGAACAGTTCTTATAGGATGTGGAAACTCTATTGGATTAACTTTATGTATGTGGGTTTTCAGTGGATTGACTTCGTTATGCGGTGCCATTTGTTATGGCGAATTGGGTAAGTTAAACTTAAAGGGGAATGTTCTGCAATTTCAAGGGTCGATTTGAGCCTTTAATATATGTAAATAGTCTCCAGAAGTACTAGAATTGCACACAAATCGTATAATCCCTTTAATTATATCCCTTCCTTAACATTTATCTTTCATTTTCTGTATACATATGTCTTTTCTATATAACGCATAGTCTTGCTAAACGGCGAGTGTCAGAAGCAATAAAAACAGAATCATGTCAAAAATGATATTTAACATATTGGGATGAATTTGATATTTAATTTTATTTCATTATTCTAACAAAATGAATCATCAAAGCTGTGCGCATTCGGCTCAACCTTCGTCATTTTGTTCGAGACTATATAATGACTCGGTCATGATAAGCGGCCATCTTGCCTTGTAAATGGTCAAGAAAAGACAACTCTTGTTCGAAGATAACACTTTCTGAAGAATAATTTTGATCGACCGAACTATAATTTATTCAATATGGTATTCAATATATCTTCGTATAGTATACGAGGTTATCTAGCCACTGTTGATACGAATGAGCTGTACGTGTACAAAGTTGGACTGAATGATAAAAACTAGCACATACAAAGACACAGGGTATCTCAATGACATCATTTAACAAAATCATCAATAATTAAGCACTTTATAGACATGAAAAACAAAAAAATTAACTATTGAACATACTCTGAGTGAATTATCACAATTCAAATATTCAAAGCACTTTAAGGGATTGTAAAGAGGTTTTCTAAACTTTGTATGTGTATCAGGGACACTGATAGCATCAATTTGCACCATTCCAATTTTCATTCCCACGTCTGTAGTTCTTACAATTCCACTAAAACTAACGCGTTTTATGACTTCCCCCCACTGATCTGCATAGATATCAATAGTAGCTTCCGGTAGAAATGAAACGAAATGAATGGAGTTTTACGTCCTACATTTCTGCACCTATATGGGCTAATTGAGGACAGGGGGAAACCGGGTTGACAAATCCGAAGGTATCATCTCGACCCATGCCGGGATTGAACCCTGGACCTTCAGGTTAGCAATCAAGCGTCTAACTCACTGAGCCACCGCGGCTCCCAGCTTCCGGTAGATCAGTGGGGGTAAAAAGCCTTTGAACATTTCAAAAATGAAATGAATGGAGTTTTACGTCCTTTGAAAGTTTTAAAACAAATGTGGTTAGTCATATCATATTATATTTTTAGGTTCTCGAGTGGGAAAATCTGGTGGAGATTATACATATATCAAAGAATCGTTCGGTAATCTGTTTGGTTTCCTGTTTGCCTGGGTGAATCTGATGATGAGACCAATGTCAGCAGCTATTGGTTGTATGGCGTCAGCGGAGTACATTATGACAGCTCTACCCTGTTCAGAAGAGATTCATCATTCAGCTAAAACTTTATTAACATTGGTTATTTTAGGTAGGTATTTCTACTGAGCATTGGGCAGCAGTGGTTGGTGTGGCGCCAGGCAGGGTATGCTTACTCTTCTAGACACCTGATACCACTTTTCACTGTATGACGTAACATCATTGAGCAGCAATGGCGGATGTGGTGCCAGGCAGGGTATGCTTACTCTTCTAGACAACTGATACCATTTTTCATTTTGAGCAGCAATGACGGGTGTGGTGTTAGACAGAGTATGCTTACTCTTCTACACACCTGATACCACTTTTCATTTTAAAATATTTACTCATTTATTAAATTACTTGCTAAAATGAAAAGTTTTCTGTAAAAGCTCCACTTGTAGGATCCTTATTTCCAGAAAACTTAACTTAGATAAAATCCTGATTTTAAGAAATACAGCAATCTGATTGGATAAAAATACTTAAATTAAAATCAATTTTAGTAACTGACCAATCAGATTAGTGGATCACTAAGTTAAGTTTTCGAGAATAAGACCCCTGATCAAGCACGTCACTGATTTGTTTGTTTGTCCTGTTTTTCAGTATTTGTGGTGTGTCTAAATGGTTATAGTGTCAAACTAGGTAGCTACTACCAAACAATTAGTACTATTAGTAAACTTGGTGTACTCATAGTCATCATTATTGGTGGTTTCGTACATTTAGGGCAAGGTAAGGTATCCCCTATGGCGAGAGGCAGACCATGCTTACTCTTTTCCAATATCTAAATTGGTATACTGATAGTTATCATTATTGGTGGTTTCGTACATTTAGGCCAAGGTAAGGTATCCTAATGGCGAGAAACAGATCATGCTTACTCTTTTCGAAACACCTGATGGGAAGTCTACTACTATATAACTATTGTACCTGGTTATATCTCTGGACGTGCTTTTCGATTAACAGGGACGTCAACCAAAATTTAGTTTTAGTGGATTTGCTGGAACCACAGACGTCTGATTGAAAATTGAAATGGTACAAATTGATGCTATCAATGTCTCCAAAACGCAGAAAAACCTTTACCATCCCTCTTAATAAGTACTACCATTACAATATCATCTTTTTTTGCAGGGCATAATGAAAACTTTGAAGACGCATTCCACACAGAGAACCTTTCATTGCTTAGTTTGTCTCGAGCATTTTATGCTTCGTATTTTGCTTATGGGGGCTTGTAAGTATTTACAATGTATATTTGATCTAAATATGACTCACATGCTCACCCTGACTAAAGGCTCTGTGCAATGAGGGAAATTTTGCCACAATATAGCTGTATTAACTTACTCGTTTCCTAATTTCAACTGTAGATAAATACTAGTCCAGCCCAGGGTATCCTTGCACGAAGCCTTCGTAATTTATGCGCCAACATAGTGGTTTACGTACACGTAAGTTGTCAAACATATTTTACGTTCGTGATGTGTTACAAAAGACTCCGTAACTTGTAAGTAGTTTACGTGTGCATAATTTTATTTATGTAATAGGTCGAATCGTCTAATTCAAACTTGTCTATGATCTGATCGATCTCAAAGTTAAATGATCACTCTAAATTTCATTTAAATTAGATGAAATTTGTAGTTCTCATTAGAAATAATGACAGTTGTTCGCACAAACCAAACAGATGTTTGGATAATGTACATGTTTTAAAAAGTACATTAACTCAAGAGCAATGTAGGCCTACATAACATAATGTTAAATGATAAAGTATTTGTACAAAAAAATGGATGTTAAACCGTTCTATCTGAAAGGACTGTAGGGTATCTAGGATATATTAGTAGATACCGTAATTTACAGGTACATAATTATACATCTCTTACATTCAATCCCTTAAAAGATGCGGCTGGCCGGGCAAGATGCCGAACATTGTTGCACTATTTCGGGGACTCTGCTCAAAATAAAAGTGATAATGTACACGCCGTGAAATTTTTAGGAAATATGGAATACTCAGGAACAAGTAATTTGTCAAGAAACATTTGAACTTTGTGATTATTTAATGCTTATTTAATTTTAACGAAGATATAATCTGCTTTGGCTCTTTCATTTAGGCTAGATGGAAAATATGAGATTTATTGAAAACTTTAAAGCTATTTTTCTCTGAATATGTTGGATTGCCCGGTATGGTTCTGAGGCCTTCAGATATAGGATCATGCAGATTGTATCTTGGATTTCGAAAAAATTAGTGTTCAGACAAAGCTCCAGAATATTTGATGACTTTCAGGTTATTTTAATACGGCCACATACGTTCTGTCTGTCAATATTTCTTGTGAACACTACAGAGACTACAGTTTTTATCTGATTTCAATGAATTTGTTGTGATCATATATTATATTAATGAGATCTTGGACAAGTACGAATTTGATGATTTTTCGAGGAATTATTGCCCTTGACTTTGTGAAAATTTGTTCGTGAGAACGAGAGAATGAATCTAGTTTACAACCGATTTTGATGAAACTTGGTGTAATCATTTACATTGATAACATCTTGGACAATTTCTAACCTGAAATAATGAACACCATTGACTTACGAATACTATCTCTTAAAATGGTCAAATAATCTAAAAGTATAACTTGCCAAATAGTAGTAAATATTCATCAGTAGTGTCGTTAGTATAAAACAAAACTCCAAACATCCATAAAGCTAAGTAATTATCCATAAAATTACAATTGAAAAAAGTCTTAAAAAAATTTGTGAGCGATTTTCAATTATTATATTTAACGTAGCTTTTTGCATTTGTGAGATTATACAGGACGTACTCTGTTGTATAATTATGACACCAGGTAAGTCCACTGATGATTATATAGGCTACTCTTATTGACTAAGTTTGAGAATTGTGATCATTCACATGGTAAATTCTCCTTTTAAGTTATTTTGATATGAGAAAATAAAACATTTTTTCAGACAGATGCCAATGGGCGTATATTACCTTGCCAGGCAATCCAATATAGATTTAGCAATTTATGTGTTCCTTTTGTTGGATTCAATTAAAGCTGACCTTTTTGGTTTGGCAACGTCTAATCCAGTGGTTCCCATCCTTTTTCAAGCTGTGGCCCAAATTCACGAAGCTCCCAGAGCCATGGCCCCTGTTCTATTCCAAACTAGGGTTAAATAGCACAAGGGTTGTTATCTTGTGCCTCCTCATCATCAGGAGTTCAGATGTATTTGACCAGAAGCAACTACAGACCTTACACAGCAAAAAATAGTTCAATAAAAGTTGGGCTAGAGAAAAAATTATATTCACGTGGGTTTTGTGAATCATTTAAAACCCGTACTTATGGTTTATGTATGGACTTACGGGCACCCATAGCTTACGAAGGCTTCGTGCAAGGATACCCTGGACTCTACAGCCTGTAGCATATTGTAGAGTGTAGTCGAGAACAAAATTGGAACTGTGCGGTTCGAGTGTTTTTGCCTCTGGTACGCATAAGAAGTTCAGAAAACCTTTTCAGAATCCCTTTAAGCTCTTAAAACATTTTCAGTGAACTGTTGTCATTTGGAGCGGAAGAAATCAAACGATCCAAAAGGTACGTGTTCTAGAAATCATTTTTTTGTCGAAATATTTTTGAGACGTGTATGGAAAGGGTCTAATTTCTTGTTAAAATAGCATGCCCTGGATTTCATCTATAAAACTTTCTGCTAAATAAGGCTTAATCGGAAATATTATATTGAAGCAATAGGCTATATCCAGTTGTAAGGAAGATTTTATTTTTAAGCTTTATATCGAAGACATTTCTATTCAATATCGAGTATTCTTTATATTTCAGTACCATACCAGTATCTATAATAATCGGTGTTTTGGTGACTATAGTAGTATATGTATCAACAATTATAGCCTACCACGCTGTCCTTACCAACTCTCAAATCACTTCAGATGTAGCTGTAGCTTACGTATGTATAGTTCTATGTTCTGTCCAGTGGCTTAGCAGGGTCTGTTTCTCAAAAAGTCTTACGTTTAAAAATTGTCGTAAGTGTGGAAATTTTTGTTGCAAAATGCCACACTTACCACAAAATTAATCGTAAGAGTTTTTGAGAAACATGCCCCAGGAGTGCTACAATCTTGCGTTTTTAAAAGTATCACAAGATCAGCTAGAGAAAGCATCATTATGGGAACCTTAGTTATTATCCTTAAAATATAGATGTTTCTTTCTTTCATGGAGTCTACCTTTGTTTTGTCTGTAATCTCTGTCTGAAAGTCTAGTTAAATAAGGGATCGAATACTAGGTTTTTTGGTCGGCGTGTATATGTACATTCTCGTTCTGGATCCAAGTGTTGGGCCAAGTATTTCATGTTTCTCTCATGTTTTAGGTATTTGCTCAACACAAACTCGGTTTCTTTCAATGGATTATATTACCTACTATTGGATTGTTTGCCGCAGTTTCTGCTAATTTCAACGTCTTTCAAAGCAGCAGGTAATGACACAATCGACTACGTTAAAATTTATTTACAACATTTCCGATTTTCTCATATTCTATCCCTTTTCTTAGTGCAGTTTTCATCTCCAACATAGGCCTACATGTTCACTAATTTCAGCGCCTTAATGGGCTAATGAGGATAGGGAATACCATACAGTGTCCAATTGAGGAAAAGTTTGTCAAAATAGCGGTTTGAGCTGCATGAGCCAACTGTCGTTGGTCGTGCGCAGAGTGCAAATATTACGTGAATGAGGGTGAAGGCGGAAACTCTGGATATCCTAGCCGACAACTGAGTTTGGGCTTGTATTGAAAATATATTGCTAATGTTTAATATTTCAGGTTGAATTTTGTGGCTGGAAGAGACAATTTATTTCCAAGATGGCTAAGTATGGTGAATTTTAAATCAAGAACGCCTCTAGTTTCTATTTTATTACTAGTAAGTATTTGAAGTAAGTTTATTGGTTTGGTTGGTCAAAGTTGGTTGAATTTTTTTGGATTCAGGGCTTTAGTTTATTGCTTGTTGGTTGAGGGATTTTTAATATGCATCGAGGTATGGCATTATTCTCCCATCTAAATGACTAATGATTTGTCCATGTTTGCCCCCCCCCCCCCAGGTCTTCCCACTGTCAGTGATGCAGGTCCGAGGGGCTGACATGGAAAAAGCATCTAGTCGTTCGGATGGGACAATAAACAGAGGCCATGTGTGCTATTGGTTGTGCACGTTAAAGATCCCTTGACAGTTGGAAATCGAAAATAAGAAGAGGCTAATGCCGCTGTCCTGGCAAAATTTCCCTCATTGCACACCGCATGGCGTTTGCCCGTCCTCAATTAGCCCATATAGGTGCAGAAAATAAGGACATAAAACTCCATTTTATTTCTTTTCCCTCAGGTCTTCTGTATACAAACATATTTCACAGTTGTGACATCAAACACTTAGTTAAATGAAAGTGCTTGAACCACAGACGTCTGATTGAAAATTGGAATGGTTTTTTACAAGCCCCTTAATTCCCATAGAACAGTTCTTTGAGCATATTTTGACCTCATATTCTGCTTAGTTATTAATAGCAAGAAAATATTTTGTTTCCTCTATCTCAATTATTTTTTTCTTCCAGATGATGACAGCTAGTGTAGTTATAATAATTGGTAACATACGATCTGTTTTAAGTACCTACACCTTCCTCAAAATACTGGGTACACTTTTCAGTGTTACATCGTTAAAAAATATACGAAAACAATATCCCGATACCCCAACAACTTTAACAGTAAGTATATTGTTTTTTTTGGGATGATGATATGGTTTTATGAAAAATATTGTGCTTTAAATCATAAGACATTTCTTTAACGATTTAGAGGGGCCTAGAAGGGCCAAGGAAATTGACAAGGATTACGGCGAGGGGGTACTAAAACTGCCTGATTTTTAAATGGGTTGAAAAGAGGTTTTTTAAATTTTTAAAGTGTATCAGGGATACTGATATCATCAATTTATACCATTCCAATTTCAATCAGATATCTGTGGTTCCAGCAATTTTCACTTAAACTAAGTGTTTGATGTTTTGTGGGTATGCCGGCATCAAACACTTAGTTTAAGTGAAATTGCTGGAACCACAGACGCCAGATTTAAAATTGGAATGGTGTAAATTGATGATATCAGTATCCCTGATACACATACACAATTTAGAAAGCATTTTTACAATCCAAACCAGACAAATAGATGTCGAAACTCGAATACACCGTATATCTTTGTCTTTAGGCTCCACTACTATGCCCAGTTATATATGTTACCGTTACACTTCTGGTGTGTATAGTATTTTTAGTATTTGATCTCGAGGCATTGCTATCAGTGACTATACTGCTGGGAAGTGGTGCCCTAGTGTATTATATCTCAACTGAAACTACGCTTTGTAACAGATCACCTTTAAAACCAATGGACGGTTTGTATTATCTTTGATTATAGCCAGAGTATGGTGCTAGGCAGGGTATGCTAACCTCCACCGAAATCTTCTATACACCTGATACCACTATTCATTATTAGACGTTGTGGTGCCAAGCAGAGTATGCTGTATGACACCACTTTTCTTCAGTATGGTGCCAAGCAGGGTATGCCACCCAGACCTTGGTCAACTGGTAATCTCAATCTAATCAGCATGTAACAGCATACAGTATTGTCTATGAGGGACAGAATGGAAGACAGGCCTATCGTTGGGTATTCAGGATCTCATCTTGATGCTCAGGGATAATATATGGCTTAATCTTTTACCCTTTGTAATAAAGATATCATCTGGGGTGGCTATATAGTCAATCCTCAATTCCAATATCAGCACTGCACTGATGAGGTCCAGAAGGCCGAAACAAACCTCAACTCCAGTATCAGCACTGCACTGATGAAGTCCAGAAGGCCGAAACAAACCTCAACTCCAGTATCAGCACTGCACTGATGAGGACCAGAAGGCCGAAACAAACCTCAACTCCAGTATCAGCACTGCACTGATGAGGCCCAGACGGCCTTAAAGATATCATTCATATTATAATTTAGGCTATCTGTATATTATTGTAATTGAATGTATTTATTCAAATTTCAGATGCCATTATTGTTATCTGTAGAAGAGTTTTATTGTGTGACTATTCGACGAAGATTGATTTAGAATAGCCGATTATTCTTTCATCAGTTTCACAGGTTATTGGCTAGTTATCTATACATATAATGAATTAATTTATTGTGTTAAAGATTGGAAAATTAAAAATGTAGATTTACATGTAGAATAAATTTTCAGATATACTTTAGTCAGTTTCAGAGGTTATTAGCTAGTTATCTATACATCTAATGAATTAATTTATTATGTTAAAGATTGGAAAATTAAAAATTCCGATTTACATGTAGAATAAATTTCAGATATACTTTTGTCAGTTTCAGAGGTTATTAGCTAGTTAACTATACATATAATGAATTAATTTATTGTGTTAAAGATTGGAAAATTAAAAATTCCGATTTACATGTAGAATAAATTTTCAGATATACTTTTGTCAGTTTCAGAGGTTATTGGCTAGTTAACTATACATGTAATGGATTAATTTATTGTATTAAGATTGGAAAATTAAAATTAAAATATAGAACGATTCATTGATTACGTGCAGAACAGAAAAATATGAAAGGAGCAGTGAAGGCAGAACTAGAAAGTGAAAGATCTAGTCTTTTTTTAAAAATATAATTTAAATGTAATGTCAATCGGAAATTGGTCGATGTCTCAATTTGAAGGAAATTAAAAATAAAATGATAATGACTCATATTTTTCGTCAATTTAAGCGAATTCCGACAATTTCTTAAGTAGTTTTAGTTGGCAATCATTTAAAAAGAAAAACTTGGAATTTACAAGAAGTTTCAGTTTCTTTGGTGGTTTTTAGAACGGATATTGTACTGAAATGAGGCATCCGATATGATTAAACATTGAGTGATTATTTCACATGCACTCAACAGAAATGAAATTGATTTTCACATCCTTAAGTGTGCAGCAATCAGGATAGGCAACGCCTAGCAGTGTGCAATGAGTGTAAATTAAAAAGAACAACGCACTAGCCTACTCTTCTTCAATTTCCAAATGTAGAGGAAACTTAAAGGGATTGTAAAGTGATTTTCTAAACTTTGTATGTGTATCGGGGACACTGATAGCATCAATTTGCGCCATTTCAATTTCCATTCCGATGTCTGTGGTTCTTGCAATTTCACTAAAACTAACGCATTTTATGACGTCACATACAAAGTTTAGAAAACCATTTTACAATCCCTTTAAGCATATGAATCTAACTCATAATTAAAAGAACTACATCAACAATAAATTAACTTGGTTAAATTTGGTTTCAAAAGATGTTATATATGTCATAATATGATTATATTTGTTGGTTTTCAACGTATCTTGGACCCTTTTGTTATAATAAAAGCCCAATATACATAGTTATGCTTAGTAAAGGTTTTTCAAAGGGGAGTAAATCTTAAAGGACTAGTTAGATTTGATAAAAATTGTACTTCAAACCCTTAATGTTGGCTATGTATTCTTCGTTATGATAATGCTCGATGGGTTAAGAGTGCTGTCATAGCAAACAGCTTTATTGCACACTGCATGGTGTTGCCCCAATAGAATAAGCATACCCCGACCAATCAGATGCAAATCTCTTTGTGCCATGAAAATCGTGGCATATCAAGTTATTTATATTTAGCATAGCTATGCTCAAAGGGGAGTAAATCGTAAGTGACTCTTTGATTTATAAAATTTATTTGAACCAGTACAAAATTATCGAATATCTAGGTCACAAGTTAATTTGCATAAAGGTAGCTCATAAAAAGCAGACGACGCTCTGAAGTCAAGGACGTCCAGACCCTTTTCATTATTGATTCTTATCATGGTTTCTCGTCCAGGCACCCAGAGATAAAAAAAACCCCAGACACCCCTCGCCTTCATGGTGTCTATCCTTCTAGGGAAATATTTAATTAGAAATTTCAGAAATTCCACGATTTTGAGAAATCATCAAATCTCGTTGTGTCTAAGGGCGAGTCATCAGCGGGAAGAAAGAGGGAAATTATGGGGAACTCCGTTCGAAGTTTTGTCTTTTCTTGAAAGTTTCAACTCTACTCAGAGAAATCGAAACATTTCCAAGAAATAACGTTGCATATAAAGTCTTTACAAGATCGCCTCGGGCGTTATAACTTCGTCGAAGTGCAATTGGGTTCCTTCAATAAGAAAGAGCTATTTCCGCGTATCGAATACACTACAAACCTCACCACCTGGCCTATTAACAGTTTTATCTACGGCGCTCGGGTATTAACTTGATCATGGATTCCGCATCTGAGCAGGCATCGTTCGGATTGAACAATTCTGGTTTACGTGACTCAAACACTGTGATGTTGAGAGATGCCAAGTGTAAATGTAACTGTCAAACACGAACCGTAAAGATTCTTACGGCTATTACTGTGATTTCGTGTATCGTGTGTCTAATTTGTGTGTTTACATTACTGTACTTTCTATTTATAAACAAAAATACTTTAGGAGCAAACTCTGTACCTCCGTGGAGTGACCAACAAAGATTGGCAGATTCCCCCAGGAATTTTGATGTAAGATCAGAAAAGGTAAGTGGAATTTTTTTCAATATCCCAAGGTGACTTTCGCTGTCAACCATTTTTTTGCGGCAGATATCGAAAGTAAAAGTAGGAGTTATAGAAATGAAAGAAACTTTCTTTTTATCGAATTTTAAATCTGATCATCAATAAATGGATATTCGCGCCAAAATGTGCCGTTTTTTAATGGGGTAAGCACTAAGGCTGGCTCAGCTTTGACCCCCAACCCCCTATCAAATGTCCATCTTCAATTGAGCTCCTAAATAGCCGGCGGTGTAAGTCCCCGCCCTTCCTCTTTGACAATTAAGTGGCCATATGAAAAAACGAAGATCACCACTACCCCTGCACAGATCGTGCTGCTTTTGACCAAGATGAATAAACAACCAATTGAGCCAACTCAATAAATCATTTCCTGTTATTGACAATATAAATATAACAAATTAACCGCACATATTTGAGGTTAATATTATCCACACTATTGTAGTATATAGTAATAACATCATAGTATAGTAATATCTGTAGTCATTACATATCCTTATATTGTCTTAAAGAGATTGTAAAGATGTTTTCTAAACTTTGTATGTGTATCAGGGACACTGATAGCATCAATTTACGCCATTCCAATTTTCAGTCCGACAAGTACTTAGTTTTACAGTCATTGATTGAACCACAGACGTCTGATTGCACATTAGAGTGGTGCAAATTGATGCCACAAGTGTCCCTGATACACATTATAAAGTTCTGAGCAATGCGTCTTCACACTGCATGTCGCATTATCATGCCATAAGCAACCAAATAGTCAGTTTTAAATTACTTTGAAACCCATACACTACTTTGTAAGGTCGGTATTTGCTTTTTTGCTCATGGTATTGGTCTTACTTAGTCAATATATCGACTTCACCACTCTAAAACCATTCTTCTCGTTCTGAAAGAAAAATAAGAATCAGGATGTTTTTTTGGGGGGTGTTTCTGTGGGTGAGATACTGTTTGCTAACCTGAAGATCCGGTATAGGTCGAGATAACACCCTTTTCAACCTGACATTCCACTGTCAGCGATGAAAGTCGTGGTGGATTAGAAAAAGCTCCGTTTACCATAAGTGAAAGATCTTGACAAAATGTCCATATTGCACACTGCATAGGTTGAACGACCTCATTACTTTAACAGTAGCGAAAAATAGGATGTAAAACTTAAACTTTTATTTAACAGATTTCCAGTGAAGATGGTGTCGGTGTTAAAAGAGTTTTGAGGGCGGACGATGACCAGGGTAAAAAGGGCAGGAAACGAAACAAAAAGAACAAGAAAAGAAGATGCAAATGTGAGTAACATTTCAAGCGACTCGTCAATTCACGGAGTAATTTTGAAATGTAAAATACATTTCGCAATAAGTGCCTGAATTTGAAAATTTAAATCCAAATGAATATATTTATGGAAAAACCAAACTTGAATTGTTCACAGGTTCTGAATTGTTTATGTGTATCAGGGACACTGATATCATCAATTTGGTCAATTCCCATTTCAATCAGACGTCTGTGGTTCCAGCAATTTCATTTAAACTAAGTGTTTTATGACATCATTTACTACAAATTTGCTTAAGGCTTTCGAGATAATTGACGCCATCAAACACTTAGTTCAAGACATCAAGTGGAATTGCTTGAACCACAGACATCTGATTGAAAATTTAAATGGTGAGAAACTGATGCTAAATTTGAAATCTATATAAGAAAACCTTCGTACAACAAAAAGTTTATTTTTTTGAAAATTTCTAAATTTTTAAAGCGTGGTACTATATTCCCTTTAAAGGGTAATTTTCGTGGTTTATTTTCGTCTTCGTTTGTAACTAAAATGTAATAAACTGTCAGCACATTTAGGTTGACGACTTCACTATGTGCACTAAAACTAAATAAATTTAGTTCTTGTAAGGGACATGTTCACTATTCGTTTGCCAATCATACCTTAGTCTGAGATTTTTAAAACTAAGCTAATCAGTAATAGTGTTCCATACCAACAGTCAAAATTTCAGCCTTCAAATCCATGTGTAGCCATAAAATGTTAAAAAGTCTTAATGAGACTATAACATAAACAGAAAGCGATTTTCTGAAGGCCATTCAAGACCCAAAATCAAACCCGAAAATTACGACTTCTCCTAAATTCCATTTTTTCCCATTAAGGTCATGGTAAACGTGGCAAAAGAGGTGCAGTTGGACCTCCAGGTTAGTGTAATCTTTATGTTTCTTGCAAAGAAATTCATAATAATTCAATAAAAATCCAAATAATCTAGTTTATTGAAAATAAAAATGGTAATTTATTTATTTCTTTGATTCTAAACTTTAAAATTGATTTTGTGACAGAAATCAGAAATCAATAGCCTATTGATGTAATATCATTGAGCCACGGTGGCGGGCGTGGCGCCATGCAGGGGATGCTAACTCTTCTAGACACCTGATATCACTTTTCATCATGAAATATTTACTCATTTATTGATATACTTTTTCAAATGAAAAGTTTATTAGCTGCTACAATATATTGTTAATGTGTTGACATTAATTTCGAGATTTGTTTTACGGTTGGGATCGTTCGATTTTCGTGCTTGATTTTATTATTGTAAAATAACGGAAGGAGGATGTGATCGAGGTCTATTTTGGGTGTTTCTGAAGTAGGAGATAAGACAAAACGTCAAATAACAGGACAATAATATAGTTTTAAAATGGTAATTCCCATATAAAATCATGACCATGATAATGATGATTAATAATAATTTATTTTTAATTTTAATGAGTCAATTAATCAGAATGTTTTAAATTACAGGAGAAAAAGGGGAAAAAGGGGATTCAGCGGTAAGTATTTCCTTCCCTTCTTTATTATTCGTGATTTTCTCTTTGGTTTCCCTTACAATATTTTCCATTTTGGAGATAGAAATCTGATCTGAATTGATAGAACGACTTAATCCTGCCTGGTACCTGTCCAAAAATTGAGAGATAGACAACAAAGCCCTTTACCCTCCCCTCCCCAGCAACTTTAACACCCCCCCCCCCCCAACTTGGGCTTATCCCCCACGTTGACAGTCAAAGAAAAGAGACAAAAGATACAATACTTCAACAGAAAAGTTATATAGACATAATATCCAGTATTGAGGATCATTCAAGATAGAACTAAATGAGCAAAGCATCCTATCAGCAAATTGACAAATCGAGTTTTTTCAAGAGCAGAGCATCTGCCACGATACCACCTTTTACTTCAAAAAGAAAACAAAAACGAACAACTATATTTTACAAAGAGAACTTAGGTTCCCAAGACCTTTTCTACCAACTGCTCCTTGACCAAACCTCCAAAAAAAACCCCAAAACTCATAAAATCTTCAGTCATTATCAGCAGCTTGTCTTTTTATTTAAGGATCCAATAATGGCAGCTCACTATGCCTCAAACTTTGAAGGAAATGAGAAGAAAGCCTTTAGAGAAGGTAGGTACATATCTCAATTAATTTTTCTAAAGGGCCAAATGCATTTTATGAAAAGTATACAGGAACCAAATAGAGCTTAGCTAGCATAACGAGCAGAGAGTTTTAGTACAAGGAGTCATTTTTTAGGGGCCATTCTCGAAGGCACCGCGGGCCGGATTTGGTCCGCTGATCGCCATTTGCAAATGCCTACTTTAAACGGTGTCATAGTTTCTCCGACAGAGTCCGACACACTCCGACACTCCGACAAGATATTTGAGATTTGATATTCGCGAATTGAAAAGCACGTTTTTATCACACTGGCTGCAATAAAAAGTTAGAATGTTTTATTACGTATGAAGAAACGACACAATAAATAAATCATTTTTCAACATCTTTCGTATGTCTTTTGACAGAAAATATTTAGCTATATCACTGTGGCGAGTTTTAACGGGAATAAAAGTAAAGGCGCCATGTATTTTTTATTTTACTTGTGAGTTGAGATTTACCATACGAATGTCGAATGCATATTTCCGAAGAATTGTATTTTATTCACTGGTCCTTATATCGATCAAATGTATGAGATAAATGATATTTCACAGACTGAAATAATAAACGGTTAGGACTAAAGGTGAGATAGCCTAGGCCTATATGACCTAAATGTAAATTTTCTCGAATCTTAAGTAGGTATATTGTAAAATTGCAATAAAAGTGGACTTTTCTCCGTGCTTTGAGAATAGTCCGAAACATACTATAGCCTACCTATGCCACCCATGGGCATAGCCACCCTTCTGAGTCATAAAAGGGGACATTCCTTACTTTGTTCGATGATCTGGTGGGTAATTTTACATAGGAAGGACGAGGGAATTCAGTTCAATTAACCTGGGGTCAATTTTACGTGGGGCATAATCTGGGGGTAGTTGTCCAGGGGGATATTGACATGGGGGGCAATTGTCCAGGGGGTAGTTTTCCTGGGGGGTATTGTGCTGGGGGGGGGGGGGGGGGCAATTGTCCAGGGGGCTATTGTCTCGGGGGCAATCGTCCAGGGGGGATTTTCTGGGGGGCAGTGGTCCAGGGGGTGATTGTCCACGGGGGAATTGTCTTGGGGGGCATCTATCCAGGGGGGATTTGAGGGGGGCAATTGTCCGGGGGGCAACTGTCTGGGGGGAATTGTCCTGATACCGATGGTGGCGTATCCAGGGGAGACCTTGGACACTTCCCACCCCCCCTCCCCCCCCCCCCCCCCCCCCCGTCAGAAAACCTGGGGGGAGGCGCATGATATCCTGTTTTATCCCACAAATGGACAAGCTTTGCTGAGTAGAGTGTCTGTAATGGACGTAAAATAGGCACAATTTGGCATCAGAGAACATTAAAGTCCCGAAATGTTCCGGCTGTGGACATCCCCTCTCACAAAAGCATCGTCACCATGGGGCAAATTTTATCGTTCGCATATTTTCGCTGGAAATTTAAATTTAGGTCATATAGGCTTATAGGCCTAGGCTATCTCACCTTTAGGCCTAACCGTTTATTATTTTAGTCTGTAATATATCATTTATCCTATACAACACTTGATCGACATGAGGACCAGTG
This sequence comes from Lottia scabra, assembly GCA_029955415.1. NCBI lineage: Eukaryota > Metazoa > Mollusca > Gastropoda > Lottiidae > Lottia > Lottia scabra. The sequence continues at coordinate 602,382 of JARJEI010000014.1, read as the reverse complement.
TTTATAAAAAAAAATTCTGCGGAAATATGAAATAGTAAATTTGAAAATGCAGTCGGCGACAAAATCTCAACTCACAAGTAAAATCAAAAAAAAAAAAGTGGGATAGCTGAATATTTTCTATCAAAAGACATACGATAGATGTTGAAAAATGATTTATTTGTTGTTTCGTTTCTTCATACGTAATAAAACATTCTAACTTTTTATTGCAGCCAGTGTGATAAAAACGTGCTTTTCAATTCGGGAATATTAAGTCTCAAATGTCTTGTCGGAGTGTCGGAGTGTGTCGGACTCTGTCGGAGAAACTATGACACCGTACTTTAAAGCAATGTAATGGAAAGATATGTTCTCCGAGACAATGTAAGTTATTGTTGTCAAAGTTCATATTAATGATAATATTTATATAATATTTATCTTTCACCCCATTAACATAAGGAAATAAACCCTTGTATCTGATAATATTAGGTTATCCTAGTTTCACTTTACACTTAACCTTTTTTGGCATGATAAAAATTATCAATTGTTTTGAGTATTACTATCTCTTGGTATGATTTCATTTGCTTTGAGTATGGTTATAATTTTTGGGAGTATTACGTATCATTTGTTTTGATTATCACTTGTTTTGATTATCATTTGTTTTGATTATCACTTGTTTTGATTATCACTTGTTTTGATTATAACGTATCACTTGTTTTGATTATCACATGTTTTGATTATAACGTATCACTTGTTTTGATTATCACTTGTTTTGATTATAACGTATCACGTGTTTTGCTTATCACTTGTTTTGATTATCACATATCACGTGTTTTGATTATCACTTGTTTTGAGTATCACGTATCACGTGTTTGGCTTATTAATTGTCTTGGTTATCACGTATCACTTATTTTGATTATCACTTGTTTTGATTATCATGTATCACTTGTTTTGATTATCACTTGTTTTGATTATCACATATCACTTGTTTTGATTATCACGTATCACGTGTTTTGATTATCACTTGTTTTGATTATCACGTATCACGTGTTTTGATTATCAATTGTCTTGATTATCACGTATTACTTCTTTTGATTATCACATGTTTTGATTATCCACGTATAACGTGTTTTGCTTATCAATTGTCTTGGTTATCACGTATCACTTGTTTTGATTATCATTTGTTTTGATTATCACTTATCACTTGTTTTGATTATGATTCAGGTACAAAATGTTTAGAGTTCTCAAGGAAAACAGTCTGTCGAAATCGTACTATCGTAATGCCAAAAAGTAAGTGATAATCAAATTTATGAGAAAAAAAATTTAAAACTTTTCAATCTAATTTTTCAAATTTTCAAAAATTATTTCGTACCATATACATGTATTACAAATATAGACTACATCATTTGAAAGCTTTCGAGGCTCAAATTCAGCTTTACATAACACTTTTTATAACTTAAATCCGTTTGGCGTTTATTCCACCTACGGTGTAGAAATACTGTATACCTCTATACCCATTTTTCTTTATTCAGTTTTTGCATGCATGAAAAACAAATGATACGCAATTTTCAGATGAAATTACATTTCAATCAACAGATACAAGATATGATTTCCTAACACCAGCCGAATGGTACGATGAAAAACATGGTCCGTTAATGCAGCAAGTATATGACAAAGGACTGTTCGTAGTCCAGAAAACAGGAATCTATCAAATATACAGTACTGTAAGTGTAAGTTAATTACTTCCGATTACCCCCCCCCCCCCCCCCACCCCATAGCTTCAGAGCGTCTGTAAGAAAATTGAGTATCTCTCAAGATTTTTCTTTCCAACATCCTACAGATATACTTCAACAAATAGCATTATGTGTAGAATACTCTCCAAAAGTTTGTCGAGTTGACCGAGCCAATGAGAGTGATATCGTGTGATTCTATAACTCAAATATCTGAATCTGGCTAATTTTTATGTTGACTTTATTTCAGACTCACTACTATGATGCAAAATTGCTGTTTTCTCAAACAATACAGATTAATGGCGAGACAAAGTTTCGGTGTTTAGATGGCATAGATTACGTCAAGAATCAAGACGCGTCTTTAAACAGACGACATAAAACATGTTCTATTACAGGTTAGTTGAAATTACCACGGAAACAATCAATTACGTCATTAAAAATACGTCATTAAAAATACGTCATTAAAAATGTCTATTAATGTGCATAATTTTTTTTTTGTATAAATAATATTTATTTACATATTAGGATTAGGGAACAGGTTTTCACCTATAGTACCCTCTCCTTAAACTGAAGCATCTATTTGCATCATTCCAATTTTCAGGTGTCTGTGGTTCTTGCAATTCCACTAAAATTAAACATTTTATTTAGGTACTATCGCTCAAGTTGGAAAAAATATTTTGCCCCTGCGCTAAAAACGTCATAACGTGTAGAACAATGAACCACAAACGTCTGACTGAAAATTGAAATGTTGAAAATTATGCTATCAATGTCATCATACAACTTAGTGGAATTGCTAGAACCACAGACGCCTGATTAAAATCAGAATGTTCCCTTTACACATAAACACAATAGTCAATACTATAACAAAAACTTGAACAATTCTGCACTAACATCGTAATACAATCGTAAATACAAAACAATTTCTGAATCAAGCATTTGAATGACTGAAATTTCAGTAGTTTTTGTATTAGTAGGACAAATTATCACAGAACACCTTCGTGTGTTTGACGTCATAAGCCACTTAATTTAAGTGGAATTGATGGAACCACGGACGTCTGATTGAAAATTGTAATGACTATTAAAAGCAACTTAAATTCTTATAATTCCAGGTGTAACAAAGTTGATGAAAGGCGATGAACTAGAGATTCAGAATGTATTCCACGATGTTACTATCGACATCAGTAAAGACAGAACATATTTCGGAGTGATTTTTTTACACCAATAAAATCAAGATCTGGAGTGTGAGCAAATGAACAATTGAACTTGCTTACTCTTTTCGAAACACCTGATGGTACTTCACTTTGGGGTAGTCCAATACTATACAACTATTTTGCGAGGTTTTTGGATGCGATTTTGATTATCGGAATTATTTTGCTTGTACGGATTTATTTTGAACTATCAGTAAATAGTGGGGGAACTCAAACTGACGTGGGGCGGAGGGGGGAAGGGGATTTGTGGCCATAAAATTATTCAAATAAGACGTCTCTGGTTCATGTACTTCCACTTGAAGTCATCAAACACTTAGTTTTATTGGAATTGCAAGAACCACAGAAGTTGAAATACAGCAAATTGATTCTATTAGTGTCTACGATACGCATAATTTTTTTAGAAGACCTTCAATACTACGCATAGTTTATGAATAATGGCGTTGTAAAATATAATGCATAGAAATATGGCAATATTAGACATTTGGATGGCAGTTTTGAACATAATGGCATTATTATGACTTAATAAGTTGAATTATAATGGCATTGTTAGATTTTTGGCATTCTGATTTCAATTATTCTATACTTGGTCTTTACATACAATAAATTCCGGCTAAAATATGGCATTTCATTTCGTTTCACAACCAAATTTTGGCTTGATGCAAATCACTGTTAATGTCACAAACACGAATTATCAGTTATATAATTGTAAATATTTTGTTTGTAACTGTGTGTAAATATGTTTTATTATGTAAATAAGGTTGTAAATATTGTGTATAAATTATAGTGATTGATTTTTTAGATATTTTTGTTGTCATCATATTATACACTGCACATTATTAGATCTGATAATGTGAAAGAAAAAGAACGAAAGCAACATCTATATTTTACAAGGATAACAACTTGGGTTCCTTGCGGATCATATCTCCCAGCTGGTCCTTGGCCAAACCTCTTGGCATTGATTTTTCCTGGATAATCTGTACCAATTTACAGCTGGATTATCCGTACGATGACTTATTCAAGGACATCGGGCTTTCACATCCTGATTGAGAACCGAACTCTCAAACAAAACGACCTTCATTTGCTCGTATCCAAGCAAATGACGTCATGCTTGTCAAGAACGACGCACCAACCACTGTGCTATAGAACCTCACTTATGTGTAAATGTGAGGGTAAAAGGCCAAGGATGCGCTCAATTTGTGGGTTCTGAACACGTTCTGTCTGTTTCGATTCAAGTCTCGAACGGTACAGAACCTTTCAAATTAGTACAAAAATAATTTAATACGGTTCAGTTTGTTACTAAACATCCGATCCTTGGGACAATATAATATATGTCAAAAAAGAAAATTCAATTGAGCTTAAATTCAATAATGCTTTCATGTGAAACTTCTGTTCAAAATCAGAATAGGGCTTGCTACGTGTGTCTTGAACGTCAGTCCTTGCTTTTACAAATTTTTACAAGCATGTACTTGTGGTAAATTGTAAACAAACACGCCTATTCAAATATATAGATCACGCACCGATTAATATAGTATATTATGTAATCCGAATCATAGTCCTATATTCAACATTCAATATATTCAATCGCGAATAAGTATGGACATATATTAATTTGAAGGCTCAAAATTTTGAAGCCAAATGGCTAGGGAGGCATACATTAGAAATAGAAATCCTACTTTTCTGAGACTGTTTTGACACAATGGGTAATACAGTGAAATCTTGCCAAGGCAGTGGTATTTTTGTTCGATTTTCAACTGACACAAGATCTTTAACGTGCCCCGGCTGTAGCACACAAGGCCCCCTCCGTGTCAGCCCTTACGACTTACGACATCGGGGGAAAATGAGTTGAAAAACCGCAAGGTAAATATCTATGTCAGGTTTGTACCTGGACTTTCTTGTAAGCAAGCAGGCTTTAACTACCTGAAGCACCACAGCTCCCAGCATAAATTATTTGCATAACATAGCTTTATGAACTGACGTTAGTAGTAAAATCGTATAGAGTGTATGACCCGGATTAACGTTTAAATTAAATTCAAAATTTAAAAAATTAAAAAAAGCTACTAAATCAAATTTGACTTATTGAAAGATCGTCCTTGACATACATAGGTTTGTAAAGCGTTGACACCTTATATAGACTATTATACAAGTTCTAGGAAATACTAGAATACCTTCGATATGAAATTCCCCGTGAACACAATTCTTGGAAATTAAACTGCACTATGACTAGGCCAAGGACAAAATATCTATATATAAAACTGTCCTAGCACGTCACACTAAATAACTAGCGATACAGTTAAATTTAGATTTCATTTTAATTTCAAGGAAGAGAATTTCTTAAATTCTGTATGTGTATCGTGTATCTGATAGCATAAATTTGCAATATTCCAATTTTCAGTCAGATGTCTATGGTTCAAGACCACTGATACCACAAAGTTTCACCACTCCAAGACGTTTGTGGTTCAGGGACAATGAAAGCATCAATTTGAACCATTCCAGGACGTCTGTGGTTCTTGCAATTCAAAATTCATGAACTTTTTATGACGCGAAAAACCTCCGACCGCACATCCCAACGCCTCAGCACCATTTCCCCTGAATTCATTGTTCTTAAAAATATGATATAAAAAGTCTATTTGGTACAAACAATTCTGGGCACGTATGAAAAAAAAACTCTGGTTAAATTACTCTTGATTTAACCAGGTGTTCCAGGATTAAGTATGGATTTAACTCAGTGTTACGTTTTATAAATATGGCCCAGTAATATCAATATTATATTATATGTTTAAAAACGTAAAAAAAATACTTTAACTATGAAAATACGTCAAGTGCATAAACTTCTTATAAAACTACAGTTGCATAATGAATTGGTATTCAATTTACATAAAAAGACCCCTTCAGTTCATAATAGCTAGACATTTTTTTTAAAAACGATCCAGAAGTTCACACCCTAAAGTTAAACAGCCTGACAAGTTGTCTATATAAATCATTTTATTATCTGGGCCTTAAAAACTTAATAAGGTTCCTATTGTATACAGGGATTTATGAGTTTAAACCAGCCGATCCAGAAATTTTTCGAACTTTTTTTCGACATTAAAGAGATTGTTAAGAGGTTTTCTAATATTTTATGGGTATCAGAGACAATAATAAATTTGCACCATTCCAATTTTCAACCAGACGTCAACAAACACTTTAAGTGTAAATGAAACTGCTTGAACCGCAGACGTCTGATTGAAACAAGGCCATGCAGATTATTAATAATAATAATAATGTGTATATTTATATAGCGCTAAACTCCACACAAAATGTGTGCTCATGGCGCGAACAAAAACGGTATAAAGGTTAACAAGAGTTAAATAAAACAGTTTTCAATTTGTTCTTGAACATTTTGTGTGTTGGCAAGGATTTTAGACTTTCTGAAGACACAAGGAGATTATTCCAAATGTTGGTTGCAGCCAATGAAAAGGCACGGAAACCATACGTTTTCATGCTATAGTTAGGCACTTGTAGCAGATTTTTTTCGCTAGATCTCAGATTGCAATTAAGGAAATTTCGGAGCGATAGCATTAGGTTTCGTGAGGATCCTTTCTACCAGCTGGTCGTTGGTCAAACCTCTTGCCATTGATCTTTCCCGAATTATCCGTACCCAACAAGATTTTCTTTAGGCCGGTACGGTAAGTATTTGGAATGAAATGAATGGAGTTTTACGTCCTACTTTTCTGCACCTGTATGGGCTAATTGAGGACGGGCAAACGCCATGCAGTGTGCAATGAGGGGAATTTTACCAGAACTACAGCATTGGTCTACCCTTATTCTCGATTTCCAACTGTCGAGGGATCTTTAACGTGCACAGTCTGTATCACACGGGGACGGGGTCTCAGGGCAAGTACCAGTATTTAGAAGACGATGTACCTTTAAGCATGTCACACTTCAATACGTGCAGTAACACATGTAATTTATTAACACAGGGGTTTTTCAGAGAACAATACCAATATGTAAATTGATCAATCTGATAAATCAACGGGGGTTTAGACAGATTTCTCGGGGAAAAAAGATTTCGTACATAGTACACTTGAAGGGCGTCCTTGACAATACAATATTAACTTATAGTTTCCGCCTTTCCGTCATTCTTTGCCCTTTCAAGGATTCCATCTTGCTTTCGGTCCAGATAACCGGTGATGCAGGTCGGATTGGCTGACGTTGTCGTTCAGGTGGGAAAATAACGTTGGAGTTCCTCGATAGTCCGAAATACAAGAAAGGGTTAAGTTAGGGCGCGAAATGTGTTCACTACAAATTGCCAGTAATTTGTCTCACACCTTGTCAGTTGGTTGGAACATTAGGACCGGGAGCGTCCATGTGCACACCCTTTTGGGAATAGTTTTTTTTTTCTCAATATGCTCCAGTGGCGTTTCTATGAATCTTTAGGTGAGGGGTCCGAGTTGGGGCCAAATAATTGTCAGGGAGGCTACCAGCACATACCATCCGTATATAACATTTTTTTTCAATTTTTAGGGTTTTCTATTTTCTTAAAGGGTTTGGACAGTGAACTCGGTTGAACCAGTCCTTGTGATAGTTGGACCAATGCCAACCAGGTGCTAAAAGTAAGACGTAATGCTCCATTTCACTTAATTTGTACCTTAACGAAGTCACAAGGTAGGTAGATAGATAGGTTAGTGGCCTAGTTACAAGACAGGATAACAATAGCTTGTCCTAGTTACAACTACAAGACACATACCGTCACATTCGGATCAACCTTCGTCATTGTTCGAGACTGTTCGAGACTTTATAATGACTCGGCCATGATAGGCGGCCATCTTACCCGGTATTTGGGCAGGAAGAGACAACTCTTGTTTCAAGGTTGATTTTGATTGGCTGTATTTTCCGCGAAAGATGATGACACATTCTGAAGAATGATTGTGATTGGTTGAACTATAATTTATTCAACATGGCAACTATCGTACAGTGTACGAGGTTATCTAGCATGTCTAGTTCCGAAGTTGATACGAGTGGTACCGTTATTGTCATTGCCTGCTCGTGTAGAACGTCTCTATATCTATAATTATATAATACGTTGTGAAACTTGACGAATATCAATAACTGCTTTAATTATTGAGCATGTGACAGAAATAGAATATCCAGGATTTCATCAGATATACATGAAGAAACATACATATACAAATAATATATAGACACAGCTTTATAGAACAACAATCACTGGTTAAAGTTTTATGCAACGTTTCGACGTGTTCCCCCGTCGTCCTCAGGCACATATACAAATAATTGTGCAAAGAAATATCGATATTATTTCATGAATTGTATAAACTTAACATGAAACACTTACAACCACTCACGCTTTTTAAGAGACGTAACCAGAAAAATGTAACCATTTTGGTAAGGAATAAGATTCTTAACATGCTACAACCACCATGGGGTACCAGAGTTTTAGAGAAAGGTGGTCTCTGAAATATAAAATGCTTCAAATTCAACGACAACGTGTGCACCGAAGGCGCAAACGGCACATTCTTTGAGGATTCTGACAGCAAAAATTAAGGGGGACTCGAGCCGGGGGAGCCCCCTCACCCCCTTGGATCCGGCCCTGCACACGAAACCCGTGAATATTCAATTAGTAGAGTGTATACAAATAACATAATGATAACATGAACCTCGACCCTAGCTAACTAGGATAACCTACTACCTACCTACTAACTCCCTACTAACTGATAAGGGAACTTGTTTTAAACAACAATGATAACATGGATATTATGTTTTATCATATCGGATTTTAAATATAGTCACGACAAGAAAATATATACCACAAGAAAACATGAGAGTGACGTGAGTTCAATCGAAATTTGTCGGGTATTCGACGAACAAGATCGAAGTCTTATCCACAAATATACAGTGTATGTCCAGGCTTAGATGAGTCCTCGCCTACACTGCTCTAGTGAAGATTCAGGAAGGCTGAACGTCAATAATGGAAGAGTGTCTATTTGAGGAGCATCTTAACTTAGGCTCAAACTGGGAAGAAAATTGTCCCAAGAAGAGCTAGCTAAAACCATTAACCTTAACGATAAAAAGGTAGCTCAAACGGGAAGACACTGATGATATAAATAGACTATAAACCACCTAACTAATGTAAATTCAAAGAAATTGTAAAAATGTTGTCTAAATGTTATTTGTATCTAAGGGACACTTATATTATCAATTTGAACCACTTCAGACGTCTGTGGTTCCATCAATTCCACTTAAATTAAGTGTTTGATGACGCCACTCCGAAAAGGACTTCTGTGGTTCAAGCATTTTAACCAGATTCGTTAATCCTTCTGTAATTAAAGTCTTTGGACGACTGACCCAGTCTTGAAACTGTCATGAAGCGAATGATCAAGCCATAGACCAAATCATACTAAAAGTTTACATAACCTGTGACTCAAAATAGACTCAGAACTCCTATATACACGAGGCAAGAGTCGCTTCACTCGCCTAATCACACTTACTATTCAACCCACCTTTATATTCCCACTTACTCCGACTTGCTTAAAGCTAGGATCCATCATAATATATCCAAAAGGTCACAAATGGCTTAAAGAAAATATCCACTACAATTAGGAAAGCAGGATAACTTTTTCCGAATATATCCAAAGGAAACTGACTTCACCATCACATAATCCATAAATATCCAAGTCTAACACAGAAAAAATCCGGCCTCCATCCATGGAAGGAATACAACACCTTCTCATTCCGGCTCAAACTCGCAAAGATATAAGTCGTCATAGTTAAAAATAAACTGGGCATTACCGATTTGGGATCTTGATTTTGGGGATTTCCAATAAACCATACCACCCACACTCGAGTTAAGGTGAAGGTCACATGCCCTACCCATGAATCAAGATTACCTTCATTGCATTATGGTCAAATATAGTCACCAATATCTCATAAAACAGTACAACATACATCATAATAAAATTGTGTACAAGTGGCATCAGTTTCTTCCCACTTGGCTACTTATCAGATTGGCAGAATACAAATGGCAAAATTATGAGATGACCATCGATTCAGATGGAGCATTATTCCTTTGTGGCAACTTATTAGACTGGCACCACCTTCTTCCCATAAGGCTAATTATTGGAATGACACAGTGCAAATGACAAAATACGTGGCCACTATTACAGATAGCACAAAATTAAAAAATGGCACTAATTGGAATGGCACAACATATAAGGTAGTCATATGTGGCTACTGTTTGAAATTGCACAATAGTCTTCTCTTGTCGCTTCTTATCACGACCTCTTGGATATAGTACAATCTTTTCCCCACGGGGCTGCTAATCGGGACGACAGTGCCTTCTAATGTGGCCACTTAGTGAAACGGGACGAAATTGATTGATTCTGATGCAACACGCGGCAAAGGAATGGGGTGCTTGAATCCTCTCATGAATCTTTTGGTCAACAAAAAACAGGTTCTATTGAACGAATTAAAAAATGAGAAGGCAGTGGTGGCGAAACCTTTAATGCAATTTGCAACCAAAATGAAACCAGTTATGCACTTACCTCTTTGCACAACGCATCCTATCTCAAACATCCTTCATTTTAGGACTTCCTCAACAAAAATAATGTTTATTATCCATAAAAGGCAAATATAAATTACTTTGATACAAAAAAATGGGTTTTCCCAACTACCTGGATTCTATTTATAGCAAACGGAATTCCCTGTTTACATCGCACCACGTTTACAAAATCTGCTGAGCTAAGGGTTTTCTTTGTTCAAAGGTCAATCTCTCTAGGTCAATTGGAGTTACTGCAGACTTTTAAGTCACATTGAAAATTGATAATATCACAAATTTAGAACAATATTGGCGCATTCGGAATTCTATTTTGGTATCTTATCAGAATATTAGATCAAAATAGCATTTCAAACAGTTTTATGATTAACATGAAAGAAAAATCGCTCTCGAAGCATTTCTAAATCATGTCCAAGCAAGAGGTACGTCTACGATCAAATTAAAACCAAGATGGCATCGAAATATGAATGAAAAATGACCACAATGGACATTTTACCACGTTCAAGTTCTATTTAAAACGTAAACAAGACTCGAACATATAGGACTCTCGAATAAATTTATCCTGTTGGAAAATCCACATTTTCGCCACGACCCTGGTAATCTTTCGGGAATCCCAGTGACTCCATATATAACAGCCCGGGCGAAAATTTTCCCCAGTTGGCTAGCTAGTTTTCATTTACTGTGGAACCGTGCGAAATATAGTCTGAAAACGGTTTTCTTACAGTGCTATTTGAAGCTTTGTGGTGAAATTGGACTTGATGAATTGAAAGCTATTAACTTACAGGTAAAATTCTTATAATTTTATTCGATTAATAACGCATTCTGCACATTTTTTTAAAAGTATCACGAAAGCTGCGGTGGCTAAGTTAAGAAGAAGAACAGAAAAGATGCATAAATCCTCGCTAGTTTGCAAGTACAGAGTACAAACCCAGCATGGGTCAAGATATTACCAAACTTTTCAAACCGGTTTCAGTTATCAGTAATGCAGGTTAGAAGGGCTGACATGGAAAATTGTCCATATTTTTGGATGAGACAATATATAAAGGCCCCGTGTGGTACTGCTTTGCAAATTAAAAATCTCTCGACAGTTGGAAATAAAAATGGAAGATAATGCCCCTACCAAGGCAAAATTTCCATAATTGATCACTGCATGGCGATGCTTGCACAATATTAGTAGCCCAATGCGATGCAAAACGTTAAAATGCAGAACTTTTTTTTTTCCAAATCAATACCTCAAATGTTAGCCACTGTGAGATATAACATTTTTGTAGTGGGTTCATCGAAAAGTGGTGCATAGCCTAAATGTTCTTGACATACAAATGTTAAAGGGATTGTAAAGAGGTTTTCTAAACTTTGTATGTGTATCGGGGACACTGATAGCATCAATTTGCATCATTCCTATTTCCATTCCGACGTCTGTGGTTCTTGCAATTTCACTAAAACTAACGCGTTTTATGACGTCTCTTTCAATCTATAGAAAAAAATGGCGTATATACACGTATATGGCCCTATTTACAGTTTGATGTCCATGATATCCAACTGTTTGTCAGATATAAAAAAACAAGCAGATGGTTCTACATGATTTTATCAATTTATAAAGTGGTAAGTGTAAAACAAATATAAAAATCTGAATAAGCAAAAAAATTCCGTTAATCAAAACCGCACACAAAACATGACAAAATCAAGAGTAATAGATGTATAGTAGTGGACTACTCCAAATAGAAGTACCATCAGGTGTTTTGAAAAGAGTGAGTAATAGTAATATAGTAGTGGACTACTCCAAATAGAAGTACTATCAGGTGTGGTGCCAAACAGAGCATGCTAACTCTTCTAGACACCTGATACTACTTTTCATTGTGAAATATTTTCTCATTTATTGATGTACTTCCTCATATGAAAAGTTTATTAGCTGCTACCAATGTATTGCCAATATGTTTACATGGATTTCAAGATTTGTTTTACAGTTGGGATCAATCCATGTTCCTTAAGCAACGGCTATCATCTAACGTTGCTGACGGAACATCGTGCTTGGGCTATAAAATACTATAATACTTTATAATCTACAATTTGATACTTTATTATACTTTAATTTTTATTATACTTTAATTTTCAGCACACAACCAAGTATGTGATGTTAGTAAACATGTTATGGAATGGTCAAAGAATAATCAGTCTCTTATTGGGAAGGGTAGTAATCAGCAGAAATTCTCTTTCCCCAGTGGAATGGTTCACACCGAGTTTATCTGGTTCCAGTGTTTCGGGTAAGGTACCATAGGTAGGTCTTTCATCCATTGTTAACATCTTCAATGCCTTTTAAAGAAACAGAAAAAGGTTAATGCAACACGGTGACTTTCGTATCGTGTCCTGGAAAAGGAGCTGTCAATTGATTTTTTTGTGTGAATTATCAACTTGAAAATAGTTCTGATGTTCATTGTCCATTTTAAAGGGACTGTAAAGAGGTTTTCTAAACTTTGTATGTGTATCGGGGACACTGATGGCACCAATTTGTACCATTCAAATTTCCATTCCCACATCTGTGGTTCTTACAATTTCACCAAAACTTATGCGTTTTATGACGTCACTGACAGTGATCTACCGGAAGCTACTATTGATATTTATGCAGATCACTGACAATGAAATTTAAGTGAAAGAACTACAGACATCGAAATGATAATTGGAATTGTGCAAATTGATGCTATCAGTGTCCCCGATACAAATATAAAGTTTAGAAAATCTCTTTACAATCTCTTTAAAATGGACACATTATATCATTATTAAACCTATTTTTATAGAGGAGAGTATTCAAGTCATATATGGATATTTTCAGTAGTGTTTCGTATCAAAACCAAATCATTCTACAACTATCAATAACTATACGATTATTCACAGAAAAACAAATCGATAAAATTCCATTTACCTACAAGAGTGCCAAGACAATGGGCAATATGGACCTGTATTCCAATTTTCAGTCCGTCTGTGGATCTTGCAATTCGACTAAACCTCACGGTTTTATACGGTTTTATAGCTTTATTGTTGTCAAAAGTTTTTAACTGCAAGAAAATCAAACTGCCCCTTTAAGTAAGCTTACATAAGACTTATTTTTATTCTATTCAAAGTCCGAAAAAAATGAAAGCGTAGCATAGGTCCCACTGAAAAAAATCTAATATACTTACGCTTCTAAGGCTTGAAAATATATTATTTTTCAGATCCAACAAATTAATTCTTGTCCAACCCAACAGTAAAAAAACCGAGTTGATGTCTTCCTAGGCAAAGGCGTCACAGTAACAAAGCCTTAATTAGTATACTAGTTTATATACTGCTTATCTGTTTAAATAGTAGGCCAATATCAGTAGTATATCGTTACCATAGACAACAAATATTATCCGGGAAATGGAAACTAGCACATGTCATAAAGGGGCGTTTTTATGCTCTTGTAAGGTGTTCAGAAATTTATTTCGTAAAAAAGTCCTCTTAAAATGATATATATGTATCGGGGACACTGATAGCATCAATTTACATCATTTCAATTTTACAATCAGATATCTGTGGTTCAGGCAATTCCATTTGAATTAAGTGTTTGATGACGCCACTATCCAAATTGACAGCTTCAACGATAGTGACGTAAATTACCATTTCTATATGCTCGAACCACAGACATCTGACAAAAAAAATGGAATGATGCAAATACAGACATGAATGCCTCCAAGATAAGGAAATTGCAAACCTGATTATAATTGCGGCTTACATCATTATGCAGTGCATCATAATACGACTTGTTGAACAATATCATTATATAATACACTATTTCAAGTCGCGGAATTTCCAGCCTATCAAGATAAACTTGGGATTTTGATGTATTTGGTTTCCTTTCCTAGAACGTCACGATTCTGTACAGATCAAACGATCTCCATGAAAGTTGCCATGAACTCAAGGAAACACCATCGGGTTTTCAGCCCTTTCACCACGCGTGAAATTGACTTTGTTTTCCTTCCGGATAAACTGTATTTATATTTGCAAAATAAGACAACAGTGATCGTTAGCTCTTATAATTCTCATCAAATTCTGTACACTAATCGCTTGAGTATAATATGTCCATTTAATACACATGTACTTGTGTATATTGCTATATTGTATATCTTAAAAAAAAAAAATATCCAGTAGCCTGTGGTCATGTACTTGATCTCTAAATCATCAAACTTTGTACACAAATTTTTTTTTTTTTTTTTTTGTTTTTTTTGGTGTCTATATGTTGTATATTGTATCTATGTTTGTCCCCATGGGCTGGGTGTGAGACAGGACCGTTACCACTCGTGGTATAGGACCTAATTCTGACCCATGTAAAATAAAGAGTTTATTATTATTATTATTATTATTATTATATCGGTTGGCTTGCACTTTGACCTGGATCAAGTCATTTTTCTTATTATTTCAGTCGACCAAGTTGTAATGGATGCGGATAGTCCGGAAAAATAAATGGCGAGATCAGCTGGAAATGAGAGAACGTAAGTGCCCCCCCCCCCCCCCCCGCCCTTATACTATCCCTTTAACACAACAATACATCTGATTACAATTGCAATATAAGAAATGTTATACATATACTTAAGGTGTTAAACGGTACTAAATTAGTACATGTAATTCAATACTAAGTCCCTTACCATGCCTTGACATGAATAGTTAGTATACATACAGTAATTAGATATCATAATAAACAAATGCAGTATACAATCATAAGGAAATTAAAACTTCTGTTAGTGCAGTATATTTTACTTTCTATAATACATGTATAAGCTTGGCCCCGACACTTGGAATGCATATCGAGCAATCGCCATAAAGATATGTGCAAGCAATACGATCGTTTCGGCTTAAATCACGAAAAGCATTTCCTTAATTTAATTTTCAATTTTCAATTAGAAGAATGTGTTTCTCAAATCCCTTTAAAAGACGTCTGTGGTTCCTAATTTTCACTATTTTATCAGATGTCTGTGGTTCTTACAATTACGTCACTAATTTATCAGATGTCTGTGGTTCTTACAATTACGTCACTATTTTATCAGTTGTCTGTAGTTCTTACAATTGCGTCACTATTTTATCAGAAGTCTGTGGTTCTTATAACTACGTCACCATTTTTATCAGACGTCTGTGGTTCCTAATTTACGTCACTATTTTATCAGACGTTTGTGGTTCTTACAATTACGTCACTATTTACAATTACGTCACTTTTTACAATTACGTCACTATTTCTTCAGACGTCTGTGGTTCTTGCAATTACGTCACTATTTACCATTACGTCACTATTTATCAGACGTCTGTGGTTCTTACAATAACGTCACTATTTCAAAATCTGCTATATTAAAGGACCTTTGCTATATTTGTTTTTTGACAACTAAAAACCACTGCACAATCATGATTTTGTTTGCCAATATTAGCTTAAACAGGTGCAGAAAAATAGGACGTAACACTCTATTTCGTTTCTTCACTGTTTGTTTTACTAAATTGGAAAATTCAAAAAACTATCATGTTAAAGTCACGTGGTTAGGTCTTTCTTTTAACTTGCCAGTGTTACTAAATATAGCCCTAACCTGTTGAACAAAATTTTCATAAAATCCCCTTAAATTTTAGTGAGCTAAAAATAGAGTTTTCTTAGAAGGTTACGTTCTATAAGAGGCCACCCTTTGTAAAGATTTAATTATATATATACATACACAATCTTTTGTATTTTCTTTTTCACGCCTGTTTGTAAAATTAACTTCGCCCAACTTCGCCCAAAAAAAATAAATAAACATTACTCAGCATTTCCATACTGAGCAAATTTTAAAGATTTACATATATTTGAAGGAATTGTGCGATTTTTGTGCAGTTTTAGTACTTTTGAAGACTATTTACATATATATAAGACCCAATTAGACCCACAAAATGCTGACTGTTTCCTTTGAATTAAATGCATTCTCATTATATTTCCAGAAAACATTAGATTTAGCTTTATGACATAGTTTTGGGAGAGATTTCACCAGTGCCCTGCTTTCGGCTGACTATGGTAAGAAATGCAACGAAATAAAATCGAAATGTAAGTACGAAAAGAAAAGAAAATAACAATATCACAAATAATGATTTTCCCAATTCCCCCAAAACAAAAATAACGCAAAACTTAGTTACGTTATCTCGTTTAACAATATATTTCGGAGAATATCCTGGTTTACCAGTTTACTAAAAACATTTCTCGGAAGTGACCTAGCCTTTTATTTTATATCAAGTTTTCATTCGGATTTAGCTGTGTCCTGGTAAGCTTATCTGTGAACATAATTTTTTTCTTTTTGCATTATGAACATTTTGAAACTTAAAGGTTTTTTTGGGGTTTGATTAAGGTCTTAAATACTGCACGAAAATGCCACAATTTCTTCAACTTCAGCCCTAGAAGTTTCACTTTCTTTTTCTACATACATATTTTCACTAAATGGCGGAGTCACGAGGAAATACGAGTCGTTTTTGTAACTTGGAAACGTGGTTAATTATGGATACCCATGGATTTGAAAACTCATTTGTCGACTGATTAGCTAAGCTTAAAAAATGGAACAGAAGGGTTGCCCTTTAAAACCACCTATATAGCTTCTCTTTTAATGCAGTTCATATCAGTACGGTTTATTCTAAAAACAATACATTGCAAATTAACTAAGTTAACGTTTTGGCAGTGTGCCCTTCCCTATTGCACCTCGTGAACATTCTTCTATTGTTTTGTTTTCCATTTAGTACAATGCATATAAATACACTCTAGAAATTTCAAAACTTTTAAAAATGCATATTTTTTTTTATATGAAGCACATGAATAAGAAAAGCATCAATGGCAGAAAGTCGCGTCGAACATGACTTGCGTTTTTTGCAAACTTCAAAATTTTCGGTGGTTTTCTAACTTTGTCTGATTTAACATGACTTGCATTTTTTACGATTTGATACACAGCTTCCAGAATTTAAAAAAAT
The DNA here is from genome assembly GCA_029955415.1 of Lottia scabra. NCBI lineage: Eukaryota > Metazoa > Mollusca > Gastropoda > Lottiidae > Lottia > Lottia scabra. The sequence goes on along the minus strand of JARJEI010000014.1, from coordinate 584,950 downwards.
AGATCTAGCATTAAATAGATATTGTCATGACTTGCAATTTTGACGAATTCCAAAAATCGTTTTTAAATTTTATGTTTTTCTTCTATTCATAATTTTCAGCGTAACGATTCATATTCTTATAATCATTATAATAATTATTAACTATAATTTTGATAAAGAATTCTTAGAAATTCTTCACTTACATTTGAATAATATTTAGAATTGGTACAATTATGAATAATTATCAATTATAATTAGAATTTATGAATATTTATGAATAATATTTAGAATTTATGAATATTTATGAATAATATTTAGAATTAATACAATTTATGAATATTTATGAATAATATTAAGAATTAATACAATTTATGAATATTTATGAATAATATTTAGAATTCATACAATTTATGAATATTTATGAATAATATTAAGAATAGATACATTTTATGAATAATATTAAGAATTAATACAATTTATGAATAATATTAAGAATTAATACAATTTATGAATAATTATGAATAATATTAAGAATTAATACAGTTTATGAATAATTATGAATAATATTAAAAATTGATACAGTTTATTAATAATATTACGAATTAATACAATTTATGAATAATATTTAAGAATTAATACAATTTATGAATAATATTAAGAATTAATACAGTTTATGAATATTTATGAATAATATTAAGAATTGATATAGTTTATGAATAATATTAAGAATTAATACAGTTTATGAATAATATTAAGAATTAATACAATTTATGAATAATTATGAATAATATTTAGAATTAATACAATTTATGAATAATTATGAATAATATTTAGAATTGATACATTATGAATAATTATGAATAGTATTTAGAATTGATACAGTTTATGAATAATTATGAATAATATTTAGAATTAATAAAATTTATGAATATTTATGAATAATATTTAGAATTGATAAAATTTATTCATAATTATTCATAATATTTACGAATAATATTAAGAATTAATACAATTTATGAATAAAAAATATAAATTATGAATTATGAAATTGCTATATTTTTTCATCTTATTTATGAATTACTAATATGTCGATCCGATAAACACACAAAATATGATCACAAATTGGAATCCAAAAATGAGTGCAAGTGATGCAAGCGGGCATCGATGAACATCAAAAACTGACCCTTGCTAGCCAATTTTAGACTCTCGTAATCTGTCTCTAATATGGGCATTTCATATAAAAAACATCCCAAAAAACAAGTACAATAGGAGACCTCTATCATACCAATAAGTCCCAGATTATTTGTTGTATAATTCAATACACGTCAATCATTCTTATATTAATCAATAGATCGAAGGGGTCAAGATATTTTAATAGATTTGATTGGGTAATATTGACCAATAAGGTGTTACTTCCTGGTATAAAAATAGAATGTATATAGACATAATAATATATTAAATTTCAAGGATTAATCATAATATTTCGATCTTTATTTGTTGTGAATATTTTGCTGACCGCTGATAATGTCTAAAATAGGGCAAGCTATTTCAAGGGATTGTATACTGAATAACCTTATTGCTAAATCACAATGAGTAATTTGTGGCCCAATAACTGCGACAACTTAGATTTGTGACCATATAACTGTGACCCATTAATCTTTCTACAGTACTGTGACATAATGACCTTGTGACCACATTACTGTGACATGATGACCTTGAAATATTGACCTTGTGACAACATTACTGTGACCCATTAACCTTGTGATCATATTACCATGATATAATGACCTTGATATAATGACCTCGTGATCACATTGTGATCAATTATAACCCAGTGACTACATAACCGTGACCCATTTTCCCATTTCCCTTATGACCAAGTTTTCATACGACCCATTTACCTACATTCAGAAGGGTTTAAGAATGCCCATGATTGGACTATAAAAAACATGATTGCAATGTCTTAGGTCTTAACACTCTTTGGATATGATTCCATATGAGAGCTGAAACAGTATTATTTGCAGTTAAATCAGATACGCTCCTTGGCTCATACCGTGTTGATCACTCCATTTGGAGTGAACCTTACCTGGTGCCTTGTCTGGAATTATCCATAGAGAAGAAAGCAGTAACCAATTTGGCTATTTCTTACATCTCTTACCGGACACCGAACCGGACACCGGGCATCGTTTATTCATGCCCAATCTCGACATGATTTCAATCATATTCATATCATGCGGTCATACGAGAAAAAAAGAAACACCTCACATTGTATCATGAACTGTGACGACCAACGCCCACTTGGTCATTTAAGAATAACATTAGTGAAATGCTTTTTGTCTGCAATGGAAAATTACTCTTGCTTTATTCACAGCTGTTGTGAAATCGCTATGGGAATTTAAAAAGGTTTTCGAAATGTTCTGAAAGCGTCTACCTGCACCAAAACAATCTTTGGGCCTAGTTTTTCCACTAAAAATAAGTGTATTATGACTTCATACCTTTTTTGCATATTATAAGAAACTTTTGCAATTTTAATATTGTTCATTTAAATATTTCTATGATAGCAGGAACCACAGACATCTGACAGAAAATTGGAATGATGCAAAAAGCAATTCTACTTTTAGCTGAAGAGGAATCAGACATCTGTGGTTCAATGAATTTAAACAAGTGTTCCCTGTGGTACAATTATCTTTTGCAATTTGTCATCAAACACTTTGATAAAGTGCAAACTGATTGAACCACAGGCGTGTAGATGTACACTTCCGAACACAAATTTTGTAATGGCTATTTTTTCCTTTATTTTTTTCTCCGAAAGCAATCATTTTGCATATTCAGTTTATATTCCCAGACGTCTTTGCATTGAAATAAGATTCCATGTTTGTTGTGTTTGTAAGTAATTATTTTGTTTTGTTTTTTCGTTTTAAGAAATAAATTTAAATTGAAATTGATAAAGTTTTATCATTTTAACGTGGAGTATATGTGGATATAGAAGACGTATACTAGACAGACGTTTAGCTTATAAAGACGGTATATAATAATATAACTATTACACAAGAGAGGCGACAACAAACCGACTGACTGTCAATCGCCGAGCCTTTTCTCCGAAATCGCTTACACATTCCAAGAATAAGGCGGTGCCTTCTTAGACAACTAATGCATATTCATGAGGTGACGTCATGACCTGCAGTGTCCTTTATTTACATTTTGGCGAGCTGGTAGTTGTTGTTATGATTATGCGAGTCGGTGGGAAAACACCATGGCTCAGCTAAACTACGGCATGCGCGTCTCGGAAAAACCCAGCGGTTGCGATATCGAGCAAGCGGGGGTGGCTGAGATCGATGGACGAGGTGAAGGTTCACGAGTCAAATTCCGGCTTCTCTGGATTCTCTGGATCGGCATTTTCGCCATCTGTGTCGTTTGTTTTGTCTCAATGTATCTTTGGATCAGACGGCTAGAAGACATTGTGATGGTAAACGCTCAAAATAGTCAGAAATTGTCGGAGATGCAGAGTTTTTATAATATTCATACTAAGGTAAGAATGTAGTTTAATTAATTGGATCTGTGCTGAGCTTAGCAAACCATAAAGATATCTTTGGAAATGTATTGAATATGAAGTTGTACTTTTAAGTCAAGTTAGGCAACTAGCTGAGGGGAGCAAACTCTTCTATCTAGACTTTGGGAATAAAATATTGAAGACAATTAAATTACCCTGCAGATTAGATGGACACTTTGCTATGGACAGCAGAAATAGTCTATGGGCTTTGTTATCTTTTATGATGTTCCGACCGCCGATATGCACCCGATACGTTCAGACGCTAACATGTCTAATAACTCTACCTGTGTCATTGACAAGTTATATGTATTTTGTCCTATATAAAAATCCAAGTAAAATACACGGCACCGCACTTCTGCACCATGCGCTTTGAGCAAGTCTATATGTAAGAAGAATCCTTTATTCTTTTTAATTGAAAGTTACATTTGCATTATTCTAAAATATATTTTTGCATTAACTATTTTTATTTTGTATTTTATAGAAAATACAAATTTGCAATATATTAAGAATTAAGAATTATTTTTGCATTAAACTACAAATTAATTCTTTTCACATTTAACTAGAAATTATATCTGCATAAAACGAAATTAGTTCTGCGTTACACTAAAATATGTTTTGCGTTAAATTGAAATGATTTTTGTACTAAACTTAAATGATTTTGCATTACACCAAAAATTTGCATTACACCAAAAATTTGCATTGAACAGAAAATTGAGAAATTGTATTTAATTAAAAAATATGTTTGCAATAAACTAAAATGACACTATGTATTATATTTGCATTAAACTTAAAAATTATTTTGCATGAACTAAAATTTTATATTAAACTTACAAAATATATTTGCATTAAAAAAGTTTTAAGAAAGTTGTAGCCTCCGGTGCTGTTATTTATATACATTGTAGATATAAATTTTGTAAGGCGCATTTGGGATGAAACTCTGGGGCCTGTTTCTCCAAAAAAAAACTTACGATAATTTTTGTCGTAAGTTCTGCATTTTGCAACGAATAATTCCACACTTAGAGCAATTTTTAATCGGAAGAATTTTTGAGAAACAGGCCCCAGGGTACACTATCGTGGTTGAAGCAATTCCGTCAAAAATAAGCATAATAGCAAAAGAGCAAAATCTACGACATAAAACGCTTAGTCGATATTTAAGCCTTATAATCCATAATTGTCATCGTTTAAAACTTCAAAATACGACTCGTATTTTAGTGCTACTACGCTATATATACCGTACACAGAATAACATATAGGTAGTAGGAAATTAAATTTTAATTTATAGAGGTATATTTGAAGGAATTGTGCGATTTTTGTGCAGTTCCAATACTTCTGAAGGTTATTTACAAATATTCCAAACCCAAACGAAATATGCTGATTGTTACCCTTAATGCATAAATATAACTTAAAGCAAACACATTTTATTGTTGTAACACAATATGACCAGATATCGAAACTATATAATTATATTTTTGAGTACACAAGGAAATATTTTTATACACCTTAGATAAGTTTTATCAAGTAATCTACCAACAACGTGGGGGTCTACACGACTAGACATATCTAGTACAGGCCTTCTCAATTCATTTTTGTAAGGGGCCAAATGCATGTTATGCAAAAAATATTAGGGCCAAATAGAGCTTAGCTATTAAGCAAGAATAGCATTTTAGAGGAAGGGGTCACTCTTGAGGGACCATTTTCAAGGGCGTCGCGGGCCGCCGTTTGAGCTGATCTAGCTGATTAAAACGATTTTAATCATGGTGATTTTGTCAAGGGCAATAACTCAAAAGGGAAGAAAATAAAGAAGAAAATACAACCAAATTCAACTAAAAAACAATGTCAATTAATATATTCAACTTTGTATTTTCACACCTAAGCCAAAGGGGCACAAATTTGCATCAAGCGATCCATATAAAAACGTCTGTGGCAATTTACATAAAGTAATTGTTTGATGACGTCGCACCTATGAAATATGTTTGTATCGGAGTGGACGCTGGAACCACAGACGTCTGTTTGAAAATCTCTCTGCTCAGTTCCTATAGCCTTGTGCTTAAGATCAATTTCGTGCTTAAAACCCTAGGTCGACTTGAGTCTATACAAGAATTAGTAGGAAAATCTCAAGTCGAATATTGGACTTGGACTTACTTAAATGCTAGGAACCGGACAATGGTACAAATTGACGCTATCGGTATCCCCTTAGGCCGTGAAAACACATACGTACGTCAGAATTGTGTACGTTAAACGAATGCGAAGCTATGCAAGTTTATTTTGATTAAGTACGTATTTAACTGACGGAGAGACAAAAAAACGGACATTTACGTAGGCCTACACTTACGCACGTACAGGGGCCGCGGAGCGTTTTTGAAAGTGGGGGGCCCTTGGTTGAAAATTTTCAAAATCCACCTCTCACCCTCACCCCCACCGCAAAAACTCCTCGGATTTCAGCCACTCGATTTTCAGATTTCGGAAATTCTAAAAAAAAATTATAACAATGACAAAAATATGTTGATGAAAAAAAAAAATAAAAAAAAATAACTGACCCCCGCTCCGCGGCCCCTGACGTATGTGTGACCACGGCCTAACCTGGAACGGATGTTTATCTTACAGCATAATGAAGACGATGAAGATGATGATGATGATGAGTATCCTATCAGTGATAACGTGGTTGTGAGAGCATTAAGAGATGGCACTCTCAAGGTCAAGAAAAGAAAAAGTAGGTGACATTGTATTACTTTGTGTCAGTGTCCTTATTGATAGATTGTCACCTTACAACGATACAAATATTATAGAATACACAATTCATAATACAGAAATTACTTTTAACTATCAAAATAGACAGAAAGAAAAAAAACATTTAAAGGAATACTCCTCTTAAAATGATCAAAAAAGAAAACTTTGTTTATAAACTTAGTTTATATTCCTTAGGCAACTTATCTTTACAATCCACCAGATATACAAAGCGTTTTATTAAGCGTTTTTCAATAATAACCTGTGATTTTATGAAAAATTACATAGTTTTATGGGTTTATTTGATTCTGTTTGTATATTTGGACACCTTTGATTGACCAAATTTGAGAACTTAGGTGGTATCGCTTTAAAATACAAGAAATAAACAAACAATATTATGCCTATACGAATTATGAACTTTTTTTCAGATAAAAAACGGCGTGGAAGAGGCAAGAAGAGGTGTAAGTATTTATTTTGTGAAACTTCAGAATATCCAACAAACTCACACTGAGGCTTTTTTCTCGAAGACATAACATCAAATTATTTTATTGTTCCGATCATCTGATATTAGATATTGATCATTATGAAGCTGTATCATACCCTCAACTTGTAATATTTTTTTATATAATTTGGTCTCAGTGATGGTAAAACTTTCAAATAAATGAATTAAATAAATGAAGTAAATGCTTATATTTTAAATTCTATGAATGCTTATGAAAAGTTAGACGGACATTTAAAGCAGATTTTAAATTATATTTTTTTTCTTTATAGGTCCATGTAAAAGAACCGGTAAGTAAAAAAAATATTATTTAAGGTCAAAAGTTCATTCAAGTGGGATATTCATCAATATTTTCAAAAGTGGGGTCTAATTTTCATCAAGACGTCTGTGGTTCCAGCAATTCCACTTACTTCGAACACTTACTTCAAATTGACTTTCAAGAACCACAGATGTATGGTTAAAAGTTTATACAGTGCAAATTGATGCTATCAGTGTCCCTGATACAGTTTTAATTTTAAATTCCTATCTGTATGCTTCGGTTATAGATCAGCCCCTTAAAATTTTCTCGATTTTTTCTTTCAGAAAAGAGAGATGTGCAGAGTTCGGTACGTTATTTTTTTTAGATTAAACATAGATATATTTTTCAAGATCAATGACAGAAAGAAACATCTATTTTTAAAACGATAGGCCTAACAGCTTAGGTTCCGTGAGGATCTTTTCTCCCAGTTGGTCCTTCGAGTCCTCGGAGTCGTTTAGATTAGTGATCTCTTATGTGACTAGGTATTATGAAATTACCTTGTTTCTTTTTAGGTATACGCGTTTCACTCAAAACGTACACCGTATACCCGAAAAGTATACTTCTATGTGCACGCAGTCTTAGAACGCCCTAGTCAGTATTCGTATCAGTATGAGCATTTTTTCATTTGAATAAGAAAACTCATTTTTAATTGTTTGATTAATTATTTCATTCTATTCTATACAGAATCAGAGACATAATTTAACCTATCTTAAAGGAATAGCAAGTTCGACCACCACAGTGAACCCATACAATAACCGTTAGTATTTCATTTTACATATGAAAGGAAAGTCAAGTTAAATTCCATATACGCGTCATAAGTTAAAAATCGAGATGATTGGTTTTTGACGCATGACGGAGACCATTTGACGGATACTGCTAGCGCATATATAGAATCATACCCTCTAAAACCAACCATTTCGATTTTAAACGCACGACGGATGACGCATGACGGGTCTGTTTGACGCATATATTGAAACTTAGCTTAAAGCAATATTCTAAAGGGTATGCTTACTCTTCTAGACACCTGATATCACTTTTCATTATGATATATTAACTCATGTATGATTGATATAATTCCTCATGTGAAAAGTTCACAAGCTGTTAGCTATGTTTCGTCAAAATGTCTTTTTGGATTTCGAGTTTCGTTTTCCGGTTGGATCGTTAGTATTTGGTTTCTTTATTTCAACTGTAAACAATATATTTTTCATTGCAGAAGGCCAATTTCTGTGGCAGAAACCGGACTGGAATTTGGGAAATTATTATCAATATGGTATGGAGTCTCAGGAACTGATTAAAACCATCAAAATTAGTATCACGGGTGCATACGAGTTTAGAGCACAAGTTGTTTTGGGAGGCCCTTTAAACACCGACTTGTGAGTATCTTGATACAAGAAAAAAGTTGCGTTTCTTTATTTTTAAAGAGATTGTAAAGTGGTTTTCTGATACTGACAGTGATCTACCGGAAGATACTATTTATATCTATGCAGATCACTGTCAGTGACGTCATAAAATGCGTTAGTTTTAGTGGAATTGCAAGAACCACAGACGTCGGAAATTGGAATAATGCAAATTGATACTATCAGTGTCCCCGATACACATACAAAGTTTAGAAAACCTCTTTACAATTCCTTTAATTATGGAAATGCGAGACAAACTGGTATTTTTCTAAGTCATTAGAACACCTCTCCTTTCCATTCATATTAGTATCTTCATGAATAAAAATAAGGGAACCTTTCTTTAGTACACAAGAACTAATATTTTGCCAAAAAGCGACGATCACAGGAAAAAAGGAGCAGATTAAACAGTTCTTATAAAAGTAAAAAATTTCTAGATTTTCATTTAAGGGGAGACAACTTATGTAAATGTTGAACCACAGAACCAATACTGTCAATTTTCTTTAAAAATATATGCAAACAAGTTTTCTGTTTTAAACACAAAGGGACTTAAGCAGTTCACCATTTAAATTTTTATTAGGCAGCTAATTTCATTGGAACGGGTGTGTTCAATATTATAGAAGCTAATTTTACTGGAGCGGGCCAAGACAACTGTTTTTTTAACGAGGCATGTAACTGTATATTTCAGTAGGTTCATTGAAATGGATTTAAAACAATATTCCTAAATTTTGTATGTGTATCGGATACACTGATAGAATCAATTTACACCATTCCAAGCTTCAATCAGACGTCTGTGGTTCAGCACTTACACTGGTTTCATGATGTCACTACCGTTAAATATACTGGAAAATTAGTGTTTGTAGAAACCACAGACATCTGACTGAAAATTAAGATGATGCAAAAAAGCCTTTAAATGGATTGTACAGTGGTTTTCTAAACTTTGTATGACGTCACTGACAGTGATCTACCGGCAGCTACTATTGATATCAATGCAGATCACTATCAGTGACGCCATTAAACTCACTAGTTTAAGTGGAATTGCAAGAACCACAGACGTCGGAATGAAAATTGGAATGGCGCAAATTGATGCTATCACTGTCCCCGATACACATACAAAGTTTAGAAACCTCTTTACAATCATTTTAACATGTTCCTTTAGCAACGGCTATCATTTCATTTCATTACATAATGCCAATGTCTAACGTTGCTGAAGGAACATGTCATTTTAATGGCTCCGATACGCTTAAATCAAGAAATGGATTGCTTGTTAATAATATATATGTTTTATTTTGATCCAGTAGCAACCCGTTAGAACATCAGGAATGTGGAATTAAATTGATAAAAACAAGAGCAGGAGTTGAAACAGAGTTGTCTCGTTCTGTCATTACTCAGGCTAAACTGTAAGTAATTAACTTATACAAGTTTCACAAAATTTAACTTAGTTAAAGGGGAATGTTCTGCATTTTCGACGGTCGATTTGAGCCTTGAATATATGTAAATAGCCTCCAGAAGTACTGTATGTAATTCACTCATACAAACAAAACTTCGTGATGGGTCAAGTTTAACACAATTTAATTTAGTTAAAGGGGAATGTTCTGCATTTTCGAGGGTCGATTTGAGCCTTGAATTTATGTAAATGGCATAAATGGCGGCTGGACTTATTGGCAGGGTTTCATTACAGACTTATTTCAAAGTCTAAAATTAAAAAAAAAAATAACTTACCCATACTACTGCAGGAATAACATAGTGGCTAAAAATTCACTACACTTTTCAATAATTCAAATTCTCACTATAAAACACAAATAAAATGTCAATATTTTCACCCGGCAAGAAACACGTGCTTATTATGAATTGGGTCAACCATGTGCATGACGTAATTTCCTGTTAGAATGTTCCCGGACTATTCCATTTGTGAAAAGGGGGTATTATGGCTTTCAGTTGTATACTGTGCAGTTTAAAAAAGCACGTGCATTCTGACCTCCCCTTTAACAAATTGAATAGTGTCTTCCACATACGAGACGTTCAGCTTGGCAAATATTACATCACTGGTAGAGTTTCATCACACTACAAAGAGAGTGGTGCAGCGCCGAACAGGGAACCGCTCTGCTCTGCTCTCCTTCGTGCTGCGTCATTCCGCTTGCGATGTAAACAGCTGAGCGTCTGTGCAATGAAACCGTCTGTACACTAATGTTGCTACTAACCGCTCTGCTCCGCGGCACTCTGCCCTGTCTGTAGTGTGATGAATACCCTAATGGGAAACCCCAGTGCCTGTAGTATTTACTTTACATATATTTGACAAATATCTGGTTGACAAATATTGAGAAATGGAGAACTTCTTATTGATCTCGCCCCTCATTATTCTTTTTACAAATTATTAAATTATATATTGCTAATATCTTTCAATGTATATTTCAGTAATAACGGAAACGTATTGGATGTCGTACAGGTCGGAGGTATCTTCTACATCATTGCGGGTGAAGAGGTATTCGTACGCAGAAGTTGTAACCATGCCAAATTCATTGTGTATGAGGACCTATCTTCTTTTAGTGCAGTTTTTTGGACTCAAATCTAAAGGCGAAGATTTTTGGCTTTACCATTTTTACTATGTCAAGATTTTACAAATTACGTATTTGTATCATTAGACACTCTATCGTCACAATGTACAGCTATTACGAACTTCGTCTAATGCAGTGGTTTCCAGTGGTTCGAGTCAGTGGTTCGAGTCTGTAATCGTAATAAAAGGGATTTTAAAGAGGTTTTCTAAACTTTATGTGTATCAGGAGTATTGTCACAGAAGTCCTTAACAGTACAGTATCTCAAGCCTTTACAATAGTGACGGTATCAAAGCGTAAAACTGCGTGAACCACAGACGTCCGATGGAAATTGAAATGGGGCAAATTGATGCTATCAGTGTCCCCGATACAAATAACATTTATTAGAAGTGTCCCTTTACAATCCCTTTTTGTAAATATGTAAATAAAATGACCCTAGGTCACAAGTATCTGTGATAAAAATATCAACGAATCTATTTTCATATCATGTTGGAAATTTGACAGAATCAAAAAATAGGGTCCAAAAGTTCGACTGAATTTCAGCTATTGGTGAACAAATCTATTTCATTATGAAATATTTTACTCATTTATTGATAAACTTCCTCAATGCCAATGTGTTCGCATGAATTGCAAGATTTGTTTTAGGGTTGCAGTGCAGACCGACTTATTGCCCGAATTTTTATGATATTTTCCCCCGTTTTGTGAGATTTTTTTGCTCCACTGTCTCCTACGGCTATGATTAACAACTAACAACTTAGTTGAGATTCTGTTTCAATATTTTTTATTTGTATAAATGTATATAAATCATTAGTCTTTCTGTACTTGTAAATAACAACATATTATCATTCATTCTTTCATTCATTCATTCATTCATTCACTTAGTTTTGTTCATATTTTGATAGGAGCTACAGTGGCTCAGTGAGTTAGACGCTTGCTAAGCTAACTGGAAAGATCACAGTTCAATCCTGTCATGGGTTGGGTTCATATCTTCAAAATTTTTCAACCCGTTTCCCCCTGTCAGTGATGCAGGTCACATGGGATGCCATGGAAAAACAGCCTCGCCGTTCGGAAGGATAATAAACTGTGGCTTAGTGAGATAGACGCTTGATAAGCTAAATGTGAAGGGTTCAATCCTGGCATTGGTCGAGATGATACCTTCAGATCTTTTAACTCGTTTCCCCCTGTCAGTGATGTAGAACGGAGGGGCTGCCATGGATAAAATGCCTCGTTGTTCGGATGCTACAGATTGTGCAAGCTGTAGAAAAGTGTAAGCTAATGGCTCTGTCCTTGCCGATACATAGCAGTAGATAAAATCACCAATGTGTATTTACTGCTAATAGGTATGAAAGGCTTACACAATCAACAGGATTTGATGTAATTACTTTTTCATAGATTTATAAATTTTGCTACTGAATAAATGGCACTTACAATTTATTTCTTAGTATTTCATAACCAGACACCCCCTGCCCAAGACAGACCATTCCTTTTACATAGATACACAATAGATATCCAGGGTATGCTTACTATTCTAAACACCTGATACCACTTTTCATTATGATGTACTTACTCATGTATGATTGATATAATTCCTCGTGTGAAAAGTTCATAAGCTGTTACCTACGTTTCATCAAAATGTCTTTTTGGGTTTCGGGTTTCGTTTTGCGTTAGTACTTGGTTTCTTTATTCTAAATAGTAATAAAGGCAATTCAAATGGATTTGAGATTCCAAAGTGGTTTAAATCAATATTCTCTATATATATTTTGTTTAAACAAAAAAAAAACACAATGTATTTCAAATATAAAACTCAATGTTCATGTGCAAATCACTGAAATTAGTTCCATTGTTTTTGTTGTCTATTAAACGCAGCACATCGAAACGGCATACACTCCGTTCTGTTCCTAATAAATTTATCATAGTTATTCCCGAACATTATGAGAGCGCGACTGTTCCATGCATCCACTCTACTGGAGTTCGGGCTCTCCGATCTAGGCGTTGACGTAGGCGCAGTCAATAGAGGCGACAGTTCGTCTGTTGATAAATTAATTTGCGGCAACTGCAGCGTGGGTCGTTGACTGCGGAATTTGTACTCGAACGCAGCCGCATTCTTTCTTTGCTGCGCACTACCGTTTTCATTTAGGATATACCTCGTCTTGTCTGTACTGTTGTATCCGAAGAAATTACGGCCTTTCGTTTCGTTGGATTCCGACTCTTTTGGTCTCCGACTGCGTTGCGTTAGGTCGTTCACCTGCTTCTCTAATCCAACAAATCCTGCTTTAGCAGCTTCAATGCTGGATGTTCCGTTGACTTCAAGAAGTTGTACTTCTGCGTTTTCTGTTCCGTCTTTTGAATCTTTTGACATATGCAAACGATTCGTACGTGGATGCGATTGCGATTGCTTTTTTGCCGGAAGCTTTATGGAGATAGTTTTGGACGTTCTTCTCTTAGACAGGATATGATGGGACTCAAATCGGACGCCGACGGAGCTCCGTCTTCTGGAAGACCTGTTTGTTAAGGATTGTTCTTCAGAGAAGAGTCGCTCCGTCATTTCCCGTACCTCCGTACTCATGTCGTTCAGTTTGACAATCTGGTCTCGGGTGACTCGAATCAACTGTCTTGATCTGTTTACAAAACTATCGTGAGACTCGGCATGAGACACTGAAAAAAATGATTTTCAATAATTTCAAATCGTGTATCGGGTCAAGCACACAATGTTTTTAGATTTTCTTTTAATTTGTGCTCTTTTAATAGCAAAGACAAAGCGTCTTGTCGTCCGCGAATGGATAGGACCATAAAACGAGTACCCGTGTACGTCAAAGATCCCTCAGCATAACAAAGGCCATAGTCCTAGCAAAATGACCCTAATCGCATAATTAAAGACGTCGTTATCAGGGGCCGCTACAAATACTTTGAATATTTTTTGAAACAAGATTAGGAGAAAACTTTGTGTAGTAAAGTAAGGGCCCTGAGAAATCTATAAAACCATTAGCGCTGATATACTAACACAAAATTCTTTACACAATTTGCATAATGAACTCAAAAGCTTACCTATTGAGGAACGTCTTCTCTGGAGCATTCTGGTATCTGATAGAGCTTTAACAGTACTTTGTATAACGTTGTATAACTTTGTATCACTTTGTATATAATGTTTGGGTATTTGCGAGTTCAGTCATTAATAACGACCCAGTATTTGTCACAAGTTTAATTGTATTAATCAGATATGAAGGGTGATATAATTAATATACTATCCCCCTGTCATCCACAATTCGACAACAAATTAACTACGTGTGAAACTCATTGAAAGGTATTGATATATCATAACAAACTATGTATATTTCACATAAATTATATGTTATAGAAATAATAAATCAAAACAGAACGATCTAACTGTAAAACAAATCTCGAAATCCATGTAAACATATTGGTAATACATTGGTAGCAGCTAATGAACTTTTCTTTTGAGGAATAATAAAACCCAAGCACGAACGATCCCAACCGTAAAACAAATCTTGAAATCCATGTAAACACATTGACAATACATGGGTAGCAAGAAATTTTTAATATGAGGAAGCATATCAATAAATGAGTAAATATTTCAAAATGAAAAGTGGTATCAGGTGTCTAGATCAATGATTTGACGCCAAGAACAGAACCAATCTACCGACTATACTCCGGCGACCAATTTTACGATATCAGCAAACGTTAAAGGAATGGTAAAGAGGTGTATTGGTGCCACTGATAGCATCATGAATTTATAATCAGACGTCTGTGGTTCCAGCTATTTCTTACAGTCATATTGAGCGATGTGACGTCGTCAAACACTTATTTAAAGTGTAATTTGCTGGAACCACAGACATCTGATTGGAAATCGAATAATATAAATTGACGCTAGCGCTGTCCACAATACACATATAAATCTTTTTTTAAACGCTTGTCATCTACCAAGCAACCAAACTAGAATATCATTTTCTTTATAGATGTAATCAGTCGCTTGATTTATGCGTTTTGTTTTATTTTATTGTTGATTGAAAGGTATGATATAAATTATGTTCAGTGTTTTCTAGTTTGTGTTTAGGATTTCGGAGTGGGAAGTTTCATACAAAAAGTTTAGAAAATTCCACTACGATTATAGCATAATTTAATGGAGTTACGTACCTTTCTCTCTGATCAGCCTTAGAAACCGACCTGACATCAACCTCATAATGTCAAGCGTATAGGAACTGACATAACTTGACATTTCGCAATAACTTGGCTTTGAATGATCCCACGCAGTGTGCAATGAAAGAAATATTTTGTTTTGTAGTTTGTTTTGTGTACGTTTAACAACAAGGACGGGTGTGTGGCGCCAGGCAGGGTATGCTTACTCTTCTAGACACCTGATATCACTCTTCATTATTAGAGGTTGTGGCGCCAGGCAGGGTATGCTTACTCTTCTAGACACCTGATACCACTTTTCATATACTTATGTATGATTGATATAATTCCTCATGTGAAAAGTTCATAAGCTGTTACCTATGTTTTGTCAAAATGTCTTTTTGGATTTCGGGTTTCGTTTTGCAGTTCGGATCGTTAGTACTTGGTTTTTGTATTGGCATGTTGCATGGAAAAATGGAATTGTTTAATATTTTAAGTCGTTTAATGAAATTTATTTATAAAAAGTAATTTTACGCTGAGTGTTCAATAAGTTTTCAATGAACGGCGGAGCTGGAAGATTTTGTAAAGATTCATAAACTGCACAGCCTTTGAAAGGACAGGGCGATTCTCGCCACTCATAACGAATATAGCTTGGAAAGGACGATCCACATTGATTCCCGTAAGACAGTGTGACCGAGGTATTATCATGATCAACTATTGGTGCTGGGTACCATTCTGTACTGGTCCAGGTACAATTACCATTCCCACTCTCATCTAAACAACAGATCTGTTAAGGAGAATTCAAAAAATGAAATAGGTTTTACGCAATAGCTTTTTGTACCTGATTGAGCAACACCATGTAGTGTGCAATGAGGGAAATTATATCAGTACAGCGGCATTAGCCTACATTAATTTTCATTTTTTTTTCGATATCTAACTATCAACCTGTATCACACGGGCATAAGTTTATTGCCCCACCAAACGACGAGAGCTCTTTCACGAACAGTTAAAATTTTTTTAAAAGGTTCTTTAAAAAGAAAACCAATAAAGATAAAAATAAAACATCGTAACACTCAAAAAGGTTTTCTACACTTTTGTTATAATGAGTTTACGGACAAAACTTACTTCAAAACCATCTTTGTTTCTTACATCTAAAGATCCCTCATCATAGGTTATTTTCACCGTATTGGTCGCCACAAACACTTCATACTCTGTCGGGAATGGCCCAGCGTATCGTTGATTAGTATAATTGTAAGCTATGGCCAATGCTGATAAAACCAGTCTGTGAGCTACGTCCTGCTTGTCACGCGGATGGATTCTGGAAGCAAATTAAATTGTCTATCTTTGGAGTACTTAGTTCTGGATCTTCCATAAATTCCAGTAAAACTAAGTGTTTGACGACGTCATGGATCGTTAAATATGATTTTTAGGACTTTGAGACGTCAATTGCTTACTTTTAGTGGAACCACAGACATCAAATGTACCACAGACATCTAATTACTGGTTTCAGTGGAACCACAGATGTCAAAGGAACCACAAACGTCAAATACTTAGTTTAAGTGTGGAACCACAGACGTCAAATGCTCAGTTTCAGTGGAACCAAAGACGTCAAATGCACCAAAGACGTCAAATGCACCACAGACGTCAAATGCACCACAGACGTCGATCATAAATCTCTTTTCAATTTCTTTCACTCATATTTACCCTGAGAATGGTGATGTGAAATCTGGAAGATCCATGGCCACTGCCATAAAAACGTTCTGCATTCTATCATTGGGTACAAAACCTTTATCAGCTGTTTGATGCCATCGGATGTCGGGAAATCCAACAACATTGGATAAATTCCGCCATGGTGCTAGCTGTAATTATAGAAATCATAATAAAACACAAGCACCAACGATCCCAAACGAAAAAAAAAACAATCTTGAAATTCATGTAAACACATTGACAATACATTGGTAGCAGGTAATGAACTTTACACTTGAGGAAGTATATCAATTAACAATGAGTAAATATTTCATAATGAAAAGTGGTATCAGGTGTCTAGAAGAGTTAGCATACCCTGTATGACGCCTGGTGGCTTTTGGCATAGTCTTAAACTGACCCAATTATTTTTAACATGAGAAGGGCCGTGCCTTTTCCTTCCACCCAAGGCCTGATTCAGTCTACATGGGCATGCACCTACCTGGACAAACCCAAAAGGGAAGTTTTCACTCGTTTCACCATTGGATCCGTTACGAAACATTTCTCTCCAACCATCTATCATAGCAGGGAAGGTACAGTTATACCGGTTCATCTGTTCTGGTGATCCTACATCGGCTTCACCTAATAAAATACCAACAGAATCCAAAACGTCCAAACTATGATAGCAAGAAATGGTGTTTTAAGTCTTAAATTGTCTGCACCTAGTTGGTCTGATGAAGAAAGACAACCTCGTGTTTTTCATAATGAAGAAAATTTGATCAGAACAGCGGCAACGTTATCAGGAAAATATGCAGAATTTCAGCAGTTTACTAACTTATTCTTTAAAGGGGAACGTTCAGTATTTTCGAGAGTCGATTTGAAGTACACACATATATACAAGAACTGCATGAAAATCGCACAATCCCTAATCCCAACAATGATCAAATTTTGCAATTCTTAAGTGTATATGGAGCAAAAATTCGGGGGGGGGGGGGGGGGAAGTTCCATAACCTCTCCCTAAATACGTCCCTGCTGTTGTTTTTCTAGAATGTGAATATTACCTTGATACCAGATGGCACCATAAATAGTATAATTTAACATGGGATGAATCATAGCATTCCATAATACAGCTGGTGTTGAGGGGTAAGGCATGTGAGACTCGTTTTTAAATCTGAAATAATAGATACACAATTACTCTTTCGACATTAAGACACCATTGAAGACACACACATTGCCGACGGATGAGCGTCAACAACAAAATATGTCCAAACAGAAGATACTTTTGTCGTAGGTAGTTGGTAGCGTTACATTTAAGTACTTTTCTGTACAAGTTGGACACTGGGTCATAGTGAATTTGTCACAGTAAAATTAGTCAAGTGACTTACTAGATTATTGTGTCCAAATTTATTGTGACCAATTTACTTTAACCATATTTTTGTGTCAATGGACTGTGAACAAATTGTACATTCGTTAAAAAAGAACAGTTATTTGTACGTACGGTGGATTTATTCCACATTGTGCCAGAGACTTAACATCTGACCACGCCTCGACAGGAGTACCACCCCAACTAGCTTCCATCAGACCAATCGGATATCCTAACTTCTGATACAGATATTTACCATACAACCAACAAACAGCCGAGAAATAGGTAAACTGTTTCTGATCCACTCCAAGTGAATCTGAAATAATCAAGAACTCTTACTCTTTTTGAAACACCTGATGGTACTTCTCTTTGGAGAAGTTCACTACTATATAACTATTACTCTCTCTTTTTGAAACACCCGATGATACTTCTCTTTGGAGTAGTCTGCTACTATACAACTATTGCTCTCGTTGATGAGGAGGCCCAAAACCCTTGCGCAATATTCCCCCTAATTGAATTGAACAGGGGGGTCATGGGTTTGAGCGTTTCGTGAATTTTGGCCACGGTTTGAAAACGTTTGGGAACCATTGTTTTAAAGCATAAATTCTTACTGTTCTGAGGTAGACTCCAAGGAATATGAAGACTGGAGAATTCATACAGAGGTTTTGTACTTTGAGAACGATTAGCTGCAAATATTCTAACATCTTGGTAATTCTGGGCATCGATAAACTCATAGGAGGCGTTCAGTGCCTGAAAGTTTAAAGATACTTTTTGGTTAAACAATCTTTGAAAAGATGATTTTCTTTAGATTGAGTTGATGAAGATGGACAATGGCATGCTGTGGTCAGTGAAGAAAGCTTTACCATGGCGGCAGTATATGCTTTTTTTTCTTTATATATTTTTAACTTTGGATCTAGAAAGCGGCCCCAACCTCATGCTTTATTCGATAGAATCCCACTTTGCTTTTAGCAGCGATTGAGGGTATAATGAGCTTCTTAACATATAAAAGGGTTAAAAGAGTCCAAAAAATAGCCCCACTCCCCCAAAAAAGAAGACAATATTAACATACATAGCGTAAGTCAAACTCCATGTTACTTTGTCCAGAACAAACCCATACATCACCAAACAGGACATCTTGTAGGGTCACTTTGGTATCGTTCTCCAGTACAGCTGTAATAACGTGTGGTCCTCCAGAAGGCATTGGTGGTAGCATCACACTCCAGACACCGTATGATTCAAAATGTCCAGCAACCACAGGCGCCGTGAGGACTGGTTGGTCGTCTAGCTGGACAGTAACTACTTCACCTAGGTTGGATCCATATCCCCATAAGTTAGCTCGTTTCGGACCTTGCTGCAGCACCATGTGATCGCCATAGTAAGATGCGAATTTGAAATTGGGATCTCGAACTGGAAATATATCAGAATATCAAAATAACAAAATACAGATTACCAAAGGAATGTAGAGTCACTGGGATGATTCTCGAGCTGGGATGAGTCTCGTTGGAATGACGAAACGCCACTGCATAGTAGAAATTAAAGGGGATTGTAAAGAGGTTTTCTAAACTTTGTATATGTATCGGGGACACTGATAGAATCAATTTACACCATTAGTTAGTTTTAGTGGAATTGTAAGATCCACAAACGTCGGAATGGAAATTGGAATGGTGCAAATTGATGCTATCAGTGTCCCAGATACACATACAAAATTTAGAAAACCACTTCACAATCCATTTAAGACAAATTCCAATATTCAGCAAAATGTAAATAACTCACCTAAACAGTATCCATGGGCGAGAAGGAAAACACTGAAAAATAAAAATAAAGAAGGTCCCATTATATCGACTGTATAATAAAGTATTAGTATTGTATATTATTATCTTATCTACATTTTGACCTTGTGGTTTAGTTTCTTCTTACATATTTGATTGAGAAATGAAATGGAGTTTTACGTCCTATTGTACTGAATCTGACTGGGCTAATAGGAAGAGCAACGCCATGCAGTGTGCAATGACGGTGGCATTAGCTTACTCTATCTGTTTCAAATGTAGACATTTCTTCAACGTGTATAGTCTCTAGCATTTATTGAAATCAACGCTCTACCACTATGTGCTACAGTCCGAACATAATATGTTTACTTATCTTATAGAAACCTAATGTTTAGGCTCTGAAAGGGATTGTATAGATGTTTTCTAAATTTTGGGAGACGTCCTAAATCTCTAAGATATATATTATAAAGGCATTTTTTTTCAATTAGTGTAGTCATCAAACACTTAAATTAAGTGGAATTGCTTGAACCACAGACATCTGATTTAATTGAAAATTGAAATGGTGCAAATTGATGCTATAAGTTTCACAAATACACTTTAAAAAATGTATAAGAATAACGACGGCCTATTTAATTTTTAATGATGAATAAAATGCACACATCATTTCATTTTGCATTGTTCAACCAAGTGCAGAATAATAAACACTCAATTTCAATTATCTTAAAAAAGGAGAATATTTATTTCCACTCTGTGATTGGATGACAAGAGATTATGTCGTTCTAAAATCGATTGATTGATTTCAAACCGGAGATGGAATATCGATCACTTAATTTGTTAATGACGTAACATGATTCAGAATATGCCAACCAAAACAAAAAGCTGCTGTTGCATAATTGATTTGAAACAATTGTTTTTCCACAACAATTATCTAGATATATACTATCAATATATCAGATAAATGATTTAGTATGCGATACTGACATATATAAGCCATGCGGACATATAGAAGTAATACTGACATATATAAGCCAAGCTGACATATATAAGCCATGCTGACATAAGCAATACTGACATATATAAGACATACTGACATATAGAAGCAATACTGACATATATAGGCAATACTGACATTTATATAAGCCATGCTGACATATATAAGCCATACTGACATATATAAGCCATGCTGACATAAGCAATACCGATATATATATAGAATACTGATATATATAAACAATGCTGACATATATAAACAATGCTGACATATATAAGCCATGCTGACATATATAAGCCATACTACCATATATAAGCCATGCATGATCAAAGCTGACATATATAAGCAATACTGACATTTATATAAGCCATGCTGACATATATAAGCCATACTGACATATATAAGCCATGCTGACATAAGCAATACTGATATATATATAGAATACTGACATATATAAACAATGCTGACATATATAAGCCATGCTGACATATATAAGCCATACTACCATATATAAGCCATGCATGATCAAAGCTGACATATATAAGCAATACTGACATATATAAGCCAAGCTGACATAAGCAATACTGACATATATAAGCAATACTGACATAAATAAGCAATACTGACATATATAAGTAATGCTGACATATATAAGCCATGCTGACATATATAAGTAATGCTGACATATATAAGCCATGCTGACATAAGCAATATTGACATACTGACATATATATGATTTAACTTAGTGAGAAGCTGTCAGTCAAATTTTAACCAATGCTAATTAGATGAACAAATGGTTCTAAGTTCTAAAAAAAATAAATTGTTTACATCTCTGTGCTCTTGAAAAAAGGCTTGGCCAATGCTAATTGGATGAATGAGTGGGTTAGATTCTAAATATAGTTGTACATCAGTGCTCTTAATGAATAAGTGAGCCACTTCTTAGACATTTTAGCCAAACAACACTGCTTTGCTTTTTTCTCATTATTACCTTGAATGTTAATATCTTGTATATAATTGTGTGTGTAGTTACTTTGTATGTGTATTTTATTTTTCTATGTTTGAATTACAATTCTGTATGTGTAGTTTAGGAGGATACCAGGGAAGATTTGCTTCTGGCAAACTGGTTTTCCTGTCAAATAAAGTATTATTATTATTATTATTATAAAGCTGATATTGATAAACAGTGGGATAGGAACTAAATAATACAAATAAAGTACATATGATATTCGCTATGAAAGAATTGTGTCAAAACTGACATGAAATAAAAGAACTGTAAGATGCGCACTTAAACTTCGTATCTTTTCATTAAATATTGAGATCAATATATTTATCATTCTACTCTTTCTGCTTATTTTCCTTTTGTTCAGTTTTTTAATTGACTTTTAAAGGACAATAGTCTAGAAATTTAATTTAATAAAAACTTTGGAAATGCAACTTTTACTCGATGCCTTCTCCCTCCCCTCGAAATATGCTAATTAAGGAACGGAATTTTTCTGACAAGAAAACCTTTAAAAAATGGAATAGAGTTTTAAAGAGCTGCGGGCCAAATGTTGATAATCAGTTATATGGACATAGAGTAATTGATCCACGCTGAATCAATGGCGGGATGTTTACGGTAAATACGGTACCCGGGGATATATTATAATAAGATCTATATCACACAGGAACTAGTTATTGACTTACATTGTGACTCGGTCATGATAGGTGGCCATCTTGCCCGGTAATTAGGCAAGAAAAGACAACTCTTCTTCAGCGATTGATTGTGATTGGTTGTTTTTAACGCGGAGAAGACATCTCTTTCTGAAGATCAATTTTGATTGGCTGAACTATAATTTATTCAATATGGCGATCAAGGGATAGTATATGAGGTTATCTAGCCACTAGTCTAGTACCCAAGTTGATACGAGTGTAGGTTCAATATTTCCCAGAAACTTATTATTGACCACGAGTTGCTGATTGTTTTTTTTGTCTATTGTATATCAACACTTTTATCACAAAGGAAAACGGAAATAAAGTGCTGTTCAGGTTAAGAACGAATTGTTTGAAATGTTGGTCCTTAGTTGAAGGATCTGTTGGTTTTCAGGTCACGTAGAAGTTAAACTAGCGCTCTGCAACATACAACTTAGTCACATGACTTTTAAAAGAACCAATTAAAAGTCATGCATGTAAGCAAATTTGTATTTTGTTTTGTAACTGATTTTTTACCACGGTGATTCTAATGAGGAACGTAAATGAACGACTTCTGAAAAAAAAATCCTTTAAATATATTTGTATCATTCATTATTATTGGTTAAACAAATCCCAAATCACAAAAATACCTTCAAGTCTGCTGTCATTTTTTCTAAACTATGACCATTTAAATTGACTATCTATCTAATGTGCTATCGATGAAAGGAAGCCAACCGGAAGTCTATTAAAAAAAAAAAGATTGTTCTGGCGATTGCTATTCGTGCTATTGTATTAAATGTAACAATATTAAAATATAAATTAGTCAATAAAAATAGAAGTGTTTTTGTACTTTGAGGGCATTGATAAAACATTTAGAAAATGGCGGAAGACTTAATGGTAATTTTATGATTTGGAATTTGTGTTACCAATAATAATGAATGATACAAATATATTTAAAGGATTTTTTTTTTCAGAAGTCGTTCATTTACGTTCATAATTAGAATCACCGTGGTAAAAAATCAGTTACAAAACAAAATACAAATTTGCTTACATGCATGACTTTTAATTGGTTCTTTTAAAAGTCATGTGACTAAGTTGTATGTTGCAGAGCGCTAGTTTAACTTCTACGTGACCTGAAAACCAACAGATCCTTCAACTAAGGACCAACATTTCAAACAATTCGTTCTTAACCTGAACAGTATTTATTTCCGTTTTCCTTTGTGATAAAGTGTTGATATACAATATAGAAATAAAACAATCAGCAACTTATGGTCAATAACAAGTTCCTGGGCGATATTGATCCTACACTCGTATCAACTTCAGAACTAGACTAGTGGCTAGATAACCTCGTATACTATCCCTTGATCGCCATATTTATAATACTTATAGTTCAGCCAATCAAAATTGATCTACAGAAAATTGATCTACAGAAATAGCCGTCTTCTCCGCGTTAAACATAGCAAATCAAAATCAATCGCCGAAGAAAAGTTGTCATTTTTTCCCTTATACCGGGCAAGATGACCGCCTATCATGACCGAGTCATAATGTTAGTCAATAACAGGTTCCTGTGTAATATAGATCTTATTATAATATATCCCCGGGTACCGTATTTACTGTAAACATCCCGCCATTGATTCCAGCGTGGATCAATTACTCTGTGTCCATATATCTGATTATCAACATTTGGCCCGCAGCTCTTTAAAACTCTCTTCCATTTTTTAAAGCAAAAACTTGAAATCAATTATATTTTACAAGGATAACAAATTAGGTTCACGAAGATGCTTTCTACCAGCTGGTCCTTGTCAACCATCTTGGCATTAATCTTTACATAAACATACATGTTGACAGTAATAAGTCTTGAAAGAAACATCAGTGTTGACAAAACATACATTTGGGCATAGACTTAAGTGTTTACAGAAACATAAGTGTTTACAGAAACATAAGTGTTTACAGAAACATGGGTGTTTACAGAAACATAAGTGTTTACATGAACAGAACAATGTTTTCATATATTATAAACACTAACATAAATTTGACGTAACATAAGTGTTAACAGAAACAGAAGTGTTGACATAGGCATAAATTGTTGACAAAAACATAAATGTTTACATAAACATAAGGTTTAAAAAACAGTGTTTACATATATTATAAACACGAACATAAATTGTTAACGTAAACATAAATGTAAACAAGAACATAAATTGTTAACATAAACATAAGTGTAGGAATCATATCTTAATCAGAAATGTTTACACGAGCAGAAAATGTATTTAATTCCGATTTTATGCCTGGTGGGATACAAAATTGATTTTTGTAAAGTTTTTTTTTAGTATTTGTTCTATTGCAATTCGACTCAATAATATTCGATGTATGTAAGTAAAAAACATCGGTAAAAACAAGAATCGATTGACACGGTTTCCTGTGAGTACAATAAATTGTTGTTTGGAATTTCATGAAATCAATAACTCGTTTTTCAGGGCAATATTTACTCTCGTATCGACTTGTGTCGGGTCAAACCAATATTATTTAGAAAGATTGCCTGGCAACCTCGCAGAAAACAATGAAAACTGATCAATATATCGTCGAAATAGCTAATAATTTCAATCAAACTCAAGTCTCATTTTCAACATTACTGCGCATGATTTAAAATATTGCAAATGGCGAGTCTAGAAAGTTAGGTTGATATTGTCCCAGAAAGTTAGGTTGAGATCGTCCCAGGTTAACTGGACTTTAAATTGTTTCCTGTCCCCAGTTAGAATGTGTATGACATTCGTCTCACGATTGTGTTTAATTATTTATATAAAGATAGGATTAGGAAACGGTAAGTAAACTTGTTGTAAATTATTCATGATTATTGGGATACGCTTCGTTTCAGAGATACTGAGACACGACCGGGACTGCGAGATGGCGGGATGGCGACGTTAAAGGGACTGTAAAGAGGTTTCAATGTGTTTTTGGACACTGATGATATTTATTTTGAGCCTTTTAAAACTTTTCAGTCGGACGTCTGTGGTTCTTGTAAAAATTACTATAGCAAAAAATGTCAAATACTGAAATACGACCGAGACAGTGGGATGACGGGATGGCGACGTTAAAAGGACTGTAAAGAGGTTTTCTAATGTGTATTTTGGACACTGATTTTCAGACGGACGTTTGTGGTTCTGGTAATTCCATATCACTATCGCGAAAAACTGCCAAATACTGAGACACGACTGGGATGATGGAATGGCGGCGTTAAAGAGATTGTAAAAGGTTTCCTTATGATTATATGTGTATTTAAGACATATATATATCTTTTTTTTTTTAGCCTATTTACATTTTTCAGTCGGACGTCTGTGGTTCTTGTAAAAATTACAGATACGTCCGAGACGGCGAGATGACGGGATGGGCACATTAAAGGGAATGTAAAAAAAATTTCTAATGTGTATTTTGGATACTGATAAGATTTTCAGTCAGGCGTCCTGTTATTCCAGAGCCACTGTCGCAAAAATCTGCTACATGACGGGATTGCGGTGTTAAAGGGATTTAATGTGTTTTTGGACACTGATGATATTTATTTTGAGCCTATTTAAATTTTTCAGTCGGACGTCTGTGGTTCAGGACCAATCCAACGTCTGTGATTTTTTAAATTTCATCAAACTATCTCCACAGCTGCTTATATTTCCTTTAGTGATATATACGTCAATAAACACTTAATTTAAGTGAATTTTAAGAACCACAGACGTCTGATTGAAATTTCGAATGTGTAAATTGATGCTACCAGTGTCCCCTATACACATAAAATGCTTAGAAAACCTCTTTAAATCTTATTAGTAATAGCTCAATAAATAATTAAATCACGATGTCTCGGATGAGATTCATTTGTCTCATATGCTTTGATTTCTAGGCACGGTTGACTGAACAACTCGGGGTCGTCACATCAATGGGTTGTCTAGTAGGACCTTCACTCTAACAGGGAGTCTTTGACAAACAGACTAGATCGTTTGGATCTCAGAACAATGTTTGAATGCGCCACCATCATTCAAAGTGTAACAATAAAAATCCGCACAAGCAAAACAACTCCGAAAATAAAACCGCATCCAAAAACATGACAAAACCGAGAGCATATAGTTATTTAGCAATTACTCCGTCAAAGAGAAGTACCATCAGGTGTTTCTAAAAGAGAGAGTAATATTTATATAGTAGTGAACTCCTCAAAAGAGAAGCACCCCCAGGTGTTTCGAAAAGAGCAAGCATGGTCTGAATCGTTTATAATAGGCTTATAATGAAAACTACTCGAATAAAAAGCAGTGCTAGTGGACTAGAATGTCGAATAATTAATAATATAAATTGAGACTGTATCCAGCTAGGACAATGATTTTAAAATCAAGAGTTTAGAATGAAAATAGTTTACAAGGAGATAACAATCGATTCCCGATCTGGTCTCAACTGAACAAAGCCATTGTTCAATTCTTCTGAATAAAAAGTACCATATTCATCATCATGACGATTTTTTTTTATAAAACATGGCAGATTGATGGCAGTTATACAACAAGCGGTTGCCAAGGAAGATACGCCATCTTGCCTTATAAGTTGTTTGGTCCATCAAATTATTTGAGAATGGCAATAATAATAAAACCAAGCAGGAACGATACCTAACATAAAACGCGTTAACACATTGGTAATATATTGGTAGCAGCTCATAAACTTTTTATTTGAGGAAGTATATCAGTAAATATTTCATAATGAAAAGTGGTATCAGTTGTCCAACAAATTTGCTTAACCACGGATTTTGAAACGCAATCTGATGTCTTTCATAATTGATAATTAAGAACTTCAGCAAAGAGAAAGCTGAAACCTGTTTTGTATTAACACAGTGTTAAGTGTTGACAGAGAAAACAGTATACAGACAGATAGCAATTGATTTTTACATTGAACAGAATCGTGTGCAAAATATTGCATTGTTCAATTTGTTGTTTTAATAACTAACGTACAAAACAATCAGAAACGAAATTAATTAAAAAGAAGTCTTTTGTCCTTTTTCTGCAACTGATTAGGCTAACGAGGCAATGAGAGAAATGTTTTCAGGACAAAACTGTCGAGGTATCTTGTTCCATCTAGACGGGTTTTCCATGTTGGCCCCCACTAATATTTGACTATTGATATATATGTAGATCACTGTCAGTGACATCATAAAACATTTTAGTTTAAGTGGAATTGCAAGAACCAAAGACAATGGAAATTGGATTGGCGCACATTGATGTTATCAGTGTCCCCGATACACAAACTAAGTTTGGAAAACATCTTTACATTCCTTTTAAAGGCATCTAACTCACTGTGACCACTATGGCTCCTCTTTTAACTCATGATCACATAATTAATTATTTTCCGTCAGTGATCGACCTGTTAAATACGTTAATTACAATTTTCAATATCAAAGAAAAATACGTCAGCACTAATAATGGAATGAAATGCCTTGGATTCGATCAAACCTCTTTTGTTCCATTTCTTCTCTGAATTTCAATTCAAAGTTTCGAGACAAGGAAAGGGTTGGTGTGTTCATTGACAACGTCATTATTCGCGAAACAAAGATCTGGAATAGATTTGACATCTACAAAGTTCTATACATGAAGTAAAAAATCGATCTTACGCTGTTAAAGTTATTGTCCGACATTATTGAGGAGATTTTATACAAAAGGTGATTCAAATCAACGAGGAAAACAGTTGTATGTGAACACAATTGTCAACATTATATAAAGAAATGTTACACGCAACGAATATATGGCTCCGACGAGTTTAAATATGTATACCATTTCCTGATCCAAACGTAACAGTGATAGAACCGTGTTATGCATAAGTCAACCATAATTCAGACATCCATAATTAGTTGTCTCTAATTTTGACATCAATATGAAAGAAACATCTATATTTTACAAGGATTGCAACTTAGGTTTCCAAAGGGATCCTTTACCAAGCTATCCATACATTTGGCATCCATAAGCTCTACATTGGGATGGCACCATGCGATACGTAACTCACGAAACTTTGCCTTAACGTTCACATCCTGAAGCACATGGGTCCTCGGTTTATTGTCGTATCCTAACGAACGACTAAACTGTCTGTTCAGGTCCCTTTCTGGTATGGAACCCTCGATTGTTAGCTTGTCAATCAAGCATTTCTCTTTGATAATATTATTTAAAGGAAGTCATAAACTTATTTTTACTATCTTGTGTATTTTCAGGAATTGAAAGCAGAATGTTACGGAAGTTGTTAGAGGTCACAACAGAATCAACTGCCACATCAACAGAGACACCAGCTGAAATTGACGATGGATTCTTCTCTCAAGTCTCCCAATTCTACTCCGACAAAAACAACATGGCCATGTTTCTAGTGCTACCATTGATTGTGTTGCTGTACGGTGGCTGCAGCTCAATTTATTGCATCTCAAAATGTCGGCGATATCTCCGAAAACGGAAGCATAAAAAAATGGCGAAGTCCGAAGATGAAGAACGACTCACTGAAAATGAGCCCAATAATTTAAATCAAGACATGGGAACAGATTTTCCTAAAGATGATTCGGATAAAAATATATCAGTCTTCACTACTGATCGGACCACGCCCTTACCCTGGCAGGTTCCCGAGAAAACCATGGCAGTTGTTCATCAAGGAACGCGAGGTGATGGAGAAATGGGTCCATCAAATAAAAATACGCCCAAACCGCCGTTTATTCCACAGAGAAGACCCAGCAGTCGTGATAACAGTAATTATGAAGAGCCGATACCACTTCAAATCATTCCTACACCTAACGACGATTACGAGATACCAAAACGAGAACTGCCAGAGGGTCGACGACCCTATTCTAAAGCCAGATTCCCTGATATTGATCAACCCAGTCCTGTGGGTCAGATGGCCCCAGTCCGACGGGTGGCGTCGCCATCAGAAAAGCCATTAAATGATGCCAATCGTAAGCTAATAGATGCTGCTCTACGGCCATCCTCAAACGGACGAGAAAGTGTCAGCACGATTGCAATGAAGGATGAACTTCTCGCCAGATTCGATGCCTTCTCAACGTTCGCCATGGCCAAAAAAGCTGCTGATATTTTACGTGTCAATTCATTAGGCTCGGAAACAAGGGAACCAAAAGGAAAACCAAAAAATAAATTGATATTTATTGCTGAATAATATTCATTATAGCCTTTAATTTGAGTCCTGAGCCAGTGCTTTTATGAGATCATGCTCTCTTCAACTTGGGTCAACATTTAATGCTATCAAAGACTGATATCTACTGCTGAATATTACTAAATCTTTACCAGAATATTGAAGGAAGTGCTATCACAAACTGATAATCGCTGCTGAAAAAAACTAATTCATAACCCAAAATATTGAAGGAAGTGCTATCAAAAACTGATAATCGCTGCTGAAAAAAAACTAATTCATAACCCAAAATATTGAAGGAAGTGCTATCAAAAACTGATAATCGCTGCTGAAAAAATCTCATCTGTTAGCAGTCGAGACGAATGATGAAATACGACTTAAAGCTATCATGCGCTAATTGTGCTATAAATAATAAATACGTCAAAAAATAATTATTTTAGCATTATAAGAGCAGGATAGCTTTAACATATAATATTGAATGTTGAAATTGGACTTCGGTTTTCAGTTCAAAGAAACATTTCCATCTTATCTCTCCGTCCTCATATCCAACATATTATCAATGTATTTTATTTGTGCTCCGTCCTTTGTCTGACTGTAATTGTTTAAAATGTTTTTATTGTGTCGTGTCTTGATTATAAAGGTGCCTTTATAAAATACCTAACATATCTTAGTATCACAGATATCCTTCGCTGGTGCCACGTCAACAAGCACTTAGTTTTAGTGGAATTGCTGGAACCACAGACATCTGTATGAAAATTGAATTAGTGCAAATTGATGCTATCGGTGTACCCCACAAAACTCTTAGTTTAAGTGGAATTGCAAGAACCACAGGCTGATTGAAAATTGGAATGGTGCAAATTGATGCTATCAGTGTCCCAGTTTAGAAATAATGCCTTTAAGCGGAATTGATGGAACCACGGGCGTCTGATCAAAAATTTAAATGATGCAAGTGTCTCCGATACACATACAAAATTAAGAAAAACTCTTTACAATCCCTTTAAGGTTGTTCCTATTGTTCATAATGTAGAGTTATATAAAACATTATCGGAGGATTACAGCATAACGTTGTGTAAATTTAACGCCTATTTCCTAACAAAAGATATTGAGATTCCTATTCTATTTTTGTCTATAATATAATAAAAGACTTATTCTGCCTTGTAAAAAATCATAATATTTTAATCCAGTTATTTTTTAGCTTTCTATTTTTGAATGTATTTGTAAATATTGTTATGTATTTTAGCAGAAGGATATATCACTTTATTATTGTTTAAAATCTGTACAAAGTTAATGTTCATGTTAAATTGTGTTTGCTTCAAATTAAGATAATTCGATTGACATTTTCACTGCGCCAGAAATAGATTTAAGTACATGTAGCCTAGTACCCAGGGGCCGCGGAGTATTGTTAACCCCACCCACATACACAATTTTTTGGCCCATAATTTTTTCTATAATCAAAATATTGTTATCATCTTTAAGGTATAATGTTGAAAGTCTGAAAAGCGAGTGGCCGATTAGTTTGGTGGTGAGGGTGAGGATTTTGAAAATCAGTGCCCCTCACCCCCCCCCCCCCCCCACACACTCCTCAAACCCACCCCTCCTTAAATACTTCTCCGTCCTTTACATATTTTAATATTTATTTTTTTAAATTTGTTGTTTTCTTGAAAAATATTATCATATTACATAATAAACGTTATTTCTTTTTGTTCTGTTTTTCTTTAAAATAATTTCTGGTACAATTCCATGAGAGTTCAAGGATGTCTCAAATTGTTGGGACCATGCCCGGAGCACGAAAGATGTGAAGTCAGCGCACACTTGCTCAATTGTCATCGCGACTAAAGCACCCCTACCGGAGTCGGTGGACGAATGATCCAGGTGTAATACATAGCTGGGGTTCGTTGATCTAATCAAAAATAAAACCAACTATCGTTTGTGCCACTAAAATCCGGTCTAACAACGACCTTCTTTGCTATCCGTCAAGTTGACCTTTGCCCTAATCTTTCTAGTGCTCTGATTGTGAACAAAATCTGATCTAAGAGGAAACCTTCGAACGATTCAAATATGTTATTCCAACAGGTAAGTTCATGTCTTTCTGAACAGTGTAAGGGAAATAATCCAAATTGTAAGATCTTGTCAGTCATGGTAAAATAACGTCAAGCAATCTTTGCTACCTCAGTAATCGTAGTTCTGTTACAACGATCTCAAATACTGAAAAATTTTCTGATAAATTTTTAGAAGTTAACTCCCTTAGTTTTCAAATAGAATGTATAGGTTCATGGACTTCGGGTAATGCCTTAGATGAGGACTTCGGACATTTTCCCAGGGGCACAATTTAAGGTTTAGTTTTGAAAAATTTATATATTTTGTATGATCTGATTGAATATGCATCCGGTGTCCCCTTCCCGTAATCGTCTCAAACATGATTTAAGGGTGTGTGTCAACCTCCGAGCCAGAAACTTTAGAATTAGTTCATTACCATGTTTCGAAATTGAACGTTTTCGATGACTTCGGCAGACTATGTCCTGGACGGACATGGTCCACATTTTTAATGATAAACGGCGGACTTTTTTGGGAGGAAATATGGTACAAGATTTAAAACAAAAAACATAAGATAACAACAAAATTTTAATAATTTAATATTTTAAATGTATTTACAATACCCATTCCATGAGAAGTAATATATCAGTGTATCCCGTATTCTCAAACCCTTAATTAACCGGATGTGTATCTCGTATTGTCTTAAATAAACGGATGTGTATTTGGGATTTAATACATACATAAGAGCGCATGCTGGAGTTATACCGGCGATCGTATTTTAATTCGAACGAACATGAATTCTAAGTCAGATTTCGTTACTACGAATTGATTTTAAACATATCGAACTATCCTAATTCCTAAATTCGTTCATTATTTTGTTCATGTACTCAAACCAGAAAATACCTAACGTGTGTAAATGTTTTGGAAACTTCAATATTTCAAACGAAGCATCGACTGGTTTCAAAATACCGTCGTTCGTTCTTCGTAACGGAAATCAACTCTTGTGAAAAAAAAATTTTTTTGTAAAATAATTGTATTGTACAATGTTAAAGATCTGGTAAAATGTAGGCCTACACCCACCCAGAAAATATTGCACTATTCTTGATATATTTCGACAGGCAACAAAAATTACCCCTAATTTAATAATGAACTGTACTCCACTCGTACACATATGATTGAAAGGTCGTACGTGCGGAAGAGTTCAATAGAATATAAGGGGTGTTAAATAGATGACGCTATGAAGTCTTGAGTATGTGCGTAAATGTTTCGAACTTCAATATTTAAGGAAGCGTCTTTTTAACAGCAGAGTGTCTCAGAATTTTAATTTTGTGTCATTTCGCGGCTTCTGTCCAGCGAGTCATCAAATATTCAACTTGTTTAGAAGTATTAGCGATGAGGTCTTCTTTTGATTGGTCATACATAGCTTCTCAAGGTCATAAGTGACTTTATTCTCATTTTAACCGCCACCACTAGAATCTATGTATCACCAATGCATTCCAAAAAAAATAGTTTTTCTTTTTTTTTAATTTTTAAAGGTTTGTTTTTCACTAGATAACTGGTCTTTTAGAAATTGTACACTTTTATCATTATGGTCTGAATGTTCACCTCCATCTTGTCCGTTTCTGCCCTGATTGCCCGCTTGATCGTTAAATGAATGACGTTTTCCAACTAAACCACTCGCCAAGGAATCCATATACCGTTTGCCGACCAAGCCACTTGCTAAGGTATCCATAGGTCTTTTTCCAACAAGACCACTTGCCAAAGAGTCCATATGTCGCTTTCCAACAAGACCGCTTGCCAAAGAGTCCATATGTCGCTTTCCAACAAGACCGCTTGCCAAAGAATCCATGGGTCTTTTTCCAACAAGACCGCTTGCCAAGGAATCCATATACCGTTTTCCAACAAGACCGCTTGCCAAAGAATCCATATGTCGCTTTCCAACAAGACCACTTGCCAAAGAGTCCATATGTCGCTTTCCAACAAGACCGCTTGCCAAAGAATCCATGGGTCTTTTTCCAACAAGACCGCTTGCCAAGGAATCCATATACCGTTTTCCAACAAGACCGCTTGCCAAAGAGTCCATATGTCGCTTTCCAACAAGACCACTTGCCAAGGAATCCATGGGTCTTTTTCCAACAAGACCACTTGCCAAAGAATCCATATACCGTTTTCCAACAAGACCGCTTGCCAAAGAATCCATATGTCGCTTTCCAACAAGACCACTTGCCAAGGTATCCATAGGTCTTTTTCCAACAAGACCGCTTGCCAAAGAATCCATGGGTCTTTTTCCAACAAGACCGCTTGCCAAAGAGTCCATACGTCGCTTTCCAACAAGACCGCTTGCCAAGGAATCCATATACCGTTTTCCAACAAGACCGCTTGCTAAGGTATCCATGGGTCTTTTTCCAACAAGACCGCTTGCCAAAGAGTCCATATGTCGCTTTCCAACAAGACCGCTTGCCAAAGAATCCATGGGTCTTTTACCAACAAGACCACTTGCCAAAGTATCCATGGGTCTTTTTCCAACAAGACCGCTTGCCAAAGAATCCATGGGTCTTTTTCCAACAAGACCACTTGCCAAAGAGTCCATAGGTCTTTTTCCAACAAGACCGCTTGCCAGGGAGTCCATATATCGCTTTCCCACCAACCCACTGGCTAAAGAATCTATATGCCTCTTTGAAACCGAATTCCTATGTAGCATGTTCATTTTATCTAAGTACCGTCCTCTGACTGAACGTTTTGAAAGAAATTTTGGTTGTGCTGATTCAAAACTTCTTTTCCCGATTAATCCAGACGCTAAAGAGTCGATGGTTCGCTTCCCGATCAGACCAGCCGCTAAATTATCAAAAGGTCGCTTCCACATGAAATCACGGTAATCCCCAAATCCACGGTACCCTCGCTTCCCTATCAAACCACTGGCCAGGGTGTCGAAGGGTCTCTTATGTTGAAAGGGATAGAAGGATAAACCTCGGTAAAGTCTTTTAGTAATATAGGGGTAGGAAGCCGGAATGAACTCAGCATCTACTTCATCTAAATTGTCAATGCTTCTTTTAGCAACACGTAAACATACACTGAAATGAAACAATGAGATGATGGTTAATTCAAAATTAATTTCACAAGGATTCAATAAGCTCAATTGCCAATAAGTCATAAAATAAAACATTTTCCCTGAAACACCATCGTCTTGGTTGTCAGGAATCCAAAGTTGATTGCTTAAAGTTATCATTTGAAGATATTTTGACATACAATGAAAAATTATCAAAAAAATCGGTCCATCTTAAGACGTGTGAAAATAATCTGAAAAAACTGCCTAACATAACATCCTTTGAAAATATTGGTTGTATGCCCTTGCCCTTTAATTGCCTAATAATCTTATTCACAGAAAGTTTGCCTAAATACTAAAAAGAAATATATTTACCAGTATTTGTCTGTTATGATACAGAGGAAAGCTAAACATATCACATTATACATCATGATTCCGGATTTATAGGTGGTCATCTGTTGTTACTGCTTCTATCGTGCTGAAACTGGTTGGTTGGTAGATGACGGCTTAATGTTCGCTTCCAGCTGATATCACAGACTAGGTAGTTGTTGGTAGATGACAAGGTTCGTTTGCAGTGGAGGTCGATATCACAGACTAGGTAGTTGTTGTTGGCCCGGACTGAAACAGAGAGTTAATACTTTTATAGCTCTACCGTAGAACAGAATGGAAACAATACAAAGGACACAAAGGATCAATTAGAATAGGGCTGGATGTTGATGAATTTTAATAGATGTAGACACGTTCATCATGCTTAGGCCACATCCCACTTCATCTGACACAACCTTTGTCAATGTTCGAGACTGACATAATGACTCGGTTGTGATAAGCCGCCATCTTGCACGGTAATTGGGAAAGAGCAGACAACGATTTTTCGAAGATTGATTTTGATTGGTTGTTTCAAAGTAGGAGTAGACAACTCTATTGAAGAATGATTGTGATTGGCAGAACAAGTTTGTTTTCCATATGGCGATCACTGTATAGTATACGAGGTTTCTAGCACCCTAATATAGTCCAAAGTTGATACGAGTGATCCCACTCAAAAGTAATGAATTAATATTTATTTTGACAAAGTTTTCAAACTAATTAACGAGCGACGTAGTTGTTAATGATTCCTTCCATTAAAACTCTGTGAAATAATGTTAACTTTTTCATGTTACATTTTTAATAAGCATTGCTTATAACCAAACACAATATCTATTTAACGCCCGAGTACCCGACACAAAGCCTTGACAATATTGTTATAGGAAGCACTAGGTATATTAAATTAATAAGGAACATTTGTGAAACATTTGATTATCAATGTTTCTTTCAGCAATATAAAGAGAGTTGAGAACAGATTCTGTTGAAGTCTAGACGTTTTTTGTTAACTGTACATGTAATTGTGTATAGCCTACATTGTATTCCGTACATGTACTATTATAAACGTTTTGTGTTCATATGAATCTTTACATTTTTTCAAAAGTTATTCTAAAAGTATCTTATACATATTTTTTTAAATCTAAAAGCAACTCCTACCTACATATTGTAACGTTATCCCAATTTAGATTTTAAATTACGATCATTTAAATTCTTTATAGTATTTTCATTCTTAAAATTGAGGTCATCAAAAACTGTGCAAAACTTAAAAAGCACTTTACGTAACGTAACTTTACACGTGTTATTGGCATCGTACCACACAAAACATATTTGCCAAGCATCCCCTGCCTTCGACCAGTATCATTCATAAATATGTAGTAGCCTATATTTGACAGTCTATAGTGGCCATTGGTTGATATTAACCTAGTTGGCTGTTGGAAGACATTGCTAACCAATCCCCCCACCTCCCTCATTTTTAAAAAAAAATCTTAATGAGATTGCAAAAGCACTACAAATGTAGGATGTAAGCTCTTTATTTCTTAAAATTTTAAAAGAAGGCTTAAACCACTATTTGTCAACCGAGGTTGGATCTGAAAATTGCAGCCAAACGATGTAAAAATTACACTTCAATCCTAAGACCTCACTGTGTCAAAACCCCTGGGAGTTTAGACCCCAAGGTGTTTTGATCAAGTTACAAATTACGGAAATTCTGTTTTGATCACTCAAAGAGTTTACCTAACGATATAAAAATTACCTCCTGATCCTATATATGTTTACAGCCGCCACTGTGTCAAGACCCCTGGGAGTTTAAACCACTGGGAGTTTTGGTCAAGTTACAAATTACGGAAATTATGTTTTGATCACTCAAAGAGTTTACCTAACGATATAAAAATTACCCCCCAATCCTATATAACCATCACTGTGTCAAGAACCCTAGAAGTTTAGACCCAAGGGGTTTTGGTCAAGTTACAAATTACGGAAATTATGTTTTGATCACTCGATATCAAATTCATTCAACAATTCGTCACGTAGTACAATAATTATTGGCTTTTCATTATTGTATCAAAACAAATCAACTTTATCAATGAGATAAACGTCCAGGACGGAGACTAGATCAAGCCTATCAGTTTCAGTTAAATCTTGGAGCGGACCAGTATAAGAGGATACCAAACCTGGCATTCATCCACATGATAATATTCTACAATTGATGTTCTATTGTCTAGGGATTACCAGGTCAACGCAAAGAAAGCTTGTTGACAATTCCATTGAGAAAGAGTTTACCTTAGTGAACTATCTAAAGGTTGAGGAATTCATTCAGAAAGTATTACCTGATTGATAAAAATCAGTAAGTTTATTCTTGAAAACTTAACGAATTCAGATTTAGGTTTTCTAAATATGTCTCTTCAAGCATATTTCACGGGTGTGGCGTCATCAATGACTTATTTTAAGTTAAATTGACAGAACCACAGACAGGTGTGGCGTCATCAATACTTAGTTCAATTTTAATTGCTAGAACCACAGGTATTTGATTGAAAATTGGAATGGTGCAAATTGAAGCTATAAGTGTCTCAGATAAGCATATAAAATTTAAAAAACCTCTTTACAATCTCTTTAAATATACAACGATTAGACATAATAGTAAATCTGAGTTTAAATTTCATTTTAGTTACTGACTAATTATATGATTAACACTATCAAAACCATCTTTAATTAACTGTTTTGGGGGAAATTTCGGAAGATGTATTGACTAAGAAATCCATTGAGAAAAAATAACTGCTTTTGACAGAAGAAAAAACGTTGAGAAATCCCCTGATAAAATGTACTTTGTTGTTGAAAAAAAAAACTTTGAAAGCAGGTTTGAATGTGGGTTTTACAATTGCAACATTTTACAAACGCTCATTAAATAAATTGGTTTCAGTGGTGGGTGAAAGTTGGTTCGGTTGAAGAAACTTGTTATAAAAACATGGATAATTGATGTTTTTTTATAATTTAGTTCTTTTTCTGTTTTAAAATCACTCAAAAATTGCTATTATTTTGTCGGATGCTGAAGGCGTTGCCTTTCATAGCAAACACAATTGTTCTATATGTATCAATTCGAAGTTATTTTTAAAACATGCTATTTGCACTCACGATATGAGGCGTATTACCAACAAACCAAATGTTTCTAGAACTAGATTCAAAATCAAGAACTCTCACACTGACGACATTTTCAGTTATATATGGGCAAGATCAAACGATATCCGTGAAGGTTACGTTAGCGATATGCAACATATATCCTTATGCAATTTTTAATCTTATGCGGAATTGCAAAATTTAGAAAAAAATACACCAACTACTAAGTGAAACTCGAAACCCATAACATATTACCACAGTTATCTGAATGAAAATTGTGATTATGTAAAGCAATGTTATCAATGTCTCTGAAATCCGATACCTCTTTACAAACACTTAAGATACAGCCTTATATGTTTAGGTTGACTGAACCACAGGCATTAAATTAAAAATCTTCATGATGCAAATCAATGCCGTAGACTTTCCTCTTTACAATCCTTTAATCTATGATATCGACCAAAATATTATCTTAAAAGGGGAATATTCAACACTTTCAGTCCCCCTTAAAAAGTTAACAAATTCAATGAAAGTTGCTTACCAGAGAAGCTGCTAATGAATATAATATACTCCAATGGAAAACTGATATGAACCCAGGTCTGTTACATACTATCTTACAATGAAAATATAATAATTATAAAAGATGGCGTAACAACTGATAATCGGCTTAATATTTCTCTCCTTTAATTAGTTCCTTTTTATTATTCTAAGAGGGTGAAGGCTATTCATAATGAAATCAACAATCAACTAACAGTGGCGTATTTACCGTGGCGTATGCCCCTTCCCCCCCCCCCCCCCCCCCCCTTCCAGCTCCATCTCACCCTCGGGCCGAAAATTTTGCTATAAATTGGGCAGAAACATAGCTCTTTACTTCAAGTGTTTCTACTAATTCTTCTGCCTGTTGCCTAGCTTATCTTACTAAACAATAACAAAAATTTAGTTTTTGACTTGAAGATGTTTTGAAGTGTTAGAAGTAGTGTCATCATCAGAAGATAATGATTAAGATTTCAGCAAAATTGTGTACACAATGTACAACAATATACAACTATGTACAACAATGTACAACTGAGTTTTAATTACTTACTTGGTCAACACTCATTACTGATTGTGTCGATAACAACACAGATTCTGACGTCAAACACGACAATAACACAAGTAGTGTTTGTTAATGAAACTTTATTTAAAAATATCAATTAATGATTTCAGATATTGTATTAAACATTTTTATGAATACTTATTTTCTCTGCCAGTCATTATCGTTCGTTAATCAGATTTTTTCTCTCGGCCAGACTTCATCATTACTTAACACTCGCCTATTTATTGCCAGTACAGCCGATTTTTCTCATTTCAACACCGTCGCTATCTGGGTTTAATAGTCCAATAGGCTCTTAACAGCACTATTTTATCTTCTTCTTTCCAGTTTATGTTTAATTAAAATCAGGGAAGTCTTGCGTCAATTACCAATCTTTCCTAGTCACAACAATGTTACAGGGGAATGTTCAGCATGTTCGAGGGTAGATTTGGGCCTTAAACATTTGTAAATAACCTTCAGAAGTACTAAAACTACACAAAAATCGTACCACTCCTTCTAATATATCCCTACCTAGACATTTATACTAAGATATCAGGGGCGGATACAGGATTTGGCGTTAGGGGTTTGGGCAGAATAAAATTTCGCCGAGCGGGGTGAGTCGAAAAATTATTTGAGGTTAAAGTAAATACTTAATACGTGCGGACAACCCATGGTTTGCAAATTTTAGGGGGGGGGGGGGCCAAATCCACCCCTGGATATGTGTATATACTACTTCAATATTCATTGCATACTACGTTTCGAAACACAAACACGTAACGTTATCATATAGAAGTAGGAAGATTACATTAAAACACTAAGATATATGGATATACTACTTCTGTATTTATTACATACTACATTTCAAAACACATACAGGTAACTTTATCAATTATCAGTTTACGTTACCTGTATGCGTTTTGAAACGTAGTAGGTCGTAAATAAAATCGCAAGTAGTATATCCATATTCCTTAGTAATGTGATTCAATTTGTTAAAAATTAATTAAGCTTTAAATTCGGGAAGTTTTTAGTTTCATATATAAGTAGCTCCATACAAATCAAATGAATTTCTTTCCAATCAAAACGTAGTAACATTATCACAACTATATTGTACCAAATAAAACTAGTTTCATTTAAAATCGATCTCATTTGTTGAAATTTAATTTAATGTTCAAACATATTTTTGTTTAGAATTTCAAGTTCCTTTGATAAAGTGTCATTGTTTGATCTGTTATAATAGTCATAAATTATTCAGCTGAAAGGAACGAATATCAATTAAAAGAAACAACTATATTTCACTTTTCTTGTTGTCGTTCTCGTTAAATCATAAATTAATCACTCAGAATGGAAAGAATTGAAATCAAAATCAAAATAATACTTTGAAGATGTATGCGAAACCTTCTTAATGTATCCAAACACGAATTTGTAAAATTTGTAACTTTTGTGTGTGGAAACGAAATTATTGCACGTAAGAAGAAATTGAAATCAAAATCAATAGCCAATTGAAGATGTTTATGTCACCTATTTATGTATACGGACATGCATTTGTAACTGCAATAATTTAAAGAAACATAATTATGAAGTACAGTTCGTCTGATGTTCTTAATGTACACAAACATGCAAACATAAATTACTTGATATGTAACACCCTTAAAGCAATACAACCTCTTAGAATGAACCAAAAAATAAGTTCTCAAACTTGGTCAAGTATACAAACATTATTGTACGTTTCTCTTCATTTCATATAATAAAATTCCAAATGGAAATATCAAATAAAGGGCGAAACCTAAGACGTTATAGGGATTGTAAACAATATTTTAATGTGTATCAGGGACACTGACAACATCAATTTGCATCATTCAAATTTTCAATCAGACATCTGTGGTTCAAGCAATACCACTTAAACGTCTATGGAACTTGTTTTGCTATTAGTTCTATTGCTAGGAAGGATCTCTGGTATTTCACTATTGAAAGCATGTCAAAACAGGAAGCTACATTGAAACAATGATATTATCCCAGAGAAGGAAACCTCACGGAAATAATAATTATAAGCCAGCAAGCAGGTGGAACTTCTGTTCGTGATCAGGATTAATTTGAAGTAAGTCAGAGATTAGGAATTAATTAATGAGGTGGTGAACACAAATTAAAACTTTAAGATATGGTCGCAGCAAACTCATGAAGGGTTAATAATGAACATTGAAAGTTCAAAGCCAGAATACAAATTCCTGTCATTAAAACCACCAAGCATAGTCAGGTGGATATTAGGCATATAACACAATAAGCAATACATATATACATGTAGTTAATTATTATCAGGCGCAAGATGTCAGTGACAAACGTAAGACACAGACAATACAACTTTCAAGGACTACTACCACTTAGAACCTGGGTTTTCAACTGATTTTCTCAAGTGTTGTAACAGCTGGAGAGCTGTTGGGGTTTTCGACAATAGTTGACGGAGGATCAAATAAAGAATGTCTTCATAGTATCTTTAATCTTGAATAAAGTTATCTTTTATCATAGTTTCTTCATAATTTTCGTAAAAACTTGTCGACTTATTGAAGGTTGTGAGAGAAGTGGCTCTCGCTTACATAGTGCACGGACACAAAACAATTGCGCATGCTTGGCCTCACTTTATTATCTAAATCAGTGCTTCTTAAATCATGTACAGAGTAGGGGATTAAGGGGAGATAATATTTTCGTCTGCTACAGTCACTGCTAGCAGTTACAAGTGTCCCCGATAACGCACATGGAAATGAACATGTCGAAAACATGCAATT
This sequence comes from Lottia scabra, assembly GCA_029955415.1. Lineage (NCBI taxonomy): Eukaryota > Metazoa > Mollusca > Gastropoda > Lottiidae > Lottia > Lottia scabra. Next base: position 542,827 of record JARJEI010000014.1, on the reverse strand, counting down.
TTGGACCATGATAAAGTCACAGCATTTTGATTTTTAAGACGTTGCTGACATTGAATGCATATCCACCCAGATAAAAGATAATATAAATGTGTTTTTTATACTTATAGCTCAGTTTGTGTCCCCTGGAGAATGTCCAAATGTCCCCAGTCTGGGAAATGTCTCTAAAAGTTGAAAACCCAGGTCCTAGAATGATCATACATTAGAGAAGTAAAATAGTGTATTGTCGCTTTTCTTCGATGAGCTTGTTTACTCTGGAATGTCCCCGGAACACTTTCAGTTTAGAAAAAACCTTTTACAATCCCCCAAGACCGTGTCAATTACGTCTAGTATTATGTGAAATATTATGTGTAATAAATAATAAATAAGTTTATTTTCCGAGTTTGATATGCCCTAGATTATCAGAGTACCGGGTTGACCCACACGAGTCACGACATTTTACATTCAAATAACAATAGTCCGGAATCAATTGGTCTATTCTCTCATTGTGTTTTCTGATCGTATTATTTCAAACCGTTAGGGGTATCACGTATACAGTAACGTTACAGGCATATACAGTCATTACGAGACACCAAACGGAAATATGACTCAACACAACCCAAGGCTACCTTTACCTTAATAAGCACATGTAGCCTACATTGGTACTTTCAGACTGATCATTGTTTCAAAGGTGAAACGTCGTAAATGTGCCTTTGAACGGTAATGGTACTACTGTTTCTAATCGCAAACGTTGTGAGCAACAAATCGAGGAGTAGTATACCAGAAGAAAATAATCATAAGAACCACAGATGTCTGAAATTGAAGTGGTGCAAATTGATGCTATTGGTGAGAGTGAACAATACAAAATGTCTGCATGCATGACGTTTGTCCGACCTCATTATCCCATACAGGTGCAGAACTCAGGGACGTATCACCCCATAATTTCATTTCTCACAATACAAAGATGCATAGAAGAGAAATATTAAAGAAAGCAAGAAAACAATTTGTATCAATTAAAGAAAACAGACAAGTTTGAGAGTATGTCACGTATGTTAAAAAGTAAATTGGAATAACTAAGCTATTTAGAATAAAGAAACGACGTGTTAAGGCTGATTTGTAGTGCTTGTTAAACTCTATTATTTGTTAGCTGACTTCAGTCAATGACTGGCGACAATAAATCGTCTTCTGTCATCCTCGTCACTTCTTACGCTACTCCAGTCAATCAATTCTCATTGAATCGGTAGAAAAGTTTTTGGGATGATGTTTAATGTATGCCAATGCAAAACCTCGTGAAGGTCACCTTAAAAAGGATTGTAAAGAGATTTCTTAACTTTTTATGTGTATCGGGGACACTGATAACATCAATTTGCGCCATTCCAATTTTCAGTCAGAGGTCCGTGGTTCTTTCAATCCCTCTAAATTTGAAGCCGTAAAACGGTTAGTTTTGGTGTAATTGCAAGAACCACAGACGTCCGGATGAAAATTGGAATGGCGCAAATTGATGCTATCAGTGTCCTCGATTTGAATTTAAAGTTTAGAAAATCACTTTACAATCACTTTAAAGATATCATGCTCTAATTAAGCTGAAATAATTATTCTAGCGAAATATTGCTTGATGATGTATATCATTAGGATCATTATAATACGACATCAGACATCATCAGTCGGGACAAGCTCATCAAAATGACTTCCAGACAATATACTGTCGTTCCTGTTACATCATCATATTGTAGACGATACAACCAACTAAAGCATTTAACGACAAATCCACAATGCTTTAATGCGTTGCCTTATCCTTGTTAGATCACCATACCGTCTATTTATTATAAGGATGCAATAACGAGCCGCCATCTACAGCTTTTAACGACAACACTGCTATAGACAATGTCATATGCTTTAATGCGTTGCCTTTTTCTTGTTAGATCACCGTATTCACCGGCTATTTCTTGTAACTATGCAATAACGACCGACTTTGGTATTTAACGACTGGACATTGTAACGACGTAATGACTGACCGTCTACTCCATTCTGAACTATGATTCTGATAATAATGTCAACTTAATGAGTCCATCCATTAAAAGTCCAGTCTATTTCTGCTCTAACGATGGCGAGTTTCGACTTTGGCATTTCTTTAACAGTGTTGCTTGACACATACACTTCAAACTACTATACGACTTTTACTCCTCTTTGCAGTCTTGACCTCTGCATGTGGGAATAAGGCTCTAGCATACTGAGTACAACCCGAGGAAGATGACTATTTATTCTTAGAAGTTTTGGCACAAAATGTCACGAGGGATGACACCCTGACGGCATAATCATCCAGACACAAAACCTGGGGGCAACACCAATTCACTCGTTCTTACGGCGCTATTTACAATCCTTTCAACACAAGACCTACTTTCCATCGAAGATAAAAAAAAAATCAACGTTTAATTTTGTTAATTGTTTTTATATAACGTCTAATCACGCAATATTAAATTTGATATTTGTATTGATATAGTTAACACACGCCATAACAGGAACTTCCGGACTATTCTAACTCATAATCGCCTTTGAACTCGAGAGTGTTCGAGATGTAGGTCTACAGTAGTTCATCAGGTAGATAGGGCACTGATAACATCCGGAAAATTAAATTAGATTAAATTTATCAATGAAAGGTCTTTGTCCTAGCGTTATTACGTCGACCATTCTCGCTACTTCCCGAAGCTGGATAAAAAGGACTACTTTCAGATATTAGGTCATGTACATCCAGACTTCTGCTGTCTACGACGCCGACAGTGTTTTCAAGGGGGATGACTAACGTAGGCACATAGGCTAACAATTTAGGAAGAATTTCTTGCGGCAGCATAATCTGATGAAATACAGCTCAATACACGACGTATCAAAAGAAACAATCTCATAGCTTTTTTGTTTTCCAACAGGGATTAAGGACGTATTGTGACTTATTCAAAGTCATACAAAGTCACCAAACTTGCGAAGGCGCGATTAGAGCCATGTTCCAAACTTGCAATGACGTCAAACAGGCAATGACGTCAAGTTTCCAATTTAATGCTCTAAATCACTCTACTACAGTCGGCCCATTGATAACCATTCCTAAATTCTAAGGTGGGAGTTATTCGGTTAACTACGAAACAAGACAAGAAAAAACAAACTATAATTAAGTTTTAGACGCAAACATCGTTACACTTCGTAAAAAACTTAAAAAAACAAACATTAAGTATAGACTGATTATTAAAGACAATACGGTTTGAAGTAAATATATGGCATGAATAACCTTTCAGCAATCTTACAACTTCAACTTATCATTATCTTTGTCATTCGGTTTAACTTCAGAACAAGACTAGTGTGCTAAATAACCTCATGTATTATACTGAGATCACCATATTGAATAATTTATAGTACAGCCAATCACAATCATTCTTCAGAAAGATTGTCTTCTCGTGAGTGAAAATCAGCCAATCAAAATCAATATCCAAACAAGAGTTGTCTTTTCTTGCCAATTTACCAGGCAAGATGGTAGCCTATCATGGCAGAGTCATTACATAGTCTCGAACAAAATGACGGAGGTTGAGCCGAATGTATCTTTGCATCTCCGATTCTCGGTTAAATAATCGCTGAAGTTGTCAATTTTTTTCTTTTAATGATACAAACAGCTTACCACTGTATAGTTTTAATGATGCAGCATCGAATAAGTGTGTTTTATTTCAATGCGTACAGCTGTACTATCGACGAGGGCGTTCGCCGATTTTTGTTAGGGAGGGAGGGGTTTGTCTTAAGGCAATTTGTTTTTGAAAATATGCCCTCGAAATGCTTTAAGTAAATCCAACCCGTCAGTTTGACATTAAGCAGAAAACTGTTCAGTGTAGCATTTTTCGACTTTTAAAGTTCTTATCTAATTCTCAAAGGGAGGGGTGTCTCTTTGAAGGATTCACTCACTTTATTTTTCTTACAAACTAATTTTTGCAACCTAATAGTACCGAACCATCCCTGATCCTACTAACATTACTATGGTCTGTGATATCAATTAACCGGAAGCGGACGTCAACTTGTCCAACCAACGGTCATTAGTAATACCTTAAAATAAAGTCGTTCAGTGATACATACATATCATGTTTTAGCTAAATTTAGATATCGAACAACGTCCTCAACAGTTCTCGTTTTATCTGAACTTCTTATATTTAAATCTATACAGGGATGGCCATATAGGGGTTTTGGTGGAGTAACACTCCCAAGAACGGGTTTTCTGTCCGGACAAAAATAAAACTGTAGGGTGAAAATATTTTTTTTAGCATCAATTTGCGCCATTCAAATTTCGATTCCGACGTCTGTGGTTCTTGCAAATCCACTTGTCAGTGACGTCATAACACGCGTTAGTGTAAGTGGAATTGCAAGAACCACAGACGTCGGAATGGAAATCGGAATGGCTCAAATTGATTCTAAAAGTGTCCCTGATACACATACAAAGTTTAAAAAAACCTCTTTACAATCCCTTTAATAAGAAAACTCTGCCAGCTGTGATAATCTCAATAGGTAATCGATTATCTAGTTACTGGTACATATAAATATATTGATATACGATGATGGTTCACATCTGGTGAAGATAGAAGTCTTACAATGTGTTACAATTTCACCATCAAATCTACCCTAATGACCCACAAACTGATATTGCTATAATAAACTCAAACACAAACGATAAAAAACTGTAAATCAAATCTGAAATCCATGTCAACACATTGGTAGCAGCTAGTGGACTTTTCATTTGATGAATAAAGAAACCCAAGCATGAACGATCCTAAAATAAATCTCGAAATCCATGTAAACATATTGGCAAAACATTGGCAGCAGCTAATAGACTTTTCATTTGAGGAAGTATAAAACCCAAGCATGAACGATCCTAACCGTAAAACAAATTTCAAAATCCATGTAGTCAAATGCAATACATTGGTAGCAGCTAATGAACTTTTCATTTGAGGAAGTATAAAACCCAAGCATGAACGATCCTAGCCGTAAATCAAATCTAGAAATCCATGTTAACACATTGGCAATACATTGGTAGCAGCTATCCAACTTCCAACTTCCAAACCATCGACTATGACAAATGACTTTACTATCCAAGTTAAATTTTTCCGATTGAAAACCGACTATACCCTGCCCAACCCCCATAATGGCCCTTGACGCCCAATACCCCAACCCCCCCACCCCCCCCCCCCCCCCCCGCCCCCCCGCCCCCCCGCCCCCCTAACAGTCAGTTGTAATGTTATGCTAATACATGTATTCATTTGCGAAAATCAATAAAAGTGGAAACATAATTAAAAATGAAATACTACAATAAGTTCAAGAGTTCAGTATGCAGATGATATCTACTAAAAGCCGGCAACATATTGGATGCCTTTTGTTGGTGGTCCTTCTATGTTCGACATATACATATATAAGATTGACCACCAAGATAATTCAACACTTGCTTTACTAAAAATATTAATTGGTTTTCTCAAATGATATATATTAGTGACGAACCGATAAGTTGGAGAGTGGAAGTTAGGCCGCTGTTGGAGTAGGATGTATCATCTAAAAATTATTATCTAAGATGTTGCATTTGGTGAGGTTCTATAGCACAGTGGTTAGCGCATCGTTCTTTACAAACATGACGTCATTTGCTTGGATACAAGGAAATGTTGGTCGTTATGTTTGAGAGTTCGGTTCTCGATCAGGGTGTGAAAGTCAGATGACCTTGAATAAGTCATCTTCACTCACAATTCCAGTCCACCTAGCTGTAAATTGGTACGGATAATCCGGGAAAGATCAATGCCAAGAGGTTTGGCCAAGGACCAGCTGGGAGAAAGGATTCTCACGGAACCTAAGTTGTTATCCTTGTAAAATATAGATGTTTGTTTTTTTTTTTACCCCAGCCATATAACATACAGTAGGCCTATTCGTTAGACAGTTGCGTACAAATTCCAATGAACACGACGCACTTTGTTCCCTTGATTAAAAATGCAACGTTTCGTCAATGATTCCATGGAATGCCTTTTGCTAAATACAATATTTAAGATTTCAACTTTAATCGCCGTTTTTGTTAGTTTCAGACTCCATTTGATGAATAATAGAGTCAGTGATCCATTAAGGGTGTTTTACCTTTGGAACAATATGGATACACATTCTGAAACTCTAATGGGATTGTTGATGGGTATCGATTTGCAACATTCCAATTTTTAGTCAGACTTTTGTGGGCGTTTTAAATCCACTAAAATAACCTATAAGGACGTCGCTATCGTACAAGTTGAGTGTAATATCCAAGGGCTTTTACGATGGTGCGATAAAAATTCTTCTTTTTTGGAATTTCAAAAACCACAGACATCTGATTGAAATTTTGAATGGAGCAAATTGATACTACAAGTGTCCCTAACACTTATTAAAACTTAAGAAAATAAGGTTCGGTTCGGTATACATGAGAGAGACAACTGTACTTAGGCCTAATGTCGAGACTTACAATCAAAGGAATCAATTCTTTATCACCAAGTCAGAATCTAGGTTGATTAAACGCACATTTCAATCAAACATTGTCTTAAGGTTAATTACTTAATTTCAACTGTTCTTAATGTGGAGTCAAGTTCACGTAACATCAAATGATACAATTAACATTGTTCCTAACAGTAGTACAAATTCCTTTCATATACAGATATTACTAATCTTAAATTGTCGTGGTTTCAAACTAAAAAAGCTACACCAACGATAACGCTTTTGAACCCATCTTTTAAGAAAATAAAAAAAACGTTAACTGTGTCTTTCAATACCTAGTTTAAGCGAATCCAAAAGTTGTCTGAACGTAACAGTTTGGATAAGTCGGGAATGACAATGGCAGCAGACGGCTTCCACACATTTATTTCAATATGTATGTTTTGAAGACGTATTGTTAATTTTCCTGTACGTTTCAAAACGATCAACTACGAGTTGACAATCCATAAGAAACATATGTTATTGTTATGTTTGCGTAAGGAAACGTAACAGCATTTGATAAGCCAAAAGTGACAATGGCCGCAACAAGCTTCCATACAATAATTTCAATATGTTTTGAAGCTGTATTGTCAATTAGTCTTTATGTTTCACTACGTTTAACTACGATTTGGCAAACGGCAACGTAACAGTCTTTGACAAATAGTGAGTGGTAATGGCCGCAACAGGCTTCCATAATATATTTCAATATGTTTTGAAGCTGTATTGTCAATTTGTCTTTACGTTTGAATACGTTCAATAAAACAAAATAGTGTCTGTATTTTTTAATTTAGTCATCCCTAGAGAGGTTGAATCTACAGGATATTTATACAGCCATTGTTCCGTGAACGGTGATATAAATTGTTGAGATTGTGACAACATGTTTACATGTCTAGTGTGGAATACGATACAATCAATTAAACATCTACACATTTTACTCCAGTAAATACAACTAATTAACTTTATTAAATATGTAGACGAAACGTACGCCGGCTTACTGGCTTAGGGAGCAATGAGTGTTTTTTAAAACTGTGGACGGGTGTAGCACAATCTGGCTAGTTTTGGAATTCTAATATGACGTCATTAAATGTATAGACGAAACGCACGACAGCTTACTGTCTTAGTGCAATGAGTGGGTGCTTTTTAAAAGTGTTGACGTGTGTAGCAAAGTTTTGCGAGAGTTTGAAATTTACATGACGTCATTAAATATAATTATGCAAAACTTATGCGGTCTGTGCACGATCAAGTCCGTTCTATTTGCAAAACATATCTGCAAATCTCAAAAACAGCTATGAGCAAGCTTTTCACATATGCAGAAGTCCCCTTTCTGCACCTTATTCAGCCTTATTTGAATGACATCGTCGTATCCAATGACCTACTTCATTACGTCACTAATCCCTAAGTTCAAACAGCTTATCCTTATTATCAGAAGTCCTTAAAATATTAATATATCAGTTATCATATCATACGAGTAGATATAAGTTAATAACCTTCATCTTTAATCTCACAAAGGTAGGAACATAATGGCATAAAAATGATCTCATCTGATACGTAGATAGAAATTGACTGGATTTTTTTTTTTTAGTTTTTCTGCATCCGTTTAGCATAACGTTGTGTATAGGGGACACTGATAACATCAAATTACACCATTCCCATTTTCATTTAGACGTCTGTAGTTCCAGCAATTTTCACTTAAACTACTTCAATCAGACGTCTGTGGTTACAGCAATTGTTTGGTGGGGTCAAACACTTAGTTTAAGTGGAATTGATGGAACCACAGACATCTGATTGTAAAATTGAAATGGTGTTAATTGATGCTATCAGTGTACCTTGGACACATTTAAAAAATCACGAAACCTCTTTACAATCCCTTTAAAGCGATACCACCTCTTAAAATGAACAGAACTTGGTCAATCAATTATACAGGTAATCTGTTGTATGTTTATGACACCAGATAAGTTGCATAAAATAAACTCTTGTTGATCACGTTTGAGAATTTTGATTTTTTGTGATTATTCTAAGAGGTGGTATCGCTTTACAATCTCTGAAACAGCGTTGGTCAACGGTTATAATACTCGGATGTAGCGACTACATTCATCAGCAAACCAATCTTGTTAGTGCCAACTAGTTGATTGAGTGAGAAGTAGAAAGAGCATGGTTCATTACAATCTCTTACAAATGACAGGAAAACAAACTTGCCATGTTCTTTTTTACCATTTCAGATCATTCTAGCGATTTAACACTGAAATCTACAGTCGACTGCAGATCATAGATTCTAGAAAAATTGTCATTATTATAAGTGGTTTGTAAAACAAGCATTGGATTTTAAGCCATAAGTTTATTGCTAGTCTAAATTTGTAGATTTTACGAATTCTAAAATTACCAAACCAACAGCACAGTAGGCCTACCATCCAAGTGAACCAATACAACTACCAACAACTACGACTACCAACAACTACATAGTTTGCGTTCAATAAAAGGGACATCTGCATAAGAATTTAGTTTCAACCCCCTTTTGCACCCCAAGTATTGTTAATTGTTGATTTTTTTTTTCTCAAAATTTGAGTCAGAATGCTCCAAATCAACTCTATTTTTCAATTTGTTTCTGGAGAAGGATCCCGAAATCTCTCTTTTGGAGACTTGCGTCTTCGACTCTTCCCTGAGTGGAATTCCATTCCTCGACTACACCCTTTGTGTACAGACAACCCCCTCCTCCCCCACTCCCAGTTCCACGAGACTGGCGCTACTACTGTTAACTCCCCTCCATGTCAATATTAAATCTAACTAACGGACTATTGAAACAGCTGTTGTTAAAACAGCATGGAATGGTCAAACTATTATTACTAATATTAACAGCAAATACTTTAATTTATTGAAGTAATTGAGCGAATAATCGTTATTAAATTCTTCCGTATCCTAGAACATGACAATTATAAAACTTCCTTTCGTTCATTCAACTTTGGTATAATTAGTCAAAATGCTTTCAAATGGATTTGAGTGCAACATTTGGGAAAAAAGAAAGAAACATCTATATTTTACAAGGATAACAACTTAGGTTCCGTGAGGATCCTTTCTCTCAGCTGGTCCTTGTCCAAACCTCTTGGCATTGATCTTTCTCGGATTATCCGTACCCATTTACAGCTGGGTGACCTGGAAATAATGTTCTATATGTTATTATGGTCAAAAATATTTTGTCGTGCAAGAAAAGTGTCTAATGATGTCAAGGTATTAGAGATTGTGTGGCGTCAGACAGGGTATGCTTACTCTTCTAGGTACCTGATACCACTTTTCAGCATTGTGGCGTCAGGCAGGGTATGCTTACTCTTCTAGACACCTGATACCACTTTTCATTATGAAATACTAACTCATGTATGATTGATATAATTCCTCATGTGAAAAGTTCATAAGTTGTTGTCTATGTTTCGTCTAAATGTCTTTTTTGATTTCGGGTTTCGTTTTGTGGTTCGGATCGTTAGTACTTGGTTTCTTTATTTGCAATAACCTCTTTTTAAAACACCTGATGGTACTTCTCTTTGGAATAGCCCACTACTATAGAACTATCTATCTCGATTTTGCCATGATTTTGGACGAGATTTTTGATTAACGGAATTGTTTTGCTTGTACGGATTTTAATTGTGAATATCTATTACAATCAGTTACATTTTTGTACTCATTTATACAAAGTGTGACAACAATACAATTCCCACCAGTCAAAATAGGTTACGAACAGAGTAGATTCTAAAAATCAGAACTTAAATGTCAAGCTACTTCACAGTAAACTACAGAAATCAGCATTGAAGCACTTGAAGACCAATTGAAAATCAGCTAAGATTAACAGAAGACAACCATCGAAGCTATCGAGACCACCAGAAAACTCCTTTTCCAATTTCTTATAAGATATACCGCCTAAGGCTTGAACTTTTGCAAGAAGTCAAACCGTCCTTTGCCTAAATATAGTTTCAATTTCATCATTCAATACAACGTAAAACCAGCCAATTGAAACCATCAGAAAACTCATCTTTCAATATCTAAATGCAATATTAAGTACAACCGTAGGCCTTATTCTCTGATTAAAGGGATTGTAAAGAGGTTTTCTAAACTTTGTATGTGTGTCGGGGACACTGATAGCGTCAATTTACATCATTCCAATTTCCATTCTGACGTCTGTGGTTCTTGCAATTCCACTAAAACTAACTCGTTTTATGACGTCACTGATAGTGATCTGCATAGATATCAATAGTAGCTTCCGGTAGATCACTGTCAGTGACGTCATAAAACGCGTTAGTTTTAGTAGAATTGCAAGAACCACAGACATCGAAATGGAAATTAGAATGGCGTAAATTGATGTTATCAGTGACCCTAATACACATACACAGTTTAGAAAACCACTTTACAATCCCTTCAAATCAGTCATACTAAGTTTATATCCGCGTACATTTTTTATGACCTAAACGTCATCGTTTAAATTGCTCATGTTATACCCTTGCTTTACAAAGCCTACAATTACACCTCTTTTTGTTGTTTAGAGAACAAACAAGTTTTTGTATTAAATTTTTATCTTTCCTAATAGTCCAGTAATCTTATACTCAATTATCTCTCGGAAGTTTTCTTGTTTGTTAAACGTTTGTTTTTTAAGTGTACAATGTTCCATCAATGGAATCGTATTTCAGAGAAAATCGCTGTTCTCAGATACAGACCTAGATTCAAAAGGGATGGTTAAAGGCGTCCCATAAATTGTCGTGGCCAGTGAACGTGGTTCAACGAGTGCCTATGGTTGTTAAAGAAATTGTAAAGTGGTTTTCTAAACTTTGTATGTGTATCGGGGATCAATTTGCGCCATTTCAATTTTCATTCCGATGTCTGTGGTTCTTGCAATTCCTCTAAACTAACACGTTTTATGACGTCATTACCAGAATTGATGTGTCTCCGATACACATACAAAGTTTAGAAAACCTCTTTACAATCCCTTTAAGCTTCTGCAGATGAATGTAAGGCTTCAATTGCCTTCGTTATGATTTTCTGACTTGGTATATGGTCCACTTTTCAAAACAATATACGGTCTCACCAGCGGAATCTATAAAGATGGTCAAAGATGGTTCAACTCGTTCTTAACTAAATGGGTTTTTTTTTTTATTGGGGGTGAGGTGGCTCAACAAGTCCCTCACCAACGGAATCGGTAAAGATGGTCAACTCGTTATTAACTAACAATTTACTCAGTTAAGCCATATATAGCAAGTTAATTTAGCGAGAGCTGACCAGAACATGTTTTGATTTCTCTGTAGGATTACGCTAACTATCTAATAGCTTTATTTCTAACACATTTACACCTAATTTATCTTCTATTCTAGACAAATTACATGACTGCTACAAATGGTAAACGTCCAATTGCTACACGTATTGAGGACTGTAGAGAATTGCTATCGGCCTTACTTCCGTCATTCTGTAATCATTTCAAACGGAAGTCCAATATGCTGTTTAATACGAAGGTTAACATGGAGACAGAATGAAAAGAAATGGAGTTTTACGTCCTACTTTTCATGAAGGCTTTGGTGGGATATGATTTAAGATAGGAACATTATCTAATGCAAAATTCTTAAACAAAATTGAGTTTGACGTCTTAATTTTCAGCACCTGTACTGAGGATGGGCAAACACCATGCAGTGTACAATGAGAAAACAGCGGAATTAGCCTTCATTTTTTCGCTTTCCAGCTGGAAAAGGATTTTTGACGTTAACAGGCTGTAGTTCATGGAGCCTTAGCCTTGAAGGTGAGAACACAGCATGTGCATGAAACATTCCCGTTTATCTGTGGTGTTGACGTAAATTAAATTAACCAAACGTCTTCTAACTGTCAATTACAGCGCCCACAGCCATATTGTCACATGACTTCCGGTCAAGACATAAACACTGTTTAACTTTTGTAAAGATCAGCGAGCTCACTTCATTAAAAATACCAAAACGCCTTTATTACTGAAAACCTGATGTGGTTCATTAAAATTAGACCACGATGAGAGTCCATGGTAATGACAACTAATGAATGGACACCATCCTCAGTAGCATCCATTGATCACTCTGTATTTTCCTGTGGCTGGCGGCTGGTGAAGACTAGAGACAATACACCATTCATTGGAAATTGTTAAGAGCCTTGACCTTTAACCTTTAATGAAGGCAGACCAATTAGTGTATCACTTACAACAATCGACTGGAGATATTCTTCATGTTTAATATTGACATCAACACTATTATCTCTAGATGCATTACGTAAACATCTTGTTGATTTTTAATTCAAGTTTTAATGCATTCCATTCGTGATATGCTTTTGATCTTTTTTTAATACTGGATATCTAGAACACCTTACATAATAATATCTATAAAATCTCAGAACAGTTCTTTAAAAGATGGCATAATTCTAGGCAATGTTAACGGTCGAGCGTTCTGACAACAGTTCATTTTCTTGTCCGAATCGTCGAGGTAGTTTCGGAACAGTTCTCAAAACGGACTCGATAAATTGGTGTAATGTAAACGGTCGAGCTTTCTGAGAATCGTTCCAATTCTTGCTCAAATCGTTACGGTGTTCAGAACGGATCCAAAAAATTGGTGTAAATAAACGGTAACCAAATACTGTTGACAAACCTGAAAAAATATCCCACACCGATGTAAACGAAATGACCAAAAACTGCCGAAGGAGCCTACTGAAATGAAAAGGAGTTTTACGTCCTACATGTTAAAATCTAAAACTTCTGATCGGCCTACTGAAACAATATCGGAATACCCCGGGAAAGAAATAACCAAATATCAAAATATTGACAAACACCCCCTCAGTAACAAACATGGAGGAATTCTGACAAAAGAAGATAATAATTTCCAGAATTTAACGTATCATTAAATTTTAATGCTACCAAGCACAAGGAGGTATATAAAAATACCTTTGGGCAAGAATAGATGGTTATTTCGTTAATGATAGGTCTATTGTTTGTCGAATGGAAACCAAGAAACTATCAATTTTCAACACAATATCAACTTGGCGAATAATTTCAATGTGTAAATGCTCGTGAAATTTAAAACGATCTTCATTGAAAATAAAAAATTCATTAATCAAAAGGCCATTACGAGAATATGTGCCAACTTGTTTAATACAAAATAATCCGTAACGCAAGCGTGTTATCCTTTTTTACGGCTCCTTTTGTTGCGACGTGTTTGGTAAATGGCCGTAATTGGAGATTGATTATATTTTAGTTGCGTGTGATTGAAATGTGATGAAGAAATAATAAGAGAAATAGACAAATTCATGCCTAGTTGAGATTTTAACAGTTCTACGTTCTCCATCAAATTGCCATTGATAAACAATTCAGTTGAATAAAGTTCCCCGCATTTTCTTTTTTTAAGGAAGGTAGCTTATAAAATAGAATTTGATGACTTCAAAAAACAAAAGAAGCTTTTGATAAACGTATATTTCAAGACATTTTCGAAGCTTTTTATGTTTATCGAGGACACTGACACGTCAATTTGCACTTTTAGTTGAAGTTGAAGTTTTAATTGATGTACGTTGTAGGCCTACGTGGTTTTAAGAGAATTTAATATGAAATGAAATGGAGTTTTACGTCCTGCTTTTCTGCACCTGTATGGGCTAATGATGACGGTAGATCTTAATACAAAACAGGGACAAAGATAGCATCAATTTGCACCATTCCAATTTTTCAATCAGATGTCTGTGGTTCTAGCAATTCCATCAAAACTAAGTTGTGGTTCTTGCAATTCCACCACAACTAAGTTTTTAAAATTTCAGCTAGATGTCTGTGGTTCAAGCAATGAAACTTAAACTAAGTTTAATATACATGCTATACATATTGCGAACACCGACAGCATCAGATGATAGTGGTTCTTGCAATTCCATTAAAATGTAGTTCCCTTTTAAAAATATTTTTTCAGAACATTGAACTTGATTGTGTGTTTATAATTACAATGGTGTTTTGAAGTTGAGTTGTGAAATCTAATTGACAGTTGAAGTTTTATAGGTTGAAAAATGAAGTTAATAAATGCACAATAAAATGCATTAAAGTGTGAATCTTTCAATTCTGATTGTAAAGAGATTTTCTAAACTTTGTATGTATATCAGGGACACTGATTGCATCAATTTGCACCATTCAAATATTTAATAAGACGTCTGTGGTTCTTGCAATTTTACTAAATTTTGACGTTTTATAGATAACTTAAAGTATCTAAGTAATCTATTGCAATATTCATTTTTAGTTTAAGTGGTATTGCAAGAACCATAGACAAGCTATAAGTTCCTGAAAGACATAATTGGTAGAACGAATGGCGAACGTGTCCCTTTAATTCTAAGGTTCTAAAAATACTGTACAGCAGATTGTTGAAAAGTATTTCCTCGTAACAAAGTTTCGTAGCCTTCTAAATCATATTAAATCGTATTGTATAAAAGTAAAGCTATCCAAATTAAAACTGTAAATCAAATTATAAAACAATCAAAGAAATCAAAGAGAGAAACAAACGCGAGGATCTTTTTATCAGCTGGTCCTTGGTTAACTAGATCTTTACTGGATTATCCGTAGTCATTTTCAACTTGAGGATCCTTTCTACCTGCTGGTCCTTGGCCAAACCTCTTGGCACTGATCTTTCCCAGATTATCTGTACCCATTTACAGCTGGGTGGACTGGAATAATGGAGAAAGCTGACTTTTTCAAGGTTACCGTACCATATACACGCCGATAGAACGACGGTGGAACAAAATATGTAACACAAGACAAATTCATCTCATAGAAGACCTGATCAGATCAGAAAAACAAATTAGTTCCACTTTCACTTCAGTTGAAAAAACAACTCCTTACGTATGAATCAAAAGTAGTATACTTTTTAATTTACGGGAAATGTTTTGGAACTTGAAGACTCTTGATGCTGTGAAGTGCGCAATACAGGAAACAGAGAAAAGGAATGATTTTGAAGAGTAGGCTATCTAATTGCTAATTATTTGATTTGTACTTTCGCTTGTTTCAAGGATGCTATAATCAAAGAAAGAAACATCTATATTTTACAAGGATAACAACTTAGGTTGCTTAGGGTCTCAGTAAGTCCTTGGCCAAATCTCTTGGCATTGATCTTTCCCAGATTATCTGTACCCATTTACAGCTGGGTGGAATGGAATCAAAAGTAAAAATCGAGCCGATCATGCATAGAACTATAGTATAAAATAACCTATTCAAAGATCCCTCGATAGTTGGATATCTAAAAAAAGAGAAGGCTTATGCCACTGTTTTGGCAAATTTTCTTAGTTGCACGGTATATGCCAGTCCTCGTTAGCCCAACGGTTTCAGAAAAGTAGGACTCCATTTCATTTAATTTCATTTCCAATAGTTGAAATGAAATCTTGAAAAAATGAAGCTCATTGTGAGAACAGTGTTTGTTGATATTGGTGAGAACCTGCTGAAAGCACGTCTGAATTACACGTTCAAACATCTAATAAATTACTGGGAAATGATTAAATGCACACAGTTTCCTCGAGATTTCTTGAGCTACTTAGCAACCTAATATTATATAACAGATTGTATTTGTTATAATAGTTGTAATATATCATTGTTTGTTATCATATTATCACAACTTACTTCCGGTTTAATATTAGGAATTGAGGAATATCATTTCAAAAATACGTGGAGAGTTTCTTGCACTCTGTTCAAACAAGAAGCTGCATAGTTATTTCCAAAGAAAGATGCATCTATATTTTTAAAAAGATTGGAATTTTATTTTAAGTTCCCGTGAGGATCTTTTCTAGAAGCATACCTTGCCTGGCATCACACGTTGTCTTATGCGTCCAAATCTAAAATCAAAACACGCTCCTTTTTCGCAATGTTTGTAAAGTACTTCAGATTTCAGTAAAACTTCCAGTACAATTGTTAACAACATACTTTGTATTTAAGTAGTAGTTTATGATCTACCTCAATTTACGATTAAAAGCAAAAATTGTGAAGACTTCAGTCCAATTCAAAGACTATACATCGAAAAATATTAAAATTATTGGAAAACATCTCATTATTTGGTAACATAAGCTTACAAAAAAAATCACATTTTAAAAACATAATCAAAAAAACAATTCACTTACCTTAAAACGTAGTCACTTGTTCCTCAGAAGAAAAAAAAACTCAAACGAAAAACAAAACGGCCGTAAAAGTTATAATCGGTGTAAGTTGGTAAAGTTTCTTGTTAAAGTTGATGTTGCTTCTCTCTGACCGTGTCTTTCATGTGTTACAATTGAAGTGAGCTAGGCGTGGAAAGGTTCTTCAATTAATAACTTGATGAATGTCTCAAGTCTTTGAGTGACGTGTGGACCAAGAGACAGGATTATAGATCTCAGTCTAATTATGAATGTAATTTGATTGATAAGAAAAACCTCTCTCTCATTTTCTACTTTCTATGTTTTTATCGCTTGGCAAATAAAACCACCTCAATACTCCAGAAAATAACAATTTATTTATTACGTCGTCGAGTCGTCGTGTTGCGTTGCGTTATAGATGTACAGCAATGGGTTGGGGGTTTTGGACAACGGACAGTGGGCAAAGAGCACTTACTTTTTTCGGTGATATACAGTAAGCGTGGTATGGGCGGCGGACAGTGGGCAGAGAGTGTTTACTTTTATCAAGAGCACTTGACTCCGGTCCTGAAAAAGTCTTCCGTTTTCAAAGCACTTTTAAAGAAGTTAATTTTAAACATAACTGATTTTTTTTTGGGGGGGGGGGGGGAAGGTTGTGGGAGGATTTTTTTCGGATTTTTTTGTTGGTTGGTTTTTCATTGGATGCAAAGTAGCTTTGTTAAAGTGAAGGTGGTCGTATTGGTTGTATTGGTTCACATATAAGCCAATCAAATCGCTGCATTTTAACACTTCCTACAAGAAAAGTATCTAATGGTGCCAAAGATATTACACGTAGATCTTAAGATTGTGAAAGTGTCTAACGATGTCAAGGTATTACACAGAGATCGTAATACCTTGACGATGTGCAGATGCTACAGAAAGACAATATAACTAACGTAACATAAATTCATCCATGTATATGATCGTAAATTATTATTAATAAACATTACATATAACAAATAATGCTCAAGTTAAAACACCAAAGACCTTGCAAGTCATTCATGTCTTTGATATGCCCTACTCCAAGGGAATAATCATGATGGTGTTTATCTGATGTAAGACTCGGTCTGTAACTTCATGTTTGTTATGTTCTGTAATATGCTTTATGCCATTAAACATCCATTTTTACAAGGACAACAATTTAAGTTCATGAGGACTCTGTCAACGAGCTGGTCCTTGTCCAAACCTCTTGGCATTGACTTTTCTCGGATTATCCGCATCCATTTACAATTGGGTTGACTCGAATAGTGAAGTAAGGTGATTTTTCGTTTCGTTAGTTTTTTAGAAGCGTAGATTCAATTGCGAGGCACGGTAACATACAACCACATGGTAGCTTTGTTTTCTGTGAAGGTTTGCGTTCACTTCTGTGAATTTGCATTGCTTTGATCAAATTTGATATGTAACGTAGAATTTTATGCTGTTTAGGAAAAACCATTACGATAAGTACTATTGTTAAAGAAATTTGCCAAGTGTCGGATGCGATTTTGATTAATGGAATTATTTTGCTTGTAAGGGTTTTTATAAAATACTTAATACGAAATGGATCGTTTTGTTTTTAAAGTGGGACTAAGATCTATAGATGTCGAACATGACAGAACTGTCAAAAGAACACAGAATCGCGCTTTCCTTTACGTTAAACACACATATACTATATAGATCCCCATAGATCCCTATAGATCCTTTATAGATCCCTATAGATTTATAGGAAATCTGGAAAAACGTTATTATTTATACCTCTACTCCGTGCTTAATTTGTTTGAAAACGATGCCCTCTTTTTATATAGTTTTATTTGTTTTGTATAATATTTCAATCCATCAGTATAGTTTCTCATTTAAACACGGCCTGATGAACTTTTTCAGCGTTTTTTTTCTTATTAAGGAAATGGTTGATTACAAACCTGAGCAATTTTAGCTCATTGCAGAATAAAGTGAAATTTGAAGAAAATGTGGTTCAGTGAGTTATATAGACGTTTGTTTGTTAACGTGAAGGTCCAGGGTTCAATACCGGAATGAGTTGTGGTACTACCTTTCAGTGATGCAGGTTGGAAGGGCTGACATGGGAAAGGTTTAGTCGTTCAGATAAGACAATAGACCGTGTGCCGCTATCTTGGCAAAAATGCAAGCAGTCCGCAAAAAAACCAATAGGGTACATTTCCAATCGCAAATTTTTTAGCAGAGATTTGAGAACAGCTAAAATTTGACAGATGTGAAAAATCTTAACCTTTGAGTATTCCGTCTCCGTAATCCGACATATTTTAAGATCCCAATGCATGTCGGATTACACAGAGTACACTGTACATGCTTCAATTGTTTTACTGAGACAAAATTGTTCATGAGCCGAAATTTGATATACCAGTTAATCCACCTTTGAGTGAATTAGAAGCTACCAGACTTTCGTATCCACTATTTGATGAAGCGTATTATCTTCAATAACAAAACCATCAATGTAGCCTACTTCAGCAAGCCAATTGAACAGCAAAAAATAAACTGGAATCAATCAGTTTGTAGATTGGCTATAATACCTTGTTAAAACGAGGCAGAATAAATGGGTCTTACTATTAGCTCAATGTAGAAACAAGAATAATGGATACCAACATGATAAATATAATTCTAATCTCTTCAATCAAAAAGATCTACTTTCCAATGTAAAAGATTAGTCGAACTTTTGCAATAACGATATTAGACGATTTTTTGGTTGAAATTAATGCCTTATTATCGCCTAATTGCTGTTTGATGGATGCTTACTACGTATTTTATACGATCATCTAAAGATCACTAAGGCAAAGCTTCAATGATGAAATTTAACATGTTTACTTGGACCCTTATTGCAGAAAATAGAACATGTTTACTTATACTTTATCGTGGAAAAATTTAACATGTTTTCTGGTACCTTATTACAGAGAAAATGAACATGACTGCTATCGGCCAGGGTTCGTAAAGAGGTTTGTATGTGTATCGGGGACACTGAAAGCATCAATTTGCGCCATTCCAATCCCTTCCGACGTCTGTGGTTCTTGCAATTAAACTAAAATTGACTCTGTAGTTTTAGTGTAATTGCAAGAACCACAGACGTCCGATTCAAAATTAGAATGGTGCAAATTGATGCTATCAGTGTCCCTAATACATATACAAAGTTTAGAAACTTTTTACAACCCTTTTAACTGTGCGAATTTAAACCTAACAATTTTTTTTAGCCATTCTTCAAAAAGATGTCGAATAATCTTTCAATGGAAGAAAAGTAAATGACAAGAATATCGTGGTATGGAAGCAACGGTTAGATGTGATTGAACTCCAACAATCGTGACCTTCTCTAGACCTATTCAATTAATCCCTCGTAAGGTAAAAATGGTATAATTTCGTGGTAAATGCCCTGGGTAATGAAACAATCACTGACATTTCACTGACATATTGAAACTTAAATTAAAACCTTTCATTCAAAACAAAACATTTAAATCAGTTTTTCTACTCGTAACCAGAGCCTATAGTTCTTACGTATTGTCATGGCGAATGAAAATGGCGGATGTGTGAAATAAGAGCACTAGGCTTTAAAAAAAGTAAACTTGGTGATCTAAAACGCAAGCACAATGCTTATAAAAAACAGAGTTGAATTTTGCACATAAAATACATAATTATATGGTAAGTTTTAAGATCTGACCCACGTAGTTGTTGAAATACGGTTGACGAATGTATGAAATAAAAGCACTGAGTTTTAAAAGTAAACTTGGTGTTCTAAAACTCAAGCAAGGTGCTTTTTAACAAATTAGGGCTTTTATCACTTAAAAATGCATGTTATACGCTAATAGAACTCTTTAGAGCAAAGTGTAGAATATGTATAAAATGGCTGTCAAATGGGACGGAATCAGTCCTACACGGACATTGATAATAAAACTAAATTTAGAAAACTATGTTACCAGTAGTCTAACCAATTAAATTATATTTTTATAATTTGTATTAAAAAATCTTGATATTGCGATAATTATCTACTTTAGACTTGGGAAATCGGAAATGAAAGCTAAGTTTGGCCAGGAACCGTTAGAGAACAATCACACGCTGCTCGACTAAATGTTTGCCAACCCCTTGAAACATGACGGTCTGGAACGAGGCTCAATCTAGATTGTCTGCTCGCCTATTGTCTTTCTTAGATAAATTTATAATTAAACAATCTAATCCGTATTGATGTTGGACGACTCGAACGTATTACACCACCACTTGTATATGGTTCGAAACTAGACTAGTGGCTAGATAACCTCGTATACTATAACGTGATCGCCATATTGAATAATTATAGTTCAACCAATCACAATCATTCTTTCAAGAGTGTTGGTCTTCTCGTGTTTTCATATAAGCCACTCAAAATCAGTCTTTAACGAAGAGTTGCCTGACCTTGCCAATTTACCAGGCAATATGGCCACTCATCATGGTCGAGTCATAATATTAGTCTCGAACATTGACGAAGGTTGAGCTGAATGGTATTAGACACCACACAGAAAGCAATCTAATGAGTTGTTAAGTTTTTACAGGATTGATTTTTATTTTTAGCACTGACGTCTGTTTGAAGTGATTTGAGAAACATCATTTATATTGTAGTTAAGTTTTTGATTTTGAGAAAAGAAAACGGATACGTTTTTAATTATTCTTAGAGAATAAAACGGCATGAGTTTCTGTTGAACCGTTTGGTTGGTGGGCTAGTTGTTTTCTTTGTTAGTTGGTTGGTAGATGATACGTTAACGTTCACTTGCGGTTAACTGATATCACAGACTAGGTAGTTGTTGGTAGATGAAAAGTTATAGCCACTTCCGGTTAATTTATATCACAGACTAGGTAGTTGTTGGTAGATGACAAGTTAACTTTCGCTTCCAGTTAACTGAAATCACAAACTAGGTAGTTGTTGGTAGGAAGTTCGCTCCCAGGGTATGCTGATATCACAGACTGGGTAGTTGTTGATAGATGAAAAGTTAACGTCCACTTCCGGTTAAATGATATCACAGACTATGTATTTGTGGTATTAGGTGGTGAACAAGGCGAGAAACACCCACATGGGCATGTGGTTGTTAAAACCAGAAAAAAACACGTTAGGTTTAATAGATTGGAACACAAACACTAAAATCAACCCCAAAAATCGCTAATTTTACAGGATCGTTCCTCTTTCATTATCTCATTATTTACCAAATCAGCATAGATTAGGTTTTATATGAAGCGGCCCACTTATTCATAAAGAGCACAGATGTACATGACTATGTTTTAGAACATAACCCACTTTTTCAGCCAATCAGTGATAAAATATGAGTGATAGTTATAGATCTGTAAGATCATAATGGAAATTCATTAACTACTTGAATATACTTACCACGAACCATAAACCAATTCATCTTACAGCTTATCTAAATGATAAGCGTTCATCCAATCTCTCGTGAGGCCCTTTACATCTCTGAGCATAGGTCTTTGTATAGTTATTCTCTAAAACGTCCATTTTACACTGAAAAATATAAATCATAAATATACATGAATATATAACTGCAAACAGCAGTGTTTAGGCCTTCATCAGTCCAGAGCTGATACTGGAGTTGAGGCTTGACTATATATTATATAGTTTACTTACTCTTCTGACAAACTTTTCATAATGAAATACTTCCTCATCATAATTCATATACTTTTTATATGTATGGTTCATTTTCAGTTACAAATGTGATTCCAAAAGGTTATTTTGAATTAGTAGTATCGTTCTTATAATACACTGGGAATAGGCAGAATAGAATATTTAAGACAAGCTAGATTGGATTTGAATAAAAGAGTAATGTCCCTTTTACCTATACACGGTTTGTACAAATAACATCGACACAGTTGGGGGTTTCTATGAGAAAAGTTTAGCCTAATATTGGCCCAAAATTTAAAGGGGAACAGTCGGCAAATGTTCCTTTTTAACGATATCTATACAATAGAAATACAAGAACCACAGACGTCTGACTAAAGGATTTAAATGGTGCAAATCGATGCTATCAGTGTCCCCGATACACATAAGATAGTGGACCACAGCCATATACGCCCAACGAAAAAGCCTTAAATTTAATTAGGAGTAAATTAAAAAAGTAAAAGTTTTGGAACATAAAAGGTGTGGAATAATAGGAGGTGTGGTATATTTTGGGGTGTAAAGTTACAACCAGTCATGCAGTTCCAGAAGATAAGAAAAAAAAGAAAAAAATCAAAACTCTAATCAAGTCATCTCTTGATTTTTTGCTTAAGAAACCAAACACCCCAAACATAGGCGTCATATAGCTTACATTGGTATGAAGGGCGGTCCTTTAAAGGCATGGTGTCACCTTCAAATTTTTCATCAAAAAACTTTTCAAAGAAAAATAAAGTCAAATGAGGTTTCTGGACCTATTGGGCGAATGTGGACGGGCAAACGCCATGCAATGTGCATTTAGGGATACTGTGCCAGGACAGCAGCATTAGCCTACTCTCATTTTCGATTTCCAACTGTAGAGGGATCTTTAACGTGCACAGATAGCACACAGGACCTCGGTTTATTGTCCCATCTGAACGATTAGACGCTTCGTCGATGTCAGTCCCTCTGAACGTTTCCCATCCTTGTTGGCCTAAAATGTGGAGAAAAATAGGACAAAACAACCCATTTTACTTCTAGATTTAAAATTTTCAAAAAAATGTACCTAATTTTAATTTTAATAGCTTAGATAGAATGTAATAATATATATGGGTAATTTACCATGATATAAGATGCGCCTGTACTTTATATTGCTTCTAAAAAATGATATTTTGAGTCACGATTTCGAAATGCACAAGTGAACAAATTGCAAAAGATTTCTTTTAATTATAATAATTTAACTACTACGCCTCATCTTTGTTTTTTTTCTGAAAATTGGGGAAAACGGAGCGGAACAATGAACTGAAAAACAAGTTGCTGTTTATATTCAGCGTTTGAGTTTATGCGTATGAAACCCAGCTGTAAATGGGTACAAAGTTACAGATAATTCGGGAAAGATCTATACCAAGAGGTCTGGCCATGAACCAGCTGGGAGAAGAGATTCTGTTAGGTTGTTGGTAAAATAAAAATGTTTTGCTTTTACAACGGGAGTCTTGTACATTTAACAGATTAAAGGAATTGCAAATAGATTTTTTGAATTGTGTTTGTGTATTGTGGACTTTGATAGCATCATTTTGAACCACACCAATTTTCAATTAGACATCTGTGGTTCCATCAATTCCACTAAATTTAAGTGTTTGACAACGTCATTTTTTTGCGAAATATGCTTATATCATAGACAAATATTACGATCAGTGTCCCAAATACGCATAAAAAGGTTAGGAAATCTCTTTAAAATCCTTTTAAGATGAGGGGTTTGTGATTAACATGAGGCCATATAGGTTATAATGGCGTTTTTAAAAATGATACAAGGGAAATTCGTGTAATTCAATTAATATGAAGGGAACAGAGAGCGTCTTTGTTTCTTTTTTCACTTCAAATTATTCAAAATTATTTCTAATGAACCCATCGATGTGCACCATTTTAGTCATACGTCTGTGGTTCTTGTAATTCCATTGAAGCATAGATGTCGTAAAAGGAACATTAGTATTTTAGGGGTTTAATTTGGACGTCAATTACATAATCCTTTCAAGTATACCTCAAACTAATGGGTGTAAAGACGATAATATCGTGTCGTGGTAATAACGGATAGATGAATAAATGTCGTATAGCGTTCGCAAAGGAGCAGGAGTACCACATTGACCCATGGACGAAGTTTTGTAAGAGTTATGTCCCCTATATACATGTAATGACACTTATAGGAATTTCAATAGAACAACTTGGAAGACGTAAAAAAAAAATATAAATAGAGTTTTAGTCTTTCTTTCTGTACACGAACGGAAAAAGATAATGCAGTGTGCAATGAGGGAAATTTTGCACGGATAGCGGCAGCCTTGTCATATTTTCGAAATTTCAACTGTCAAAGGATATTTAAAGTGCACATCCCGTAGCACATGGAGCCTCCGTTTATTGTCTCATCCGAACAACCCATTTCACACTGAAATAATAAGTGAAGTTGTCAAATGTTTCAATTAACACTTTCTTTAATTGTTTTTAATTAGGCTTAACGAGATTATCTTTTTGAACAATCAAATAAATTGACTTGGCACCTCCTCTAAGATTTCTTTGTGTTTTATTTTTCCCTGTCAGTGATGCAGGTTGGAAGTTTTGACATGGATTAAAACGTCTAGTCGTTTGGGTGAGACAAAAATAACTAGACTTCTTTTTGCTATGTTCCTTTCCAAAGGTAGACTTCTATCTACCTATGCATAATGATCAGTCTGATTCGAAATCCAATAATTACGAAACATCAACCATTAAACGATTCCCGAAATCCAAGTCAACATGTATTGACAATACATTGGTAGCTAGTGCACTTAAGTATTTCAATTATTGAATATTTTTGTAAATATTTCATAATGAAAAGTGGTATCAGATATCTAGAAGAGTAAGCATACCCTGTCCGACGCCACACCCAAAAATTTCCTATAGAGCGCCACAGTAACGAAAACTTGTATCAGTTGACTAGAGCATACCCCGTATGGCGCCACAGCAAAGAAAAGTGATATCAGAAGTGTAAGCGAACCCCGTCTGACGCCAACTAATGAAAATTGGTATCCAGTGTCTAGAAGAGTAAGCATACCCCGTCTCCAGCCACAGCAAAGATAATTGGTGTCCGATGTCTAGAAGAGTAAGCATACCCCGTCTGACGCCAAACCAAAGAAAAGTGATATCATATTCTAGAAGAGTAAGCATACCCCGTCTGGCGCCACACCAAAGAAAATTGGTAACAAGTGTCTAGGAAACGTAAGCATACCAGAAATGAAAAGTGGTATCAGGTGCCTAAAATTCGAAGGTATCATCTCGACCCATGTAATAATGTCCGAGGATAGACTAACATCTGCCAAAGTTTGATCCAAAATTCCGAAAGTAGGCCTTCTAATAAATCACCAAATTACAAGGCAATCGTCTTACAGGTGTGGTAAGTAATTCGTAGTATTTTATTATCTGGTAATATAAAGATATTAATTCATACAATGTTATTAATGAATCACCTGAAAGGTAAAAATAGCCAATCACAGGTGAGAAACAATAGGATATATAGGGGGTGTGGGATATGACAAGTCACGACAAGATATTTCATTAGATTGCTTTCATATCACATTAATATAGCTACTGTACTAATTAGGCATTTCACCATTAACTCTTACGAACAATCGATTCATTTAACCCAGAGTGTCCGGCGATTAAAAATCTCTTTTAATTCTGTCGCATATTTTTAATCCGATCAGTACAGTAGCGTCTAAAAACCGCTGTAACTACGCCGCCTAATCATTCTAGTGATCTGTTCAGTCAACTAAGGGGATTTAAGAGGCTGTTCTTGACACGACAGCTTCATTTCGCAGTAAGGGACACGCCACACCTTAAGGGACTATTGGATATATACGTTGAAGTGGTAACAGTGAATCGGAAGATATTGAATTAAGTTGAAACCATTGTGAAGGAACATTATAATATAAGAGAGTAACTTCGGAAATTATATTTTCGTAAGAAGACAGAGAAACTTTGAAAGTTATATTTTCATAAAGACACAGACGAACTTTGGAAATCATATTTTCGTATACAGATAGACGAAGTAACTTTGGAAGTTATATTTTCGTAAAAAGAGAGAAGTTATATTTTCGTAAAAAGAGAGTTAGTAACTTTGGGAGTTATATTTTCGTAAAACACAATGTCTACAAGTTGGAGAACACGTTTCCACGACAAGGTATGTTTTATTATGTTATTTATTATAAATTAATTAACCTTCATGGACCCTCGGCGCTGCTAGGCTGTTATAGGCGTTAGAGAAGATACTCTCCTATAGAAGCACTGACCTAGGTTAGAAGTAGAGACTATGGATTTTGCCCTCACTCTATCTATATTCAGCTTTCATATCGGATTAAGGGTATCAAATTTTAAAAAATTCAAATATTTGTACTTCTATTTTCTTACCGAATTCATAAACCCTTAACCTCACTAGGCACTTGAGACTCCCGTCTACCCTTACTAGGATTGCTCATACCTTAAAGTAAAGGGATTGTAAAGAGGTTTTCTAAACTTTATATGATCTACTGGAAGCTACTATTGATATCTATGCAGATCACTGGTAATGACGTTATAAAACGCGTTAGTTTTAGTGGCATTGCAAGAATCACAGACATCGGAATGAAAATTGGAATGGTACAAATTGATGCTATCAGTGTCCCGATACACATACACAGTTTAGAAACATCTTTACAATCTCTTTAATGAATAAACAACAGTCAATAAGCCGAGTTTATTTATTGATTTCTAGAATTACAATAGAAAATTGATTGATTGCCAATATTATAGTCGTTTATCAATGATAGTAACTTCTGTAACATACGACAGAATATATGACAAGTCTGACACAAACTCGGACCATTTTTTATATCGAACTGGGGACATTTTATTACCAAATGACTGTGCAATCTCTGTCACTTTTCTGAGACTCGGATCACTTTTGAAAACAAACTCGGGGAAACTTTTCATAACACGGACTTTTTAAGACTAAAAGTTGTAAACTTGTATGAATAAACGAAATAATTTGGTCAGCAAATACATCATTATTAGATCGGACATTGTTTTAAAACGAATTGTATTTGTCATTAAATGATACTTTTTATGAGTACTGGCATTATGAGTAATGGAATTATGAGTAATAGGAACACACCATGGCAAAGGTATACAACCAAAATCAGTATATTCAATATATTTTAAAGATTACCACTTGTTGAAGAACTCTTCTACCTGTACAAAAAGCCGACGCACTAAGTACAAAGTCAAACTTCGGGGTGGTCTGCATTCCCAGATTACAGCAAAACCACGATCAATACGGATTAGTAAAAACGAATTTTTGTGGGTTTTTTTTTACATGAAAGTATAAAATTCTTTCGTTACTATTTGTAATCAATATTCCTTTATGATATGAAGCATGACAATCCTTCAAATAGTTTATGAGATTAACACACATAATTGTATCTTAACAGATAAAGAATTCGAAAGGTGCAGCATTTAAAGCAGGGACAAAAAAGCTTTTACATAATATACTTTCAAGACAAACGTTTTACCATATCATTTTTAAAAAAATAATACAATTTTAATTTCAAACCAAAATTCTTGCCCTATAATACATTTTTAAAACTCTATTACAGATTTGTTTGTGAGCATTTTAAAACGAAATTTGAGCACTATGAAGTTTCCTTAATTTTAAAACGAAAACTATTGCCTTTGGCCAAAATATTTTTATTAACAAACTCCTAAGTGCTTAAGAAAATGAAAAATGCAGCATTTTAAGTATTCGTTTCCAAGCTTTTTCTTTACATATTAGTAAATTAGCTTTTACAACTTTTGAGGACGAAATTCGAACACAACGACAAACGTAATAATATGTGTTATAAGGGCCATTTAAGGGTTTATGATGCAGTAACAGCTAATCAGTTATAAGAAGAAATTCCACGAATTCCCTGGTCAAACTACAAAAGGTTTTATTATAGTAATTGTTGTGTTATCAGAGGTATAAAAACAATAGGCAATCAGTGATAGATTGTGTTATGTGTCTAATTGACCCAGTGTTTGCTACTGCCCTCAAGGTATTCGTCGACTTCTATAGAGAGCTCACACCCACGTATTGGTCCACTATGACTTAGAAGAACAAAAGACAATTGAAAAATCGCTTAGATAAAAGATATCTGATACCTTTTGAAAATATTGCTATTACTTAAAACAAAAGAAATTTCAACACTTGCTGTAATATTGTTCAAATTACTTGAGAATTGTTATGGCTTTGACTTAAAACAAAATACAATTTAACACTGTTGTAATATTGTTCAAATATTGCAATTACTTAAAACAAAAGATATTTCAACACTTGCTGTAATAATGTTCAAATTACTTAAAAAAAAACTATTATGGTTATGACTTAGAAAATAAGATAATTCATCACTTTCTGTAATAGTGTTAAAATTACTTGAAAATTATTGGACCGGTTTGGCTTAAAACAAAAGAAATTTCAACACTTGCTGTAATAATGTTCAAATATTGCAATTACTTAAAACAAAAGAAATTTCAACACTTGCTGTAATTATGTCCAAATTACTTGAGAATTGTTATGGCTTTGACTTAAAACAAAAGAAATTTCAACACTTGCTGTAATAATGTTCAAATTACTTGAGAATTGTTATGGCTATGACTTAGAAAATAAGATATTTCATCACTTGCTGTAATAATGTTCAAATTACTTGAGAATTGTTATGGCTTTGACTTAAAACAAAAGACAATTTAACACTTGCTGTAATAATGTTCAAATATTGCAATTACTTAAAACAAAAGAAATTTCAACACTTGCTGTAATTATGTCCAAATTACTTGAGAATTGTTATGGCTTTGACTTAAAACAAAAGAAATTTCAACACTTGCTGTAATAATGTTCAAATATTGCAATTACTTAAAACAAAAGAAATTTCAACACTTGCTGTAATTATGTCCAAATTACTTGAGAATTGTTATGGCTTTGACTTAAAACAAAAGAAATTTCAACACTTGCTGTAATAATGTTCAAATTACTTGAGAATTGTTATGGCTATGACTTAGAAAATAAGATATTTCATCACTTGCTGTAATAATGTTCAAATTACTTGAGAATTGTTATGGCTTTGACTTAAAACAAAAGACAATTTAACACTTGCTGTAATAATGTTCAAATATTGCAATTACTTAAAACAAAAGAAATTTCAACACTTGCTGTAATTATGTTCAAATTACTTGAGAATTGTTATGGCTTTGACTTAAAACAAAAGAAATTTCAACACTTGCTGTAATAATGTTCAAATTACTTGAAGAATTTTTATGGCTTTGACTTAAAACAAAAGACAATTCAACACTTGCTGTAATAATGTTCAAATTACTTGAGAATTGTTATGGCTTTGACTTAAAACAAAAGACAATTCAACACTTGCTGAAATAATGTTCAAATTACTTGAGAATTGTTATGGCTATTACTTAAAACAAAAGAAATATCAACACTTGCTGTAATAATGTTCAAATTACTTGTACAATTATTATGGCTATGACTTAATACAAAAGATATTTCATCACTTTCTGTAACAGTGTTAAAATTACTTATGCAATTATTATGACTTAAAACAAACGATAAATTAACAGTTGCTGTAATTGTTGTTAAAATTACTTGAAAAAATATTATGGCTATAACTTAGAAAAAAAGATATTTCATCACTTTCTGTAATAAGGTTTAAAATACTTGAATACTATTAGACCGGTTTGGCTTAAAACAAAAGATATTTCACCACTTGCTGTAATAATGTTTATTTTTATGACACTATTGGCTATGACTTCGAAAAAAAGACATTTTAACACTTGCCGAAATTTGATTTTGAGATTAGGCCTAGGGCCCGTCTCATCCACCGTATTTTACTTACGGATAATCAAACATTACGTAATTGTATATCTTAATTAGTCTATGTTCAAGTATGGACATTCATCTTTGGGTGAAAATTAAATGGAGTTTTACGTCCTATTATAGGCTACCGTTCGGTTATTGAAGATGACCAACGCCAAAAAATAATGTAAAAAAATGGCAAGTGGCGATTCAAAAGTCAACCAATGAGCCAAAACGCTCTCAAATTACGACGAGTATTTTATTTGAACAAGATCTTAAATCAAAATTAAAATGTTCAGAACGAAAGTCAAAATATTTACAAACACCCTAGTAAAAATGTCCCTCCCCTCTCCCTGATTTTAAATAAATCTTATGTCAACATATTTAAGGTCAAAATGGCCCCATTACAACAAAATGGCCCTCGATCACAATCAGTTCATTGCATGGCATCGTCAAGTCATTTCCTATAGCCATTGTTTCCAAATTTCACCATGCACTACGTGGGTTTCTATTTTTATTCTAGAGCCCCCAGGCAAACATTAAAATAGCGTTAATGACTTTAAAACTTTTTTATTGTTTTGAAATCTGTGTACAATAGATTTGTAATGTCACCGTGCTTTATTTTGGTTTAAAGGGGAATGTTCTGTATAGCCTTCAGAATATACTAGAACTGCTTGAAAATCGCACAATACCTTCAATTATATTCCTATATAAACATTTATCTTTCATTTTCTGTACTTGTGTTTTCTATATAAGGCATATTATAGTCTCACTAATATTACGAGTCGTATTTTTGACTTTCAACGCTGATAATAATGGATACACGGAGATTTGAAGACTTAAATTTCTAGGGAGAGTTGTGAACATTATTAAGGATTAGATTAGATAAACAAATTTAAAGTTCTGAGACTAAACTGTTTTGGTGAATGGTGAACATATCCCTTTAAGGACAGCAAACTAATGGTGGGGTGATAACCCCATAACAATTTCTCCCCATGGGAAAGTCTCCCCGTCCTCATCAGCCCAGTAGGTGCAGAAACGTAGGACGTAAAACTCCATTTCATTTCATGGGAAATTTCTCGTCGTAACACATTGACAACGTAATGTCCATTAATGTTTGAACGCCTGATTTATTTTGTGACACCTTACAATTCTAATGTTTGACCAATTTGCATATTGATGCGATCAAATAAGTAACAGATCTCCAAGGTTATTTGCTTGGAACAAATTAAATTTCATTGAAATATGTCATATGTCGCACGGTAATGGATTCAATTTAAGCGGTACTGTATTGTAATTAGCAAGTCATATACACGTATATCGCTTGTGCGACCCGAAATATTGCACATGATTCTCTAAATCGGTTCATTTAAAGCAGTACTGCAATTCAAATACAAATATACTATTCGTGCGATCCAATTTTTCTTCCAAAAACCTAAAATTAAAACCAATAACGACAATCTACTAATCAAATCAAATTATTTAATTAAGAAGAGAATTTCTTACAAATCAAGAAATATTCGTAACCTTGCGAAACTTTAGAAACTCTTTTCTAGAAAGGGTTCGACCTTTGCACTGGCTACCGAAAATAGATATACAGCTAGATAAAACAGTTACTACTTTAATGCGAATCAAAATTTCAAGCATTTATTGGTATCTCTACAAGCTTAAGTCATACAGCCATCCCTAATGAAATCAGATCCTAAGCCCCAATAATGTTAGTAACATCTTTAGGGCGTAACTTCTAACATTTCTGGATCAAAAAGATCCAAAGTCGACCTGATTTAAATTCAAGGCGTAATTTAAAAAATTCATGGATCAAATGGATCTAGGCTCAGTCGACCTGGGGTTAATTCTCGAAAACTAAACTTAAGATAATTTTAGTATTCCAGTCATCTGATTGGACAATCACAAAAATTGATTTTAAATGTTGTTTTATTATCCAATGAAATTACTGCATTTCTTCAAATAAGGATTTTATCTTAGTTAAGTTTTTGAGAATAAGGCCCCTGATTTAAGGCGTAATTTATCAAATTCGTGGATTGTCCCCCAATTATTTTAAATCCGTGATACCAATCATGTCTTAACCAGGATATGAAAAAAGTAATTCCGACATCACGATTTGTGAAAATCTCACGTCAAATTCAGTACACGTACCCTAGGCGGGGTTTTAATACAATAGTCACATTGTTGAGGGTATTTTATATATTCGGCCCCTATTTTATGATTAATATATAATATAAAGTCGTGACTGTATATGATACCTCAGAGATATTATTAAAAATTGGGTGCTTTCTGATCTCGGATTTCATATTAGCATACATGTTTGTATGCACGGTGTCCATTGTTTACTTAAGCAATATACTCAGACGATAATATTGGTTTAGATTTGTATTAAGAGGAATACGTTTTGTTTTAAGGAAGTATGGGTAGTCGTTGGCGTACTGAGTTAGGAGTGGGGCTGATGCCAAGCTCCCCTCCCTCACGGGCTAAAAAAAATCAAAGATTTACTCCACGTTCACTTACAAGATTTTCAGGACCATGCCGCTCCACCCCACCCACTTCACCCCAACTACATTCGAACTTGTACCAATGGTCACGCAAACGCCATGATGTGTACAATAAAAATAAAGGAAATTTTGCCAAGCCATCGACATAAGCCTACACTTATTTCGATATCCAAAGGACCCAGAGAGGGGTTGTTAAAAGGGAAGGTTGAAAAACCACTCCCTGAGGTGTAGTGGGTCAATTTCTCATTAACTTCTTTCGCTCCGATGATATGCTTTAAATCAACAGTCCAACCGAGCCTTCTCTTGGGTCATCAATTCAAAATGAAATGGAGTTTTACGTCCTGTTTTTCTGCACCTGTATGGGTTTATGAGGACGGATATCAATTTAAAACACCCCCAACGCCCTACCCCCAAAATTTATAAGGTCAGTATATTAAGTCAACATTCAATTATTCATTCAATTTGCTTGTACCATTTCATAGCCATATTACATTCTTTGTATCTGCATTAAAGTTGGGTTGATCGCATTTGATCAAAGACATTCTTAAGGGCATTAAATTAGATAGCTAAATCTTAAAAATTAAAACGAAAGGCCGGGCTTCACGGGTTCAGCAAGGTCAATTAATCAAAATATGTGAATTGGATTAAAGGATCGCCAATATCATGACTTATGTTAATCGAAAATGTTCTTGGGAATGTTGTTTACTTTTGATACAATTGAGCGCCGTAACTCGCTTTGAAAGGGAAGCATTCAGGGGTATGGAAGGGCACTGACAAAAAATATTTGTTTTATCACAATTTACTTAAGCAATATGAGCAAGTCGATAAGTATTAGATAATTTAACACAGCATCTTATTATGACACACAAACTCTTCCATACAATGGCGCAAATTAATGCTATCAATGTCCCTGATGCGCATAATTTTCAATCAGACGACTGTGGTTCCATCAATTCCACTTAATTTAAGTGTTTGATAACGTCATTTTTTGCGAAATATGCTTGTATCTTAGAAAACTGTTACAATCAGTGTCCCAAATACGCATAAAAAGTTTAGAAAACCTCTTTACAATCCCGTTAAAGTACAAGAAAATGTCCTTTTTACATGAATTTTAAGCAATTTGAATCGTGATTTTGTTCAGCAAATGTAAAAGGGTTTCAAAACCTATAATAATTAAAGTGCGTATTATTATAACATTTTACTGTGATAAGATCCACCAGTGATGTACTTACTTTTGAAAAAAAATCAGGATTTCTGGGTGCTTAATCATAAAAAGAGAAAATTACAAAAAATAACTCCACCACGCCTAATTTCTAAAGCCCAATTTAGCTCAAATTACCCAAAAAGTTTTGGGTATTTTTTGCGTTTTACAATGCAACTATTTTTCTAATTTTCGTTGTTATCCTATTCAGATTCAACAGTGTGCATTATTAAAAAAATTACATAACCTGACCGATTCATGCATATAGATGCGAACGATATTAAGCTCGTAAACAATTATTTTGTTGCTGTTATTAAGACGATGCATAATATGTCACCTGCATGATATATTGCATAGATAACACTTATTTTTAGAAGCGAAATGAAAAAAAGTTTTACATCCTGCACCAGTTTGAGTTAATGAGGACGGGTAAACACCATACAGTGTGCAATGAGAGAATTTGGTGAGAGCAGTGGCATTAGCCTACTTTAGCGTTAAAATGGTGCTTGATTTTAGTATCCATTCCGAAAGATCAGGCGCTTTGTCCATGTGAGCCCCTCCTAACAGCCTCAAAGATCGGGAAGGGGATGAGGGGTAATAACGCCGGAATGCGTGAAAGAAGTGGCAAAATTACTGACAGATGGCAGATTGTCATATCAGTGATTGTCAATCACCAGATTTATACTAATCTTAACAGATGACAACTTCTAACATTTTGACATTAAGTGATTTTAATAATATCTTATCGAGGTGGGTGTGATGGAATGTCAACTAAAAGGGACTGTAAAGGGTTTTTCAGTATTTTAGGGGGATCGATTTGGGTCTAGAATATATGTAAATAGCCTCTAAAAGTATTGGAACAGTCCGAAAATCGCATAATCCCTTCCAATATATTTCATTCGCACACACTAGAAATAAATTATTTTTTAAAAAATAAGTCAAGCAATCCGCCATAGGCCGCCATATTTATCACTAGCAGTCGTCATACTTGTTGTAGAAATATGGCCGCCAATGACCCATTAAAACGCTCTGTAGCCTACGTTATGCTAGTTAAGCTCTATTTGGCCCTTTTTTACTATAAATGCATTTGGTCCTTAACAAAAATAATTGAGAAGGCCTGACATTGGATGACGCCGACAAAGAAAGGACACAATGACATGTTCTTAAGACAATGTATTTGTTATTGTTTTGACTCTTAAACGTGTTTTAACATACATAACATAACAATTATAACGTAACAATTCGCCCAAGGGTAGGTGAGACCGACGATCGCGCCTTGATTGCATTTTGCGATACACAAAGCAGTGACAAGTATTTCGCTATCTTAGCTAAAGTTACTATGGACTGTTTGTTTTTTATAACGCATTTTCTGTTAGATTTCTTTGAAATGATTAATTTATCAAATGATCTATCCTTAAGGCAATTTAATTCAATTATTTGATATTGCAAACGTGAGAAAATTGTATTTCAATTTATTGCATTGTGTTTGTTTATCCTTTGAACGTTAATGGCGCAATTTAAAAGAACAATTTATGCTCTTTTAGCATCTATCATCCAGTCCTTCTTTGTCTATGCGTATAGCTTCGACAATAGGTCTGGGTGTCAAAGACTAACCTCACTTTGATATAGATATTTATCGATTTTTTTTTCAATATTTAAAAATCGATGTTTTTTATTATAATTAGGGGCGTTATCATATTTTTATGAACTATAATAATTTTTTTAATCTTTTCACCGCGACATGAATATTTATTAAGTCAGGCATAAATTGATCTGGTTGCCTATTTGAAGCAGATCATGCTAACTCTTTTCGAAACACCTGATGGTAGCTTACTTCTAGACAAGAAATTTGACTATCGGTGGTTAACGACTCGTATTTTTAGTGAAGATATATTTATAAACGCAGTTTGAGGTATAGTTGAAGGAATTATAAGTACTTGTACTTCTTTTTGAATATACTCAAGTCTACCCCTGAAAATGACGGCTGTTCCCCTTTAAGCAAAAAATTTAGCATTTAGTTATGCGCAAAGTTAAACTACTACCACTACCAAAAACTACCTAGTATGCGATATCAGCTGCTGCTGAAAGTGAACCTTAACTTGTCATCTACCAACAACTACCTAGTCTGTGATATCAGCATCTACTGAAAGCGAAAGTTAACTTGTCATCTACCAACAACTACCTAGTCTGTGATATCAGCATCCACTGGAAGCGAACGTTAACTTGTCATCTACCAACAACTACCTAGTCTGTGATATCAGCATCCACTGGAAGCGAACGTTAACTTGTCATCTACCATCAACTACCTAGTCTGTGATATCAGTATCCACTGGAAGCGAACGTTAACTTGTCATCTACCAACAACTACCTAGTCTGTGATATCAGCATCTACTGAAAGCGAACGTTAACTTGTCATCTACCATCAACTACCTAGTCTGTGATATCAGCATCTACTGAAAGCGAAAGTTAACTTGTCATCTACCAACAACTACCTAGTCTGTGATATCAGCATCTTCCGAAAGCGAAAGTTAACTTGTCATCTACCAACAACTACCTAGTCTGTGATATCAGTATCCACTGGAAGCGAACGTTAACTTGTCATCTACCATCAACTACCTAGTCTGTGATATCAGCATCCACTGGAAGCGAACGTTAACTTGTCATCTACCAACAACTACCTAGTCTGTGATATCAGCATCTACTGAAAGCGAAAGTTAACTTGTCATCTACCAACCCAAAAAAGCTCAGTTAAATGCGCGTTAACATTCGTTGTATAACAACAAAAGTACAAAAATGTGAACTTGAGAATTTCCGATTAATTTTAATGTCAGGTAATTTGTATGACACATTTATATGACATTTTTTAAACTATAACATGAATTTCCTAAAAACATATATTTCAAATGTTTCAACACGCCTTGTTGTTCGTACCATAAATCAGTAAAAATACTATTTTAAATGCGCGTTTGAATATAGCCTTAAAAGTATGAAATGAAATGAGTTTTGCATCCAGATTTTCTGCACCTGTATGGGCTAATGAGGAAAATTAATGTTCTCGTATTCTTTATAAAAAAACGCAACCAAATTT
Source organism: Lottia scabra (assembly GCA_029955415.1). Classification (NCBI taxonomy): domain Eukaryota; kingdom Metazoa; phylum Mollusca; class Gastropoda; family Lottiidae; genus Lottia; species Lottia scabra. Next base: position 505,924 of record JARJEI010000014.1, on the reverse strand, counting down.
TTGAACGAGTACCGTTGTTTCTGCTTGTCCTTCGACAAAACACTTAGTAATTTTCCCTAAGTATTTTCAGCTGGGTCGGTGTTTTAATTTTAGACGAGAAATTTAAGATTTGATCTGTCCCCAAATACACACCAACTATTGTATTAACCCCTTGAATAATTAAACCCTACAATAATACAGATGACCTGGATAGTCATGTCAATCGCTATCAATAACCGTCGTGTCTAGTTTTCATCTCGACAATAGTTGTACTATATCCCCCATTCATTGTCAAGCCCTATTGGTTATTATCTTCCCTCCCCCGGGGCAGTATACGTCAGAGCGTCGGTACATATTGACCCGATTGAACAGATTCGTGATTATTATCATATTTCCATAATTTGCCGTAGTAAAATTATACGTTTGACCTCATGAATTTCAGGTTATACCTTGTTGTCAATACGGTCATCGGGTGTCCACTTTATGTTTAAAGTGCAACCCTTCAACTGATCTGCTTGGGAATACGGTCATCGGGTGTCCACTTTATGTTTAAAGTGCAACCCTTCAACTGATCTGCTTGGGAATACGGTCATCGGGTGTCCACTTTATGTTTAAAGTGCAACCCTTCAACTGATCTGCTTGGGAATACGGTCATCGGGTGTCCACTTTATGTTTAAAGTGCAACCCTTCAACTGATCTGCTTGGGAATACGGTCATCGGGTGTCCACTTTATGTTTAAAGTGCAACCCTTCAACTGATCTGCTTGGGAATACGGTCATCGGGTGTCCACTTTATGTTTAAAGTGCAACCCTTCAACTGATCTGCTTGGGAATACGGTCATCGGGTGTCCACTTTATGTTTAAAGTGCAACCCTTCAACTGATCTGCTTGGGAATACGGTCATCGGGTGTCCACTTAATGTTTAAAGTGCAACCCTTCAACTGATCTGCTTGGGAATACGGTCATCGGGTGTCCACTTTATGTTTAAAGTGCAACCCTTCAACTGATCTGCTTGGGAATACGGTCATCGGGTGTCCACTTAATGTTTAAAGTGCAACCCTTCAACTGATCTGCTTGGGAATACGGTCATCGGGTGTCCACTTTATGTTTAAAGTGCAACCCTTCAACTGATCTGCTTGGGAATACGGTCATCGGGTGTCCACTTAATGTTTAAAGTGCAACCCTTCAACTGATCTGCTTGGGAATACGGTCATCGGGTGTCCACTTTATGTTTAAAGTGCAACCCTTCAACTGATCTGCTTGGGAATACGGTCATCGGGTGTCCACTTTATGTTTAAAGTGCAACCCTTCAACTGATCTGCTTGGGAATACGGTCATCGGGTGTCCACTTAATGTTTAAAGTGCAACCCTTCAACTGATCTGCTTGGGAATACGGTCATCGGGTGTCCACTTTATGTTTAAAGTGCAACCCTTCAACTGATCTGCTTGGGAATACGGTCATCGGGTGTCCACTTAATGTTTAAAGTGCAACCCTTCAACTGATCTGCTTGGGAATACGGTCATCGGGTGTCCACTTTATGTTTAAAGTGCAACCCTTCAACTGATCTGCTTGGGAATACGGTCATCGGGTGTCCACTTTATGTTTAAAGTGCAACCCTTCAACTGATCTGCTTGGGAATACGGTCATCGGGTGTCCACTTTATGTTTAAAGTGCAACCCTTCAACTGATCTGCTTGGGAATACGGTCATCGGGTGTCCACTTTATGTTTAAAGTGCAACCCTTCAACTGATCTGCTTGGGAATACGGTCATCGGGTGTCCACTTTATGTTTAAAGTGCAACCCTTCAACTGATCTGCTTGGGAATACGGTCATCGGGTGTCCACTTTATGTTTAAAGTGCAACCCTTCAACTGATCTGCTTGGGAATACGGTCATCGGGTGTCCACTTTATGTTTAAAGTGCAACCCTTCAACTGATCTGCTTGGGAATACGGTCATCGGGTGTCCACTTTATGTTTAAAGTGCAACCCTTCAACTGATCTGCTTGGGAATACGGTCATCGGGTGTCCACTTTATGTTTAAAGTGCAACTCTTCAACTGATCAGAAGTTGGCTGTTCATTTTTATTTAAAGGAATACTACGGCTCTAAGAATGGACACAAAATCAAAATTCATTTAGTATATTTTCATTACTGAACTTACCTGGTGAAATAACTACTAGTATACAAAAAGCACATATTTATATACAGTTGGCATTTTGGGGGACGATGTGTGAAAATGAAAATCGCATAATCTCTTGAAATATACCTCAAACTAGAAAAATAACCACGTATATCGTTTCTATATATCGCTTTATCTCACTGAAATACGACTCGATTTTTTAATTTTTTAAAACAGATAATTATGGATATACGCTCAAATTTCGATAGTAGCCTAACACGGATGTTGAACGTATCCTTTAATTTGGAGTGCGTTACACGTGCATTACAATTGTCACTTATGTGAAAATTTTCCTTCTAGGACAGGCTTTCTCAATTAATTTTTTAAAATACATTTTATGAAAAAATATAAAGCGGAAGTGGTCTTTCTTGAGGGGCCATTCACAAGATTTGGCCCGCTGGACGCCATTTGAGAAGGCCTGGGGCCTGTTTCTCAAAAATATCAAGATAAATTGTGTCGTACTTTGTCATTTTACAACGAATAATTCCACACTTACGGCAATTTTTAATCGTAATATCTTTTGAGAAACGGGCACCTGCTCTAGGAATATAACGCTATCAACTATTCTGACAGAACCGTTCGATCGATTGCCTTATTTATCTAAACGTTCATAGACAGGTTACGTGGCTGACAACTGGATACAATGTAAATATAATAATTTCCACGCTAATAAATTGTTATGCCTTAACTTCTGACGGTTTACATATGTTTAATTTCTATGACTAAGTTTATGTAGGTGTGTTTTCAAAAATGTTCAAGTCATGAAGCATACGATATGTGATATATCATTTTTAATTCAAAATATTTTTAAAAGCATAAGATATATGGATACTTTTTTTCAAATCTAAAATCTTAAAAAGCATAAGATATATGGATATCTAATTTCAAATTTAAGATATTTTTAAAAAGCATAAGACATATGGATATTCATTTCAAATTTATAAGAATATAAAAGAGCATATTAATAATTGTAAAGTAACATAATATATAAATATATTTTTAACAATTTATTAACAGGAGACGTTCGTCCAATAAATCAAAACTTAGTCATAACGGAAATGTATAATGTAAGCTTATTATATAACAAAACACAAGACAATATTATAGAATATAACACATAATGACACATGTATATTGTGTTGAAACGTTATGTGCCTAACTGTATTAAAAAAGTGTGTTATATTCCATATTATTGTCTTGTGTTTTATTATATGTACTCCTCGCTTCTACATGTCGTTCAAATCTTATAAACTTATAGTAATATTGTTCACAGCTCATACAAGGAAATATAAACTTTCAAATCCACGTGTATCCATAATTATATTAGCGTTTGATAGTTACACAAATACGACTCGAAAGAAATATAGAAAACACATAAAATATATTACATTATCTTAAATCTATTAATTGCAAATAGGCATAAGATATATGGATATAATAAAAAAAAACGTACAAGCAAAACAATTCCGTTAATCAAAAATCTAGTCCAGAGCATGACAAAATCGGGTGCAATAATTATATAGTAGTGGACTTCCCATACGAGAAAAGCCATCAGGTGTTTTGAAAAGATTAAGCATGCTGTGCTTCGCGCGCGACACCCACCACTACTATAAAGGTCAAAATCATGAGATACAATATTTTCAATTTATTAATTGTATAGAAGCATACAATATATCATTTTCAATTTAATAACATAAACATATTTAAGAATCGTAAGATATATGACTTTCTTATTCGCAATAAAATAACTTTGTATCAATTCGACGTCAATAAAAGTTGCTCTATCAAGAAAATTAATGAATTGAAAAATTGTTTGAATTGAATCGGATTAAATAAATTGAATAACATTTTTTCTTTTCATTGAATTGAAATGAATGAAAGTTAAGTGAAAAGTCGTTTTAATTCTATGAAATATCTTATGAAATATCTTAAGGTTAAAAAGTTAAAAGACGTCATAGTTTCTTTATGCTGTAAAAGCCAACATTTCAATTTTAAAATAAAGGGATTGTAAAGGTGTTTTTCTAAACATTTTTTTATGTGTATCGGGGACACTGGTACCATATTTTAAATCCTGTGTTTCAGAAAACTTCCCTTAGGCCTATATAAAATTTAGCGATTAAAAGGAAACTATTGAAAAAAAAAACACTTTAAAAAATAAATTAAGTCAAAAGGTTTATTCTAGTGGAATTGCAAGCACCACAGACATCTGATTAAAATTTAGAATGATGAAATTTAGATACTATCAGTGTCCATGCTACACATAACTTTTTTTTAAATAAAATAAACGCAGAAAAGTAGGATGTAAAACCTTATGTCATTAAAAGTTTAGAAAACCCCTATACAATCCCTTTTATTTTTAATATTAAAATATTTTCTTTCGTTTCATAAAAGTATGAGCATTTTTATTTTCAATATTATAAATAAGGGAACGGATCTTAAATCCACACTCCCTAAGAACTTACATAACATAAACATTTATAAAATGTATTTTAGACACGTATATTTACTTTTCATATTTTGTTCTTTTGAAGTATGTCATTATGTAAGAGGGCAAAAAGAACATTGCAATCCATCAAAGTGCATAAAAAATACACGGGTTGTGATTTATTGTTTATCAAAGTTGATCAATGAAATTGATAAGTACATGTGCATTATTTGAATGATAGGCCTTTGTGTACCGAACGCTGTCAAAAATCTGCATGTAATTTACAAGGACACTCTGATCGATTAAGACACATGGATTAGTATAGCAACATTTAAGTACGTGTAATGCTTTTTTAAGTTTATAATTTCCACAATTGCACACTGCACGATGTTACCTTTGAAGCAAACGAATATCAATTAATCAATCAGATGACAATTATATGTATGAATATGCACCCCCACTCCCCCCTCTCTCTGAACTCAGAAAAAAAAGGGGAGGGCTGGTGACATTCTTGACGAAGTAAAGCGCTAGCGAAACTATAACGGTGAACAGTTTGTGTTTTCAAGACCTTTATTCCTTTCGTTTTATATTTCAGTGGCCTCACTTAACATCTATGTACTCGTCGGGATCTCAGTCCAGACTTGATGATGCCCAAGGTGTGGATCCTATGGTGGCCTATGATAATGTGATACGCTCAGATGAAATGAACGGTGCCTACAAATTCTACTACCAGCCAGAAAACGGTGGTCGTCCATTCCCTGCCTCTACCCACGGCAAGGGAAGTGAATCGGGGAGCTCGGAAGAAGAAAAGTTTAAAAAGAGAGCAACATGTAAAGTGTTTCTGTTTGTATTTTTGTTGATGACTCTTCTGGCGATTGTTGTTGCAGCTATTACACTAGCCATAGTTTGTAAGTATAGTTACTTATATTGTCTTTCCAACACAAACTATTTGATAATTTGTGTCCTTCATAAAGAGCAGGCTGTCCTGGCAAAATTTCCCTCATTGCGCACTGCATGGCGTTTGCCCGTCCTCAATTAGCCCATATAGGTGCAGAAAAGTAGGACGTAAAACTCCATTCATTTCATTTTTTTGTGTCCTTCATGTTTTCTTGAAATTAACAGTTTTAAGCAATCATAAATATCCATGCATGCACAGTCTTGGTAAACAAAATCAAGACTTTTTGACCTTTCTTGATTGGCCACTCTGTGGATAGTTTTCTCAGAACACCTTAGCTTTTCATTTTTATAAATGAAAATAAAGGAAGCCGGCATCAACTCTAAACCTGCATCAACTCTAAACCGACATCAACTCTAAACCTGCATCAACTCTAAACCTGCATCAACTCTAAACCTGCATCAACTCTAAACCGACATCAACTCTAAACCTGCATCAACTCTTAACCGACACCCGTTTTAACAGGCATTTGTCTAAACCGACATCCGTTTTAACTGGCATTTGTCTAAACCGACATTCACTCTAAATCGACATACTTGTATATGTAAAAAATACCTGACCAAAATCAATATAGATTCTGTTAAAAAAAACTTATTAGACTGGCACTCTTATCTGTTTTATTTTGTTTCAGTGACACAGAATAAAGAATCGGCCTCCGAAACGAAAACAGGTATGTAGACTTGGTTATTGATTGATTTGATTGATTGATTATTGATTATTTCACACTACATCTTTCATGTCTCTCTACTCCTTAAACACCAGATCATTCTTTCGATAAGAAAAGTGATAATTGATTATCTATCTAATAGCTGACATGTTCTGTAACTGACATGATCTGTAACTGACCTGATCTGTAACTGACATTATCTGTAACCGACATGAGCAGTAGCTGACATGATTTATAACTGACATGATCTGTAACTGACCTGATCTGTAACTGACCTGATCTGTAACTGACATTATCTGTAACCGACATGAGCAGTAGCTGACATGATTTATAACTGACATGATCTGTAACTGACCTGATCTGTAACTGACATTATCTGTAACCGACATGAGCAGTAGCTGACATGATTTATAACTGACATGATCTGTAACTGACCTGATCTGTAACTGACATTATCTGTAACAGACTGTCTGTAGCTGACATGATCCGTATCTGACATGAGCTGTAACTGACATGTTCTGTAGCTGACATGATCTGTAACTGACATGATATGTAACTGGCATGGCCTATAACTGACATGATATGTAACTGACATGATCTGTAACCGACATGATCTGTAACTGACATGATCTGTAACTGACATGATCTGTAACTGACATGATCTGTAACTGACATGGCCTATAACCGACATGATATGTAACTGACATGGCCTATAACCGACATGATCTGTAACCGACATGGCCTGTAACTGACATGATCTATAACTGACATGATCTATAACTGACATGATCTTTAACTGACATGATCTATAACTGACATGATTTATAACTGACATGATCTGTAACTGACATGATCTGTAACTGACATTATCTGTAACAGACTGTCTGTAGCTGACATGATCCGTAACTGACATGGTCTGTAACTGACATTATCTGTAACAGACTGTCTGTAGCTGACATGATCTGTAACTGACATGATCTGTAACTGACATTATCTGTAACAGACTGTCTGTAGCTGACATGATCCGTAACTGCCATGATCTGTAATGGACATGATCTGTAACTGACATGATCTGTAACTGACATGATCTGTAACTGACATAATCTATAACTGACATGACACGATCTGTAACTGACATGATCTGTAACTGACATAATCTATAACTGACATGACATGATCTGTAACTGACATGACCTGTACGATCTGTAATTGACATGAGCTGTAACTGACATGATCTGTAACTGATATGAACTCACATGATATATAACTGACATGATCTGTAACTGACATGGCCTGTAATTGACATGATCTGTAACTGACATGATCTATAACTGACATGACACGATCTGTAATTGACATGATCTGTAACTGACATGATCTATAACTGACATGATCTATAACTGACATGACATGATCTATAACTGACATGATCCGTAACTAACATGATCTGTAACTGACATGATCTGTAACTGACATTATCTGTACGATCTGTACCTGACATGTAACTGACATTATCTGTAACTGATATGATCACTGACATGATTTGTAACTGACATGATCTTTAACTGACATGATCTGTAACTAACATGAGCAGAATCTGCCATGATCACTGACATGATTTGTAACTGACATGATCTTTAACTGACATGATCTGTAACTAACATGAGCAGAATCTGCCATGATCACTGACATGAGCTGTAACTGACATGCTCTGTAACCGACATGATCACTGACATGATTTATAATTGACATGATCTGTAACTGACATGATCTGTATCTGACATGATTTGTAACTGACATGATCTAAATCTGACATGGTCGGACTGCTACGATTTGTAACTTGCATGAACTGTTCCAATAGGTTTGGTCAAGTCTATTTAAAAACATTTATCTTTTTCAGAACCTTTCGAATATGCTTTACGTTTACCAAACAGAACTTACACGGAAGATCTCAATGATACGAACAGCGAAGCCTTTATCAGCTTGCAAGAAGAATTCTGTGCAGAGGTACGTTTTTAATCAAAAAAACAGTTATTCAATACAACGAACAGGGACTATTTGAATTTGTTTATAGCGAAGCTGGGTATGTTTACGCTACTGGGGCATCTTAGACCATCACATTATATTTCAAACAAACATCAATAGTTATAGCAACATGATTGTGTTTTCTGAACCATGTACGCATGTACGTTATAAATAAGAAAGCAGTTGGAATAGTCAAACCGCGCCAGGCAAGGTATGCTTACTCTTCTAGACACCTGATACCACTTTTCATTATGAAATACAAACTCGTGCACGATTGATATAATTCTTCATGTGAAAAGTTCATAAACTGTTACCGATGTTGCGTCTAAATGTCTTTTTAGATTTCGGGGTTCGTTTTGCGGTTCGGATTGTTAGTGCTTGGTTTCTATATTTGTAAAGAACTGTAATAATTGTTGTTTTCCAGGTTTTAAATTCATTAGATAACGAGGACTCTCCGGTTAATAAAGAAAACGTGGAATGCGAAATCACCAGTGTCAGGTAGGTTATGTTCATTTTCCTCAGTCAATTTCAGCACATGATTTTCTTCATTTTCCTCAGTCAATTTCAGCACATGATTTTCTTCATTTTCCTCAGTCAATTTCAGCACATGATTTTCTTCATTTTCCTCAAAATAGTCCACCTTTATTCTTTAATATTGTATTTTTATGTTTTTTCTTTTCTTTTCTTTTTTAGAAATGGCAGCCTTATCATAATATTCATATTGAGAATACCAATAATCATAATCCAGTCAAAGCCAAACACTAATCAGCTCTTGGTAGTGTTTTTTCAAGCAGAAACTCAAACGGGACGAGTCGGAAATTTAAATGTGGATGATTCATTCGAACCAGAGGAGGTGCTTGGTACTACTACACCAACAACTACATCTACAAGCAATACTAATGCAACTACTACAGAAACTTTCCAATATGCTTTTCGTTTACTAAACAGAACTTACACGGAAGATCTCAATGATACGAACAGCGAAGCCTTTGTCAGCTTGGAAGAAGAATTCTGTGCAGAGGTACGTTTTGCCTGTTATTTAATCAAAAAAACAGTTATTCAATACAACGTAGGGACTTTTTGAATTTGTTTATAGCGAAGCTGGGTATGTTTACGCTACTGGGGCATCTTAGACCATCACATTATATTTCAAACAACCATCAATAGTTATAGCAACATGATTGTGTTTTCTGAACCATGTACGCATGTACGTTATAAATAAGAAAGCAGTTGGAATAGTCAAACCGCGCCAGGCAAGGTATGCTTACTCTTCTAGACACCTGATACCACTTTTCATTATGAAATACTTACTCATGCATGATTGATATAATTCCTCGTGTGAAAAGTTGAAGCTGTTACCCATGTTTCGTCAAAATGTCTTTTTGGATTTCGGGGTTCGTTTTGCGTTTCGGATTGTTAGTGCTTGGTTTCTTTATTCCACATATTTGTAAAGAACTGTAATAATTGTTGTTTTTCAGGTTTTAAAATCCTTAGATAACGAGGGCTCTCCGGTTAATAAAGAAAACGTGGAATGCGAAATCACCAGTGTCAGGTAGGTTATGTTCATTTTCCTCAGTCAATTTCAGCACATGATATTCTTCATTTTCCTCAGTCAATTTCAGCACATAATTTTCTTCATTTTCCTCAGTCAATTTCAGCACATGATTTTCTTCATTTTCCTCAGTCAATTCCAGCACATGATTTTCTGCATTTTCCTCAGTCAATTTCAGCACATGATTTTCTTCATTTTCCTCAGTCAATTTCAGCACATGATATTCTTCATTTTCCACAGTCAATTCCAGCACATGATTTTCCTCATTTTCCTCAATCAATTTCAGCATGATTTCCCTCATTTTCCTCAGTCAATTTCAGCATATGATTTTCTTCATTTTCCTCAGTCAATTCCAGCACATGATTTTCCTCATTTTCCTCAATCAATTTCAGCATATGATTTTCTTCATTTTCCTCAGTCAATTTCAGCATATGATTTTCTTCATTTTCCTCAGTCAATTTCAGCATATGATTTTCTTCATTTTCCTCAGTCAATTTCAGCATATGATTTTCTTCATTTTCCTCAATCAATTTCAGCATGATTTCCCTCATTTTCCACAGTCAATTCCAGCACATGATTTTCCTCATTTTCCTCATTCAATTTCAGCATGATTTCCCTCATTTTCCTCAGTCAATTTCAGCATATGATTTTCTTCATTTTCCTCAGTCAATTTCAGCACATGATTTTTCTAAGTCAAACTGGATACTTGAGTCTGGACAATCATTCTCCCATTTACCAGGCAAGATGGCCACCTACCATGGCCGAGTCTTAATGATAGTCTCGAACATTGACGAAATTTGAGCTAAATGCAAAGTTACATTAAAAAAAGGGAAAGCTAAGGCGTTTCTATCGGCTCAAAAATAAACCCTTATAAATTCTAATGTTTTTTCTTTTTTCTTTTTTAGAAATGGCAGCATTATCATAATATTCATATTGAGAATACGAATAATCATAATCCAGTCAAATGGAAACACTAATCCGCTCTTGGTAATATTTTTTCAACAAGAAACTCAAAAGGGACGAGTCGGAAATTTAAATGTGGATCCATTATTTGAACCAGCGCAGGTGCTTAGTACTACTACACCAACGACTACATCTACAAGCAATACTAATGCAACTACTACAGAAACGGCCACATCTACAAGCAATACCGATGCCACTACTACAGAAACGGCCACATCTACAAGCAATAATGATGCAACTACTACAGAAATGGCTACATCTACAAGCAATACTGATGCAACTACTACACCAACGACTACATCTACAAGCAATACCGATGCCACTACTACAGAAACGGCCACATCTACAAGCAATACTGATGTCACTACTACAGAAACGGCCACATCTACAAGCAATACCGATGCCACTACTACAGAAACGGCCACATCTACAAGCAATACCGATGCCACTACTACAGAAACGGCCACATCTACAAGCAATACCGATGCAACTACTACAGAAACGGCCACATCTACAAGCAATAATGATGCAACTACTACAGAAACGGCCACATCTACAAGCAATACTGATGCCACTACTACAGAAACGGTCACATCTACAAGCAATACTGATGCCACTACTACAGAAACGGCCACATCTACAAGCAATAATGATGCCACTACTACAGAAACGGCCACATCTACAAGCAATACCGATGCCACTACTACAGAAACGGCCACATCTACAAGCAATAATGATGCAACTACTACAGAAACGGCCACATCTACAAGCAATAATGATGCAACTACTACACCAACGGCCACATCTACAAGCAATACCGATGCCACTACTACAGAAACGGCCACTTCTACAAGCAATAATGATGCCACTACTACAGAAACGGCCACATCTACAAGCAATACTGATGCAACTACTACACCAACGGCCACATCTACAAGCAATACCGATGCCACTACTACAGAAACGGCCACATCTACAAGAAATACTGATGCAACTACTACAGAAACGGCCACATCTACAAGCAATAATGATGCAACTACTACACCAACGGCCACATCTACAAGCAATACCGATGCCACTACTACAGAAACGGCCACATCTACAAGCAATACCGATGCCACTACTACAGAAACGGCCACATCTACAAGCAATAATGATGCAACTACTACAGAAACGGCCACATCTACAAGCAATAATGATGCAACTACTACAGAAACGGCCACATCTACAAGCAATAATGATGCAACTACTACAGAAACGGCCACATCTACAAACAATAATGATGCAACTACTACAGAAACGGCCACATCTACAAGCAATACCGATGCAACTACTACACCAACGGCCACATCTACAAGCAATACCGATGCCACTACTACAGAAACGGCCACATCTACAAGCAATGCCGATGCCACTACTACAGAAACGGCCACATCTACAAGCAATAATGATGCAACTACTACAGAAACGGCCACACCCATAAGCAATACTGATGCAACTACTACAGAAACGGCCACATCTACAAGCAATACTGATGCCACTACTACAGAAACGGCAACATCTACAAGCAATACTGATGCAACTACTACACCAACGGCCACATCTACAAGCAATACTGATGCCACTACTACAGAAACGGCCACATCTACAAGCAATACTGATGCAACTACTACACCAACGGCCACATCTACAAGCAATACCGATGCCACTACTACAGAAACGGCCACATCTACAAGCAATACCGATGCAACTACTACAGAAACGGCCACATCTACAAGCAATAATGATGCAACTACTACAGAAACGGCCACATCTACAAGCAATACTGATGCAACTACTACAGAAACGGCCACATCTACAAGCAATAATGATGCAACTACTACACCAACGGCCACATCTACAAGCAATACCGATGCAACTACTACAGAAACGGCCACATCTACAAGCAATACCGATGCAACTACTACAGAAACGGCCACATCTACAAGCAATGCCGATGCCACTACTACAGAAACGGCCACATCTACAAGCAATAATGATGCAACTACTACAGAAACGGCCACACCCACAAGCAATACTGATGCAACTACTACAGAAACGGCCACATCTACAAGCAATACCGATGCCACTACTACAGAAACGGCCACATCTACAAGCAATGCCGATGCCACTACTACAGAAACGGCCACATCTACAAGCAATACCGATGCCACTACTACAGAAACGGCCACATCTACAAGCAATACCGATGCAACTACTACAGAAACGGCCACATCTACAAGCAATACCGATGCAACTACTACAGAAACGGCCACATCTACAAGCAATGCCGATGCCACTACTACAGAAACGGCCACATCTACAAGCAATACCGATGCCACTACTACAGAAACGGCCACATCTACAAGCAATACCGATGCAACTACTACAGAAACGGCCACATCTACAAGCAATACTGATGCAACTACTACAGAAACGGCCACATCTACAAGCAATACCGATGCAACTACTACAGAAACGGCCACATCTACAAGCAATACCGATGCAACTACTACAGAAACGGCCACATCTACAAGCAATGCCGATGCCACTACTACAGAAACGGCCACATCTACAAGCAATACCGATGCCACTACTACAGAAACGGCCACATCTACAAGCAATACCGATGCAACTACTACAGAAACGGCCACATCTACAAGCAATACTGATGCAACTACTACAGAAACGGCCACATCTACAAGCAATACCGATGCAACTACTACAGAAACGGCCACATCTACAAGCAATACCGATGCAACTACTACAGAAACGCCCACATCCACAAGCAATACCGATGCCACTACTACAGAAACGGCCACATCTACAAGCAATACCGATGCAACTACTACAGAAACGGCCACATCTACAAGCAATAATGATGCTACTACTACAGAAACGGCCACATCTACAAGCAATACTGATGCAACTACTACAGAAACGGACACATCTACAAGCAATGCTGATGCAACTACTACAGAAACGGCCACATCTACAAGCAATAATGATGCAACTACTACACCAACGGCCACATCTACAAGCAATACCGATGTAACTACTACAGAAACGGCCACATCTACAAGCAATACCGATGCAACTACTACAGGAACGGCCACATCTACAAGCAATACTGATGCAACTACTACAGAAACGGCCACATCTACAAGCAATAATGATGCAACTACTACACCAACGGCCACATCTACAAGCAATACCGATGCAACTACTACAGAAACGGCCACATCTACAAGCAATACCGATGCAACTACTACAGAAACGGCCACATCTACAAGCAATGCCGATGCCACTTCTACAGAAACGGCCACATCTACAAGCAATAATGATGCAACTACTACAGAAACGGCCACACCCACAAGCAATACTGATGCAACTACTACAGAAACGGCCACATCTACAAGCAATACCGATGCCACTACTACAGAAACGGCCACATCTACAAGCAATACCGATGCAACTACTACAGAAACGGCCACATCTACAAGCAATACCGATGCAACTACTACAGAAACGGCCACATCTACAAGCAATACTGATGCAACTACTACACCAACGGCCACATCTACAAGCAATACCGATGCCACTACTACAGAAACGGCCACATCTACAAGCAATAATGATGCAACTACTACAGAAACGGCCACATCTACAAGCAATAATGATGCAACTACTACACCAACGGCCACATCTACAAGCAATACCGATGTAACTACTACAGAAACGGCCACATCTACAAGCAATACCGATGTAACTACTACAGAAACGGCCACATCTACAAGCAATACTGATGCAACTACTACAGAAACGGCCACATCTTCAAGCAATACCGATGCAACTACTACAGAAACGGCCACATCTACAAGCAATACCGATGCAACTACTACAGAAACGGCCACATCTACAAGCAATAATGATGCAACTACTACACCAACGGCCACATCTACAAGCAATACCGATGCCACTACTACAGAAACGGCCACATCTACAAGCAATACCGATGCAACTACTACAGAAACGGTCACATCTACAAGCAATGCCGATGCCACTACTACAGAAACGGCCACATCTACAAGCAATACCGATGCCACTACTACAGAAACGGCCACATCTACAAGCAATACCGATGCAACTACTACAGAAACGGCCACATCTACAAGCAATACCGATGCAACTACTACAGAAACGGCCACATCTACAAGCAATACTGATGCAACTACTACACCAACGGCCACATCTACAAGCAATACTGATGCAACTACTACAGAAACGGCCACATCTACAAGCAATAATGATGCAACTACTACAGAAACGGCCACATCTACAAGCAATGCCGATGCCACTACTACAGAGACGGCCACATCTACAAGCAATACCGATGCCACTACTACAGAAACGGCCACATCTACAAGCAATACCGATGCAACTACTACAGAAACGGCCACATCTACAAGCAATACCGATGCAACTACTACAGAAACGGCCACATCTACAAGCAATACTGATGCAACTACTACACCAACGGCCACATCTACAAGCAATACCGATGCCACTACTACAGAAACGGCCACATCTACAAGCAATACCGATGCAACTACTACAGAAACGGCCACATCTACAAGCAATACCGATGCAACTACTACAGAAACGGCCACATCTACAAGCAATACTGATGCCACTACTACAGAAACGGCCACATCTACAAGCAATACTGATGCAACTACTACACCAACGGCCACATCTACAAGCAATGCCGATGCCACTACTACAGAAACGGCCACATCTACAAGCAATACCGATGCAACTACTACAGAAACGGCCACATCTACAAGCAATACCGATGCAACTACTACAGAAACGGCCACATCTACAAGCAATACCGATGCCACTACTACAGAAACGGCCACATCTACAAGCAATACCGATGCAACTACTACAGAAACGGCCACATCTACAAGCAATACCGATGCAACTACTACAGAAACGGCCACATCTACAAGCAATACTGATGCAACTACTACACCAACGGCCACATCTACAAGCAATACCGATGCCACTACTACAGAAACGGCCACATCTACAAGCAATACTGATGCAACTACTACAGAAACGGCCACATCTACAAGCATTGCCGATGCCACTACTACAGAAACGGCCACATCTACAAGCAATACTGATGCCACTACTACAGAAACGGCCACATCTACAAGCAATACCGATGCAACTACTACACCAACGGCCACATCTACAAGCAATGCCGATGCCACTACTACAGAAACGGCCACATCTACAAGCAATACCGATGCAACTACTACAGAAACGGCCACATCTACAAGCAATACCGATGCAACTACTACAGAAACGGCCACATCTACAAGCAATACTGATGCAACTACTACACCAACGGCCACATCTACAAGCAATACCGATGCCACTACTACACCAACGGCCACATCTACAAGCAATACCGATGCCACTACTACAGAAACGGCCACATCTACAAGCAATACCGATGCAACTACTACATAAACGGCCACGTCAACGTCAACTGCAACCGAATCGATAGCGACAACGTCTTCAACACAAGAGATGTCCTCAACTGCGTAATCATCTACTTCGTCAAATACTGAGATAATGCCCACATTGATGACTTCGTCAACGGAACAGGTTGCAAGTTCATCTTCTGTGTCAACGGATTAATCAGCTTCGACAACACCAGCTTCCCTTTCCCGCAATAACACTTGGGGTGACTCTGATATCTGTGACGCGAATAGTGTATGCAAAAGAAAAACTTTAATGCCCACCAACTAAACCTTGTATTCAATTGTGTAACAATATTTGTGTTTTTGTTAACTTTGTAATTTTCTCTCCATTTTTTGTGGATGGAGGTATTGTGTACTTCATTTTGTGTATCTGTTTCTAAAACAGTTTGATTTTTACCATGAACCTCGCAACCATTTTTTCATGTTTACATCAAGCTGGGGCCTGTTTCTCAAAACGTCTTGCATTGCAAAATGCCGAACTTAAGACAATTTTTAATCGTAAGACTTTTTAAGAAAAAGGTCCCAGGTCTTTTGCCACTTCTCTTGGTATTGATCTTTTCGGATTATCTGTACCATTTACAGACAGATGGTGAGCGAAATTGAGTGACATTAGAACCAAACAACAACGACCATCTTTGAAAGATCAATGCCAATTTTATCTGGCGAAGGTATCCGCTGGTAGAAAGACTCCTTGCGATATTATATCCCTTTTTCTTGTCACATTTATATGTTTCGTTTTATGTTTTGTACTCCTTTAAATGAGAGAATGGTCGTAAATCAAAATTTTTTATTTATTGCCTGAAAAGGATTAACTTTTGGCTTGATTCTGTTTGCAAGGATGACGGATCTCGCGTATTATATTTTATGTTGTTCCCTAGACTTTCGACGAGCCCCTCTTCTTAATAAACCGCTCAGCGATCTTATTCTCGAAAACTTAACTTACAATGATTTTAGTTTTCAAATCATCTGATTGGACAATCACTAAAATTGATTTTAATTATAGCTTTATTATCCAATCAGATTACTGTATTTCTTAAAATCTGGATTTTATCTAAGTTAAGTTTTCGAGAATAAGGCCCTAGTTTGTATTATTCGTGATATTCGATGGCTGGACCATACGATTGTAATATTTTAAATGAATTGTATATATAAATAAATTCACGATATTAATGTTAAAAACGATTATATTTGTTATTAATTCCATTTTGTATAATATATGTATCTAATACTCACATTTTTATATTATTTTTTACATAAAATTATCATTTTTATACACACGTCTTCCATTTATTTTGAGTTTTGGATAATTGCTGTGGAACCTTTTCCAGCATAAACGAAACTAAGTATTGTCATACATGGAACACATACTAACCCAGCTTTGAGAATATATAGAGGTTAAAGTCAACTGAACATCCAATCGACATAATTGCGCAATGAAATGAAATGGAGTTTTACGTCTTGCCTTTTTGCACCTGTATGGGCTAATAATGAGCAATGGGGGACATTTGGACAGGACAGCGGCATTGTCCCACTCTTATTTTTGGTTTCAAACTGTCGAGGGATATTTAACGTGCATAGCCTCCGATAACGTTAGTTTTGATAATTTAAATGTCCACAGACGGAATGGAAATTCGAATGGTGCAAGTTAATGCTGTCATAGTCCCCGATACACACAGAAATCCATTTCACAACCCTATAACACCCTTTAAATTATATGCGTAAACAAAAGTGCAGTGAAGTGAAGCGCATTCAATATTGAAATTGTGGACCTCTGTAACTGTCATGATGGCTATCTAGATTGTTCTACAGAATAAATATTATTCTCAATATTAATCATATAAATATTCGGTCGATTTATTTACAGACTCGCCTAATAGGTGATAATAACTCATTTATTAAAATGAAATGAATGGAGTTTTACGTCCTACGTTTCTGCATCTACAAGACAATTACCAGACAATTACAATGATCATACCAAGTTTTTTGGGTTTTTTTAAACAATATGTATTCAAGAATTACAGATAATACATACAAATATATAAACATGGTTTTAGAAACAAGCTTGCGCTTATGTAAATCTATTACCATTCAAAATAATTACAATACAATTCAAATAAGGGAAGAATTTACAAACTATTTACACTAACTGAGGTTCTCTCAACTGTTACAAGATTGTAAAGGAGCTACTTAGTAGGGTTCAGTAAATTTAAGTGAATAGAATAAAGTAAAATATGTTTGTTGGAGGTTTTGCTCATCGAGGTCTCGGCAATCGGCATGGCCCTAAAGCGCCACCAAGTTATATCACAACTGCACTACAACTGCTTGGATAATATAGCATATATTGTGTTCAAGAACAAAATTTGTTACGTTTTGTCAAGGGCAATAACTCAAAAGCAAGGCTGACAGACGGACAGACGAATAGAGGGGAAATTCAATTCCGGTTAATTGTGTTGAATTTTGATTAGCATTTCATAAAAATTGTCTATCTAAAATAAAAATTTAATTTGATTTGCAAATGATCGTGGTAAACTTTAATTTTGGCTAAACGTGAAAACATTGGATTGCAAAAAAGGTCAATTTGACTCTGGCTCATTTTGCCTCAATTGAACTGAAACGGCTGTACCATTTTGCATACTGAACGTAATCTCAAAATCGGTAAATTAAATTGTAATCAACCAATAGGAACACGTTGATTTGTATCTTTTCAAACTCGTTATTAAGTTATTACTTTTTTTTAAATTTAATTATGAAATTTCTGGCTGGAACTATAATAAATAAACTTTAATGTGATGCATATTTCAAGAACTAGGTCTATTTAGTACAAGACTGGTACCACATAAACAGTGGACTCCCTAAAGGCTGGCACAGTTCTCGTTCACTTAACCATGGCTGAAAATATTGATATTGTGGACGGGGTGACCATAATAGGGTACTTTGCTGTGATCTTAATTCTTGGAATTTGGGTAGGTATAGGTTACTTTATTATCGTACAAGCAAAACAATTCCGTTAATCAAATTGCATCAAAAACATGGCAAAATCGGGAGTAATAGTTATATGGTAGTGCACTACCTCAACAGAAGAACCATCAGGTGTTTCGATAAGAGGTATTTAGTCATTTATTTTTCGTTGTTAGACCCTAACTGTAGTGTTAGAGTTTTAAAAACCAAACGAAAGAAAATTGGGCCTAATTTAATTAGATTAATGCGGAGATTGAAAGTTATTTTTTTCTGTTACAGTCATCATGTCGCTCAAAACGTACCAGTACTGCTGGTTATTTTCTGGCCGGACAAAATCAACACTGGTTCATTGTAAGTAAAAAAAAAATGTTATGGGAGTATTTGTCGCCTGTACTGACCATTCAAAAGGGCATTTGACTCCCAAAAAAACGGTTTGCACCCCAATTTATTTCTTAAAATTTCCAAATACTGATGTAACAATGAAAAATTCCGAATGTAACAAACACGTAGTAATTCGAGGTATGATTAGTATTGACTCAAACGTTCATATTATTTTCAGATTGGATGTTCACTGTTTGCTAGTAATATTGGTGCTCCTATGTTTATTGGTCTAGCGGGAGCAGCAGCGGTTAATGGGTATTCGGTTACTATATTCGAATGGCATGTAAGTGAGAATCATTGTCATCAAGTTTCAAATGGCTCATAACACAACTTTGGAAACACGTTATGCCGAAATGGATAAATTTTCACAATAACTATAAGAGCGAAAAAATTGTGATATGTATCTATGGATACATAATGAAGTTTTTACCTTCTAAGAATTTAGTATAGCTGTTATTTGTTACTTCCAGGCGGTGTTTCTATTAATAGCCTTGGGATGGTTGTTTGTGCCTGTTTATATATCGTCTGGGGTAGGTACAATGTTCCGTTAACTCGTATCAACTTCGGGACTAGACTAACGTGCTTGATAACATACGAAGATTGAATAATTTATAGTGCAGCAGTCATTTTTCAGACAGAAGCACCTTCTCGTGTGTTAAGATCATCCAATATGAATAAATTTCTCAGTCGAATAAGAGTTGTCTTCTCTAGTACTCTCCGGGCAGGATGATCTTCTATCGTGGTCGAGTCATAATGTAAGCATCGACATTGACGATGGTGTTCAATGTGACTTAAATATATCATATGAATTGTAGACGTACACCATGCCAGAATATTTAAAGATAAGATTTGGTGGAACCAGACTACAACTATTGATGTCCTCGCTCGCCTTACTAACTTACATAGTCGTTAAAATATCGGTAAGCATACCTACATGTAATATAATCATGCCATTTTGGCATTACAATAAATATCTGTACAAGCAAAACAATTCCGTTTATCAAAATCGCATCCAAAACATGGCAAAATCGAGAGTAATAGTTGTATAGAAATGAACTACTCCCAAGAGAAGCACCATCAAAACATAATACGCCTTTCTGCAACTATACGGCATTTCTTTTTTATTCAGTTTTCAACGCAGCGAATGCATTGTTAAAATACATTCAAAAATAAAATTACATACTAAATTACTATAAGGCAACTTTGCTGCCAGGCATTTGTATGTAAAATAACACGATTACTTCTAACAGTGCAGCACAAAATAGTCATATACATGTACATGTATGATGTCTCCAGTCAAATTTCCACCCTTTTTTGGGGGGCGAGATGTGTCCGCAGACGGCTTCTATAGTCTAGAGAAAAGAGGCCCCTGTTGCTAAAAATTACACATGTTTTTCATCTGATAATCGACTGTTATTTTTCTAGGCGGAGATCTACGCTGGAGCATTGTTTCTTAATCGACTGCTGGGATGGAATCTATACTTGTGTATCATTACCATTTTACTCGTTACGGCATTTTATACCATCACCGGTAGGTGGAGATACATGTAAATTAAAAAAAAATGCGTTTTATGAAGTCACTAATTATCATAGTAATCTACCGGAAGCTACTATTGATATCGATGCAGATCCCGATACCCATGAAATACAAAGTTGAGAAAACCTCCTTACAATCCCTTTAAGGGTTGAGAACCTGGGATCACCCTCCCCTTCCCTCTCCCTACAAAATGATACCTGGACAAATCCAGATGTTAGTAATGATTCATAGACGACCATATGCATGTCCTTCTGTTACCAAAGTACGTTGCTGATATACAGCAAACCGCTGAGGTCTTGTGATATGTGCTGATAATGTGCATCAATGTGTTTTTCTCCTGCAGGTGGTTTAACGGCTGTACTGTACACCGATACGTTACAGACGATCATAGTTTTAGTTGGCGCCACCGTTCTGATGGTAATAGGTAAGACATTTTCTTCCAACAACAATTAATCTGCTGCGTAAATATCTGAACAAGAGTTGTCTTTTCTTGTACATTTACTGGGCAGCCGCCCATCACGTCCTAGTCTTGAACATTGGCATTGATTCCACCACTTCTTTGAGGATTAACTCATTCTTGTGTTTTGGATAACTTTTGATCTATTTCCAGGTTTGGTTAATGTTGGCGGTATGGAAGGACTAGAAGAGAAATATATGGGAGCAATAGCTAATGGAACAATCGGTAACATATCTTGTGGTTTGCCCAGAAATGACTCGTTCCACATCTTTAGAAATATAGAAGATGGTGATCTGCCGTGGCCTGGAGCAGTTTTTGGTTTGACTATATTTGGGCTGTCAGTGTGGTGCTCAGATCAGGTATAAAATAACCTGAAAATATTAGTTTTTGCTGATTTAAATTTTGATTCGAATATTTGGACAGAGGTCGGCTGGTATAGTGACAGAAAAAAGACCTCCTTAGTGGAACCTTATAATACAAAACAACACTTATTTTTAGATCTATAGCCCATTTTGTGTCCCCTGGAAAATGTCCAAATGTCCCCAGTCTGGGACATGTCCCCCAAGTTGAAAACCCAGAATATAGAAGATCTTACTTCCTTTGAAGATATGTAATTTGATTATTTTTGTCACAGATTATGGTGCAGCGATGTCTGTCTGCTAAAAATGTAAGCTATGCTAAAGGCGGCACGTTATTAGCTGCATTACTGAAAATAACACCTTTCTTCTTGTGGATTATACCCGGTATGATCAGCAGAGTTCTCTACCCTGGTAAGACCATGTTCTATAATGATCTAATTTCAAATAATATTGGTTTTATTACTGTTTGCACTCGTATCAACTTCAGAACTAGACTAGAGTGCTAGATAACCTCGTATACTACCTGGTGATCTATCACTTCATTCGGCATTGTAAGCGACTATATAATAACTTGGTCAAGATAGGTTGCCATCTTGCCCTGTAAATGGGCAAGGGAAGACAACTCTTATTAAGAGACTGATTTTGATAACCTCACGTCAGCATAAATCGTACTTTATAATTTGATTTCGATGCCCATAAAATGTGAAATGTGAATTATTTTTTTGTCAGATGAAGTGGCCTGCGCCTCACCAGAGAAATGCTATGCTATATGTGGAAATAAAGCCGGGTGTAGTAATATAGCTTATCCTTTAATGGTCCTGAGACTTCTACCACCAGGTAAATACGTTATATTTCATTAGGAAATATTTACTCATTTATTGATATACTTCCTCAAATGAAATGTTCATTAACTGCTACCAATGTATTGTAGGCAGGGTATGCTAACTCTAGACACCTGATATCACTTTTCATTGTGAAATATTTACTCATTTATTGGCCTACTTTCTCTAATTAAAATGTCATATTAGTGGCGGGTGGCGTGCGCGAAGCAGACCATGCTTACTCTTTTCGAAGCACCTCATGGTATTTCTCGTACGAGAAGTTCACCGCTATATACAATCATTGCCGGTTTAGTCATGCTCTGGACGAGATTATTGATTAAAGGAATTGTTTTGCTTGTACGGATTTTATGACCATTAGCTGCTACCATTGTATTATCAATATTTTTACATAGATTTGGAGATTTGTTTTTCGGTTGGGATCGTTCGACGTTCGTGCTTGTTTTTTTTTTCAATTCTCTTTCTAACACTGTGATATTTGCAGGCCTTCGTGGAATGATGATCGCTGCCATGTTAGCTGCGTTAATGAGCACTTTAACATCCATCTTTAACAGTGCTAGTAGTATGATCACTATAGATCTATGGAAGAGAGTGAGACCACGAGCGTCTCAGAACGAAATGATGGTAGTTGGTCGTCTGGCAGTAGCTGGATGTGTTATTCTTAGTATCTTATGGATACCTATATTACAAACAACTCAAGGGGGACAACTGTGGTTATATCTTCAAGGCGTCATGTCTTGTGTCGCTCCACCGTGGACAGTTTTGTTTCTAATGGCTATTTTCTGGACGAGGACTACAGAACAGGTTTGGTTATGGATTTTATTTACCCTTTTGTGCCAGTTTAAAAAAAAATTGCAAAATTTGAGCATTTTGATATTGGACGTTTTTATTTGTAGCATACGAGGTCTAAGCTTAGATTTAGGGGAAAGGGAGGTTTGATTCTTTCAAATGTAGAGGCCTACGATGGAACAAAATAATCTATTTAGAAATTGAGATATAGGAATTGATTTTTTAATAAAAATAATATTTCGAATTTTTATTATAGAGAGCGTTTTTTGGGTATAATATTTGCCATTAATATTTTGACGTTTTTAAATGAGAGATTTCATAAATGGCACACGAATTCTCAGTTTGATATCAAAACGCATGACGAAGGAAAACTGAGATAATACGACCATACACGCCATAGGGTAACAATTTATTGCTTAAATAATATGCAGAATGTTTGTTACAGGGTGCGTTTTGGGGTTTGATAGTTGGCATTACGATTGGTTTGATACGTTTCATAATGGAGATGTTTTATACCGCACCGTATTGTGGTAGTGGTGACTTCGACACCCGACCATTGGTCCTGAAAGCGGTTCACTTCTCTCATTTCGCTATCATAATAGCTGTTGTTTGTTTGGTGGTCACTGTAGTTGTTACACTGTTAAAAATATATGTAAATATACAGTTCAATTGTGGTAAATAATTTACATTGTTGAGTAAAAAAGCATTGTTTGTATTTTTACCGTATAAAAGATGTAATCCAATGATACTCAGAGCATATGTAAATATACAGCTAAATTGTGGTAAATAATTTACATTTGTTAGTAAAAAAACATCTTTTGTATTTTTACCGTATAAAAGATGTAATCTAATAATACTTAGAGCATATGTAAATATACAGCTTAATTGTGGCAAATAATTTACATTTTTGGAGTAAAAAAGAGCATAGTTTGTAGCCTATTTTTACCATAGTCATAGTATAGGCCAACAAGTTTTCATATTTTTAATTCATATTCTATCCACACCAGATCTGCAATAAATTATCTGGTCCAATACAATTAGTTTGATGCAAATTAAATTAAAACACGTGATATCAGAAGGCTCCGTGATTTCGGCAATCAAGTTCGGCCCAGTGCTTTCCGGAAAAATGGCGGAAGATAGATTTACATCTCGAACTCTTGTTAGAAAAGAAGAAAAGCAGGTATTTTGAATATGATTCTTTAGTTCCACAACTAATTTGATCACCAAATATCATTTTAGCAGTCAAGAAAGTAGGCCTATGCCTATGTCAATTTGATTTTGATTTTAACCAAAAATACTGTGTGTCAATTCTGAAATTTATAATTTATACATGATCTGACTGAGCACAGCAAGTTTGAATCGATTTTTTTTTATGAATTGAAATATTAACCTGAAAATAGTTCTGAGAGTCTTAGATTGTTGAAAGCAATATATATTTGGAAATATGATTTTACACAGGGGAAATTTCAGTCCAAAATATGGTCAATTTCACATGAAATTTTTAGGAGGGAAATGTATCTATTCCATAATGAGAATATTCAAAACTTTCAATTCAAACCTCATTGTGGCCAGAGGGAACTTAGGTGTCTATATTTCATACATAATTATTCTTTACCTTGCTGAATAAAAAGCAATGCAATGGTCTTGCTTCTCAGGAAATATTTAGCAATTTCAATTATTATTAATTGTAGGTTTATGGATAAAATGCTTAGTTTATGGATTCAATGGAATAAACAGAGAAAGAAGGGTTCTGTTGATTTGTTAGGTCACAGGTAAGTCCACTGATGAATATAATATACTCATATTGACCAAGCCTGATGATCTCAATTAGATGTTTATGAAAGATAGAATGCTTATTCTTTTGAAACACACTTACAGTGTACAGTTTCATCAGTGTCCAATTGATAGTTTTCTGTAATCATAAAGCATGCTTATGAATATTGAATAATTGCAAAGTAGAACATATCAACTTGTGTTCAATTCATCTGTCTACTAATGTTTAAAACAGTTATTTTTCTTTTCTTTTTTCAATTTGAATGTTTTGATTTTTTTTCTAATAAGTTATGTATCAAAAGGGATAAAATTAACCTAAATTTTTCATTTGTGTGCAAATGGCCTATATTTCCAAACATGACTGAAATGGGTAAAAAAAAGTTTTGTATTTTAAAAGTTACATGTTGACAATGCTGTACTCTAAAACCCTATCATTCAAAGACAAAATTTTAGACAATAATGTTTATGTTCCATGAGCTTATTAATGACAATAAGTCACTGTCTTTATATATTTCAGGAAACTATAAGAGAATAAACTAGATAGACCAGAATCACCATCTCCTTACATTGGATATTCATTTATCAAACATTTCAATATTGGTTTTTTAAAATTAACAGTGGATACTTTTAAGTTGAAAATTGTTTCAACAATGGTTTAAACTAAAATGTAGTCAGATTTTGATAGACCACAGTAGAATTTAATGTATACAATATTATATAATTATCTATTTTGAAGATAAACTGGTGTTTACATGAATAAAACTAGCTACATTTACATCAAATATCTTCTTTTATTTAGGTATAGATTATGTAGAAATAGAAATTTCGTCCAAGGATAGAACTCATTTTAGTGCATAAGCATTACATACTTTTACCTCCTTTATGTTTTTTTACTACAAACTGACTGGCAGAAAGTTGCCAGTGCTTTGACTGTAAAATTACTTAAATGTTAATTTACTTTGCTTGTAAATTTACATACGTAGTGATTTAACATAACAGTCAATTTACTACTATGTTAAATCACATATTATGTATTTTTCTTGTGGTAAAAATACTTTATACAAGTAAAAATACATTCAATGTAAAATTACAGTCATTATTCTGGCAACTTTCTGCCAGTCAGATTGTGGTAAAAATACCGAAATACTTTTAACAGTGTAGCTTGTTTACAACTCCCAGGTCTTCTGAACAGGTACTAGTATATGGTTAAAAAAATATACTTTTGGGGACAGACCGTCTCTCATTCGGTTATGAGTGTAAAATCTTAGCGTCAAGATCATCAATAGAGATGGTTTGGTGGGGATGGGGGGGGGGGCATGGCACCACTGGCAATTTTCTACTTTTGGCGACAGACTGTCGACCATGAGGTTAGAGTGTCGAATTTAAGCGTCAAGACCATGAATAGTGGTGGTTTGGCGGGGATGGGGGCATGGCCTGGTACCACTGACTGTGTATCATCGGGGATGGAACTTAAACATACTTTTATTTTAGCTGAAGAGAGTTACATGGTGGACTAGACACGATCAAATTGACCCTTTAGACCTTGAACCACAGTCCACATCAAATGATGAACCAGTGTCTAAAGAGTCGAGTAATGACGCCATTGAAAGAGCTAGTCCAAACGAATGTTTGGTACCAAATGTTACACAGGAAAATATTATTGAAAGTTCTAGTTCTACCAAAGAGAGACATACTTTAACAGGTAAATTTAAAGATTGAAGGGAATGGAGTATTACGTCCTTATTTTCTGAATTTATTTTGGCATAATGGCGACGAGTTATACTTAAAGGAAAACACTCAATGTTTTGGAGCTAATTTATCTTCAAATTACTAAAAATTTCACCTTATTTTGCTGTATGTTTTTCTATATGGTTTAGTCGTACTAAAATGCGAGTCATATATTCGTAAATTTTAAGTTTTTTCCTTGTTAAGATTTGTGCTTTCTACCTTTCAG
The DNA here is from genome assembly GCA_029955415.1 of Lottia scabra. NCBI lineage: Eukaryota > Metazoa > Mollusca > Gastropoda > Lottiidae > Lottia > Lottia scabra. Next base: position 478,536 of record JARJEI010000014.1, on the reverse strand, counting down.
CAGCCAAGCATTGGGTAAAACAAATAAAATATTGGATTTGTGGAATTAATGAAGGGGAAATAACCGACTTATCAGAAGACGAAAGTATAGCAAACAGATTAAAAATAAGCAACATATCCGAAACTGCATTCAGTAAAAACCTGGTGAACTGTTTAGCTGTGACCCTTTCAATATTTACTGCATTTCTTTTCGGATATTTCTTTTAGTTTAATATGATCATTTTTTCAATTGTTTGAAGGGGTATAGTTGGCGATTGTTTAGGTTGATTTGGATTCTGAGTAGAAGTAACATCAATCCTTTAAATACATGTAAGCTATACCTCGAATTGGAAAGTTCCCTTTGTATTTTTATATTCATTTTACCTTGTACAGACAGAGCAGTCTCACTCAAATGCTAGTCATGGTTTTAACTTAAAACTTGGATAATGAAATTACCCCTTTAAACGGGATCATTTTTGTAAATTACGGTTTTTTTTTATTTTGTGTTTTAGTTATATAATTATAGTTATATAGTTATAATATGAACATGTAAAAAGTTTAAATGTGTAGGCTTAAAGTGGCACAGGCTTCATTTTCGTAGGTCGATTTTCCAAGTCTCAGAAACGGGGACTTTTTTAGTTCAGCAATTTAGTACTGGTTATCACAACTCACCATTGAAATTTGAGTCTTCAAATCCATGTGCATCCATAATTATTAGCATTTGAAAGTTATAATGCCCTACTACACATTAGCGATACTATGCAATATATAGAAAAGTCATCTATAAAAATAGAAGGAGAAATGTCTAATTTAAGATATATTTGAAGGAAATATGCAATTTTCGTAGATTTCTAGTGCCTCTGAAGGATACTTAAGTATATTCAAGACCCAAATCAACCAATAAAAATGAAGACTGGTCCCCTTTAAGATTTTCATCCCTAAATTCTTAGAGACTGTGTGTTAGGGTGAAAGCCCACTGAGACTTAATGCTCGAAAGCACTGGCCGTGGTAACAGAATTGTTCTTACCTTGGTGTGGGGGGGGGGGGGGGTGATTGGAACCTTTATCGCCTAGCAGACGATAACACAACTAGCTGTTGACTGCGAATAATGAACGAGAGCAACTTAAAAAGTCTCTTTTATTAATTCAAAGAATATAAAAATGGACAATACGTTAATCTTATCAATATAGCCATAAGTACCCAAATCTAATAGGCCCAGTGGCACAACATGTAGGAGGCTGTCGGAAAAACAACGACATCAATTTAACATTAACAAGGTTGCACGTGCCTCTTCGACTCTTCAAAAGAGCAGCCGACAATTCACAAATCCCTCAAAAACGCTTCACATTACAAAATTTACTGAATTAAACTTACTGATAATACAGGAGCATCTTTGTCTTGATATAAATTCACTTGTTTACACCTTTCTCTTCATTCAAAGTCACTTGTCACGACGAAAAAGTCTCATTTCACAAATTCGTGCTTGTTTACTTTTCTTGGAATTCCCCTTCATGTGACGTCATTTCCTACTGGCGTAAAATCAAGTTTTGGATCCTGTAATTTTGTTTTATTGAGCATTGTGGCATCACAGGCCTGACAGGGGTGCACTCTTCTTCCCGTATAGCCTTCTAAATTTTCCTGGTTTCCTTATTCGCCTCTAAATTATTCAAATTCCGCCCCTTCTCTGTTTAGCACATTTTTAAAAATCAAGATCCGCCACTTCGCCCCATTCCCAAATCGTCCATGAACCATATCGGACTTAATCACCACTACTCCAATTCGCCCCTACCACATTTCTTTCCTGTGTATTTTGATCGTCCCGTTTCACCCTTTTTTTTAAAAAATAAAATAATAGTCTCCCTAATAATTCTTGATCAAAATTCAAATTAAAGTTCAGACCGAAAGCGCGGAATACCAGAGGCCTACTGGGCCACCCTTATAAGTAGGCCTATAGACTGGTATTACAGATGAGAATGTATCCTTATTCAAATACCTAGAGCATGAAGATAGTTATTTCTGAAATTTCAATTGAGTTATTCCCCATAGATCCTTCAGACAGATTGTTTCAGAACTTGTAATGACAATATTAATGTCCAAAATAGGCCTACTGTGAAATTCCTTTAATTCTGCAGCTCACAGGACTTACAGAAAATGTCGGTTCAGAGAGACACCGATTTATGGGGTTCTGGGTGTTTATGTTCCACTGTTCTGGGCTACTGCAAACGAGCAAACGCCTTGCGGTCTACAATGAGGAAGATTTTGCCTGAACATTGACATAAGCCTACTCTTAATTTCGAGGGATCTATAACGTGCACAACCTGTAGCACACGGGGCCCCATCTATACAGTAGGGCCCTTTTTCATGCTCAGTCTCTCCAAATGTTGCAAGTCTATGGCATCAATGTCCCTGGTGCCGTATAGAAATTAAGAAAAGAGAAAGAAAATCTTTTCAATCAGCCAACCATATAATAGTTTATTTATTAAAATATTGCCACTGAATATAATAATTAATTATCACAATTTAATTATAATTAACAAACAATTTAATTAATATTTTTACTAACGGGGTCAAGATATCAGAATAGGAATAGGAACTTTAACGTCGTAATGGGTTACATACATTTCAAACCGTATTACTAAAACACGAACCGACCAGAAACGATCAGAACCTACCAGGAAACATGGTTCGGATCCTGGTTCATTCACGTTTCCTTTGGTCGTTTCCTGGTCGTTTCTGGCCGGTTCATGTTTTAGTAAGTAGGATTTCAAACTTACGTCGAGGAAAGGAGTAAAACATTTGTCTTAGGTGGGTTCACAGGCTTATCATGACAAAACGAACGACAGAATCTTGGGAACAGATAAGAAAATTAAACAGCAATAACAATCCTTGAGCAAAATTCTGTGCGGTCATTTTTCAAAATCGTAGAGAAATTCCTATTTTGGAATCCGAGGCTATCTTCAATGCTTCCTATATGTAAAGAGGTTTTAAAAAGTGTTAATGTGTATATCGAAGATATTGATGGCATCAATTTGAACCACTTTAATTTTCAATCAGACGTCCGGCATTGCTGGAACCACAGACGTCTGATTGAAATGGTGTAACTTGGTGTCCCGATACACATACAAAGTTTATAAAACCTCTTTATAATCCTTTAAGCATATAGTTCCTATCTATATCTGGTTGATATGCATCAAATAATATTTTAAAATATCCACAAAAATCATTCGGGTTTTTCAATTTTTGATATAAATGATCAATGAAAGTTAATGCCTCCTTAATATTGAGTTTAAATGATGCATTGCCAAGAAAAATAATATAATATGTCTAATGGTGTTATTATTTTATTCTGCATTTCGTTTGATAAGTCCCATCCCTAGTGAATCGATCGGTCGTTTGTTTAAAGCATCATTACGTTTGATTAAACCCATACCAAGAGAGTCGATGGGTCGTTTGTGGAATAGCCTGTTTTTGTTGGGTTGGAATCGTTTCATTAGGCCCATTCCTAGAGAATCTACTGGTCTCTTATCACCGTTTCTCTTGATCAAACCCATTCCTGCAAATATAAATAATATATGATGTTAAGAAAAAGGTCTGAGTATAAAGAAACGAAGTACTAACGATCCGAACCGCAAAACGAAACTCGAAATCCAAAAAGACATTTTGACGAAACATAGGTAACAGCTGAGTTATAAGGTATTCATAAACATTTCCGATAAAGTGTCGGTTGCGATTTTTTCGCATCATGTCCGCGTCGTGTTCAAATCACATGACAAGCTAGTACGAATTCCATATTAAGAATTTTTCTTTTGGGAATGATTTGATTGGATTGTACACTACACATTCAGCCAATCAGAGTCATCTGTTAGTAATCACCCGCACACCTAAGCTGGTTTCAATTTAGAGTGCTCTGATTGGCTATATTCAAAAACGTAAACACCATTCAAATACAAGAAAAGTACCTAATGATGGTATAGACACAGTAATACTTTAACATTGTGAAGATGTATTGGTCCGAAACCGGAAGGACTTTACTCGGGTCGCGGTGAGGTGAATTGATTCTGGAATATCTTATCAACGAAATTTTTCTAATCTGGAATGCGTGGGTTGATCTAGAGCGAAGAGGTTAGAAAGTTTATCCTTTATAAAAATAATTATCTTGTTAATATTCTTGATATTGACGTCGTTATCCCTGAGATAACAAATTATCTGCGAAAAAAAATAGTCATAACGTGCAGTAACGTGACCAACTACAATCTATCGGAATTATTATTTTTTTTCATAATCGATGATAGTCTAATGTTAATACATTCGGCATTTTCGGATATTGCTTTGAATATAAGTTCATAGTCTTCAGACATCGGCATATATTAAAACCCCATTTTCCCTCCCTCTCGGAACAAAAGTTTGCCCTATTTTGTTTAAAAAAAATCAGCATTTTGAGTACTTAGCATGTTGGCGTATATCATCACGTCTTGCAATCTACCATAAACCATTGCTTTCTAATGCTACCATTCGAATAATTACAAATGGTCATAATAATCATAATCATTTATATCTAAATTAGCTCTTTCCTTAACACCACCGTGTTTACGTATGTTATCATGTCTTACAACCTATCATATCATTGACCATTGCTTGCTACATGTCATTGCTTGCTACATGCTATCATTCCGATAATTACAAATGAAATAGCAGATGGTATTAATTCCATTGAGTCCGTCATTATTATTAAAATCATCATTAACATGTTTGATGACATGAAGGGCCTCGTCAAAACCCAGGAGTTTCCATGTTGACCTTTCTATAGAATTAGATTCCCATCTCGACAAGATTTAAATAAATAAAGCATTGGTCAAGTGGCTCTAGAGAATATCTGATCATGTTAATTAAAATGTCGTATATTCTCACTTGTAATTCTCAATGTAAATCTATCATTGATTATCTGATAGATATACTCTTAAGAAATTGATTAATATTACTTTGTTTCCATCTCCATGTTCCTTTAACAACGGTATACGATCTTAATGATCCTATCGTTGCTACCATAACACGATATTCTAATGTAATAGAGATGACAGATACCCACTCGTTATAACATGCATGTTCCTTTAGCAACGGTATACAATCTTAATAATCCTATCGTTGCTCCCATAACACGATATTCTAATGTAGGAGATGACAGATACCCACTCGTTATAACATGCATGTTCGTTTAGCAACGGTATACGATCTTAATTATCTTATCGTTGCTCCCATGACATGATATTCTCGTCTTGTCTTCTGTCTTATACTTATCATGCTGATTTACTTGTGTATGTTTATTAACGACACGTTAATACACATATTGTGCCGTTTCCTTCGACATATTTCATTCTCATCGTCGCATTTAACCTGATCAACACATCCACCCCCCCCCCCCCCCTCCCCCCTCAAAAAAGTTTATAGGGTGTATGACTAAAGTATTGGATGCAAATGTGGCAACGTCATATCTTTCAAAACGAAAACCGAAATTTAAGAGTGTTATTATTTAATAATGTATTAACGCAGTCCCCCTCCCTCCCACCCACTCTTTTGGTCTCATTTTATATCGGATTGCGATTTGGTCGTGATGCAAATGATTATTTGCATTGAGTGGTTATGTTTCTTTTTTAGATTAGGTAAGAACGCTGACGTAAATAACTTAAAGTTTTTTAAAAAATAAAAACGCATCGATCATAGTTTTTCTATGAAAATAGATCAACAAGGCAGGTAAAAATGGCCCGAGAATAATAAGAAACAATTCATCAAATGTTGAATAAATTATAAAGTAGCGTGATCAGAATTTCACCGGAGTACAATCACCGTAAAGTCATCATGAAATATATTTTTAAGGTCTCTCTAAGGGTTTAGGTAGAGAAAATATGAAAAGAAACATCTAGTATCTTAGGTTTACGAAGATCCCTTCTACCAGCTGCAGTAGATGACCAAACCTGTTGGTAATGATTTTACAAGGATAACAACTTAAGTTCCACGAGGATCCTATCTCCCAGCTGGTCTCTGACCAAACCTTTTTGCATTTATCTTTCATGGATTATCCGTTCCCATTTACAGTTAGGTCGACTGCAATAATTAAGTAAGATAACTTATTCAAGGTGACCAGAATGATTTTGAAATTGATTTGCACAATGCAGATTTTCAAAAAAAAACTATCTAAGACGTAAATCTTACATCACTTCAAGTTGCCCACACATTCTCCGTTGTACATACAAATTACAAAACGCAATGCAATCGTACCTGTGTACCTGTTACCGTTTCCGAAAATGCACTTCCGGTGTACAAAAAGTAATCAATACCAAAGCAATACGCCCTGTAATGAATATACATGTTGCTCCGATAGTCGTGAACAGTGAAAATGTGAACATGCATAATGTAATAAAACTTCGATTAGGTGAGTGACGATAGATGTGATTATGATTTTTCTAAAATATATGTAATGTGAAAATTTCGTGACAAATTCCTTGATTCAAACAAGAGTGTGTGAGTCAACCGAACCAAACCATTTGATAACAACTTAGGTTTACTAGAATCCCTTCATCCTAGAATCAGGTAGTACTTGGCCAAACTTTTTGGCATTGATCTTTCTCCAGTTATTCGCACCCATTTACAGCTGGGATGGCTAGAATAATGAAGAAGGTGAAGATCGTCAATTTGACGACTGGAAATAGAGCCTACGACCATTATTTGAAGTAGATAGCACATAAGGCTTATCAAGACAGAAATAACGACCATGTGTATCAAAGGTAACTTGGCTGACTGACTCGAACACAAATCAAGATGGCGGACAAAATCGTTTTGAATCAAGTGAAGAGTTGTGAAAAATCTACTTAAAATTCATGCAGTGACTTTTTTGCACTAATCCATCTATTGTCACTCACCAAGGGAATCTATTGGTCTCTTATGGAAAACTTTGTTGGGGTAGCTCAGATTTAATATACGTCGTCGTCGTGCCATCCCAAACATATTGGACTTTTTAACAATGCCAGCGGTATCTGAGGACCTCTTCTCGCTGGTGTTTGGTCCGTTCAGACCGTAGCCTAAACGATCTGCGTTGCGTTTCTCACCGAGTTCATCCGCATCCGTTAGCTCGTCGCTTTTTTTAATCAGACCCATACCTAGACTATCAATTGGTCTCTTCTTGATCAAACCATATCCCAAAGAATCCACTGGCCGCTTGATGAGTCCGTAACCCAAAGAATCCACTGGCCGTTTGATGAGTCCGTAACCTAAGGAATCCACTGGCCGTTTGATAAGTCCGTATCCCAAAGAATCCACTGGCCGCTTCTTGATCAAACCGTATCCCAATGAATCCACTGGACGCTTCTTGATCAAACCGTATCCCAAAGAATCTACGGGACGCTTCTTGATCAAACCGTAACCTAAAGAATCCACTGGACGCTTCTTTATCAAACCGTATCCTAATGCATCCACTGGGCGCTTCTTGATCAAACCGTATCCTAATGAATCTACTGGCCGCTTCTTGATCAAACCGTATCCTAAAGAATCAACCGGGCGTTTGATCAATCCGTATCCCAAAGAATCGACCGGTCGTTTGATCAGGCCATATCCCAAAGAATCAACTGGTCGTTTTAAGAGTCCGTATCCTAAACGGTCCATTTGCCGTTTAATAAGTCCATAACCGAGCTGATCAATGGGTTTTTTCACTAAACCCGAACCTAATTGGTCCAAAGTGCGTTTATTAAAATCTTCTTCTATAGAGTCTGATTTTTTGATTAATCCAGTGCCGATTGAATCCAGGCCTCGTTTTTCTTCTTGGTTATTGTAAGCTTCACTAATCCTGAAAATAGAAAAAATAGGATCATCAGTAACTTCTTGGGAGAAATAAGACCTAATGAATATCGCAACAATCCAACTACTACTACCAACAACTAACTAGTTTGCGATATCAGCAGCTGCTGGAAGAGAACGTTAACTTGTCATCTACCAACAACTACCTAGTCAGTGATATCAGCAGCTGCTGTAAGCGAACGTTAACTTGTCATCTACCAACCACAAGCCAGGAATAATCCAAATATGGGGGTTCTATAGCACAGTCGGTTAGAGCGTCTGGAGAAGGAGAGAAATGATCGTCATCTTTCTTTTCTTTTTCTCGGAATATTTGTCATTGTATATATGGTATCAATGAGATCTGATGAATTTCGCAATTCCACAAAGAACATCCTTAAAAGGATGATAAAAAGGTTTTCTCAACTCTTTATATCTTTCAGGATCATTTCACAATTGTCACTCTATGATTCTTGCAGTTCCACCAACACTTTTAGCGTTTTAAGGTACAACTATCCCAATATCTATTACTTTTATACGGTTATTTGCAATAGTGACTTAATAAATGCTAATGTAGAAAATCGTAACTGTGCTAATCAATGCTAACAGTATACCCGATACACATTCAAAGTTAAGAAAACCTCTCTACAGTCCCTTTAAAGCCATCTTGTGGAGAATTTTATTAATTTCATTTGTTACATACGAGTATATAGAAGAGAATTTAGTTTTCTAGTTAAATAAGATTTAGGCTAATAAATCCTCAGACTTGACAACGTAAAATTTCCAGAGTAAATAGACTGGCTTTTCCAGTCTTCAATAGGTTAAGTGCCTCTTAAGACTAGCATTCGGCTCAACCTTCGTCATTGTTCGAGACTATATAATGACTCTGTCATGATAAGCGACCATCTTTCCCGGTAAATTGGCAAGGGAAGATAACTCTTTTTCTGAGATTGATTTTGATTGGCTCTTTTTGGCGCGAAAGAAGATAACACTTTCCAAAGAATGATCGTGATTGGCTGAACTATAATTTATTCAATATGGCGATCTCTGTATAGTATACGAGGTTATCTAGCCACTAATCTCGTTCCCAAGTTGATACGAGTGAGAGCCTCTTAGACCGGAAGCAGAAGAGTCAAGTCCTTATCTAAATAACGGTAAATAAAAGACGGACTATATTTGCTTAACATATTATTTTATCCGGCGAATTCAAACCACTTTCAAAAGAACTTGAGGGTGTTAAAAAGTCCGAAATCAATGAAAGCGAATTAATGGAGACGTATCAAGACTGAGAAATGAAGTTTTTTTGTGAGTTGGAGTACCAGTTGGAGTGGTTAACTAAAAACCTACTTCAATGCGTTACAGAAGATATATCAATTAAACTCGGCCTCTGAATTCAATACGACGTCTGCTGACGACTGATATTAGCCTCGGGGTAAAAGTTCTTAATGGTGTTTTTATATGTAAAGGTAAACATATCATATCTCTATAGTAAATAATGGAAAGGATTGAAAAGATGTTTCCGATGAATTTCTCTTTCTAGCCATCAAAATACTGACAAATACCTTTCGTGTTGAGCTTTAACTTTAACTATTATAACTATGACCGCTAGAAATGGGTGCCGAGTGGCTCTATTGAGTGGTGTAACACACGGTATAACCAGGAAACCGGAAGTAAAGTATGGCGCCAAAATAGGTAACATTAATATTATTGATTTGCTATATTTTAAACTTTCGGATCTGGAGTAATATTTGGTGATGTCAATGCAATGATATTATTTTTTCACGAAATAAATCGAAACATTTTTTAAAGTTTCCCCAAAATTCAAATCAAAATCAGCAGTCCATTAAAATAGTAAAACCTGATTTCATGCTTTGATCTACTTCCGGTTTCGTCAGTTGGTGTGGAATTGGATTTGTTTTTTTATGCCTACCATTAGCACATTAGCTTGCGATATCAATATACGCTGGAAGCGGTCGTGTTATCTTCCAACCAACCAACCAACCATTCAGCATTATCAAACAATCTACTCGATTTACATTCTGAAATTCATTCTATATTGTTTTACGAGTCCAATTAAATAAACATATTTTTAATGACAATATTGAATATCGCCCGGGTGTGATGAGTTGTGTTTTTATAACATTATAAAAACCATTGGAAGAAAGTGAATCAATCATCTAAGTTGGTTTCTTTAAACACGTTTTTTAGCCAAACTCTTGGTGTCGGTTATATTAAATTTTAATAATTAAATATTTCAACAAGAAACGAAAACATATAACCCTAACATCACAATTGTAATGCTTTGAAAGAAAGCATCGTTAGAAAATAAATGGAGTTTTATGTCCTACTTTTCTGCACCTTTATGGACTAATGAATACGGGTAGCGCCATGCTGTGTGCAACGAGGGAAATTTTGCCAGGACAGCATCACTAGCCTATTGTCGATTTTCAACTGTCTAGGGATCTTTATTGTGCACAGTAGCACACATAGCCCCAGTATTGTCCCATCCGGATGCCTTGACGCTTTTTCCAAGTCAGTCCCTCAAGTAAGAGGACCGTAAGTACATTACGAATATAAAAAATCCATTTCAGCTATCAATAGTATACTTCAAGAAGAAACCTACCACAGCTTTTTCAATTGATTGCAGATGATCCACAAGCTAAATGTTCAAGTTGAAAATTGATATGAGTACCATATAAACACAGAGTTGTCTGAGTAAATATATGAATGCTATATCATTGATATCTAAGGTGTATATTGATGATATTGATGATATCGATCAAACTTCAAAGGTAATCCAGATGATATATAAATACCGGATACAGAAGAAAATAACAGTATTGACATAGGCCTGGCATAACATTGTTTAAGGTGTTTTTGTTACATTTTTAAACCATTTCCTAACTGTGCCTTAAGAGCTTTTTTGAACTTCTATGTGTATCATGAAACACTTTGTTTTAGTGGAATTGAAATACATTTGTATGTGTATAAAGGATAGCATCAATTCGCACCATTTCAAGTTTCAGTGTTAGACGTCTGTGGTTTCAACAAATTTAAGCATTTTATGACGTTACTATTGCAAACGGCTTTTAATATATAAGGACCTTTTGTGATACTGGCGTCATAAAGAGCTTAAATTTATTTGAATTGCAAGAACCACAGACGTCTGATTAAAAATTGGTGTGGTTCATATTGATGCTATGAGTGTCCCTGATACACATACAAAGTTTAGAAAACCGTTTTACAATCCCTTTAAAACTCAGAACGAAACGAGTGATTGGAAATGAAAGATATAAGAACTCGACAACCACATTGAGATTAGACTCAACTAATTGTCACAGTCAACGTGGTAAAAAGCTGTATTTAGAAAACCTTTGTTCTCATGTTGAAGCCATTGAATTGAAGGTCGATCTTAATTTGATCGCAGACTGAAGAAATGTTTTTCTGATGTTGACGTTTCCCACGAGTCGCAGACGTGGCAGACCAGAATGGTAAATAAAGTAAACAAAATTGGGCAACTGTGACGAACCTGGCTTCAAGATGGTCGCCGTTCTCAAATAAAAGGACAAGTTAATGAATTCGGTTGATAGTTGCTAATGACTTTCTGGTCACGGATGGAAGTTTTCATTATCCTCAACCTTCAACGATTATTGCTTCTCTTATTGACTCGGCAATCACATTGGAGTCGGACTTCGTTACCGCAAACTACTCCCTGGAGAGATCTTCGATTACTCTCCGGAATTTCACATTTCATCCATTTCCATTATTTACCTTCAAATATATTTTAAAGTCTAGCTAAGATTGAGTATTTTTTTTTCGAGACGTTTAATTCATTTAATTCATTTGCTTTGCTCAAATCGTTCGTCAAAACGATGATTTAAACGGTTTTTGATTAAAAAGGTTTTCGAATTAAAAGACCAACGAAGAAGATTAACAATAAAAAAAAAACTTCTTAAAAACCTTTAGGGATTTAGTGAAATCAGAAGTTAGAAAACATCCTAGAGCCACTTTCGGTCGTTACACAATTTTCTTCACTTTTAATTTTGATTTTTGTTGACTTTCCCAATAGACTTTTTTTATTTCGTTTAGTTCGGAGTTCATTAATTGCAGCTTGGAATTAACGTCGACGTCGTCAATTTACTGAAATGTGACGTCAATTTAACTGAAATACGACGTCAAAAAAATGAAATATGACGTCAATTAACTGAATTATGACGTCAATTTACTGAAATATGACGTCAATTTACTGAAATACGACGTCAATTTAACTGAAATACGACGTCAATTAACTGAAATATAAAGTCAATTTAATTGAAATACGACGTCAAAAACTGAAATATGAAATTGAATAACCGAAGTATATTACAAACCTATTGAAATATAATTTTTTAGTGTCTAACATCTCACAAAAAGATGATAATCGTATGAATTTCTAATTTAATATCCGCATCAACGTCTCAGATTTTTTTACCTCTCGACAAAAACAGGCAGTGAGTTTTACATTTGGAATTAACATACGACTGGACTCGTCAAGTTTCCCTTCAAGCTGTTAATTTGATTTTTCTTTTCAAGTTTTTAGAGACTAATTATGAAGAATACTGGAAACTTTTCAACAAGAAAGTGAGAAGAGCGGAGAAAATATGAACTAATTAATCAAGCCGAAACAACTTTGACGAAAGTTGTGAATGTAATCAACCATCAAACGTCTTATTTAGAAATATTTTAGACATAAAATATGTCAAATGTGTGGCGAGCGGAATTCTTAATGGAGTGATTTTTACCGTGGAACTATAACCACCGACAATTTATGTAGAGAGGAGTTATAACTGACAAGATATTCCCTCGATACTTGATCACCGTTAGAAATACGACATCCCAAATCAACTTAAAGAGTCTTAATATGCAAATCTATCAATTTTCTACGAAATCTGATCTTGATTCTGTTAGTTAATAAAATCTGTAAGACTTGGACGGAAATGTCCTTCATGTGATATATGGACCAGTACTATAATAAATGGACGGAATTGTCAGTTACTAATATGTGGTATTGTATAGTATTTGTACTGTCCGCTTTAAGTGACCACGACATACTAGTGGAAGTAGTGAGTTCTCGAGTCTTCTTTGGTGTTAAAGGGATTCCATGGATTACAGAATGCTTGTGAAGCGAAATACATTTAGGTATCCTTGTAAAATATTGTTATCTTTAACTTGTATCGCTTGAAGTTGGTATGATACCTTATTGTCCTTGTCTGAGGTTATCATAAAATTCCTGAGAATGGTCAGAAACAGTAAATCCAAGTCGTATTGACAGTACATGTGATCGTTATATGATTAATACGTCTACGTTAACCTATCGACGGCCATCATTAGCCCTGAACAAATTAACATTAGCGCAATCAATAGAAAAGTTAATTGGCTAGATTGGTATATTGTTATATGCCCTCTATTCCAAGCGATATTCCTCATGCTGTCTTTGACCCGCCTAACGGATATCAATATCATCTTCAATGGATATCAATAAAGTGTTATTTGATGATACGTTCTGATCTATGTCTAACGACAATTTCAAATCCATTCCGAGTTACTTAACGTTAAACCAATGATATCAATCGAGTCAACCATCGTCATTGTTCGTGACCATTAATGACTCTATCACGATAAGCGGCCATCTTGCCAAATAAATGGGCAAGAAAAGACAACTCTTGTTCGAGATTGTTTTTGATTGGATAATTTTAACGCGAAACAACACTCTCTGAAGAATGATTATGATTGGTTGAACTATAATTTATTCAATATGGCAATCTCTGTATAGTATACAAGGTTATCTGGCCATTAGTTTAGTTCCGAAATTGATACGAGTGCCAATGATTTATGATTTATTTGTAAATAGTCTGTTTCTCCTATCTATCAATATTAGCTCCTACTGTTTGCTCTCCCTGAATCAAAACATTATTTCATGTTTACAAGCTGCATTGAACTAACTCATGTCACCAATTCTTAGCCACGTTCGATTATTATCGTATGTAACAAGCGAATGTGAATGTATTCCAATAAAAATCCATATAAGCAAGACGATTCCGTTAATAAAAAATCACGTCTTAAAATTGGTAAAAAGGGGGTAAAAGTTGTATAGTAGTGAACTTCTCCAAATATCTTTATAATCAGATGTCTGTGGTTCAAGCAATTTGACTTAAACTAAGTGTTTGATGACGGCATAAATCGCGAATGTCTTTTGTGTAACAAGCACATTTCGTGATTTGTGTTTGGTTAAAAGGTTTTCTAAATTCTTTGTGTATCGGGGGCATCAATTTGCACCATTCAAATTTTCAATCAGATGTCTGTGGTTCAAGCAATTTCACTTAAACTAAGTGTTTGATGACGCCACACCTTCGAAATATGCACACACATAGACTAAGTTGAATTTCTAGAACCACAGACATCTGAGGATCTTTTGACAGTTGCAAATCGAACATAAAAGTAAGATATTATGCTTATATCTCTGGCAAAATTTCCCTAATTGCATACTACATGGCGTTGGCTATTCTCACAAGCTATCAAGCATGAAAACTCGTAATAACTTCATTTCATCTACATTCTGGAATTTAACGAATGAAATTCCGCTATATACCATGATGAGGTATTCCATAACAGACTAAGTTAAGACAAGTTAGATTAAAGTTTTAGTGTAATTTGTTGTTTTATCGAAAACCAGACTTCTACTTGAAAACTTTATCATATCAAGATCCTGGTCTAGGCATTATTATTTAAAATAAACGAATAAAAGTTAAGCTTGGAACTTGGTCATTGTCCTTAATCGGATTAACTAATCGTTCTGAACTCTTATAGGACAATAAACTTTAAATTCGACCATCCAGAAACTTTGGAGTACTTTTATTTCTTCATAGATGGAACATGAATTGAAATGGTTTTTTTCAAAAATAATTAAAGGGGAACATGCTAAAACTGTCGAAAATTGCATTCTTTCTAAAAGTTTTCTCAAGAACAATGTAAGAACTAAGAAAATATTATAATCAGGCATGATTTTCGTGCATCTGAGGTCATGAATAAGGTTTCTGCTGGGGAAAATTGAATGTTAATCGCCACTCCTTAGACCACTAGACCACCATCCCCCACCACTTTGTTTTGTCATTTGTCATTTCAAAAAGGTTGCCGTTATTAAAGTAAGTATTATAAAACAATAAAAAACATACCAAGATACTCTTTACCTAGATGATAATGATCACCTTTCTTCAGAATCAATAATTTAATTAGTAACCTGTAGATCAATCAATGAACGAGATAGCTTATCAGATGACCCTTCTATTGTATCTTAGAAAAAATATGTCTTCATAGATTTCACACTGTTTTCATAAACTTCATCGAAAAATCTTGCTTTATGTGAAATCTTTTAACTTTTATCTGCCTCGTATCAACTTCTGCATCAGACTACCATGCTGGAAACTTTTTTGGTGATTGCCATATTTAAGACAAAATAGTTTAGCCAATCAAAACAATTCTTCAGACTGAGTTGTCTTTTCCTGCCTACAAATCAGCCAATCAAAATCAATTTCAAAACAGGACTACTCTGCTCTGCTCTTGCAAGATGGCAACCTATCAAGTCCGAGTCATAATGTTAGTCTCGAACATTACACAAGTTGAGCCGAAAGACTTGATAATATAGAAGATTTGAAGACAATTTTCGGGATGGGGTTGTTATGTTTAAAGTAACTGGTATAAAAAAAAAACAAACAAAACAAGTAAAAGTTCTGTAAAATATTTCGCAGTCAGAAATTTCAATGGAACAATATTTCAGACTTGGGAATCTTATTGTATTCAATCGAAAAACATGATTGTAGTCTAAATTCTTAAAGATATTTTTATAAAAGTTCTATATTTGTCAATGTTCTGAAGACAAAGCAACAAAAGACACTGGAACAGATGCAAACAATAGAGGCTAGAACATGCAATTAAAAACAACAATTACTGAATTATGATTTAATTGTAGAAATTTATTGATTTGTCTCGCCTTGAGCGATAAAATAACTATTCTTAATGAATAGAATTCTACTTTCTTTTATGTATTTGATTAGGTTAAAGACCATGCAGTTTACAATGAGGTAAATTTTGCCAGGACAGTGGCATTAGCCTATTGTTTTTTTCGATTTCAACTGTCGAAGGATCTTTAACGTGCACAGTCTGTAGCACACGGGACCCTGGTTTATAGTATCATCAAAACGACTAGACGCTTTTTCATGTCAGCCCCTCCGACCTGCATCACTGACAAGGAGAAACCGGGGTTGAAATGCAGAAGGTATGGATTAATACCACTGATGCTTATATATGTACTCTTATTGACCAAGTGGATCCATGAGGATCCTTGACCAAACCTCTTGGCAATGATCTTTCCCGGATTATCCTTAACCATTTACAGCTGGGTGGACTGAAATTATGAGTGAAGATGACTTATTGCACACCATGATCGAGAACCGAACGCTCATCAACGATAACCTCCATTTACTGTAGAAGCCATCTTTATAGCCAAAGGACATGGCTGTAAAAAATCTTTAAAAAACTGGGTTGTTTTCATTGAATAAGAGTACAGACATGATAATTTCAAGTATGTTTCTGTCTAATGAACTTGATTAGGCCAATTTACCCAAATCAGAATCAGGATTGGAAGGCAGCAGTCTGATCAGTGTCAGAGAAACTCATTCAAACGTCAGCTTAGACCAGAATTTATCAGGCTTTACTATTTATAACATTATGTTTCAGTCCAGTGTTGAATGGAAATACATTCACTATGTTAATCTGCTTAAAATGTAACAGAATACGGTTATGGAAGACCAACCAGGCCAAAACTCATTGTTCTTAATACCTTACTATTAATTATTAAACTGAATCCTAATTGAAATTAATTTCTAATGTGTTTGCAAAAAAAAATATTAGTGGATGAAACGGAAACGTTGAGTCCAAAATCCATTCTTCTTAATTCCTCATAAGGCTACTATTTTGCAATAATATGACTTAAATTCTTCATGTGAAATTGAAAATTTGATCGAATTTATGAAAACTATAGATAGAAATCTGACGAAATTTAATGTTAATTTGAAATTTGTGGGTGTTGGTGACACAAAGCAAAAAAACACCGATCCTCCCACTTCAGCTCCCACGACGTTTTCTTTTATATTTGATGACAAGTTAACTTTATCTGATCGAAGAGTCAATCAATTTAACAGAAGGACATCGTAAAATAAAAAATCAAGAAAAATACAGATACCATATCCAATTATTTGATAGAGATCGAATGGTTGTAAGATCTGGATCACTGAAACCAAGTTCAATGTACTTTTGATTTTTAAAGGTGGTTTGTCTTGCCCCTAAATTATTGTGAATCATTAAAGATATGGTAGGACTGGGAGGATTTTCTCAGCAAATGGTTCGGGCGAGTCGATCGCCAGCGAAGTTCGCCTAGTGTGTTCAGTGCTACGAAATTTGCTTGAGCCTCCGCAGAAGCCATTCGCCGATTATTCATCACCCGACTAATTGGCAAGTGTGTCCAATGCATCGGACGAATGTATTCAGTGGTAATATTTCGACTGAAGAAGTACCAGCAAATAAAATTCGACTAGTCTGTCCTTAGATTTAAGAAAAACAGTACAACCAAGAAGCGGGATACACAGAATAAAAACTGCCATAAAACTAAACATAAAGCTTCCAGGCTGAAAGAGAATGAGATTAAAATTGTGGATATTGGAGGCATGTATAATTTAAGATCAATTATTAATTTCACCTTTTTACTCTGGCTCTAGGCAGGCTCGTATCTCGCCAATCATCTACTAAAGCTTTCATCTCCCTTTTAACGAACACTGGTGCCTGATGACTGACAGAATCGCTCTACAATATCTTGTTTCTCCGTTCAGCTCATTACAGGCCTTTCAACCCTTGAACCGCTTCAAATTGACAATAATATTTCACTGAAGGCATCTTACATTATTAAGAATGGCGTTTTCATCTGATAAAGGCTCGTACAATGAATGATATTCATATCAAACGTTTTACGCTTCATCAAAATATCTCTCCGTAGGCGTAAGGTCGCAAGGATCTTCACTTACTTTCACAAAAACACTTCGACCTTTTTATAAAGTTATGCGAATTTCTCATCCTTTCTCAGATTGTAAAGAGGTTTTCTAAATTTTGTTTGTGCATCGGAAGCAATGATAGCATCAATTTGCAGCATTTAAATTTTTAATCAGACATCTGTGGTTCAAGCAATTTCACTTAAACTAAGTGTTTGATGATGTCCTCCTGTGAAATATGTTTGTATACAGAAGACCTTCGCTGGTGGTACATCATCAAAAGCTTAGTTTAAGTCGAATTGCTGGAACCATAGACGTCTGATATGATGTTGAAGTTGATACACATACAAAATTAAGAAACTTTACAGAGAACTTGTACAAGCTGTGCACATTTAATACATTTTCTACCTAGGTAGATTTAATTTACGGAATTTACCGAGAATTGCCGAATACAACCGGGCGTTAACCTATACTAAAGGGCCGTTAGGTGTCAATATGCAGCAATGAAAGGTTATCTATCAAGTCAAGGCAAGTCAACAAACTCAAAGAACCATCAGAGTGCCCCTTCATATAATCAATTCTAACTAATTGGCAATACCGTATATAACATAATATAATACCGTACATATCATAATATGTCTTTGTTTATTTTTATCACCTCAAGCGACTGAGGACAAACAATTGCTCCATTGTGTTCTATCGAGTCGATATCAATGGTATTTTTATACCAATAAATGCTATTAATTCACCTTTTAGGCAAATTATCAAAGAACAAGGTAAAGAGTGGAAGCAAAACATCAACGTGTATCCTTCGTGGTACTGAAAACGTCATTAGTTCATCCTCAGTTGCAAAGCCATCATAGTGTTCGGCAATCTTCTGCATAACGACGTTTGCTCGCTAATCTGAAGGTCCAGAGTGAAATCCCGGCATGGGTCCAGATGATACCTTCGGATTTTTCAACCCTGTTTCTCCCTGTCAGTGATGCAGGTCGGAGGGGCTGACATGGTAAAAGCGTCTAGTCGTTCGGATGGGACAATAAACCGAGGCCCAGTGTGCTACAGGCTGTGCACATTAAAGATCCCCCAACAGTTGGAAATTGAAAATAAGAGCAGGCAAAATTTTACTGTCCTGGTAAGATTCCCCTAATGGCGTTTGCCTATCCTCATTTCATTAGCCCAATAGGTGCAGAAAAGCAGGACGTAAAAGCTACATTTCTTTTTATAAATTCATTTTCAATTCGAAACATGGTGGTCCTCGGACTCATATCTGTTCAGTCCGTTCGAACTTTATTTGGATTACCTGAACTTGTACTGGAAACAGAAACAGGGTTAGTAGATGGGAATTCATTAAACCCTTCCCTTAATCAATGACAACCCATATAAACTTATTAAAAAACCCGATAATATCAATTTTTATAAGTGATCGAGACATGATAAGGAAATTGAACCAGCGTGTGTCTCCGTTCTTAATATTGTCTTATTTAACTTTATTTCTTATTTGTGCGATCATAAAACGGATGTCTTCGTTCTAGTGAGAGGTTTTCTCAGATTTAGTTAGTCATACGTTTATTATTTCAGTCTGTGGATAAAGGGCTAAATTGGTGACCCGAGTAAGCACGCATAAAACATTATTGCTCAATATCACAAACGACATTTTCAAACATAAATTTCGATAATTTTAAATACGTTATTGGTTTCTTGGCGGATGCAATCAATGTTTTAGGCGTTAACGTCATTGGCTTTACTTACAACATCGCTTTCTTAACATTGGGGACAATTTTTTAGTCTTTAAAGGGATTTTAAAGATGTTTTTAAATTTGTATGTGCATAGCATACTTATTCCAATTTTCCGTCATACGTATATGAGGTTCTTACAATTGTAATTGCTTAGGATTGCGTTTGTTTTCGATCAGATGTCTGTGGTTCCATCAATTCTTCTTAAACTAAGTATTTGAATATCTTCATTAATATAAGCATATTTCATGGGTGTGACGTTATAGTTTAAGTGGAATTGTTTGAACCACAGTCGTCAGATTAAAATGGCGCAAATTGATGCTATCAGTGTATCCGATACACATGAAAGGTTTGGAAAGCTTCTGTACTATCCCTTTAAAATAATTCATAATTGATTATTAAATTTTTCAAAATCTTTTGTCCTAGTAGTAAAATCAAGTTTTTAAGTCTGGCCAAGTGTGTACGTCTTTTGTTTCAGCAGCAAGAACCGCAACTGACAAAATATCGCCACTCGTACAAATTTGGGAACTAGACTAGCGTGCTAGATAACCTCGTATACTATAAGGTGATAGCCATATTGAATTAATTATAGTTCAACCAATCAAAATCGTTCTTTAGAAAGTGATGTCTTCTCCTGCATTAAAATAAGCCAATCAAAATCAATCTACAAACAAAAGTTATCTTTCATTGCCTATATATCAAGCAAGATGGCTGCTTATCATGACCGAGTTATAATATTAGTCTCGAACATTGACAAAGATTGAACCGAATGAAAATATCGCTTGACCAATTTAATAAAAAGGATCGTTGTCATTAGCAAATGAACATCATTGGAAGAACTTAACGGTTCAAAAAGGTTTTTAAGCCAAGGGCAAATATCGGGCTAAAGCAGCGCATAAATAATTCACATTGAAAACATAAACCATATTAGTAATAACATAATGATGATATTGCATTTTATGGTAAATTTGTTATACAACTAATTGAACATTATTACGCAGTCGTTATTTCAAGCAATTTCACAAAAATTCAGCATTAGTAAAAAGTAAAAAATCAGCGTTTTATTCTTAACTGTGACAAATTCAACTTCTAACAAAACACAAGACATTATGGAATATAACACACTTTTTTAGGTTTGGCACATAACGTTTCAACACAATAAACATGTGTCGGTATGTGCCTAACTTTATTAAAGAAGTGTGTAATATTCTATAATATTGTCTTGTAAAAATGTCATACATGTATGTGCTTCTCGCTTCTATATGTCGTTCATGTGCCTAACTTTATTAAAGAAGTGTGTCGTATTCTATAATATTGTCTTGTGTTTCGTTATACATGTACATGTATGTCGTTCATGTGCCTAACTTTATCAAAGAAGTGTGTTATATTCCATAATATTGTCTTGTGTTTTGTTATGCCTAACTGTATTAAAGAAGTGTGTTATATTTCATAACATTGTCTTGTGTTTCGTTATATGTGCTCCTAGCTTCTTTATGTCGTTCATGTGCCTAACTTTATTTTAAAAAAATGTGTTATATTCTATATATATATGTGTTCCTCACTTCTATTTTTCTTCAAATCAAAATCAACTTCATCGAACGTTCAATGAAAATATTATTTGTGTCAAAGCTGTAAAAGACTGAGATATGAAAAACGTGTTAAGCACGAAGTCATTTAAGTTTTAAATTAAGTAGTATGTTTTTATAGCATATTGGTGATATCTTTCAATAACGGAGTTGATCTGAGTTAAGCCTGGGATTTATCTTCGTGAAACCTTATTTAATTCCCACAATAATACACCATAGCATCAATCATAATACACCGATAAATTCACATCACTCCTGATTTTTATTAACTTTCTTGTCATAATTTACAAAATAAAACCTTCAATGAATGTGTTGGACATTGACAATGTTTTACAATGTCTTGCTTTGATTTTTGCGGTGGCTCAGTAAGTTAGACGCCTGTTCGCTAACCTGAAGGTCCAGGGTTCAATGCCGGCATGGGTCGAAATGATACCTTCGTATCTTTTACCCGGATTTTAGTGATGCAGGTCGGAGGGCTGACATGGGCAAAGGATCTAGTCATTGGAATGGGACAATAAACGGAAGTAATATGAATTTTTCCAGTCATCGAGTCCTGACATGGAAAAATCGTCTAGTAAATTTGATTCTTTTTTTTTTTTTTTCGACTATTTCGAAAACCAGAAAATGACGTATGACGTCTGTCCAACTTTAATTCTGACAAATACAATAAAAATTCCCAATCAATTAGGTAAATATTTATCCTCAAGTGCCCGAATGTAAATTTTCATTGGAATCTATAGTGGACTGGAGTATTTTTATTAGATCAAAAGTGTTTACCTTCGTCTTTATCGTTTCAGAAAAAAATACCGGAGTAGGTCTTTAGAGACAATATGGTACAAGTACTGAATTATTACCGTAGTTTATCGAATTAACCATCCAGAATGACTTGACTTAACTCTCGGTCCCTTTTCACCAAGTCTCAGTAAATTTCATTAAGATTTTAATCCACTGACAAATTAACCAAGATATTCTAATTAACATAAATATCAGCGACAAACTTTCGTTAACTGACAAGACGTCGGTGGATAGTCAGAGGATTAAACTGGGCTCTGGACGGTTTCTTGCTAACAAACGCCTTAAAGTTCTGACATTGATCTGCATAGACATCAATAGTAGCTTCCGGTAGATCACTGGTAGTGACGTCATCAAACACTTAGTTTTAGTGGAATTGCATTAACCACAGACGTCGTGATGAAAATTGGAATGGGGCAAATTGATGCTATCAGTGTCCCTGATACACATACAAAGTGTAGAAAACCTCTTTACAAGTCCTTTAAGGACTGGAAAAATGAACCAATAGATGTCATCAACTTGAGAAAACAAAAAGGTTGAGGAACAATGTTCCAGAATTATTCATAAAGGTGGACGACTGGGTCAAATTCGTGTAGATATTGTCTTTGATAATAAAAAAAAACAAACACTCAAAATAAATAATAAATAAAATAGAGAAATATTATATAAGGTTCGATGACACCAGAAAAACAAAACCTAACCCCGATCCCAAGGGATGGCTCTTATGACGTCACCACCTTCATCAAAACCTCAAATATTTAAACCAAATTAAGAAAGGGCGAAAAAAGGCGAGGTGATTGCGTGAGTACATGCTAGAGGTGTTCTGCTGTAGCCCAACACGCATAACGAGTTTATTAAAAATTCAGCAACAAGATCAATTGCATTAATATTTAATTCGAATGAAGCTAAAAGTGGTGCTTCAACTGTAGGTCGTATAGGAAGAAAAAATGTTAACGGGCAGGATTTTTTTCAATATGGCTATTAACCTGCGCGTTTGAAACAATTACCACGCAACGCATTTAAAACATGCATGGAATACAGTTCAACACACCCACATGGCATATTATTCGTCTAAAGATGTAAATAAGCGATTCCTGCACGATCATCCTTGCGTTAAATCATCCTATGTTACCCAACGCAAACTTTCCAAAACAAAAATCACCTGTAGAAACAGTACGTGGTGGTTAAGTTCTAAACCCTCAAATATCCTTAAATAAACCCTTAAATATCAATTCAATATTGGACCATTCTTGGCTTGGAACGAACCTACATATATGTAAGAACGGTTTTTGTTCCACTGTGCCAACGAAGACGGCTTACAAAGAAGACTGGTAGTGGTAGATTATTCACCATAAAAGTGACAAATACAACGCCTTCCAAACCCAAAATAAAGTTTTAATGTACAGCAACATGTACCTCCTTGTGCCTCTTCATTTAAGAAACCGGAGAATCTCTTCCAAAAAATTAGGTCGGCCAATTTAGACCAACAAATGACCCTACTTCCGATTTCAAAATGAAGTATCTGTACCACGCTACGACCCTAACCTACTTTAAAACCATCGAAGGAGTCAAAATTATTATTTCAGAAAAACAAAAATATGTAAATTTTCGCAATTGAAATAATTCAATAATAAAAAATGTTACAAAATCAACTAGCGCCAAATTTACCAAAGATGATTAAATTAGACTGCTAAAAAAAATGCTCCGGGCGTTTTAAGTTACAAATTATATTTTTTAAGCAGTTATTATAATATTGAATATCAGAATTTGACTCCTAACAACCTGTTAGTAGCTCATTGATATTCCTGTCGACCATTAAATTGTCTAAAATCGCTCAATCACTGTGTGCATCCATCGAGTACAAACTCATTTCATATTTTATGACTTAAAATACTAAAACTATGGATTAACTATAATTAACTTTTCTAAGTTTCTATCACAAGCAGAGGACATCGTTAAGAAATTCAGTTATATATCCTATTTTTCTGTACACCCACAACTAAATACGAATTGCATTTCTAAACTTTGTATGTGTATCAGGGACACTGATAGCATCAATTTGCACCATTTCAATTTCCATTCCAACTTCTGTGGTTTGTGCAATTTCACTAAAACTTAACTTCACAAAAAACAGCTGTAGCGACTGTCACCTCATCAAACACGTTAGTTTAAGTGGAATTGCAAGAACCACAGACGACGGAATGGAAATTGGAATGATTCAAATTGATGTTATCAGTGTCCACAATATACACACAAAGCTTAGAAAAGATCTTTGGATTCCATTTGAAATTTGAGTGCGCGTCTGTTGGAATGTTTATACTGCAGTTCAGTTTCGCCATTTTCTAAATAAAGTTACGTCATGAAAAACAAGTCTCAAGGACTCAATGACCGACGGGATCTAGGCGTCGTGACTATTGTCAAGTACGAAACAACCTTTCTTTTGAAAAGAAAGCCGTGACAATGCTGTCTAAAAGTAGCTACGGTCAAGTAGACTGACATTTTCCCCGAGCACAGGAAGGCAAACTCAACAAAGACTGCAAGGCTTCAATCCTCTTAAACTATTCAGTGGAAAGGCTTCTGTTTACATTCACACCAAGTTTTAATATAGCTGTATCCTTAGTTTATTCATCTTCCAAGCGGCCACAAGAAAAATGCAAGGCGGTTTTCAACATTATTGTTGGATTGTAAATAGGTTCTCTTAGCACTTTATGTGTTTCGGGGACACTGATAGCATCAATTTGCATCATTCCAATTTTTAATCAGATGTCTGTGGTTCTTCCACTAAAGCAAACAACCTTATCAGTACCCCGAAATGTTTGATATCAACCCAGTTTTAGTATACATGTATAGTAGTGGCAATGTAACGCGAACAGACCATGCTTACTCGTTTCAAAACACCTGATGGTACTTATCTTTGGAGTATTCCACTAATATACAACTATTACTCTTGATTTTGTTATGTATTTGAGTGCGATTTTTATTTTACTTCTGCAAATTTTTATTGGAACAGGTTCCATCATATTGCCATGAATGTCATGAATGATATAAAAGCGAGCTTGGACACTGATGGATGACCAATAATACAACATAATTCTACAACAAGCATTCTCATCTGCCTCTTTAATAGGATATAAATTAGCATGTAGGTCCTAGCCTACAACGAACTGGTTTCACATAAATTAACGGGATTGTAAAGTAAAAGAGTTGGGGTTTTTTAAATTGTTTGTTCATCGGGGACGTCAGACGTCTGTGGTTCACATAAAACTTAGTGTTTGACGACGTCAAATATTAGTTAAAGTGGAATTGCTTGAACCACAGGCATCTGATTAAAAATTAGATATATACAAATTGATGCAAATAAATTCACTGTAGTGAACTTCCGGACCTCGGTTTATTGTCCCATCTGATCACATTTTCGTGTCAGCCCCTCCTGTATAACTGACAAGGACAGAAAATAAATGAAACATACGAAGGCATTATCTGAAAGGTATGCTTGGTAAACAATGTCGTAGAAATTGCAGATGAAAGACCATCGACCCCCCATCCTTTTTTTCACAGAAAGCTAATGAGGCCATCATTAACACCTAATAATAATACTAAAAGTGTTAGAATTTAATTGATAATTAGGTTCAGAATGAGCTTTATGTGATATACATTTAGTCTATATTACATATCAAAAATCATATAATATCATCATCATTAGTGGAATAACTCCCTCCTCATTAGCCCATAAAGGTGCAGAAAAGCAGGACGTAAAACTCCGTTTCA
The DNA here is from genome assembly GCA_029955415.1 of Lottia scabra. NCBI lineage: Eukaryota > Metazoa > Mollusca > Gastropoda > Lottiidae > Lottia > Lottia scabra. The sequence continues at coordinate 452,781 of JARJEI010000014.1, read as the reverse complement.
TTTCATTAGTGAAGTAACAAGTTTCTAGCATGCTGCGTCTACCAACAACATGTTTACTATATATAACATAATCAGGTATAAAGTCAACGCTCTTTCGAACATGTTTACAAAATTACATAATCATAGAGCTCATAAATAGTCGAATATTAGAATTAGAATCCATTTTCGCGAATATTCGAATTGGATTTTACCATTTGATTCTTTGCACATACAATATTACATGGTCGGGTATCAGTTTGGTCAACGTTCTTTCAAAAAAGTACAGAAAAATATTCTACTATCTACTTTGCATCTATGTCTTTAGCATCTATAAATTGATTTTACCTGATTTTTCCAATTGTTTTTTTTTTATTAAGTTACATATGAAATGGAACATCAGCCTCAAATTTGTACTCTTAGTCTTCGAATATCTTTACGTTTATAAAAATATAATAATGAGCAAACATTTGCACTTTAAAATTTGTTTTTTATGTTACAGATGATAATTTAAGACGTGTTTCATATTGAATACAATAGTTGCAATTTCAGTTTATGATCCCAAAAACACAGCGAAAAGAAAAGAATTTTGTAAGGCGAGAAATGAAACTGTTTAAAGGCTCATTAACTACCATTGATCCTGGTGATCTTTTTCACGAGTTTCTATAGAAAATACTGATTCACGGTGAAAACTACAGCGACCACCATTCATACTTCAATACATGATTTACTTCTCTATAATTGATCATTAGCCTCTTTTAATATTGAGGTTTTTAACGTCAAAATATCAGTAAATGAAATGAAATGCGCCCACATGGGCTGTGGGGGCGTCAAAACATCAGTAAGCAAAACTTCGAATTTTCTGGCCTCTCTCATCCATCTTTGAACATATATAAATATATATTCGTCGTAGATACATATTTGAGTGTATTAAAGTGATTGTAAACAGGTTTTCTTAACTTTGTATGTGTATCAGGGATACTGAGAGCATCAATTTCAATTTTCATTCCGATGTCTGTGGTTCTTACCACACCATACTAAAGGCACTTAGCAACTTTAGCTTTATGCATCATAAAAGGCACAGTTTAAGTGAAATTACGAGAACCTGATTGAAAAAAAAGGATTGTAAAGAAATTTTCTAAACATTTTTTTGATAAGGGGGTGTGATTTTAACGATCGCCATTATATTTTTGATGCTGATTCAAATGATTAATGGTATTCGATCTATGCCAATGGTTTTCAAATTAGTTTTGAAAAAACTTGTCAAAAAAAGTGATGGAGGCCATAATGTGTTCAAAGCAACGAGGCATGAAAAGGAACAGGTCATTAATCATAAAAATTAGAGAATTTAAAAAAAAGAAACAAAATAGGCGTTTGTTATCGAGCAATATAACAGTTTTTTAATAATTATCACAGATCATTTACTAGCCTAAATATTTATAAAACACAATTTATATCGTTTTAGAACCTAAACCATTTTTTATGTTTTTAAGCCAATTAGCATTAGCGAAGATTCTATTAGTGGTCCACTTATTGTTAAGGATTTCTCAATCACCCGACACTTTGATTGACAGGGTTAGATTATATTAAGTAAAATGTGGGTGGTCAAGAAGTTAATATTAATATGATATAACTGTTACACAGAATCAAAACTCAATAACTATAGAGAGAAAAGGTATCACATATCCGAAGCAGACCATGTTGACTCTTTTCGAAACACCTGATGGTACTTCTCTTTTGGGTAGTCCACTACTATACAACTTTTACTCTTGATTTTGCCATGTTTTTGGATGCGATTTTGATTAAACGGAATTGTTTTGCTTGTACGGATGGCCCGACATATCATTTTCTATCTAGTTTTGAATGTCTAAACTAGGCATAAAAACCAAAAAATTATGACAAATATGGGAAAAGTTTGGCCAGATTTGTCCGGCTAATTTTTACATTTTTGAACCTCCATATGTATATACTTGATCAATATGATTTTAGACAACTTTTTTAAGGGCTTTCTCAAGATCTTAGACTATAATTTTCATTTATTTCAGCACTTTATTTTTTTTTAAAGTTCGACTGCCCCTTTAAATTGGAGCTCAGTTTGTTGAGGAAGATTTAGTCCTAATTTGTATAACAATTACCGACAAATCGACAGAAATTGGTTTATGATTATTCCTTCAAGCAGTTTCGAGTTCTTATACAGAAATTATGTAAAACCAAGTCTTGCCTCGCCACCGACCGTCAAGGTGCTTATTTAAAAATAATTGTGTTTTCGTTTTTTTTTTAATTTCATCATTGGAAAAATCGCGCCGTGGTTTTTTAGCGGACTTGCTTCAGAGTTTACAGGCGCCTAGATATTGCTTCACCATCTGATAAACATAAATTCTACTATCCATATAACTGTTCAGAATTAAAATCCTACTCCCCATTCCTCTACAATTAAAGCAAAATGTGACAAACTTACACCGCAGGGCGTTTCACCGTCGACAACTAAATATCAGCAATAATTGCAAATATGAGAAAATTAATAACGCCTTGCAAGTGACGTTAGACAAAATTGGCGCGAAGATCCAGAAGTGATACAAAGACATGAAATTGAGCTTTATCAACTGATACATTTTCTAGTATAATTTCTTAATCTGATAGACAATTTAAACGATGCTTCAACGTGAGAATTTCATGTCGATGTTTAACAACGAAACGCAAAAATTTGACCATCCAGTTTGATGTTACGGTCATATATGACATTAAATTCAAACTATTATATCTTTTATCATATCATTTGTGTTAAAATTTTGCAAATGAAACGCTTATTATCAAAATAAGGCTACAGCCCGTCATTTCAAAAACGTCAACGCAGTAACTGTTGTTACGGTTGCCCGCAGTTATTAAACAGTTTTCAGAAACCTTCTGGAAATAACTATAAATAGGCTATAGGCCCGCATTTTTAAGCGTAAAAACTTTATGGTATTCTTCTATTGGAAAAACTACCCGTTAAGTAAAAAATAAAAACCGCAACAAAACGTTTTTCAAACTTTGTAGTTAAATGAAATGGATTTTGAGGTTTCGTAAACTTTGAACAAACAAGTGTATGTGAAAAGAATAATAAAGTTTCGAAAATTTACATACCCATAAGACGAAAACACCAGCAGTAACGTTGTTAAAGTTAAATGTTCCATGTTCCAGCAGCTTTCTAACTCTGTTTTAAGATTTTCTGTCTTGACGAAGCTTACTGGCGGTACCCGAGTCGGTTGATCAGCTTTGGCTTTAATAGGATCTTAAGTCGCTGGTTTTATACAAGACGAAATAACTTATTAAGAATTCGAGTTCCACAGCGAATTTTAACTATAGGCCCATTGATGTATCAATCACATGATGGGTATGACCTTATATGGAATAAGCCCCGCCCCTATTCGGAATGGTATCGATCTTTATTGACGAGTCGACGCGTGACATTGTCTAATTAATACAGTGTTAACAATTAAACATTGGTTGACTTGACGAAGGAGGTTTTTAAAGGGATGCTTCTTCTTAGAATGAACCTGAATTCTCGAATTGGTCAATAAGAGTATATTATATTCATCAGTGGACTTACCTGGTGGCATAAGTACCTGTATAATCTGATAAATCTAAATTCTCAAACTTGGTCAATAGGAGTATATATTCATCAGTAAACTTACCTGGTGTTATAACTATACAACATATTACCTGTATAATTTGATAAATCTAAATTCTCAAACTTGGTCAATAGGAGTATATATTCAGCAAAGAACTTACCCTTTCTCTTCTGTCGAAACATGTATCAACTTGTCATCTACTAGTCTGGAACAATTATTGAAAAGCGCTTAAATTCCTAAGTTGTATAGTTTTGTCAGATAATAGAGAGGCTGTACTAATTTTATGTTCATTCTAAGAGGTTGTATTCCTTTAACAGCCATCTGGTATAAAGTAAATTTAAAATTTAATGATAAGAAGAAAACAGACTTGCACCTATCAACACTGTAATACATTAAGTCAAATTATCAATAAGTTAAACATGAAATAGTTCAATAATCACCTTGGATCAGTCAGGGTAGAAATACATGGTCGACACTTAAGCGGAAAGAGTGGCAGTAGGTACACTGTACGGGCTAAAGCAGGTGCATCCCCCCTCACCCCTCCACCTCTGTTCATTTGACCTCAAAGTACGACGATACTTTTTCAAAATCCTTCTCCGCCAAACTCCTGGATTTTTTCCTGCAAATACGTTAAAGACAGGGATTCAATAAGGCATCAGATGGTGGCGGCAGTGGATTTTCTTCCCAACACTCCTTCACCCCCTTTAGGCTTTTGCTTTTGGTTCTTATATGTGTGCAATTTAAAAGTAAAAAGTCTGCCCCCAGTTCCATAACCATTGATTATGTTGTTTTCTTTCACGTCCATGCTATTTGTGAGTATCTTATGTTTGTTTTGAGCATAAAAATACACATGTTATATTTGCCTTCTGGTCAACTGATATAATGTATATAGCTATCTTTAAACAATGAAGTCAATTCTTTTTAAAAAAAAACTTCCTTCTTGAAGATTATAGATTATCGTTAGTATGATTGTTTTATCATTGATAGAATTATTGAGTGTTTAAAACCACCGGCATTCCTGAAGCTGTCACATAATTCGATATTAGTAATAGTTGTATATCTATACAGGCCTTCATACACTGACTGGGTCGATTGAAAATAAAGGGGAAAGGGTTGCATTTTAAATAGTTTGTGAATTTGTGAGTTTTTGGGGACACTATAATAATTCATTATTAACCAATTAGGGCCTACCTTCATCCGCACCAATTTTACTTCCGGTTGTCGAAGCTGGTTTTAAACAAGCCTTTTTCACTTCCGGTTGGTGTGTATTTGCAGTTGGTTAAAACACAAGCCTTACATTTTCAATAATCCAGCAATCCCATGGGCTGAGTGTGAGACAGGACCGTATCACTCGTGGTATTGGGCCTAATTCTGACCCATGTAAAATAAAGAGTTTATGTTTCTCCCTGAATGTGAGACAGGACCGTATCACTCGTGGTATTGGGCCTAATTCTGACCCATGTAAAATAAAGAGTTTATGTTTCTCCCTGAATGTGAGACAGGACCATATCACTCGTGGTATTGGGCCTAATTCTGACCCATGTAAAATAAAGAGTTTATGTTTCTCCCTGAATGTGAGACAGGACCATATCACTCGTGGTATTGGGCCTAATTCTGACCCATGTAAAATAAAGAGTTTATGTTTCTCCCTGAATGTGAGACAGGACCATATCACTCGTGGTATTGGGCCTAATTCTGACCCATGTAAAATAAAGAGTTTATGTTTCTCCCTGAATGTGAGACAGGACCGTATCACTTGTGGTATTGGGCCTAATTCTGACCCATGTAAAATAAAGAGTTTATGTTTCTCCCTGAATGTGAGACAGGACCATATCACTCGTGGTATTGGGCCTAATTCTGACCCATGTAAAATAAAGAGTTTATGTTTCTCCCTGAATGTGAGACAGGACCGTATCACTTGTGGTATTGGGCCTAATTCTGACCCATGTAAAATAAAGAGTTTATGTTTCTCCCTGAATGTGAGACAGGACCATATCACTCGTGGTATTGGGCCTAATTCTGACCCATGTAAAATAAAGAGTTTATGTTTCTCCCTGAATGTGAGACAGGACCGTATCACTTGTGGTATTGGGCCTAATTCTGACCCATGTAAAATAAAGAGTTTATGTTTCTCCCTGAATGTGAGACAGGACCATATCACTCGTGGTATTGGGCCTAATTCTGACCCATGTAAAATAAAGAGTTTATGTTTCTCCCTGAATGTGAGACAGGACCGTATCACTTGTGGTATTGGGCCTAATTCTGACCCATGTAAAATAAAGAGTCTATGTTTCTCCCTGAATGTGAGACAGGACCGTATCACTTGTGGTATTGGGCCTAATTCTGACCCATGTAAAATAAAGAGTTTATGTTTCTCCCTGAATGTGAGACAGGACCGTATCACTTGTGGTATTGGGCCTAATTCTGACCCATGTAAAATAAAGAGTTTACTATTTACGAGTGTATTATTAAATCGAATGTCCGCGCCCTTTTCACTTCAGATCATTGTCACTTCCGATTGATGCAGATAAGCATTTAGTGTTACACAACCCTTTGTATGTCTATATTTTTAATGTCTGGTAGGTGCAGTTTGGCAGTTAGCTTATATATGTGTATATTTTAATGCCATAAAACAGTGAAAGAAAGTGTACTAAAGTGTGAAGTAAAAAATAACTAAAATGGTTGTATGAACTGACAGCGCTGTATAATTACCTACAATCATTAGAGTATACAGTACTAGATTTATAGTTTACTATATTTTATATTGATATTATAATTACATCTTCTGTTTTAATAGTTTCAGTGTAGTCTAATGATGTAACGCAATGGTTCAATCGTTCTCTTTTCGCAACGGTGTACGATCAGGCGAATTTTCGCGGCAAATGGTTAGATCGTAGGGGGTGAAAGCCGACGTCGGGCCAATTCTCGAAGGCACTAACCGTGACACAAAGAACCCGGTTTATCAGTATTGTTTTTAGGATAAAAAGTCGGGGGATAATCGTATAGAGCCTAATGTAGGAAAAGATTACACTGAAACTGATTAGACCTGAATACAGAATTCCCAAAATACCATCGACCTAAGTTTGCTCTGACATATACCTTGACCTCGTACTTGTAAGCCTATCAGGACGAGACATAATATTAATAACCCTAGTGATGTAACGGTGCCATTTCAAGGTTACTTCTGCTGCATTGGATTTTCTTGTTATGGTAGGTCAGAGGGACTGACATGATCACAATAAAAATGCATAATTTGTTGTGGTCTGAAGCTTATTTTATTACGAACATAAAATGTTATCTCCCTTTTATCACATAAGAAACAGAAGATTTATTTTAGATTTGCCTACTTTCTAAATCTATACTTAAATTTTCACCAAAAGGTACAAAAAAAACAATACCCAGACACTCACTTAAAGGAAGTTTGGTATGCTTTTCATACCATTATCAGGAATGCCTCGCTTCCAAGACAAACCTAAGTCATGTTGCTCGAGTTTTGGACCAAGCCATTTTGTACATATAGGGTAGGTGGCGTACATGTCTTTCACGTGCTTTATGCAGGCCTACTCAAATGGCGGCCAGCGACGTCCTTGTGAGTGACCAAAACCCACCTACTAAAACGCTCTGCTCACTTCGGTAGCCAAGCTCTATTTGCTTCTTATATGTCATTCATAAAATGCAATTGGCCCCTTACAAGAATTAAGTGAGAAGGCCTGGGCTATAATTTAAATCTAATTTAGGGTCACCTGCAATCTAATCACCCACAAATAAGGGACATTACTTTTGTGGATATAATAGAATGACCCACACAATTATTACCAATCTCCTCAATCAAGGGGTATATACAAAAAAACTCATACACCTTTCAAATAGAAAGGTTTCGGAATCATGCAATAATTATCAGTCTGCTTGATCATTAGTTAAAGGGTTATGTAAAAAACTCAAAAGCCTTTCAACTATAAAGAAGATTTCAGAATCATGCAATAACTAATAGTGTTCTCCATCAAGGATTATATAAAAAAAACTCAAACACCTTTGAACTATCAAGAATGTTTATTATACATGTATACAGCAAACATTTGAATAAATAACAATGTTTTCTACAATATATTTATATGTGGCCTAGAGTATAATACTTATATATATATAAACATGAGGTGAAAAGTTATGTCATGTTGCAAACTAATTCAGAATAACTAATAAAGTGTCACATAGGTGGGGGGGGTGGGAGGGGGCCTCCAACTCTCACCCTGACCCCCCACAAATAAACCTGAGACCTAATTTTCAGATTCAGTATATCATCCTTTGAAGATGAGGGGCCTCTTCTAATACATGTTCTAGTAAGTGAAATGGGAAAAGATATTCAGGAAAGATCAACACAAAAGGGTTTTGTCAAGGACTTGCTAAGGACTGACGAACATATTTTTTCGAATAAAAATATGGGGGCATTTTTCAACATTTGATTACATTCTACAAGAGAAATAGAAATAAATGTCTGTTATTTTTCCTTTATTTACATCACACTAATTTTAAATCAGATGTCTGTGGTTCCTGCAACTCCACTGAAACGAACCATTTCATGATGTCACTGAGTACTTAGGGGTGAGCGAAAACTTTTGCTATATTTCCACTGAAAATTGGAAAATTGAGCATTTTCATGCGATGGTCATGCTATTTTCCCAGCCCTTACTATTGCCTTTACATGGTGATACCAAAGACTAATTCCGACGCTAAAAATAATGCTGTCTAGAAAACAAAACTGTCTTTTATCCTACATTATGTATGTACAAATTACCACAAATACACAATAATATAATAGTGAATGCGTTATAATATATCATTGAACGAAACCGAGGTTCTAGTTCTCCTAACCGATACCAGTATATCAACAATAAGTGTGAACCGCAGATCAGAACGATTATAATAGCGAAAAATATGTTGATTCCGTTAGGCGGCCATTTTGGAAAAGCGAAGGCACTGATAAGAGTCACTAGTACGATAAGGGAAGTAAATGTTCCTACGATCAGGTTTAAAACGCGATCGGTTCTACGCGGCTCCCCGAATAACGGTCTCTCTATCTCATTGGCCTCTTCTCTCCTCATTTTGATAGTTTCGATGGAATGATTTCAAATCCGACACAAACACTAACAGATCTTGAAGCTATTATCGTCGAATTTCCATCTTGACTCACACTGAAAGATGTTTCACAGGATCAGATGGAATTTGGTCTTACAGAATCCTGAAATTAGACAAAAAATTCAAAACATTTATTACACAAATTCATAGACTTACTTACTGAACAAAAAAGGGTTATTCTAATACTGCTGCATTAAAAGGGGAATTGTCATAGCTCCCTGTAATGTACACGGAAAAATCATTGATTAACATAAATAAATATATAAATCTCTAATCAGACCACATCTAGAATATGCAGTAACTGTATGGTACCCAGTATTGAAGAAAGATGTAATAAGTATTGAAAACGTCCAGAGGCGAGCAACCAAAATCCTCAACAACTTGAAACATCTGCAATACCCTGATAGACTAAGATCTCTAGGCCTACCAACTCTCGAATACCGCAGAAAAAGAGCTGATATGATACAAGTTTACAGAATTACCAGTGGCAAAGACAACCTTGTAAATACCAACCTATTCACCTACACAAAAGAAACCAGAACCAGAGGCAACAACAAAAAACTTGAAAAATCACAAGTCAGACTGGACATCAGAAAAAACTCTTTCAGCCAAAGAGTTCTTGGAATTCTCTACCAAATTCTGTTGTAGACTCAACAACATTAAACCAGTTCAAATCCAACTTGAACACGACATGGAAATATGACGACTTAAAATTCTGTCCAAGCTCTATGCTATTACAATAAAGCTAATTATTCAAGAATAAATCAAGTGAAATGAACATTATGTATGTGATTGTCAGTTTTAAACCTACCAGACATTGTTATCATCAATAACAGTTACTTACAACCAGACATTTTATTATTGCGAATTAATGCGCACCCTAACCAGTCAACTTTATAGGTGGTCTAGAAGCGGTTTCCGCTTACCATAGACAGAAAACAGTATGAACAGTATGAACAACAGTGGGCTTATCATAGACATAAGACCAACAATTCTTACTGCTTCAAATTTCAAACTAAACAAAGAAAATGCAAATGGATTAACATTAACAAACCACTGAAATATCTGAACAAAGGTTTAAAAAGCAGACTTCATGTTAACTTATGAATCTGCAGTTTGAACATGGGCATATCATTATGTGTCATAGCTAAAATTACCAACAAGGAAAACAGAAGCTTGACAAACTTAGTTTAAAATTGACAGCTAAATAAACACAAAATCACATGACTCCAAACAGTATGACCTCCTAAAACGAAAACTGTCAGATTTAAATTCGCTCTTATTTCCAACTCTCTGGAAACCATTGCTTCAAAACAACATTCCTTCAAAATAAGAAACCAGTTTCGCCTACCAATTCACTGAAATCTTGAAAACATCAGGTTTGATGCGTAAAAAACATTATTTTAGTGTAAATGTAAACAACAAAAAATCTACTTCCGCTTTCCGATACACATTTCCGGTTAAGCAGGTGTGGCGTAAAATTTGATCTTGATGATTCTTGGCGTAAAAACAGGTTTTAGAGGTTAATTCTCACTCGTGGAAATGACCTTTCCGGGCTTACTTTAGTTACTTAGACGGAGAAAAACAACTCATTTACTAAAAAGAAGCATTATACTAAAAGTCAAGCTTCTTGAAAAGTTCAGAACATGTCATATTCGATTTATTTTGGAATGGAGGAAATGGTATTAGGCTTAAAGGTTAACTGAAGCTCAGGCTGTTCCAAGAATTGATCTGATGCCTGATACATGTATATAGAAATTGTTGTGTCTTTAAAGCCGACCAAGGCCAACTTTTTAAAACTGGTTCAATTACAAAATTAGAAGCTTGAAAACATCCCCAGGCCCGTAACCATCATATTATTACTTCTAGGCAAAACCCTATATATGGCTTTGCTTCTAGGGGCGAATCCACATTATGCACTTAAGCTGAAAACTTTTCATTTTGTTGAAAGCAAGCCTATTATTTTTTGGAAAAGATTCTGAACAATGTTTAAAATGCTCTTACCTTAAGTCAGTAGCCAGAGTAGATAGAGGCCTATTTCATCAAACGAAAACGAAACAAGAACACAAGAAAAAACAATGACTAATATCGAAAAGGTTCACCATTTGAATTGATATTGAAAATTTGAACAAATAGAATAATTAACGTTGATCACGAGACTGTATTTTAATTAATGGTCGAACTTCCGATTATTAGTAGGACTAACGGTGCGGAAAATAATATATTACATGCGCATTCGTAACTGTAAACACGCGGTTTCCCTTGTTGTATACTGCATGGGTCTTGTTTGTGAGTAATTGAATTGATGAAAACGGGCATTAAAATTTAGTTATTTTAGCAGGTTTTACCGGGGCAAATTTGCCAAGCAAGATAGTAAGGCCATTGTATGCGTTTAACCTGTTATCTCGACAAAATGACCCCAATTGTACACTTTAGGGTATAATCAGAATCCAATTTTCACTCTAGACTCTACTGCTAACGTATATTTTGTAAAAGAAAATAATACTTATGTCGTTCACAAGAAAGCACAAAATTTGGTAGTTCATTGTAGTCTGTAGTCTATGTTTCTTACTAATCTGAGGTTACTTCCCTTTGACCATATCATAATTAATTCTCGGCGAATCAGAAATATGGGTCGTAACTCGTATTGGACTATTTACGCGGAACCAATATGCACATAATATTTTGCAATCATTAAAAATTAAATTGAGACGGACCAGAAAAATATGTTGAATATGTTAGAGGCTATCATATAAGTTTCCAAAATATGTTGCTTTACTAAAAATAGGCTTAGGTCCCGAAATTAAGGCCTACTATTTCTGGCACTTATTAACATAAGTTTCACATGCTCATACAGGCAAAGTTTTCATGAGAAACGGTCAATTTCATGGCAAGTGATAGACCTAACTATTCTGATTTTTTCACAACATCTACAATACGAAATGGGCCTGTCATGAAAATGGGATTCAGTCATAGGCCTCTATACAGGATATTTCTGTTAGTGAAAAGTGTGGGAGCTATGCCTTTAGGCTTCCTTTTCCCTTAATCCCTAATCAATAATCTCCAATGTAATCATCTAATAATTAAGAGGGCTTATCGTTGATTCAATAAAGGGGATTGGCGAACGAGTGGCTACTGTTTATTAGCTTTATCAATGAAGACTTAAAATACGTCGTCTGCTAGAGTAAAAAATCAATTTTGGCCTCAACGGCCTTCCGTAGAGACAGGTGTGATTATAACCAATGAGAAGACGTCATTGTTGAATGCTGCGGAAAACTTGCATTGACTCATTGAAACGGCGAACCAGGCCGATAACTATAGCAGTTTTACACGCATGGACGTCGTTCGTTTTTAAACCAGTCATTGGAATTTTAACGTGTTAAGTTGTCGAACAACAAGATCTAATTGGAGTATATTTACTTGGAATTTGAATTCGTATCTTAATGTGGCCATAATGGGCGTCTTTCTCAATTGGAATATATCGTTTGTTTTAGTGTTTTTGTGTACTTTTTATTGTAGTGGTGTTTTCTCTTCAAATAGCTACCACTCTAAACAACAACATTCTTGTGAAAATGTTCAAAAAGAATTTCAAGAACTAAATATTGGGGATAAGAGTTTGGTGCCGGATTTACCAATCCATGGTACGTATTCTTTCGATTTTGATTTGATATTTGGCATAGGCTTATTATGAGGGACGGGTTTATAGCTTGTTTTTTGTCCCATTCTTTCAAAAAATGTCTAAAATTGACCCAAATTGTCAATTTATGAATACGTTATAAGTTTAATGCTCAATAATTTTGAGATTTAGCATTTTAGAGACCTATAACAATGGTAGCTTGTAGTGTATTGGACTTCCATTACTAACCTTCTACTGTATTGTCCCATTGGCCTACAATAAATAAGGTTACATTGTGTTACACACTGTGTGTTATGGGTAGTGATATTGGCCTGGTTAACCAGTTAATATGAATGATATTTCACAGTTAAATATGATATTGTCTTGAGTATATCAATTTCATAACATAGAAAGGCAGATATGATATGATGATTTCATATTGGAAGGAGTATATATAGGCCTGATATTCAATATTGCTTCAGTAGAATACATTGTATCACATATTAGTGTGTATTATTGTTCATATTGCCCTCTTAAACTGGTCATTATAAATGATATTTCACAGATGTGACACAATATTGTTTAATGCAATACCATTCCTAACAAACCAAAGCTTTTTGGCAAAAGGGCTGCTGGATCATTTTATTCTGGAAGGATATCAATCTGCATATTGGCTTCAAAACTGTTTAATATGAATGGTCCCTTTCCTCAATCAGTCTGCTTCTGTTTGCCTTTCTCTGCCTTCTCTCTGTAACTTTCTCTGCCCCTTTCCTTGCATTATCTCCGCCCCTCTCTGTATCTCTGCCCCTCTCTTACCTCTGCCTTCTCTCTGTATCTCTGCCTTCTCTCTGCCCCTCTCTCTGCCTTTTCTCTGCCCTGTCAACCTGCCTTTATCTGTGAATCTCTCTTCCCTTGTCTGCCACCCTGTCAGTCTACTGTCATCAATAGATCAATGTCGTTATTTACTATCTATAATCAATCATGTTATTGATTATTAGTATTATAATCACTTTGTTATTAATTACTTCATTTAATTACCGACTCACAATGGTCAATAACTAAGTAGCTCACACCTTACAATTTGCTGAACTGTTGGAAATGGAAAATTAGAGTAGGCAATGTCCTCATTAGACCAATAATCCTATGTGCAAAAAGTTGGGCATAAAACACCATTTCATTTCATTTTTGTAAAAAGAAATTTTTAGCTTATAAAGTTGTTTTCTAAAAATATCAAAAAGATATTTAAATTTTTATATTAGATAATTTTTTAATATAATCCCCTTCATTTGTCCATTTGTCTAGTGCTGTTTCTGTTTAGCAAATGCAATTAGTATGTGTAACCTTTTTATGCGTTATGAAGTGGTGTAAGCATTTTTATCACATGATTTGCTAAAACTTTTTCGTTTATTTCAGTGGCCCATTTAGCGGTGTGCCATAAGGGAGTGCGGCACCCTGGTCAAAGACTGTGTTGTAACAACAGCACCGTAGAGAAATATCATACTGCCGCCAATAAATACTTACTGGATAGTCTACATTCAGGAACAGCTTTTCTCAAGAAATTTCTAATGGATAAACTCAAGGACTATGAAAGTAAGCCTCCTTTTTATTTTATTGCACCAAAGTCCAACACAAAATTAAAAGTAATTCTCTGTCAGACCACAGGTATGCTGCACCGTAAGTGAGATAGTCACTCAAAACTAAAAATATACTTCAGATGCCTGTGGTCAGATGAAATGTGTGCTTTTACAAAAGTCTTTCACACATTTTATTGAACATTGGACATGATTATCACATTTGCAATACATGAATCAAAGTGAAATACAGATACAATATTTCATTTATTCATGTAATATTTCATATAAAAAATTACGTATTTCGATATTAAAGTTTTATAAAAAAAAAAGATGTAGGCCCACATTGTTTTGAATTGTCATAAGTGCTAAGAGGTAACTGATATACAACATAGTGTTTTCATTATATATGAAACATAGGACACAGTATAATACCAGTATATAAAAATATATAATAATTACATACTAGTACAGGGATTTAAATATACAAGGGCCGTGTCCTCAACAAGTTCTTTATTATTACAAACATGAAAGGGAGACCCTACACCTTCTTTTGTCAGAGGGCAGACATGGGTGGGCTAAATACCTCAGGGGATTAGGGTCTTACACAAGGTCTATTTTAAGGTTCAACTGTTGATGTCATATACAAACGTTGAAATTTATTTTAAGTTATTTCACTTTCATGGGAAATAGCCATAACTTAAGGAAATATTTTATTTTTATTGATGAAAATGAAAGTCAGTTACATAAATTTTAAATGACTCAAACCATAATGACAGCTTCAGAAAATAAAAATATTTAAGTTTTATTTTCCATACAATTATGGTAGGGGTATTAACTACCGAAAAAAACAAATTTTTATTGCATCAAGTATAACAGGATAATGCCCTACCAGTAATTTAAACAATTGTTGTGTAAGATTGCACTTTGTGAAACATGTAGAAAATGGAATACCAAGAAATTATTTCCTCAAATGAAAAGTATTAGCTGCTACCAATGTATTGCCAATGTGTTTACATGGATTTTGAGATTTGTTTTACGGTTGGGATCATTTGTACTTGGGTTTTATTATTTAGTTATGATATACTTCCTCATATAAAAAGTTCATTAGCTGCTACCAATATATTACCAATGTGTTAACATGGATTTTGAGATTTGTCTTACATTTGGGATCGTTCGTGCTTGGGTTTTATTATTCTTATCACTATTGATATTACTGTATCACAAAAGTTAAAGCTCATCTCTAAAGTATTTCATCAGGGCTATTTTGATGTGGGGATGGGAAGATACCTGTCAAATATAACAACCATACAAGATACTTTAAAAGTTACACCAGTTCTATATTTAGATATCAAATTGATAGTTCGGGAATCTGGTCAACAATGATTAACATTGTTATTGTCACATGATGTCATACTATTGTCTTTTGGAATTCCCGTTTTAGTGAGAGTGCTTTTTACGAGCCTACACTATTCAGTGTTACATGTTACATCAGGGGCAGATTCAGAATTTAAAGAAAGGGGGGGGGCTCTGAAATATAACTTGATGCTTGAAATTTAACGACACCGCGAGCCAAAAATAGGACGGCTCGAGCCGGAGGAGCCCCCCCAACCACCTTGGATCTGCCCTTGTACTTAAAAGATTGTCATTCATTGTCAGATAATGTTTAGAATTATATTGACTTTTGGAATTCCCTGTTTTAGTGAAACTTCCCAGCTCTTTTTCCTTGTAGGCTACTCGCATGCCTAAGTGAATCATATCTGTATGTACATGTATTAGTAGGCTGACTGTCATATTTGTGTATGTAAACATGTAGTTGTATTTTCATTCTGGTTTTCACAGTTTTTTTAGTCCATTTTAATATCGATTTATTATGCTAACCAATATTCTTTTACCACAAGAGCCAAAGTTTATATTAATGTAATTTTCCAAGTATGAAAATGGGGTCTGCTGTAATAAAATTGTTGAAATAGCTTTAAAATTTGACCTAATTGAGTTTCTATGGTAAACAGTAGGTTGTCTACTAGAATGCTAATAAATATTTATTGACCCAATGAAATTTAATCCAACTTGTGAATGAGCTATTCACTGTTTAAAGGGGAATGTCCATGAATGAAATGAATAGAGTTTAAAGTCCTGGTGAAATTTGAACCATTCACTGTTAAAATTAGCTCAGGCCGTTCTCAGAAAAATTAATTAAAAATGTTAATGATTGATAATTAAATATTAATAAGATTATCTAACAAGACAATAAAGATCTTAATTACTAACAAGTACTATAGGAATGTAGTTAGTACACAATCTAATAAGGTTGTATTGGGTGTTAAATATAGAATATACTCTCCTTATAGAAGCACTGGCCTAGGTTACAAGAAGAGAGCATACATTTCAATTATCAATTCAAATAAATTAATGATTAGAATAAAAATGTAGTTAGGAATGTAGTTAGTACACAATCTAACAAGTATTATTAGGAATGTAGTTTGCACACAATCAAATAAAGGTTCTATAGGTGATTATTGGTTTAGAAGTACCTGTTAACAATGTTTACTACTCATTATCAACTATTTAAAGAGGCATTCATTACAAAGTTATTTCTTTCTATTCTTTCTCAACATAGTCCATCTAGTTAAAAGTAGGCTACCAATATATTTAGTACTAGTACTCTTATTGATTATGAAGGGAACAAGTGAGATTTCTCTGAGTGATATGAATAAAGAAAGTGATATCCCTGTTAGCCTCACTGACATTGATTGGCCCATGTCTAACGTAAGTGACAGTCAGAGTCAATATGAATATTTGATAGAGTAATAGATACAATCTTGTTAGTCACTATATACAAGGGCGTAGGAAGTGTGTGGGATAGGGGTGGTGAGTTGGGGCTGTGGTGGGTTGAGAGGTGGTACAAACGAGGAGTCCATATGAATATTTGATAGCGTAATAGATCTTATCAAACTCAAACTACAAATATAATCTTATTAGTTATTCTATCCAAGGGCCTGGATTTATACCAAATTTTTTTGAAGGGGGATGGGGGGCGGGGGGAGGAAGAACCAAGAACAAAGGAAAGAGTCAAAGATTGTCACGAAGTGCCACAAGTGCATTCCCAACAATAAGTTTCGAGTCGAAAAATGGCATCAATTTGGTGTCTTCTAAAGGGTATTTCAGGATTGGAGTTTGCAGTCGGGACTCAAACTCTGATCTTCATTTATTCTTCACCAAATCTTTCTTACTAATCAAACTATGGGCAGGAAAAGGGGGGGGGGGGGGCATGACCATTTCAAAACAGCACTCAGTAAGCCTGTGACAAGGCAGGGCATCGTTTGCTAAACTAAACCAAGTGTAATACTAATAGGGATATCTAGTTGAGTGGTTGGGTCAAATATAAGCAAAAACAGTATTCACTGAAACATCAAAACTAAGTCTTATCATAATAAGCTAGTTGATGCAGATCATTGCACATGACAGACTTTACTAACCTAATACATGTATAGTCACTTTGTTCCTTCATAAAACCATTTCTACCCAACTTGTTAAACATGTCCACTGTTACTGTCAATATTATTCTTACAAAAATCCTATTAACACTCTGATTGATCCAAGATGGCCGCCCTAGATACGGTTTCACCTGATTGTGCTGAAACAGGCTAGTTCCCAGAACGAAGCCTGACAAATTCTCAATGAAGCCATTTTAACAGGTCTAACATGAAATTTGATGCCAAATTCAAGATTATGCTATCAAAATACCAATTCATTTGTTTTCTAACAACACCAAAAGTAAATAGTTATTCCAACATTTTCGAGGATCAATTTGGGCCTTGAATTTATGTAAATAGCCTTCATATTTACTGGAACTGTTTAAAAATTTACAAGGATAACACCATAGGATCATGAGGATCCTTTCTCTCAGCTGGTCCTTGGTCAAACCTCTTGGCATTGATCTTTCCCGGATTATCTGTGCCCATTTACAGCTGATTTTGTCAAGCAATCTATTTTTCCAATTTCAAAATGAAATCCTGAGAGTAGGTTAGTTGATGAATAATTGAAGATGAAGTGTTTCTATATAAAGTATACAAGTTAAGGTAGAAACAATCTCTGAACATAACACACTTATTATTAATTTATAACATCTACATTTACTCAACCATTTTAACCATTTAATCAATATACAGCTAGCTACCGGTAGGTTAGGTTGGGTTAGGTAGGACACAGTTCTAACTGCAGGTTAGGTATCATAACTTGTTAAGTTGTTATCCTTGTAAAATATGATTATTTCTCTTTGTAAAAACATGTAACTATTACTTAATCAAAATCCATCAAAACTAAATATCTTCAGACAAATATTTATAAAAGAAATCGTAGTTTCATGCTCTAGTTGTGTCATCTTATTGATGCAATGTCATAAAGTATGGATAGAAATAAAAAGTTACCAGGTGTGCAAGATATAGCAAAACAAAGTTTCAAATTTAAACAATTTTTAAGCTTAGATATGATAGCAGATATAATTTTACTCCCTTTGATATATAGGGAAATTTCTAACTACAAGCATGTGAACTTGCTGCTTGATATACAATGTTAATATTCACACTGCAGTGTGAAACGCTTTCTATTATGATATCGCTATGATATGACCTATTTAATTACTAGGATTGAAGTCATACAGGTATGATTTGGGCTATTCATTTGGGCGTAGGTGTAAACCATTCAATAAATTAGGTGAAAAATATGTGAATTTCTGCACTTTCCATTGCATTGAATGACATAATCAGCTATTTTGAAACATTTTGAAATACTGCCTCAGGGCAATGTAATCACCTACTCCCACTATAGACTTAAGGGTGTCAACATATTACTAAGTATAATAGGGTTCTTTTCAATCATTGACTCATTGATTTTTGTACCCATGAGAAATTTTAAGTTATTTTTTCATCGATGACCCCCCCAGGGATTATGTAGATTACTTGTTAAGTGCCCTTTAATGGACTGGAAGGTGTAAGAGGATTATAGTTAATTAAAGGGGCTCAATATGTGAACTTTTCATACCCTAAAATTAATTTGTGACCTCTGCAGAGATATATAAAAAAAAAACACCACCATATTTTTAGATAGGTAATGAACAATTAAAAACAATGAATTTTTTAACCGTAACTTGTAAGAAAGATTTATAAAATAATTCAAATAATCAGTATCAACACTACAATTTTAAAATTATTGATTATCAAATTTCATAATCGATTAAAATTCATAGTCAAAAGATTCATGCTTGCTGTACCCATTGACTGTATTGTATGTAATCAAAGCAAATGTTGAAATTCATGGACTCTCTAACTGCACGCTTCCATTGGTAAGCAAATGTTTATAAAACTCAATAAAATAATAAAACTTAATAAAATTAAAGCAATAAAACAAAAGATATAACACCTATATTATTATCAGATTGTTGATTATTTTAAGCTGTAGGTATTGAAGGTAAAGTTGATTTAATTTTATTGAGTCATAAAACACTGGAATCTAATAAATAAACACATCTTCAGGGCTAGATTATCTTTTACAATATATTTACAAGATTTCACACTGATAACTGTCTTAAAAAGGTTTAAAATTGGTGTAAAATTTCCCTCATTGCACACTGCATATGAAAGAAGAGGAACTAGGAAGATATAAGATATTTTATATTCAGGGCTTTATCATCTTTTACAAATTATTAACAAGATTTCACAATGATAATTCTTTAAGGTTTTATTTTTAGTGAAGGTGTTTTAGGTATGGAATATCCTGGCAAAATTAATTAAATCAATCCAATCAAAAAATGGATTCATCAGGAAAATTTAACCAGATGAAACGCATCCAGAAAACAATCCTTTGTGGAATGTTGTCTTTATCTTTATTAGAATAGAGGGGAGGTCAGTATTGTGTAGCAGCTAATGAACTTTAAACTTAAAGGGACAGTCTGAATTTTTTTTAGGTCAAAAATTTTTTTTGTTCAAATTTGTAAAAACTTTACACCAAAATCTGTAACTATATGCCCTTTAATGTATCTGAAAGTTTTAACTAAAAATATTCAGCCGTTAATTTTTAAACGCTAAAAACATGCTAAAATTTTTAAAAACCTTACGTAAGGTTTTTAAGTGTGTTATGTTTTTTGGACGCTGATAGAAAACTACTGAACGGATTTGAGTAAAATAAACTCCTAATAGTAGAGAAATGTCCCTCTTGTGTATTTAAAAGGTTTCAGCTAGAAATGTTGAGCCATTTAAAGGGCAAACACCAAAACTAGGTCAAATTGCTTAATTAACAATAAGTACTCCCTTTTTGTAATTAACCCTTTAAAACCAAATTCAGTTTGATCAAGAAAGTATAGAGATAGAATAAGCATACTTTTAAAATACTCTCAGGTAGCATTTGCGATTTTTTTGACAATGGAAACTTTTTTCAAAAAAGCAGAATGGCCCTTTAAGGAAGTATATCAATAAATGACCATAAGTTAGACAATCTTCAACACCTACTTTTAACACCTACTGCCCTGGGAACCACTAATGGGATTGACTTCCATCAATGAACAACTGAAATTTCTCTTCCTGATCGGAAAACAATCTTAATATCATGGTCTAAAAACGGTAATAGACCACTACCCTTTGACTCATGTGATGAGAAATATTTTGACCGTATTTGTGGTGTGAGGTATGACCTTTAGGAAGGAAACAGTAGAGTTATCTTTCCTCTCATCTATAATATTCTCTGACAATTACAATTCTTATAATTATTGAGGTTAGGTGGTGGTAAAGGGAAATATTCAGCAATTTTGAGGGTTGATTTGGGAGTGTATTAAAATTAAAAGTTCTATGCAAGCATCACAAATCTGTCAATCAAAATCTAATTCAAAGAATGGAAAAGTTGAGAGAAATAGTTGTATAGTAGTGGACTACTATGAGGAGAAGTAACTTCTGTTTTTTTTCGAAAAGAGTAAGCGCGTAGTCGGCTTTGCCCGTTATATTTTTTATAAAGTAGAATTATGTGTATCAGAGACACTGATACCTTCAATTTTCACCATTTTAATTTTCAATCAGACGTCTGTGGTTCTTGGTATTCTACTAAAATTTCATGATATCACTACTGCAAAATGTCATTGGATATTGAATTGTTAAACATTAAGTGGAATTACAAAAACCACAGTTTTGATTGAAAATTAGATTGGAGTGAACCAGTAGTGCTATCAGTTTTATATAACTTCTGAACAATCCCTTTAAATCACAAAAAAAAACAACTTCAAATTCATAAAACATCACGCAAAATGTTACACAAACACAAAATTTAAAGATTTTTCTTTGAAAAACAGATTTCAATATGGCTGGTAATCGTTGAAGCAAAGACAACTTGTAGACTGGTGAATATTTTTAGCGATGTTTCGTATGTTTCTCAGCCTAGCGGAACTAAGACGTGCATTATCTGCATAAACCATGTACACCTCCTCGCGAGTTGATAGCTTCACCAAATATTCAACGCGTTCTCGAAGTTTTATGGCTGCCAAAAAAATCTGCACTTCAATAACCCGTTCAGACATCAGGATTTTCAATTAGAAATATATTCTGTGAAAAATGGAATTTAGTCTCCTGTGGGATTATAAAGTGTTGATTTTAAATCAGGTATTCTCAAAGTACCCATCATCATTTACATACTAAGTGTTTTTTTCATATACAGTCATGAACAATTGTTATTATATAATATGAACAGATTTTGTATGCAGATATATCTTTGAATTTTTAGACTTTGATCAGGTTTAAAAGAGATTGTAATGAGGTATTGTAATTGAAAACAAGGCCATTACAATTTTTGATCTAGCGTCTTTGATTCTTGCTAAAAAAAGAGTTTTATATCGTTCTTTTCTGCATCATTCTGAGCTAATGTGAGTACAGTCAATAGAAAAATAAGTTGTGTTTAGGGGGCACCTTCACTTTCCATTTGAAAACCCTGAACTTACTGATTGTGTAGCTTGATTTCATGAAAAGTTTTGGCAAAGAATCCCTTCCATACTAATGACAAAATGAAATGAATGGAGTTTAACGTCCTGCTTTTCTGCATCTATATGGGCTAATTGAGGACAGGCAAACGCCATGCAGTGTGCAATGAGGGAAATTTTGCCAGGACAGCGGCATGAGCCTATTCTTGTTTTCGATTTCCAACTGTCGAGGGATCTTTAACATTCGCCTGTAGCACACAGGGCCTCAGTTTATTAGAAGACAACAGAAGAATATTTCACAGCCATTATCTTAAGAGTTTCTTTGTTGTTGAAGATGGAGGTTGAAATAATTGATATTGTCAACTCAGTTAACCTTTCTTCATTCATTCATTAGGATCAATGACAATTTGTGTGAACAAAGAGTTTTTTACACCATTAGCCATCTTGAAATATCATTGGTTGTATTGATTATTTCTGACAGAAATGCACTGAAGTCGTTTTTACGACTCTTAGGTTGTTGTTGGCCTCATATTTATGTCAAGCCTGAGTTATTTTTCATGTGAAAATGTAAAATTTGAAGCAACCCATAATGATTTCATAAATAATGACTTCTAATATGAAATTTCCAGAAAAGCTAGACAAGTTTTTATGCGATTGTCAAAGCCCTGGTTATATTTCATGTACAATTTGATCCGAATTTTCAGAAAAGCTTGTCTAGCTTGTCCACAGAAGCCCTACAGAAAAGCAGAACAGTGTAAAATATATATGCTTATGTAGTACAAAACTTGATAAATTCCAATATAATTGTTATTTGATGTTCAGTCTCAATGTAAATTGTTGACAAACAAGACAATAAATTCCAATTGTCCAGTTTGTTTTGCCAGTTATTGTGCCACTGTCATAAGTCGTCTGGCAGTGTAATAGTCGGGATTATCCAGACAACATTTATTTGAATAACTTGTCAACTTATTCCAATTGTAGTCAGGATTATCAAGACACTATTGACAAGAGTAATTAGCCCTAACAGGTTTAATTATCGCTACTAATGGCCATTATAGTATTGATCAGAAATTAGTTGTTGTTTGGTCTCGCGAGGGTTGGGATAGTCGGCTCTGATTTATGTTAGAGATGGCCGCTAGGGAATTGACGAACAACTCGGACAGATGGGGCTTAAAATATCAAAAAGATGCTTTAACATCGATTGGCTTGACTCGTGTGTTTATTCTCCAAAGACTGAAAAAAGCACTGGTTTTGTGAGACAGGCATTAGGCTTTACTGCTGAAGGGAATGGCTTAATGAGATAGCGTTTTAGAGATTGTAGGTTATAACTTTATACTAATCCTTAAGCGACATTTAGGGTAGAGATCACATTATTGTTCCGTTAGTTAACTTTATACTAATGACAAAGTTACAAAAGCACAGACACAGAACGTATAAGTTACAGGGTTAGATATCAAATTACATCAAACGACAAATATCCTATGACTTTCATGTTGGCTCTTTATGTTACTTAGAGTAGCTGAATGATTAACAGAAGTTTGCCTAAAATAAATAGGGGTACGAAGAGTCCAAAAGGTTGAGAACCAAGGACCTAAATGAGTAGGCCTACCATCATAATACCAAATGCACAAAAATTTACATGCCCCAAGTAACAGTCTATCAAATGTACTTTTACAACTGTTGGTAAATAACCTACATGTCCTTAAAAATGTTATTTGTTTTGCTATAAATAGACTTCAAATGTGGATAAAAAAAATGCTTCAAATGTCGAAAAATTCAGTAATTACTAACAGTGACTTATAGACCACACAAGTTTACTGTTACTTTCTTATATACAGTTGTCACAGCTAGAGGCATTCTTTTACTCTCTTGTATCAACTTCGGCACTAGACTAACGTTCTAGATAACCTCGTATACTGAAAAGGTAGTCGCCATATTGAATAAATAGAGAATCTCACCCGAGTGTCTTTTGATATCAGATATATCAACACAAGTTGATAAAGTGGAAAACCTCCGCGGCTTGCCGAGGAGTTTTTCCACTTTTATCAACGAGTGTTGATATATCTGATATCAAAAGACACAAGGGTGAGATTTTATTTATCATCCAATATCATTCTAAAATCGAAATATGCGAAACAACAACTTTCCAGGGGTGAACTGCAGATTATTGAAAGAACTTTCGAAGGGCGAAATCAATATGACGTCATTGTTATTAAGACGCCATTGGGCGAATTGTTTATCACGTGACCATATTGGCCAATCAATGATTCAGTAAAGCAGTATCTCCTAGTAGATATAGTGCAGTAGATACTGCTTTTTATCATACAAGCGATATCTACTGTATAATACCTTATTGGGTGATAAATTATAGTTCAGCCAATCATAATCATTCTTTAGAGAGTATTGTCTTCTTTTGCTGTAGAAAGAGCCAATCAAAATCAATTTTCGAACAAGAGTAATCTTCCCTTGCCCATTTGCTGGCAAAATGGCCACCTATAATGACAGAGTCTATCGTCTCAAACAATGATGAAGGTTGAGCCAAATGTCTTACCTGGAATTAATAAAACAGGTGGTTCTTGATCTACCTTTAATTAAATATTACCTGTAGGAAGTGGCAGGTAGAATTACAGAACTCTCAGGAATTGCAGCCATATTTAGGCACTCAATTGGTCTTATGCTATCTCAGATTTAAAAGGTTTAGGGAAGACATGCAGAAAGGATATCGGAACTTTGAAAATTCTAAGGAATTTTATTTTCAATTATGGAAAATCAAATTTAGTATATGATCAAAGCTAAATTCAAGGTGTTTTGTCAGACACCATAATGAATTGTGGTCTGTAACCAGTCTGGATCCATGCCATGAAAAGGGGTGTTGCCAGAATTTTTTTATTGAATGAGGTGTTGCCTGATTATATTATTGTTAGCGATGTTCGTGAAGCAGATTGATCTTGATGTGAGGAATGGGCTGTTGTTTCGTCTCTATGATTAGGTTACGTAATTACCGATAAATACTTACAGAGTTGCCAACTTCATTAGTTAGAAGTGTTGCCAGATTTTAAATCGACCTTCAATCTTGGTAGAATCAACAATTAATGTCTAATTGGCTGTTTGGGAGGCCAACCCTCAACTTCTGTTCAATCAGAGTATTGTAGCAAGGATATTTCTAAGGGGGTAGAGCATGGCGGTGAATTGAAAATTAGAAATTTTGAAGGGCCAAGGAGAAGTTTGTAGGGGGATCATGACACCATGCCACCCATTAAATCGTTGAGGCGTTAATGTCTGTAACCTAGAGCAAGTCATCTTTGTGATTCCAGAAACTCCATTTAAACTAAGTGTCTGATGACGTTACACTTGCAAAATAGACTAGTATCTAAGAAGTTCTTTGGATGTTGACATTATGGTATTATACTACTCCTGAGTTTTATTGAACACTTATTGAACATAATGTTTCAACAATTTACACTGTCATCATGATGTAATTATGTGTTATATAGTGTTTGGTACCTATAGTATTAATATAACCACCAGGTAAAATGGTGGCCAGCTGTTGACTGTCTAGTATTAAAAGGTTGTTAACCACAATAATGAGTGGATGTTAGACAAGTCGACCTATTTTACATTCCATCTGTCCCAAATATATATCATGTCTCAAGGTCCATCTAAACCACAAACTCTGGCCCTTTACTTCAGATTTTTTTAACTTAGTTCCCCCATTGTCAGTGATGCATTATTGGAGGGGCTGACATTGAAAAAGCATCTAGTCATACAGACACTAAGGCCTTGTGTTCTGTGTTCTTTAAGGATCTGTTGGAAATTGAAGAATAGACTCAAAGATTCAAAATACTGGGTCGTAAAATTCCATTTCATTTCATATCTCCAAACAGATTCATTTAGGGTTAAATCCCAGTCAAAGTAAAAAAAATACCTTTTGATTTTTAACCAAGTTTTGGTAATAGTTGAAGTTGTTGATCTTAAATTGAGTTTTGTACCCAATAAATATAAATATATGAAATGTGATACAAAATACTTCAAAGGTATGTAAATGTGTAAGTTTTAGTGTATGAAAAACTAGTTTTTGTCAGGTTTAATTTATAACATATGGTACACATGAGTTAAGATGTTTTTTAACAGTCTTCATGTTTCATTCGAACGACTTGAATTTCCTGTCGAATGACTTTACAAAGTTAAATTTATTTAAAAAACTCGAACACTTACATATAAATATTATACACGTTTGAAATATTATTATTTACGAACTGATGATTATAAAAAGGTATTGCATGTGGATTTTATAAGTACTAGTACAGAAACTTAAAAGTTTTGTATGGTATGGTTATACAGTGAAAACCCTGAAGACCGCACAGCCTGAAGACCGGTTTCCCATGAATATCGGCCAAATGTAAAAGTCCAGATCAAAACACTCTATGATTGATATCTGTACAAGCAAAACAATTCCAGAGCATGACACAATCAAGAGGTTTGATCAATGAAAACTTTTAAAAAATGCTTGAAAAATAAAACTAGATAAATTTTTAAGATGAAACATGATATAGTTTTTAATAAGATTTTAACATCCAATTGAAATTGTCAGTACAGCCTCTCAAAGTTGTTAAATAAAATTTAAAAAGAAGGTGCATGACCTAATAAGCCTGGGGCAATAAAACGTAACGGGAGACCGTAAAGATTTCACCCTATTCAATACGTAAAGTGAAGTTAAACAGCTCGTCATATTGTGTTTTTAATATACACTCGTAGATTTTGAGACAGTCATGGTTAAGATATGTCAGTTTAAGGGATTGTAAAGAGTTTTTTTAAGAGGACAATCTGCAATTCAGGGAGAATAGGGTCTTGAAAAAGGGATTGTAAAGAGATGTACATTTCTTTTAAGGGGAACTATGTACAATTCAGGGGTTGATAAGGTTCTTGAATAAATGTATTGTATACAGGTTTTCTTAATTTGTGGAAGTAAAAACCCATATTTTATTTTAAGCTACCTGGCCACAAAAAAAGTAAGCCTCTGGTGGTATGTGTTATATCAAGTCTTGTATTCTGAAGAAAAAAAAACGTCTATTTCAACCCCCCTATTCAGTGTTCGCCCCTCAGTATGTGCTATATTTAACAGGGGCGGATCCAGGATTTTCGAAAGGAGGGGCGTAGAAGTAAAATTGAGCCGAGTGAAGTGAGGCGAAAAATTTGTTGACCTTTATTTTGGCTTAAAAACATAGAATAAGTATAAATTCTATTAATTTAACGATTTCTGGCGTGGACCATGTTATCGAAATCTATAGGCGTATTCATTGTACAGTCTAATTTAAAAAAAAAAAAAAAAAGACAAAGTAAAGGGGGGCGTACGCCCTCTACGCCCCCCCCTGGATCCGCCACTGTTTAAGGTATATTAACCCTGGCTATCTAACCCCCCATATTAAGTACGCCCATGTTGGTATGTACTATATTCAAGTTATATATAAATACATTGTATACAGACAATATCAATACCTTGTTTGGCCTTGTATAGAGTAGAGTCATAAAATAAGACCTCGTCTCAAAAAATAAGACATAAAAACTCAACGCGTGTGTCACACGACTGAACGGGTGTGCTCTCTCGGGACATCTTTTGTCTGGGCAAATAAACCATTCATAATCTGAATGTTACGATTTCTCTTGTCCCGAAGTTTTTATGTGGATACAATATTTGAATTTATTATCAATGCCTGTACTTTTCTTTCTTCATAACTTTATTATCTGAATATATTTCTTTTTAAACTCAGATATTGGATATTTATAGTGTTGTGATTTATCAATTATGGGCTCTCTGATTTTAATTTTTAGGTCTAAAATCGTATTATATATTCCACGGTTTAATAATTTTTTTAGTTTACTTTTAAAATCAGTACAAATTTTGAATTGCCAACAAAGATATCTTTTCCACTTCTGTAAATTGTAGAGAAGTACTTCTATTTCAAATCAAATGAAATCGGAGACAAGATCTTAATTTCTCTACATATTCAAATCTTAATGGTTGAAAATATTCATTTTACCAGCTGTAAGTTTTTATAATGATATGATATTCTTCATACAAACATACAGCTGTCGAGATCTCTTTCTCTGGTATTCTCGTTTTATATCATAAAAAATATCATAGTGCACAAACAGCAAATGTTCTGACTTTAATCTATTTAACATTATCTTGATGTCTGAGGTTGGAAAAATGATCTCTTTTATATTTCTAAACTAATTTTTAATATGTTAAAACAAATTTTGACTTTCTTTAAGCAATAACATAGTTGGGTCAGGTTCCTAGCATTTAACTAATTCTAAACTAATTTTGCGTTTTGTGGTTCGGATTATTAGTACTTGGTTTCTTTATTGTTTTGACTGTCTTTAAGCAATAACATAGATGGAAGCTTTCTGAGTTCTGATACCATGAAATTCTGCTTCTGGAAGATTTTCATTCTGTACAAGAAATGAAAATGTTCACTAATTACCCAGGTCTTGATAACTTGACTACTTTAATAGTAATAGACATTCTTTAAATCTGAGAATTCCAGGAATAAAACACAAAGACCTGGTGAATGCCATGGATGCCGAATCTGCTGTTGTAAATGTTCACTAATTACCAAGGTCTTGATAACTTGACTACTCTAATAGTAATCAGACATTCTTTCAATCTGAGAATTCCAGGAATAAAAACCACTGAGAGAAATCAACAGTAAATTGTTTTTAGATTGTTGTTATAAAATAGAAAGAGAGAGCCAAGATAAACTGGTAGTGGATGGTGTGTAGATAGGTAGGAAGGTGTTGATGGTATGGAGGCTCGCCAATCATCACTTATTATATACTAGTTACTGTTGAAATACACGACATACTTTACTATCATTTCATAGTTTACTACTAGTTTACTAGGCCTTTTTAGCTTAGGTAGGGATAGGGTTGGGGCAGACTAAGGGGTTGGACCACTGGACAAAATCTAAATAGCTAGATTAATTTTCTTTTTAATAATTTTCAAATTTGTGTCTTGGAATTCCTAATTCACAGAAATTGAGTTTAGATAGGGGCCGCATGACATCTACTAGTTGAAGCTAAGTTTGGGCAAAACTTGATCCAGTCTTCTCAGGGACACTCTGCTCTATGAATACAGGGGGTACCCAAATTGAAATAATCTAAAACCCTGTGAAATGCCTTAAACATTTCCAAAAGTTAAACCCTACCAGACATGACCCTAAAGGACCTCTGTATGACCCGATGATGAGCTAGTAATTTCAAGGGCCAGTTCATCTAAACTCTATTAAAATATTTCAACATGTTTAAAATGAAAGTAGCAGATGATCATCTTAACTGGGAGTTCTTTATATACTTCATACTTCATAAATACCACAGATTTTATTGAGTAGATATATATCAGATCAGAGAAATACAGGGTATATGCCAGGACTTCTCAAATGGTGGCCCACAACACCCTTGAGAATGGCCCCTCATGAGTGACCCCTTCCGCTAAAATTGCTTTGCTTGCTATTCTCTATATTTTATCTTAAAATGCATTTGGCCCTTCACAAAAATAATTGAGAAGGCCTGGTATATGCCTTCCTGGGGTAAGACCTTCAATATATTTCAAATCCATGAGTAGTGACCTTTAACATAATTATAAAACCTAGACCACCTTTAGTTTGGTATCCTAAACATCTATCTTGAAGACCTTCAAATCTTGATACCTGACAATAACCAAGATTAAATTCCAAGTAGGCATATCATGATCTAAACCAATCTAACAGACAGAAGGAATGGTAGAATAATAACTAATGATAAGATAGGGGGATAACACAAGGTTCTCTTACTAATGTACTATCATCTATACAACTTACTAATAACACTGTAGATTTATAGCTCTGATAAACAACATTACTTACTACAAAGCCAACAGTAGTAGGTAGCAGTGAATGTTATGGACTTTTTTTTATGATGTCACTGACAGTGATCTGAATAGATATCAATAGTAGCTTCAGGTAGATCACTGTCAGTGATGCATAAAACGCGTTAGTTTTAGTGGAATTACAAGAACCACAGACGTCGGAATGGAAATTGAAATGATGTAAACTGATGCTATCAGTGTCTCCGATACACATACAAAGTTTACAAAACCTCTATACAATTCCTTTAAAAGGGGGGTATAATATAACAATCCCCAAATAAATACTAGGAAAGATACCTGTTTGAAATATGATGTAACCTTGAATACATGAGATAATGTTAGAAAGGTTTCGATAGACAAAGTTCAGTGTGGAGATGTCACCAATTGAAGGAATATATTTAAACTTTATAAAGAATTTCATTGAGAGATGCTATCTATACTATAGGGTTATGAAGGGTTATCAGGGGTTATAAAGGGTTATCAGGGTTTTGTGTATATCTAAACATCAAATTGTTAAAAGGTCATTAAGGATTGGGCTATCAATATCAAAGGGATCTGGTTACTTATATTGTATCTAGTGTAATCATATCCCTATTATATTCACAAATACATTCATTAGGGGCTCATTTGGGTCTTCGGGGCCATGTTTCTTTTGAGTTCATCTATTCTGCTTCCTCTTTTGGAATGTCTACCACCATTACCAAAAGTAAAAGTCCTGATGAATGTTTTATTCTGAAACATTTGTCATATACAAATTGAAAAACAAAGTTTTAGTTTGATGTATAGTTGAAGGGATTATACAATTTTCATGCAATTATGATACTTTTAGTGACTATTTACATATATTCAAAGACCAAATCCACCACATGAAATGCCTACTGTTCCCACTAAGGCACTATTTTATGGAATACAATTACTATCTTTATAACAAGCCACTTTCAAATAGGTTTCCCTAGTCTTAATCAAGCAATGATACAGATATCCTCTTTAATCTGAACATATTGGCTTCGGTATTCTGTATTTAATTTGAAAAATGGAATTCCTCATTCCCAAATTATTTATTCAAAAAATTCTTAACTCAATTATTATGTAAATTGTTTAAAAACCTGGCATTGTTTTCTTCTTGAACCTCATTTCCATAATGTAATAAAAAAAATGTGGAAGTTTTCCTTTAAAATGATTTTCAGAAAGGCAGTAGAGAGATGACAAGTTGACAAGACAGAGAAAGTTTTTATAATGAATGATTCACAACCAATATTTTCTATATTTTCTAGCACTTAAACCGAACAGATGATTTGATAGTCACATAAAATATAACATTTGTTAATCAATAATAGTTATTATAGTCACAATAACACTAAGCAGTGGGCAATGAGGTAAAATATGTAATAGTATATAATGCTTGTTAATCAATAATGACTATAATAGTCAAGATAGTCTCTCTGTTTCAGTCATTTATAGGTTAAAGGGTTGTATTTACTAACTGTTGGACAAAAAAACTTTTAGTCTCAGATTCTGGAATTTTTAAGATAATCTAATTCGTACTAATGTTCCAAACCCAAATTGATCATTGAAAATGCTGAACATTCCCTTTTAACACAATAACACTATGCAGTGTGCCATGAGGAACAAAAATTGTCAGGACAGTGGCATGAGCCTACTCTTATATTTCTAGAACTGTTGTTTTATACTATCAATAGACTAAGACTTAGTCACAGATTAACAATCAAAAGCAATTACTCAATTTCATAAACAGGTTACAAGGAAAATTTAACTTATTTAAGGCTTATAACAATTCACTTTCCTTAATAGGGAAAGTATGTGTTTATTACCAAAAAATAGAATGTTTTAAACGCCCTTAAACACACATTCTAGAAGGAAAAAATGAAAGGAAACATGAGACTACAATGTATAATATATAAGGAAAAAACAATTCATGCAATTCACCCTTTCAACAATACCTAACTTGTTTCGAAATGCAATGGCACCAAAAATTTAGAAAATCCTTCACAATCCCTTTAATGCAAAACAAATTAAAAATGCTGCTTCAGTTGAAATAATACTTTTCATTGGTCAAAAAATATTTTATAATATTTTCATTTTTCATATAGAATCAAAATATTCTTGTAAAGACTCAAATAAACTTCAGTTTTCTCATCAACAAGAAAGACTCCAAGGCCATTTTGATAATAAAGTTAAAACTGAAGTGAAAAAACTCATTTTCAAATTCTCAAGTCGTAGAAATTTACGAAATCAAGAATTAAAATCACTGGGAGGCCTCTCACATTTCTTGTGAAAATATTTGAAAAATGTGGACATGTAGAAATTGTTGCCAATATTTAAAGAGAGGTAAATTGGACTGCCATCTTATTTTGGCTGTGTTCGGGCTTATTGATCTATGTGAAGGGTGAATGAATGAATGAATGTATAAATAAATCAGAACTTGTCAGTTCTAAAAGAATGAAACCAAATCAGAAATTTTGTTTTGTGATGGCTGACAAATTTGGATTGGATGAGGTTCCAAAGAAGATCTTATCTCCCAGCTGACTAAAGCTCTTCATTTCCAGATTATCCATACCCATTTACAGCTGGGTGGACTGGAATTGCCTAGATTTGGATATATATGTTATAAGATAAATAAAGGAGATTTTGCAGAAGCAAATGATACATCCAAAATCTAAATATATTAACATACACTAAACCTAGATAAAGAGATTTTGCAGCAACCAAAAATTTAAATATCGACGCACAATAAAACTATGAAGTAGTAGAAGTTGATGATTATAACAATAAGTAATAGAAACAGAAGTTGAGAGAATACGAGGCTATAAACGTACTGTAATTTCATTCACCTTAGTTTACGAGTGTAAAATAATACGATATTGTCTAGAATGTACATCGTAAAAATCATAATGAGTTAAAAACTGGTAAGATTATTGTAATGATAGCTAACTCCTAGTGTGTTATTTTATACCAACGGTTGATTGATGTCTTCTGTATTTCGTAGATATAGATTTAAATCAGTAATATTTTATAGTGAATGGATAAAGGGATTTTAAAAGAGTTTTTCTAAAAATTGTATGTGTATCGGGACACTGATAGCATCAATTTGCACCATTCTAATTTCCATTCCTACGTCTGTGGTTCTTGCAATTCCACTAAAACTAAGTGTTTGATGTGGTCACAAATTTCTTAGCTCTTTTGTGACACAAATATATCTCTTGATTATAATTAAAAACTTAGTTTTAGTACAAATATAAATATTTCATATTTAAAGTGGTATCAGGTGTCTAGAAGAGTAAGCATACCCTGCCTGGCACCACAATCTAATATATAAATATGTCTGTAGCACTATGTTCTAGAGTGCTTGTTAAGAATACAATGTTTGCAGCAGTCCAGTATTGTATGTGGTCATCTGGAATTTATCGTAAAACAATGTAAATGTTCAGTGTTTTATAAACACTATAGGTACTAACCTCATAATGATTTGTTTACGAACATCTAATGGGTGATAAAACCATCAAATTAAATATATTGATAAACATTGAAACACACAGAACACACTTCACCAGATGATGATAATACAATTGGTTTTAAAGATATACATCCTCTTCAAGTAAACGTACAATGAACAAGATGCCTTTACTGAAGACTTGAGAGGCTTTTTTGGGGGCCGTTTTTTTAAACAATGAACTGTTTTGCAGACAACCTGTGTCCTGATATACGACCATAAATTCCATAGGGTAACAGTTTATTGCTTATATTAATGTTTTTAAAACGTGGAATTTTATTCGATTCAACTCAAGATTTACCGAGAACTATTTCTTGATTATGTTTTGAGTAACTAAGCAAATATGAAGTCGCATTAGTTGACGTAGCTAGCAGTGGCATATATCGCGTAATACACGCCAAACTAAATTTAAGAATTGGATATTTACTCAAATTGGCCAAGTTTGTGAATTTAATTTTGAGGGTTAGTGTACCTTTAACAGTTGTTATTTTCTTGGTGAGGTGAGGTGAGATCTGGTTTTACTCAAACTGGTAGAGACAGTGTATATATCAGTAGGGTATGGAGTATATGTTAACAAGTTTGATCTCCAGATAACAACGGCAATAATAAATATTATCACGTGAAATCTAGACCATAAAGCCTGTTGTTTTCTGTCTTCTCACTTTATCATAAATACGTTTCCCTGATTCCCGTATCTTAATGAATCTTTGAACCTTAAATGCTAACACAGGCATCAGTGACATTTTAACCCGGCCCCCCCAACTTAAGATTCCTAGAAATGCCACGGACAGGCATATAATTTAGCTGCGTTTTCATACAATAGGGCCTACATGGTAAATATGCCCTATATGTGCTGGTGTTCTGATACAATTTCCCTCATTGCACACTGCATGGCGTTTCCAGATTCCCTAATCTTATTGAGCTGTATTTTCATACAATTAACAATAAGATCTGTACAAGCTAAACAATTCTGTTAATCAAAAATCACGTCCAGAGCATGACAAATTTGGGCACAACGATAATATTGTAGTGGACTTGTAAACATAAGAATATAGTTCTGCTTTATCTGTAAAGCCAAAGGGAAATTTTCCATCATTGCACACTGCATGCGGTTTGAAAATCCTCATTAGACCATATAGGTGCACAAAAGCATGATATAAACTAAAAAATTTCTTTTTTTTTCAACAATTTGAAACATTGCAGACAACCAATTTTAATGTTGAAATGTTTCCAATAGAAATTGAATTTCTCTACTGTACTCAAGAAGTTTTATTCAATAATTGTCAAATAGAACAGTCCTTTATGTCAATTGTATGTCTTTCTTGATGCAATCCAAACCCTTGTTTTGTGTCCGTTGGAATTGAAAAACAAATTTAATTCTCAATCAATAGATTTGTTTATAGTATATTGAAATAAGTCTGTAATTTCTCTGAAAGTGCCAATCTTAATATCCTGTTTATCGTTCAACTTGGGCAAATCTCAGACATTGTCTGGAAACTTCCGAGTTGAGCAACCTTTTGCATTATCTACAATTAATTTTCAAATTTATATATGAACCAACAATGGAGATTTTCATTGAATAGTGCAAATAGAAAATATTTAAAAAACTTATTGGACTATCAAGGCCATATACAGGCCTGACAGATCCCACGACAAGTTGAAAAGATCTTTTGCATTTTCTACAATTAATTTTCAAATTTATAGATGCACTTCCAGTGGACATGTTTTTGTTAAAAATTTGAATGGTGCAAACAGAAATGGATAAAAGCTGTACAGATAGGACAATTCAAGCCCTGTTTACATGCCTGACAGAGTCTTTGACAGGTAGAAAAGATCTTGAACTCTAAAAGTGCTTCATTTTCGTGTTTGAATTGATATTTTCCTGAATAGATAAAAAGGTCATTGCCATTTCTGTCCTTTGAAAATAGAATTAAACTTTGATAAAGTGTTGCATGACAACGTGTACTGGTATAAAGAAGATGAATTGTAGAGTTTATAAAAACGTTAAAAAAGATTGAAACTTGATTAAAGATGGATACAAACAGTTTAAAATATCTCTGTATCTAAGGAAGAGATTGATAATAAAGTTCTATAACACTTGTATCTACTTCGAAACTAGACTAGTGGCTAGATAATCTTGTACATTACCAGGTAGTGGCAATATTGAATAAATTATAATTCAGCCAATCACAATCATTCTTCAGAGAGAGTCTTTTCATATTTTAATATCAGTTAAGCAAAATCAATATCCAACCAAGAGTTGTCTTTCCTTGCCCATTTACTAAGCAAGATGGCCGCTCATCATGACAGAGTCTTAATGTAAGTCTCCAAAATTGACGAAGGTTGAGCAGAATGGTTTGGTAAGAGACATTCAAGAGAAGATAATATAGGTTGCTCTATTCAAGACGACAGCTGATTGTACATACCAAGTTTCATCAAATTCGATTAAAGAATTAATAAGTTAGCATTGCGCATGCAAACTTTACATATTTAATATTTTCTTTTAAATCACAATTCTTGGTCAAATAATTGTAGGCTACCCATTTATAGCTGGATTGACGGGAATTATGAGCCAAGGTACCCTCATCAGACATCAACCAGGGCTTTAGATTACCTTAATTTGGGCACACCCTATATATAGAGCGCTTTGGAAAATTAAGGCACCAAGAGCTCCAGGTAAGGCTACAGAAGCCTTTTCACTAATTTAGACATCTGTATGGGTCAGTAAATTTCTTCCAAGTTGAAAACTACTTATTTAGACACTGGATGAAGGGATCTCGTTTGCGTTTCTCCTAACAAGGTTTAAGTCATTGCATCAATGTCTATTGGTGTCTGCAATTGCTCGTGTTAATCTGATGAATTCCACCCAGTCTTTAGACAAATTCTCAGAAAACACATTCCAGATCTTTTTCTTATTGACAAATAATTGAACTAGAGACGGAATAAACATTTAAAATTAGACAGCTGCTTTCTGTATTCAATTACAATCAAATTCAACGTTTTTCTTTCCCTGAGTGGAGATTGACAGGTACAAAATGATGCAGTTGTTCCAATAGAAAATTACTATAATCAGAATGAATTTTCAGCCTTCTTTAAAGGGATTGTAATTAGGTTTTTTAAAACTTTTTATATGTATGATAGCATTGATTTCAATTTTTAGTTTGATGTCTGTGGTTCTTGCAATTTCCCCAAAAAATGACCTACCTATTGTAACTCCTGTTTAGTGAAAGATGTGCATCTGATGTTGAGGACTTTTCTTACTCTAGTTCTCAATAATACAGATGTGACTTGGAATATCGAATGATTGGACTTGCAACCTTTCCTTCATTCCTTCATCAATTCCCTTCTAGCAAGTGTCAACAGCGCAATACCGCTTTAACAAAAGATATATTATGGTGACATTTTCCCAGAAATTTTACGTAACTAATTCCCTTCTCGCAAATGTCGACACGGCACCCATATCTCAAGACACTATAGAGAAATGGTGACATTTTCACCAGGAATTCAATAAAAAATCTACAAGTGTATTAAATGAAGGATAAAAATGAAGCGCTGTAATGATGGGTTTGAAAGCTTATCAAATAGATCTTATTAAGTGGAAGTTGGAAAGACATTGTTCAGGCCATATATCAACTACTTTCTGATTTCCCTCGGGATTCAAGATGGCTGCCAATACACTGCCTTCAGCAGACGTAAAAGAGATGAATTTAAATAAAATTCACACAGTTTCCTGTCACCTAATAAACTTCTGGCTACTTTTCTAGTAAAGAAGTCGTTAATACGGGTCCTTGTCCACGGAGACTACTTCTACCAATTGTAAATATAATGGAAGCCAATCGACTAGAAACGAACCATTTCGCTTAACTTTTGTCATTGTTTGAGGCTAAAATAATGACTCGGTCGTTATAGGCAGCCATCTTGCCTGGTAATTGGACAAGAGAAGACAACTCTTGTTCAGAGAGATTTTGATTGGCTGATATTAACACTTGAGAAGAAGACCACTATCTCTGAAGAATGATTGTGATTGGTTGAACTATAATTTATTCAATATAGCAATCACTGTATGGTATATGACGTTATTTAGCACGCTAATCTAGTTCCAAAGTTGATACGAGTGAAATGATCTAGAAATAGAGTAGGAAATTGACTCAAAAGAGAAGTTAAAGACAAGTGCCACTTCTTAATTCAACTTTTCAATCACTCTGAAATGGATGCATTAGCGCTAAATACATTTTTTCTCCAAACCATCATTTGACTGATGTGACAGATCTATGTGATCCACTTTAGGTGGCATCACACAGTTATTAAAACATTTTGTTCATCATCAAAAACCCCACCCTTAAGCATCTAAAAAGATTCATTGATACATGGAACTTCTTATTTTTGACATATTTTATTTTGGCCCAACTGGTTCTGCCTAGAGCTTTTCAGGGTCAAATGATGCAAGTTTGAATTCTTCAATTCTCTAGCTTTTGAATGCAGAGACACCTTTTGCAGAGGTGCTTTCACTTTATGTGAAGATGCATAAATAAGTTGATAGAAAGAAAATCAGTTTTTGCAAATGATGAAGTTGGGAGTTCTTTACATCTTTGGAGCTTTGTGAATGCAGAGACACGTTCACGTTATGTGAAAATACACCAATCAGTTGATACACAGAACACCTCAATCCTAATCGAATTAGCTCCAATAAAACTCAGAAGCAAATGATGAAGTTGGAATTCTTCCCTTCTTTGAAGCTTTCTGCAGAGAGGTGCGTGAAAATACGTCAATAAGTTGTTGGAAGAAAATCTCAGCCTTGATGAAAGTCAACGCTCTCCAATCACTTAGTAACTGACTATAAGTATTACGATGGTCGTGGGAATTACAAAAAATAACCTAAAAAATACAGCTTAATAAAAACTACCATAAACACAAATAGCTTTCATTAGTTGTAATAACAAATCTAGCCAAGCTACGAACATCACAGAGGGAGCCACGGTGGCTCAGTGAGTTACACACTTGCTCACTAACCTGAAGGGTCAGGGTTCAATCCCGGCATGGGTCGAGATGATACTTTCGGATTTTTCAACCTGGTTTCCCCTGTCAGTGATGCAGGTCGGAGAGGCTGACATGGAAAATGCGTCTAGTCGCTTGGATGGGACAATAAACCGAGGCCCCGTGTGCTATTGGCTGTGTACGTTAAAGATCCCTCGACAGTTTGAAATCGAAAATAAGAGCAGGCTAATGCCGCTGTCCTGGCAAAATTTCCCTCATTGCACACGTTTGCCCGTCCTCAATTAGCCCATACAGGTGCAGAAAAGTAGGACGTAAAACTCCATTCATTTCTTTTCTTTCAAACATCAGAGAGAATGTACTAACAGAATGTAAACCGCGGACAAAAACTATTTGTGATTATTCTACTCCGTGCAGTATAGAATTTCAATTTGAATACGATTGGAAAAGTCATGTATTTCTAGTTTATCTTCTCGAATCTCACATTTTCCTTTTTACCAGATGAGATTTTTTTGTCTTTTTTAATTAGCCTTGGTATTGATCTTGGAATTGTTTTAATGGCAGGTTGACAAGTGAATCAACGAGAAGATGATGGCTACAAATCAGGCTTTATCAGATTACTCCCACAATATTAGACAGGGCATGCTTACTCTTTTAGAAACACCTGATAGTACTTCTCTCTGGAGGATTCAACTACAAATTAGGCTTTATCTGATTACACCCACAACATTAGACGGGGCAGAGTATTCTTACTCTTTTCAAAACACCTGATAGTACTTCTCTTTGGAGAAGTCAACTACAATCAGGCTTTATCAGATTACTCCCACAACATTAGACGGGGCATGCTTACTATTCTTTTTGAAACACCTGATAGTACTTCTTTTTTGAGGAGTCAACTACAAATCAGGCTTTATCAGATTACTCCTACTATAAAGACAGGGCATGCTTACCCTCTTAGAAACATCTGGGGCCTTTTTCTCAAAAACTTAACTTGCATAAAATCCATATTTTGAGAACTACAGTAATCTGATTGGATAACAATGCTAAATCAATTTTAACTAGAACCATGAATGGTACCATGCAGTGCGCATCCGGTTTCGTCCATGGGTGAAAAGTGACATCTTTCAATCCATGATGTCAGGTTTACAGAAGAAAGCTTGTTTTACATTAAAATGCAGAAGGTACAAAATTTTAAAAAGCACAATTTTGAATTCGGTAGTGAAAAGTAGAAAAACCAGTTCACACACGGTAGTCAAAAGTGAAATAAACATTTCATGTTCGGTAGTGAAAAGTCATCTGATTAAAAAAGGCGTAATCACAGTTTGATATACATCAGTGGAAAACGCATATCACAAAATTTCTAAGATTTGTAAATAAGTTCTAAAGTGCAAGAAAGGACACATGAAAGAGCCAAATCTCAATTTAGAAACGGACTGCACAGTATTCATACTTCATAGTTTGAAATACAGATCGAATTTTATCAATACATATTTCATTCAAAGAAAATATATCTTAATGTTTCTTTTAAACAGTTACAATGTAAAAAAAAGTACATTAATGATAACGTATCGCCCAAACGCAAGATAATGGGATAGGACGATCGCCCAAACGCAGCTTTATGTCAAAATGTAGTACTCTCCCTTCAACTGAAATTTGAATTTAATATTTTACAAACAGATGGAATAACTAATTTTCAAAATTCAAAAGCCGCTATTTTGATTTTAAAATATTGTGTTGTATATAATTGAAAAAGTACATTTAGCATAATTAGTTTTTGAAAGAATTTGTGACGTAAATGAATTAGGTCACGTGTCAGAGCTCTTTAAAGCTAAAAACTGCAATTTTCAAATGGATATAAAACCGGAAGTACACATCGGAAAACCTAAATGAAAGTATCCGTGCATAGGTAACATTACTGCCAATGAATTTTTTCAGGTCACATGGTCACCGAAGGTCAAGGTCACGAGATATAAGCCTTTAAAATTTTGACAATCACTGATTTATTTTAACCGGAAATTAAAATGAATCAGAATTGAAATTCAAAAATCGGCATCTCATGTTTTGGTAGCAATTGACTGTAGATTCCATAGACATCTTAATTATGCAAATTCTATAACACCATGAGGCCCCATTTTGCCTTTTATAAAAATATACCATTTCAAGATGACGACTGATCTGTTACATCCGGGTCAAATTTTATCATTTGCATACTTTTCTGTCTACATTACAAACATACTGCAAAAAGAATTTTTCGAATATCATCAAAATTCCGGAAGTTGAAATTTCGACTTTGAGAGCCAATAACTTCAAAACCGGAAGTGAAATCAAAATTTTGAAAACATATTTTTGTTCGCCATCAAAGTGTCTATCTACCTGTTAGTTTTCAGAACGATCGAAATAAAAATTGAAAAAAACACGCACAGTTTCAATGGAAATTGACACAAATTTTTCAAACTTTAAAAGGCGGAATTTTGATTCAAATATATTGTGTTGTATATCATTGGAAAGAGCAGACATAGCATAGTACGACGGTGAAAGAAAATAAGACATATGTAAATTAGGTCACGTGGTAGGGCTGTTTAAAGTTAAAAATTACAATTTTCAAACGGCTATAAAACCGGAAGTAACCATTGGGCATCTGAAAAAAATATGTCACTGGATACATCTAATCAAGGGCAATAACTTTTGTACAGGTCACAAAGTCACAAAAGGTCAAGGTCACAAAATATGGGCCTTGAAAGTTTTGACAATTACTGATTTATTTTTACCGGAAATCAGAAAAATTCAGAATTGAAATTTAAAAATCGGCTTCCCATGTTTTGGTCGCAGTCGACTATTGACTACATAGACATAAAAATTATGCAAATTCCATAACACCCTGAGGCCCCATTTTGCGTTTTATGAAAATATACCATTTCAAGATGGCGCCTGATCTGTTACATCCGGGTCAAATTTTATGATTTGTATGATTTTGAGTCTACATAACAAACATAATGCAAAAAGAATTTTTCGAATATCTTCAAAATTCCGGAAGTTGAAATTTCAACTTTGAGAGCGAATGACGTCAAAACCGGAAGTGATATCGAAATTTTGAAAATTGCTAATTGTTTGCAATCAGAAGGTCTATGCATATGCGAGTTTTTAGGTCGATGAAAATAAAATTGAAAAAGTTGAAAAAATGGTCAAAAAAGGTGCTCCAAAAGTCAGCGACAAAGTTTTCAAAGTGGATGTTTTTAAAAACCTATCTTGTGGACAATCGATTAGAGAATGTAACAAAGAAAGTCCGATCAAAATCGGTAGAAAAACAGTGGTGAAAATGGTAAAAAACTTAAAATGGGTTTTTCTGTCATACGTCATTTCCGGTTAAACAAAAAAGCGCCATTTTACATTCGCGTAACACCGTGCAGTTAGATTTAGTAGGTGATAATTTGAGATATTGTGTGATATGTTCCCTTCATACCGAATTAGCGTGACCAGAAGTAGACAAAAAAAAAAAAAAAGTCATTTGCAAAACAATGCAGTGCGTTCGAAGAATCGAACGCACTGCAATAACTGACCAATCAGATGACTGAAACACTAAAATCATCATAAGTTATGTTTCGAGAATAAGGCCCCTGATGGTACTGGTGCTTCTCTTTATTGCTCATTTGAATGAAAAAAAAACCACAAAAACGACAAGACGCTTTTTACATGTCCGCATTTTTGGACGAGATTTTGGATTAAACGACACACCAGTTATAATTTGTAGTATATTTGAAGCTCTGATAGTAATATTAGTAGGTAACTTACTGGACCTGTCACCTGGGATTAGATCACAGTTAATTTAGTGTGAATAATGTGAGGAACATCTTATAATTCCCTTGTGTAGGTGTAACTTGATGAGTTTTAGAGGGTTCACGCTGACAGATAATCTTAATATCTAAATCTGATACTTAATTGTTATATATTATATTATCCCTGAGTAACCCAAATAAGACAAAATGACAGCCAACGATCTCAACAGTAAAACAGATCTCTAAATCCATGTAAACACATTGGTAATATATTGGTAGCAGCTAATGAACTTTTCATATGAGGAAGTATATCAATAAATGAGTAAATATTTCATAGTGAAAAGTGGTATCAGGTGTAAGAGACAAAAATGACAGCAAAAATTTAATTTGGCAAAAGA
Organism: Lottia scabra; assembly: GCA_029955415.1. Taxonomy (NCBI): domain Eukaryota; kingdom Metazoa; phylum Mollusca; class Gastropoda; family Lottiidae; genus Lottia; species Lottia scabra. The sequence continues at coordinate 410,337 of JARJEI010000014.1, read as the reverse complement.
AAATAGATAATTCAAAAAACTCTAACTGAACAATAATACAAAATACAAATTGCTCATTTTCATTTGCTCAATAAGATACAGAAGTAGGATGTAAAACTCCATTTCATTTTGTAGCTTGCCTACTGTTTTGAAAAGATTTTTAAGATTCTTTCAGTAAAAGCCAAATGAATTTGGCATACATTCATTCATTCATTCATTCATTCATTCATTCCTTTATTCATTCATTCATTCATTCATTCATTAATTTTGCTACTTATATAAAAACATTATGTATATGTACTGGATAACAAGAAACCATTTTTTTTACCATTTTCCCCTCACTGCACACTTCATGACCTTACCTATCTTCATTAGCTCATTTACGTATTCAATTCTCTACAAATTCCTTGAACAAATATGTACCGAGTAACATCCCATTACCAGTTCTCTTGTATTTGATAATAAGGATATTCATAATGGCATGCATAATTAAGAGATATACAATAGACATTCGTATCAACTTCGGAACTAAACTAACGTGCTAGATAACCTTGTATACTATACGGTGATCGCCATATTAAATAAATTATATGTCAGCCAATCACAATCATTCTTCAGAGAGTGTTGTCTTCTTTCGAGAAAAAACAACCAATCAAAATAAATCTCCAAACAAGAGTTGTCTTCCCTTTCTCATTAATCAGGCAAGATGGCCGCCTATCATGATCGAGTCATTACATAGTCTCGAACAAAATGACAAAGGTTGAGCTGAATAATACAATAGTTACAGTCAGAAATCAAGTCCCCAGGGAGATGTGACAATAACTATGCTTGTTGTTATTGTTCCAGGGAACAGTTTAAGATTGTTGTAATGTCTAGGCTTGGTTAACTGGCTTTGTCATGTGTATCACATAATTCTGTTTGTTAAGTACAATTTCTTGAAAAATTTATAAAATGTTTGTACTGTTAGCTATGATAACAAAGTGCATAAAAATCCATACAAGCGAAACAATTCCGTTAATCAAAATTACATCCAAAAGTTGGTACCATAAAACAAAACTTGAAATCCATGTAAACATATTGATAATATATTGGTATTACTTTATAATGGACTTTTCATATGAGGAAGTATATCAATAAATGAGTAAATATTTCATAATGAAAAGTGGTATCAGGTGTCTAGAAAAGCAAGCATATCTTGCTTGATGCCACAAACACCACTGCTGCTAATAATAATGTTGCATTTATATTTCCAGTATGTTTTGTTCACACAATTTAACAAATTTTTGTTTTTTGTCCATTTCAGAAAGCACAGAATTATTTTTGGAGGAAGCGAAGAACAGAACCTCCGTGTTGTTAACACAGATGCACAATATCCCCTGGATGAAACACCACGACGCGGTGCAGGACTTTTTTACGCATTTAGAGAAATATATCATAGGAGAAAAAGACACTTTACACGACAGCGTTCACACCTTCTTTAGTAGACTCTTCCCGTCAGTGTTTTATTATACTTTAAACGATCCGTCATTTTTACAAATGGACGACCAATACCATGATTGCCTTTCAAATCATTCAGATCAGATCCGACCTTTTGGAAAAGTGCCTCAAAATTTGCAGAAAAAACTCCAGCATTCCTTACGCCGTTCTCGATCCTTCGTTACCTTGTTGACGGATATCGTCGAAGTCATGGAAACCACTGATAATCTACACGTGGATTCAGATTGCGTTGACGCAGTGACGCGACTACAGTACTGTTCTCGTTGTCATGGATACACAGAAGTTCAGCCGTGTCGTGGATTCTGTTTGAATGTTATGAGAGGCTGTCTGGCGAAATTGTCTGATATCAGCCACGCCTGGGATTCCCTGGTTTCTTCGTTTAGAAACCTCGTTACCAACATGAAGATTAGTCGAACCAGTAGTTTAAAAACAGTCCTCATGTCCATAGATAAATCGGTATTTGATGGTATACTGGAAGCTATGCAAGGTGGACCAAGAATCCATGCATCTGTAAGTATCTTTTTCATTCATATTTCACAAGCAAGTGTCTAGTTGTTCAGATGGGACAATAAACTGAGGCCCTGTGTGCTATTGGCTGTACACGTTAAAGATCCCTGGACAGTTGGAAATTGAAAATAAGAGCAGACTAATGCCGCTGTCCTGGAAAAATTTTCCTCATTGCACAATGCATGGCTTTTTTCCGTCCTCATTAGCCCATTTAGTAGCAAAAAATCAGGACGTAAAACTCCATTCATTTCATTTGATCTTGTCAGAAACTCTTTGAAAACGTTCTGATCTGAAATTCTTTTTGCCAGGTTCTGAATTATTGTGTGAACAGTACGAAGACTAAAACAGATAATCATCCTTACGAACGTAAACTAGATACCAGTTTAATGATCCAACCAGCCCAGGAACTGTCTCATATCTCCCTGGAAGAGGTGGTAGAATCCGTCTCTAAACGTTTAGACGATTCGCTAGGAATGTACAATAGGATAGCTGATGGAATATGTGGTAACAGAATGATCTATGAAGAGAAAATGATGTCGGAAACGTGCTGGAACGGAACTGATATTGGAAGGTAAGTCTTCATGATTTCTTCCCAGTTTTTATACATGACACTTTGTGATACATTGATACATAACAAAATACATGGATACATAACGTTATACATTGATACATTACATTTATACATGATTCATTACATAATACATGGATACATCTATTAATACATCGATACATCTCTTAATACATGGATACATATGTTCAAGATATACATCTAAATTGATGCATGCTCAAAATATATTGCACATTTCAATATATTGTCCCATAATGCATAAGATTTGCAAATTATGATATCAGAATACATAAGCTTATCCTTCCAAATTTTGTCATAGAATACATATCTCTGCAAATTTTTATGTTGATATATCGTTTAGTACAAAGATACTTATATTAAAGACACAATGATAGAGTCATACATGTACAAAATAGATTTATTTTTTGTAAATTTCATATAGATATAAGTAAAAGGGCACAAAATATACACCTGTACAGATATTACAATTTATGATAAAAACATTAATTCACATTCATCCATCATGCACTATTACATCATTGTCAAATTACGACATGTATATGCCGTTTATAAGATATATAGAAATAGGCATAGGTAAAGAAGCACAAGATATATGGATATACTATTTCTGACATTTATTAACTCAACGTTTCACATGCTCATACAGGCAGCGTTATCAAGAGAAATGAAGAACATAACAAGACTAACAGAGTATATAGACAAATAATGAGTTAACAAATTACCCTTTGATAAATAATATAAACGATATACATAATGACATAAATATTCAAATTACATAATATAGAAATAAAACCTGATAAACATCAATTATGTTACTGTACTAATTACCCTTAATATAATATCATTATCATCAATGTCTGTCTACAATTTATATCAATTTTAACTCTTTGAGCAAAGAACCAAGGACATACATGTGGTAGAGCCTTAGCAAAGGGTGTACTTATACAGTGGTATTTCAAAGGATTATTAGGTACGGTGTCTCTTTGAAGATTGGGTGGGTGGGGGGGGGGGGGGGGGGGGGGAGGGAGTAGGGCATGGATACTAATACTTGATTTCTGAAGCAAAAACATGCAATACTCAGCAGTTTTTCTAATGCTAGTATGTCGAAGTAACTGTTAAGATTTATTTTTTTAAGAGAGCGAAGTGGATCATTTCCCCACTAAATTGTCCCTCTCCAAAAATTTATACTTTGAAAGTATTACTTTCCCTTCGTGAACGATCATCATGTCTTATGGGCCTGCCTGGTAAAATAGTGATTGTATTTCCAGTCATATTGTATGTGAAAATACCAGACAGAATTTCAATATTATGTTACGGGGTATAATTAAATAACAACACTAGACTATGGACGGCTAACATTAGAAAGGAAATAAGCTTTAAAACATTTTAATAATAAACTTCAGTTAGCTATGTAATTTGAATTAGACAAGCATGACTACACTTTTACAACACCAATCCTTTTAGAACAGACTTTTCATTGAAGAGATATTTAATGTTGGCGAGCTTGGTATATTAAAATTGAGGATTACCTATTTAAAATGAAAGTGTATAAGAAAAAGAAGGATTGTTGAGGGCAGGTGGACTCATTTAAAAGATATTTAATTTCAATTAGATAAGAAAAATAAAATTAAGGATTAACGTTTTCAATTGATAAAGTGTATTACAAAGAGAAAATGTTTTGATATGTAATAAAGGGCATAAATGACTATACTTTTCGTACACCAATCCTTGAAAGATTGGAACAGTTCTTAAAACAGATTTAATGTTGATGTGATATGAAAATTAAGATTTTTGATTATAAACTTGAAATGAGATATTTTAAAATCTAATAAAGGGTGGGGAGTGTTTTATATTTCTAAACAGCTGCCCCTGTCATTCTCTAATTTTTAAATTCTCAAATATTTTGGGTGTGCTTGGAATAAGTCTGTAATTTACTGCTGTTTTGTTATTAAAACATTTGACGCATGCATCTTTTAAATTAACAATTAGTTTAATTTCTGCGCAATATAATAGTACATACCCTAGTTTTGTTGTTGAGTATACGGCTTAAGCCTAAAAATTTACATGATATTGGGCAATACTTTATTTGTTGGTGCTAAGCGAATTATATTGTGCAGATTTAAGGGGAATGTTTGGTATTTTCGGGGTCGATTTGGGCCTTAAATATTTAAAATAGTCTTCAGAAGTACTGAAACTGCACAAATATTACACAAGTCCTTTAACTAGATCTCAACCTAGAACTTTCACTTATATATGTGTTTTCTATTTAAGGCATTGTCTCACATAAATAAGAGTTGTATATTTCATTTCAAAAGCTGATAATTATGGCTTTGCGTGGATTGAACGCTCAAATTTTGACAGAGAGTTCAGCACAATATTACTGAACAAGCTTAGGTTAAAAAAATTCCTGTTTACCAAAATAAGATGTAATTTATCCAAATGAAAGTGAATGTATCCCTTTAAAACTTGTCTAATGTTGTGTAATATTTTAAGCTTGTTATTGGCATCAATCAGATCAGTGTTTCTACTTCAGTTCACTTTACTCAAATTATAAATACATCATAATTTTTATGGTTCTGTCTTGTTAGAGAGTGAGTCATAAGAAATCAGAGATTGGTCTGCGATTGTCTTCCAGTCTTGGAATCATTTGATTGGATACAGGCAATTATCAGGGCCTGGTTCCATGGCTTGGATGAATAGAATTCCAGATGTGAACTAACATAACACACAATGTTACTCTACAACTGAGATTGTCAAGTCAATATCTCTTTAGACTACTGATTAATAAGTCTAAGGGAATTTTGTTAAAGGGATTGTAAAGAGGTTTTCTAAACTTTATATGTGTATCAGGGACACTGATAGCATCAATTTGGACCATTCCAATTTCAATCAGACGTCTGTGGTTCTTGCCATACTACTAAGGCTAACTGTTGCAATGCCTTGATTATATTAAAAACAATTTTTACAATATCATCATCCGATTTTGATTATCCAAGCCTTGGATTAATCTTCATGCGAGGGTGGGGCCTGGCTGTCCAGTCTGGCACGAAGTCTCCCTCTCCAGGCTTGTCTGTTGTTTGTCAAAATCATGCCTCGTGATTCTCCGGCTAGCTTTACTACGTCTTTCCACGACAATTTGGGTCTACCAGGAGCTCTTGCTGTCATGAAATTCATAGCCACAGTCAAATTCAAATCACCACTTATTTTCATTGCTTTAAACTTGCCACTGTATTTATTATGTAACATATTTCAGTTTTCTTTATAGTTTTATTTCACCGGGAGTACAGTGTACATTAGAATCTAATCAATGAAAGTTTGTCAGTAAAATATCGTTCAAGGCTATTTATTTTAAAATAAGAACGCCAGTTGCATATCCGGTTCGTTAGTTTGAAGTTAGGAAATATACAGCTATTTTGATACTCGAGACAATTTTTGACGGAGACCAGTGGCTGAAAATTTGACGTTTATGTTTATACAATCTGCTCTGGGGCCTTTTTCTCGAAAACTCAACTAAGGTAAAATCTAGATTTTAAAAAATATAGTTATCTGAGGCCTTATTCTCTAAAACTTAACTTACAATGATTTTAGTGTTCCAGTCATCTGATTGATCAATCACTAAAATCGATTTCAAATATAGCTTAATTATCCAATCAGATTGCTGTATTTCTTAAAATCTGGATTTTATTAAGTTTTCCAGAATAAGGCCCCTGATTGGATAATAAAGCTATATTTGAAATCGATTTTAGTGATTGACCAATCAGATGCTTAGAACGCTAAAATCATTATGATTTAAGGTTGTCAGAATAAGGTCCCAAGTCTGATGTATTGCCTGTTCGTCAACTGTACTCCCAAGTTTATAAAATATATGTTATAATTGTAGCAAGGTGTTTAAACAGATGTATATAATTATAATATATGATATAAAATAACACTATAGTGATGTTAAAAATAATAAAAATCCCTACAAGCAAAACAATTCCGTTAATCAAAAATCTTGTCCACAAAATTGGGTGTAATGAAAAAGGCAGTGGACGAGAGGTACCATCAGGTGTTTCAACATATAGGTTCAGAAAAGCTGGACATAAAAATCCATTTCATTCCATTGATATACTAAATACTATGCCCTCACCCCCGGCAGGCCCTTCCTCTCTCCTTGGGCTCCCCTAAAAATTTCTTGCTATGCCAATGATTTAATTTAATTTCACAGTGAGTTGTAAATGCCATAGACTTATTTTAAAGTCTTTAAACTTTCACAGTTCACAAATAACAGTCAGTCATAAAGTGCAACTTTAACTATGAAACCAACATTGGAAAAACAATTTTACGACTTGAAAATCTATCTGTAGCAGACATTACTGCTGTTTTTTGTCTACATGGTTGTATATTTTTATGACTAAGTTTTTGTGCAATCTATCTTGTATTTGTGTTTAGTGTTTGTAAGATCTTTAAGTTGTAGTACGCTAAATTCAAGCCTGTTTTACATCTTGCTTGTTTTCTTGTTTGGCCTTGTTTTGATAGTGGTTTGGTGCTAGTATGACTTCAAGAAGTCACATGTAAACATTTATTATGCTTCAGAACTCAAAACAGAAAATCTTCTTAGAAGCAAAGTTTGGGTGTTCTATTTTGGATTGAGTCAGAAATTCCATCAGATTTGACAACACTATCAAAGCTTTAGTCAGATTTGAACGACCTTTCCTAGCTTTAGTCAAATGTAAACACCATTTTCTAGCTATGAGCTATTTGAACACCTCTTTCTAAGCTCAAAGCTTTGAATTCTGAATTTAGAAAAGTTAGATCTGAACACTGCCTTAGCCACCCTAGCAATTCTCTTGTGATTAATTTGTTTCACATTAGTCGAATGTGGTAAATTTTCTTTACGACTCCATTGGTTGTCATGGTGCCAAATTCTGACTGGTGCATGCGGAATAAAATGAAGCTTGAGATTTGGTTAATCAACTTGGAATTAACAAGTTTTTTACATGCCAATGTCAAACTGAATATTAAGTTTAAGTTTATGATGTTCTCGTGTTTTTATTGGTGTTAAATTGTGCTGCGTTTCATTAGTGTTATTAAGTATATTCAGATTTTATTGGTGTTTAAATGCATATTGCATTACTGGATATTTGATCGCATGGTTTACAGATTTTTATCTTACTTAGGGCTGAGAATATTAGTATAAGTAATTACAATGGATATTTGGGACATATTCAATCAAAAATTTATAATAATGAAAATATTAACCTCCTAATCTGTTCAAATTCCAGTATACCTCAAAATAATTAACATTTAAAAAAAGAGAAATTTTTTGTGGATCAGCCCCCGCAAATTGACAAAATTCCTGAAAAATCAATGGTCGTCCCATTCTTAAAATATTTCAATCGTTCATTATAGGAGAGGGAAATATTTAAAGCCTTGGGATAACAGATTCTGAACCGTAATGTGGCCCAAACGTTGCCAAAATACACTTCTCTCATTTGATGTTCTGGTTTACTTGACCCGATACTTCAATTGATTTCCAACCTAAATTTGTCATGGTGTTACACTTGTTTTGTTAAAATACCACCTCACATTCTCGTGGTTTGCGTTGTTTTCAACTTTTGTTTTGAAGTTTTGAAAGGTCTGTGCCCCTCTGTTCAGTTGTAGTCTGTTAGTACAGTTTTTGTTTTCAAGATTTGAAATTGAACAACAGAGAGATTTGTTCAATAGACTTAACCCTGAAAATGCTTTAGTATAATTTAAAGGGATTGTAATGAGGTTTTCTAAACTTTGTATGTGTATCAGGGGACACTGATAGCACCAATTTGCACCATTCCAATCTCCATTCCATTTCAGTCTGTGGTTCTTGCAATTCCACTAAAACTATATGTAAGAATTCTATGACGTTACTAATTCATAACCTTTGAAAAAGCATCTTAAAATGCTGAGTTTTAAAGGGATTGAAAAAACAATTTAAAATGCTTAGTTTTAGAGTGATTGAAAAAGGAAAATCAATGTCGTTACATAGTTCCAAACACCTAAGGCTTTCTGATCTGCATTTCTGTTAAAATAAATTGAGTACAAACATTGTTGAACATTAGAACATTATCCTTTACCACAAATTTAAGTTTTTTGTTCTCGAGTATGAACAATGCTCTCAGTGACACAGACAAATAGTTAATTAATCATTTTAAAAAAACTAATTCATAATTTGATATTTAATGTTTATTGATTATGTGTTAGGAAATATATAAATTATATTTTAATTGTTTTGTAGTTAAATGATATTTGACATGGTGTACTAAATGACATGCTGTTCAATCACTTGTATCGACTTCGGAACTAGACTAGCGTGCTAGATAACCTCGTATACTATACAGAGATAGCAATATTGAATAAATTATAGTTCAACCAATCATAATCATTCTTCAGAGAGTGTGGTCTTCTTTCTCAGTAAAACAACTAATCAAAAACAATCTCCATACAAAATTTGTCTTTCCTTACCCATTTACCAGGCAAGATGGCCGCTTATCATGGCAGAGTCGTTATATAGTCTCGAACAATGACGAAGGTTGAGCTGAATGACATGCAGTTCAGTGACATAAAAGAATACATAGTTGTGTTCAATATCAAAGCATATTTTTATGAATAGATTGTATGTTATATTTTTCTTTAATGATTTTTATTCCTTGTGAAAAGCGTTTTGGTCTGATTAACATTTAACGAAAAAGAATTCACGTTATTTATTTTTTATACTGTCTTACGAGTTCATTTCAATTTGATAATTGTTGTTACATACAATACATATTGTCATATTTTCTGAGTGAAGAATTCTTCAATACATGTGCATATTTTCAATTGAAAAAGACTTGTTCAGCCTTGTTCACACTGGCTTTATGGATAACATTTACTTTAATAAATAACTTGCGACGTTTTAACTATGATACTTTCGTCTTTAGCAAGCAAAAAGTAATACCTATGGTGTCCTTGAATAAAAATTCGTACAAGCAAAACAACTCTGTTAATCAAAATCACATCCTAAAACCTGGCAAAATCGAGAGTAATAGTTGTATAGTAGTGAACTACCCAAAAATAAACAACTATATATCAAATTATGCATACTACTTCAGGCCCGTAGCCAGGAATTTCCAAGGGGGGGTTATATGGACTTGCTAAACAATCAGACTCAACCTTAATAGTCACAATTCAAACAGAATGTCTACTTTAACAGTGCTTATTTGTTTTCAAGGGGGGGGTTCGTCCGAACCTCCCGAACCCCCCCTGGCTACGGGTATGCTACTTTATTGAAAATTCTTCACAAACTAACAAATTAAATTAAATGAGATTAAATATAAAGCTATGAAAACTTATCACTAAATGAAATGATTAAAGTTGTATTAAAATGATATTAATTCTGTTCAACTGTCAACAAGTTTAATTCTGATTTACAACTTTTCATATTATCTTACTTGTTTATACATTACTTACAACTCTTATCTTAATTCAACACTTGATATCACTTTACGCCACGGCTTCTCAAGTATGTTAGTGACCAAACATTGTTACAATTATCACTTTGTAACCATGTAAGAGGAGATAATGAGTGATTTATCGCGCGATTTATCACTTTATTTAAAGCTACTGTTCGCTGTTATTAAGTGATCTTGGGTTAAGTTTGAAATGTAGCTTATCGTACACTTGTGGTCAATATTAAAGTTGTCTCGAGGAGTTAGATATTGGGGTAAAATATTGAATAAACTTTATTATCTTAAAAAGACTCTTTTAAGAATGATTGGTTGAAAAACTTAAATGCAACGCATTATATGACATCATTACCAGTGATCTGCATAGATATCAGTAGTAGCTTCCAGTAGATCACTGTCAGTGACGTCATAAAACGCGATAGTTTTAGTGAAATTGCAAGAACCACAGACGTCGGAATGGAAATTGGAATGGTGTAAATTGATACTATCAGTGTCCCCTATACACATACAAAGTTTAGAAAACCTCTTTACAATCCCTTTAATAAATATATTCTATTGTTTGTTTGTTGAATTATTTATGAAAGCATTAATCTAGAACAGTGTCCAATGAATTCATGCACTGTTCACTTTCCTCATTAGCTCATACAGATACAAAAAAGCAGGACGTAAAACTCCATTTCATTTCATTTCACATGCACTGTTCATACAAAGATTACAAACTGTTGTTTGCTTATCCAAAATAATTCTTCACTTGTACTTTTAGTCTCCAAAAAACGTCCAACCTTCAAAGAATTCAATATATCCCGTCAAAAACTATTTATGGTGTAGATCCAAGTTAAGTTCAGACTTTGTACCCAGTAATCTTGTACTGGTTGACCGTCATTTAAACACACCAAAATATCACCAACATAAAAAATATCTTTTTAAACTTTATAGTTACAATGGGAATGTTACTCACTGCCAAACGGGTAAAGGTTTCCTGAAGTTTTAAATAGAAGTAACAATTTAAGATTTAGATTGTAGAGTGAATTTTTCAGTTTAAACTGATAGAGGCTGCAAATTTCCCTCATTGCACACTGCATGGCATTTACCTGTTCTTAGTTGATCTGTCATTAAGGTGATAAAGGTAGGAATCAAACACCAGACAGACTTTCAGAAGCACCTAATCACCCTGTAAAAAAAGAGACAGTGTTCCAATCCAACTTAGAAAATAGATCATGTAAAATTGCATTTAAAAACAATGTTACAAAAGCACAGACAGAGGTCCCCTTTTCATGTCTTTCTAGGTGCCAATTTCCAAGCATTTCTGGAACTGGAATTTGATATTGCACTTTGGCTGGACAATACTGGCAAATCAAGAGAAGCCTGATAATGTCCTGAACAGACAATAAACAAATAAACTTTTGTATTAGTTTGTACTAAAGTTAACAAACAATGACTGTTCTGATGTTGTTCAATAGACTAAATACTAACACTGGACTAAAATACTCAAATTATACATAGACTAGACTGTCGGTCAATATTGGAAATGTATGAATGAATGAATGAATGAATACACTGATGTACCCTCTATATTAGGAATGAATGAAGGAGCGAATGAATGAATGATTTAATGATAGAAGGAACAAATACATGAATGAATGAGTGAATGAATGATGGAATGAATGAATGAATGAATGAATGAATGAATGAATGAATGAATGAATGAATGAATGAATGAATGAATACACTAATACACTGACTATTATCATAATCAAATACATTCTTTAACTCAGGGCTGTTGATTTGCCCGTATATTCCGGTCTGTATTCACACTCAATATATCGTTAAAAATGTCCGATTGGCAAAAAAATAAATCAACAGCCATGCTCTAACTTTCGTCAATATTGAAAAGAATAAATGAATGGAGAAAGGAATGAATGAATACACTAATAGATTGACTATTACTGTGTATGCTATAACAATGGCATTCAGATTTTTGGTTATAATAAGAATGAATGAATGAATGAATGAATGAATGAATGAAATGATGGATTGACTATTACTGTATACCTGATCAATGGCATTTAAGACTTGTTGATATTTTAAGTAATGCAGATTAAATGAATGAAGTATACCAGATCAATGATATTTCAGTCTTTTGGCAATATTAGAATGAATGAGTATATCAAAAAGAATGAATGAAGCACATACTATCCCATCCTATAACTTTATTATGAAAATATATATTATGCTTTCAACACCTAGTCACAATATAATGACAGTATATATTTATATAATTATAATATTATATTTAACTGTCAGTGTATTATTATTATAACCAGGATTTCAACCTATTGTTTATATAATAATTATTATGTGTTACTCGTAATTTTATAAAATAAATTTATAAAAATCATCCTTTTAATTTGGATAAAGAATGAAATGAAATACTTCGTTCTTTTCTGAGTTATTCGATTTGATTTAAGATTTGAACATGGCATAAATATTAGCATGTATTACTTATGACATGATCATCAAGCCATTGTCCTGGCACATTTCCCTCATCACACACTGCATGGTGTTTGCCTGTCTTCCTTAACCCAAACAGGTGCAGAAAAGCAGGACCTAAAATTATTTCATTTGAATGAATGGATTTGACTGGTAGGTTCTATTCTTTAAGGGATCAATTTTCAATTTTTCCTACCGTTTAATGAAGTCACTTTACAAAATGTGAAATTGAAAAACTAGAAACATTAAACTGCTATCTGTCAATGAATATGTTAGATAAAAACTATGAAGATATTATCACTACAGACCCCCAACACAAAACACTATTATAACAGAGCCACAGTGTTTTTTGTTCGTAATTCAACCCTATAATACACATTAAAAAACTCCAGGTCAAAGTTACACAAAATTTACATATTCTTTAGAAAACTAGCGCGACTATAAAATGTTAAAATGAATGAAAAGAAAGCCCTTATAAAGGTTGGTAGTGTTTGTATGAAAATTGTAATTAAAGAATTTTTATTGTGTAAAAGTGGGACAATGTTAACACTTTTTTAAGCTCGGTTTCATGGTTTTTGTCGAGGTTTATTCAAGTACAAACTACTATAATAATATTACATTGTGATTTCTCTGTCTTTTGTCCCTTCATACACATTTGTTCATTTTTTCTTCTTGGTTAGTCCTGTTGCTACAGGTTTTCTAGGGTTTATGGTTTGACTTTGTGAATTCCCCTCATTGCTCAATGCATGGTGTTTTCTCAAACAGGTACAGAAAAGTAGGATATAAAACTCCATTCCATTTCATTTTACATACTGAGCATATTAAGTTCCCTCAACAGTTTGAAATAGAAAGTAAAAGTAGACTAATGCCACTGTCCAAACAAAATTTTCCTCATTGCACACTGCGTGGCGTTTGCCTGTCCTCATTAGCCAAATAGGTGAAGAAAGGTGGACGAAAACTCTCTTTCATTTCATTTCTTTTCTTATTTAAAATTAAGTTTTATGAGTCTGGCATTTAAATTTCTTCAACCTCCTTGAAAATGTATCCTAAATCAAAGTGGCTGAGATATATGTTAACTTTTCAAGTGTAAACAGAAATGTAAAATATTTGAATGCAGAGTCGTTGCCCTTGACACAGATTTTATTGTTTACTTTGATTGTACTTAGAAAATAACTGCACAGTTTAATTGTGTAAGAAGTATGACCTTATGTTTGGAGTATTTTGCCTTTTGTACACTCGTGCAGTCTTTCTCTTAATGATTTTTGTACACTTGTTCAAAGTTCATTAACACTTGTTTCCATTGATTTAAACTCAAATTTTTCAAATTGTGGCAAAATTTCCCTTATTGCACACTGTATGGGGTTACCATCTTCATAAACCCAATCAGGTATGAATAAGTCAAAGGAAAACTACATTTCATTTCTTGAGCCACATTTGTTGAGAGCTTGTTGTTATACAATTCTTTAAAACATTTGGCCTGATTTCTAAAAATCATTATCAAAGTAACAACCAAATCTTAATTCAGACATGACTGGTTGAAAAGATCAAATCAACACTCCTTCCTATTAGAGACCAACCAACTTGTATATGTAGTTACTACAAATGTTCAACAAAGACCAAGTCTAAGATACTTAAAGACTAAATCACGTCGATTCCACAACGCCTGGAAGCATTAGAAGATCAACACTACAGTCAGTTGGTATTTCTCTTACAGAATTCCTGCTAATATCCAAGAATTCCTGATAATATTAAAGAATTCCTGATAATGTTCTGTGAATGAAAACAAAGAATCAATATTTTGCTAAGTGCATTGAAAATAAAAACATATCACTCTGTCTAAATAAACGAACGCCAATTTGTTTTCATGTCTTCCTTCGCTCAAAGTTGAAATGTTAAAATGAATGGTGTTTGTGTTATTGATCACCGTGGTAATAGGCCAGTGTGAAAACATTTAATTGACGGAACTATATCTTTTAGTGTAATTTCACCGCGAATGGTGGATAATGTATTTATCATTTGATAGGAAATCTGTGATTTTTGTTCACATACTTTGTAGCAATTTGTTTTAAATATTGTCCAAAAACAACTAATTGTCAGAACTAATTCTGCATAGATATCAATAGTAGCTTACGGTATATCACTGACATCATAAAATGCGTTAGTTTTAGTAGAATTGCAAGAACCACAGACATTGTAATGGAAATTGGAATGGAGCAAATTGATGCTATCAGTGTCCCCGATACACATTCAAATTTTAGAAAATCACTTAACAATCCCTTTAAAGAAAATCTGTAGTTCTATGAGAAAATGTAGGTTATCCAAAGACCAATGTAGTGATCTTTTTGACTGGAGTTACAAAAGGCATTTTAGTCACAAAATCATGGGTTTGGTTGATATATTCCTTTTGTGATCTCAGCTGTATGGCCTATTTTAGGTTTAAAAGTTATATCAAACATTCCAATTACATGGTGTTTTTTGTCATTTTTCTCAAATAACTGTTTACATCTCGGAACTGCGACTGTTGTCTGCTCGGCCATGTGAACTTTGACCTATTATGTTATAGCAGTACACTGTGAAGAATACTTTTGGTGGTGGGTTGGGAGAATTTGTAGAATTAAGGATTAATTTACCTCATTGACCAGGGCTCAGGGTCTCAAGTCTTTGTCTCGATGTTTGTCGTTTGGTTAAAACAACTTATTGTGTAAGCACAGCGAAACACGATTTGTAACCGCAATCATTTGGACAGACTGTAAGAAAAGGTTTTAGCGAGACTTTTGATTGTTTAGGACACTTTTGGAATTGTAGGAAGTTTGATCGAGGATTTGACGTCTGGGTTGGTTAGTTTCTTACACCCAGACCTTTCCTGTCTTCTATGAGTATAGGACATGTTACTGGATGATAGAGGCTAGGTTTTCTCAACATGATTTTTTATCTCAGACATTAATAAGCTGAGTTTTACAAGATTAAGTCATGGTCATTTCTGTTTGAGAAATATCAATTTAAGGAAATAATTTTGGAGACGTTTTTAAATCTCTTAAAGAAATTATAAAAGAGTTTCCGAAATTTGTATAAGGAACATTGATAGCATCAATTTGCACCATTTCAATTTTCAATCAGACGTCTGTGGTTTTTGTAAAACTTCACATTTTTTATCATCAATAAGGCAAAAGACAGAAATTTGATGGAACTTTTACGAATGTGATGTCATAAAAAGCTTAGTATTGTTGTTAAACAGCCCTTCTGAAAAGCACAAAACCATCAGCTCATCTGGTTGAGAAGCATAATTAACAACTTGTGTTAAACAGCCCATCTCATCTGGTTGTGAAGCATAATTACAAAATTGTGTTAAACAGTCCGTCTGGTCCATAACTTCCTGAGGTCAGTTGGGGTCAGCCTCTTTCTATGGTGAAGTATTTGTGACATGATTATGGCCTACTTGAATTACTGTGCCTCAGTGAATAGGTCAACTGGTGTTAAGGGGCTGGAATGGACCTTTGTTGTTTGACTCACAGCTATTTTCAAGATATGACTCAAGGCTTAAACTTAAAGGGATTGTTAAGAGATTTTCTAAACTTTGTAAATGTATCGGGGACACAGACAGCATCAATTTGCGCCATTTCAATTTACATTCAGATGTTTATCATCATGAATGAAATCATAATAAAACCCAAGCACGAATGATCCCAACAATAAATGAGTAAATATTTCAAAATGAAAAGTGGTATCAGGTGTCTAGAAGAGTAAGCATACCCTGCTTGGCGGCACACCCGGCGATTGGATAGGCATGTTGTGGGATATCAACAACCCAAATTGTAAAAGGCTAAAATGAAGAAGAAACATGAACAAAAGATTGGCGAAATCAGCAGTATTTGAGGGTCGCCATCCCACGCAGTGAGTGTTTGTTAGACAGATAGACGGTATTAAATTGACAATATGTGTAAGAGTTGATCCACCCATCAATACACCTAAAGACCTGGACCTGTACATATTGTTTTTATCAGTTTATATCAGACTGTGATATATCATAGACAGTTTATAAATGTTACCATCGGCTTTCAATATCTTCATTATTATATACTCTAGTCTCAAAGATGCTTCTCTGCATACCTACCTTGAGTTCGATTTCCAAATCTAAGGTACCAGAGCCTCTTTGAAGAACTTGGAGCAGCTCAAGTTTATGCTATATTATAGATACCTTGCTTTTGCAATACACTATAAAAAAAACAAGGTTTAAACATTTTGTTTAATTACCATTTCAAAGAATTGTAGAGAGATTGGTTTTGTATCAGGAACACTTATAGCTTCAATTAGAACCATTCCAATTTTCATTCTGAAGTCTGTGGTTGCAGCAATTCCACCATATCTATACTAAAAATCCTTTGATAAAATTATAAAGAAATGCTTAATTTTAATGGAATTGCGACAACCACAGATGTCTGATTGAAAATTTGAATGGTGTAAATTGATGTTATCATTAAACAATTTAAAAACCTCTGAACAGTCACTTTAAGTATCTGCAACATCAGAAGGACAAGAAGCTAACTTGGAGTTAGTTGCCTTTGTAACCAATATAATATACAGCTTGAATGAATATACAATATGTTGTCTGCACCTAAAGACATTTTGAATAAAGAAAGGGAGGGTGTTATGTAATAAGTAAAACATGTATTATTGATATTAGAAGGAAATGAGACAAACGTGAATATTTGAGGGGGTTAGATACAAGATGACTTACATGACATATACTACACCATATCTCAATATCAATATCAGTCTCAGTATCATTCTCAGTATCATTCTCAGGCTGGTTTGATTTGGTGTTTGCCTGGTTTCCCCCCCTGTCAGTGATGCAGGTAGGATGGAGTGATATGGAAAAAGTGGGTCCGGTTCTTAAGTAAGTCCAAGTTCGATATTTGACCTAAGATTTTCCTACTAATTCTTACATAGATTCAAGTCGACTTAAGGTTTATAAGCATGAAATTGATCTTAAGCACAAGACTAGGAACTAGGCCCAGGTGTTTTCCAGTTTCTACCTGTCATATGAATAGCTTGCTCGCTAACCTGAAAGTCTAGTGTTCAATTCTGGCATGGGTCAAGATGATACCTTCGGATTTTTCATCTCTGTTTCCCTGTCAGTATCTCAGGTTATTGCCATGCTGACATGGATAAATATCTAGTTGTTCGGATGGGCCTCTTTAACTGTCACAGTGCATTGCTGAAGCCAACGAGTGCAGAAAAGTAAGACATTGCACCAAACACATTACCTAGCCTAACTACAAATGAAGGTATATCAAACTAACCTTGTGCTCTATGTTTTAACATATCTTGATAATTATATATTACATCATTGTGTAGAAATATAGACTTACCTGATATATTAAAAACATTTGTTTTAGACATTCCTCACGTAGCATATTACTCGTGGCCATGTGTATTTAATATGTAGGCCTATTGAATGATGCAAGCTTTGATCGGACATCGCAGGATTGAAAATAACAGGGATTGTGAAGAAGTTTTATGGGCATTTGAAATATGGATAGCGTCAATTTCAGTAGTCAAATTTTCAGTCAGACAAACACTTAGGTAAAGAGAAATTTGCAAGAACCACAGATACCTGATTGAAAATTGGAATGATGCAAATTGGTGCTATCAGTGTCTCCGATATACATACAAAAGTTACAAAACTTCTTTAAATATTCAAATGGTATGAAATAATTCACATTTTTGCACTCAGTACTGTGAATGCCTAACATTTTTATCAACCCAAGTTTTTTTTTTAAATTTGAGTGAAAAGGAATCTTTTAAAGTTTTAGTTGGTATGAAGTACAAATGTAACTATCTAAGTTGATATAAGATTGTGTAAGTGATATGAGGTGTTTATAAGTTCATTTCATTAACAAACTGTCTGATACCCACTGAGAACTTATCAGCCTCAAGTTGGTACGACCTGAAATATAACCAGGTTATTGCAATTACTGCACTTAGTGGTTTACTAGGATTGGTTACAAAATATGTGGTTATGGCGCCAAGCGGGGTATGCTGACTCTTCTAAACACCTGAACACCACTTTTCAGCAGTGTGGCGTCAAGCGTGGTATGCTAACTCTTCTAGACACCTGGTACCATTTTTCAGCAGTGTGGCTTCAAGTGGGGTATGCTAACTTTTCTAGACACCTGATACCACTTTCATTGCTGTGGCGCCAAGCAGGGTATGTTAACTCTTCTAGACACCTGGTACCACTTTTCAGCAGTGTGGCTTCAAGTGGGGTATGCTAACTTTTCTAGACACCTGATACCACTTTCATTGCTGTGGCGCCAAGCAGGGTATGTTAACTCTTCTAGACACCTGGTACCACTTTTCAGCAGTGTGGCTTCAAGTGGGGTATGCTAACTTTTCTAGACACCTGATACCACTTTCATTGCTGTGGCGCCAAGCAGGGTATGTTAACTCTTCTAGACACCTGGTACCATTTTTCAGCAGTGTGGCTTCAAGTGGGGTATGCTAACTTTTCTAGACACCTGATACCACTTTCATTGCTGTGGCGCCAAGCAGGGTATGTTAACTCTTCTAGACACCTGGTACCATTTTTCAGCAGTGTGGCTTCAAGTGGGGTATGCTAACTTTTCTAGACAGCTGATACCACTTTCATTGCTGTGGCGCCAAGCAGGGTATGTTAACTCTTCTAGACACCTGGTACCACTTTTCAGCAGTGTGGCGCCAAGCAGGGCATGCTTACTCTTCTAGACACCCAAACACCACTTTTCAGCAGTGTGGCGTCAAGCAGGGTATGCTTACTCTCCTAGACACCTGAATGTCACCTTTCAGTAGTGTGGCGTCATGCAGAGTAATGGAGAATATATCCCTTTAACCCAGATCAATAACTCAATATAAATTATAGTAGTTCTGTTAAAAGCAGGAAATATCATTCTGTCTCTAGTTGAACAGAACATTAATTTTATATAATATATTGTCTTCTAGCATGTTCACTGATCATTTCATTGTTTGGGGGAGGGTTGTAGCACAGTATATTAGAGTGCTAGAATAATTGAATTGGTTCTGTCAAGCAAATTGTGGTTGGGGGTTCTAATCTCAGTGCTATTGTGAAAGTCTGATGACCTTGAATAAGTCATCTTCTCTCATAATTCCAGTCCACCCAGCTGTAAATAGGTACGGATAATCCAGGAAAGATCAATGCCAAGAGGTTTGACCATAATAGCGCCAACAGTTTCTTTCTGTAGGGTCAGAGTAGCTGAAATAGAGAAAGGGGTTTATCACATTAATGAAATGAAAAGAAATCTAATGGTGTTGGCCCCTTTAATGAAATGAATATCTAATGGTGTTAGCCTCTTTAATGAAATGAAGTGTAATCAATGCAATATGATAGAGTATAGTTTGTAGTAAGTTGTTATATGATGTTGAAGTTAGTTAAAATCACTATAATCACTATAGAACTATGATTCACTATAATTATTATTAATCAATACCAATCCCAACAAACTTTCTCTCTAGTATCGTTCAATACATTATTTACTAGTTTTTACTCACAGTTTTACTTTTACAGTTACTTCTTTACATTTTATTGGTCTAATCATATCACCATCAGTTCTTAACTAAAGTCGCTTTATTCCATCTCAAATCTGGAAGCTGGAAGCAGTAAGCAGTGAGGGTTCAGTGAGTTAGATGCTAGCTTGTTAACCTGAAGATCCAGAGGTTCAATACCGGCATGGCTCGAGATATACCAGGTTTCCTCCTGTCAGTGATGCAGTTTGGAGGGGCTGACATGGAAAAAGCTTCTAGTCGTTCAAATAGGACAATACGGGTAAACTGATGTCCCGTGTGCTGCAGGTTATGCACATTAAAGATCCCTCGACAGTTGGAAATTCAAAATAAGAGTTAGGGGTTTGGAAAAGAGATAGATAAGTTGCAATATCCATAAACTGGTAGTTTTGTATTTATTGTTGCTAAATTGGGGTTTAAGTCAGACCCATAACCTACTTAACTTATATCAGCATAAAGTTTGTATTAAAAAATTTAAAACCCGATATTTTTATAGCCACATAAACTTCCTATTGTTTTTATACCTTATTTAATAACTTTCTGTTTTAAAAATTCATTTTACATCTATATGATAAATACATCAAAATTCTTTAGAATTTTATTTAAAGGGATTGTAAAGAGGTTTTCTAAACTTTGTATGTTTATTAGGGACACTGATAGCATTAATTTGCATCATTTCGATTTCCATTCCGACATATCTGGTTCTTGCAATTCCACTTAACAAAGTGATGGATGACGTAACACCTGCAAAGTTTAATGTTTTAAATTGATGCTATCAGTGTCCTTGATACACATACAAAGTTTAGAAATACACTTTACAATCCCTTTAAGAAATACAAAAAAAAATCATTGAAAATATAGGTATGTGGACTCTCAGAAATATAGATATTCAACTAATCTTTTATTCAAATAAAATTAAGAGATATCTGTAAAACTATATGAAAGATATAAATATAAAAACTGGTTCTCAAGTTGTAAAAACCTTCAAGACTTTCATATCTATACTAAACTTGAAAATGATTTATCTACGAAAGGTCATAGTCATGAAAATCAACAGCACGGAACTTTTTCAAACCCCATTTTTCACGAATTTATTTCACATTTTATGATGCATGCTGGTTAATGATAAACATCAAATAGACTCAAATGTGTTAAAACTCTCATTTCAAATCGCGGAAATTTGGCACAACGTCAAATGCCCAATTGCTTTTCTAGACTTCTAACATGCGAAGATATTAAACAAGTTTCGTATCGGGTATTCATATCCCACAAGTGGTTTTTACTCCAAATTTTTTTAAATTCAGATTTCTAGGAAACATTTTTTGGGGGGGGATAAAATTCACTGATCTTTTCATTAATGAAATTTTTTTTTTCTACATAGACGTCCATTTGAATTACCCTTATCACTTTTCAAAATGAACATTAAGATTATGTCTAAAGTACAACTGCATTTCAAACATCCAAAGGTCAATATCTGAGATATTCAACTTTTTTGTGCACAGTGAAAAGTAGTATGTAAACTTTCCTTAATTGTACACTGCAGTTAGATAGATTATATCAAGAATAATCTGTAATTCCTGTCAACCTGTACTATAATGTAGAATATTATCAGCTTTTAGGCAGTTTCCCTTATTGCACACTTCAGAATGTTCTGGAATTCTGAATATTGTCAGTATTTACTGGTACCACATGTAAATATAATTATAACTATTATATTAGTTTATTACACTAGATAAATTAGTATTTACTCATAACAATAAATAAACACGACTTTTATTTCATAACCCAACCGTGTTTTTTTACCTTCCTTTATCTTAGATACGGCTGACACAATTTTTAACATTCTTTTATCTGTTTAATTACTCACTGTCTAGGCTTAATTTCCCTCATTGCACACTGCATGGCGTTTGCCTGTCCTCAATTAGCCCATACAGGTGCAGAAAGCAGGACGTAAAACTCCATTTCATTCCATTTCTTTTTTAATAACTCACTGAACTAATACCTTTTGAGATGTCTTTTCTATCAGATTATTTGCCTTATCAAAACTGAAAAGGGTTGTAATGAGGCTTGGAACTCTTTTTTTTTCTACAGTTACATTTTGACTTTGCAGCACCAGATCAAAATGAGAAAAAAACCAGAAATGTCTGATATTCCTGCACAGAAATGTATCTGTTAATCCATTCAATGTTTTTTTTCTGTTATCATCTAGATCTGTGATATTTTTCTGTGTTTTATGATGAGTATAAAAACACTAACAATGATTTAGGTACCGGTATACATACTAGAGATATCTAAGACATTCCACAGTACTAGGTAATCATTGGTATGCTGATACTAATTCTTGGTTTTTAGGTGGTTGAACTACTGGGTAATGAGTGATTTTATATAAGATAGCATAGATTCCAAGTACCATTCCAATTTCCATTCCGACGTCTGTGGTTCTTGCAATTCCACTTAAACTGAAGCGTTTTATGACGTCACCCCCACTGATCTGAATAGATATCAATAGATATCAAAAGTAGCTTCCAGTAGATCACTGTTAGTGACGTCATAAAACGCGTCAGTTTAAGAAGTCGAATTGCAAGAATCACAGACGTCGGAATGGAAATCGAAATGGTGCAAATCTATATCAGGTGTCCACAATACACTTAAAAATTTGGGAAAGCCTTTTTGCTCTTTACAATGTCTTTAATTTGAGCTCTTGCAAGTCAATATAGGCCTACTTAACTTAAAAGGTTGAATGTCCCTATCCTGAATTTTAAAACTTGAAATTCCATTTTTGAATTTTGAAAGTCCATGTCTTGATTTTAGAACATCATGCCGTTGATATTTGTCTGAAGATATAAGACATGAATCATCGAAGTTGACGGAGATACCGTAGTTTATTGAATAAATGTTGGTAATAATGACAATAGACGTTATTAACATGAGGTGAAAAAATACACCCAGACTGATAGATTGACTCAATCTTCTTAACAAGTTATACATCTTTTACTACTTTCACTTTCGTCTGTAATCTTTACTACTTTCACTTTAGTCTATACTCTAAACATTGAAACATCACTATCTTTCATAATGCTGTCAATGAACATTAAAGGGATTGTAAAGTGATTTTCTAAACTATGTATATGTATTGGAGACACTGATAGCATCAATTTGACCCAACCACAGATGTCTGATTTAACTTTCAGCATCCCCCGATACACATACACATATAAAGTTCTTAAAAACCTCTTAACAATCCCTTTAATATTAATGTTTCAAAAAGAAGAATATGGACTTTGTAGAGCATCAAATTAGGAAATTGACTTCTTTAAACATAAAAGAAATCATGGAAAGTACAAAATAACCTAGTTTTCATTAATTGATATAATTCTGTATCGTTTTGACTATTTTCTTTCTAATCCCCTTAACTGTCAGGATGTGGACTTTAAAGAGCATCAAATTAGGAAATAGACATCTAAAAACATTAAAAGAAAGTACTATAGTCAAACAGAGATATTTCGGCTCATCCGGGTACAGTCAAAACATATACACAACCAGTTCATTATATTTTCAAGGGTGTTTCTGTAACTAGACAAACAAACAACCCTCTAAATAAGATACTTTTATACCCTTGAAAATATAATGGACTAGTTTTATATGGTTTGACGGTACACGGATGAGCCAAAATATCTCTGTTTGACTATAAAGTACAGATTTTTAATTGATTGATATAACTCTGTATGTTTATGACTATTTTTCTTTCACTTAGTATTGATGAATACGTACTGAGATTTTTATCTCTTTCCGGACATTAAGAGCTACATGATTCACGAGATTCAGGAAATTAAGAAGAAATATGTCTGCTGTAACTAAGTCGTCTGGCGCTTTCGTACAAATCAAATAAAAGCTGATCGTTTTACTCGTAATCTAGTGAGTCTCAACCTTTGTCATTTTGATCGAGACTATATAATGACTCGGCCATGATAGGCGGCCATTTTTCCCGGTGAATGGGTACATAATTACAACTCTTGTTAAGAGATTGATTATGATTGGCTGTTTTTACTGTGAAAGAAGACAACATTCTTAAAAGAATGATTGTGATTGACTGAATTATAATTTATTCAATATGGCGATCTCAGTATACGAGGTTATCTAGCACGCTAGTCTAGTTCCTAAGTTGATATGAGTGTTGTATTAAACTAGTGAGTCTTTTAACTTTTTGCATCAATTTACTCAATTCAAATTTTCAGTCAGACGTCTGTGGTTCCAGCAATTCCTCTAAACCCATTACTAAAAATCTTTTTGATGAAGAAAAGCCGATTGTTTGACTTGTAATCTTGCGATTCTTTTAAACTATGATGGAACGCTACAGCCATAATCTCCGTTATCCAGTCTTTTCATCAGAAACGGAATTTCTTCGGAAGACTAATTTCGTAATCTGGCAAACCTTTTAAACCAATGATGAAACATTTCAGCCATAATATCTGTTTTCCAGTCTTTTCACGAGAGACGGAATTTCTTCAGGAGGACTAATTTCATAATCTAGCGAATCCTTTTTACCAGAAATTCTTCGTAAGATTAATTCTGATTTGTTGAAGCATGGTGAAATTATGTTATTATCTCGATGATTCGGCAAAACATAAATATTATCTTTTGATTTTGGATTGGAGGATAAGATTACTCTCCAACCTAATGTGATATGACAAGTTGTAATGATTTTGTAATTTCGGGGACTTCTGTGATGGTCTGGAACTAATCTCAGAGAAAATTGCTGGTAATCTCGCGAAATCGACTATGTGTTCTTAGTCATTGCTATGGCGCTAGAAACAGAGTTCTTGCGTTTAATAAAATTTAGTACAAGCAAAACAATTTTGTAAATCAAAATCGCATCCAAAAATTGGAGAGTAATAGTTGCATAGTAGTGGACTACCCAAAAGAGAAGTACCATTAGGTGTTTCAAAAATAGTAAGCATAATAGGAATGGTGTCTTAATGATATTCTTGAAGATTTGAGCATGTTTTTGATTTGTCTGTTCATTAGAGGGATTCTAATTTTCAATCAGACATCTGTGGTTTCAGCAATTCCACTGTAACTAAGGGGGATTTTTTAAACATTTTATTGTCATTGAGACAAATTTGCACCATTTCATTTTCAGTCAGATGTGTGTGGTTCTTTTGATTCTAGAGAAAATATTTCACCATTTGTTACAGTTATTCTCCTTCTTGTCAGAAAAATGGAGATTGTGTCTGATGACCTAGATTTGACTTCTGCTAATATCTTTTACATCTGCTGCTTTCAATCACTGACTGTATCCTCAATATCATTCAGCTCAACCTTCGTCAATGTTCTAGACAGATTGACTCGGTCATGATAGGCGTTCATTTTGCCTGGTAGATGGGCAAGAGAGGACAAAGCTTGTTCAGCGATTGATTTTGATTGGTTGATTTTAACGCTTGAGAGATAACTCTTCATGAAGAATGATTTTGATTGGCTGAACTATAATTTATTCAATATCCAAATAGTATTCGAGGTTATCTAGCACGCTAGTCTAGTTCCGAAGTTGATACAAGTGCTTCAATATATAGACTTCTGGCTAGGTAATCTAGACTAACATATGTTGGCAGACGCTAATTGTAGTCTCAATTATCACACATACTGATGAAGTGAAGGAATGTCCTAATAAATGACTAACAAATGGACTGGAAGCAAGGTAATTTAAGTGATGAGGTGTAGGTTTGGTTGTGAGTTGTTTGATGGATTAGCAAGATGTGGGAATTCCAGGCTTTCTTTCTCTGAAGTAGATTAAGTCTTGGTGGTCTGTGGCCAGGATTTCTGGAATATTTAAAGACACTTTGGTTGATAATTTAAAGCAAATAAAGTCAAACACTAGGCTGACTTTCAAAAGCACTGGTTGTGGAATCAGAATTTTTTTACCGTGAGATCAATTCAAACCCACAGCATGAAATCGCAGCAGACAACAATCCAACTGACTACCTCGTTCACAAATTAGGTGCAGAAAAGTGAGAGGTAAAACAATCCAAAAACATGGCATAATAGAGAGTAATAATTGTATAGTAGTGGACTACTCCAAAGAAAAGTACCATCAGGTGTTTAAAAAAGTGTAAACATGGTCGGCCTTGCTACCAGGTGTGAAAGTAACCAATATATATCTTCGTAATAACAGAACCTCCCTGTAAGATGATATATATAATATAAAGATCATCAGGTCATATAATATATGTTATATTACTTCTCTTGTATATCAGATAACTTTTATACCCTAATTACTTATATATAGACTTAGTTATTATACACATTTCATTTCATATAACACATATACAGACCAAGTTACCTAATAGATGTTATAACCTAACACAGACCTTCTCAAATGGCGGCCCGCGACACCCTTGAGAATGGTCCCTCACGAGTGACCCCTTCCGCTAAAACACTGATTGCTATGCTAGCTAAGCTCTATTTCGCCCTTATATTTTTATCATAAAATGAATTTGACCCTTTACAAAAATTAATTAAGAAGGCCTGACCTAACAAATCGAGTTACCTAAGTAAAACCCTAAATACCCCACTGCTAAAACATAATATTATATTTCCATACACACCTCGGGAAAGTTTTCTCTTTGATGTTGTCACACGATATTGAACATAACAACCCGGTGATGACGTCATCAGAGGGTGATATCTGATATCGTCCCTGTAGACGATATCCGATATCACCCGCTGATGACGTCATCACTGGGGTGATATGTCCAATGTTGTGAGACACCATCAAGAAATAATTAAACACTGTTTTGTCAACTTTATTTTGAGTACATTATTTTATATCAACAGTTCACAAAAACAAGAGATTTTACAATTTAAACCAAACATGAAATTGAATGGTATTTACGTCTCACTATACCTACTGGGATAAATAAATTAGGAGGGACAAACACCTGCAGTGTGCAATAAGGAAACATTTTGCCAGGACAGAGAGTCCACCCTCATTTTCATACTTAGGGATCTATAAAGTGCACAGTCCGTAGCACATTGGGTCTCGATTTATATTCCCATATTATGTCATAGAATGTAATTCAATAATTATAAGCGACACATGGATTGATTTTCACAAACCTCCCTTTCACTATGGTATATATATTCCATCCTGTATATTTGGGCTTTGATGCTAATTTTGGGTTAATCTCCCCTATACAATTTCACAGCAGTCCACAGGAAAATATTCACGCTTTGTTTTTCATGTAATCCCAATCTTGCTGTATTTTCACATTTCCGTTTTTGTTTGTATATTTCACTATGACAGCCATTGATTGTGTATTTCAACCGCTTATTTGATATCAAAGAAACTAAAACTTTGACCAGGATTGTGCACATTTTCTTCTGCATTCGATGTATCCATGAACTATACCGTTTTTCTAAATATATAATCCAATATTGTCCATATTTCATTCGAATCGAATTCGATGTAAATCCAGCACTTTTTCTATTATTTGGCTTGCAATAACTAATGCACATCACAGCCATTAATTGTTGACTACATGTTCATGTTGTTTGTACTGTGTCACGTGTTATATCTACACGTGCATAAAAGTACTCAGTGAGTACAAATCTACTAAATCAACACGGGATGATATGGAAGAGGTCATTGTAGATTATAGGTAGGATTTGAATAAGGGATGTATTAAAAATCATGTCGATGTGTATGTAAAATATTACCCTCTTACCCTCGGTAAGATATTAGAAATAACCCTCGGCCTTCGGCCTCGTGGTTATTTCTAATATCAACCTCAGGGAGGTTAATATTTACTACATAAACTTTCTAAACAAGATACTCGGTTCGGTTCTCGATCAGGGTGTGAATGGCCGATGACCTTGAATAAGTCATCTTCACTCATAATTCCAGTCAACCCAGCTGTAAATAGGTACAGATAATCCAGGAAAGATCAATGTCAAGAGGTTTGGACAAGGATCAGCTGGTAGAAAGGATCCGCGAGGAACCTAAGTTGTTATCCTTGTAAAATATAGATGTTTCTTTCTTTCTTTTACAAAATGACTCTCAGGGAAATGACTCTATCCAGAGTTCATGCCAATAAATTGACATAATGTCAATAAATGTCAACAAACGGTGAAAAAAGGGTGACTGGCTAATTCTCATGATTATAATAAATGAGCTTGAGGACAATGAGACAATAACAAATGGGAAAAAACTCAGTAAATTGGCAGTGGGAGTCGACTAGGCCATCTGTAAAATACATTTATCATTATTGTCTTTTTTTAATCAATTTTCTTTTTTAATTTCCTTTACACATGTCAGATTTTAATGTCATAGTTTGATTTATAACTTTTTTTTAACTAAATTAAAGAGGGGGTTTAGTTTAAAAATATTTTTCTAACAGTATATTTCCTTTAATGACACTTTAAGAAATAAATCGAATTATTTTTTAACGTAAAATTATGCTATCAAAATGTTACTTATTGCATAAAATTTCTACACTAATGGGACACATCTGATTTTATCACCATTAAAAAAGCCTCTTGTCTGTTAATGGGGTTACAATTCCACAATACAGATCGCCTAAATTCTGAAAATTGAAAAAAATATGAAATTTTCTCATTTTTGAAAATCATGCAAATGGAACATGACAAATTTTTCACATAATTATAAATCAATTAATTAAAAATAAATGAGATGACACCTGTCATTAACCCATCATATATTATTGATCATTTATTAATATATGCTAATTACCTGAGGTCATTACAGGTCAAAGTATATAAATTTACATGTTATTGTATATTTCATAATGACCATTTAATGAGAATTATTCACATATTTTACATTTTCATACTGGAATTTTCACTGATTAGTAAAATGATAAATTACTAATTTAAGGAATGATGCAAATTGATGCTATCAGTGTCACGGATACACATACAAAGTTTAGAAAACATCTTTACAATCCCTTTAAATTTTAAGTTTTATAATACAAGGTATTTCAAATCTAGTTCTATTTTTCAGCTAAGTTTTTGAAAATCGCTAGTTTTCTTGATATAATATATATTGTGAATGTAAAAATTCATGTTCCAATTCCCAAACCAATTACTGGTAATTCCAAACTGTTAATCCAAGTCTAGATTTTACATGGCACTATAGATATACGACTTGATAGAATACACAAGACGATTGGCTTATAATTTGATGAAGTTTGACTGTGCCTATAGTCTCTGTTAACAAGTCTCTTGGTATTCATAAATCACATTACCTGACTCTATCAGTAGTCTCTGTTAACAAGTCTCTAGATATCATAAATCACATTACCTGACTGTACTGGTAGTCTTTGTTAACAGGTCTCTTGATATTCATAAATCAGTTTACGTCTGTATTCAAATGACGGAGGGAATATTCCATTTCATTCCGACTAGTTGAACAATATATAATTCTCGTAGTACCGGTAATTGAATTGTCCATTTTATGCTGGTGTGACTTTATGGCGTTTCAAGCCAATGTAGCAGTCAGATACCAGTTGCCTTATATCCTAATCCATGTGTCTATATTAAACTAATTTGAATTGCAAACCATATGCAGCCCTGTCAGTGATACAGGTCGGAGGGGCTGACATGGAAAAAGCAGCTAGTTGTTCGGATGGGACAATAAACCGAGGTCCCGTGTGCTATTGGCTGTGCACGTTAAAGACCCCTTAACAGTTGGAAATTGAATATAAGAGCAGGCTAATGCCGCTGTTCTGACAAAATTTCCCTCATTGCACACGGAATGGGATTACTGAACTAAATTATACCAACAGTTTCTCTATTTCATTCCATTTCTAGTGATAGGTCTTAAAATTATGTCATGTAACGCCATCTAAATATTAGCATAGATTTGTAAACATAATAAACAATTAACTATTAATGCTGCCCTGAGGGGACCCGATTAGGTTTTAACACTTGAATTACACAATATCTGTCTCAGTGACAATAGAGGAAGTCTTAGGTTACCTTGATAGGGCCCCAAGGCTACAAATTATACACACATATAACACAGTCTAGACCAATTAAAATCTCATTCTACTTCAATAAGAAACGTAATTGGTTAGGGATCCTGAGAGGTGGATTTTTGAATAACAAAATGTCAGAAAACGGGGCGGATCCAAGGGGGGGCTCCACCAGCTCGAGCAGGCAGCATTTTATGGAATATAATTACTATCTTCATTATAAGCGACATATCAACTGGATTTTGCCAAACCAATAGTATTCAACCTCATAACCTTAAAGTAAATTTTGGCGTTAAAGATCTTAGAGTCATACAATTTTGAACCCATACATTCAATTCGCCCTCCAAGAAATTTAATAATGCACTAAAATATTTGAGAAGAATCTGAGCTGTCAAAGTTTTCAAAAAGATTTTTTACAAATAATTGGCCCCTTGCACGTCAAGTTTGAATAGGGTTGCTAAGTTGACACATATTTTACATTTTTAACACTAAAAACAGGTTTTTGCAGCCTCTCTATTGAGATAACTGTCAAACTAGGATCTCCAGTGTATATTTTATAGGTGAACTGTGAAAAAAGTTTGACATCAAGAGCCAAAAGAATTGTGAATATTTTGACAAGAGGAGCAAAAACTAGATTCAATTAGTCATCACAATTTTCATAAATATTTCAAAGACATGCATACAATGAAGAACAATATTAACATGCTTCTTGTGACTTAATGTCAGCCCAAGGTATTTTTTGGAAATTCTTAGAACCTTAGACAAATCATTTACAGATATTTTGATGCTCTGTGCCCCTCGCAGTATACATTCAAGGGATATGTATAAATGCAATTTTGTCCTTTACTAATTGAACCATTATGAGTAATTAAAGGGATTGTAAAGTGATTTTCTAATCTTTGTATGTGTATCGGGACACTGATAGCATCAATTTGCACCATTCCAAATTTCCATTCTGATGTCTGTGGTTCTTGCAATTCCACTAAAACTAACGCGTTTTATGACATCACCCCCACTGATCTACCGGAAGCTATTTTTGATATCTATGCAGATCACTGTCAGTGACGTCATAAAATGTGTTAGTTTAAGTGGAATTGCAAGAACCACAGACGTCGGAATGGAAATTGGAATGGCGCAAATTGATGCTATCAGTGTCCCCGATACACATACAAAGTTTAGAAAACTTCTTTACAATCCCTTTAAGACATTACCAGACATTCTAATAGTTTATCAATAAAGAAAATATTCTACAAGGTCCCTGTGTCCCTCACGGTATCACAATAAAGTCAAGAAGTATGTAATATTGTTCTGTACTAACTTAACTAAAAGCACCTTTACCTATTAATGAATTGAAACTATGAAAATATGCAGTGTTATAATTAACCTAGTTTGTACTATATATCTACTAGACTAGACTAGCCTGTATCATAGTGTACCCAACATGAAATACAACTATGTTATAAGATATGCATATTAAAAAAACAGCTGTTTAAGAAATTTCTGATAAGATTTATTTCAGGTACATGTTGATACAAATTTGAAAATCTTCCAACTTTTAGGCTAAGTGAAATGAAATGATGTTTTACGTTCAACATTTTTGCACCTATTGCGTTAATGAGAAAGGACAAACGCCATGCTGTGTGCAATGAGGGAATTTTGCCAGGACGGTTTAATTATTAGGCTAGGTGATGAAAATTTTTGATTATATGAATTAAGTATATTACTAGCACAAAGAATTGTATTTTTCAACCTGGTTTCCCCCTGTCAGTGATGCAGGTCGGAGGGACTGACATGAAAAAGTGTCTAGTCGTTCGGGTGGGACAATAAATTGATGCTGTGCTACAGACTGTGCACTTTGGATATTAAGAATAGACTATTGCTTTTGTCTTGTCAAAATTTCCCTCATTGCACACTGCATGGTGTTTACCCGTTATCATAAGCCCATATAGGTGCACAAAAGGATGTAAAACTCTTTGTTAACAATCTCCTATTCTAAGAAATAACTTTAGAGCTTGATGATAATGGAAGACTCTAGAAACAGTAGTTAAGTTGCAGACCAATAAAGTTTTCCTGACAATGTTGTGTTGCATGTTCTATAATAGAAGTTACTTAGTGCTTTCAATCCCTAGTAATTAATTCTATTTTAAACTTTCATTTTCCTTAATTAGACAATTACAACATGCAATACAGAGTGTCAAACATGTAACATTTCATAGAGTTAAATGAGGGAGGGTTGTAGTATGGTTTGGTTAGAGTGTTGGTATGAGGTCACATTTATAACATGCAATACATTGTGTCAAACATGTAACATTTGGTAGAGTTAAATGAGGGGGAGGGTTGTAGTATGTTTTGGTTAGAGTGTTGGTATGATGTCATGAACTTATTTGCTTGGTCACTGAAAACAAATGGTGGACACATATTTATATCCTACTTTTCTGTGCCCTTGTTGTTTGGATGGGATAATAAATCCAGGCTTATGCAACTAATTTCCCTTATTGCTCACTGCAAGACATAAAGTTTTATTCCATTTTATTTCTTGGTTACATCACCTAAATGCTTGTCAATGTATGTATATATTTTGTATGTTAGTGTGTCAGATCAGACAATTTATATCAATTACTGTCCGAATCCCACAGACTTCACAAATTACCTACTGGCTATCAATATAGCCTGCTATTACCGGTAGTAAACATCCAGGCATTTACATTGTCAATCTCAATTATACCAGACTTACCAATTCCACGGTATATTGTCCCATTTTGTCATTTAGACACATGCAGATAAACCTTCGTCATTTTGTTCGAGAATATGTAATGACTCGGTCATGATAGTCGGCCATTTTTACCGCAATGAAGATGACAACTCTCTGAAGAAAAATTGTGATTGGCTGAACTATAATTTATTCAATATGGTGATCTCCATATCGCGAGGCACGTTAGTCTTGTGTCGAAGTTGATACAAGTACTATAACCGGTAGTAAACATCCAAGCCTTTACCTTGTCAGTCTCAATTATACATAACTTACCAATTCCACGGTATATTGGTCCATTTTGTCATTTTGACGCTGAAATTGGTTGATTATTGAGAATTATATCAAGATTTTTGATTGGTTTCTTATATACTAGTAAATTCTCTCACATTATATGGCTAATCTACTAAAGCTTTTTGACTGATTCTTAGAATGGGATTTTCTGATCTGGAAATATCTTGATTCTTTTATGATGCTAGGAAATTGGGTTCTTCAAAGTTCCAGGGTTAAGGTATTGGGACTCATTTGTTGGTGTAAATTGTACTACCATTGTATATGTCAAATAATGTTCTGTATTACACAATAATTGCTGAAAGTAGGGGTTTTTGTTTTTCGCAGAAATTACAAATCATGTAAATGACTAAAAATTAAGCCATTACTGGTGTTTCCAGTCAATTAATCCATGCATTCTTTTCCCTGAACTGATACCAGAACTGCTTTACCTTGATCCCTGACCGGTGACCTTTGACCTGCCATCTGCCCAAATTCTTGACCTTAGTTCAACTGCCCCAAATGATCAGTATTTGTCTGTCCAGTTGGTCACCAACTCTTGTAATCCAATCATGTATTTAAAACAGAGATAAGGGGACGGGAATTAAGGGTCATGACTGCTCTTCATTTTGCCTTGAAGGAGGTGTTAAAGGTATCAAGTGGGTCATAAGAGGCTTATTTATTTGATTTTTTTGAAAAACGGCCCAAATTAGTTCCAAGTCATTAAATTTTATGGATTTTAAAAATCAGATTGAAGTCACACCTACACCTTGTTCTACCCCACACTGGGACTGGAGCACTCCATTAGATATCAAATCTAAAAGTAAAAACTGATATGAGAAGTATGTTCCTTATATATTAAATTTATTGGATCATTTATTTATGAATGCATATTAACATTTTTTATTTGTCTGCATGTTTCAATTATGTCAAAGATATTTTATTAAGCGTTTAACATCATTTTGCTCTATTACAATTTATGATAAGACGTCTGTGGTTCCAGCAATTACACTTAAAGTTAAGTGTTTGATGCCGTCACATCTGCAAAGGCTTTCTAAATCCATTTTCAAGTTATTTCGCAGGTGTGATGTCCACATATCCTAACACAAAATATTCACTGTATTCTTCTCATATGAATTTTATTAGAAACTTTTCACGATCAAACAAAACAGATACTTGAGTAAGAGATAAGACAACTTCATTTCTTTATTACGTTTCTGTTATCAGGTAGAAATTTTAATTAAGAAATACAGGAATAAAATCGGTATTGAAGAATTGATTTATGGATAATATCAGGAATTGTCTGGGACTTGAGGCGCCAACACGACTGTCAACATACCCTTTATCACCTTCCCTGACAAATTGATTTTATATTTTCTCAAGTTGCATTATTTCCTCCTCCCACCTTTACATTCGTTCGTTCGTGTTTTAATTGATTTAAAGGGATTATATAGAGTTTTTCAATTTTTTATGTGTATAGTATCAATTGCACCATTTTAATTTCCATTCTGATGTCTGTGGTTCTTGCAATTCCACTAAAACTAACTCGTTTTATGACGTCAGTTTTGTAAAGATAGACATTAAAAGCAGCTTTTGCAATAGTGACGTTTTAGTGGAATCTTATCCTACTGAAAATTCAAATGGTATGTCCTTGATAAACATACAAAATTTATAAAAACTCTATACAATCCCTTTAATCAATGTAATACTATTGTTCAATATTATTGGCTTGTCAAGGCTGTCTGTTGTATTTTCAATGGATTCAAAATGCAGAAAAAATTGAATTTTATGCCTGAGTTAAATTTTGAAGACTATTGAGACATCTGAATGTTCTAGGATTAATATACTTTAGGGACACCTGATACCATTCTTATATTACTAGCTTCACAATTCCAGCTTCACCAATTGATTTCTTAAACCTTTTATTAAACACTACAACAATTCCAGCTGCACCGCACGGTATACCAAACATAAAACTAAACCTAATTCCTACCTTAATTTATATGTTATTGAGTCCTATTGAATATGACTCAACACATGTAATAAAAAAAGGCCTTGATCTTTTCAATTATATCGGCAATCCTGCAAACTGTACATTGTACATTGTCTATTTCCACTTGTTCATATGGTACTAAGAAATATTGAATATGACTGAAACATTGAATGGAATAAAAATGCCTGTTCATTTCCAATTAAATCTGCAAACTGTACTTGTCCTTTCCACTTATTTTGGTATAAAGAAATATTGAATATGACTCAAATATTGAATGAAATAAAAATGCCGATATCAAACTGTCAAACTATGCCATCAATATTCATGTATTATTTACACTTGATTTAAAATCTTCTATACCCAACCTGTCACTAGCGAGAGATCTATCTTATATTAACGAGACAAGCATTGACTTTCTCGCTTTATTTATGGACATTTTTTATAAATTTCCTAAAAACACCTGTATTTTGTATGTTACTATTTTATAAATGATTAATTTATATATAAAAAATATACAGAAATAGACCAGGGGCAGATCCAGGATATAGAGAAAGAGGGTCTCTGAAATATAACATACTTGAAATAAAACATGTCGGCCAAAAATAGAGGGGGACTCAAGCTGGCCGGTCCCAACCCCCCCTTTTGATCTGTCCCTGTAGACTAATAGTATTGTGGACTCTCACAATTTTTAAAGTCAGTTTAGTTGGTCAGATAGATTAACCAAGGCCCTGTATGCTACAGGCGTGCTGTGACTGTTTAAAAGATTTCTTTGGCAGATGGAAATTTAGATAGAATATACTTAATTTTCCTCATTGCACACTGTCCTTGATTAACTCAAAACAGGCGCAGGAACTGCAGTTTCTCAGGGAGTTAGAAGCTTGCATGATAACCTTAGTGACGTCATAAAACGCGTTAGTTTAAGTGGAATTGCATGAACCACAGACGTCAGAATGGAAAGATTTGTCAATTTTGGCAATTTACAGTTAACCACAAGTATTTTAAAATGGAAGCGAAGAATGATTTTCAATGAGTTGTTTATTAGCGATAATACATGAGTAATTTGGTGTAAATAGTAGGTATTTTTAGTAAATAGTAAGTGAGGTCACAGATGGCCGCCAGCTGGTGAAATAATTCTACTTTCGCTTTCCCCACCTATGTTACTGGAGATTAAGTACGGAGATTTAGCAGTGATGGTATCATTGAATCTACATCAGCAACAGTTTTTATACTTTGACCTTTTGAACTTTATGATTTGGTTATTTTGTTATATAAAGTTGAAAGCCGGTTCAAATTTTTTATTCGTTTCCACTGTGAATTGTAAGGTAAAGCTGACTCTAAGGGGAATTCAAACCATCCCCTCCCAAAATCTAAGTTGGCCTTAATATCGAACATGTATAAGGTATTGTGCATTAAAAAGATATAAGTAAACAGCCCTCATTCAAGCAACAATTATTGTCACAAGATCCAGGTACCGGTATCTAAATAAATCCTGTGTCATTTTAACATTTTGGTCATTTCTTAAAGTATTTGGACAAATTTACTAAAATAGTACAAGATTTAAATGTTGTCACCATCTTGCCAGAGTTTATAAATAATGTGGACAGGAAATTTACAATGATAAAAGAATTTAAGTGTTGAAAGAGAAAGCTTTTAAGTCTGGCGAAACAGGACCTGAATATTTCAGATTCTTTAATCTGGCAAGACTGTATAGATTTTAATTCTTTTGAAATTCCAGCTGGATGGAAGCAAGATGTCAATTTGAATAACTGGGTCAAGATTATTTAAGTTATTTTTGGCTTAGGTTTGTAGAGAGTGATTCCATAATTTTCAAAATATGCCAATATCAATGGGGCATATTCACTATCCAGTTGACCAATCATGCCTTAGTCCAGGCAAAATCCGACCCACAAAGCTCCCAAGAATGGCCCAAAAACTTAACTACACATGCTCTATTTGGCCATTATATTTCATTATAAAATGCATTTGGTCCTTTACAAAAATTAATTAAGAAGGCCTGCCTTAGTCCAAAAAAGGGAGGGGTGATTTTATAAATATCAAAATTTACTAATTGCTTTAGCTGTTGATTTATCTTTATTTGCCAGTCATGTCAAATTAGATCTCTTAAATGATTGACTACAATATTGACTTTTACATGCAAATTGTTTGATTTTGTGAATTGTGCATGCTTCTTTTTGAAATTGTTATAAGATCTCGAGTTGTGTCCATTTGGGAATATCTTAAAATCTTAAATCAACAACTGCTAAACTCCTGGGGCTCCAAGTTGAAGCCATTCTGTATGACATTAAGCTTAGTCCAGTCTGTCATTTCTTGGACAATTTCCTACTGGCAGATGGTCAATAATGGTGCCATAGGGCAAAGTAACACTTTAAAACTATAAAGTACCATTAATTGGTTTGATACAAATTATAGTCTTGGACTCTGATAGTTTTATTGTCATTGCAAGGAAAAAACATACAGCAAACAAAATGGATTCAAAAAATGACTTCAATTCAGATTAAGAAATTTTAATAGAGTTTTATTGGGAAATCCAAGTTACAGTTCTGCCTTATTTATGTAATGAATTGGCAATAATAGGAGGCCATCTTGCCCGGTAAATGGGCAGGAAAAGACAACTCTTGTTCTGAGAATGATTTTGATTGGCTGTTTTTACTGCGAAAGAATACAACACTCTCTAAAGAATGATTGTGATTGGCTGAACTATAATTTATTCAATATGGCTACTACTGTATAGTAGGCCTATACGAGGTTATCTAGCCACTAGTCTAGTTCCGCAGTAGATACGACTGGTTAATCCTTTGATTCAACCAATAAAAATTTCACGCTTCAGTTTTTGGTAAGTGATGTTTGATTATTCTGCCTTCATAAATCTTGTCTGAAAGTGTTAGAAGTTGCAGCCAACATATGGAATAATTTGAGAAAATATCAGACTTTGTAAACAGCTGGTGTCGATTAGAAATGGTGAAATTTTGTTTCTGTATTTATCAATATAACATTGTAATAACTATAGTCTTAAAGTACCAGACTGATCTTGGCTTTTACGTATCCATACAGCTCAACATTTGTTAATATTCGAGACGAACATTATGACTTGGCCATTATAGATTGCCATCTTGTCTGGTAATGGGCAAGAAAAGATAACTCTTGTTTAGAGATCGCTTTTGATTGGCTGATATTAATGCACAAGATGACAATTAACACTCGACTCTGAAGAATGATTGTGATTGGTTGAACTATAACTTATTCAATATATGATATAAATGCAGTCTTTTACTAAGAACAAAATGTGTCGGTACATATTACAACTGGTAAAGTAAGACTATATAAAATATAACTTCCAAACACTTTGACATTTTCATTCTACATTTAATCTTCCAAGACTGTGCCAACTGGTTATAGTTCTAACAATTTCGTTCTTTCAATTTGCCTGCAAGTCTTGGAATTTCCTTCCGCTGAAACGCTTTAT
Organism: Lottia scabra; assembly: GCA_029955415.1. NCBI lineage: Eukaryota > Metazoa > Mollusca > Gastropoda > Lottiidae > Lottia > Lottia scabra. The sequence continues at coordinate 371,773 of JARJEI010000014.1, read as the reverse complement.
ATTTTTTATTTAGTTCATGATTCTTGCTAATTGAGTAGTTTTAAACTTTGAAACATTGAAACATTCACAAATGTCAAATATTTTGAAGATTTTTAGTAGAGAAAGGGCTAGATATCTTTGTGAATGAATGAATGAATGAATGAATGAATGATTGAGTGAAGAAAAACCTGAATGAAAAGCATGAAGATTCCAAACGAAAACAAATCTCTAAATCCATGTAAACACATTGACAATACATTTGTAGCAGTTAATAAACTTTTTATTTGAATATGTATATCAATAAATGAGTAAATATTTCATAATGAAAAGTGGTGTTCAAGTGTCTAGAAGAGTAAGCATACCCTGTTTGACTCCACACTGCTGAAAAGTGGTGTACAGGTGTCTAGAAGAGTAAGCATACCCCACTTGTCGCCACACCCACCACTGCTGCTCAATGATTACTTTAATTTACTATGTAATACATGATTGACATTAACAAAACCATCAAAGCAAAGAAATTTTTTTCTTTAAATATTTGTCAAGAATCCGACATTGGAGATAAATGTCGAGAAAAAATTGACATTTATACGATATTACTGTAGGAAGTTATGACATCTTATAGAATATGTCATTTCCTTGTGATATTAACGTACAGTATGACGGTCGTCATGTCGTGTATGACTGTCATGTCATGTCATGTCGAAATGTAATATAGTTGTTGTACTGTCACATGGTTATTGCTTTGTTCATTCATATACTTTTAGTGTAGGAGTGGGAAATGACATCAGAAGTTGTATCTTCACGATGTCAAGGAATTATGAACTCTGTCTTTAATACCTTGACATCATTAGAGAAACTTTTCTTGTGTCTTTGAAAGAAAAATCTGTATATGCAAGACGTTTTCCTTAATCAAAAATTGGGCATACTTTTTTGGTTAACTAATACAGAACTGTTTGATGTCAACTAAGAAATAATGTCATTTCATTGTGAAACCGACTGTACGGTCATCTGTTCTTATAGATTTTGTGGTTCAAGAAGATTAGGTTAATGCTGCTGTCTTAGCAATACTTCCTTCATCCCACACTTGCTCTGACATAAGATTTGAAATTAATTGTCCTAGCTCTGGTACATCGTACAAGGTATCATAATTGACATGTAGGAGTAAGGAAGCTGTCATATCACACGTTCAGATTACACAACAGAAAGCTGTATGTTTATCATCATGATATAGGCTTGGTTATGTCCAGTCATTTTACACCATGTTTCAACAATTTACATGGTTATCAGTGTTAAATATATTATCATGTATATTTGATAACGTCCAGTCAGTCTATCGCCATCAGGGGTGTGAGAAGCAGTCCTGATGTCATGTCACAATTTTAATCTTCTTAAATTTATCATAATTATCATCAATTACATTCTTTAATTTTAAAGAGATGGTTTCTAAAATTGTTCTTTGGGACAGTGTTCACTTTCCCTCGTAATGTTATTCTTCAAGTTATATCCATAACTATCTGCATAAGTCAAAAATATGATTTGTATTTTGTGAGACTATGCATTAGATAGAAATTGAAAGATAAATGTTAAGGTAAGAAAGAAAAATCTATATTTTACAAGGATAACAACTTGGATTCCGTGAGGTCCTTTTCTTCCAGCTGGTCCTTGGCCAAACCTCTTGGCATTGACCTTTCCGTAAGGATATAATTAAATGAATTATGTGACTTTAGTGCAGTTCTAGTACTTCTCCAAGGCTATTGACATAAATTCAAGGCCAACATTCCGTTTTAATACATGTATTAAATTACATAAATTCTCTTTAATGTTTCTTAACAACTAGAATAAACAAAGGTGTATTACATATTAGATTACATGTTATCATGTTTTAATTACATTCCAGAGACTGATACATGATAAACTTGATGATATGATAAGGGTTACAGTTAATATGATAAGGACTACAGGGTTATTGTGATAAGGGCTACAGGGTTAATTTGATAAGGGATACAGGGTTAATGTGATAAGGACTACAGGGTTAAACCACCTGTCATCACCAACATGATGTTAACCCTCTAGAGTTCACTGGGGTTATCGTGATCATAAGAGGGGGAGGATGTCTGTAGTTTGTCTCAGAATTTCAGGAATTCCATTCAGGTCTCTTAGGTAACCTTTGACCTTTTAGTTGTCTTATGAAATTTCGTATCCTTGGCTTAGTAAGCATATTTAAAGGACGCCTTTTCATGCTGCAGCAGAATTTCCAAATGCCTTGAGTAGATGATGTCTTTTGCATAAAATTCATTTCAATTCTGTAATTGTTTCTTTACGGCATCATGAGTTTACTTTGGTCGTTAACAAATTAAAAACTTAATTTACGAAAAAAAATTGACCTGAAAAAATTGAAACCTAAGTTGAAAAGCTAAAAATCCTAGCTACATAACAGGTTTTAAAGTATATTGATACTGGTCAATGTTAGAAGATATAACACTACCTGTAGAGGTATTAAAAGTCAACACCAGCTGTTAGACAAGTATATTGACCTTCACATACTATACAGTCAGACTGCTGGGGAGGATATTATTATTGTCTGTCTGTCTGGTTTCTTTATACTTACTGACCTTGTACATTATATAACTATTGTACATTATCAAACTATTGTACACTATCTAACTATTGTACAACTACCAGTACACTATTGAGCCATTGTACATTATCAATATATTTGTATACTATAAATATTATTGTATACTATAAATGTACACTTTCAAACTATGGTACATTATCAAGTCAATTGTACAACAAACTGTACAAACCACTGTACATTATCAACTTATGGTACATTTTCAAACCACTGTACACTATCTACAAACAACAACAATTTACTACAGTCAACGAGGCCCTGTGGAAAGGAAAATTTGGTCATAAAACTGCTCATTAACACTTTCAGATGTCGCTTTGATAAATTTACATAGGTACAATACCCTGTGCATAATTAAACTTTAATTTGAAGAGTTGTTTCAAATGGTGATAACTTAAGCACAAATTAAAGAGTGCATAAAGGTGGCAACGAACAATTCACAAGTGAGCAGATGTCGCAAACAATATGGATTTTAATAAAAATATGCTAACGACAGCAAAAATCAGTCGTGGTATTTCCTGTTTAGAAAACTATACATTTACATTTAATACCCGTAGTTGACAGCGAAGAGAGTTTAATTATCTCAATCTGAAGAAATTCAAGAAGAGTTTTCATCCCCCTTTTTGCCATTTATCAAGTCATTATGCTGGTGAGATTTGCCCCATGTGACTCTGTACTTCACATCAGCGTCCATTTTTGAAAATTCATGTTGGGGATTATAGGTTGTTACTTTATACTAATGACAAAGTTACGAAAGCACAGGCACAGGGTTAAACTTATGGCACCCCATGATTTCACCATCATTAAGAAAAATATCCAGTTCGAAAAATTTGAGACTTTATTCTTCATGAAAGGGATCTTTAGAATTAGATGTAATTGGAAGTGGATATTTAGGACACATTATAATATTTCATCTTTAATGACCAAACTGTCTTGTTGTGAGAGCAACAGTAGATGTGAAAAACTTTGTATCTCACTACATGTAGATGTATTGTTCGTAATATCAATTGCAGGGCAAATCAAGCCTGCCTCACCCCATTAGCTCAATTCAATAGCATCACTTAGAGGCAGGTTATCTGTAGGGGGCCATATTAAGGTTGATGTCCTGAACAATACTCATACAAACTGTTGATCGAGTTGATAAAATACCTGAATTGAGCCTCGATACAATACCAACAGATGGTCATTGTATTCTGATGTACTTAAGATTGTTATTTATTGGCTGGAGATAAGAACACCTACTTCCACTCTACTTGTGGTAGATTGTGACCCTAACCATCCTGGCCTCTATTACCTGCTGGTTCGGGAATGTAAAATTGAAACCAACCTGTTAGGTAATTATGTGAGTGAGCTTGTGAGGTTGGCTTCAAGGTCTGATAAATGAAGTATAATACCCCAAACCTTTTACCGAACAATTTGTTTGTAAAATGTACCCAAAGATAAATAAAAGGTACCCAAAGATGAATAAAAGGTACCCAAATATTTTTTGAAAGATATAATTCCACTTTAGGTAAGATATCCAAAGCAAGCAACTAAAAGGTACCCAAAGATCTTCAAACCCTTTAAATAAAATGTACCCAACTAAAATGTACCCAAAGATGTTTATCTAGCATTAGGCACCATTGTAATCACATTACGCTGTAAAGTTTTCCGTCAAATTGCTGGGTAATAACACCTAATATGAGGTCTGATATTTACTCGTAAAGGTCACACACAAATAAATCATCTAATAGATCGCTAATCAAATTGTCTGTCCCGCCCTGGTGTTATAATATGTACTAAAAAACGGTGAAATATTTTCTTTCACGCAGTAAAAACTCGTTATAAATTGCGTTGATTTTTTACTCGTATGATTATTAAATTGGTTTGAAATTGATGTTTTACTTAACCTTCTGATCTCCGTGTAAAAACAGAATTTATCTTTCATTTTAGATTCTAGACTCATATTCTAGAATATTCTAGGTTTTGTATTGAGAACTTTCTCTTTTAAAGAGATTGTAAAGAGGTTTATGTGTATTGGGTATACTTATAGCATATTTGCACAGTTCCAATTTTCAATCAGATGTCTGTAGTTCTTGCAATTCAACTGAAACTAAAGGTCATTTAGAGATAATTTCAAGTTACTCTACAACCATACCCGTAGCCAGGGGGGGTTCGGGGGGATCGGACGAACCCCCTCTTGAAAACCAATAAGCACTGTTAAAGTAGACATTCTGTTTGAATTGTGACTGTTAAGGTTGAGTTTGATTGTTTTGCGAGTCCATATAACCCCCCCCTTTGAAATTCCTGGCTACGGGCCTGACAACTATAGGTTCCAGTTCCTAGCCTTGTGCTTAAGATCAATTTCGTGCCTAAAACCCTACGTCGACTCGAGTCTATGCAAGAATTAGTAAGAAAATCTCAAGTCAAATATCGGATTTAGACTTGGTTAGATTCTATAAAACAACACTAGTACTTTGATATTCTGCATGCATGCATGCTAAAAATGTTTTCTATTGTCAAGGGACTCGAACGAAAGAATTCAAAATGTCTTTAAAGAACAAAGAAAAAGAAATGATTAGGTGAAGTCTTTGTTTGGAAGAATAAAACTAGGCTATAAATAGATCACTCGCACCCTAGTCCTTTTAATAACTATTTAGTTGACAAGAAAATTACAAAGTTGCCGGCCATCGCTTGAATAATTACCCCTACCAATTATTGACGATTTAAAAGGAAGTTCTGACTTTTTTGAAAATTTGTTTGCTTAAATTAAAATGTCAAAAGTATTTAAAAGAATTGTTCCAATTTTTGAAAAGAGATCTGTGGTTCGTGCAATTCCACTGAAACTAATGCGTTTAATGACGTTACTGACAGTGATTTACCAGAAGCTACTATTGATATATATGCAGATCACTGTCAGTGACATCATAAAACATGTTAGTTCTGGTTGAATTACAAGAACCACAGACATCTGATTGAAAATTAGAATGGCGCAAATTGATACTATCAGTGTCCCCGATATACATAAAATTGTGTGGAGACCTCTTTACAATCCCTTTAAATGAAGGACAAGGGAGACTACTGCTGTGTGACTTAAGCATCAAGGGGAGATCACTGCTGAGAAATGTCAAACGTTAGGAAATGTCTGCTGCAAAGTGTCAAAAGATTGTCGCTCATTCTTTTCCAAACCATGGGTGGTCACCAATTCTGATTGTGAGGCTAATAAAACAAAAATGAACATTCGAACATTAGTTTCATTTTCAAATATGTTTTGTTTTGAAGACAAAAGATTGTTCAGCTCTCAAATTGTTGACTTCTGCTATCACTGATGACATCATGCAGAGACAATTTCTAATTTGTCACTTCCACAAAAAGAGCAATGAGCCTTAAATACATTAATGTGGCCATATTTTTTGTGACACTTTTGATAAAGGCCAGTGACACCCATAGTAACTTTATTAGGGTTGGCCTCTTTGTGCAATTTTTGGTTAAACACAGGTGTGGTGTTACAATTCAATTTATTGCAGTCCATTTAAATTCAATTAATTTTTCCACCTTATTGGAGATAAATGTATTAGAAAATTAGTAATAGGAGCTAACAAATTTGTTTTTAAATGTTGTGCAATAAGTTTTGTAAGAAATTTTCAACATGTGAATGGAGTGATGCACCAAACAAATGGTGGTCCTGGATTCTGATTTTAATCTGCATATGAAATCATGAAAGATCAATTCCAAGAGACTCGCTCTATAATTAAAGTTCTCTTGATGATAATAAATTTTAACACTTGTTGTTGCTTCTTAAATTTCCCTCATGGCACACTGCAGAGCTAAAAAAAAAGGTCATTAACATCAATGCTATTTCAATCATTGCTCAAACCTTCTAGAAGTGTAAAAGTATTTTAAAGTAGCTCTCCTGTGATGAAGTATGTTTATATCATTATAGAAAGTGATAATAGGTGTAATAAAAACTGGTAATCTTCACCTGGCATCTTTAAACTCTCTGATGATTGATGTCGGTCTGTAAATATGTCAAGTCATTACAGATGTCAATTTGTAAATGTTTTACAAATATGGAATTGACTTATATTTAAGGCTCTATCTATGCCATCAGTACATTATTCAGTTCTGTTTAAGGAAGCTATTATTGATATTATGTAGATCACTGTCAGTGACGTCATCAAACTTGTTAGTTTTAGTGCAATTGCAAGAACCACAGACGTCTGAATGGAAATTGGAATGGTGTAAATTGATACTATCAGTGTCCCCGATACACATACAAAGTTTAGAAAACCTCTTTACAATCCCTTTAAGACAGACTGGTCAATTGATAGAATAATTTATAGTAGACATAACACTTATAGTGTGTTCTCAGACAATAGGTAAATATATATATAACACTATAACCGCCAACTTGTCAATATATATTATAATATTTATATAACCATCATATTTTATCTGTTAACTTCTCAGCTTTTGTTCTCTATTATTCAAATGTCTCTTATACATCGATGAAATGCTCCAACAAAGGTGCTGAAATTGCCATTTCATAGGACCTCTAATGGCTAGGATAGGACATGTATGCTACAGGCTGTGTATGTTAAAGTTTTATTAAAACTAGCCAACAAGATGGCTAGGCATGTTGCTGCGAAAAGTAACATATTAAATGTAAAGCATCATTTCATTTTTCCCGTTTAAGATCCAGATAAAACATACTTAAAGGGATTGTAAAGTAGAAATTGGAATGGTGTAAATTGATGCTATCAGTGTCCCTGATATATACGAAGTTGAAAAAATCACTTTACAATCTCTTTAAATTCATTTTCATTTACCATCAAATAAAGTGGTTTTACTAAACGATCTTCAATAACTGTAAACGACTGCTGTACCTTTTAAGTCTGCTGGAATCTGAATGAAAGTAGTTCTGGTATCATTAGAAATCAATACTCCAATAAAATACTCGCCGTTTGTCTGTAATCAAATTACAAATCAATGTAGAAAATATAACCCAGTGCCTGTAGGTATTTACATTTCATAAAAATTATCGGCCATTATTCGCCTACTATTGGCTTCGTATTTGTATCCTAACTGATTATTAACGAAAAGTAATGTTATCGGAAATTAGAACACAATTACTGACATTTTAGTGGAGAGTTTTCTGAAATTACTATTTGCAGATTTATTTGGGGGCATTACTTTCACTAAAATAGATCTTACATTGACATTTAAGTTCTGCTAGTTGTGGATTCGCGAAATCAGCTGGAACTGTCAAATTCATGTAAACATATTGACAATACATTGGAAGCAGCTAATGAACTTTACATTTGAGGAAGTATATCAATAAATAAGTAAATATTTCATAATGAAAAGTGGTGTCAGGTGTCTAGAAGAGTTAGCATACATGGCTGAGTATATCAAATTTTGCTCCAAAACATAAACTTATTCAATGCAAAAACGTTTATATGTAAATAATACATAAGTATAAGCTTGTATATAAATTCGATAATATTCAATATTGTAATTGTTGATATACGACATCAAAGAGAATTACAATATAATAGTTTTTCTACAAATCAATTGTATCTGTCTGTAATTGACAAATGTTCGTATAAAATGAAGTCGGCTCAAGGACGAGATGTAATAAAAGTATTCGACACCCACTGCCACCCACTGCCACCCACCTACGGAATTGTCTACCTTCTCTCCCAGACAATTAAGTCATTTGGAATCAAATAATGTCCTAATTTCGTAATCTTCATCTCAATAAAATCTGAATCCTACGTTTTTTCTGATGTATTGTACTCCCACAATCTCTCATATCAACTTCAGAACTAGACTAGCATGCTTAAAAACCTGATATATAGGGACATTGGCAATTCGTTTCAACTTTTGTACAAGACCAGCATGCAAAGTAACCTAGTATTGGGTGTTATTGAAGATACTCTCCTATAGAAGCACTGGCCAAGGTCACAAGAAGAGAGCATACAACCTAGTGTATAACAGGGAGATTGCCATATTTACTACCAAATAGTTCAGCGAATCACAATCATTCTTCAGATAGAGTTGTTTAATGTCTGCTCTTACCCATTTATCGGACAAGATGGCTGCCTATTTCCACCATGTCATAATGTCTTACTATATAGCTAAAATATTAAAAATTAGTCATTTGTGTTTGATATACTTTCTCATATGAATGGTCCGTTGCTACCAAACTGGTATTTTGGATTGCGACTTTTGTTTCCTGGTTTTTGAAGCGAACACTCGCTCAATTTTTTTGTTACGAGTTATATGAAGCAGTAAATAACGGATTCATTAAGTACAGACAAATAAATTGACTGGCGAGTCGCCGGAGTCGGTACAATTAATAAAGATTCCTTTCTGATTCCTTTCTGATTCCCTGTAGTTTACTTCTTATACGATTCCTATAGATTAGACGACCATATTAGGGCAATAATTGGTAAGGAAGGAAGCACAATCAAGATATTGGAATGGAAATGTCTGCAATTCATGTCTACGATAGATTTATTGTTTTCCTATTCTCTTTGATATATTCTAGACTTAAAGAGTTAATTCTTTGATGTTTCCATCTAAATATTGCCTTGTTTATTGCCGTCATTTTTGTTGAATGATTCGCGTTCTTTTTTATATTGAAAGAATCTTTTGAGCGCTTGTGAAAAATATTGCTCGTCTATGGCTGTCATTTTCGTTAAATGGTTCGCGTTCTTTTGATATTGAAGTCAGAATCTTTTGAGGGCTCTTGAAAAGTGAAAAATATTTCCTTGTCGATGGTCGTCATTTTTGTTGAATGTTTCGCTTTCTTTTGATATTGGAAGTCAGAAACGTTTTAGTACTTAAAAAGAAAAAATTATTGAAAAAGAAAGGGATAAAATTAAAATGTCAAGTTATTTTTTGTTCTTTGTTCAGTTTGTGTTGGAAGTTACAGATCAAAAAGCATCTAGTCGTTCTGATGGGACAATAATCCGAGGTCCTGTGTGCTATTGGCTGTGTATTTAAAAGATCCCTCGACAGTTGGAAATCAAAAATAAGAGAAAGCTAATGCTACTGTCAAAATTTCCCTCATTGCACACTGCATGGCGTTTACCCGTCCTCATTAGCTAAAACAGGTGCAGAAAAGCAGGACATAAAACTCCATTTCAACTTATTAGAAAGATCCAATGACAGTTGGAAATCGAAAATAAGATTATGTTCAAGCAGCTGACCTGGCAAAATTTCCTTCATTGTGCACTCATACAGGTGGAGAAAAGCAGGATGTAAAACTCCATTTGAATTTTTGTCTGTTCTGAAGCTCAGGGGTCGTTTTCTCAAAATGCCTTATGACTAAAAAGTGTGGAATTATTCATTGCAATACGCTGAACTTACGACAAAATTTATTGTAAGATTTTTTGAGAAACAGGCCCCAGATCATCATGACCTGCACTAGTGTACAATTACTCTATAAATTACGTTTATTATATAATATACGCCAATATTTACTAGTTATTATATCAATAATTTTCTACCTCTTTATTATCTCTCACAATATTTTGGTAGAATCCCGCCGTTATTTGTCGTTTTAAGAACTTTTCGACCTAAAACACACTTGTTCACATGCTAATTTTTACATCCAGGGCCCAAAACACTGTAACAGTAAGAGCAAATGGTTGTCATGTGTTCTAGTTTCAGTCAGTGTGTGGTTGACCTTGAATAAGTCATCTTAACTCATAATTCCAGTCAACCCAGATGTAAATGACCTTGAATAAGTCATCTTCACTCATAATTCCAATCAAACCAGCTGTAAATGTGTACGGATAATACAAAAAAGATCAAGGCTTGAAGAAAAGATCCTCGCGAAACACAGTTGTTATAAAAAAATGTTTTATTCTTTAATTTATGCCTAACAGGTGGTATGCACTGCATAACAAACATGTTTGAAACAAAATAATCAATTTTATGTTTATAGCCATCCTGGAAACAAGATTTTATCATATAGTTTGTATATTCTGATGTAAGAACTGCGGTGGCTCTGTGAATTCAAAGTTAGCTTGCATTGTTATTAAATGAAGGTTTAAGCCCATGATTACCAGGGGCCTTATTCTCGAAAACTTAACTTACAATGATTTTAGTGTTCCATTCATCTTATTGGACAATCACTTAAATCGATTTTAAATATAGCTTTATTATCCAATCAGATTACTGTATTTCTTAAAATCTTGATTTTATCTAATTTAAGTTTTCAAGAATAAGCCCCAGTAAAATTTCCCTTTTACATTTAGCGTATTTTCATGTTTGACTAATTTTTTATTAGAACAAGATTAACATTCTGTATAATATTTAATCTTATAAACAAACTTATCAAAACACATAAGATATCATAATTACATACAAAATTCTTATCGCTTACATTATATATAAACAAACATCACATATAATATTATATAAAGTCATTTGTATATGCATATTTTTCCTTATTTGCGACATTTTAAATATTGTATTATTAAATTCTTATATGCCAAGTGTGATCTGCCTTTGACAATGCTGTTGCACTTATCTGGCTCTCATGCTATTAATTCATAGAATAAGAAGCACCATTGCCTACTGCATGGCTATACTTGTCTTGATAACATGATGGTTCTCTACAAAAATTGCATTTCAAGTATATTCATGATTTTTATTTGTATATTTTCAGATATTTAAGTGAAGTACCAGAAGCGAATGTTTTTAACCAGGCTAAGTCAAATAAGGAAGTAAGAGTTACGGTTACTGATCAACAATCTTTGAGTAACGTTAAAACTAGATTACACGATATGACTTCAGTAAGTATGTTTTTTTAAAAAAGGTCTTCTTGGTCACATCAGTACAGAGGTTTGGCTGTATAGCCTATGTAGAGACATAGTAAGACTTGTCTCAGATAGCTCTTAAAGGGATTGTATTCTTTGTTTCTTTTTGCATAATTCAAATTTTCCGTCTTTGGTTCCAGTGATTGTGAAAAAAAACTTTGTTGCTAATAATATATCAGGGCCTTTGGGATAGTTTTAGAACAAATTGCTGGAACCGCAGGTGTCTGATTGAAAATGTTCACAAACCCTTTAAGAAAAATCTAGGATAAATTGAGAAATCATACTCTGCTCTAATGAAAAATTATTCCAAAACAAAATAGTGTATGTTACAAATTTTCTGAAGAAATAGATGTAGGTGAAACATTGATGTAAAATAATTAACCTAAATAAAAACCAAGTTGTAGAAAATATACGTCTAGTGATGAACGAACAAATCAATCAATCCATCAGAATTATTAAAAAATTCTCTCTCAGCTTTTTGTTCTTATATAGAGATCGATTACTTCTATTGTTCATTAGTGTTTGAAGCTTTCACGCCACGTTGACTCGGAACAATACCGTGCACGAGATCTTCGTTAGTTACTCGTTAGATATCTAATTAATGATTTGGTGATAATTAAAACATAAAATCAATTAGGTTATTCAGGTCTTTCTCTTCCCTTCGCGTAATTTGATCAGCCTGTTTTCTGATCTGTCAGTGATGCAGGTCAGAGGGGCTGACATTGAAAAGCGTTTTGTAAACTGAAACGTGTGCTACAGGCTGTGCACATTAGCGATCTCTAGACAGTTGGAAAGCGTAATATGCAAAATTGCCATTGTACGTAGCGTGGCATTGCTATCTTAATGAGACAAATGTCCAGAAAAGTAATGTGGAAAATTCAAATTCATTTTCTTTAAACTTGGTATCTAGCTCTACAGACACTGAGTGAAAAATGTTGGCAACAGAGAAAGATGATTGATGACGCACAGGCCAATGCCCCTTGGTGGAACCTAGCCCCTACCTACTAATATATATCACATGACAGAGCAATAAAATATACCAAAAATGATTTAACAACTTTAGATACAGACTGTGCTCATAGTATGTTAGGCTAAGCTAATGCTGCTGTCCTAACAAAATTTACCTCCTTGCACACTGCATGGCGTTTAATTTGTAATTGTATTATTATAGGATATGACAAGTTTAATAAGAGAGCTAATTTAAAAAAATTGTCCTCATTACACACTGCATGGCATTTTATTTCTAATCTATTGTACGATATTACACTGAAGAGAACTAATTTAAATTTTTTTGACCTCATTGCACACTACATGGCATTTTACTTCTGATCTATTATTTTAGATTATGACTAGTAAGAGAACTAGTTTACCTCATTGCACACCACATGGCATTTAATTTCTGATTCTATTGTAGGATATAAATAGTTTAATAAGAAAACCAATTTAAAAAGATTTCCCTCATTGCACACTGCATGGTGTTTAATTTGTAATTGTATTATTATAGGACATGACTAGTTTAATAAGAGATGATATGATGCAAGGTGACGAACCCAGTGAAGATTATAATCAGATGGTATATAGTAGCGGAGACAGAAAAAATACCTTCGTTATCACGGACGATGAAGATTTCGGACCAGGGAGTGGAAGTGGTAGCGGTGATGGCGATCATGTTGTTACACATACAGGTAATTACCTTTTTATATGCCCACATGATATCGGGGGCGTATATTGTCATCACCCATGTCTGTCCGTCGGTCCTACCTAAGTTGTTATCCTTGTAAAATATAGATGTTTCTTTCTTTCTTTTTTCCATCAGTTCAGAATTGCTCATAAACACTCTACAGGTCACAATTCTTGACGGATTTTGACAAAATTTGGTGTGAGTGTATGTTATCACCCAAGGATGAACCCTATTGAGAATTAGCAAAATTGAAAAATATTAATGTGTTTAATTTTTAGCTTTTAAACACTCTACATGTAACAATTCTTGACAATTAGACAAATTCTGAAAGTATATTTCATACTGGTAATAGTTGCTATTCTGTCAAATGTTTTGATTTTATCAAAGCTGCCAGTTGGCATATGTTACCGTGTCTGACAAGCTATCTTCATCCCAATTTTTGCTCTAGTGGCCAAAGACAAGCTGACATTTCATTAGGAATTAACCTTTTTCCTAATTAGAACATGTACAAATACTAAACGAGAATGAATGAGACTGTACAAAGTTTGGATTGGGATTGATGTTGTATCAGATTATGTAATATAATTCAGACCACTAATAACGCTAATAGGTTGTTAAGCCCTCGGAAGAATCGGGAGGGTGATTTTATGGCGATATTAACGTGACTCTGCATGTCGACCGATGTTATCGCGGTTATTAATGATATTAATACATATCGTAACTTATATTGTGTACATAGCCATTACCATATATAGTCGTCTAATCCCTTGATATCTCGGCAATGTATTCATGAGCAGACTTTGTGTATTGTTACGTCTGTGAGTCGGTCCATTCTATTCGGATGATTTGATATTGTGGATTATAAGTTAAGTTTGTTTCAACCTCAACAAGCAGACTTCATGTCCATCATCAAACATAAAAATGAAGTGGGAGGGGTTGTGATGGTTTTGTGCTCTTTTAATGCGATTGTTAAAGAGCTTTAATTTAGTGTGTGTAATAGACATTAATAGCTTGTACATCTAGAAAATAGTAAAGTCTTTTTCTGTAATGCAAAAAATTCCAAATTGGACAATAGTGAAAGGATGGGGTTGGTTCATTTGCAGGTGCTCTAAACGCGATTGTTGATTAACTAAGGCATCTTGAACGTCCTCGAGTTGTAGCATTCAGGACTTCTGTTTATTGTCCCATCCAAACGACTGTACGCTTTTTCCATGTCATCCATTCCAACACTTAATAATAAAAATCTTACAAGCAAAACAATTCCATTAATCAAAAATCTCGTCCAGAGCATGACAAAATTGGGTGCAATAATTATATAGTAGTGGACTTCCCATACGAGAAGTACCATCAGGTGTTTCAAAAAGAGTAAGCATGGTTTGTTTATATCAATTCATTATATTCAATTTGTATTTTTCTGTAATTTCAGACAGACCAACAGAAACTGGTAAAGACAAGGGTACCGGAAATGAAACGGGGGACAGAAGAAAACCAAATTCTGCTCCTTTACATTCGCTCTCGTCCATATTACTGTTGTCATTGACAACCATATGTTATTACTTCTGGCTTCATTAGTAACGCTTTATTGTTTTTATAGTTAGCCTTTTTTACCTTTATGTAAGCCTGATTTTCATTGGATGTTCAAAATGATATGCCCTTTTATGGTTCGACAACATACAATGACTGGAGATGAGAGGGCAAATTTTTAATTGGATCATCCAAGTATTATACTAAAAAGAATTTTAAAAAGGTAGCGCCTTTCAAAAATTTTGAGAGCAATTAGAAACTAGGGGGGCACATTTTTTGTAAAAATTATTTAAAGGACTTTTAACTTTTATAAATGGCCCCCTCAGCTCGGAATTTTGAAATGAGCCCACGTCCAGTGTAAATCAGGCTGTCGTTATTTTTAGTAATTTATAGTTATCTGCCTCAACAATTTACATCCAGTTTTTACCGGTTAATACTGCCTTAATCTAGACTATTCCAGTTTCACATCTGCTGCGTCTAATTTCTTGTTTGATTCTTAATCTTTTTTATGGATTCTAGACAATGTCAAATAATTTTACCTGAAGGTTTTTGCCATTTTTCTCAAATAAGATTTGGATTCGGAGTTGCATTGAATATGACTGTTCAAAAACATATTTGACTACCTTTTCCAAGGGCACATGAGTTCAAAAATGACTCTTTTTAGGGCAAAGAATTTCAAAAAAAAGTTTTAGCTTTCAATTAGCATTTGATGTACCTGTAAGTAAAGTCAAACCACTGTAGAGTTCATTCTGATAAAACTTTTGAAAACGTTAAAACTCAATTTATTTGGATGCATAATTTGGCCGTCTGCCTGACTTTTAACTGGTGATAACTTAAAGTGTTGATTAAAATTTGAGAATTCAATTTAAAATGTTTCCGTGTACGTAATGAAAGCCTGCGAGTAAAATACGATCAAATAAATAAGTCTTATCGTTCAAAATCAAATTTCCTAAAGGTCGAATTTCAAAGGATATTCAACCAACTGAACTGAAATTTTGTAGAGAGAATTTCAAGAATTTGTTATCTTATGCATTTAACACCATTTTCAAACTGAAGTTTTGCAGATTTTTTTGATAACTGTACTGAAGTTTGGCAACATTTTGTAAGTGACCCATTTA
Source organism: Lottia scabra (assembly GCA_029955415.1). Classification (NCBI taxonomy): domain Eukaryota; kingdom Metazoa; phylum Mollusca; class Gastropoda; family Lottiidae; genus Lottia; species Lottia scabra. The sequence goes on along the minus strand of JARJEI010000014.1, from coordinate 356,026 downwards.
ACAAAATTATTGAAGTTTGGTTAGAAATATATCTAAGACTTTTATGGAGTTCTGTAGCACAATTGTTTAGAGCTTTGGTTCTTTACTTGACATCATTTACAAAAAAGTACAAAAAAGCAGATGTGAAGCTGGATGGAACTCTCTCACTGTTGTTAATTAGACAGAAAATGATTCCAAGAGATTTTTAGACTCTTTGGATTCCAAAATCCACCAAATAATCAGCTATACTGAATTTTTAGTTCAATGGCCGACAACAGTGAGAGTGGCATCTAGATCAAGGCAGCGAGTTTATAAGGGTTAATTTGACATACAGTCAAACTTGTATAAAGCAGGCGGTCATTAAAGAGAGGTGCTGAATACAAGTGACCATTAGACAAAGTTTGACTGTATTATATTTGTCAATTTGTCTATACTCAACTTACATGATATTACGAAAGCTGACTGGTCTACTGACCTAGTATTGGGGGTGGGGAGCATCGAGTACATTTAACTGATTAGTCTAACCGTAGGATTTGTTTTTATGGTTATGATTAAGTCTAGCTTTGTTTTACAGTAACAATCATGTTTTATATTACTTAATAAACTATATTTATATTTTAAAAATCCATGCATGCATTTGGTTTGATGCAGATGTCAAACTTGGCAGATTCTTTTGGAATAGTTGAATATCTATGATGATTTTTTGATGAAAATAAAATCCAATAAAATGAGGAAGTCACTTTTGACTTCTGCACCAAATTTTTAATGTACTTCCGTTTTAAACTCTTTTAAAATTTCTCTCCCAAATTGAGGCATCTTTGATGTCTGATTAGCCATTAGTATTTTATTTATGTTCAAAAGAATTTACCTCAAAAAACCTACCTATAAGAACTAATTTTACTCGTTAGGAGCCATTGACAAAAAATTCTGAGATCCGCCAAGGAAAAATGGCGTGAAATTTATTTATCTTTAAGTCTAGGGAAAAGATTTTAGTGTAAATTTTTGAATTTTGTCTATATTTGATACTTTTAGTAAATTTTTGTGGAATTTTCATTTACTAAGACAAACCATTCTACAAATCTTTGGTCATTATTGTTGGTACCTGATTGTCCAGAGAATATCAAGAATTATGCAATGTCGAATTTTGAATGCCAAGAAAAACTCTTTTCGAAATGTCATGAAAAATGCTTATTCAAATATTAATAGAAATGCTTTTTCAAATGTCAAGAAAAATGCTTTTTCAAATGTCGGGAAATATGCTTATCAAATGTCAATCTCCTGGTGTATTCTTATGAAATGTCAGGAAATATGTATTTTGAAATGTCAGTCAAAAACATTCAACAATTGGGAAATCCTGACAAGTGAAATTCCGCTTCATATAACACAAAAACATGATTTGAAATGCCATCAATTAATTGTATTGGTTTTAAATAGTAGGAAAATATTTTGATAAAGTTTTGATAAGATTTGTAGCATGGTTTGTCATAACTTTTGATAGCAAATTATCAAAGCAAAAAGATAATGTATCAATTATTTGTTATTTGAAGTATAGGCTAGATCTTTTGTAATTTTTTTCATTTTAGAAATACAACAATATTTTGATTTTGTTAATTCTTGAACATCATTTAGTATGTTTTATCTTTTTCTTTTTTCTTTTATCAATAAGCTTTGAAGTTTAGTCAAAATTAACTATAAGGGGATACTGCCTCATAGAATGAACAAGAAATTCTTATGTCCATTCTGAGAGGAAGTATCCCTTTAAAAACAGTTTTATGATAAAAAAAAACAACAAATGTATACAGGGGCCTTATTCTCGAAAACTTAACTTAGATAAAATCCAGATTTTAAGAATACAGTAATCTGATTGGATAATAATACTTAATTTACAATCAATTTTAGTAACTGACCAATCAAAAAAATGGAACACTAAAATCATCCTAAGTCAAGTTTTGGAGAATAAGGATATTGTTTGTTTAAAGGTTTATAAAATGAGAATATTGTTGTATATCTATCCTATGTTTGTATAATAATATATATAATACATATTGGTACTGATGGTGCATAGAACTTAACATCATTTTACTTTCATTACAAATTACTATTTCTTTTCATAAATCTAATAGCTATATTTAAGAATTGTAGGTTGTAACTTTACAATGAAGCAATGCTACGAAAGCACATGGTTAGACCACTTTAAAAAGCATGAAAATATACTCTTTTCTTTCTGCTTTTAAGGGGATTTTACTTATCTGTGTAGGATATTCCATAATTTTGAAACTTTTACTGCTAAAAAAAATGCATCCTAGGGCCTTATTTTGAAAACTTAATGGAGATAATATTCAAATTTAAAATATACAGTAATCTGATTGGATAATAGAACTAATTGAAAATCCATTTCAACCAGATAACTGGAACACTAAATCATGTTGACGAGTAAAGTTTTCAAGAATAATGCCTCCAAGTTATCAGATTCTTTAGAATTTAGAAAGTTCCTGCAAGAAATTCTGATTTGAATGAAAGTAAAATTTCTAAAAGTTGTGATATAACAGAAGTGAAATACATCCATTTTGTAAATAGACTCATTGTGATCATTTCTTCTTTCATTTTCTCATTTCATTTTAACGCTTTTATTGTTTTATAAATATTAGGTGATCCATGTTCTTTATAGCTATCTCAGTTCGGAAAGGACTACCAAAATATAGCGTTGAGTTGAAAGCCTTTAAACAATTGTGCACACTGACCCGAGAGTAATTTGACTCGCAAAACAGGCTAGAGGGGCTAAAGGATATTTAAGAGACTTCTTGTTTGACAAAACAAATATGATGCCACATGAAAGTCTGCTAATCAACTGCCATAAAGAACCAGAACCTCAATAAATTCTGCATTTTTCTATTCCGTTCGACAGAAATGGATCACCTAATTTTTTCCTTAAAAAATGCAATTATTTTACGTAGCTTTTTTAAACATTGATTTTTAACCAATTTACTAATATTGGATTTAACTTGAATACGAAATCTTTTATAAAATATGTTTTAATCAAATAGTTACCTCCCTTGTCAATTGTAAGGAAGCCAAAAAGTTTCGACTCGTAAATTTGTGCGATCCTTATTTGGAATGACAGACCATGGACGAATATGTTGGTTTCTTTTTATTAAAGATTTCTATGGACAAGGGGAGGTAACTGCTCATTAATCCACCTGTTTTTTTACTACGACATGTTATTCACGAATAAACCTTGTTTAAGATTTATTTAAAGGGGCAATGCCAAGAAAGTCTGAGTCTCTCTGCACCACATCTAACCTAGTGTTTTGGCAATGTCCCTTTAATTTGGAATAATACAGAGGTAATAGTGCTAAAAAGACTGAAGTCAGCTTCAAAAGTTGTTTGTTTGTCTTTTAGTATAGTAGATTTTAAAGTGATCTAGCTTTGTCAATGGTTTCAACAGTCCAATGCCACAAACTCATTTCTTTAATGATATTGTGGCACAAGCAAATATAAGCAAGTATAAGACAGCACTTACAAGTATGAGCAAGCAGAAAGCATATACTCCGCAACTGTTAGATCTTAAATCAAATTGTTTCTAAACCTATTAGCATGTGAGGTATTGAAAATGGTTTTGCAGATTTAAAGAAACTTTACTCTTATGTTGCAAAGTGTTTCTATGTTTATAAGCTTGCACCGTGCAACATTGGGGTAATAAAAATAGTATCATTATGCCATTAAGATACCAATTCACTCATATGCCGCGAATGACGTCGAAACTGTTGACAAAGCCAAGATTAATATATTATAAAACTTTGATAAATATATATATATTTGTATAATTTGTACTGAGGTGTTGTAAATTAATTTTGTGTGTTTTTTGTGCCATTTTGTCTTATTTTTTTCTCATTCAAACTTTACAGCTTTCTCTTGAAAAGTTGAATTTTTAGATTTTGGTAGAAAAGTTTGGCAGCAATATTTGGAATGCCTTTTTTTGGAAATATAATTAAATATAAAATAATCATGAAGAAAAAGATACTTAGCTTATCACTAAAAAGCAGGGGCCTGTTTCTCAAAAAATCTTAAGATAATTCCAAGTTACAACAATTTTTAATCGTAAGACTTTTTTGAGAAACAGGCCCCAGTACACTGCATGCGTCAATGGAAATTGTTTAATTTTCAATTTGTACTAAAATTACTTGTTAATATTTGTCTTATTTATTCAAATCTGAAAATAGTCTCTCGAAAAAATTTCTAAAAAATGCGAGAGCCAGATTATTTTTAGGTTTGTTTAGCTTTTGCTGTAAATTTCAAAACCTTTTGTGAATAGCCTGATCTTAGAATTTAGTTTCCCATTTTGGAAAAAAAACTTTTGTACATGATTTTATTTTTCAATGCACATAATTAATTCATTTTTTAAGAAAATATCATGGTTTTTTGTATGTAATATAAGCTTTAAACTAGAATTTGATATGTAGCTGTCCCATTTATTGTCATTTTTCAATAATTTACTAACAAGTTGCTGATAACTCCTTAACTTGGGTCATAATTATCCAGTATTTTATTTGGAGCCCTCAAAAATTTGTTATGAGAAATTTCGATACATAAGGTGGACTTAGATGTTTTATGGATTAAAGTCAAATTTTATTAGTGGAAATAATTAAAATTTAGCTATTTAAGTCAGAATAAGATCCATAAAATTAAAGTAACATTCAGCCCATGGACTCTTTATTTTACATGGGTTAGAATTTAGTAAGTCCAGTGAGTGCCCCAGTATGACTTGCAGACCTTGGAATTTGTATTTAAATGCATAAAACTTATTTCTCTTAATACAAAGATTACAGTATGAAGTTTGTTAAATATTGGACAATATTTCCATCAACTTGTAAAGTCTTTCAAAATGGAGGTGGAATTTTACTGAAAGCTTTTTGTTTTTTTCTTTATCTTTTGTATTATACATCTATTACGATATTAAAACATTTCATTTAAACTCTCATGTTGTTCTTCACGTCCTCATTAACCAATACAGGTGCAGAAAGCAGGACGTAAAACTCTGCCATTTAAATTCTTGTGCTTTCTTATTGCCTTTATAAAATATACATTTGAATAATTAGCCCTTCTGTCCCATGTTAAAGCTATCAAATTTGCTATTTTATTACATTACATAGATGCCTTGTATTGTGATTTGTGGCCCAACATATTTCCCAAGATTGACTGATGAACACCTAATGATGAAAAGAAACCAAGATCTTCTGGATGATTGGCGGTTTCACGTTTGAAGGTGTCAGTCAGTTATGCCAACTTTTTTTCATTTAGGCTATAACCTTCTTTACATGTGCAACATATTGGTGCCCATACCCAATAAAGAGCCATTTTGACTGGGTGCGTCTTTTTACAGCCGAAGACTACCGAAGACTACCGAAGACCACCAAATACTACCGAAGACCCAAATTTTAAAGATAAATCCTTTATAACAGTTCTTTTTGTCATCTTTTCATCATATAAATGCATAATTTCCATCTAAACAAGCTCAAAGGTATGCAACATTCCATGGCAATGAATAGCGATCATAGAAACCATGCTCAATCTACCGATGACTACCGAAGACCTCAATTTCATATATAAATCATTTCCATGGGACAGAGCTCTTATAATGGCATGTAATAAATGAATAACATGTAAGACAGTACCATCAGACGATTTATTGACAAATAATAACAATAATAACTATATACAAGCAAAATATACATCGCAAAGACCAAAGTACAAATAAATATATTAACGGGGACAGGTTCTTACATTAACGGGGCGTTGTCTTTGACAGGGTTTCTTTGCAACATCCCTAGCTTTAGTGGGTACTTGATACCTTCCATCTGACGATGTGACAGTGTCAGATGGAGTTTTTCTTTTCTTGTTATGCAAAAATGAAAAATATATCGCTTTTTTTTGTTCGGGTGTTCGAAGCCTCCAGTAACTCTCTGAAACTAAATATTTGTTTTCAATAGTTGTAAGAACATAATCCCCAGTATTGTGCAGAGCGGCTCTCAAGTTCATGAATCGGTAGTCAACGCAATCAAATAGTTTTTTGATCAGTTCAGGAGTTGACTTTGGTTGCCAATTAATTGCAAATTTGAATACCCTATTTATTGACTCGGCATTATTGTTGGTCCATAACTTCGCCGATTTAATGCTACTTGCCCTTCGGGGCTGGAACACGTAAGTGTCAAGCCTGTCTTTGAGAACTTTCTCAAAATAGTTCACAAACTGTCCAAAATCACCACATAAAGATTTTAGTTCTAGAGACTGCTTCTCAAATGTTATCGAGTCCTCTGCATTTACTAAACCAGAATCACCGAAAATGTGTTCAACAATTTCATTTCTAAGTTTGGTTTTAACACCAACTTTGTTTTGAAGGTAAAACTTGATGTTGTCTTTAAGATGTTTTGTACAGAGTCGTCGTGTGGCATTGGGGAAAGAATGTTCTATTGCTTTTGTCATTGCTCTCTCGTTGTCGGTACCAAATTCGACATTCTGGTCGAAACGAAGCTCAAAATCATGAATCGACACCTCTGTTGCAAGATGCGAAAAAAATTCTTTGTAAGTAGAGTCACATTAGCACCACTTGGTTCGGCTGTTTGCTTAGTTTCACGATATTTTAAATTGCGAATTTGTTTTGTGTCTTTTGGTCCTAAGAGAGAATCTTCCCTATTTAAATCTAGATAAATATTTTTCGGAGGTTGAACTGTTATCTTCTTTTTAATGTTTTCAAATGTTTTTGGGTTAGTTCTTAGCTTTTCAGATACGTTAACATTATGGATTCCCTCATATTCGTACAGTGCGATATCGCTTAAACAGGTGTCATTGGTGGACGTAAAGTACGTGACGTGTTTCTTAAAAGAAGCGTCACTTTTCAGAACTGTCTGGTATCGATGCATTGTCATAATGACGCTTGGCTGTGGTTCAATCGGCAAATAAATAGTTTTTATTGTGCTGTTATTGTGTTCAGGTAAGACAACAATTTTGACCATAAGTTGCATAAGAACTGTAAGAAATGATTTATATATGAAATTGGGGTCTTCGGTGGTCATCGGTAGATTGAGCATGGTTTCTATGATCGCTATTCATTGCCATGGAATGTTGCATACCTTTGAGCTTGTTTAGATGGAAATTATGTATTTATATGATGAAAATATGACAAAAAAGAACTGTTATAAATGATTTATCTTTAAAATTTGGGTCTTCGGTAGTATTCGGTGGTCTTCGGTGGTCTTCGGTGGTCTTCGGTAGTCTTCGGCTGTAAAAAGACGCACCGATTTTGACTAGGGTCATAAGCACAAGGTGTTCAGATGTCTACAAAGCCAAGTAACTTTCAACAATGCCATAACCTCCTGGAGTTAAAACTAGTAGATTTTAGGAATAATAATAATAATAATAATAATAAGTCTATTTATAGAGCGCCTTTCCATTCTATAGAAGAATGCTCAAAGCGCTTGTGTGCTCTTTAAAAGATTGTCTATTCGTAGCGATTATTTACTCGGGATTTGAAGGTGGCAAGAGATGGAGATAGTTTAATTGTATCAGGTAGTTTGTTCCATAAAGAAGCTGAATAGGGGTCATTTGACTAGGGTGATGAGCACATTTTGTTTGTTTACAAGGCCATTTTGGTTAGGGGGGCAAGGTGACTTTTACCCAACTTGCAATACATTTGAACTGGGGCCCTTATTCCAAACAGAAGTGCCAACGTAACAGAAGGAAAACAACTTTTCTAATTTACTATTTATTAACGTGATACAGATCTAGTTTCACCATTTTCATCACTTTTATCTTTTTTAAAATCTTTTAACGTGTCTCTAAAATCATTGATAAAGTTGAACTGTTTCACCGACTGGATGGCACTATGTCCTTGTAGATCTCTCACTTTCTTGATGACATCTTCGGGTGAAATGTTATCATCCATTAGCATAATCAAACAGGCTGCCACCAGACATGTACGACCCAATCCACCATAGCAATGAACCAAACATTTGTTTCCATTTAACAGGTTTGCTCTTAACTCATCCAACATTTTCATGAGATTTGGGAAACTTGGTGTCATTCCATCAGGGAAAGGGTAATGATGGACATTGATGTCAATTTCAGCAAATTCTTGTAGCAAGCCAGTAACTCTATATTTATGAAGTTCTCCTTTCGAACACAGACAAAAGACTTCTTTGATACCTTCATCATGGATACATTTCAGGTCATGTTTGACACTTCTCCACGTATCTTTGAATCGGCAACCAGGAAGGGCAGAAATGGCCAACTTCTCATCGCAAACTTCACAACCCAAATCTAACCAAGCTATTTTAAATGGCGACAAGTCGACCTCGCCTTCGTCGTCGGAAGAATCAAAAGTTCCGCCTGTTTCTGGTTGTTCTGCAGTTTCTGCCATGTTAGAATCGATAAATATCTCTCGAATATTCCAATTCCAAGCATGAAATTAACTTTGAAATCTTTGTTTATTTTCTGTCACAAAACTTCCGCCGGAAATCAATTTTCCCGCTAAATATTATCACTTCCGGTTCTTCAATGTGATTAAAGGGAGAGAACTGTTTCGGGTGCGTCTTTTCACAGCCGAAGACCATTGAAGACTACCGATGAATTTCTTTTTTACTGAACGAAAAATGTTCTTGACATGTTTTGTTCAGAATAGAAGAGTTTAGGTGTCTAGAAGAGTAAGCATACCCCGGTTGATGCCACACTGATGACAATTGGTGTTCGGGTGTCTAGAAGAGTAAGCATACCCTGGTTGACTCCATACTGCTGAAAAGTGGTGTTCAGTTGTCTAGAAGAGTAAGCATACCTCGCTTGACGCCACACTGCTGACAAGTGGTATTCAGGTGTCTAGAAGAGTAAGCATACCCTGTCTGGCGCCACAAAACTCTTATAACGAATAGTGGTATCAGGTGTCTAGAAGAGTAAGCATTCCCCGCCTGGCGCCACACAGCTGACAAGTGGTGTTTAGGTGTCTAGAAGAGTAAGCATACCCCGCTTGACACCACACTGCTGACAAGTGATGTTCGGGTGTCTAGAAGAGTAAGCATACTCCGGTTGATCCACACAGCTGAATAGTGGTGTTCAGGTGTCTAGAAGAGTAAGCATTCCCCGCTTGAGGCCACACTGCAGACAAGTGGTGTTCAGTTGTCTAGAAGAGTAAGCATACCCCGGTTGACTCCACACAGCTGAATAGTGGTGTCTAGAAGAGTAAGCATACCCCGCCTGACACCACACAGCTGACAAGTGGTATTCAGGTGTCTAGAAGAGTAAGCATACCCCGCCTGACACCACACTGCTGACAAGTGAAGTTCAGGTGTCTAGAAGAGTAAGCATACCCCGCCTGACACCACACTGCTGACAAGTGAAGTTCAGGTGTCTAGAAGAGTAAGCATGCCCTGCTTGACGCCACACTGCTGAAAAGTGGGGTTCGGGTGTCTAGAAGTGTAAGCATTCCCCAGATGACGCCACACTGCTGACAAGTGGTGTTCAGGTGTCTAGAAGAGTAAGCATACCCCAGTTGACGCCACACAGCTGAAAAGTGGTGCTCGGGTGTCTAGAAGAGTAAGCATACCCTGCTTGACGCCACACAGCTAAAAGTGGTGTTCGGGTGTCTGGAAGAATAAGCATACCCCGCTTGACGCCACACTGCTGAAAAGTGGTGTTCAAGTGACTAGAAGAGTAAGCATACCCTGCTTGACGCCACACTGCTGAAAAGTGGTGTTTAGGTGACTAGAAGAGTAAGGATACCCCGCCTGACACCACACTGCTGACAAGTGAAGTTCAGGTGTCTAGAAGAGTAAGCATACCCCGCCTGACACCACACTGCTGACAAGTGAAGTTCAGGTGTCTAGAAGAGTAAGCATACCCTGCTTGACGCCACACTGCTGACAAGTGAAGTTCAGGTGTCTAGAAGAGTAAGCATTCCCCGCCTGACACCACACTGCTGACAAGTGAAGTTCAGGTGTCTAGAAGAGTAAGCATTCCCCGCCTGACACCACACTGCTGACAAGTGAAGTTCAGGTGTCTAGAAGAGTAAGCATTCCCCGCCTGACACCACACTGCTGACAAGTGAAGTTCAGGTGTCTAGAAGAGTAAGCATACCCCGCCTGACACCACACTGCTGACAAGTGAAGTTCAGGTGTCTAGAAGAGTAAGCATACCCTGCTTGACGCCACATTGCTGACAAGTGAAGTTCAGGTGTCTAGAAGAGTAAGCATTCCCCGCCTGACACCACACTGCTGACAAGTGAAGTTCAGGTGTCTAGAAGAGTAAGCATACCCTGCTTGACGCCACACTGCTGAAAAGTGGTGTTTAGGTGACTAGAAGAGTAAGCATACCCCGGTTGACGCCACACTGCTGACAAGTGGTGTTCGGGTGACTAGAAGAGTAAGGATACCCCGCCTGACACCACACTGCTGACAAGTGGTGTTCGGGTGACTAGAAGAGTAAGGATACCCCGCCTGACACCACACTGCTGACAAGTGGTGTTCGGGTGTATAGAAGAGTAAGCATACCCCGCCTGACACCACACTGCTGACAAGTGGTGTTCAGGTGTATAGAAGAGTAAGCATACCCCGCTTAACATCTTTTCAAATCAAAACGTCTTTAAAAATTATATTTGTTTATTGACAGACCTAACATAATGGATTAGTTATACCCATTTGAAAATTATACACAACTATTAAAATATAGCAAGAAATGAACCGTATAGAATTTCTAGTAGACATACAACTTGTCATATATTCATACCACACATTAATTTACTTCCTTTTTAAAAATCGTGGAATCAATTCAATGCAAGAAAGTGTTCTGGAATCTATTTGAATTATAGTCAACTTGCCCCTAGCCAAAATGGCCCCAAATTTTTTCAATATTGTTGCATTTGATTTGAATTGTAAATGATTATATATATACAGATGAAAATGATCTTACAACAATCATGATTCAATGAACACTGAGCACAAAAAGGTATGATGAAGCACTTTGATAACTTACACATGGAGCCTAAAGAAAATATTCTACTTTTCTTTGTTTTGTTCCAATGTCATTATTTGATAGACAGTTTTTGTTTGAAGGTATACATACGAAAACACTTCTACAAGCATCGTAAACTTTGATTTACCAACAAGTGTAAATTTATTTGCACATTTTAAGCACCATTTGCCCAAATTAATATTTTATAGCTCAAACGAAGGTGAGTTTAGACCTGGCTTGGTTGACCTGCCATACGTTTAGTTCTTCGTATTCTTCAATACATTCATCTACAGAATCAGGTTTGAATCCCTTAGACGTACATTGTTCCATAATATCTGTAATTTTCACAGACTTCACTCCCTTATCTGGCGCCATTTCTCGAATCACGGCAAATATCTGATCAGTAATATTCTGAGGTCTGAAAAAAAGACAATTCAAATTAACAATTGTAAATGGGTATCTATAATCCAGGAAAGATCAATGCCAAAAGGTTTGACCAGCTAGTAGAAAGGATCCTCAAGGAATCTAAGTTGTTTTCCTTGTAAAATATAAGTGTCTTTCTTTAGAAACATTAAATTCATGAGAGCTTGGTATTTATGTACGAGTAACAATTGACACCAAAACGGTTTTATCTGGACCAATACTGGATCTTCAAATTAACACGCGAGCAGCCGAGCACGCTCTGATACAGGACCTTTAGACGACTAACAGCAGTTAACTTTAAGAAGGAAAGTTGGTGAATTTTTATGTACCTTTTGGAGAGATCAGTTTGTGAATTGAGAGTATCTCTGGACATTTCCATCAACCTCATAGCTTCGTTAACATCTTCTTTCTCTACAGCATCAGCTAGTCGCAGTCTGGCCTGCAATTAGAAACAGGAATTATATACAGGAATATTGAAAAGAACAATGGTCAAAGACAAAAATATTAATGGTAAGTGCAAGCTTCTTTCAGTCAATTTAAGGGATTGTAGATTTTAACTTTATACTAATGATTAAGTTACGAAAGCACAGGCACAGGACCTAGAAAGACTAGCACAAGAATAGGTTTCATCTTGTCTATAATGCCTGTTTGGCAAGTTATTAGATCGGACAATGTAGTAGTCTGTGATGTTAAGAATTCTTGTACAGATAAATATTGCTGTTGTCCAGGCAAAATTTCCCTCATTGCACACTGCATATTTAGACAAGATGTATGTAAAAATCATGCCCCTGAACACGTTAAAGATTATGTCCTAAGAATAAAGGCCTGCGACACTTTCAGTAGATTCTGACTTATTTAAAGTATTCAAAGATACATACCAAAGCAGTAGACAGTCGTAAAACGGCTAACAGTGTTCTAGCACTAGTAAAAGTCATATCTTTATTATTCCTAGCTTCTTTTCTCATTTCAACATAGGCACTGGTAATATATTCGGCTAAACCTTCTGGTACAGTTGGCTGTTTCTTTTTACATAGAGCTATATATCGTCTACAATACAAAGAGTTTAGAATATAATACAACTAGACCTTTTATCTAAGAAAAGTTGTCTCAATAAGTCGGATGCTTGCTGGAGGGCTAAGCATTTGAAGTTCAATCCTAGGTTATACATTGATATTTCAGTGCAGCTTCACCCACAGCCAGATCGAGGAGCTGACATGGCAACTTCCAAATCGATAAGTGGGACAATAACTTTATACATGCACAGTTTGCGCACATTACCAGTAAGAAATCTTGAAGGCTTAGACTGCTGTCCTCATAAAATTTCCCTTATTACAAACTGCATGGTGTCGTTCCATCCTAGCAAGCCTTGACAGATGCAGGAAAATAAAGCGTATAATTTATTTGCTTGAATTTTAAAAGAGCTCACCTCATAAGTTTCATATCTAGTGGCACGAACTGACAAGGTGGGTGTACATTATGTTGATGGACGTACGTAATATGTTGAGCTAGTCTGGAAGAAAATAATAATCATTATTATTAACATTGGGCTCAACCTTCGTCATTGTTCAAGAATATATTATGACTTGACCATGATAGGCTGAAATCTAGCCCAGTAAATGAGCAAGGGTAGACGACTCTTGTTTGGAGATTGATATTGATTCAATATGGCGATCACTATATAGGGTACGCGGTTATTTAGCACAAAGTCCAAAGTTGATACAAGTGTATTATTATTTCTCTCAATAGAGACGCAACCATTTAGAGGCCTAAGTTTGATTTTTTCCTTTCACTTCATTGGCAAAACAAATCTGAAGTCGATGATAATCAGGGCTTGTTTTCAACGTAATGTTCAGCTTAAAATCAATTCTTACCGTAAATCATTTTCTCTATCAGCTTTGTCTTGTATCAACCATAATAAATCAAACCTAGATAACAGAGCTGCTGGTAGCTGTATATTCTGTTCTACTGTTTTTTTATTATTATATCTACCATAGGCAGGGTTTGCTGCTGCTAATATAGACACTCTAGCATTTAAACTTGTCATTATTCCAGCCTGAAATTTATTAATATGATATTAAAGGGATTGTAAAGTGATTTTCTAAACTTTGTATGTGTATCGGGGACACTGATAGCATCAATTTGCACCATTCTGATTTTCATTCCGACGTCTGTGGTTCTTGCAATTCCTCTATAACTAACGCGTTTATGTCGTCACTGACAGTGATCTACCGGAAATTACTATTGGTATCTATGCAGATCACTATTAGTGACTTCATAAAACGCATTAGTTGTATAATCTACTTTTCTGCAGCTGAGCAACAAAAAGCATCATGCTGTGTGAAATGACAGTCATCTGAAACTATCGCATCATTCTTACATCATAGAAGTGTTTATTAATTATCCTTGTGTCTGTATAACTAGGTCAGGTGCGTTCTCGTATGCAATGACAGTGGTTTGGTTTAATGTCCTTCGAAATATTATAAAACTATTCCATATCAGGCTTTTCCCTCACTGACAGGTGAAGCGAGTTAAATCATTAATCAGACCCAGTTTTTAGGTCAATCCATAAGATGCTTCAAAATTCAGTTCCTTCATTTAGGGCCACTCGTGATTGTAAAGATGTATGCACCAGGCTCTTAATCATTAAAAAACACTTCGAAACTGAAAGCAACCCTACCTTTGCTATAGAAATAGTCTGTTGTTCCATGACTTCATGTATAGATGTTCTGTCACCGTCCATCATTTTATCAAACTCATCAATACAACATACACCCTGGTCAGCTAAAACTAACGCCCCACCTTCTAACGTCATTTCACCAGTTAGAGGATCTTTCATTACAGCTGCTGTTAAACCTACACCAGACGATCCTCTACCTGTTGTGTACTGACCTACAATTCATAAAGACCTTTTAGCACCTTGCAGTGTGCAATCAAGAAAATTTTAGTCCATGTTGCCCTAGAAATCAGAGAGTTTATGGCATTGCATGACCTTTTCTTTCTATTTTAGTCCATTTATCTTCAATCAAGATGTTATGGTGGCTTTTTCATTGCAGTAGCGCATCAATACATAGCGTTTTTTGGCTTAATTTCTAAATTCAACATGACTGCCAATTAAATACGGTGTATTCATGAGTGACCTACATTTGCCTACCCTTTCTAGGAAATGAAATGGTGTTTTACATCCCACTTTTCAACACCTACTGGGCTAGGTAGGATGGACAACAATCATGCAGTGTGCAATGAGGGAAATACTTACTTCTAGGAGCCAGTCTGTCTATATATGATAATAACTGAGATTTGGCCACACCAGGATCTCCCATTAAACAAATGTTGATGTTGCCTGAAATAACACAGTTTATTGTTATATGTTATTCATATAGAATGGAGTAAATCCATACCATTAGTGTCTCCATACAAATTTCTTAACATACATATATTTTTCTTTGGCTGGATTGTGTACTAGAACTGAAATTCCATTATATATTCCTTGTATAGCAAAATATAGTTTTGATAATTATAGTTCACTTTTATTTCCTGCAAATTACTTTTTAGTTCCTATTGCGGCCTTGATCAAAAAATTTCTGTGAATGAATACTCAAGATTCATTAAACAAGAAAGTTTTTAAGTTTTACCTCTAATTTTCATGCCTCTAGGTGATTTATCTACCCCTCCTACCAATAATAACAACAAGGCTTTCTTCACATCTTCATGTCCATAGATCTCAGGTGCTATACTACTAGCTAGCTTATCATAGAAATCATCCTCTAAAAACAACAAAATATACAGTGTTATATCAACATACTTGTTGTTCCTCTAGTCATTGCTTATATTATGTATACGTAATTGTTGTGCGTGTAGTTCATCATTAACTTCCTGTCTTCATAATAATAAAAATATCGAATTAAATTGCTTTTTTAATCCTATTCATAATACGACACATAGCTTTAGGGCTTAACAGAAACACTCAAATATGACCAAAAATATAGCCAAATTTTTAGCCCAAGGGGACGGGATGCTGGTACCCACCCCCCCCCCTAAAATATGCCACTAATTGCACCCTACCTGCTAGTTGTTTCAATTCATCTTCTGTTAATTCTGCTGCTTCTAATTCATCATCTTCTGTTTTATTCATTTTAATTAATCTCTGCAAAATAAAATAGAGTTTTACATCCTTCCTTTCTTTACTTTGTTTGAGCACGCAGTTTGCAATGAGGTAAATTTCAACAAGACAGGAATGAAGACCTTCAGACTCCCAACATTAATTGCTAGAAAACTATATCTATTTTAACATTGTTGACACAATTTTCTTATCTGACTTTTGGAACGTCTGGCCCATCTAGCATCAAAGGCATTTTTTCTTTGAAAAGGGATGAATTCCACAACACAACAATCCTAATTACTAGTGAATGCTACAAGGTTTAAATCTTTTTATACTTACATGAGATTCCAGTACAGTATCTGAAAGTAAACCTTGAGAAATTCCCTGAAATCCTGTTTTCATGATAGGTAAAAATATCTTAATATTGGTTAAGGAATAACTCTATTTACTATCTTCAATGATTTTCAAGAATCAAAGGATCTTAACTATGAACAGTCTGTAGCATACCAGGTATTCACAACTAACCATCGGAATTTAAGTGTTCAAATGTGTATACTTCCACTCACACTGTATTTGTCTTATTGAACCCTGCGACAAGAATCGCGTTCAAATGTGTATCAATTGTAATCTGCATTATTTTTAATATTTGTGCAGACTATTTACATGTATTTGAGCCCCAAATCAATCCCCTAAAATGCAGACTAGAGTTCTGTTTCAGCATATGACGTAATGCCAAAATGTCAGTTAGAAACGGTGACATTGCAATTGTATAATATATTATAAAGGATACACCAGTAGCAGAAACATGGTCACCAGGTTGGACTAAACGGGTAGTTTCACCTCGACATAACAGAGTCATACTTCTCGGGATGTTACCAACTGGTACTTGATCACTCTAAAACATAAAATAAAATTATTGTAGTCTTATTAAAAACAACAATAGAGATTTAAAGATAATACATGGGAAGTCCACTGATAAATTTATACAATATAATTATTGATTACAGATAATCTGTGAAAGATCAATGTCAAAATGTTTGGTCAAGGACCAGCTGGGACAAAGGATCCTCATGCAATATAAGTTGTTATCTTTATATTTCTTTCTTTTTTATACTCTTATTGACCAAATCTGAGAATTTAAATGTCATGTTTATTAAAGATGTAAAATATCATTTTTAGAAACGGCAAATGTAATACAAATATCTACTTACATGTTCTTGTATTTTGATTTCTTGAAATTTGACGAATTTTGAGCCTCGAGTTTGTAAATATAGTCTACCTCCAGATTTATTGGTTGTACATTCTTGACTGGGACACATTATCAACGGCATGAACGACTGAGATCCAATCTAAAAGAAAATTTAATAATAAGTTAAGGTTTACTCCTCTACATATATTAATAAATATTTATGTTACAAAAAACACTAAATTTGACATCTCTTTTTCTACATCTGATAGGGTTAATGATGACAGCCAACTGCAATTCAGTGTGCAATGGGGAAATTTTGCCAGGACACCAACATTAGGTCGTATGTCATATATATAAAGAAATGGATACCATTAGTGTAATTTCTAGCAATTTTGAAAATACCAACGGTCTTTCTTTAAACGGTCTTTTTTTAAACGTGTCACTTTGGTGTATTGGACCTAATTCTGTTCCATGTAAAATAAAGAGTTTATTAACATTAAGAGAAATAAAGAGTTTATTAACATTAAGAGAAAAAAAGACTTACTGGTTGATAAGTTTCATTACCACAGGTATCACAAGTATAGGTAGCTACCACCATCATTGGTTTAACTTCTGTAGCTCTTGTTACAATACCTTTCACACAACATAGTTCTCCTACATTTACAGCTTTTACTTCTCTTATAGCTACATGTTTCTGATTACTAGGGGCCTTGAAATACACCTCACTGAAAAATACAAAGTTTTAGTAAGGCCTATATGTCGTTCAAATCTTATATGGCCTATGAGTTTAAAAACAGTTGAAAAAAAAATAGTCTGTATTCATTTCCTTGATAGAATCTGTGGTTGTCAAAGGATTATTTAAGATGTAATGCTGTGCAGTGAGCAATAAGGCAAATTTGCCAGAAATACCAGAATGGATCCCTGGACCTTCAGGTGTAGTGAGCAAGCATCTGATCCAACAGGGTCACTGTAAATTCCTTAAATCATTGATATATTTGCGAAAGCATTGGCCATGGAATCAGTCAAACTACTTACTATCTCCTCATCAACTCTGGAGGGTATTTATTCATAGGATCTCTGGTAATCTCCTGACCTTCAGGGTGGTTTCTCTGTTCCATCAATAATCTGTGTTCAATATATACATCTAACGAGTCTTTATACGCCACCTGGAAAATTGGAGAAAAAGTTCTTTTCAATAATGGTCTTTTTTTTTTTAAAGATAACAAATAATATAAGCAACAGTGCAACACCTTGGTTGACTGATTTTTGCTAGACAATTAAGTGCAGTGGATTCAAATACTTAAAAAAAATTCTAATGCCACAGCAAGTGCTTTCAGGGCAGACAATTCCAAACATTGTCAGCTATTAACATTTATGATTGAGAACTCTCTGCAATGAGACTTTTAAATATCATGCAACTGTCCTCCATTCCCTTGTTGTCTATCACGGCCGAGTAATTACATGGTCTCAAACAAGTTGGCGAAGGTTGAGCCAAATAGTTAAGGTACTGACCTCTCTCTCTTTATAATCAGGTAAAATATCAGACACGGAATCAGCAAATAGCCTGACATATCTTTGAGCATTTTCTACCACAGCTTCAGCTAGATCAGGGTCATGTTCTGTTAAATCATCCAGGTCAATTGTTAATGATACATTTTCTCTATGGGCTATCTGGGTCTGAAAAATAAAAAGCAACAAAGAATAAGTTTAAGCTGTTACATGAAATAGAGCCGTACATTCTCTTTTTCACTAAGTGACTGTGTTGTTCCAATATCATGCAGTAGGCATAAGGGAAATTGTGAGGACAGTAAAACTAGCTTATGTTTTCCATAGCAACTTCTTCATTCTGCACGAGACACTAAGGATAACTGAGTTGCAATATACGAGAAGGTATTATCTCCACCCGTGTCTGGATTGAATTGCATTAACTAAGAAAATAAATATAGGGGTTCAAGGGGCAGATTAGCAGCTGATGACGAACTGTATACTGTGCATCAAGGCAATAACTCTTACCAATTGTTGACCATAAACGAAATCTTTTCCACCCTCTTTGCTGTCCTTGTAAAATTCCCTCAGAAAAGTTGTTATCTTGGCTGTAATAAAATAAAGGAGTGAAAACTTTGGCTATGAAATTGTAAGTATGTCGGAGGCATAAGATAAACATTAAAAAACTTCCAATTTTGACTACAATTGTCAGCATACTCTGTCAGATTGTGCAGACGAGAACTTGTTGAGTTGCAGAAGACACTTCAACATTCAACTTCCAAGTTTAGCTAGCAGCAAGCAAAGACGTACGTAAACAAACTTGGTTAACGATTGAGTCGCAAAATATTAAAAGTAACTAAAAAACAAATTACTCGGCATATTGTACTTACTTTTTTCATCTGCATAGTCTCTAATTGGCATTTTGAAGCTAAATATTTCCCAATTTTTCTTCAAAGTTTACAAAACGCTCAGAGGTATCACAATAGGTGGGTTTAAAACGGCGGGAAAATAATCACGTGTCCTCAAAGTTCACGGGGTTAAATGTATCAAACACTTGATTTGATTGGATAATAAAATTACAGCCAATCAAAACAGGTGACATAAATAATTTTATCAACAAACAGAAACGTAACCAACCAAAAAACAAACACAAATACGTAACCACGTGGTACTTTATTCCAGTGTCATAAAATGGTTTATTATCAAATTTCAAGTCATAATTAGAGCTAATTTAAAGCCTTTGTAATAAAAATATTTTATTGATCTGCTGAAAATAGGTTGTTAAAAAGTTGGTTACGAAAACGAAAACACCTGCTGCGCACTTCCGCCAGACTCTAATGACATTTCTAAAGGGAATGTCATTTGTCATATAACAATAACACCCCAAATATTGCCCCTAAATATTCATATAAGTATTTCTAAAATAAATGTTGAGCAAATATTGAAATAAGGCCACTGTTGCAAGAAATCGGTCATTCCATTCGTAGCGCATGTGTCAACGGAAGTGGAATTGCAAAAGAAACATGGTGGGTGAATTGTTTTGATTTCTGCCTTCTGCAATTATTCTAGAATGTTTAGCCTTTAATGACTTCAAAATGGTTAGATCTGTTATTTATCTTCAGATATCCATTGAAACCAAATGTCTAAGCCCGCATGAAGCGTTTGATCACTGGATATGAATCGGTTTTCTGAATTATATGTCATAATATGACGAGTTCTATTTTGATCAATTTATTTTTAGAATGGGTTATTCATACTCATAGGCCTAATACTTTAATAGCTTAGATACCTGTGTTGTTACTATATGCATTGCATAATGCTTATTCATTAGCTCAAATAAGGAGAGGTTATTCTCTTAGAAAATAATACCAATACCATCAGAATTATATGACTTAGTAGTTAGTGTGAACCTTTTTTAGTTCTTGACTTACTTATGAGTTATGCAATTTAAGCCAAATTATCCATAATTTCATGTTTAAATTCTGTGCATTTGGGTTGGGTACACTGAAATTTGATTATGCCTTAATGTTGGCCTTATTTTTTGATTAAATTGATTACTCAGGTAATGATTAATTGTCACCTAATGACCTATTTTATGGCAAAGAGATTAA
Organism: Lottia scabra; assembly: GCA_029955415.1. Taxonomy (NCBI): domain Eukaryota; kingdom Metazoa; phylum Mollusca; class Gastropoda; family Lottiidae; genus Lottia; species Lottia scabra. Next base: position 335,748 of record JARJEI010000014.1, on the reverse strand, counting down.
AGGATTAACCTGGATTAATAACTGTATTGTGTATCCTGTAATGACTTTATGATAGACACTGGCTAGTCAGGAAGTTAATGACATGCCAAATGATTACACTTTCTGTTAATAAATTAGTTTATGTGCTACCAAAAAACTATGAATACACACGCACTGGTCTGAACTGCGCCAATTGTTTGCAATATCAGCTGCTGCTGGAAGCGAACGTTCACTTGTCATCTACCAACAAACCAAAATAGCACACTCATTTCAAATATTCTAAAGAAAACTCACTTTCTATTTCCTTATATGTCTTTTCATTGTGCAAACTTAACAATGACTATGTCAAACAAATTGTGGTTGTTGGCTCTAATCTCTGTCAATGTGTGAAAGTTGTTATGTCTCATTCAATGCAAACCTTGGGGTTCAGTTAAAGCATTAACCCTTTGCAAGTCTGAATATACATGTATTTTGAACAATTAAGAAGATTCAAAGCAATCTCTTTAAATTATATTTTGATATTCATGAATATGTGCTCAAACATGGAAACTAATTCTGCCTTTTCACTTTCAGCATAAGTTAAAAAGTTCACAGAAGGACAAAGTTCGGCAGTTCATTGCCTTTACTCAGACTGTTGAAAAATCTGCTATAAATTGTTTGAGTGTTCATGATTGGAAATTAGATGCTGCTGTGGATAATTTCTTTCAAAATCCCGATCGATACAGCGGGAGTGGTGGGGGAGATTCCAGAACTACTGTTGACAGGAAAAAATTAGATGCCTTGTGGAACAGATATAAAGGTAAGATATATTATGTGTGAAATGTATGGCTCTTGTACAATTTATGATGTTTTTTTATTATATTCCACAAAGGTCTCAAAATAGGACCCAAACAAAACGATCATGTGTAAGTTATGCAAAATCTAAATTGGCAGAAAAAAATCCTGCTGTATAACGATAACAGTAAAAGTATCTAAATTGGTATTTGGATGTCAATTGGTAAAGTTCACAGAAACAAACTGTATCTGAAATGTATTATGAATTAAAAAAAGATTAAAATATTAAAATTTCTATTTTAGATCCACATGAAGAAGATAAAATGACGGTTGATGGGGTGATGAAGTTTTTAGAAGATTTGAATTTAAACCCGGAGTCGAGAACAGTGTTAATATTAGCCTGGAAGTTTAAAGCTGCTACTCAATGTGAATTCACCAAGGATGAAGTTGTAAATGGCATGTTTGATTTAGGGTAGGTGATACTTTATAGGCTTGGGCTGTATCTATTCAAGATTTTGTGCATGGGCTGCAGCCCACATTTAGTTTGAGTGTTTGAGTAATTCTGGGGGACTGTATTTCTAGTATCTGCAACTGTCGTGGCGAAATTTTCCTCATTGCACACAGTATGGTGTACCAATTTATGTTTCAGGTGTGATTCTATAGATAAATTACGTATGAAATGTCAGACAATGGAGTTTGATATACGAGATCCGTTAAGATTTAAAGATTTTTACCAATTTACTTTCAACTATGCCAAAAATCCAGGACAAAAAGGCCTAGGTAAGTTAATTTATGTTAAGAGAACTCTTAATCTAGATTTAAAGGGATTGTAAAGAAGTTTTCTAAACTTTGTATGTGTATCAGGGACACTGATAGCATCAATTTACATCATTCCAATTTCCATTCCGACGTCTGTGTTTCTTGTAATTCTGCATTGACATGATTTTGAAAAAATTTGATAATAATATTAAAGAAACTAATTATTTTACAGATTTAGATATGGCCTTAGCTTACTGGAATATTGTTTTAGCAGGGAGATTTAAATTTTTGGACTTGTGGGTTTCATTTTTACAAGTAAGTGATTGTCTGTATTATACATTGATACGAAAATTTTATACGATGTAAAGATCCCTCAACAGTTAGAAATAAAAAATAAGAGAAGACTAATGCTGCTGTCCTGGAAAATCTTTCTCTCATTGCACACTGCATGGTGTTTTTCTGTCATCATTAGCTCATACAGGTGCAGAAAAGCTGCATGTAAAACTCCATTTCATTTCATTCCATTTTTTTTATGTCCTTTCTGAAACCAGATTTGTGTAAGAAAATGAAGGCTTACCTTTCTGCCTTCCCTTCTTAACTTTTTGCCTTCCATTCTGCTTCCTAGTTGCATTATTTCTGTTTAAACATTGTACTGTTTTGTTGTAGGAACATCATAAACGATCTATACCTAAAGATACATGGAATTTATTGTTAGATTTTTGTAATATGATTAATGATGATATGACTAATTACGATGAGGAAGGTACGTACATGATGAGCAGACGTCAAATAAAACGAATATAAAATGACCAAACTATCCAGTTTTTCACTTGAAAAAGCCTCTAGTTTTTCAGATGGGACAATAAACCGAGGCCCTGTGTGCTACAGGGTGTGCACGTTAAAGATATATTGGTAGCTGAATATTAACCAAGATTAGGTTATGGCTGCTGTCCTGGCAAAATTTCCCTCATTGCACACTGTATGATGTCTGTCTATCCTCATCAGCCCAAACAATTCATTTTTGCACACTACATGGCAGTTTCTATTTGTCAATAGCCCAAACAGGTGCAGAAAAATAGGACATAAAACTTACTATCATGTAATCTTGGTACTTTATAATCTTCAATGGATACTGTATACTCAATTCCCATCTTTACCCCCATGTAATTTTCTGTTTATTAATTTCAGGGGCATGGCCAGTGTTAATAGATGACTTTGTAGAATACGCGAAACCTTTAATAACAACTAGCGGCTCCCGTAGTACTACAGTGTAAATATGTATAATAATAAATACAACTCTTTATTAGATTTTATATCAAGACTTGTACAATATTGACTAACTATAAACATAGTGACATCATGCGTAACTAAGGCGGCCATTTTGAAACCTTACATGGCAAAGAAATGGAAGTAGGCCTAATCTCAAATTTAGTGATATCATTCGTTACTAAGGCGGCCATTTTGGAACCTCGTGTGCTGCTGGTGGAGAAATGGAAGTACTCGGAAAAATAGTGATGTCATTCGTTACTAAGGCGGCCATTTTGGTTACCTTGTATGCAGATGGCGGTTAAATGGAAGTATTCTCAAATATAGGTCATGTGACTCTGTCTAGTGATAGTATTCGTAACTAAGTTGGTCATTCTTGTAATGGCTGACAATAGTTTTGTGTATGCAGCTGCTGGATAATTGAGACTACTCTCAAATGTTAGGTCATGTGACATCCAACTAGTCTCTGGCACCTAGAGTATCCAAGGGAGATAATTCATAAGTAACATCTATGGAACACAATTACACTTCCGGCTAACAATTTAGGAAAATTTTCTTCCGACTGTGTATGAGGTTATTGTCAGACAACAGTTGCCGTAGTTACTAAAGTAGTGATATCTGGATGATTTGAAAACTTTCTGGTGGGAACTTTCAATCTGTGAAATTCAGGTTGTATTTAAAATGGTGGTTTTAGAATGGGGAGATCTGCTTATACGAGATATATATTCAGAATTATTGGAAAATCCAATAAAACAAATTGGAACAGAATGTGTTCTTCATCACACTTTTTATCTAAGTTAAGTTTTCGAGAATAAGGCCCCAGTTCCTAGCATTAAACTAAGTCCAAGTCCGATATTCAACTTGAGATTTTCCTGCTAATTCTTGCATAGACTCGAGACGACTTAGGATTTTAAGCACAAAATTGATCTTAAGCACATGTCTAGGAACTGGATCCAGGGCTATGTCCACACATGACGAGCTATTACTTACTGTGTCCAAAACCTTGGAATTTTAAGGCACTTTTTTCTGTATCATGAAAATTTGTTTATGTAATGATTTGATTGGTTATTATTTATAAAAGTTGTTATCCAATAGAAATTGTTAATGATGTAAGTTCTTATTTATCCTTCGTAATTATTTTGTTTGTCAACAAATAACTTATTTGTCAACAAAACCTATTCACATAATGTCAGTAAACAAAAAAGAGAGAAATTTTCTTTAAGATATGAAAAAGTTAAAATTATTCTTTGAAAAATGTAATTTATTTCCCCTAAGTGTAGAATATTTTCACTTGTTTTTGTTTTTTTTTATTGAATCATGAAGGATTATTAAACTATGAAAACAATTTTGTTATTATTTCACTTTTGTATTCTAACAGTTCAAAATTGTTTTGCAGTTTGAACAATTCAAATGCAAGGTCTGCTTCAGGGAGGGTTGGGTCTTATTTAATTGTCTGCAACTGCAAAGGGTTGAATTAAAGAAACATCTATATTTTACAAGGATAAGAAATTAATTTCATAAAGATACTTTCTCCCAGCTGGTCCTTGGCCAAACCTTTTGGCATTGATCTTTCCCGGATTATCTGTACCATTTACACTTGATTAAGAAATACCTTTTGAGTGTTGATCTTGAAATATAGCATGATCACTCTTCTTAAACACATGAAAGGCTTTTTTCTGGGCCAAATTGGCATATTTATGGCATTTCACTTATGTAAGAGATGTCTGCTATGGTACATTTCGGAATTTACACTCTCCCACTTAAAGGTGAAGGTCATTGAATAAAACTAAACCAAAAGTAGAGAATTTGAAACTAACAAGCCGAGGAAGTTATTTATGAATTTGTAAGTACTTTATGATATATTCTGAAGAATCTGGGGAAAGCCAAGGAACTAAACGTTACTTACTGTCGCTTGTCAATGACAAACGTGCCCTTTTAGACCTTTGTCCGCGTGTTTTGTGATTTGCCTTTTGACCTTTTCGCCTTATTCAGAAGTTGCATGCCAGGCAAGGTAAAACATGCCAGACAAAGTAAAACACGCCAACTGGCAGAGCTGTCGGATTTTTTTTCCCTCAGTATAATGAACATTTTCTCATAACAAAAGAATTTCTGTAAGTCAAGGGCAACTCAAACACCTTTCTTCGAATGATTGCTCTGCAGACGCGGTATGCTTCAAAGTTCAAGTTCGATCTTGTTCGAGATCTTATCAACTCCAATGATCACACTAAGTTTCATTAAAATCAGTTGTAGCCTACCTGATTATATGCTCACAAATAATTTTTTACAAAGTCAAGGGCAATAACTCATGAAACATTTTCACTCAGTGCTTCGTAAGATGAGTTTCTTTTAATTGTAGCATATAAGAATGCTGCTTAGAAGAAATTTGTTAAAGCAAATAGCTATTTTATCTTCAAATGAAAATAAATTATTGAACACAGCTTCCATTTTTCATTTTCCCAACTTCAGTCAAAAAGTAAGTTATAGTGTAGAGGTTTTAGTTTCTTTGTAGACAAACAACTTTAGTCTCCATCATATAAAAATAATGTTCAGCAATTTTCTGATATATTTTGTGTATCAGAGACACTAATATAATCTTTTTCAATTAATCTAATTTTCCACTAACACTAATCTCACTTTGTTTCATCATAAATCTTTATTTTGTGACCTGGGCCAGTGCCTTTATGATACTATTTGCTATCACCACTTGTAATACCTTTTCTTTCTATCCAAAATTTTTTTTATAGGCCATTTTCAATAATTTACATAAATAATACTAGGACAACATTTGATAAGATGACAGTATAGAATTTCCCCTCATTGCTCAATGCATAGAGTTTTCAGAAAAGTAGGACATTGTAGGTAAACTGATATCATGACTATGTCGTAGGGTCATAAGGTCAAAATTAACATAATATAATAACTATGAATTAATTTATTTATCAGTAGGCCTACATTTATCTAGAATGCTTATTCATCCTTGTGTTAGATTAACTTTTATTTACTCTACTAGTAAACTTTCCTAGTTTCTTTCAATGTCTGTAAGTATTTATGGGAAATAGGTGTAAAAATTATGTGTCTTAAAGGAATACTACCTCTTAAAATGAACATAACATCCAATAGCTCCAGTTTCTTCTGCAAGGTCACATCTGTACATCACAACAAATATTGGATATGGCAAATTTTATTGTAATATTCTTTGCAATAAGTATATTCCTATTCAAAATATATTGATATTCATGTATTTAAAGTATTGATATAAGCTTACTAGTTACTGAAATTTGGTATTTTTTCAGAGAATGAGCTCCAGTAAACATGAATTACCGAAAAAGTTCCATGGAACTGAGAAAAACGTTTGGTAAGACAAGATTTATTAGATTTAGGTTTAATTAAATGAAGGGAATGATCCAAGTAGAATCCATGAATGGTTCAGATATAGAAATTATAGTAAATTTCTTTGCAATCTCTTTTAACTGAATTAGGCTTGTACTTATAAAAATTTGGAAAGCAAAACAATTCTGTTAATCAAAAATCTTGTCCAGAGCATCACTAAATTGGGTGCAATAATTATATAGTCCTAATAGCAGTGGACTTCCCATACTGCATACATACAGAAGTTACTGTCAGGTGTTTAGAAGAGTAATCATGTTCTCTTTCAACTGTGGACGTGGGTTTATTTTTAATTTAATATATATTTCAGGGTAGAATTTGGTAAGTTAGCTGTAGATCACCAAGCATTGAACCTAGGTCAGGTATGTTAAATTTTGATTATATACCAGTGACCTTCTTGGTGACAGCTTTTTTGGCACAGTCTCTTTTGCCATGGCATTTTTGGTTACAGATTACTTGGTCAGAATTTTCTTACAGCCTTCTTTGCCAGAGCTTTCTTGGTCACAGCCTTCAATCACAGTCTTCTTTGTAGTAGTCTTTTTGGTCACACAATCTTTTTAAACATTGCCTTCTTAATCATAGCCTTTCTTGAACACAGCCTTAACTTGGTCACAGTCTCCTTTGCCATGGCTGTCTTGAAAATAGCCTTCTTTGCCACAATATTTTTGTAAGTCTTTGTAACATTATACGTTTTTAGGGATTTCCAGATTTTCAACCGCCACAGTTTGTATTAGATGCTCTAAAAGATACGGTTACCAATGGCAACTATCAAATGAACCAATATACCAGAAGTTATGTATGTATAATTACAAAATTTGTTTATCTACAAATACCCGTTTCGTTGTGAAGAAAATTATAATGTCACAGCCAATGCTTTGAATGATGCCATACAGTGTGCAATGAGGGAAATATCCATCTTGCATCATGTTTGTGTTTGAAGCATTTATAATTGTGCATGAAAATCTTTGACTCTACTTTTGACTCTTGTTTATATGACATATAGAAGTAGGAAGATTACATTAAAACACTAAGATATATAGATATAATACTTCTGAATTTATTACATACTACGTTTCGAAACACAAACAGATAACGTTATCAAGTAAAAGCATAATACATATAGAAGTAGGAAGATTACATTAAAACACTAAGATATAGGACCTATGGATGTACTTATTTTTTTAATACTTTATTTTTCTGATTTTTTCAGGGCCATCCAAGATTGGTTCAAGCGTTGTCTAAAGTATATTCCCCTCTAATGAATAGAGAGATAGATCCCATGTCTGAAATATTGATCTCCGTCGGTGCTTACGGTTCCCTGTTTTCATCTTTAAATGGCATCATTTCTCCGGGCGATGAGGTCGGTTTTGATATTTCTTTATTTTGGGATTTTTTATATAAAAATTCATATATACCAAAAGGCAAAAGAAATGTCACTTCTAATATTGATAAAACTTGACAGATACTGGTAGTTACATATTCTGAGGTTAATAAACTCATTAACATTCCACTGCTACCATTTTGTCATCAGAATGTTCAATTAAAGATAGGCATTTAAAATAAAGATACAATCTTTTATATGACGTGGCGTTTCTTGTAGGTTATGTTGTTTATATTTTATATTACAGGTTATAATTATTGAACCGTTTTTTGATTGTTACGGTCCAATGGTACAAGTAGCTGGTGGAAAGTCAGTCTTTGTTCCCATTAGACCTGTAAGTTCTCTTTTGTTTACTTTTTAATTTATTAAATTTAGTCCGTATTACAGGTGTAAGCTCGGATAAAGGGTATGCTAGGAAATACTCATCTTCACAATGTCAATGAGGCACTTTTCTTGTATCCAAGACTGGGGACCAAGAGGGAATACAGCGAATAAGAGTTCATGTTTGCCTATGTTGATACTAATTCTTGTACAAATGCAGATAATTATTAAGATTTGAAGGCTTAAATTTTAACAGTGAGCTGTGAACACTATTACTGATTAGCTTGCTAAAAGTCATGTTTCTAAGACTAAGGTATAATTGTTTAAACAGATGGTAAAGATGCCCCTTTAAGTTGTTATCCTAATAAAAAATGGTTGTTTTTAACTTTCAGACTAAAGAGGGAGTTAAAGGAGTGACGTCTAGTTCTGATTGGAAGATAGATGAATCAGAATTAGAGAGTAAATTTAACTCTAAAACTAAAGCTATCATAATAAACACCCCTAATAACCCTTTAGGAAAGGTAAGATCTGGCTTTTTCCATTCATCTCAACCTTTGTCATTTTGGTATGATCTGGCTTTTTGCTTGCAGCTCGTCATTGTTCGAGACTAGATAATGATTCAGCCATGATATGTGGCCATCTTGCCCTTTAAATTGGCAAACTCTTGTTTGAAGATTGAGACTATATAATGACCCGGCCATGATAGGTGGCCATCTTGCTCTTTAAATTGGCAAATTCTTGTTTGAAGATGTATTTTGATTTGCTGTAATTAACTCAAAAGAAAACGACACTCTCTGAAGAATGATTGTGATTGGCTGAACTATAATTTATTCAAAATGGCAATCACCGTATAATATACAAGGTTGTCTAGCATCTATTAAAATCTGTTTTTGAACACTATAGTCATAAAGGTTTTACTTTCAATTTAGAAAAATCTTTATTTTTATGTTCTTCAGGTATTCTCTAAAGAAGAACTAGAAATGATATCTAAATTATGTATTAAATATGATGTTATTTGTATAGCAGATGAAGTATATGAATGGTTAGTGTTTGGAGAGAGTCAACATATTAAAATAGGTAGGTTTGTGTTAAAAGTGAAGATGTTCCTAAAAACATCTATGTAAAGCACTGGCCAAGGGTACAAATACAGAGATAGAAAAAAATTCTATGGTGGATTTGGCATAGTTAGTATTGAGTTTTGAACAAAATAGGTAGGTTTGTGTATGTTAAGAATAAGCCCTGTATTTTCCAAACGATGAAGTGCTACTGCTAAGATGTCTTATGCTTGGAAACAATGCTAGAAGTTCAGACCTTAAGATATTCTAGCCCCAAGGGCGTGGACTTAGGGGAAGGATTTGGGGGACACGTCTGCCTCTAATTTAATTGGTAAGAAAGATTTTGTTCAGAATAAAGATCAGTCAGATGAAAATCAGTGTCAGAAGTCAAGACTTTAACCTCAAATCGCTAAATATGGTTCAGAAATGTCAGGTAACTTTCCTCATTGGCCACTTCATGGCATTACCTGATTTTAATCGGAATAAAGTGCAGAAAAATGGGACATGAAACTCTATGAACGCATAATCAATGTGAATATTCTGTCTATCATTTCAGCCACCCTGCCCGGGATGTGGGAGAGGACTTTAACCATTGGTAGTGGAGGTAAAACATTCAGCGCTACGGGTTGGAAACTAGGCTGGACTATAGGACCTGCTAATCTATTACTAGGAGCTCAGTGTATGCATCAAAACTGTACCTACAACTGTCCGACTATCTTACAGGTTAGGTTGGAGATTTTTTAGAATTTTATTGTAATTTTTCAACATGATTTCCTTCTGTCAGTGATGCAAGTTGGAGGAAATGACATGGAGAAGGGTCTTGTCAAGTGTATAGCTATGAATTTTAAAGATTCCATGTAAGCCCAATACTAATGTCCTAGCAAAATTGTCCTCATTGCACACTGCATGACTGGAACCCACGACCATCATTTGTTTTACGTAACTAAGCAAATGACATCATATAAAGAGACCAACCCTCTAACTGAAGGTGTTACAACTCTCCTAGAATATTTTTAGGACTTAAATTCAACTAATATGCAACAGATTTTTCAAGATCAGTCTCCATTTATGTGTAAAGGAATCAACACTCTGACCAGTGCGCTTCCAGGTATTTTTTCAGAACCTCCATTCAATAAACATGCAACATTGGTGAAGAAATTTCTGTTGTTTTACAGGAAGCAGTAGCTTTAGCCCTTGAACATGAATTACCAAAAATAGACACCCCAGACTGTTATTTTAAACGACTACCACAAGACTTAAAACCTAAACGAGATATGTTAATTAGTTTGTTTAATGAGATGGGAATGTGGCCAGTTATTCCTGATGGTGGCTATTTCTTAATGGCTGATATTTCAGGTTTAGGTAAGTAAATATAGTTACAGATCGAGTTAAAACACTAACTGTTGTGTCTACACACCTGTGCCTGTGCTTTCGTAACATTGTTTAACTGTAAAGTTACAACCTATCATTCCTAACAGGAACTATCTGAGAGTCATTTTCAAGTCCCAAATTAAATTTGCATTCACCTTTGAATTTATTCAATGACATATACTATGCTATGCCAATGTGCTTATCTCTCCATTGAAAAAAAGTGTTGTCTTGTTGTTCAAATGGGACAATAAACCCAGACCTATTGTTATGACTATGCATGCAGAGGATACCTTAAAGCTATTAATCAAAAAATGAAAACTTATGCCACTGTCTTGGATTAATTTCCCCTCATTGCACACTGCATGGTGTTTGCCTGTTTTCATTAGCCAGAACTAGTGCAGAAAAGCAGGACATTGAATTTGATTTCTGATAATTTCTGGTCACTTCCTTCGAGTTATCTGATTTTGTTTGTCCTCTAGATGTAGATTTATCCGGAGAAAATCCAGAAGAAGCTAGGGATGTTAAATTTGTAAAATGGATGACTAAAAATAAGGTATGTTATCAGTTTGTCTTATCAAAGACTTAAGTTGATTTAAGTCGAGTTTTAAGCATGAAATTGATCTTAAGCACAAGGCTAAGAACCGTACCCTGCTGGGTCCGGTTCCTAGCATTTAAGTAAGTCCAAGTCCGATATTTGACTTGAGATTTTCCTACTAATTCTTGCATAGAGTCAAGTCGACTTGGGGATTTAAGCACGAAATTGATCTTAAGCACAAGGCTAGGAACTCGGCCCTTGGTGTTTTGAATATTAATTATACCAAGTTATACATAGATATCTTTGCTCTGCCATACCGGTACACAAAATGATTTTTTTTTTTTAGAAATTAACAGCGATTCCACCATCTGTATTTTATTGTAAAGAACATCGATCTCTGGGTGAAAATTATGTTAGATTTTGTTTTATAAAGGTAAGTTTATATATTCTTTTAGTTTAAATGTTGGAAAACTAAATCTTCAACAGATTAAACCAGTGGCCTTGTTAATCAAAGGTTTTTAGTCATCTGACTCAGGTACTCTTGAGACATCAATATATGTATATATTGATTCTTGGGCTGACATGGGAAAAGCGTCTAGTTGTTCAGATGGGACAATAAACCGAGGACCCGTGTGCTACAGACTGTGTATGTTAAAGATCTCTCAACAGTTGGAAATCAAAAATAAGAGTAGGCTAATGCCACTGTCCTAGCAAAATTTCCCTTATTGCACACTGCAAGGCATTTTCCCGTCCTCATTAGCTCATAAAGATGCAGAAAAGCAGGATGTAACACTCCATTTCATTTTATTTCCAGGAAGATACTACTCTCAATAAAGCTGTTGATATTTTACGACAGTGGAAGCAGAACATGTGATTGAAGAATTTTTATTTTAAATTTGTATATTCTCTACTACCTAGCAGTCAGCAATGTTAGTGCACTTCTGAACTTCTTAATAAGCTGAAAGGTCATAAAAAATGTTTGTTTACCTGAATGTTTTTTCGTTGAAGATATGATTCATAGACTTATGAATTATTCTTTAAGAATAATGTTTTCAATTCCAAGCTAAGGTCCATTACTCCAACAATGCTCACTTGCCAGAATGCCTTTAAAAGTAAAAGATGCTGTATTGCCAGATTATTTTATGAAAGGATAATACCATAGGGATTATCTAAAAGTCTCTTGATGTGCATTGTTCCAAAGGTTTTCTAAAAAATATTAATGTGTATTAGAGACACTGAGAGCATAGATTTGCACCATTCAAATTTTCAATCAGATGTCTGAGGTTCTTGGGGCTGTTTATGAATTCACTATAGCAAGACTTGCTGATAATATATCAAGACTGTTGCATTAGTAACGTCATAAAATACTTAGTTTTAGTTGAAAGTGTAATAACAACAGACATTTGATTGAAGATTAAAATAGTGCCCCTAGTCAGAAATTAGCTTTAATTCTCTATTAGATTTGATGTTAAGTCAGCTATTATTTTTATGTGGTGTATTAGCTTTAAGTCAGTAAGTCAGCAATAAGATGTAAGTTCTCTATTAGCTTTAAGTCAGCAGTTAGCTTTGGGTCCTATATTATTAGCTCTAAGTCAGATATTAGCTGTAAACCAACTATTAGCTATGGCTATAGTTATAGTGATGTATTAGCTTTAACTATTAGTTTTAAGTCAGATATATTAGCTTTAAGTTAGGTATTAGCTTTAAGTCATCTTTTTAGCTTTAATTAAGCTTTAAGTCCAGCATTATAGAATTTATATAACCTTCTGTGGTCGTTCTCTAATATATATTAGCTTTAAGCTTTAATCCAAGTATTTCTAGCAAGGCAGTGTGTGCTCTCATTTGTGGAACACCTGAAACCACTCTGCAACATGCTTCCTCATCTCTGTATCCCAATGAAAGAATCCGTATACCAAAGATTTTTTTGTTTGTTGTATATTTACTTTGAATTGTATTGGAATATCATGTTTGTTGGCAATTGTTGAAATTTTTATAGAATGAATATATTATTTTTGTAGATGTATACTGGACATTCTTTATGATTTGATTAAAATTTGTTATTTAAACCTCCAAATAGTACTCAATTTCAATCTTGGAAATAAGACACATACAGAGGGGTGTCGGAAATTGCAGGAAACTTAGAAGTTACAATCATAAATGCCTCTTTGAAAGATAAAGTAACTTTGCCCAATAAATTATTCCTTGAAAATAGAATAGCCTTTCCCAACCTATTATCCCTTGAAAATAATGAACAATCCCAACCTATCATCCCTTGAAAGTAGAAATGGACTCCCCCAACCTAACACCCCTTGAAAATTAATGGAATCATCCTGAGTACGACTCACGAGTTCAGGGGTCATGACCTAATTAGTGAGTGATTTGTGAGTAGATACTCAGTAAAGTGAGTAGATTTCGAATACAGCTCACTAACTTTTCGGACATCGACATCCGAATTTGAAAGTTAGTGAGCTGTAGTGAACACTAATCACTACTACTCACTAACTTTTCCGACATCGACATCCGAATTTGAAAGTTAGTGAGCTGTAGTGAACACTACTCAGCACTACTCACTACAGCTCACTACTACTCACTAGCTTCCAAATTCGGATGTCGATGTCCGAAAAGTTAGTGAGTAGTGTTCACTACAGCTCACTAACTTTCAAATTCGGATGTCGATGTCCGAAAAGATAGTGAGTAGTAGTGAGTAGTGTTCACTACAACTCACTAACTTTCAAATTCGGGTGTCGATGTCTGAAAAGTTAGTGAGCTGTATTCGAAATCAACTCACTTTTCTGAGTATCTACTCACAAATCACTCACTAATTAGGTCATGACCTTGATTTGTGAGTGAGTGGATTAGTCTATTGTGAATTAAGGGGTGTAAGGTTGGAACAACCCATTCTGAGTGGAATAGTCTATTATTCAGTACGTAAAATAATGGTAGTGTCTGGACCAATCTAATATAAGATAAGGGATGTAAGATTGGAACATGCCTATTGTGATCTGAAGGGGAGTTTTTCAGGAAATAGGCTTTTAATCATTCTGTTTTATATTATTATGCTTCTGGATCTAAAGGATTTGACATTTAAGAACCCCCCTTTTCCAAATCAGTCAAGAATATCATTCTGAATTAAATATATTTATTAAAAATGACTTTAAATTCACAACAATGAATATAATATAGATATAACAAGCAAATAATCTTAAAAAATGTATTTTAGACAAAGAATTTGCCATCATATATAGCATGCTTAATAAACTTAAAGGATCTTTAACATGCACAGCCTATAGCACACTGAACATTAGTTTACTGTGCCACATTGAACACAGCATAAGCCTACTCTTATTTTCAATTTCAAACTTGCCAAAGTATTTGTAAAGGCACAGTCTAACACACAGGGCCTCAATTAATAATCTCTTCCAATGGACTACACATTCTTTCTATGTCAGTCAGTCCGCCCTGCATCACTGACAAGGATAACCAGGTTGAAAATTCCAAAGGTATTATCACAACCCATGCCAGGATTGAACCATGGACCCATGTGTTAACCAGAAAGCATCTAACCCACTGATAAATATCATAAAAATACCAGTATATATTGAAGCTTTAAAACACTAAGATATATGGATATACTACTTCTGAGTTTATTACATACTACGTTTCTAAACACATACAGGTAATGTTTTTTACTTGATAACGTTACCTGTATGTTTTCAAAATGTAGTATGTAATAAATACAGAAGTAGTAGGCCTTTATCCATATATCTTACTGTTTTAATGTAATCTTCCTACTTCTATATATAAAGCTATATAGTCTATTTCTAGCCTAGCTAAATACTGTATATCTTCTATAAAATTGCATTAAAATTACGAATTAATGAAGGATTTAGGATATATTATAATACTGTAATGCCATGCAATACAACATGCCAGAATATGCAAAGGTTATTTCTTGGTCAAATTAGACAATTCTTATGCATAATACAAATGCATAAGGAATATCTATTCTTAAATGCAGAAGCTATTTGTAAACATTTAATCAACAATAATTCTGATTATAACTGTGTTTCCACTGAGAGAGAAAGCCTCCATTCAGTTAAATTTTCTGTGTTTCCATTGGGCAAAATACTGAATGGTTACAGTGTATCAGGGGCAAATTGAATTCTGCTTTCCTTTAGTAAGTGTTAACACAAAAGCAGCCTTTTTCTTGGTTGACAATAATGGGAACAGGTATGTTTTAGTTTGTTAGTCTCTGATGTTTGAAGTATATCTAAGTATATTGTATAATATATAAATCGTTGGATTTCTACTCCAGTTAAAAATTAATATCACAAAGTAATCAATAACGAAATCTGTCTGTAGATTAGAGTATAGTTCAGCAAAGGTATATAAATTTAGAAAACCTCTTTACAATCCCAGGGGCGGATTTAGGCAGGGGCGTGGCGGGTGTGCATTTTACCACAAATGTTTCTCGCCACACTTCGCTTGGCAAGATATCTATCTACATTGCACCCAATCTAGAAGAATATTTCAGTAACTTTTATTATTTTAACCTCAAAAAAAATTTCGACTTTTATTTTGCGCCCCCCCTAACGTCCAATCCTGTATCTGCCCCTGAATCCCTTTAAGTAAGGTCTTTCAGAGAAAAGGGTTTTCGTTTTACACAAATATCTTCGCTGAATTAAACAGGTTCACAAATTATCTCATTGTTCTGCTAAATCCAACCGTATTCTCTGTATTATCACTGCCCTACATAAGGGACATTCCTTTAATGGTTTTGAGCATTCCGCACAGCAGCAGACGTGACCACATCTTAGAAATAATACTTGTGACTGAAAAAAATAAAGAAAACTTAGTAAAATAACAGAGAATTATATTATAAGTTGCAATCAAAATGAAATGGAGTTTTTAGACCTGCTTTTCTGCATGTATTGGACTGATGAGGATGGTAAAACATCACGCAGTGTGCAATGAGGGCAATTTTGCAAGTACAGTAGCATTACCCTACTCTTATTTTGATATCCAACTGTCAAGGGATCTTTCACTTATTGGAAAAACATGGTAAGTTTTGTAATATCTAGCAAAAATGCCTACTATTTGTACGTCAAACTTTTATTAAGGAGCTGGTAAAGGGAATGCTCCAAAGGGGAAAGGGCTTAATAGAAGTATGGTGTACGCAGCTAAGAATAACAAGTATATATTTTGAGACATCATTTAATAATTATAATACTGTACCTTTTTATCCAGACAAATAGAACATTCTGAATGTAATCCGTGAGCAGTTATAGATTCTTGACGATGTATTTTATTCAAATCTTCCGTGGGTGAATGTGGTATTTCTGATTCTACTGGAGCGGAGGGTTGAGGATGATCTGCCATTTTGGATGAAGTGGCTCCCTAGTGTGAAAGATACATTACAATTATGAGGGGATTTAAATGTTTTAGAACATGTTCAAGATAATATAAGGCACTTAAACCATTTTGCCCATTTTGCCCTTAAGCAAAACACATGGTCAAATATTAGCCCATCCCTGGACTGTGATTTATTAATACATATACAGAGTCCAGCTTCACTCAGTACAGGCAGTCAATAGCTGTGACAGTTCAAGTCAGCCAATCATAAGCGCATACATTATAAATAGCAGCCAATCAAATTTCACATTGTCAATGGCGCTGCCAAACACAGTCTATGTATTTGACTAGTTCAAATAATATACCAAAAGGCAAAATGAACGTCATATCTATCATATACCTTTATTTCAAATGCAAAGAAAGTTAAAACTGTTTCAGAAAAAATTACATCCATCCTATGACGAAGTTTTAACTACATTCCACCACCAACAAAAATTTAAGTTGCATATCAAGTTTATTGTAAGAACAATGACCCATATAAATAAAAAACAATTGCTGTCCTTGGGGGATATGTATTGTTTTCTGAACAGTCCTTATTAAAGGAAGCCCTACCTCATCAGCAAGTTCTACCTGTAACTGTTTAGTTTTATAACTAGCTTTATAGTCATCAATATGATTCTTGATCGATCTTCTTAAACCTAGTTCATGGATTCCCATCTGAAATATAAAATACATTATTATCTAACTTTTACCTTTTTCAAGTGTTTCTTGCGAATAAACTTCAAAGCAAGTGCAACTGATTTTACTGGGAGGACACCATTCAATCAATCAAGTTGAACTAAGGAAGGGGTCAAGGCCATGGAGTTTGTATGCTAGATTTGGAATTTTATCAAGGTGAATGGATATCTTTAGGTCTTCACAATAAGAAAATACCTGTTTCATATCGTCCTCGGATAATTGTAGCATGGTTTCTATGGTGATACGATTTCTAGCAAACAAAGGGACATAATCCTCAGCTCCTGACTGTTGTAATATCTTTAATACTGAAATTTCTAAATTCCTTTCCTACAAACAAAATATAAAATATCAACATTGCAGGACTGACACATGACAACAGGTTGTAACACATCTATGAAGTTCTATAGCACAGACGGTTAGAGCTTTGTTCTTTACAACATGCATGACTTCATTTGATTGGATACGAGTAAATGAAGGTTGTTGTGTTTGAGAGTTCAGATCTTGATCTGGATGTGCAGTCTGATTACCTTATACAAGTAATTTTCATTCACAATTCTAGTCAACCCAGTTGTAAATGGGCATGCATTGGTGGCCAAGGACCAGAATATGGGAGAAAGGATCAAATGAATTTTTTCAATCCTATTGCTAAAAGAGACTAGATAACTGTAGCTATATACCTGATCAATAAGTCTATCAGGTTTGGAATCCATTAAACGTTGATATTGAACCATCCAATAATCAACTTGACCGTCTTGTTTCTGCTCTTCCATCTCAACCTGAAATTCAAAATACAACACACATAAACCACATTATACATATTCACAACTCCTGTCTTTCTGACGTTGTTTCTGTTCTTCCATCTCAACCTGAAATTTAAAATACACAAAAACCATGTTACACATTATTCAAAATAGACATTAACTGTTATACATTGTACAGTGAAAACCCTCAAAACCTAATCCTCTGAATACCGGAATCCCCTCAAAACCGACAGTTTCAAAAAGTCCTGGCCAAATCACTATATAATCCATACAAGGAAATCCTCTATAAACCGGAACCCCTCAAAACCGTAATCTGACATCATAATCCAGTCCCAATCACGTGAAACAATAGTAATTAATCCCATAATTATGTTACACACAGATCAGCAATTTCGGAATTAGTGGGCATAGAAAAGTATTACAATGTAGAAACATCCCTTCAAATATACCACAATATAGAAATTTCTGGAGGAAAGGACAAAGTCTTTTGATTTGTTTGGTTATCATAAAAAAAATCCAATATTGCAATCCGTATAAAAATGAAACGATTAGTAACCTTGTCAACAGTCGTACAAGCAGATATTAATGCCTGTAATATACAGAGAGATATGGGCGTGTATATATAAATAGACCATACCAATCTCATGTGTAATTCTTTCTGTCTTCTTTCTCTCTCTTCCATTAGTTGACTCAACATAGCACATAGAGCTAGTCTCTTTTCACACAGGATGTTCTATAAATATAATACAATACCATGCAGTGTGAAATGAGGGAACTTTGAACAGAAGCACAATTCGTCTTTATCAAGAGGTATTCTAAGCATGTTATGAATATCGGTTAGTCACTGATTGAGTGTGGTGCCTCATTGACTATAGTTATTGTATACAGTGTGAAATTGGAAATATTATTTTTTAACTTCATGGACTTTACGTATGTACTGGATGTCCTGTTGAGGTCATTTGAAATCGGTCATTATGGAAGGTCATGTTTGGCATATATGACCAATTCCCCGACCCTAGTAGCATAAAGAAACCAAGTATGCCTACTAACAATCCGAACAGCAAAACAAAACCCGAAATCCAAAAAGACATTTTGACGAAACATACGTAACAGCTTATGAACTTTTTATATGAGGAATTATATCAATAAATGAGTTAATATATCATAATGAAAAGTGGTATCAGGTGTCTAGAAGAGTAAGCATACCCTGCCTGACACCACACAGGTCCACATCAATTTGCAATATTCTAATTTCTGAATTAAGGAGACCTCTTTACAATTCCTATGGTACATATATATAATTAATAAAGAAACCAAGTACTAACAATCCGATTCGAATTATATCAATCATACATGAGTAAATATTAACAATCTTACCATTTCCGTTTCTGCGCGGAGATCTTGTCTTTCTAATTCTAACATAGTAAGTTCTGCTAACTGTTCTTCTATCAGTATAATCTGACTTGTTAGACGTTGATGACGTTTATCTTTCTGTAGTTGGAGAACTTCAAACGCTTGGCGCTGTAACTCTTCCTAAAATTCAAAAAATTGTTCTCAAGTGCTACATTATTTGAGTATATTATAAGAAATGAAATGGAATGGAGTTTTATATCCTCATTTTTGCACCTTTTCAGCTAATGAAAATGAGGGAAGGACAAAGGCATTAGCATACTCTTTATTTTCATTTTCTCACTGTAGAGGCTGTAAAAGAAAGGGCCTCAGATTATTATCCCATCCAAGCGACTAGATACCTTCTCCATGTCAGCTGCTACAAATGCAAAACAGCCTGTGTTCCTTTAACAGTGAAAAATCTTAAATAAAGAGTAAGCTAATGCTTTTTTCTCCCATTGCACATTGCATGGCATTGCAGATTTTCAAAAGCCAATTCGAAAAGGGGCTCTGATGTCTCATCCAAGCTACAAGATACCTTCCCCATGTAAGCAAACTGCAAAACGGTCTTGTATTCAATAGTAGAAGGTAGATAAGATGCAATAAATACCTGTTGAGCGAGAGTATCTCGGAGGACCTTATGACCATGTTCTTTATGTTCCAGTATATCTTCCACTTGTCTCTCTGATAGATATTTATCTCTGAAATAATACATATTTACAATATCGTAAATCTTAACTATAATACTACAAAACAATATCATATATTTCAGAAATATAAACAAAAAGAAAAAAAAACACTCATTTTCTATAAAGCAAGGGTCAGTGTTTAATCACTCGATTGTGACAATTTTTTGCATCAGTTCAAATTGCCCCTGAAAAATGTTAGATATTTATGGAAGATCTTTAAAGAGGAACCAATATTCAGGAAAATCATCCTCTGCCTGTGTCCATTGCGTCGTATGGTTAGTTAATTATAAACCAATCAGACTTGTTGTTCATATCACCTGACAACTTGTCGATCATGTACCAATCACATGATCAACTGATATATTCCCTCATGGAATACGCTCTCACATAATTAAGAGAAAAGAAACTGGTATTATCAATACTTACGCGTGTAATATCTTCCTATTAGTATGTTCTCTATCAGAGGTAAATGTCTGGCGTGTAATCTCAACTTGTCCTGAATATCTTATCATCGACTCCATGGCATCTGGAATTTAAAACAATTAAATATATTATAGCAAATCTATTCCATTTCATACAACATACAATTTACTAAGCGTCATAGAAGTTTTGCACATTAAAGATACCTCAAAAACTGGAAATGGAATTATAAGAACAAGAATAACATACAATTTGTTTGCACTTGTTTGAGAAAAATTAGAGGGCAAACATGCAATGTGCAATGAGGTAAATTATACCAGGATAGCGACATTAGTCTACTCTTATTTTCAACTGTTAAGGGTTCTTTAACATATAGTCTGTAGCACACCAAGGTTTGAGGTCATCGTACACTTTTCTATAACACACCCTACGACTAGTGTCACTTAAAACTGAGAAAATACTAATAATACTTACGGATAACTTCTTGTTTACGTAAATTTTGTATTTCTTCCCACCTGACCACAAACCAATCATCATTTTCTCTCCTACAAAATAATACAACATTTTTAATAGAAAAACAAGAAAATTGTCTTAAATTTTACAAGGATAACATCTTTGGTTCCTAAGGATCATATTATGTCCATTATGTCCATAAATTTTTTTTGCAGTGCGTTCTAGCGAACGCACTGCTTTGTTTTCATAATGACTTTTTTTTTTTTTTTTTGTCTACTTCTGGTCACGCTAATTCGGTATGAAGGGAGCATGCCACACATTATCTCACATGTTTTCCTACAATCACTAACTGCTCGGTGTTGGGTGAATGTAAAATGGCGGTTTTTTGTCCAACCGGAAATGACATATGAGAGAAAAAACCATTTGATGTTTTTTACAATTTTTACCTCTGTTTTTCAACCGATTTTGATAGAATCTTTTTTGTTTATTTCATTATTCTAATGTCTACATAATAGCTTTCAGCATAAATGCACTTTAAGACATTCTCTGCTGACTTTTTGGAGCACTTTTTTAACCGTTTTTTTAACTTTTGCAGTTTTATTTCGATCTATTTGAAAACTTACAGGTGTATAAACATTTTGATTTCTAACTAAATGGTATTTTCAAAATTTGTATATCACTTCCGGTTTTGACGTCATTCGCTTGTAAAGTTGAAATTTCAACTTCCGGAATAATTAAGATATTCAAAAAAATCTTTTTGAGATGTGCTAGAAATAACCATTGACTTAATATGAAATGAAAAAATCTGACCCAGATATTTCATATCAGTCGCCATCTTGAAATGACTGATTTTTCTTTAAATCGAAATTCAGAATCAGGGAATCATTCGATTTGAATAAAAATGATGTCTATGGAATCTACAGTCGATTGCTAACAAAACATGGGAAGCCGATTTTTGAATTTCGATTCAGAATTTTTTTTATTTCCGGTTTAGAATTTTCGGAAATAGTCAAAACTTTTTAGGCTCATATCTTGTGACCTTGACCTTGAGTGACCTTGTGACCTGAACAAAAGTCATTGCCCATGATGAGATCTATCAACTGATGTATTCATTTTTGCTGTCCGATGTCTACTTCCGGTTTTATGGCCGTCAGAAAATTGCATTTTTTAACTTTAAACAGCTCTGTCACGTGACCTAATTTACATACGTCATAAATTTTGTTTCGGTGTTACTATGCTTGATCTACTCTATTCAATGATATATGACACAATGTATTTGAATCATAATTCCGCGTTCTAGAATTTGAAAATATTCTGCCAAATTCCACTGTAACTGTTCGTGTTTCGTTTGTCTGTCTGCTGGTATTACCGCGTCCCTTTTAGTTAACCTGCTTGTATTCTGATAGCTGTGCGCCCCTTTTATTTGGTATGACTGCTTGTAGTTCTGCACCTCTTTTATTTAGTCTGTCTGCTGGTATTTCTGATTCCATTTTATCTGCCTTTATATACACCCACATGAAAATATGGACGTATATTGCCGTCACCCCAGTCCATCCGTCGGTCCGTTCGTCCTTCAACAATTTCTTGTACACGCAATAGCGACTAGAGTTTTTATCCGATTTGAATGAAGCTTGGTATGTATAATTATCGTGATACTATCTCGGATCCTTTCATAATTGGAGCTATTCCAGTCGTCGGTTTATGAGTTATTGCCTTTGACTTAGTGAAAACGTTAAAATTAACTTGTGTATGTGATAAAATCTAGAGTTTTTATTCGATTTGAATTACCTAATTTACATACGACACAATTTATTTTTGATTCGTATTATGCTATATCTACGCTTTCCAATGATATATGACACTATGTATTTGAATCATAATTCCTCGTTTTAAAACTTGAAAATATTCTGCCAAATTCCATTGTAACTTTTCGTGTTTCGTTTGTCTGTCTGCTGGTATTTCCGCGTCCCTTTTAGTTAACCTGCTTGTATTCTGATAGCTGTGCGCCCCTTTTATTTGGTATGACTGCTTGTAGTTCTGCACCTCTTTTATTTAGTCTGTCTGCTGGTATTTCTAATTCCATTTTATCTGCCTTTATATACACCCACATGAATATATGGACATATATTGCCGTCACCCCAGTCCATCCGTCGGTCCGTTCCTCATTCAACAATTTCTTGTACACGCAATAGCGACTAGAGTTTTTATCCGATTTGAATGAAGCTTGGTATGTATAATTATCGTGATACTATCTCGGATACGAAATTAGGGTCTGATTTTAATTAGACTGGGATCCTTTCATAATTGGAGTTATTCCAGTCGTCGGTTTATGAGTTATTGCCTTTGACTTAGTGAAAACGTTAAAATTAACTTGTGTATGTGATAAAAGCTAGAGTTTTTATTCGATTTGAATGACCTAATTTACATACGACACAAATTATTTTTGATTCGTATTATGCTATATCTACGCTTTCCAATGATATATGACACTATGTATTCGAATCGTAATTCCGCGTTTTAGAATTTGAAAATATTCTGCCAAATTCCATTGTAACTTTTCGTGTTTCGTTTGTCTGTCTGCTGGTGTTCCCGCGTCCTTTTAGTTAACCTGCCTGTATTCTGGTAGCCGTGCGCCCCTTTTATTTGGTATGACTGCTTGTAGTTCTGCACCTCTTTTTGTTTGCTGGTATTTCTGAATCTATTTTATCTGCCTTTTTATACGGCCACATTAAAATATGGATGTATATTGTTCGTCGGTCCGTTCGTCAACAATTTCTTGACACGCGATAGAGACTGGAGTTTTTATCCGATTTGAATGAAGCTCTGGTATATGTATTTATCTTGATAATATCACGAATGATTTCGAAACTGGCGCTATTCCAGTAGTCGGTTTAAAAGTTATTGCCCTTGACTTAGTGAAAACATTAAAATTAGTTTGTGTATATGATAAAAGATAGAGTTTTTATTCGATTTGAATGAAGCTTGGTATGTGTATGTATCTTGATAAATTCCATTGTTACTGTGAGTGCTTTTTTTTTCAAAATTCTTTAAAAACAAATTATGTCAAGTGACCTAATTTACATATTATTTATATGACACTATGTATTTGAATCATAATTCCGCGTTTTAGAATTTGAAAGTAATATGCCGAATTCCATTGTAACTGTACGTGTTTCGTTTGTCTGTCTGCTGGTATTCCCGCATCCCTTTTAGTTAACCCTGCCTGTATACTGGTAGCCGTGCGCCCCTTTTAGTTGGTCTGACTGCTTGTAGTTCTGAATTCATTTAATCTGCCTTTTTATACACCCACATGAAAATATGGACGTATATTGCCGTCACCCTGTCTGTCCGTCGGTCCGTCCGTCAACAATTTCTTGTACACGCGATAGAGACTAGAGTTTTTGACCGATTTGAATGAAGCTTGGTATATGTATTTATCTTGATAATATATCGGATGAGTTCGAGAAGCTAAAGTTTTCATAGTTAATCTTTCTGTCTACTTCTTGTAGTTTTACATCCATTTTATTATCCCTACTGACACACAAAAGAGAGTGAGTAATTTGACGAGTACGCTTTTATATTATTATGTAAAACTTATCATTGGTTGAAAATGTGACATTTCATCCATGTATCGGGTGGGTTGCGCACTGCTCGGTACCGTCTTCACGGTTCTAGTTTTATTTTGTATCTATATGTTGTATATTGTATCTATGTTTGTCCCCATGGGCTGAGTGTGAGACAGGACCGTATCACTTGTGGTATTGGGCCTACTTCTGACCCATGTAAAATAAAGAGTCTATGTTTGTCCCCATGGGCTGAGTGTGAGACAGGACCGTATCACTTGTGGTATTGGGCCTACTTCTGACCCATGTAAAATAAAGAGTCTATGTTTGTCCCCATGGGCTGGGTGTGAGACAGGACCGTATCACTCGTGGTATTGGGCCTACTTCTGACCCATGTAAAATAAAGAGTCTATGTTTGTCCCCATGGGCTGGGTGTGAGACAGGACCGTATCACTCGTGGTATTGGGCCTAATTCTGACCCATGTAAAATAAAGAGTTTATTATTATTATTAAACGTAAAACAATAGTTAAAATAGAAATAAAAACTAACCGTTCTTTTTCAACTGCTTCCAATAAGGCTTCTGTTTTCTTGGCTCGAGCATTGATATCAATTAATTTACTGATTAGATTATCCGTGGTTGTTTCAACTACAAAATATTAATACAATATAGAAAGTCAAAACATTTCAAAAGATACTTTACTCATCATCGTATCCATGATCAGACAAAACTTATAGACTGCTGAAATACTGTCTCTAGTCAGAAACAAGTTTACAAGGATAACAACTAAGGTTCACAATGATCACTTCTACCAGCTGGTCATTGGCTAAACCTCTTGACATTGATCTTTCACAGATTATCCATACCCATTTACAGCTAGGTAGACTGGAATTATGAGTGTAGCTAACTTATTTATCACAAGACTTCTAGACTTTGACCAAGATTAGAATCTTCAACCATGATTTGGTTCAAAGTACTACCACAGTATAAGAAATGTAAACTTACCTTGTACAATTTCTGATAATAATCTTTTATGTTCGGAATCTCTTCGAGAAGAAATGGTGGATAAATCCCTATCAAACTTCTCTTGGTCCTGAAAAAAAAACCTCTAAACTTTTAAAAAGAGAAAAATCTCATCCTTATGAGGATTTCACAAGAATATCCATACCAAATTATATTGCAATTTCTCAAAAACTAAGCATTATATGAAATCACTATCGCAAAAGCTGCTCATAAAATATAAGGACCCAGATCAAACTCTTGTTTGTATCTACGAGTTTTGTTTCTTTTATTTTTTTAATCGTAGTCATTGACCTTTGCTTTATCATATTGACCTCTGCTTCAACCAATCAGATCACACTGGCCTCATACAGACCAGCCAATGAAAAAGATAATTTACAAAATCAATAATTACCTGGGCTAATGAATCAATTAAATCTTTTTTATGAGAATAAACTTTCGCTGCTAAATTCGTCAACGCATTTTGTTCTTCCAGTAGTTTCTTTTCTAATATTAACCTCTCTTTATTCTTCTGGTCCTAGAAACAAAAGGCAGATACGTCATGTGGAATTGTCATATAAAAGGATTTTTTTTTACAAAAGTAACGAATAAACATTTGACATCAATAAGATAGCAGTAGAACGGTAAATGAGTCAAAAGCACAATTTGATCTAATTTAAAATCTATGTACTCAGAAAATAATTTATTGAATTTTTTAATCAAGAGGAAAAAGGCAGCCAAATGGCCAAAAGCAAATTTGATAAACATTGCATACCTACCATTTGTGACTGATACTGTTCAACAGATTCCTGAAAATAAATAAAAAATTCATTTTATATCAAACATAATTTAGATCAATTTATTTTTTGAAAACCCTACAATAAACCAAGAGTTATCAAATTTTCTTTCTATACATATTTTTAAGTACAAAATATAATACATATTGCAATACAAAAAAGCTTAACATTAATCTGAATCTGCTTTTAATTTCCATTTTCTAACCTTGCAACATGTAGCATACAAGGTCTCCGTTCAATGTCCCTTCTGAATGGCTATATGTTTTTCGTTGTCAAATAATGTTGACCTTTCTGACTCACAGGAGTAAAACCTATGCGGGGGTTTAACCCTGGACCTTCATGTTAGCACGCAAGCATCACTATTGCACCAAAGCAATCTGGACTCACCATTAATTTCATCTCATCATTACGTACTTTAAAGGAGTTATTACTCCACGAGTTCATGACCCGTTTAGGTTCCTCCAGATTATCTGTTTTAGACGGGGACACATACTCTGTACCACTTTCTAAAATAATACATATACATTTGATTAAATTACAATTCAAATAGTCCATATTAAACACAGTAACCAACAAGTATGACATACAATTGAAAAAGAAAGAAAGAAACATCTATATTTTACAAGGATAACAACTTAGGTTCAGTGAGGATTCTTTTTCCCAGTTGGTCCTTGGCCAAACATCTTGGCATTAATCTTTCTCACACTGGTCGAGAACCAAACCATACACAAAAAAATACGTACCTGAACACAATGCCTTCATAATTTCTTCAGTTCCTTTTTCACAAACTTCTGGAAAAAATAAAAACAATTCTGATTAAGCTAACACCATGCAGTGTGCAATGAGGAAAATTTAGTCAATTAAGTTTCAAATTTCACTGGCAAAGAAAACATGAAAGTTTAACTTAATATCAAAATTGAGGGACATGTTTTTTAATGATTAAGTTTTAAATTGTACCTTTTGAAGGATGAACCATCTTGTTTGAATCTAATATTAAAGACTGTAGATTATTGAGCTGACAAAGTTGAACGGGTAGATCAGTAATCTCATTTTCAGATATATCTAACTTTCTTAATCTCGTTAATCTATTAATACTTTTCGGTAACTGACGAATTCGGTTATCTGAAAAAAACATAAATCTAAAACTAGGAATGTTTTTTGGGCTGCTTCAAAAAAAAAAACCTCACACTACCATAAATCTTGTCCATGATGCATATCAACAAGTTTATAATTATAAATAAGAATAATGACCCATAAAAACAATACAATTGTCGTCCCATGGGTGGGAGGGATGTATTTTTTTTTAACAGCCCTTAGTTGTAAACACGCTTTTTTTTTTTAAATATTGAAAGCATCAATTTACACCATTTCTATTATATGTCAAATATCTGTGGTTCTTTCAAATAACAGTATTGATACAAAACAAAATGTTGACTGTATTTGTCAGGCCTTCTTAAATAATTTTTGTAATTTCCTCTGGCTACTCTACTTTAGGACATCACAGGCCGGATTTGGCCATAGGACTGCCATTTGAGAAGGCCTGGTATAAGAACTTACGTTTGACGTCTAAAGTTCTGAGGTAAACTAACTCTCCGATTTCTTCTGGTAAACTTTTTAACTCATTATCAGACACATTTAATACCTATAAATACAAATACAAATGTTATATTTAGAATATCCAACATTGATAGCATCAATTAGCATCATTCCAATTTCCATTCAGATGTCAGTGATTCTTGCAATTCCACTAAAACTAATTTTCACATCTACAAAATATTCTTGTGTCACTACTATTATTTTTACTCACCCTTAAATTGTGTAGTTGGTTAATGCTCTTGGGTAAATGTTTGATTTCATTTTTGTGCAGGTCCAACACCTGAAAATATTTAGAAATTACAAAATAAGACCCACTTTGCTTTGAATTTGTCAAAAACGAAGAACAGTAGATTCTAGAGCATTTACAAAAAAATGTGACAGACATGGGGACAAATCAATGGTTTTTACATGAAGGTTTAAACAATGTATGTGTACACATAGAGAGATGTGGGCGTATTGAAATATCTTGTCTATTATCTTGCCGTCACTGTAATTGATCCAGGTTTTGTCAAGACCTACTGGTAGAAAGAATCCTTGAAAACATAATTTGTTATCCTCGTAAATCGTGGCTGTTACCTATTTTGGAAATGTTATTGAGATTTTCCTACCTTTAATGACTGAAGATCAGAGAGTTTTCCGGTGGCATCTATAGACGTTAACCAATTATCATTTAATAATAAAACTTCTTTATATAAAATACGGCACAGAGAGAATACACTCGATGGGATCTGAAACATATATCAAAATAGAATAAAACAATGTAACATTTGCTAACTTAACCATTTTAGCATGCCGTTTAAAAGGATTTTCAATATGATGTTGTTATCACAAGATCTTTGGTTATTAGCAGCTTTCACGATATTGGAATTGGGAAAAAAACCACAAAATTTTGAAATAAAATTGTAAGGTGCAAAATATCTCAGATTCAATTCTAATCAGTAGATAACCTAATAATTAACAATTTAACAAAAGTTTGCTCAATATTATATCAAGAACTGTGCCTTTAAGAGTGTTCACAATCTATGATAATCTCACCTCTGCTATCTGACATTCTGAAATGTCAAACTCTGGTTCTGGATTTTCTTGTGCCTGTAAATATAACAATAACATGTCATGAATTACTGGGAAGACAATAGATTATATTATAATTCATAATATTACTTTGTCAATTACACTGAAACTAAGTGTTTAATGACGTCACAAATTGCAAAATAGTTATGCTCGTATCACAGAAGACCTTTGTAATTTGTGATGTAATAAAACACTAAGTTTAGGTAGAATTAACATCTAAATGGAAATTGGAATAGTGTTAATCGATGCTATTACTGTCCCCTGTGGCTACCAGTACTTACCAAGTAAAGTTGATGTTGTAATCTTCTCTTAGCCTCGTCACTCTGAGATCGGAAGAAAGGCATGTCCTTCTTAGATTTCTTCTTCCAGAAATTTAGAGGCATTCTTCGTTTAATTTTACTACCAACATCATATCTAACAAATAATAAAAAAATTCAAGGGTGACAATGAGTGTTAACATGATGCATAACTGTGAAAGGAATCCATCTCACTGGTGTGGCGCTAACCCTACTCTTCTAGACACCTGATACCACTTTTCATTATGAAATACTTACTCATAGGCTATATGATTGATATAATATAAATCTATGACAACATCATTTTTCTAATGAAATCTTCATTTGTTATAGCTTATTTTTAATGATTACATAACAACATCAACAATGTTTTACAACCACCAGTTTCTTTTGACACTGACAAAATTTATGGACAGCTCTAATGTCAATTGGATTAATCTTGGTCTGGCTTGCTAGGGTTAGAGTTGAGGGTTTAGGGTTAGGGTTTAAAAGAAATGGGGGTCATAACAATAACAACATATCAAATATTAAAATATGAATTAAATGTCAGATCAAAATATTATTATTATTATGATTTCACTTACCATGAATATTAATATAAAGCACAGTCCAAGCGACAGTCTACGAGCTAATGTCTTAACACAACCATAGAACGTAAATATCTAGTCCAAATTATATAGAGAAACGTAAATTCCCAAGAAAATTACAAAATTTATGAAATAAACAAGAAATGATTGCGAAAGATATCAATAATAACAATTTATGATGCAGGGGAAATAACTCTGTTTCATTTTTTGACTTGATGTGTCTTTTCACTACCGAAGACTACCCAATCTCTCTAAATTGGATAATGCAATCAATCTTCATCAAAAAATGAACACAGAATAGATTGCATGATTAGCATATATTTGGTGAAAAGATGTCTTAAACATTGCAGATCTACATGAAGTATGTATAGCTACTACTTCGTAAAACGAAAAATCCAAGGATTACATACTTTGAAGAATTTTTCTAGTGTCTAAACGATCGAGACTATGGTTATGGCTTCTCATGGGGAACACCACGATCATTGTTGTTCTTCGCAAAATGCTACTCCTTCCGTTTGTCAGACGTTGGATGAGCTAGATTTTGAAAGAGGAATCTGGTACCCTGCCCTGGCTGGGGATATTGATGGTGTAAAACGTTCATTAGAGAAGGGAAGCGATCCGAATGCTACTGACAGTTCAGGATATACCGCTTTGGTTTGTATCTAAATTTAGTAACTTGGGGAATCCCTACCGACTTCCGGTAACAATCTTG
The DNA here is from genome assembly GCA_029955415.1 of Lottia scabra. Taxonomy (NCBI): domain Eukaryota; kingdom Metazoa; phylum Mollusca; class Gastropoda; family Lottiidae; genus Lottia; species Lottia scabra. The sequence goes on along the minus strand of JARJEI010000014.1, from coordinate 305,498 downwards.
ATTATCCAGACGCTATTAATATTTAACTGAATTAAAGGCATACTACCCCCCAAAAAAGTTATGAAAGGACGGTGAATGAGCTCCTTTAATTTAAAAGATTTTTCAAATATCTAGAAATTCTGTTTATATTTATGGCACCTGGTAAATCAACTGATGAATATATACGATTACTGGCCAAGTTTGAGAACATTAATTCCCCCCCCCCCCCCCCACACTTCTGCCCCTTCTCAGTTATAGGGGCATCAACCTGTTACTTTTAAAAGTTAAATTTTTTTTTTATTTCAGCATTATGCAGGTCGAAATGGTCATTATGAAATCTGTGAACTGCTACTTAAGAAAGGAGCCTGTGTGAACTTTCAAACTAAGAGTGGAAAATCTACCCCATTGCACAGAGCAGCCTATATGGGACATGAAAACATAATCAAGCTGTTTCTATCATATAAGGCAGATGCATCAATAAAAGACTCTGATGGGAAAACAGCTGTTCAAAAGGTATTTGCATATTGTATTAAAAATAGAATAGGGCGATAAAATCATAGTTTTATAAAAATAATTCCTTTACTGACCAACTGTTTCAGAAAATATTTTTTAGGTTTTTTTTTCTATTTCAAATGTTTTTTCTATTACAGGCCATTGAACTAGGACATAAGAACGTTGTGAAAATTCTCCTTGAAAAGTTTCCTGAGTTATCAAGCTTGCTTGATAAAATAACTTAAAAATAAAGACCTATTTCCATAATTGTAAAATGGTGTTCATGAACAAATGTCCTTCTTTAAATAACTGTGAACAACTGTACAGTATTTTTATTTGGTTTAAATTAACTGAATTCTGTGGAGTGAAGGCATCAAGTGCTAACATTATTGTTCAAACATTGGACCAAGCACATGAACAAAGAATAGGACGGTGTTTTTACTGTGATAAAGACAAATTATTTGAATATTATACTTAGACAAGTTCTCATCTTATGCTTTTAACACATGTTTTGGGTACACAATCCCCATCAGGACAGCAAGATTTGGAAATGAGTGAAGAATATTAAAATTGATACCCTTAGTGTCCCTAACATGTAGAAATTTTAGAAAAACTCTTTAAAATCCCTTTTGTAGCCATGTGTAATATACATTGTGAATTTCATATATACTAATAGTGAGCACGTACACTTTGCTTTACCAGTTCATTTAAATATGCTTTACAACAAATGGTGGCTTTAAAATGATACAATATAATACAACAGTAGAAAAATATAATAATACTTTTATTTTGTTTTGATATTTCGTCTATAATACTATATATTCTTCGATAAGAATATTTTAGCATATACATAATTAAACGCATTCATACATCTCAAGGCATTACAATGTTTGTAATACAAAATCTGTCTAATACCATGACCTCAATAGGCACTTTTTTGTATCACATAAATTTATAAATGCAAATTGGAATATACCTAAGCACATCGGAACACTTTGAAAGAAACCATAGTCTTTTGATAGGTTATATAAGTTTTCATAGATAAGTTAAAATATCTGCGGAGAGCACCAACATCATATCAACTCTTTTCATTGGACGACGCAACCTGTCTCGCCTTTTCGAATTTAAACATCACATTAAACATGTCACCTCCCAGTCGATTGGCTAACCATTTATTTTTAATGACGGCTATTTTTAAAACGTCACAAGAGAAGCGAGCTAGGAAGTTTGTATGAACAGCTCGCCCCATTCCTTCTAGAATCACTAAGTCTGTCTCTAATTTTTTCATTGTGTTCACTAGATCATAGTCTATTAATCTGAAAAAAACATATATACCTATATTACAGATACCATAGGTCTGGGAAATTTTGATTTTTAATCCATTTTATTGCAACCAGTGATGAAAATTCAAAATAGGATTCAACAGTACTACATTTAAACAAGAATCTCCTCTCAACCACCATATTTGGAAAGTCATATTCTGTAGAAGAGACCCTCTAACTGGCAACCCACTGGACTTGTGGAAATTTTGGTTTTGAAGGGTGTGGCTGATTTAGAGTTGATTTGGAAATCACTATGAAATTCATTTGTAGTTTATCTGATATACTTACTCATAATGCTGCCAATGTGCTGTCACTATATTTTTGGATTTCAAGTTTTGTTTTTTTCAGTTCATACTTATGTAAAATAGAAGTAAAATATTGTTTAAACCAACCTTAAATCTAAACAGGGCGATCCCTGACCATTTTCCATCACTAATAAACTATCTGATAATAAGGCCTCATTAATCTGACTACTAATAGCGGCTACTTTTTTAACCAATATAACTAACTCACTGTATGTTACGTCATTTAACGTTGGTCTCGAATTCACACACAGTATTACCTAAATACAACAATACATGTAGTAGTTTACTGTAAAGATATATATCGACAATGTGGGATTCTATAGTTCAGTAAGGTGAAGTTCTTTACAAACATCTCATCATTTGTTCAGATTACAATTGAGGTGTGAAAATCCGTTGGGCTTGAATAAGTCATCTTCACTCATAATTCCAGTCCACCTAGCTGTAAATTGGTACAGATAATCTGGGAAAGATCAATGCCAAGAGGTTTGGCCAAGGACCAGCTGGGAGAAAGGATCCTAAAAGAACCTAACTTGTTATCCTTGTAAAATAGAGATGTTTCTTTTTTTTTTCTAATATAACTCAACAGCTTAGAGTATAGAGTGCTGCATTATTTTTGTCCAATTTAGTATCTGAAAGCTGGATTTTATGACTTGGTTAAAATACCTTCTTTTAATGCGATGAAATGAGCTTACTTTAGTTCCGCGTGACAGTAGTTCTCTAGCCATAGGAAATATACCCAGTATTATATCACAGCCACTGTTATCACAGAATATTACGGCACATTTATACTGAGGTTTTACAGATAATCTTTCAACCCATAGATCATAATCATCAAATAACCACGGTCTACCTACAATAACAAATTACACAAATATTACGGCACATTTATACTGAGGTTTTACAGATAATCTTTCAACCCATAGATCATAATCATCAAATAACCACGGTCTACCTACAATAACAAATTACATTAATAACAAATTACACAAATAACAAATTACACTATCAAATAACCACGGTCTACCTACAATAACAAATTATACAATCAAATAACCATGGTCTACCTACAATAACAAATTACACAAATATTACGGCACATTTATACTGAGGTTTTACAGATAATCTTTCAACCCATAGATCATAATCATCAAATAACCACGGTCTACCTACAATAACAAATTACATTAATAACAAATTACACAAATAACAAATTACACTATCAAATAACCACGGTCTACCTACAATAACAAATTATACAATCAAATAACCATGGTCTACCTACAATAACAAATTACACAAATATTACGGCACATTTATACTGAGGTTTTACAGATAATCTTTCAACCCATAGATCATAATCATCAAATAACCACGGTCTACCTACAATAACAAATTACATTAATAACAAATTACACAAATAACAAATTACACTATCAAATAACCACGGTCTACCTACAATAACAAATTATACAATCAAATAACCATGGTCTACCTACAATAACAAATTACACAAATATTACGGCACATTTATACTGAGGTTTTACAGATAATCTTTCAACCCATAGATCATAATCATCAAATAACCAGGGTCTACCTACAATAACAAATTACTCAAAATATTACGGCACATTTATACTGAGGTTTTACAGATAATCTTTCAACCCATAGATCATAATCATCAAATAACCACGGTCTACCTACAATAACAAATTACTCAAAATATTAAATAACAAATTACACTATCAAATAACCATGGTCTACCTAGAATAACAAATTACTCAAATATAGATAACAAATTACACAATCTAATAACCACGGTCTACCTAGAATAACAAATTACCTAAATATAAATAACAAATTATACAAATATTAATAACAACAGATTACACAATCAAATAACCATGGTCTAACTAGAATAACAAATTACTCAATAAAATAACCTCTACCTTACATATAAATAACAAATTACAAAAATAACGAACTACAATATCAAATAATCAAGATCTATCTAAAATATTGATAACAAATTCCACAATGCAGTCTATTTGGAAGATATTATATCAAAAAAGAAAATCAGCAAGCTTATTTTTGTGCAAAAGTAATCTTTCTCTCTTAAATATAATACTTACTTTGAAGACGTGATCTTGCCTCTTTAAAACCAAATTCACCAGTTTCCATCAACTTACAGACTTCTTTAGCACCCCAGTCAAACATATTGCCTGCCAGTATACCCTGTACCAACTCTAACTGGCGCTGGTGCCAATCAAGTTTATCTAATTCTGATAGGTGGCTGCCTAGTAACTTTACTGCCTGTTCATTCTCAAACTGCTTTTGCTGAAAAATACCCCAAATATTCCAAAACATAGAATTATGACAATGAATAAATTTGGAGAAAAAAGGCAACTATTGCTCTTGATAATCCCAATATGTCTAGCACACGACACAAGAAGTAAGGGCTGTTCCAGAGGTGGTGAGGTGTAGTTAAAATTGCAGTCCTGGGGGGATGTATTTTTCCTGGAACAGTCCTTAGTTGAGTTATCTAAGTAATTACCCAACACCCACTCCAAACCCAGTCAGCCTGATGACAAGTCTTATATCAGAAACACAGCTATAATGATACGAACTAACCTGAGAGTAAGGATCAGTAAAATAAAGCTCTGATAAATATTGACTGGACGTATCTAATAAACTTCTCACTGTTAACGAACCATACGCACTATAATAAAGATTTATAACTTTTAAACAATCAAGCATTTTCATCTGCTTTCTACAAATCACAAGGGGACTGTAAAAAAACTTTTGTGAAGTTTTAATATGTATTGGGCTGGGACACTGATAGTATCAATTTGCAACATCCCAATTTTCAATCAAACGTCTGCAAGTCCATTAATTTCACTAAGTGTTTTATCTCAGAGTTCTCCATGAACAGAAATTGAATAAATTTTATATTTAACCCTCTAAAATTTGTTAAAAACTATTGTTATTATATTGATATTCAACCATAATTTGATTTTAACCCAGGGTTATATTTGTATGCATACAGGCCATGACTTCATTCACACTAGCTTACAATGTTTGCACTATAAAATAAACTTTAGGTCTGAGTGTTCTATACATACCATGGGTTATCTTTCAACTCCTGTAACCTATCAAGGTATTTTGATTTAAATTTCTCTGCTCTTGATTTGACATCAGGAAGATTTGATTGACTTTTGATTGCTTGTTCTTTTGTCTGAAAAATATAATAAACATCAATGCAGAGTGTTGCCACATTTCAAACATTGGTAAAAAACGAGACAAAATGATATCATTGCAGTAAGTTGTAGCGTTTCAAAATATCAAACAATTCTTCGTAGAGTAAAAATCATGAAGCTGTAAAGGTTGCAATTGAGTAAGGCCAGTCCAGGGTCAAATCCCAGAGTTGGATTATACCTGACATGGAAAAGGCCGGAAAAAAAACTGAGACCATTACCTACCTTTTCAATACCATTAGCGAAACATTGTAGCCAATACTCCCTAGCGTCTGTGTCTACTGTTAGATCTACAGTGTCGGGGAAGTAGCCTTTAACATCCAGTAATAAAGGACAGGGTAGTAAAGGTTTACCCAGTCTGTCTAGTTCCAGCATATCAAACTGAAACAGATCAATCACTCGTATCAACTTCGGAACTAGACTAGTGTGCTAGATAACCTTATATACTATACAGAGATCAATCACTCATATCAATTTCTGAACTAGACTAGCTTGATAGATAACCTTGTATACTATACAGAGATCAATCACTCATATCAATTTCTGAACTAGACTAGCTTGATAGATAACCTTGTATACTATACAGAGATCAATCACTCATATCAATTTCTGAACTAGACTAGCTTGATAGATAACCTTGTATACTATATGATAATTGCCATTTTGATTAAATTATAGTTCAGCCAATCACCATCATTCTTCAGAGAGTGTTGTCTTCTAGTGCGTTCATATCAGCCAATCACAAGCAAGAGGTGTCTTTTTTGCCCATTTACCAGGAAAAATTGGCTGTCTATCATGGCCAAGTCATACTGTTAGTCTCCAACATTGACAAAGGTTGAGGCGAATGAACAATTACTTACAGTTGAACTTCTTGGTTTTCCAAAGAAACCAGAACATTTGGGACTAGCTAGACCAGAACTACCAGCAAAATTCTCTCCCCAAACAAAACTGGCATCATCTACAACTAAGAGAAAGATTTTATTAGATGAATTGCAACTTACAAAGAAAGATGAATCAATATCAGACAAATATTCCAGCATAGTATAATCCAATCAGTTCATAGTTTTTCATCCTACTTTTCTGAAACTGTTTGAGCTAATGCTGATAAGCAAAGATCATGCAGTGTGCAATAAGGCACATCATATCTAATCTCCAACTGTCAGGGGATCTATAAAGTGCACAGCCTGTTTGTAGTACACAGGGCCTTAGTTTATTGTCCCATACAAACAACCACACAAGAAATCTATGTCCACAAATAATAAAACTTGAAATCAAAGATTACATTACTATTTGGGTTTCGAAACATAAACATACCTTGTGTTTCGTTAGCACCTTTTAAAAAAGCTCCTATAGCACCAAGATATCCTTCATGGCGTAAAAACAAAGCTTGAATTTCACCCTTAAACATTTTAAAATAAAAAAAATGAAAATAAATAAAGTTCATGCAGATATCACAGAAATGTATATTGTGATGAGATGTTGAAAATTGATGCAATCAGTGTCCACCATATATGAATAAAGTTAAGAAAACCTCTTTACAATCCCTGTAACTCCATAGAAAAAGAAACAAAATTTTTAAAAAATACATACCTTTGACCAGAAGTTTATAGCATATGTTATGGTATGCATGGTCATAGGATGTCCACGAATGAAATAGCCACCAAAATATATTTTCTTCAAGTCATGTATTTTAGCTTGTAGATAGGCTATTTGTCCTATATCGTTACTGATTGATAGTAATAAACTTTTAGCTACGTCTTCATCTTTATACTCTAGTTCTGAAACAGATCAAATGCAGTGTACAATGAGGGAAATTTTTGTCAGGACAGTATCATTAGCTTAATCTTATTTTCGATTTCCATCTGTCGAGGGATTTTTAACGTGCACAGCCTTTAGCACACAGAGCTTTGGTTTATTTTCCATTTTTCCATGTAAGCCCCTCGGACATGCATCACTGACAGGGGGGACAAAAATGTAGGTATCATCTTGACCCATGCTAGGATTGAACCCTGGACCTTCAGGTTAGAGAGCAAGTGTCTAACTCACTGAGTCACCGCGATTCCCATTAGCCCTTACACATACCGGGATTGGACCCTGGACCTTCAGGTTAGAGAGCAAGCGTCTAACTCACTGAGCCACCACGGCCCCTGACAATGTAATGAAGAATTGTTTACCTACTATTTCTATCTCGCGGTGATCGAGCAGCCTTAGCGAAACTACTGGCTATAAGATCTCCTGGTAATCCTATTGTAGCGTAGGCGCCCCCATAAATATCTTTCACTAACATGTCCACGGAACGATGATCTCCTTTCTCAGCTAGCTCTACCAACTCATCAAAACTCTGAATAAAAAATATCAAATGTGAGTTTGAGTCGACTTCAAAATAATTCTTTAGCGAGATTTAGGGGTAGAGATCATTTTAATTAACGGAACACAATTTTATAGTATACTTCTCCTTAGTTCTATTACACACATTGTTTCAACAATTTTCAAAATAATTACAATAAGAATTGTTTAAAAATAAGTACAAGCAAAAAATTCTGTTAATCAAATTCACATCCAAGTCATGGAGAAATTGAGAGTAATAGTTGTATATTAGTGGACTACTCTAAAGAGAAGTACTATCAGGTGTTTTGAAAAGAGAAAGTATGGTCTGCTTCACGCGCAAAGTCATTTATCACGGTATGGCTCTAAGGGGCATACAATAAATACAATTAGCACTTTTGGGTTAAGTCGGCAATTGTTTTAACAGTGAACAATATAACAATATTGTTATTAAAGTTTTATTTAGAAACAATAAGTTGACTCACCCTGGCTTTAGTAAGTAATGAACCGAGACCCCAGAATGTTCCTCCGCCCGTCGAAGTTCCACCAATTCTTTCATATTTATTCTCAGATTCTACCTGTATTTAAATAATAATAACATGTCTGATACATTTCACAGGTATGTCTGGTATCACGCCATCAACTGGAATTGCTTGAACCACAGACGTCGGAATGGAAATTGGAATAGTGCAAATTGATGCTATCAGTGTTCCCAATATGTGCATACAAATTTAGAAACCTCTTTACAATCACTTTTTATATACTGGTACATCATCAAATATTTAGTTTAAACTGGAATTGCAAGAACCAATTGATCGAAAATTGGAATGATGCTATCAGTATCAAGTGTCCCAGATATACATATAAAATTTAGAAAACCTCTTTACAATCCCTTCAACCTTACACAAAAATAAGTATTTACAAAATACTGACCTTAATTAAGCTGACTCCCGAGCCGATATTGACCAGTAAATACGGGAAGATATCATGATTGACACCTTGGAATCTATACTCCGGGTTGCCATGACGTTGATAAATAAACGCTTCATCAGGAATATTATTTAATAGAAAATTACACCCCGTTATTAAACATTCCATTTCATCTTCTTTATCTACTCTATAAAATACAAACACGTTCAAGATCCCTCGAAGTTTGAATATAAGAGTAGGCTAATGCTGCTGTCCTAGCACTTATTGCACACACACTCCATGAAGTAGGACATAAAGTAGGGCGTAAAAGTCTATTCCTTTCATGAAATTATACAATTTCTGATTTTCAAACATGGTTTCATGTTGTCAGAGATGCATATAGAAGGGACTGACATGAAAAAACGGCTACACCTTTGTCCTCGCAAAGCTCTCTCATTGCACACAGCTGTCTTCATTAGCACTTTTCGATATTGAAAATTGGAATGGTGCTAATCGATGCTTATGTTATTTTATCCCATTTATAATTCGAATTCAGAGAAAGTGTCTCTTAGATACTTACTGAACCCCTAGTTTACTGGTGATTAAATCTTTATATTTATGAGCTCCTCCACCAGTTGCTTTGATACATTTTTCATTCATTAACCCATGACCATCACGACCACCAAATTCTATCAGATTACTCTTAATAAAATCAAGACACGACTCGATGTATTTAGTTTCAAACTTGATAAAATGAAGTCGTAAAATACTTTCTTCTGTTTCTGATATATTATACACATGATCGGAACTGGTCTGGAACGAAAATTGATAATTCTATAAATATATTAAACTCTATAAAAGTACACAAAATCATGATAAACTTGTGCTTCTTTTTTCGATTAACCCTGAGTACTTTGTCACATGACACATTGACACTATGACTTTTGATGTTGTTGATGCACAGAATTGACATATTCTAAACTTGTGGCACATTGAAATAACCAATCACAGCAAACAGTGAAAAATTGTATTCATAAAAGTATCTGAATATAAATATAAGAATTAAACGTTGGTCTCATTAGCATTATTGGGGTGTAAACGCAATAGATCACGCCACAAACATACATAAATAACTTTAATTCAGTTTGGGATCTGTTGTGTACACACCAATAATGCTTTTGAGAGCTAGATAAGTTGGTTTAAAGTAGGGAGTGATTTTAGAAATGTTAATATTATATAGAACGTTATTAGAGTATACCTCTTCAGGTTCATCAAACACCATGGACGTTCTTCTTTGTATAGTAGAACAGTACGCTAGTTTGGCCAGAGATCCACCTAGAAAAAAAACATCAAAATCATTCAGAATTTTTCTCGACATATTCAGAAATGGACTTAAATTATTCAAAATCTTTTCCTAAAAATTGTTAGAAGGAATCTAATTAGTCGAGAAGTAAACTCGTATAATGTGCTACCCTTGTTTGACATGCATTTATTAGGATAAAAAAATGTGCATTGTATACAGATATTTTTTAATGTGAATATGAGAACCAAATATCGAACATATTATTCATTTTGAGGCACCAAAAGTAGGTTATTATGCGAGACAACAACCTTTGATCCTAAACTGAAAACAACTTACCAATGTCAATAGCAAATTGTTTAGCATTTTTAAGATTTCTAAACAAACTTTCAGTTGGTAATTCAATACTTCTAGCATAACTTTTATCTGTCATCTTTCTTTCTCATTGAGGAAAAATTCCAATCTGGAGATGAAATAAGTTATATTATATACAATAACGAAAGCATGAAAATGGGAACATTTTGATATGAATTGTGACATGAAATTGAGTTTTACATCCCAATTCTATGTCCCTCTTAGGCAAATGAGGCATGTAAACGCCATGCAGTGTACAATGAGGGAAATTTTGCCAGGATAGCAAGCATTAGTATACTCTTACTTTCAATTTCCAACTGTCGACGGATTTAAACCAATTAACTCAATGCAATGTGGCCAGAGACTGAGTGAGAGTGATGTAGTGTAGTAGTCAACAAGCTTGAGAAATCACTTTACAAAAGCAAAAAAAAGACGTCCTGCTTACAAATTTACTATGTAAGATGGCCAAGGGGATTTTAAACTTGTGAGAACTACAAGTTTAGCCAGTTGTCAATGACCAACTAATTCAGAATCAATCTATAAAACAGCAAAAAAGTGCAGTGATTGAGAAAGTCAAGTGGAAATTTTGTTTTGTTGATCAGTACCAAATGCGCCTTTAACTTCGGAAGAGTTCGCATCAAGAAGTCAAATTGGACATTGGTCAAATTGTCCATTTCAAATCAAAAGTAATTTCTAAATAATCATAAAGGTTTTAACGCAAATTAAATAGAAAAATATTGATCATTAGGATTATTGCACCATATTCAAGTTTCCCCGAAAGTTTGATTTGCATTTTCATTAAATATGCCGATTTGGTTTGGGGTGAAATGACCAAACGAGCACCTGCTTCCGGTTAGTAAAACTGCATGTATTTTATTTATCAATTCATATTTTCCTACTTTTAACCTATTTTGCATAGACAAGGAACGATGCCATTTAAAACAAGCATAAGACAAGACTCACTTATACGAAAGAAATGACTTTTGTTCGTGTGAGATGTTCTTGTTAGTCCGAATATCGTTTGAAAAGTTAATCAATACCAATCTGGCCTTGGAATCCTTGGTAGTCCGAAACTTTCTGACTCTTACAGCCATTTGGAAGCATACAGCTGGGAGAGAGTCATAAAAACTTTGGATTTGCCTGAGAGCTATTCACATATATTTCAAGGCCAAAATCTACTCTAGAAAATGGTGAATTTTCCCCTTTAAAAGTTCTGTAAAATTCAAAAACACATTTAGAGAGAAGTGGAGAGCATTAATTAAACTAAACGGAAAATAGGATATAAGTCAATTCTTTAATTGACATTTACACATACATATAGAGGCTTTGTTCTATAGCATTATTAAACATTAAGCACAATTCACAAAGATTTTTCTATTTTAAAATCTGTAATCAGCAATATTTAGACAGTAAATAAAATCCTTTATTGTTCAACTATAGTCTATTAATTGATTCATAAACACAAAGGAATATATATAGCAGGCTAATAATGGTTTAAATATAACACTCCTTTAAGTCATATTTTTATACGCCCACATGAAAATGTGGACGTATATTGCCGTCACCCCTGTCCGTCCGTCCGTCGGTCCGTCCGTCCGTCCGTCGGTCCGTCAACAATTTTTTGTGTACGCGATAGACACCAGAGTTTTTATCCGATTCGAATGAAACTTGGTATGTGTATTCATCTTGATAATATCTCGGATGAGTTCGAAAATGGCGCAATTCTAGTCGTCGGTTTATGAGTTATTGCCCTTGACTTAGCGAAAAAACGTTAAAATTAACTTGTGTATGCGTTAGAAGCCAGAGTTTTTATCCGATTTGAATGAAACTTGGTATGTGTATTCATCTTGATAATATCTCGGATGAGTTCGAAAATGGCGCAATTCTAGTCATCGGTTTATGAGTTATTGCCCTTGACTTAGTGAAAAAACGTTAAAATTAACTTGTTTACGCGATAGAAGCCAGAGTATTTATCCGATTTGAATGAAACTTGGTATGTGTATTCATCTTGATAATATCTCGGATGAGTCGTCGGTCGTTGTCAGTTTATGAGTTATTGCCCTCGATAGAGGCTAGAGTTTTCATTCGAATTGATTCATCTAAATATCAGCTCGAAGAAGTGCGATGGTGCAATCAACTTTTTCAAATATTCAAATTTTCTGAAGTGGGCGTATGTTACCTTGCCTGGCAAGCTATCTTTTGTTAAAGAGATACCACCTCTTAAAATGAATAAAATTTGAATTTCAAACTTGGATCAATAAGAGTGAAAGGTATACATATTATATGTATCAGTGGTGTTTTAAGTTTACAAACAGAATCCAATAGATTCATGAAACTAAGAAATTATCCATAAGATTACAAGTTATTACCGGTATTGAAAAACACTTAAAATTCTTCTAAGCATATTTCATTAATTATTTATAACATAGTTTTCTGAATTTATCAGATTAAACATGTAATGTCCGACTGATTCAATGTACCGTATTCTAGATGACCAAATTTGGTAATTCAGATTCTGTGTTTTCAGATAGATAGATTCAGATAGTGTTCCTTTAATGTCTGTCTTAATATCTTACTAAATCCTACTTTTACTTTAATTTAGTTGACTTTGAATTCTTAGAATTTGGCTATAAGGTTTAAGTATAAAGCGCTGTCATTATACATAAAAAATATATGATATTTGTTTGTGGATGTATTGTTCCCAGTCTGATAAGCTAAGTTAGGTATTTCTGTAATAAGAGAAATCAATATTTGGAATGATCCAAATTGAAGTCAAATGTTTAATACAAATTAAATATTTAGACATCCTTTAACAATCAGTTCAAATATTTATGAACGTATGTTACCAGAATTGACAAGCTATCTTAATAAATTTAATAATTTTGTAATTTCAGAAATAGAACTAAAGATTTTAAACACAAGACGACAGAAGGAAAGAATTGAATTGAAATACAGGCCAGACGAATCTTAAGCTTACGCGAACAAGAATTGAACATTAAATATATATAACACATATAATACAAGATAAAGAACAAAAACAGAGAAAATACGAAGTGGTAATCATGTCATATAGGGGACGAGGGGGATATTCTGACAGGAGAGGACGTGGAGGTTATAGAGGAGGGGGTGGGGGTTATAGCAACAGATCTGCCATATTAGGAGATAGACCTAGGAGCCCACCGGAATGGAAAAGAACTTCTTCAAGAGATAATTACGAAAGAGATGGAAATTGGAATGATCGAAATCGCGATACGAGACGAGAGGAAGTCCGGACTCCACGCCGTGAGGCTGATTTTCGCGACAGTCGCAGATCGGATTTTGAACGGGAAAGATATGACGATCGCAGAGATGATCGATCGAGAAATGGAAATCATTTTGAAAGTGATTTAAGACAGAAGCGTAAATATTCTGGAGAACGTAGTTCATATCAAGATACGCGATCGGAAAGATCAACCAGCCATTACGAAACCCCATCATCAGAATATCCACACAAAAGGCAACAATTTGAATCTCGAGGTAGAGGCTATAGAGGACGAGGTGATTCGCGAAGGGATGATTTATTTAGAGAAAGAAAATGGTTCCGCGATTCTCAACGGGATCATTCCAGTTCATTTGATAGGTCACGAATTTCTTCAGGTCATAGGTCAGAGGGTCATAGATCAGATAGAGGCTCTGATCGCAGAAATATTTCAAATTTTATTTCCAACATTCGAAATAAGACAAGTCCACGAGCGGCGACGGATAAAAGTGCACACGTTGCTACGAAGGAAGAGCTAGAATTAGAAAGTCAAGTTATCGATGAAAAACTTTACGAAACTATGACACTGGATCAACGAGACTACATAGCAAGTAAAGCCTTGCGCATCTTAGTCACAAAGCCCGAAGGACAATGTAAACTGAGTGAACTGGAATATGAATTAATGGATATCAAAATCATGTTCGTCTCTTCGGAACTCTTTATGGAATTTTTACAGAGTTTTATGGAAGATGATAACGTCTTTGAAATAATCGCAGCAGAACCAGAAGAAAATCAGGAGGAAGGAGAGAAAATCAAAGAAAAAAAGGGTACTGAAAAAACGGCAAAGGGACCAGTTAAGGTAAAAAAAGAACCAGTTGAAAAGGAAGGAACTGAAGAAGATGAAGAAAACAATTTTACTAAAATTAAAGATGCCGAAAATAAGGAACAAGACATCACTGAAGAAGCGAAAAATAGCGAAAATCAAGAGGAGAAAAATACCGAAAATCCGGATGAGGAGAATCAACAGGATCCGGAAAATCAGGAGGAGAATATGGAACAAGAGGAACCAGAACGAGATCCTAATTTAGAAAACGCCATCATTGTAGGTCGTCCCAAGATTGTGTTTTGTCAGAAATACGTTACCAATGTCATTTCCTGCTCTAAAAACTGTGGAGCTTTACATATTTGCAAGTGAGTATTAGTTTTTATTTTCTGACATTTTTATGGATCCCATGTCAATTTGTTGTACTTGATCAGTTTTCATATCACCTCATTTGCTCAAGGACCAGCAAACCAGCTTAATTGATATCCTTCTTAAATATTGATGTTCCTTTTTTCTCTCATCTTCACATCTGTAAATGACTACGTATAATCTGGAAAAGATCAATGCCAAGAGGTTAAGCCAACAAATGATGGTCATGTGTTCTAATCATGGTTGTTAATCTTATATTTCATATTTTACAGGTTTTATATTCTGAGTAAATGTAATGCTCCAGATGAAAGAAATTGTTGTTTCCGCCACTCCTTAGAATCAGAACATAACCAAGAAGCACTCCGATTGAACTTGCTACATACCTTCTCCATTGATCATCTGAAATCGGCTTTGAGTCATCTGAAATATCGCAACCCATCAACCCTACCCCCTATCTGCTGGTTTTATAATACTAAGGGCTGTATCAAGGCCCAGACTGGGGGATGTCCCTTTCTACATATGTGTGAGAAGCTACTCCAAGGAGAAAAGTAAGAATATTTTTGATTAATAGATGCATACAGTATATTCAATATATGTTTTAATTATGTGAGGTTCTAAAGCACAATGGTAAGTGCATCGTCATTTGATTGGATACAAGGAAATGGTGGTCGTTATGTTTGAGAGTTCGGTTCTCGATCAGGGTGTGAAAATCCGATGATCTTGAATAAGTCATCTTCACTCATAATTCCAGTCCACCCAGCTGTAAATGGGTACTGATAATCCGGGAAAGATCAATACCAAGAGGTTTGGCCAAGGACCAGCTGGGAAAAAGGATCCTCACGGAACCTAAGTTGTTATCCTTGTAAAATATAAATGTTTCTTTCTTAAGTGGTTACTGTATAAAATTTAAATATTTGTTATTGTATATTTCAGGTGTGAAAAAGGGAAGAAATGTTTGTTGAATCACGATATTTTGACTAATCGTGACGTATTGACGAGATTTGGTATGTGGTCACCTGAATATAGTAAAGATGATTTAATGAAGATTATTTCTGAGAACTATGTGGCGTAAGTATTGATGTCAACTAAATATAAACACAGTGACATTTCTAGGAGGGGGGGCTCAAAAATTAGATTGGCCGATAAGAGTATAAAACTTCATTTTTGTTGCCAAAATATTGCGAAGCAGACCATGCTTACTCTTTTCGAAACACATGATGGTACTTCTTTTTGGAGTAGTTTACAACTATTGCTCTTGATTTTGCGATGTTTTTGATTAACGGAATTGTTTTGCTCGTACAGATTTTTATTGTTTATATCTTTCTTATTTCTATGTTTTAGACACGAGTCTTATGCTAAGAAATTCCCCGATTCTCATTCTCGTGATCATAAAGATGATTATTATTCGAAGAGTGGTGTTCAGAAACCAAAATGGCAGCTATATATACCGAGTGAAGAAATGTGGATGGATTTAACGGAAACTTGTCACCGAGAATTAGAAAGTAAACATAGAGCAGTAGTTAGAGCTAAAGATGAATATGAAGAGGCTTTAGAAGAAATGTAAGTTTTTAGAGATGTACAGTTCCGTGCAATAAATATTCGTACAAAATGGTGGCATCATTACATTTGCTCTACAACCTTACATACTAGGACATCGCTTGGAAATTATTATAAAGGGGAAAACCATCACGAATGTATCAGAAACGTTGGACTTGTCCAGGAGTACAATTAGCAAGTTTTAATAAGCGTGTAGAACGAAGGGGGTACATAGTATACACCCGAGACGAGGAAGGCAACCTATTTCTATGTACGAATATTTATTGCACGGTACTGTATGTCCATTGTTTAGCTTAGTGGTTCCCAGCCCTTTTCCAATCATGGCTTAAATTCTGTGAATCCTTATTATTGGGAGGGCAGATTTTTTTGACCACTAGCGACTACAGACCTTACACAGCAAAATAAATACTTCATGGCACCCAGGTTGGAACAACTGTGTTGGCGAATGAAATGACTGTTCCAGTCTAATTAAAATCAGACCCTAATTTCGTTCGTTCGTTTTTTTTTTAAATCCTGTTTTTCAACCACTACATTAGGGTCTGAGAACCAGGCCCGGCAACAGCCGTTCACGTTAACTTGGACCTTACCTTGATAAACATGACCTGATAAACTAGTCTACAGCACTTAGGAATCCTAGAATGCACCTATTGTTTGAGAACAAAATCACAGCGCGGGAGAGGGCAAAGATCTGATTGGTTAAAACAAAGGTCATTAAGGTTAGGTCAAAGTTAACGTGAACGGCTGTTGCCGCGCCTGGTTCTCAGACCCTAATGTAGTGGTTAAAAAACCGGATTTGAAAAAAAAACGAACGAACGAAATTAGGGTCTGATTTTAATTAGACTGATGACTGTTCACAATTCACAATCCCTGTGTATCCATAATTATCAGCATTTGAAAGTAAAAAATCTTTTGTACAGTTCTAGTACTTCTGAAGACAATTTTCATATATCCAAGATCCTAAATTAACTCTTGAAATACTGTTTCCCTTTTAAGATCTATTTGAATGTACATGTATATGAACATCATGTTTGTAAAGAACGACGCTCTGATTATGCTCTAATTGAATGTATATTTCAGGAAACAATTCAAAACGAAAACATTGGTAGGCGACAAGAAAGAAATACCAGAAATCAGCAACAAAATTTTCCGACGCTTGGATCAGGAAACGGAGGCAATATCGAAAGAAATTGACACGAAAATGAAGAAGGAACTTGAAGAAGTTAAAAACGACGATGAAAATATTGATGAGGAAAATGAAAATGAAAATAATGATGAAGGCGAAGAAGTCAAAGTAAAAGAGGAGCCCGAAAATTAGAGTTTTAGAGCTATAATGGTTGTATATAGTTGAAATTATGCTTAGTAATATTAGTGCCAATATAAAACGACCTGCAGCGGCTTGTAAATAGTGTTAACGCTTTATAATCAAAACCAGTAATTACAAACCATGGACTTCATTTGTCAATGGACAGCGTACTTAGTTACCATAAAATGGATATCAACCAGAAGATAATTTCTGTTACATAATTTAGATTAGTTTGAACTGTTAATAGTGCTAAAAATCCTGGAAAAATTGCTGAAATTTAGAAAATTGAAATTGTCAAAGTTAATAGTTCATAGAAGACAAGAGAACTTTAAACCATATTTCATATAAAGGAATAGTTTTGACTGATCGTTAGTGAAATGCTATTTTCATGGTAAAAAAAACGTAATTTAATTGAAGCAAATGAAATATTTTGACCTCGGCACTTCAGGAACATTTAAAAAAGGAGAACATTTCAACATCATAACAATGAAGTAGTTAAGTGAAAGTTACTGGAATTTAAAAAAATAAAATACAACATAGTTTGATTAAAATCATCAAACATTAAAAACAAGAAAACATTCACAAACCATAAAAAAAGTTGTTTGGACTCAGTTATAAGTGAAAGTTATTGAAATTTAATATTATCAAGATATATTTAAGATTATGGAACATTTAAAACGAAGTTTAAAGCTAATACTGTATAATTCGGAATATAATGCGCACCCATGTATAATGCGCACCCCTTCCTTACCCTATCAAAATCGGGAAAAATTCATTTACCCATGTATAAGGCGCACCCCTTGTTGACGAAAAAAATTGATGCCGCTGATGTTTGAAAAAGGAATATATTTTGGTTGACTAATGATCATATATTTGTATGCCCATTTAACAAGGATAACTCAAAGTCCGACCTTTATGGAAATTAAAGAAAAACCTTATTAATTTGTGTACGACAGGAAAAAGGATAATGCAACATTTTGAAGCGTGTCTTAACCTCAGTAACCATTCATTGGATGAATGGAATCTTTGTCTCAGAAGCAGGAATTGTTCAACTTAGTAAAATATTAAGCTGATTTTCATTGCACACACAAATTGATATCATGAACTTGAATTCCGAAGCTTCTGCATTAAAAAACAAAAATATAACTACGAGCCCCTGTGTGAAGAGAGGTTATTGAACAGCTCTAAACAGCATAGATATTTGGACAACATTTTAATATGATCAGAAGTGACACCAGATGGACTCTCCTACTAGCTGGCAATCGTATCGGAATTTTTTCGAGATTTAATAGGATTTAAACCCAGCTGACTCAATCCAACTATCTCACTACTGACTGAGCTATTCGACTGTTATCAACCAATATTCAGTTTTTTTTATTGTAAAATTAAGAACAAGATGGCGTGCAACAAAATCAATCAAAGAATATTAAACTTGTATACCAAACATCTTATTATACTTGGACTGTCTGAAAACTTACAGAAATAACAAAATTTGAAATCAGGAAAGACCCCATTTTGCTTTGAAAAATCTGTCCCTGAAAACCCCCTCCTCTTTCTGAAGATTTTAAAAATTATTCTACTGCATATTTCAAAGAACTGGAAATGATAATGTGATTTTGAAATAAATATTAATTTTTGTAGACGCAACATAAAAATGGAAGAACACTGTTGAATGATAATTGTGATTTTTGAAAAAAAAAACGATTTTTGTAGAGGGAAATTATAAATTGAAAGTGATCGACCTAAAAATGAAGTCTTGTGCCTATTTGAAAAAATTCAAAGTAAAGTATTAGAAGATAAATATACATTATAACAAAACTGTGCCTGGACCTTCAATCTTACCCAGATCATGAAAACAAAAAAATTTAAATATTTTCTGTGAATCAAATGAAATAAACACATGTGACCTGAACTTATCATTCTAGAATTCTAACACTTTAATGAACTGTAGTCATTTACGAACTTCTGTTAACTTTCGACTACATGTACTTTAATGTACTTTTCAGTATCTGTTTCAAACTATTTACTACATGTACTTGAGTAAAACTTTGTGTTCTTTGGTGAATTTTCGATTCCATGTGGTTCAATGAACTTTCCAGTACTTCAAATGGAAGTTTCAGTACTTCAGTGAACTTTTGACTAAGTACTTATTTGAATTTTTGTTTATTTCAATGAACTTTCGACTATATTTACTTCTGTGAACTTTTCAGTATCTGTTGAAAACTTTTGACTACATGTAGCTTTCAGATTTTGATACTTTAGTGAACTTTTCAATACTTTCAAATATCTTTCATAATTTGAATGAACTTTTCATTACTTCAGAACTTTTCATCACTTTAATGAACTCATCACTTTAATGAACTTTTCATATATTAATGAACTTTTTATTACTTTAATGAACTTTTCATTATTTTAATGAACTTTTCATTACTAATTGAACTTTTTACGTAATGAACTTTTCATTACTTCCGAACTTTTCATATTTCAGTGAACTTTTCATTACTTTGTTCATTTCTTCAAAAAACTTTTCATTATTTCCTTCACTACTTCCAAACCTTTCATGACTTTAATGAACTTTTCAATACTAGTGAACTTTTCATAACTACTATAAAATGTTCATATCTTGATATGAATGGTATTTTTAAAATGAAGGAAAATGATTTAATACACAAGGGACATGTTGAACCTGTCTTATATAAAATATAATTTGAATAAAATATTCAACATACACTTCTTTTTAGAGATCGAGTCTTTTGTTAGCACAAAGGGGAGCTTTTATGGAAGGGAATCAGTGCCAAAAGTCAATGCTAAGTAGAAATGTCTAATTCGCTAATGTTATGTTGTTAATACAGATATTCTGTGTTATAAGTTAAAGGTTGCCCGTAAAAATACCAGTAATGCAAAAGACATACGTAAAATTTGTTTTGTTTCATGTTTAAAGTGAACAGTTATAACAAAAGTCATTTCTACATACTTTTGGCACTAATGCCCTTCCATAAGCTTATAAGTTGAGAGAATGTCGGCAGGAAAAGACAGGTTGCAGGATAAAGGGATGAAGTGTTACTCATCATAGGTCGCACTTGGCTAAGAAACCACCCCTAGAAAGATATTTTGATATTTCTCCCAAATACATTTGAAATGAAATAAAATGGTGTTTTACGCCCTACTTTTCTGCACCATGATGTCACTTGGCAAGAGCTGCTGTAATTAAACCATTGACATTTGCATTAGCTGACAAGCTTTTTGTGGAGTTTCAAGAGCCACGGGCATATGTATGGACATTGGAATGTCGCATATTGATGATTTCAGTGTTCATAATACACTTGAATCTTTTAGTGTCCCTGATACACACGAATATTTTAGTGTCCCTGATACACGAAGCTTGCTTTAAGTGTCCCTAATACACACGAAGCTCTTAGTGTCCCTGGTACACACGAAGCTTTTAGTGTCCCTGATACACACGAAGCTCTTAGTGTCCCTGATACACACGAAGCTTTTAGTGTCCCTGATACACGAAGCTTGCTTTAAGTGTCCCTAATACACACGAAGCTCTTAGTGTCCCTGGTACACACGAAGCTCTTAGTGTCCCTGATACACACGAATATTTTAGTGTCCCTGATACACGAAGCTTGCTTTAAGTGTCCCTAATACACACGAAGCTCTTAGTGTCCCTGGTACACACGAAGCTTTTAGTGTCTCTGATACACGAAGCTTGCTTTAAGTGTCCCTGATACACACGAAGCTCTTAGTGTCCCTGATACACACGAATATTTTAGTGTCCCTGATACACGAAGCTTGCTTTAAGTGTCCCTGATACACACGAAGCTCTTAGTGTCCCTGGTACACACGAAGCTTTTAGTGTCCCTGATACACGAAACTTGCTTTAAGTGTCCCTGATACACACGAAGCTTTTAGTGTCCCTGGTCCCTTATACACATAACAAGTTAAGAAAACATGCGTTTATCACAATAAAAAAATGAAAACGAAACATCTGTAGATATACAATTTTATGACGTTGTTTGCGCTACTTTTATTGCATCAGAATTTGAAATATTAAAATTGTATTGAATGAAATGATGTTTTATATATTCCTGCAGGTGTGATATACGAAGTTTTTTGACTGATTACATTCCCTAGCTTGTAATATTACATTATGTTAATATATTATATTACATTAGGCCTACTATATTACATAGTTACATTACTCTATTGCAGTGGTTCCCAACCTTTTTCAGGCTGTGGCCCAAATTCACGAAGCTCCCAGCGCCATGGCCCACTGTTCTTTCCAAGCAAGGAAAAAATAGGGAATATAGCGCAAGGGTTGTTGTCTTGTGCCCCATCATCAGGAGGTCAGATGCATTTGACCACAAGCAACTACAGACCGTACACAGCATTATAGTTAAATGAAAATTGGGCTAGTGAAAAAATTATATACATCCTCATGCACCATGCTCCCCTGACAAACACCCCATGGCTCCCTAGAGATAACCTCGTATACTATACGTTAGTCGCCATATTGAATAAATTATAGTTAAACCAATCACAATTCTTTTTGTTTCGCGCTAAAAACAGCCAATCAAATTCATTCTCCAAACAAGATGGTCACCTATCATGGCCGAGTCTATGACTCGAACAAAATGACGAAGGTTGAGCCGAATGTATGCGGTCCCTGTATGCATACTGCGTTGTAAGTTATTGAATACAATTTTATCACTGCAAAAACTAACAGTTTCCTTTCAGTTGAAATTTATGATCGAAAATTTTATGTTCAATGGAAAAGCATATTTTTAACCGACAATACAGGTGCTGAATCAAGCCTGTATAAATATCGTGACAGGAGAGTCTCAAATCACTTGAATTGAAAATCTAAGAAAATGGGTTCTTTCACTTTTGTTTTCATGATGCTTGTGTTGATGGCTATGCTTCAGTGCTCCAGCAGTCACCGATTCCGCAACCGACTCAGACGCAACCGTAGCTGGATGCGTCATTCAAGATTCAATTCTCAACCTTCGATTGAAACCTGTCTCTGTGACAAAATTCTATCTATCTTACAAAAGAAATTATGTCCAGAACCAGTGGGTATGTATCTCTATCTCAATATTTACATTTCTATCTATTATCACTTCCTTCAATGAACCAAACTAGAAAACTGGCGTTCATTTTTCGATGAACGCTAGTTTGTCACGTGACACTATGACGTCATCAAAGCACAACAATGACATAATCTAAGATTTGTGGCAAATTCAAGAAAATTCTTATATAAAAAGGGCAAAATTTGATTAATAAAAGTATCTGAATATAAATATAAGAATTAAACGTTGGTCTCATTAGCATTATTGGTGTGTAAACGCAATAGATCACGCCACAAACATACATAAATGACTTCGTCATTTATTCAGTTTGTCACGTGATCTATTGCGTTTACACACCAATAATGCTAATGAGACCAACGTTTAATTCTTAAATAGACGTATAATGTCTAGTTGGTATGTATCTCTATCTCAATAGACGTATAATGTCTAGTTGGTATGTATCTCTATCTCAATAGACGTATAATGTCTAGTTGGTATGTATCTCTATCTCAATAGACGTATAATGTCTAGTTGGTATGTATCTATATCTCAATAGACGTATAATGTCTAGTTGGTATGTATCTCTATCTCAATAGACGTATAATGTCTAGTTGGTATGTATCTCTATCTCAATAGACGTATAATGTCTAGTTGGTATGTATCTCTATCTCAATAGACGTATAATGTCTAGTTGGTATGTATCTCTATCTCAATAGACGTATAATGTCTAGTTGGTATGTATCTCTATCTCAATAGACGTATAATGTCTAGTTGGTATGTATCTCTATCTCAATAGACGTATAATGTCTAGTTGGTATGTATCTCTATCTCAATAGACGTATAATGTCTAGTTGGTATGTATCTCTATCTCAATAGACGTATAATGTCTAGTTGGTATGTATCTCTATCTCAATAGACGTATAATGTCTAGTTGGTATGTATCTCTATCTCAATAGACGTATAATGTCTAGTTGGTATGTATCTCTATCTCAATAGACGTATAATGTCTAGTTGGTATGTATCTCTATCTCAATAGACGTATAATGTCTAGTTGGTATGTATCTCTATCTCAATAGACGTATAATGTCCAGTTGGTATGTATCTCTATCTCAATAGACGTATAATGTCTAGTTGGTATGTATCTCTATCTCAATAGACGTATAATGTCTAGTTGGTATGTATCTATATCTCAATAGACGTATAATGTCTAGTTGGTATGTATCTCTATCTCAATAGACGTATAATGTCTAGTTGGTATATATCTCTATCTCAATAGACGTATAATGTCTAGTTGGTATGTATCTCTATCTCAATAGACGTATAATGTCTAGTTGGTATGTATCTCTATCTCAATAGACGTATAATGTCTAGTTGGTATGTATCTCTATCTCAATAGACGTATAATGTCTAGTTGGTATGTATCTCTATCTCAATAGACGTATAATGTCTAGTTGGTATGTATCTCTATCTCAATAGACGTATAATGTCTAGTTGGTATGTATCTCTATCTCAATAGACGTATAATGTCTAGTTGGTATGTATCTCTATCTCAATAGACGTATAATGTCTAGTTGGTATGTATCTCTATCTCAATAGACGTATAATGTCTAGTTGGTATGTATCTCTATCTCAATAGACGTATAATGTCTAGTTGGTATGTATCTATATCTCAATAGACGTATAATGTCTAGTTGGTATGTATCTCTATCTCAATAGACGTATAATGTCTAGTTGGTATGTATCTCTATCTCAATAGACGTATAATGTCTAGTTGGTATGTATCTCTATCTCAATAGACGTATAATGTCTAGTTGGTATGTATCTATATCTCAATAGACGTATAATGTCTAGTTGGTATGTATCTCTATCTCAATAGACGTATAATGTCTAGTTGGTATGTATCTATATCTCAATAGACGTATAATGTCTAGTTGGTATGTATCTCTATCTCAATAGACGTATAATGTCTAGTTGGTATGTATCTCTATCTCAATAGACGTATAATGTCTAGTTGGTATGTATCTCTATCTCAATAGACGTATAATGTCTAGTTGGTATGTATCTCTATCTCAATAGACGTATAATGTCTAGTTGGTATGTATCTCTATCTCAATAGACGTATAATGTCTAGTTGGTATGTATCTCTATCTCAATAGACGTATAATGTCTAGTTGGTATGTATCTCTATCTCAATAGACGTATAATGTCTAGTTGGTATGTATCTCTATCTCAATAGACGTATAATGTCTAGTTGGTGTTGGTATGTATCTCTATCTCAATAGACGTATAATGTCTAGTTGGTATGTATCTATATCTCAATAGACGTATAATGTCTAGTTGGTATGTATCTCTATCTCAATAGACGTATAATGTCTAGTTGGTATGTATCTCTATCTCAATAGACGTATAATGTCTAGTTGGTATGTATCTCTATCTCAATAGACGTATAATGTCTAGTTGGTATGTATCTCTATCTCAATAGACGTATAATGTCTAGTTGGTATGTATCTCTATAGTTGGTATGTATCTCTATCTCAATAGACGTATAATGTCTAGTTGGTATGTATCTCTATCTCAATAGACGTATAATGTCTAGTTGGTATGTATCTCTATCTCAATAGACGTATAATGTCTAGTTGGTATGTATCTATATCTCAATAGACGTATAATGTCTAGTTGGTATGTATCTCTATCTCAATAGACGTATAATGTCTAGTTGGTATGTATCTCTATCTCAATAGACGTATAATGTCTAGTTGGTATGTATCTCTATCTCAATAGACGTATAATGTCTAGTTGGTATGTATCTCTATCTCAATAGACGTATAATGTCTAGTTGGTATGTATCTCTATGTTGGTATGTATCTCTATCTCAATAGACGTATAATGTCCAGTTGGTATGTATCTCTATCTCAATAGACGTATAATGTCTAGTTGGTATGTATCTCTATCTCAATAGACGTATAATGTCTAGTTGGTATGTATCTCTATCTCAATAGACGTATAATGTCTAGTTGGTATGTATCTCTATCTCAATAGACGTATAATGTCTAGTTGGTATGTATCTCTATCTCAATAGACGTATAATGTCTAGTTGGTATGTATCTCTATAGTTGGTATGTATCTCTATCTCAATAGACGTATAATGTCTAGTTGGTATGTATCTCTATCTCAATAGACGTATAATGTCTAGTTGGTATGTATCTCTATAGTTGGTATATATCTCTATCTCAATAGACGTATAATGTCTAGTTGGTATGTATCTCTATCTCAATAGACGTATAATGTCTAGTTGGTATGTATCTCTATCTCAATAGACGTATAATGTCTAGTTGGTATGTATCTCTATCTCAATAGACGTATAATGTCTAGTTGGTATGTATCTCTATCTCAATAGACGTATAATGTCCAGTTGGTATGTATCTCTATCTCAATAGACGTATAATGTCTAGTTGGTATGTATCTCTATCTCAATAGACGTATAATGTCTAGTTGGTATGTATCTCTATCTCAATAGACGTATAATGTCTAGTTGGTATGTATCTCTATCTCAATAGACGTATAATGTCTAGTTGGTATGTATCTCTATCTCAATAGACGTATAATGTCTAGTTGGTATGTATCTCTATCTCAATAGACGTATAATGTCTAGTTGGTATGTATCTCTATCTCAATAGACGTATAATGTCTAGTTGGTATGTATCTCTATCTCAATAGACGTATAATGTCTAGTTGGTATGTATCTCTATCTCAATAGACGTATAATGTCTAGTTGGTATGTATCTCTATCTCAATAGACGTATAATGTCTAGTTGGTATGTATCTCTATCTCAATAGACGTATAATGTCTAGTTGGTATGTATCTCTATCTCAATAGACGTATAATGTCTAGTTGGTATGTATCTCTATCTCAATAGACGTATAATGTCTAGTTGGTATGTATCTCTATCTCAATAGACGTATAATGTCTAGTTGGTATGTATCTCTATCTCAATAGACGTATAATGTCTAGTTGGTATGTATCTCTATCTCAATAGACGTATAATGTCTAGTTGGTATGTATCTCTATCTCAATAGACGTATAATGTCTAGTTGGTATGTATCTCTATCTCAATAGACGTATAATGTCTAGTTGGTATGTATCTCTATCTCAATAGACGTATAATGTCTAGTTGGTATGTATCTCTATCTCAATAGACGTATAATGTCTAGTTGGTATGTATCTCTATCTCAATAGACGTATAATGTCTAGTTGGTATGTATCTCTATCTCAATAGACGTATAATGTCTAGTTGGTATGTATCTATATCTCAATAGACGTATAATGTCTAGTTGGTATGTATCTATATCTCAATAGACGTATAATGTCTAGTTGGTATGTATCTCTATCTCAATAGACGTATAATGTCTAGTTGGTATGTATCTCTATCTCAATAGACGTATAATGTCTAGTTGGTATGTATCTCTATCTCAATAGACGTATAATGTCTAGTTGGTATGTATCTCTATCTCAATAGACGTATAATGTCTAGTTGGTATGTATCTCTATCTCAATAGACGTATAATGTCTAGTTGGTATGTATCTCTATCTCAATAGACGTATAATGTCTAGTTGGTATGTATCTCTATCTCAATAGACGTATAATGTCTAGTTGGTATGTATCTCTATCTCAATAGACGTATAATGTCTAGTTGGTATGTATCTCTATCTCAATAGACGTATAATGTCTAGTTGGTATGTATCTCTATAGTTGGTATGTATCTCTATCTCAATAGACGTATAATGTCTAGTTGGTATGTATCTCTATCTCAATAGACGTATAATGTCTAGTTGGTATGTATCTCTATCTCAATAGACGTATAATGTCTAGTTGGTATGTATCTCTATCTCAATAGACGTATAATGTCTAGTTGGTATGTATCTCTATCTCAATAGACGTATAATGTCTAGTTGGTATGTATCTCTATCTCAATAGACGTATAATGTCTAGTTGGTATGTATCTCTATCTCAATAGACGTATAATGTCTAGTTGGTATGTATCTATATCTCAATAGACGTATAATGTCTAGTTGGTATGTATCTCTATCTCAATAGACGTATAATGTCTAGTTGGTATGTATCTCTATCTCAATAGACGTATAATGTCTAGTTGGTATGTATCTCTATCTCAATAGACGTATAATGTCTAGTTGGTATGTATCTATATCTCAATAGACGTATAATGTCTAGTTGGTATGTATCTCTATCTCAATAGACGTATAATGTCTAGTTGGTATGTATCTATATCTCAATAGACGTATAATGTCTAGTTGGTATGTATCTCTATCTCAATAGACGTATAATGTCTAGTTGGTATGTATCTCTATCTCAATAGACGTATAATGTCTAGTTGGTATGTATCTCTATCTCAATAGACGTATAATGTCTAGTTGGTATGTATCTCTATCTCAATAGACGTATAATGTCTAGTTGGTATGTATCTCTATCTCAATAGACGTATAATGTCTAGTTGGTATGTATCTCTATCTCAATAGACGTATAATGTCTAGTTGGTATGTATCTCTATCTCAATAGACGTATAATGTCTAGTTGGTATGTATCTCTATCTCAATAGACGTATAATGTCTAGTTGGTGTTGGTATGTATCTCTATCTCAATAGACGTATAATGTCTAGTTGGTATGTATCTATATCTCAATAGACGTATAATGTCTAGTTGGTATGTATCTCTATCTCAATAGACGTATAATGTCTAGTTGGTATGTATCTCTATCTCAATAGACGTATAATGTCTAGTTGGTATGTATCTCTATCTCAATAGACGTATAATGTCTAGTTGGTATGTATCTCTATCTCAATAGACGTATAATGTCTAGTTGGTATGTATCTCTATAGTTGGTATGTATCTCTATCTCAATAGACGTATAATGTCTAGTTGGTATGTATCTCTATCTCAATAGACGTATAATGTCTAGTTGGTATGTATCTCTATCTCAATAGACGTATAATGTCTAGTTGGTATGTATCTATATCTCAATAGACGTATAATGTCTAGTTGGTATGTATCTCTATCTCAATAGACGTATAATGTCTAGTTGGTATGTATCTCTATCTCAATAGACGTATAATGTCCAGTTGGTATGTATCTCTATCTCAATAGACGTATAATGTCTAGTTGGTATGTATCTCTATCTCAATAGACGTATAATGTCTAGTTGGTATGTATCTCTATCTCAATAGACGTATAATGTCTAGTTGGTATGTATCTCTATCTCAATAGACGTATAATGTCTAGTTGGTATGTATCTCTATCTCAATAGACGTATAATGTCTAGTTGGTATGTATCTCTATCTCAATAGACGTATAATGTCTAGTTGGTATGTATCTCTATCTCAATAGACGTATAATGTCTAGTTGGTATGTATCTATATCTCAATAGACGTATAATGTCTAGTTGGTATGTATCTCTATAGTTGGTATATATCTATATCTCAATAGACGTATAATGTCTAGTTGGTATGTATCTCTATGTTGGTATGTATCTATATCTCAATAGACGTATAATGTCTAGTTGGTATGTATCTCTATCTCAATAGACGTATAATGTCCAGTTGGTATGTATCTCTATCTCAATAGACGTATAATGTCTAGTTGGTATGTATCTCTATCTCAATAGACGTATAATGTCTAGTTGGTATGTATCTCTATCTCAATAGACGTATAATGTCTAGTTGGTATGTATCTCTATCTCAATAGACGTATAATGTCTAGTTGGTATGTATCTCTATCTCAATAGACGTATAATGTCTAGTTGGTATGTATCTCTATCTCAATAGACGTATAATGTCTAGTTGGTATGTATCTCTATCTCAATAGACGTATAATGTCTAGTTGGTATGTATCTCTATCTCAATAGACGTATAATGTCTAGTTGGTATGTATCTCTATCTCAATAGACGTATAATGTCTAGTTGGTATGTATCTCTATCTCAATAGACGTATAATGTCTAGTTGGTATGTATCTCTATCTCAATAGACGTATAATGTCTAGTTGGTATGTATCTCTATCTCAATAGACGTATAATGTCCAGTTGGTATATATCTCTATCTCAATAGACGTATAATGTCTAGTTGGTATGTATCTCTATCTCAATAGACGTATAATGTCTAGTTGGTATGTATCTCTATCTCAATAGACGTATAATGTCTAGTTGGTATGTATCTCTATCTCAATAGACGTATAATGTCTAGTTGGTATGTATCTATATCTCAATAGACGTATAATGTCTAGTTGGTATGTATCTCTATCTCAATAGACGTATAATGTCTAGTTGGTATGTATCTCTATAGTTGGTATGTATCTCTATCTCAATAGACGTATAATGTCTAGTTGGTATGTATCTCTATCTCAATAGACGTATAATGTCTAGTTGGTATGTATCTATATCTCAATAGACGTATAATGTCTAGTTGGTATGTATCTCTATCTCAATAGACGTATAATGTCTAGTTGGTATGTATCTCTATCTCAATAGACGTATAATGTCTAGTTGGTATGTATCTCTATCTCAATAGACGTATAATGTCTAGTTGGTATGTATCTCTATGTTGGTATGTATCTCTATCTCAATAGACGTATAATGTCCAGTTGGTATGTATCTCTATCTCAATAGACGTATAATGTCTAGTTGGTATGTATCTCTATCTCAATAGACGTATAATGTCTAGTTGGTATGTATCTCTATCTCAATAGACGTATAATGTCTAGTTGGTATGTATCTCTATCTCAATAGAC
This sequence comes from Lottia scabra, assembly GCA_029955415.1. NCBI lineage: Eukaryota > Metazoa > Mollusca > Gastropoda > Lottiidae > Lottia > Lottia scabra. The sequence goes on along the minus strand of JARJEI010000014.1, from coordinate 275,102 downwards.
GTATAATGTCTAGTTGGTATGTATCTCTATCTCAATAGACGTATAATGTCTAGTTGGTATGTATCTCTATAGTTGGTATGTATCTCTATCTCAATAGACGTATAATGTCTAGTTGGTATGTATCTCTATCTCAATAGACGTATAATGTCTAGTTGGTATGTATCTCTATAGTTGGTATATATCTCTATCTCAATAGACGTATAATGTCTAGTTGGTATGTATCTCTATCTCAATAGACGTATAATGTCTAGTTGGTATGTATCTCTATCTCAATAGACGTATAATGTCTAGTTGGTATGTATCTCTATCTCAATAGACGTATAATGTCTAGTTGGTATGTATCTCTATCTCAATAGACGTATAATGTCCAGTTGGTATGTATCTCTATCTCAATAGACGTATAATGTCTAGTTGGTATGTATCTCTATCTCAATAGACGTATAATGTCTAGTTGGTATGTATCTCTATCTCAATAGACGTATAATGTCTAGTTGGTATGTATCTCTATCTCAATAGACGTATAATGTCTAGTTGGTATGTATCTCTATCTCAATAGACGTATAATGTCTAGTTGGTATGTATCTCTATCTCAATAGACGTATAATGTCTAGTTGGTATGTATCTCTATCTCAATAGACGTATAATGTCTAGTTGGTATGTATCTCTATCTCAATAGACGTATAATGTCTAGTTGGTATGTATCTCTATCTCAATAGACGTATAATGTCTAGTTGGTATGTATCTCTATCTCAATAGACGTATAATGTCTAGTTGGTATGTATCTCTATCTCAATAGACGTATAATGTCTAGTTGGTATGTATCTCTATCTCAATAGACGTATAATGTCTAGTTGGTATGTATCTCTATCTCAATAGACGTATAATGTCTAGTTGGTATGTATCTCTATCTCAATAGACGTATAATGTCTAGTTGGTATGTATCTCTATCTCAATAGACGTATAATGTCTAGTTGGTATGTATCTCTATCTCAATAGACGTATAATGTCTAGTTGGTATGTATCTCTATCTCAATAGACGTATAATGTCTAGTTGGTATGTATCTCTATCTCAATAGACGTATAATGTCTAGTTGGTATGTATCTCTATCTCAATAGACGTATAATGTCTAGTTGGTATGTATCTCTATCTCAATAGACGTATAATGTCTAGTTGGTATGTATCTCTATCTCAATAGACGTATAATGTCTAGTTGGTATGTATCTCTATCTCAATAGACGTATAATGTCTAGTTGGTATGTATCTATATCTCAATAGACGTATAATGTCTAGTTGGTATGTATCTATATCTCAATAGACGTATAATGTCTAGTTGGTATGTATCTCTATCTCAATAGACGTATAATGTCTAGTTGGTATGTATCTCTATCTCAATAGACGTATAATGTCTAGTTGGTATGTATCTCTATCTCAATAGACGTATAATGTCTAGTTGGTATGTATCTCTATCTCAATAGACGTATAATGTCTAGTTGGTATGTATCTCTATCTCAATAGACGTATAATGTCTAGTTGGTATGTATCTCTATCTCAATAGACGTATAATGTCTAGTTGGTATGTATCTCTATCTCAATAGACGTATAATGTCTAGTTGGTATGTATCTCTATCTCAATAGACGTATAATGTCTAGTTGGTATGTATCTCTATCTCAATAGACGTATAATGTCTAGTTGGTATGTATCTCTATAGTTGGTATGTATCTCTATCTCAATAGACGTATAATGTCTAGTTGGTATGTATCTCTATCTCAATAGACGTATAATGTCTAGTTGGTATGTATCTCTATCTCAATAGACGTATAATGTCTAGTTGGTATGTATCTCTATCTCAATAGACGTATAATGTCTAGTTGGTATGTATCTCTATCTCAATAGACGTATAATGTCTAGTTGGTATGTATCTCTATCTCAATAGACGTATAATGTCTAGTTGGTATGTATCTCTATCTCAATAGACGTATAATGTCTAGTTGGTATGTATCTCTATGTTGGTATGTATCTCTATCTCAATAGACGTATAATGTCCAGTTGGTATGTATCTCTATCTCAATAGACGTATAATGTCTAGTTGGTATGTATCTCTATCTCAATAGACGTATAATGTCTAGTTGGTATGTATCTCTATCTCAATAGACGTATAATGTCTAGTTGGTATGTATCTCTATCTCAATAGACGTATAATGTCTAGTTGGTATGTATCTCTATCTCAATAGACGTATAATGTCTAGTTGGTATGTATCTCTATCTCAATAGACGTATAATGTCTAGTTGGTATGTATCTCTATCTCAATAGACGTATAATGTCTAGTTGGTATGTATCTCTATCTCAATAGACGTATAATGTCTAGTTGGTATGTATCTCTATCTCAATAGACGTATAATGTCTAGTTGGTATGTATCTCTATAGTTGGTATGTATCTCTATCTCAATAGACGTATAATGTCTAGTTGGTATGTATCTCTATCTCAATAGACGTATAATGTCTAGTTGGTATGTATCTCTATCTCAATAGACGTATAATGTCCAGTTGGTATGTATCTCTATCTCAATAGACGTATAATGTCTAGTTGGTATGTATCTCTATAGTTGGTATGTATCTCTATCTCAATAGACGTATAATGTCTAGTTGGTATGTATCTCTATCTCAATAGACGTATAATGTCTAGTTGGTATGTATCTCTATCTCAATAGACGTATAATGTCTAGTTGGTATGTATCTCTATCTCAATAGACGTATAATGTCTAGTTGGTATGTATCTCTATCTCAATAGACGTATAATGTCTAGTTGGTATGTATCTCTATCTCAATAGACGTATAATGTCTAGTTGGTATGTATCTATATCTCAATAGACGTATAATGTCTAGTTGGTATGTATCTCTATCTCAATAGACGTATAATGTCTAGTTGGTATGTATCTATATCTCAATAGACGTATAATGTCTAGTTGGTATGTATCTCTATCTCAATAGACGTATAATGTCTAGTTGGTATGTATCTCTATCTCAATAGACGTATAATGTCTAGTTGGTATGTATCTCTATCTCAATAGACGTATAATGTCTAGTTGGTATGTATCTCTATCTCAATAGACGTATAATGTCTAGTTGGTATGTATCTCTATCTCAATAGACGTATAATGTCTAGTTGGTATGTATCTCTATCTCAATAGACGTATAATGTCTAGTTGGTATGTATCTCTATCTCAATAGACGTATAATGTCCAGTTGGTATGTATCTATATCTCAATAGACGTATAATGTCTAGTTGGTATGTATCTCTATCTCAATAGACGTATAATGTCTAGTTGGTATGTATCTCTATCTCAATAGAATTATATATAATAGGCTACATTATAATATATTCATTTTGTTTTAGTTTGTGAAAATGGCGGAACACTACTACCCGATGGAACATGTGATTGTGTAAACGGGTTTATTGGTGCATTTTGTGCTGGTAAGTACAGTCGCAATCCAATTTCCATTCTGTCATCTGTGGTTCTTACAAATCCACTAAAACTAATGTGTTTTATGACGTTACTGATAGTGATCTCAACCTTCGTCAGAGACTGTATAATGACTCTGTCATGATAGGCGGCCATCTTGCCTGGTATTTGGGCAGGAAAAGACAAGTATAATTTCAGTTGGCCCTAACTTGTAATTTTATATTTTAAGAAATGAAATCTTGTGAAAATGGTGGAACATTACTGGATAATGGAGACTGTGAATGTCCGATTGGATTTACTGGTGATTTATGTGAGGGTAAGTATAGTCGATAAATAGTCGAATTAAAATTGGACACACATTTGGTTCTATCGGTTTTTTAAATTCACAAACCATGTCTATCATCATTTATAAGTAAATACTTCTGAATGTTATTTCTTTATATTTCCCAAACCTTAACTGATCCTCGAAAATGTGGAATCTCCACCTTAAATTATCAATTTAAAAAAGAATTTAATTCAAAATTCCTTGAATTATCACCTAGGACATGAGTTAATTTTCAACAGGTTTTCTCAAGTGTTCCCACTTCCGGTAGATCAATGTCAGTGACGTAATAAAACGCGTTAGTTTTAATGAAATTGCAAGAACCACAGACGTCAGAATGGAAATTGGAATGGCGCAAATTGGTGCTATCAGTGTCCCTGATACACATACAAAGTTTAGAAAACCTCTTCACAATCCCTTTAAGTAACTGAACTCTTGCATTTCTCAAGTGTCCCAAATTACACGCAATAAAATGACCAAGCCCCCTGAATTGTCTGTGCAATTTCAAAGCATGATAAGGTCACACCAAATACCAAATTAAGTTGTGGATCTGGTTTATAGAGTGGACACAGTTTGCATATTCACCCAGTTAATACAAAATATAAACAAATGTTCATTCAGTTTGTGTCCCATGCATGAGAAATGTCCAAATGTCACCAGTCTGGGACATGTCCCCCAAGTTAAACTTATTTCATAAGTAAAAGTTAAATTTTGAATTAAAGAACTTTTATTTGTCTAACACAGGTCAAACCGATGTATGTGAAAGAACTGACATGCCAGATAATAGATGTGTTCGTGAATGTTTCCCAACATCACAAATTCCTAATTTGCGTTGTCCAATTGAAGGAAATCTGTGTTGTGATTTGTAAGTAAGATTTTTTAATGATTGATTTGTTGGATAAAGGAAGGCGATCATCATCCTTTCGACCAATCTAAATTGGAATAAGATTACATTTCGTTTCGTGGGTTTTTTTTTGTGTTTAATAATGGCCTGTTTGTTTTTTATAGGCCGCCTAGAGGAGGATGAGGATGAGAAAAATAAAAACTCAAGAGTCAGAGAAGATGAATTGACCAAACACATTATCACCATTTCTGATTTAAATAAATTAAATAAAACCTATTGATATTGTTCTTATATTACATCCCTGTGTATCCATAATTATCAGTGTTGAACAGTCAAAATTTGGGCAGTTCTAATACTTCTGCAAGCTATTTTCATATAGAAAAGAAAGAAAAGAAAGATCTATTAACAACTTAGGTTCCGTGCGGATCCTTTCTCCCAGCTGTTCCTTGGCCAATCCTCTTGGCATTGATCTTTCCCAGATTATCCATACCTATTTACAGCTGGGTGGACTGGAATTATGAGTGAAGATGTCTTATTCAAGGTCATCGGACTTTCACACCCTGATCGAGAACCGAACTCTCAAACATAACGACCACCATTTCCTCGTATCCAAGCAAATGACGTCACATATTATATTCAAGGCCCAAATCGGGTCCTCGAAAACACTGAACATTCCCCTTTAAATACAAGAGAACTACAACTGTGATAAATATCATTTAACTTTCGTCGTTTCTTTGACATGTCACCAGAAAAACTAGAAAGAATTTCCTACTCTTCGATTTCATTAACCACGTTCTTTAAAATTCTCATAAAAATATTTTTCAATATTGCTTTGTCCAACCCTGAAGCTATGAAATACATGGAATAATAATTGTGCCTTGAATAAAATTAATCTTAGCTTTATACTGATACAAGAAAATAAAAAACACATAAAAAATCAATTTCAATTTATAGAAAATATGTCACCTGTAATCAAATTCCATCTTCAAGCAGGTGAAACTTCAGCTTCAAATTAAATCCATACAATTTGAAATTCATAATTTTGATATTAAAACATACTTTATTGATGGAGAATGATGATCAGCCTGCCTGGTTTCGTTAGGTAATGCAAAAATCTGAAAATAAGCTGTGCGATATACATAAAGGGCAGATGTGAAGACTAAGACTTCCAGTCCTATTATAATTCCATTATGCCATCACCACTTCGATGTCCTTATCCCAGGGAGGTATATATTTTTTTGCGATTCCCGATATCATCTCATATAAAGTATACGTCCTAAAGATAAAAGTTAAAAAGTAGCCTACAATCTACGGTGGCCATCGGCAAGTTAGAAGATGATTGTAGCCGAATCCGGAGATTATCCGAGATAAAATGATATATAATAATTGTAATATTATAATCACGACCTCAAGGCTTTCGAAACATTTAATACTGAGTGTAAGCTGATATCACAGACTAAAGGTATTTTGGTAGATGACAAGTTAACGTTCGCTTCCAGTGTATGCTGATATCATAAACTAGGTAGTGGTTGGTAGATGACAAGTTAACGTTCACTTCCAGTGTATGCTGATATCACGGACGACGGGGGAAACACGTCGAAACGTTGCATAAAACTTTAACCAGTGATTGTTGTTCCATAAAGCTGTGTCTATATATTGTGCTTACAATTGCTAAATGCCATTTAAAAACTAAACTATGTAGTTGTTGGTAGATGACAAATTAACGTTCACTTCCAGTGTATGATGATATCACAGACTAAAGGTATTTTGGTGGATAACAAGTTAACGTTCGCTTCCAGTGTAAGCTGATATCACGGACTAGGTAATTGTTGGTAGATGACAAGTTAACGTTCCCTTCCATTGGATGCTGATATTACAATCTAGGTAGTTGTTGGTAGATGACAAGTTAACGTTCGCTTCCAGTGGATGCTGATATCACAGACTAGGTAGTTGTTGGTAGATGACAAGTTAACGTTCGCTTCCAGTGGATGCTGATATTACAATCTAGGTAGTTGTTGGTAGATGACAAGTTAACGTTCCCTTCCATTGGATGCTGATATTACAATCTAGGTAGTTGTTGGTAGATGACAAGTTAACGTTCGCTTCCAGTGGATGCTGATATCACAGACTAGGTAGTTGTTGGTAGATGACAAGTTAACGTTCGCTTCCAGTGTATGCTGATATTACAATCTAGGTAGTTGTTGGTAGATGACAAGTTAACGTTCGCTTCCAGTGGATGCTGATATTACAATCTAGGTAGTTGTTGGTAGATGACAAGTTAACTTCACAAACTAGGTAGTTGTTGGTAGATGACAAGTTAACTTCACAAACTAGGTAGTTGTTGGTAGATGACAAGTTAACGTTCACTTCCAGTGTATGCGATATCACGGACTAGGTAATTCTAAGTAGATGACAAGTTACGCGGATGCTGATATCACAAACTAGGTAGTTGTTGGTAGATGACAAGTTAACGTTCGCTTCCAGTGGATGCTGATATCACACACTAGGTTTGCTAAGTAGATGACAAGTTACACGGATGCTGATATCACTCTGTAAGACCAAAACGCAACGTGCTTTCAAAAACGTCCGTAGTATTGGTAGTGGAAGATGTTGAAGATGAACGTAAGTTTTTGTTTTTTTTTTAAGTATAATAACTATGCTGAACCAGATCTTTTATCAAGTTAACATTGTACACTCTGACAATATTTTAAACGACATGTTGTCGAAAATGTTGTTAGTATATACAGTTCGGAAACATTCGAAAACTATGTGTGTACAGGACTAAATGTTTATTGCCTAGGTGTTTCAGCAACAAGTTTGGGCGACAATTATTTGTTCCTGTATACACACGACAACATGTTAGGCAAATTGTCACATTTTTATTAAAGTAAGCCTACGCTCTGACAACAAGCACCCGATTCTGGTAAAAAATAATCTAACCTCTTATCAGTTATCTAAGAATTTTTAGGTGAGGGGTCCGAGTTGGGGTCAAATAATTGTCAGAGAGGCTAACAGCACATACAATCCGTATTCCGTATGTAACATTATGCGAAATTTCAAAGTGGAGGGCCAAGAGCGGGCCAGACCAGACTAAATTCTGAGAGGACCCCTGCCAGCCACCACCCCCCTCCCCCCAACACCCTTCACCCCTCCGATTAAACGCCAATACCAGAATCTTGTGCCTGTGACACTGACAACATTTTTGGTAATATGTTGGGCAACAAATTTGTCCAACAATAAAATTATTTTCGTGTATATAAACACACGACAACAGTTCTAAAATATGTTGGGCAAATTGTTTATCATTTATGGATCCGTTTTGTGTTTACGTCACGTGACTTCAGGTAGATCATGTGACTCATTGTTCGTTTTATTATAATTTGTTGTTTTTGTTTGTTTTACAGAGGATCAAAATGGGGACAAAATGTTTAAGTTTAATCTGTGTAGTGGTTGTGGGATTATTGTATGTACAGTATTTAAAATACACAAGGTTCGTGAAGATTTGTCAATCTTAAAGATTTTCTACTATACGCCTGTTTCAGCTCATTTACATCTCATTTACATCTCATTTACATACTCTCAAGATATTTTTAACATAGGCCATCTTCACAATGTCAAAGTATTACGAACTGTGCATTAAACTTTGACAATATTAGGTACGTCTCCCATCAGATTTGTTGAAAATGAAATGAATGGAGTTTTACGTCCTACTTTTCTGCACCTATATGGGCTAATTGGGGACGGACTTACATTATGACTCGGCCATGATAAGCAGCCATTTTAACCGGTTATTGGGCAAGAAAAGACAACTCTTGCTAGGTGATTGATTTTGATTGGCTGAAAGCGCACGAGAAAAGTCTCTTTCTGAAATTGATTTTGAATTGCTGATCGATATTGTATGTTTTTCAGATCAACAAATTTTACCAATTTATCATCCTCATCGACTAAAAAACATTCATCAGACGAACAAATTGATTGGAGGACCCAACTTACCAAACAGTTATCCGGCCCTTCTATTCAAAACGAAAATAACGCTTGGAAGTCTCAATTTTTATATCCGAAAGTAGTCAAACAACCACCCGTGCCTGCCAAGTCAAGGAACGCAAATAGTTCCCGGAAGTCTAATTTTATAGATCCAATCGTGACCAAACAACGACCCGTGCCTACTATTTCGAAGTCAAGAGACCAACGAATTGCTTGGAAATCCCATTTTATCTATCAGCCTCCCAAAAATCTGAAATTAGTCAGCTTAGTTAGCCCAGGAAAGTGTCCGAACGGATCAGAGACAATTACAGAAACTTGTCAGGGAAAATCTTGTCTTTGTAATAAAAACAGTCCAATAATAACTTGCCCTACATACAAAGACAATTCAGAACATTCCGAGGATTTCATGTTAGAAGCAGAACGGGAAAGTCTTCAAACTAAACGTGTTACAGATATTAAAACATTGCCAAGTGTCACGGAAACTCGGGTTAAGGTGTTACACAGGAAAAAAACTTACAAAATCGGAGACAAAATTCGCATTATCGTGACACTTGTAAACGGCTACGGGAAACCATTACTGAGAGGTGGCGATGATATACGTGTATCCATGATCGAGAAGAGGTCATCTAGTGCAATTGCTGGTACCGTTAATGATTACAAGAACGGAACGTATCTGATCACCATACCAGTTCTATGGGAAGGCACCAATACCATTACTATAAGTATGAACTATTTCCAAGAGGAAAGAGCAGCAATATTTCGCTGGTATCGTCAGTTCGGTGTTTTATTCTATCATTACGGGCAGTTTAAAAACAAGAAAGCTGAACAGTATACATTATGTGCTACAAGCCCTAATCTAAGTGGTTATAAAGAAATATGTAATATGACCTTGTATAATGATGGTGATCCGTGGTACTGCGGTAAACCACCGTCAAAGAAACTGGGTTGTAACGATATAATAAAAAGTTTTGATCACAGGTTTATAGACCTTCCAGTCACAGAGGCAGAGAAACTTCTCTTTCGAAGGTAGGTACCCCAATTTAATTTTTCAACAAAACTTGACATATAAATAAGTCTTGCTTAACATACGTAGTTTAATTCCAGCTACCTTTTGCATTGCGACCAATAAATAGGCACAACTTTCGTCAATGTTCGAGACTTGCATTATGACTCGGTCACGATAAGGTGGCCATCTTGCCCAGTAGGCAGGAAAAGACAACTCTTGTTTCAAGGTTGATATTGATTGACTGTTTTTACCGCGAAAGATGATGATACATTCTGAGGTATGATTGTGATTGGTTGAACTATAATTTATTCAATATGGCAACTACCGTATGGGGTACAAGGTTATCTAGCCAGTCTAGTTCCGAAGTTGATACGAGTGACGGTAAGTCCTTCATTAATCTTATATTTTTACTATTGTAGAACATGTTCTGACAAGAATCGACTCCTACCATCAATACAGATTGAAACAAAAGGTGAGATTCTACTTCTTTTCACAAGCAAACTTTCGAACAAAACTGACCCCCGATTAGGCTACAGACTATAGGGTGACACGAGGTGGAATATTTGTGGCCGTTCGTTAAAGAGTGGTCCTGAATACAAGTGTCCTTTAGATTAAGTTTGACTGTATACAATTATATTAAGTTATTCTGTATTTAAGTTCAGAATTGACAAAAAAGAACAATATTTTAAGAGCAAAATTTCCCTCATTACACACTACATGGCGCTTGTCCCTTTCATTATCTCAATTGGTGCCGAAAAGTAGGACGTTAAATTACATTTGTCTTTTGGTATCCTTACAATAGGAAGGGTACGTATTATCTGCCCTTGCGAAATGACGGATTTTTCTAAAATAATAAAACTTGTTTCAGGTGGAAAGTATGATCGAGATAGATTACCAAAGTGTACCAAGGTCAATCCAGTAGAAACTTGGAAAACAGACAAACCTAGTGGATATTTTAACAGGAGTAATTACTATTCAACACGTTGTCGGTATGGATCATCTCGACCCAATATAACACAATGTCTTCAGAACACTTCTCTGATATTACACGGTGATTCTACAGTTTTTCAATGGATAAAATTACTCAAACGACTTTCTGGGTGTACCTTAAATAAAAAATACACTAGTGGAAAATGGTATGAGGAATTAGTGTGCGAGAAAACAGATTGGCAATTTACTCTCAAATTCGCCCCCCATAACATGCCGTTCTCTTGTTTTTTAAATACAGATCATAAAGTTGCTCCAGTCTCAAAATCTATCGAGACAGCATTAAACGAAATCCCAACTACAGGAAGAACTATATTTGTGGTCCATTTCGGGGCTCATTTCACTCGGCAGCATTACAATGTTTTCAGGCATAACATCCTTCGACTGAAATCCTCGCTTAAAAAGGCTCTGAGTCGAAATAAAAATTTGACTATTTTAATTAAAAGTCCTCACATGACAAGGTGTGTTCCATGGGCACCGTCCGTCAACGACGCTCTGCTGCCTCATCTTATAACTATGTTAATTGACGAACTGACTGAATACTCAGACCGTGTTTACTATTTGAACTATTACGACATGTCTGTAGCTGTTCAAAATAAAGACATACACGCTAGTGAGAAAATTATTAAAAATATGATAGAAACGATGTTATTTTATACTTGTAAATAAAATTCAATTGAAATGGAGTTTCACGTCCTGTTTTATGTAACTGATTTTGACCAATGAAGACCAGTAGAGTTAGAAAGACATAAGCTTAGTAGAGAGAGGGACGATATAGCGTCAATAGTTGCTAGACAATAGTTACTAGACAATGGTTGCTAGACAATGGTTGCTAGACAATAGTTGCCAGATAATAGTTGCTAGACAATAGTTGCTAGACAATGGTTGCCAGACAATAGTTGTCAGACAATGGTTGCCAGACAATGGTTGCTAGACAATAGTTGCTAGACAATGGTTACCAGACAATAGTTGCCAGACAATGGTTGCTAAACAATGGTTGCAAGACAATGGTTGCTAGACAATAGTTGCTAGACAATAGTTGCCAGATAATAGTTGCTAAACAATGGTTGCAAGACAATGGTTGCTAGACAATGGTTGCCAGACAATAGTTGCTAGACAATGGTTGCCAGACAATGGTTGCTAGACAATGGTTGCTAGACAATAGTTGCCTGACAATAGTTGCCAGACAATGGCTGCTAGACAATAGTTGCCAGACAATGGCTGCTAGACAATAGTTGCCAGACAATGGCTGCTAGACAATAGTTGCCAGACAATAGTTGCTAGACAATGGTTTGCCAGACAATAGTTGCTAGAGTTGCTAGACAATAGTTGCTAGACAATGGTTGCCAGACAATAGTTGCTAGACAATAGTTGCCAGACAATAGTTGCTAGAGTAGCTAGACAATGGTTGGTAGACAATGGTTCCCGGATAATAGTTGCTAGACAATAGTTGCCAGACAATAGTTGCTAGACAATGGTTACCAGACAATAGTTACTAGACAATGGTTGCTAGACAATGGTTACCAGACAATAGTTGCCAGACAATGGTTGCTAAACAATGGTTGCAAGACAATGGTTGCTAGACAATAGTTGCTAGACAATAGTTGCCAGATAATAGTTGCTAAACAATGGTTGCAAGACAATGGTTGCTAGACAATGGTTGCCAGACAATAGTTGCTAGACAATGGTTGCCAGACAATGGTTGCTAGACAATGGTTGCTAGACAATAGTTGCCTGACAATAGTTGCCAGACAATGGCTGCTAGACAATAGTTGCCAGACAATGGCTGCTAGACAATAGTTGCCAGACAATAGTTGCTAGACAATGGTTTGCCAGACAATAGTTGCTAGACAATGGTTGCCAGACAATAGTTGCTAGAGTTGCTAGACAATAGTTGCTAGACAATGGTTGCCAGACAATAGTTGCTAGACAATAGTTGCCAGACAATAGTTGCTAGAGTAGCTAGACAATGGTTGGTAGACAATGGTTCCCAGATAATAGTTGCTAGACAATAGTTGCCAGACAATAGTTGCTAGAGTTGCTAGACAATAGTTGCTAGGTAAAGCTAAGCTATGACCGCCACTTTCAATGACGTCACTATCTTTAAGGCCCTATCTCACCCCACCCCCTCTTTGGCCACGAACCTGTTAGTGTCCCTGATGCACACATAAGAAATTTGTAAACCTCTCCCTTTAATATCCTTAGTGCATAGTGCATGGAAGCTTATCTTCTCTTAGTTCAGTATAATAAATATAATACTAAACACGTGTTCTATTAGTGAATAATTTAGCCATTTTATCTTTGGTTTCTATCGTAACTAAGTATTTTGTCACTAATTATGTTAAGGCGTCAGTTTTTTCATAACGGTATACGTATCTCTCACCTAAGCTCTCGTTCGTTTTTCTTACCATCAACATAAACCTGTCATCTTCCAACCAACCGACAGAAAAGACACCATTCTTTTTTTGCATAATATGGTAGCCCACTCGTGTTTGCGCCACCCGACTAAAAGACCGGATTGGGGAAGTCGGCCACCCTTGCCTGGTTTGCATCGGCTCCCAAAGTTATGTTTACTGGGAGCGCCCATAACAATTCTTTTGCCCGTCAAGCCTCTTAAGGCATGGCGTCACGGTTTCGTGAAATTAACTAGTTTGACTTTTGCTCATGCAGTTATGCCTACTGGGAGACGCCCTTAAACAATTTCATTGACCCTGTGAAACCCCTCATATTTTTGCCTCTTAAGAAGGCAAGGTGTCACGGTTTTGTGAAATTAGCTGGTTCCCTACTTGGAGCCGCCCTTAACAATCCTTTTGCCCCTATCAAACCCCTCCACGTGAGTTGCCTCTTAAGAAGGCAAGGTGTCACGGTTTGATGAAATAGAAGTTGGTCAGACGGTTGATTTACCCCAGCACGTGTAATTATAATTAGTGAAGGAAGAGGTTATTATACATATCATATTTCACCAATCAAATTTCCATATATCATAGACGAGTTGATTCTCACATGGGGGTGTTTAAAAACTAAAATCTAAACCAACCATACCTTGCAATATTAATGGTGAGAGCCTTAAAGGGGAACGTTCATTATCCGTTGAACCTTGAATTTTTAAGCTTACCATCAAATTTTAAGCCTTCAAATCTACGCGTATCCGTAAAAGTCACGTCACATTTACGAAAAATTAAAGCTTCTTAAAGTTTACCGGAAAATCCAGACAATCTAAATTTGTTTAATATTAACTATTCATTGAGGCTTTCATATTTTTTTTAAAATGGGGCTTAGCCTCTGGATATTGGGGTTTCGGGGCATATAAAAAATGGGGCTTGGATATAATAAAAGGTTCAAGTTCTTGAAATTGCATTTTAGACCGATACAAATGACAGTTATCGAAAATCTGAAACCTCGATTTCCACACGCTCAGTATGGCAAATCCCTCCCCCCCCCCCCCCCTCTTCTCCTCTCCTCTCCTACCCTACCCCAAATACGCCCCTAGCTATCATATATCACGTTGTTGATAAGGCCTGGTAAACTCATTACACCCCCAGTTCATTTTAACACCAAAACCTAATGTAAATTAATACCTATCTCTCAACTTTAAAATAATGGTAGCGTCCAATTCCTGGGAGTCTGTGTCGTGTTAAAGTTGGTGGCATCACGAGCGCTTTCCCTGTTTCCTCAAAAGTACCGACGTGAAGTGTAATCAGCGCAGTGTAGCTAGAACTTTTTCCCTTGTTTTGACTCTTTAAAATTCCAAAATGTCCGAAGATCTGCGCGGTAAGTACCATTTTTCATTTTATTTGTAAAAATTGATTTAGCGTTATATTTATAAAGCGTTCCTATAATTTATTTGAAATTGAGATTGATTATTTTAATGGCTTGTACGGATTGAGATTGGTTTGTTTTCAAGGTTTATAATAATTTCATTCGAGTCAGCAGGGATCGTGTAATTTCCTAAGGTTGGGATCGCATTTCGTATTTAGGCCAAGAGTTTGGTTTAAGCTTATTCGATTGGCGTCAGGGACGCCGGACGATTTGGATTGGCGTCAGGATAGAATTGGATTTGGTTGGCGTATGCCATGGATTAAATTGAATTTGAAGCCAGGGTCGATTTGAATTTGTCATTAGGAAAGTTTGGCTTGGGAAAATTTCATCTTTGACGCTAGGAAAGATTTAGAATAGGGGTCTGAACGAGTATGGTTAAGACCGTCCTTGCTGAAACTTACATGTTAAAAACTATTTCTTCATACTAGTCTCTCTGATCTGCATCACCAGCAAGAGGACATCAGTTACGTTCTCTTTTCTGCGTCTATTGGGCTAAGGAGGACGGGTGCTTGTTGTTGGTGGTATTTGGATGGACACAAAAGTAGTCAGATACCGCAAATGCTATTCAGATGCCCTTCAGACAGAAGTTGTTTCTAGTAGGATACCTTCTAGCACTAATTCAGACTTCTCAGAACGCTACAGAAAACTATTCAAATATCTTTGTATATTACTAATGGTTTCAGTCGAATGTTGTTATAGTGCCAGTCATTTTGAAGAACGAAAACACGTATCATCTCGAACAGAACATAGCTTTAACTAAAAATAGACATGTTACTTGTTAATGAGTTAAAAACATGAGATTGTAAACGTATCGTGTTTCATATAGAAGGATAAGATTCTTCCTCTAGCTACCGTAAACTTTTCTCCTAGCTACCGTAAAATATTCTTACCAACACAGATAGCAGCAATAATTTAGGACATAATAGCGGGATCATGAGCATGCAACTCTCTAAATCTTGCAATTGAAATTGAAAATATAGTAAAATTTCGGACAGAGGAAACATGCCCCCCTTTTCTTAATACGTCACTGAATGCACTTGCCAGTTGTTCTATCATTGATTGGGAATCGTTTGGGCTGGATCAACTCGTTTCCCGTTGTGAGATTTTTTGACCGTTAGCCGTATCATTATTGGGCTGGTAGTTGAGTCCAAACCGCCTAACCGGAAGTTCCATTGTTGTTCTGTTCAGCTACTCTTTGGGCTTATAATAACTGACAAAGCCATGCAGTGGGCAATGAATGTCAGAAAAATGGCATAAGTAAAGAGAAATAGAATTGCCTTTTACGTTCTTTTTTTGGTCTGTATAGTATAGCTCCTGTTTGTGCTAATAAGGATTTGAAACGCCATGCAGTGGGCAATGAATGCTATGAAAATGACATAAAGAGAAAAAGGCATGAGATTTATTTTATGATCTTAGCTTTATATTTCTCTAGGCTGTTTATTTTATTTTATTACCTTCTTTTAAGTTCAACGTGGGATTTATAAACTAGTTTTAATCACAGTCGATTTCTACCGGTATATCTTTAAACAGTCGTAATTTATCTCGAAATCTGGCAAACTTCACTATTACCATCTACATTAAATTTGAAATATTTCGTTAACTTTGTCTAAACATCTTTTATAGATCAAGCCAGTTCCAACTTAATTATTTATTCTTTAGTTTAAAACACATTCGGCATTCTTATTAGGGTTATTTCCGTGAAGATGAAGATACCTCGTAATGAATAAGACCTTTTTAATTAGCTTAAAGGGATTGTAAAGAGGTTTCCTAAACTTTGTATGTGTATCGGGGAAGCTGATAGCATCAATTTGCACCATTCCAATTTCCATTCTGACGTCTGTGGTTCTTGCAATTCCACTAAAACTAACGCGTTTTGTTCCCAATACACATACAAAGTTTAGAAAATTACTTTACAATCCCTGAAAGTATCATTGCCTTTAAAATGCCCAAACCAAATAAGGTGAAAAGTTGTGACCCAGACCAACTCATTTCAGTTAGTTCATACTTCAAAGTCCTGAAGATAAACCATATTGCTCTCTAGTTTCGTTTTATATCTCGATTCTAGTAGGAAAGTGCTAATTGATGGGCAGCAGGCGAGTTATCTCGGGGTTAATAGGTTAATTTCCTCGTTGTTCATTGGTCAATATCTACTATATGTTTACACGTGGTGTATTGGAATTTATACAAATTTTAACCCTCACCTGAACCATTAAACGAGATAATTTATAGTCTTTGACTCCCAGACTTTTATTATCTACCATATCTTTCGTCAAGGCTTTCCAGATGGACTGGATGGTAGAGGCTAGATAATTTATCATATATTCTCTTATCGTATTATTGAATCTCAACTAGGTTGCGATATCAGCTGCTGCTGGAAGCGAACGTTAACTTGTCATCTACCTACCACCTTAAATCTCACTAGATCTATATACTTTCGAACTTTCGATCATAAAGTTTAGATTAGTTACAAACCATGTATGTATAAGATAGCTACAAAATAGATAACGTCGGCAGTGTAGGACTAGTCAAGTCACAGTTCTTTTTTAAAATTGACGCTTATACTCTTTTAAGTTCTGAATTAAATTGCTTTCTCTCTCAGGTCACAATTATTCAAAATATTTGTCAGTTGCAAGGCACAGATCTTCATTATATATTAGCCTACGGTTGGATTTGTTATCAATTCAAACATCTCCATTTTGATTTAAAAATTTAGTACGCAAATCATATTTTTAACTACTGTATTCAGATTATAGATATATAGCATTGTATATTAACCAAAGTTTTTAACTATTCAAATTATAGATAGATAGCCTATAGGCCTACCCCTGAGTAACTCACAACAACAATATCAAGTATAGATATCGCTAGAAGATTGGAAACAATAAGAACAGACAATTGTGTTCAATATATTACGATTAAAAGTTGTTATTCCCCTTGTTCTATTGAACACTTCTGATATTTTTAACAATAGAGAAACCAAATCCTTTGTTCAACTTATTCCGAATCTATAATTACATGTTTTAGTTTATCAAAATGTCAGATTGATTTTTGAAGGTTGTAAAGGTTAGCCTACACTTGAGGAAGTCAATCAATAAATGAGTAAATATTTCATAATGAAAAGTGGTGCCAGGTGTAGAGAAGAGTAGGCATTCTCCACCTGGCGCCACAACCTCTAATAATGTACATGTACTTGTATAGTGGTATCAGGTGTCTAGAAGAGTAAGCATACCCCACCTGGTACCACGACCTCTAATAATGAATAGTGGTATCAGGTGTCTAGATTAGTTAGCATACCCCACCTAGCACCACAAACCTCTTATAATTAATAGTGGTAACAGGTGTCTAGGAGAGTAAGCATACCCTGCTTGGCACCACACCCTGAAATAGATCTGAAACAGTTTTCCTTTGTCGGCTGTTTGATGAAATTGTTTTTTGGTTTCAGATGCCCGAGAAGTGTTCGATCTTTTCGATTTCTGGGATGGTCGGGATGGTTTAGTCGACGCCTACAAAGTCGGTGATTTCTTAAGATGTACTGGTTTGAACCCAACAGAAGAAAATATTAAGAAATTTGGAGGAACCAAAGGTCCAGGTAAGGATGACCACATTTTCTTTAAAACTGAATTTTTACCGGGTTTTTTTTTTCTGCTCTTGGTACCATTTCATCACGACGGTCTCCCTTTTAAAAAGAGTATTGTGCTACAAATGTCTTATAAAACAAAATTGATCATCTTATTCTTGACAATTGGGTTATCGACACTCAAAAAGTGTCCAATTAATGTGATTTTAAAGGAGTAGCTTTATTAGCCTATACAACTATTACTCTTGACTTTGCCATGTTTTTGGGATGCGATTTTGATTAACGGAATTGTTTTGCTTGTACGGATTTTTATTAGCGTGATCTTTCCAATTTCCAGGAGAGAAACAGCTCCCATATGAAGAATGTAAAGCCATTTGGGATCAGGCTAAAGCTATTAAAGATACCATGACCCATAAAGACTTTAGAGAAGCTTTCAAATCATTTGATCGTGAAGGACAGGGATTCATCTCAGCAGCTGAAATGAGACACATGCTCAACGCCATGGGTAAGTTATAAACTCCAAATAAGTATTGAAAATCGCTTTAAATTTCTTAAGCGTTTTTTTTTCAATAATTACATAGTTTTATGAATTTATCAGGATAATGTATATAGTTATGTATGACACCATTTCGAAGAATTCGAATATTGTCTTCTTTCCGAGGATCCATTAAGGACTTTCGATAGATGCTTAGAAAAGGACATAGAATATTAAGGGCTGCCATTCCCCGTTGAAGATGCCAATAATGCCTGAAACGTCTAATGATGTGGTCTTGGTTTATTCTACAGGTGATCGACTAACAGATTCTGAAATAGATGATATTATAAAATATACAGACATCCGAGAAGATTTGGAGGGAAATATCAAATACGACAGTAAGTATTTATAATATATTGTATTGGACTCCCGATGCACCTGCATTATGGCGGGGGAAAGCAGCAAAAACCTAATGCTATAGTTGAAATGTCCCGCCATACTGTTTGGGCTTACGAGGACGAGCTTAATATTCCAGACCTTGTGATGACAAAAGCCTATGACATTTTTTAACAAAATTTTTTCTTTTTCATTTCAGCCTTTATTGAGAAAGTAATGGAAGGACCCCCCGGTGTGTAAAAATTTCAAGATCAATCTAGGGAACTTTCAAGAGAAAATGTGAACTTTGGGAATCTGTTCTGAAAGAAAAATGTTGATATTAGTGTTCAAAAAATTCTGATCAAAAAATGGAATATATTCTTCTTCTGAGTGTTTAAGTGGATAATGTTTCGTTTTCTAAAGTATCGCTAAAAATAATTCGTATTTTTGACATTTCTTTGATTTTTTGAAAGGTAAGGAATACCTTTGATTATATTTTCTTTTTCGATACAAAACGTGTGCAATAATTTTACTTTCCCTACATCATTAATTGTTTTTGAAAACATCATCGTTTCTCTGCAGAAACAGTCAAATATTGTACGGTGCTTGTCCGTCACAACAACAGGAAACGAAAATATTTTCAAAAACTTTTTTGATTATTTATTTAATTTATGTTTTTTGTTTTTTTGTATCATGAAAGTGTGATTCTGTTTAGATAGTTAAACCTCATAAATTTGTTGATCAAAAAGAGGAAAATTGTCATTTACTCCAAATTTGGGTTTTAGCTTGGAACACTTAGTGTGGGACAAAAAGCTACCATTATAATACATTGTGATAATCAAGACTATAGTCGTAGTTTACAGGTTTTTCCTTCCATACTGAAGTTATTATTCCATTCAATGAATTCGCAAGTCGAAGAACTATCCCCAAATTGTGTATGATCCCATGTACCATGCATGTTTCAAAAGAAAACCATCGATGTACATTTTCTTGCCTTTTCGTCAAACTGATATTGATTATGATTTAAACGCCTGTTTTTTGCTCATTTGAATATTATTATATAAATTATGTCCTTTGGAACAAAAACATAACAACATGGTTTGAAACATAAAGCTTTACAACATGGGAATATTTCGTTTTCTTTTAATAAACAGTTTTCAAATTTGTGTAAGTTCCCGCGCTTTGTATCGTAGCTAACGGTAGCGTTCGATTGGGAAGTTCTGAACAATTTCCTTCTGTTCCAATCAAAATTTGTGCATCTCTTTCATTATGTGCCATTTTGAATTCTGTTTACATCGACTATGGACCAGACAGATCGCGTTCGGAACTCTGTTCGAAATTTTAAATTGAACTTCCGGTTGATTCTATGAATCCTGAACGTGTAGAACTTACCAATCAAACGCACCCAAGATATCTCTGTACATTTGATTCAATGTCGCTTCTAGAAATTATAAGATGTAGGGGTCGAGCAGAGACCACAGGAGTATGAAAGGCACCAATTATCAATGATACAGAATTTGATGTGGGAGAGGGGGTAGGAAAACATATACACAGAGCCGGACAAGCCAACTTTTTCGGCTAAAAGCTAGAACCGGATGTAGAACCAAGGAGAATATTGGAAGCGGACCCCGGATGCTCCTGATTACACGTTAATAGTGTAAACACTCAAAAACAATCTCCTGCTAATCTCTTATTTTTCTTCAAGATGTTTTTAGACATTGCTGACATCGCACTTTGACTGATGATACGTTTTCGATCTATTCGATTTACCAGACGTAAGATTCATATTGTAATCATTAGACAATGTGTCTGGTAACTCGAGTATTATTCTGGCATCATTCCATAATGTATTTGTATGATATCAAGCATTCCACGTCTTGTAAACGAGTTTTGGTTTTATATTACAAGAAGATCCAAGTATGTGATATACTGTACACTCACGTACAGAAAAACTCTTTATCATGTAAACTGTAGCTAACACTAATTTCTTGGCTTATCGTATGTTTTAAGAAACCAAAATGGCGACTATTTCATTTCAATGAAGTTAAAAATCGTTATATGGCTAAGGCTCAACTTGCTTCATTTAGCCTACAAAATCTGTTTAAAATTGCAACGTAAGCTAATTTCTTGGCATATTGTATGTTTTAAGAAACCAAAATCGCTGCTTTTCCTCTTAATGGTCAGTTACAAAATGGCCAAGGCTCAACATAATCCAATCACTAACAACATAGGCCTACAGGTGAATGCATCAGGTCGCCAAGTTTGATGATATTCTAAATTTCCAACAAAAGCCTTAATCAGCAACGTATAGGTGTAGATACCCTTCTGAAAATCATGACAGGGGCTAGTTTTACCCACAAAGCTAACCTACCTACAAACTTTGCAGACATCTGCAATGAATTAAAAGGGAATCGAAATAACGAAGAAAGTTAATCAGATTTAATAATGGAGTTAATCAGATTTGTTCATTCTATTTTCTGTTAAAATCCGGGTTAATTGAATCATATTACACATTTTATATCACGTGACTATAGCGGCCATCTTGGATTTTGAAACATGATTTCTGTTCATGTGCAGAATGATTTTATTATTGAATGGACCGACTAGCCTGTCTAAAACCAAACTCCTTGATCGTGGTGATTTGAGCAAGAAGATTCTTAATGTGTCCTACTTTACTGCCTTCTCACATTTGCTGACCATGAGTTTTGGGGGAATTTTTCTATCGGATTTAGAGAATGGGGTTAAATCTTCCACCATTCACTCAATGATCGTCTGCTAAGAGACAAAATCAAATCAAACATCTGGGAACTTCGATAACGTATCATATTCCACTACTACCAAGTTTGGCACGTGCACTTACCACGCGCAAGTCTACCAGGTTCCAAATAAGCCAAACGCCGTCGCCTTAGTAACCAGATTTGTATACTATACTATATCTATACAATGTATTTTTCTTGAAGTTAAACATATCCTTTGATTATGAGAGACTTTGACAGCCCTTCAATTAAAATTCCGGCCATTTTGTCACATAAATTACCACAAGTCTGGAACCGTTTCAATGAAAGTATATTCAAATATCAAGACCTTGGAAAATGTGCCAATATGGCGCAAACAATACACTTACGTCATATCCGATTAAAGATCAATCAATTATATGGGTGGGGTATTGAAAGTCTTCGATTTGAAATTATTGATTAGCGAGATCGAAAACTGAACCGATCAGCATTATATGATATTTAAGCAGCCTATGACGTCACCACGACTAAATCTGTTACGTCAGCGATTAAAACGAGGTCGCCGATACAAAATCAAACTCTCACTTAGTCCCCAAGATCGGAAAATGGACTGGTCTTATAAAACAGGGGATAGGGGGGTAGTTTGATTTCTATATCATTCCATATCTCCGGCCTTCTCTACATCTCATTCGAAGAAGCAGCATCGTATTAAAAACCACGTCAGAATGGTAAGTAAAAATAGAACTAGAGATAGAGTAGCCATTTTCTATAGTGAAGTCTATTGTACCATTAGAACGTTCAATGTCAGATAAAATCTACCAAGGACATAGAAAGTTTTCTTCATTTTCTTAACTAATTTTCAAGATTTTCCTCTCTGATGACTGTTCAGCACTTGAGAACATTAAAGCAAAATTCAGATCGTCGATTTCTGCTTTTCTCGTTATTTTGGTTTGAAATTACCTTGCTTCGACAAGGAGCAAAATAATGATTTTAGCATCCTTCAGGTAAAATTGTTTCGTTGTCAGACACCGACAACATTTTGGCTGCATGCACTTTCGTTCGTTTGTGAAAAAGTAAGATTTAAACTCAAAAAAGCAAATTTGCATGAAAGAAAAATTATAATACTTTTATTAAAAATGCCAACTAATGGTTTTAAAAAGCCGGCCGGTAAATCATTAAAAATTATATTTTTTACGTTGAAGATAGTAAGACTACTTAAGAATTTGGCTTCCTGCCGAGAATCGAATTAATTCACGTAGCCTACTCAGGTATCTGGTTAATCATTCTTCATACTTCATACTGTAGCATATTTTCATATCTAATGCCAGAAAATGCTAATGTGCTCATAATATGCTTGCACTAGTCTAGATATGGAGACATATCTTCAAAATTTGTGTCGCTCACCGCAAATATAATACACTGAATCCTGCTCATACGACTTTTTTTAAGCACCTTCAATAAGCGATCAATAAGTCATTCATGGAATTTGTCTATATTGCTCTTTCACTGCACCAAACTCAAAATGGTCTCCCAACACTCCACACTCTTGCTCAATAACTTAGCAAAATCCATAATCCATACATTTTTATGACAGATTTGAAGTCACCGAATTGAAATAAATTGTTTGTCTTCCTTTTTCAGTCTTCTTTATCGAGAGACACAGTTGAGGGTAAGTAGAACAATATTCCTTAATTTTTACTCGATATATATCCTGGAATCAGACAGTTTTAACCCACAGATTGGATATATAGCAAACAAACTGATTATATCATAATTCTCTATGCAATGCAATGGGCAGAAGTTGCTTATGCTTGTTGAACAAATCAAGGATTAAAGAAGAAGTAAATCTATGTGAAAATTTAAATCCAACAAGCATGAAAAGACGGTATTTTGATCTGAAAAGAACTGGGGTAAGACCAAGGATGCAAATCTTCATTTATTCAAAAACATTGTTCTATTAATTAGTAAATGGCACATAATGCTTTACAACGCATCGTTTTCTGTCAGCCATTCAAAATAAATATTTAAGTGCAATCGGGGTAAAGCAAGGCGACATTTTATGTCTTATACCATTTGTAACGATGGTTAATAATCGTGCATGTATTTAATCTGTATAACATAGTGTATTTCTAAAGTGCATCATATCTGCAAGTAGATTTGGCAGAATTATTTTCAGTTTATCGTATTATCTTGGCAATATTTTGAATTACTCAGGAAGATGGAAATATAAAATAGGATTATATAATAAACGTCAAACAGGAGTAGAAAAATGGACTATAAAATCAAATTGGAAAAGGGAATGAAATATAACAACGGTACATTAAATTAGTGATGCGTTATTTTATTGATTTCTAGGTTATGGAAAAAATAAAAAGTATATTTGGCGCATAAAGCTAAAATAAAACTGTTGTTTTCTTCAATTTAATGTAACTTCTTGAATCTGCAAGCATTGATTGATGTATAACGTTCTTAGGGTGAAAGTAGGCTATATCAAAGTGTACATACACTATTAAATGAGAAATATACTAGAAAAGTCGTCAGTCAAGGAAACCTCTGGCGTACTAGTATATCAGTATTGTTCAAGGTGCAATAACGATGCCAATAACAGTGGAATGTAGACTCGATTTCACAGACGTTTATATCAATATGCTATAGAAATATACCTGGATAGCCTAACATAAAATTGCATTTGTTTGTACTGTGTACTAATATACCTACATCTGTTTCTGTCGTTCTATACCCCACGTGAAATATGATCCATTTGGCACGAGGCCGTCTGTTATCTATTTTCTTTAGAGATACTTACAGTTAATATCGGTAAGCTTAGAAGAAAATATCAACGTTTTTTGTGACCTAATTTGTTATATTCCAAGCAATAATGGTCTAGAATGTATATATCGCGATTTCTAGAAGCATTAAGAGCAAAAGTGTGACGGTTCACAGGTTCAGGGTTGGAAAGGAAATAATTTGCCAAAAACGCAATATATAATGTCATTTCAAAAATGAAATGAAATGAATGGAGTTTTACGTCCTACTTTCTGCACCTATATGGGCTAATTGAGGACGGGCGAACGCCATGCGGTGTGCAATGAGGGAAATTTTGCCAGGACAGCGGCATTAGCCTGCTCTTATTTTCGATTTCCAACTGTCGAGGGATCTTTAACGTGCACAGCCAATAGCACACGGGGCCTCGGTTTATTGTCCCATCCGAACGACTAGACGCTTTTCCATGTCAGCCCCTCCGACCTGCATCACTGACAAGGGGGAACCGGGCTGAAAAATCCGAAGGTATCATCTCGACCCATGCCGGGATTGAACCCTGGACCTTCAGGTTAGCGAGCAAGCGTCTAACTCACTGAGCCACCGCGGCTCCAAATGTCATTTCAATATACAAAATGGAAAATACCATAGCCTACAAAACTAGGATTTTGTGTTCCATATTTTTTCTTTTGGTTATTTATGTTCTTCTAGAATACAATCACGAGACTCGTAAAAATTTCAGTATCATTTCAAGATGCCTTGACTTAGTTTTATGAAAACAAAACATAATATGTTGCAGAGCGCTTGACATATTTTTACTGACTGAAACCTTTTCCTTTATCTAGGACCCTTGAATTGCTTTTGGTGCTGATTCTTTTCTAAATTTGAGGATTAAGCCTAGATTTGTAGAAAATGTATGTATGGTGAATTGACAGCGCTATAGGTCCCTAAAATACCAGTTAAACTGCCAAGGACTACCGATTGTAAATGTATCAGTAAAATTAAAGTAGGCCTATCAGTAAAAACAGAGCCCATGTAGAATTGATGTAGGTTGGTTGACCTTGTACCGACCTGAAAGTCATAGATAACATTTTACCTGGTGACGTCATTAGATATTTATTGGTTGTTAAGGAAGTTATGGGAATTTATTTGCTGTTATAAAAATAATTCCACTGTTCGATGATTGATTGATATAGGCGAATTATTTTTTGGGAGAAATATGCTGACTTTGTTCACAGAACGTTGCGTCATCGTTGCATTCCCAATTGCATTACAACTTAGCCATTGTAGCCTAGTAGGCCTATGTCGCTAAGGGATTTCCGTTCTTGATCAGATTTAGTGCATAGGCCTAGTTCAAAACAAGTTGATGCAATGGAGTGTCTACCTATAAATAACAGTTTTGAATCCACTTCCAGTGCTTTCGACAGAGAATCGTTTGCCAACTCTTCACCTTACATAAGTAGGCTAATAACTTATATCCGTTTTTATTTTGCTTTTAACTAATGGAAACGATTTGTTTATTTTCTGACTGACTTCTTAAAGATATATTCTACAATAAAACGTCGAAAGAATCTGTAGTATGTGTGTCTAGTTAATCGAAGCTACTGCTACCTGGATGGAATAAAGTCTAAATGATAGAGTCTACCTGTATATTATAACAAAAATTCTCTAAGAAAAGTATAGTAGCACGAGAACGATAGGCTATATTTAGATACCGGTGCCATCGAGTCAGTACCTTTCCATAAAAGGGTCTGGCCTAACTGTAATCAGTATTATGCCAACGTAGTGTATATGATAAATAGACGTATCGCTTGTACCGTAAATATTCTAATAATTGTTACCGTAAACACTCTAAATTCCAACTTGTATGAGTTTTTCTAACGTGAAATTGCCGTGGAAATTGACTTACCCCACAAATTACCCACCCCCAAACTTTTGGCTTTTTGCCATGGAATTTCGATGCATTAAGATATAACGATTTCTTCAATGTTTTCTCTAAATATCCAACATCTTTAAAAATAAATTGTTCACAACACATTATTCATTGATAAACAATTTTAATGATGCTCTTAAATTGAATAAAATACGGTAATTTAATTAAATATAACGAAGTAGGTAGATTAATAAAGAAGCAATATATACAAATATACCATTGTAATTAAATGATATATAGGTCTACAGTAGATTTGTAAAATAATTAAGCGTAATTAAATAAACGATTTTTTTTTACCGTTATTTAAAATATATACCCCAAATCTAAATAAAGTACCGGGTACTGTGATACCATTGAAAAGACTCAATAAAAGACTCAATCAAACATATAAATCTTATAGGTCTGGGGCCCTGTTTCTCAAAACATTTTACCTTAAATTTGTCGTAATTTTGGAATTTTGTAATGAATAATTCCGCACTTACGACATATTTTAATTGTAGGCTTTTTGAGAAAAAGGCTCCTGGACTTGATTGGATACATCGCCTCAATCTGTTTGACTGAATGATAAGGCTTTATATCTGTTTATATTTATATGTATTATAATATTTGATTATTATGAATTACAGACGTACGAGAAGTGTTCGATCTGTTTGATTTCTGGGATGGTCGAGATGGAGACGTCGATGCTTTCAAGACTGGTGATATGTTACGGTGTTTAGGTTTAAACCCCACAGAAACCACAGTCACAAAGAACGGAGGAACCAAGGCTATGGGTAAGTCCCATCGTTTCCCCTCCCTCCTCAGCAATTGATGTGTGTCACCTTATAAATATCAATCTTGCTCATTGTGCCCAAACCGCACTCTCGTTGGTAACACATTATTGGGATATAAGACTATACAGTGAGATTTGTCTTGAACACTATGGTTTTGAATGAGACTGTGTCAGACTTGATTTTATGATAAATGGGAAGTAACTCTTGTTTTCATTTAGTGATGTTTTTGTGGTCTGGAGCTTGACGTTGAATTGCTTATTGGCGATTATGAAGCTCATTGTAATAATTTTCCAGGACGGGAGGGGGTTACCCAACTGCCCCCCTTGATTGGATGATTACCCCCTAGAAGTATTTAGCTCTTAATGTGAAATTGGCTAGCTAGGCCTATATGTTTCATTTGCACATTAAATGGTGCGGATTGATGTGATTTGTGTTCTAGACGCGCCTAAGAAGTATATTAGATTTTCATGTTTTTTTATGTTTTTTTAGGTGAAAAATCATACAAATTGGAAGAGTTTTTACCAATTTATGAAACAGTCACAGCTATTGAAGACACAGGCACCTTCGCCGACTTTAAAGAAGCTTTCAAAACATTTGATCGTGAAGGTCAAGGTTTTATCTCCTCGGCTGAAATGAGACAAGTATTAGTGTCCCTTGGTAAGCAAATCTCCTTTTTAACTTTTTTTTTAAAATCCCCACGAAGTTCTCGCTAATTTTTACTTGGACCGGGTGGACAGGTAGGGTTAGGTAGGGTTAGGGTTAGGGTTAGGTAGGGTTAGGGTTAGTTATAAATAAGAAACGTGTAGAAATCGTAGGTTGTAACACTGATATTAAGAGCTTAGTTGGGTACGTTTCTTTTGAAGCCCGTTCGTATGAGTTCATGCGAAGCAGACCATGCTTACTCTATTCGAAACACGTTCTCGTATGGGAAGTCCACTACTATATAATTATTGCACCCTATTTTGTCGTGCTCTGGACGAGATTTTTTTTATTAAAAGAATTGTTTTTCTTGCACGGATTTTTATTATTCCCGGAGACACCCCAGGCCCTAGACAGCAATAAAAATTGTATGAGAATTTACTGTGTTTTAGGTGACAGAATGACGGATGCAGAAGTTGATCAAATTGTACAATGTACTGATATTAGAGAAGATTTAGAAGGAAATATCAAATACGAAGGTATTTAGCATTTATTCTTAAGGGTGTTAATTGGGCTATTTCACGTTATGAAAAAATGGAATAAGTATATGAAATAATGATTTCTTGAGACTTGTTGTGCATTTGTTAATGATTTGGGGTCCTTCTTGATAGTTTAAGGTTGATTTCATGTCAATCAGATTTTTTTTAATGAGTTGACATTTCAAACCTTTGATACAAGTTTAAAAAAATGTGAATGGATCAATCTACATCAAACTTGGCATAAATGTAGACAATTACATTGCCGAGAAACGTACAGAGCGATTTTCCAAAAAAAATTATTATTTTGGTGGTTACCATGGAAATACGAAAATTTACGAAAATTTAAACGTAGGTACGGCAAACATTTTTCAGGGGCCAAACTAATTATAATTTTCGAAAAAACTCTCTGTACGTTTCATTCTTACTGGATAAGCTTTCAATCAAGACCAAGATCGTAATTTTCCGATAAAAAATGGCTGAGAAATCTTGTACCAACCGGGACACATTTTGCTACTTTTTCCTAATTTTTTAGCAAAAACTAACGAAATACCTAATTTCTTGTCAGTTTCTTTCATTCTATATAGTTTACAAATAAAGTAATAATAATTATCTACAATCTGAGCCCAAAAAAAATAAGTAATTCGCAAAACTTCCATCTCGTGGTTTTTTTCTCGAACGCTAGCCCAATCAATACCCTTAAAAAATAACATGTCCAAGATTTGTCTTTGACGCTATAGTTTTTTTTTAGATGGAATTTGGCTCTTTCGGTAGTAAATAGTCTACATGGATTTTGATTACGCTGTGTAGGTATTTGGAAAGTAATCCATCTAAGCAGGATTTTGAAAGGATAATTGGGAATAGTACACTAAACAGGCACTGACCATGTAGGCCTAGTTTTATTATGACGTGTATAGTTGTCTAGCCTGGTCACGTGAGGGACACAAAATGGCCGAAAAACAAAACAAAAACTTACAGTTTCCCTGTTAATGAAGATTGCGTTGTGCTGGATCAAAAAAAAACCTTGCTCTTGTCTAGCTTCTTATGCCATTTAGGTCAGGGAATTCTTTTGATTTTCTCTTGCCAACGAAAGATGCTATCGAGGGGTTAATAGTTTGACATTTGTTTTGTAATGTTCTGTCATGGATGGCTGAATTAGGTCAAGGTCGGACGTCTGCAGTGCTGACTGTGATGACGCTCGATTGGTCAGTTCTACTTGTTTGAGTGTCATGGATTCAACCGGAAGTTCAATACAACAAGTTTGAACAATGTTGAAAATATTTTCCACGTGCGTCGAAAATGGGTTAGACAGATGTGAGATGGGTATTTTGAATGTGGCATATCTGTTTATTCCATTCAATTAATGCATAGAATAAGAACTTGTTCAAGATCACCAATCGAATGCTATGTTTTATTATTTTGTCAAGTAGGCCTAAGAGTTATTAAAGGGAGGTAATCACACGTACACAGATTTTTCCTTCCGGTTTAAATTAATTTATTTCGATTAATTTTCATTTCAGAATTCATCCAGAAGATTTTAGACGGCCCCTACCCAGACAAGAATTGATCAGGATGTATGACGTAATCATGGCTACAAAGATGAAATAATTGTTCCTCTCATTAAAAATGTGTCGTTTTCTTCACCAATTAGAATTCTAATTATAAATTCTAGATTTTTAGCATAGCCAATCAAACATATCATTAGTGACAACGGA
Organism: Lottia scabra; assembly: GCA_029955415.1. Taxonomy (NCBI): domain Eukaryota; kingdom Metazoa; phylum Mollusca; class Gastropoda; family Lottiidae; genus Lottia; species Lottia scabra. Next base: position 245,158 of record JARJEI010000014.1, on the reverse strand, counting down.
TACCATTAGAAGACTTTATATAGTGCCATATATTTGTGGTGTGTGTCATTTATGGACATTTTAAAACAAAGATTTATTTATATATTTATTGAACTTTAAGTCGCCGATAAAATGGCGCCGTCGTGCTTGACGTCACGAATGATCACGTGATTAGTTACGGTAAATAGACTTAGAAACTTTGTGGAGAAATTTAAAGGAAAATGGGGTTTGATATTTTTTGTAAGGAAACCCATTGTAACATAACATTGGTGTGTATAGTGCAATAAAATGAATCCCTTTATACTGTGCAAGGAATAAATATGAGTTCTATTGAACTAGAGCACGATGTTTTCATCTTTGAACTTGTGCCTTGTGGTGTGTACGAACCCACTTCGAATAAACCTATATAGCCCTATCCACTCTGTCTGGAGTCCACGAGAGATGGATCGAGGAACACTCGGCATTTTCGGGATTGTAGCCCAGTCTCACCATAGCCAAAAAAGAAACAACTTCATCCAATTCCCCGCAAAATCTCTTCAAAACTTTCCATTATTTGAGAAATAACACCGGCTCCTGCCTTCAGTCAACTTCCTGGTATGATCTTGAGAAATATCCGACTTGGCAAATAACTCCTAGACCACCAGGATCCGCGCCGTCAATAAAACATCCCTTTGTTGCTACGGAATTAAAGGTGCCCAATATAACTAGTCCGAGACACCCAGTCGTTAACGATACCCAGTAACTTAATTCAATATTAAAGGTAAACAGATACAGATCTTGTAAATACCACCAGCCTCTCCAACACACCACTGTTAAAACACTCAATACAATAACGTGTACGTCTTCTACGACTAAACGCAACACAAAACGTTCCTTCTGATACAGTTTTTGACTTAATTTAGCGACGTATGATTGGATGAGCACGACGATAACCATCAGCGAGTGACCAATCAGAAGAGAGTACAAGGTGCTTGCTGTAGTATTGTCGGGATATAGTCCGAGATCCAGTATTTCCCAGATTCCTCTCCATACAATTATTACTAGTGAATGAATAACGACCAAGGAGAAGATGACATCAAGAACAAACAGACTAGTTGATTTCTAAAAAATAAAAAATATATATTTTTTAATTTCCGGCCTACATCTACGTCTACACTAGGCTAGTAAAAATCGGCTTTTTAAAAAACGCGGGTTTTACGATTGTGAGATTGAAAAACCGCATTTAAAAGCCTTGTGTAGACGGTGAATGTTGCTAGTGTAGATGTATCTCATAAGAATGAGAATGAGAAAAATGTTTTCATTCAATGATCAGAAACAAACACGCAAACAAAATATGGAGACTGTCAGCAGTTAATATGGCGAGACAGCATGACATATTTTTAAAAAAAAATCTTTAAACCATGATAGCTTTAAGTATAAGTATTACGGGGCAGGCTATGCCGTATTCAGTCCAATAACAATAAATTCTAAAGAAAAATAAAGATATCGGTCGTGTTATATTTTTAATAAATAGACTGAAACCTACACATAATTACATGTGAAGCTCTATATACCCCATAATTTACCTGGTTTACTGGGTGACAAATAGCAATGTCATGCTTCAACTACATAATATAAATAATGCTCATAAAAAACATATTTTTGCATCAAAATATATTTGTCAGCGTCATAGGACAATGTCCTGAATCTGAAAATCGAGTGGACGAAATCCTTGGACTTTTGGTCGAGGATGAGAAAATCTGGAAATGAAGAACGGTGACTCAAAATACAAAGCAAATTCTGGACGCATTGTCGGAGAAATCGGACACCCTGACAATAAGGATAAAAAAGTTCAGGTCAAAAAATTTGGTTAATGTTATCAGGGCACGTATATAAGTCAACTTTAAATACAATGCTGATATTAGCAGGGCACGTATATATGTCAATTTTAAATACAATGCTGACAATGCATACCTTAATATTAGACTGAAATCGGGTCGGGATCACAAATTGGGTACATTTAAAACAGTCCACGTCTAAAACGACTGGGGTAGCGAGCGTCGTACAGTACGACTTCAAACACATCAGCACCAGGGCTGCAAGACTACAAGACACCGTCACGGAGATCCAAGACACTTTTGTATAATAATCCATCAGTAGCCATAATCCACGCCAATGAGAAATACTTCCAAATCCTAAAATCAATGTATACAGTCTTGAAACGATGAAATAAGGCACAGGCCTCAGCCCAGAGAAATGCTTTTGACTGTAGTTCTGAGTCAAGTACATAAGCACTGTTATTGATATTCCAAGAACAACTGAAATCAAATGGTTGTATAAGGGAACTTCTGGAATAAAATACAGGTCCTGGACATGCCACATTCCTCTCCAAAACATCACAACGAACGGCGTGTGTAGAAAACACGATAGTAAAACGTCTATCAGGTATTCATTCATCTTGGAGATAAAACTTATGATATAATCATAATATAAAATTTATAAAGATAATTTAGGGGAGGTTTCTTAAAGCTATCATGCTCTGATAATGCTTTTTTGAGTTTAGCTATGCTTCCCGCCATATTTACTTCTAGCAGTAGCCATATTAGTTTGAAAAATATGGCCACAGTCCACCAACTTTTTTTATATAATGCAAGTAAGCCAAGCCCATTGATTTCTATGTGAAAGGTTATTATCGATTTTGAAAGTCCAATGTCTGAAAATTAATTGACTTTAGGGCATGTCTCAACCAGCTTTCAAAGTTGATGGATGGCAGCCATATTTCTTTAACAAGTATGGTGACTGCTTATAACAAATGGCAGAAGGACAGCCTTATTAATTGTAGCAAAATGAGAGCATGATAGCTTTAAGTTTAATTGAGTCTAATTAAAATATTAAAGAGAATGTCCACTGAGCATAGCTTAATCTTTTTTCAGGAGGGAGGCAGGGGGCCTGACATAGCTGCTACAGTAAAAAAGACCTCTATCTATGCAGATAATTAAATAACACAGTTTATAATATGAACAATGTTTGTATAGTGCATTGCTAATAAAACAGTGTGGTCATTATGTAAGCCTTATGCACAATTCTATTGTTGTATTGAGCACTTAGTCAAAAGTCAACAGCATAATAAATTTCATATTGATAAAACTTATCATTCTTATCTATTACATAACACATAAAAGATGACATATTTTGAATATCAAATGTTCAGTCATTGTTATTCAAAGGGCATGTTCCCCATTTGATCGACCAAGCATTCCTGAGTCTCATAATTTTTTTGTATTTAAGTTAAGCAGTAGTAGTGTTCAAAGCTCACCACCAAAATTTACAGTTCCAGTACTTTTAAAGACTAAATGTATATATTCCAAGATTGAAATCTACCTCCAAAAACATTAAAGAATTCCCTTTAAACTTTATCTTTACTGCAGTCAAAGTTTAAAATGCACTTTTAAGGAGAAATGAGGTCAAATATAAGATAACAAAAATGAAACTAGAACCAGATTTAAGAAATACAGTAATTTGATTGGATAATAAAACTAAAATTACAATAGATTTTAGTGCTTGACCAATCAAATGCCTGGATCACTAAAATCATCTTAAGTTAAGTTTTCAAGAATAAGGCCCCAGTTCTTTAGTGATGGACAATATATTTCCACATACCAAGATAAGGGTAAAAAAAAACCCAGAAAATTGAAAATCTAACAGAAGCAGGTGTGGTGCTAAGTTAAGTTTTCAAGAATAAAGCCCCAGTTCTTAAAAGAGTTGGCCCTAATTCTTGAGTGATGGACAATATATTTCCACAAATCAAGATAAGGGTTAAAAAAAAACTCAGCATATTGAAAATCTAACAGAAGCAATATTGTATTTACACGTTATGCATATCAACGACAATGTTACATACTGATATATGAATAATAATTCCACATTTTCAAAATATTACAAGAGGTTATAAACAATTAAACATTACAGAATTTAATTTTTGATTTAACAATACTATAAAGCTGGACTAAAAATATCAATTGAGTTAGATTAGTGACAACACTTGAGCAAAGGGAATTTCAGAAATAAAATGAAAAGGAGTTTTAGTTCCTGCTTTTCTGCACCTGTACCGGTATGTGCTAATGAGAACAGGCAATCACCATGCAGTGTGCAATGAGAGAAATTTTACCAGGACAGTGGCATTAGCCATTTTAGAATAACTATATGAATGTCTATGCATTATGAAGGAAAATGTATAGAATGCCTAACATCAAGTAATAGTTTGAAGGTCATAAATAGCACTCTCTTTGCGATTTTTTTTTTTAAAATTGAGCCTTAGCAAAAAGAAAATTTTACATGAACAGCAGCATTAGCATTCTCTTTTTTAATTTCCAATTTCAACTGTATGGGATCAATAACTGTAGTCTGTAGCACTGTAGATTGATCACTTGTGTCCAACACCATTTCACTATTAAAATATCCATGTATTTTATAGTTCAAAGCATTTGTGACCTGTGAAGATCATCTAATGCAGGCAAAAGGCATCTGAATCCCAAGAAAGTTTCACAGAAACATTCAAAAGGCTTAAAAAGCCAGAAAAATGATCCCGTTTAATATCAACCATATCAATATACACTTATAGTTCATCCAATGCAGGAAGAAGGGATCTGAATCCAAAGAAAGTTTCAATAAAACATTCACAGAGGCTTATAAAACTAAGCGAATGGGTAGCTTTGAGCGATTGCATCTAATATCAACCAGTACAATATACACATATAGTTCCATATGGACATTATAGAGATGCACACTGTATTCACAATCAGAAAGGATCTGTATCCAAAGAAAGTCTGAAGTAAACATTCACAGAACCTTATAAAACCAGGCGAAAGGGTAGCTTTGAGTGATTGCATCTAATAATATCAACCAATATTAATATACACATATTGTTCCACATTAACATTAAAGATGAGCACTGTATTCACTATCATATGGTATCTATCATTTTAAAACCACTGAAAGACTGCAGTCTATATCTTCACTATGAGAACCATGTGTTGGTTAACTTTAATCACAATCCTCCTCGTCATCTAACTGAGTTAATTTGGAATCACTGGCTAGTTGTACACTCTGAAAATAAAATTATTAACATTTTGAAAGAATTTTGGATGAACAAAATAATGATAACTAATAATTTATGAACCATGGGCACGCTTGATTTGCAATTCTATACAATCTAGATTTAGATTTAAGTTCAATAAAACAACTTGCAACAGAATTCAGAATGCTTTCCAACTGATCGCAAAAATTGTAGGTGCAGATAGAATTCAAAATGGTGGAGAAGGAATAAGATGGGAACAAATCAAGTTCAGTGCTGTTTAAAGGCAGATTTGGAACATACATACACTCCTATCAAGTTCTACCAATTTAGGTCCAAGATGAATGATATAATCCATAAAGTAAGACAAAGATATTTAGATTTATTAAGTTAGATATTCAGATATTGAAGTTAACTTACTAATTGAAATTTATTGGAAAATTCTTCAGCAGAACTTGGTGAACTAAACATGGCTTTAAATTTCATGTTCTCTTGTTTTTTTCTTGAAAAATCCACAGCTGACCAAATACAGCATTTCTTACTTCTTTCTCTGTCAAAATAAAATAGTTTTATTAGGCGTCTTTAACATGCACAACCTGTAGCACATAGAGTCTGGGCTTATTATCTCATTCAAATAGCTTTTTGTAGAACTAGACTGGTGTGCTAGATAACCTTGTATACTATACAGAGATTGCCATATTGAATAAATTATAGTTCACTCGTATCAACTTCAGAACTAGACTAGCATGCTAGATAACCTTGTATACTATACAGAGATTGCCATATTGAATAAATTATAGTTCACTCGTATCAACTTCAGAACTAGACATGCTAGATAACCTTGTACACTATACAGAGATTGCCATATTGAATAAATTATAGTTTAGCCAATCACAATCATTCTTCAGAGAGTATTGTCTTCACATGCGTTAATATCAGCCAATCAAAATCAATCTCCAAACATAAGTTGTCTTTCAGAACCCAATTACCAGGCAAGATGGTCGTCTATCATGGAAGCGTCATAATGTTAGTCTCTAACATTAAGTCGAATGATTGTGAATGATTGCGGACATGTCCTAAGAAAAGTAAGATAAATATGAAAGATACTTACAATTCTATAGTGTATTCTTGACAGATAATATGTCTACAACCGACTTGTCCATCATCATTAACAAATTCTACACTATTACCATTTACATCGTCATCTTTTATAACTCTTAAATTTCCTAAACCAAATCTCTGGAAAATTCAAAATATTTCTTATATTAAGGTATATAATTTTCATTTTGGTGTATTGGGCCTAATTCTGACCCATGTAAAATTAAGAGTCTATGTTTGTCCCCATGGGCTGAATGTGAGACAGGACCGTTATCACTCGTGGTATTGGGCCTAATTCTGACCCATGTAAAATAAAGAGTCTATGTTTGTCCCCTATAGGCTGAATGTGAGACAGGACCGTAGCACTTGTGGTATTGGATATGACCCATGTAAAATAAAGAGTGTATGTTTGTCCCCATGGGCTGAATGTGAGGCAGGACCATCTCACTTTGGTGTAATGAATCTAATTCTGAACCATGTGTAAGAAAAAATAATTAATATTATTACAAAATGTTCAGACTTACCACCCATTGTTCTCCATCTAAAGTAAATAAAGTTGCTCTTTTATCAAATATCACATCGTCATCTGTTTCTTCTTCACCAGCATTATTATCATTCTTATCATCCAGCGATTGATCTAAAATATAGATATACAACTATAATTACACCACCATTATTAACTTAATGTCATATTATATTATCATGTTCTAACATATTGTTATATTGTGGTCTTGAAATATCATGTCTGTATCAAGAGTTATCTCCCTTGAGAGATAGGTAGCTAGCCTGAATAAAGATGGAGGTCTAAATTACAATGACTGTGTTTTATCTCTAAATCCATGCTATCCACTGAAACACACACCCCAACAGAACAATAACCTTAAAAAAATTCTAATTTGTTACGTGTATCGGGGACACTGATAGCATCAATTTGCTAACATTTCAATTCTATTCCGACGTCTGTGATTCTAGTATTTCCATCTAAACTAAGTTTGATGACGACAAAATTGCAAAATATGCTTGAATTACAAAACTCCTTTGCAGGTGTGACCTTATTTTACCGCATCTAACTCAATACTCACCTTTCATTTGAAGAGATAATAAAACATTATCAAAAACTTCTTTAAATTTCTCGGATATCTCGATTGTCTGGAAATAGATTTGAGAAAATGTTAAAAGAAGCAGTGACTTAACGGTTAAACTTAATTTAAACTTTCATCCAATTCTGTCAGAACATTTTATGTATTGAATAGTTTTCATTGTCTACAAATGTTACCCATCCGCAACCCCCAAATCTTAGATTGTGTACTGCCGATATTTAACGACGTCATAGTGTCACGTAACAAACTACAGTTTATCGGAAAATAAATGCCCTTTTGTATAACTGGTGAATTGATACTAGAATGTAAATATTTTTATAAACAATACAGTATAACTTGTATTAAGCAGCCAGTCAAGGGAATGCTTAAATGTGGCTGCTTATTAAGGGGTGGTGCTTAATAGAGGTACATTTATGGCAAACCTAGTTTAGAATGATAAGTTTGTAATTTGTAACTATATGTACATGCACTAAAGAAAAACAGCAATAGCAATTTAAATAGCATTAGCGATGCCTATATAAAAATATTATTTAGACAAGTCTCTTATACACTTTTGAATATATCATTACTTATTTTAATAATCATTTACATCATTAGGCCTTATTATATCAGTGTATGAGTAAAATTCAAGAACTATAGACAAAGTTTAATCGTAATTAAGAACAGTTTAATCTGTTTGGCAGTAATTAACTGTTAGTTTAATTAATGGGATTAACAAGGATTAAGGAAAATGACCGCTGATTGCAGGGTGACACATGTTTACTGTCAAGAAAAGGTTGACCGCTGGCCGCGTCAAGAGGGTGGTGTTGAATAGAGGTAAATTTGGTTGAAAATTGCATGGGATGTAATTTGGATGGCCTTTCATTGAAGGGTGGTGCTGAATACAGGTGACCGTTGGACCAAGTTTGACTGTACCTTAAATCTAACAGCAAATTTTTCAATCTTGCCTTCCTCCTCGCTGAAATCTTCGGCCACCCAACACCAGGCCTTCTCGGACGTATTCATTGGTTTCATTTCAATATGGGGTCCGATCAAATGATTACACACCACTTTTAATACTTGCTCTCTTCTAAATAATACTCGGTATTCCTCTAAAAGTAAGGATAAAATATATTTCATTGCTGATTCCAAATTTACCAGTAATCTTTGATGTGCCCAGCTTGGATCTAAGTTTATAGTCCCTTTCTTATAACTAGACACTTTCCTTAAGCTCTTCTTCTAAAGGTATTATCTTGAACCATTCCAGAATTGAACCCTGAACCTTTGGGTTTTCAAGCAAGCATTTCACTTACTGAGCTACAATTCTTGGGATAATAAACTAAAACTTTTGATGAATATTTTCGTTTTCATATTTTTGCTAATATATATATTTTCAAAACAAAAATACAGCTCCAAAAATAACCCCTCATTTTTTTATGATGCCTCTGTAAAAATTTGAAACATGAAAACCAACCTTTGTCTTGAAACTTCATGATTTTGATATCTCCAGTACCTCGTTCTTTCCATTGTGACGTGTCTTTATCATAACGGAATAATTTCGATCTTTGAGTGAAAATAGACTCCCAATCTTCTTCTCCTACCAAATATACACATAAAGTTTACGGCTGTTCCGGTAAAAATACAAATAATAAAACCCAAGCGGGAATGATCCCAACCATAAAACGAATCTTGAAATCCATGTAAACATATTGACTATACATTGGTAGCAGTTAACTAACTTTTTATGTGAGGAAGTATATTAATAAATGAGTAAATATTTAATAATGAAAAGTGGTATCAGGTGTCTAGAAGAGTTAGCATTTATACCCTGTTTGGAGCCACACCTGCTACTGCTTCTCAATGATGTATCTTCAATACATTCAACATGATTCAATATGTAACCTGAGGATTGTTTGAGTGCAGAATCACTGCCAATCAAGCGCGCAGAATATCTCTTGAATTATACATGGTAATAAAACCAGTGTACGTTAAGGATCCCTCGACAGTTGGAAATTGAAAATAAGAGCAGGCTAATGCGGCAGTCCTGGCAAAATTTCTCTCATTGCACACTGCATGGCGTTTTCCTGTCCTCAATTAGCCCATATAGGTGCAGAAAAGCAGGACGTAAAATTCCATTTCATTTCATTTCATTTACTTACCAGTGACAACTTCTACTAAATCTGGTAAAGGTATGACAGGTTCAAAATGTACATCTTCATTTTTAACTTCATCAGTTGATTCGTCAGCCTCTGTTCCATCGTGACTACTATTACCACCACCAGCACCAAATAACTTCGAACCCGCTCCACTCCATTTAAATGGTTTGTTACCTAGAAAAAATTAAATTAATAGGGGTTAAAATAATAAAAACCAAAAAACAATTTAGATAATAGGGTTCAAAATAATAAAAACCAAACATGAACAATCCAAACTGTAAAACAAATCTTGGGTCTGTTTCTCAAAAAGTCTTACGATTCAAAATTGTCGTTAGTGTGGAATTATTTATTGCAAAATGCTGACCTTACAACAAAATTTATCTTAAGATTTTTTGAGAAACAGGGGCCATGTATGGAAACACATTATTAAAAGCTGCCTCTTGGAACAGCTGACTCAAAAGTCATCTTCACTCATTATTTCAATAGTCCCAGCTGTTAATGGGTACAGATAATCCAGGAGGGATGCATGGCAAATGAAAGAATTATTCAGCTGTGCAATGGCCACAAATTAATGTAGCATCATTTAATCTACCGTCCCCAAAATTAAGGTTAAATCTTTTGTCAGAACCTTACTATTGTACAAAGGATAAATTACAACCTCCAAAATACACACAAAATGTTCAGAAAACCTCTTTACATACAATACTTTAATGAAACTATAAATAATTTCAACTATACCTTTTGTCTGACCGAAAGCTTGGTCTCCGGCTGAAGCAGCTAAAGTTGAAAATGTTGTATCACCACCTTGGAAAGTGACAGCACTTAGATCTTTGTTTCCTAAATCTGAAAAACACAAAATAAATCTAATTTAAAGTATAACTAAATGCATAATTTGGAAATTTAGCCCACAAAGTCAATCAACTATACAGAAAAACAAAAGAAACTTCATGTACATATATCATATGAAAGGTATCTTTAATTTATTGATATATTTCCTCATTTGAAAAGTTCATTAGCTGCTACCAATATATTACCAATGTGTTTACATGGATTTTTAGATTTATTTTTACAGTTGGGATCGTTTGGGCTTGGGTTTTTTCAATTTAATTTCAAATACCTATCTTTTGTGGTTTGTGAATCGATACCTTTTGGGATATTTTTTGATTCCATATTTTTTTTCCATTTCAAGCAAGCACATTTAAAACGATGGTGGCTATAGTTTTTTATGTCTAAAAGATCTACCAAAAAAGTGTGCTTTAAGTATTGTGTCAAAATTAAAATATTCTGCCCATATATCATTAATTTTTATAAAACAGTGCTTTGTATCTCACCTTTGCTGAAAGGACTCACTGTGGCTTTATCAGCCGCCAGCGATCCAAAACCAGGAGTACCAGTAGCAGCTGATCCAAAACTTGGGGTACTACCCGATGATCCAAAATTACTTTTAATTGCAGCTGATCCAAAGCTAGGTGTAGAAGCAGCTGGTCCAAAATTACTTTTAATTGCAGCTGATCCAAAACTAGTTGTTGATGCAGCTGATCCAAAACTAGTTGTTGATGCAGCTGATCCAAAACTAGGTGTAGTCGTAGATGATCCAAAACTAGGGGTACCAGTAGCTGATGGTTTATCGGATGCTTGTGGTTGAGGTGATGATTTGGGTTCTGAAGTTTTTGAAGAAACTGGAATCTTTGATACCTTTTTGGTAGTTTCTGTGATGGAAAAAAAAGAATTTTTATTATCAGCATCGAAGAAAACTGTATGAAATTTTGGTCCAAAACAGTACTTCCATTAAAGAAATTGTAAAAGGTTCTCTAAACTTATGTGTATCAGGGACACTGATAACATCAACTGCACCATTCCAATTTTAGATGTCTGTGGTTTTTGCAATTCCCTCTAAAACTAAGCATTTTATGACGTTGCTATTTGCCAAATATCAATTTTGTTTTCATAACAATTCTGTTGTTGACACTGTGCACTGATGAAATATACTCTTTTTGACTAAGTTTCAGAATTTAGATTTGATGTTCATTCCAAGAGGTGGTGTTCCTTTAAATAGAAATACATCAATTGTATTACCTTGTGTCTTAACAGGGGCTTCGTCTTCACAACCACGGCAACCAGGACAAGGTGGTTTCCTCAAATAAAGGTAGAAATGGTCTGGTAGTTGGTATTTTCTGGCCAGTTGTATTTCTTCCGGGGTGGCGTATTCCGTTTCTTCATAAATAACATCCCCATCTACCTCATCAACAACTTTCTCCATCTTGGAACTTTCTTGAGAAACATCTGAAACATTTGAAATTATTCCATAAATGAAATGAAATGGAGTTTTACGTCCTGCTTTCCTGCACCTGTATGGACTAATTGAGGATGGACAAGGGTAATGCAGTGTGCAATGAGGGAAATTAAATTATTCATTAGGATTGGAAGTTAATGTACAAATCAATATATACTTTTTTTTTTACTTAGGAATTAGGCCATAGCCCTATAGAATTAATATCCAAAGCCGTGCAGTGTGCAATGAAAACATTTTGCCAGGACACTGAAATTAGTCTACTCATTTTTTTTTTTATAGTAGTGGACTCCTCTAAAGAGAAGTACCATCAGGTGTTTTGAAAAGAGTTAGAATGGTCTGCTTTGCTCACAAAACCTGATACTGCTATATAGGTCAACATCATGAGATACAATCAGATCATTTCATGCCAAATTTCAAATCAAGAGTGATATTATAGTGGACTCCACCAAAGAGAAGTAACATCAGGTGTTTCGAAAAGAGTAAGCATGGGCATGGTCTGTTTCACAATAAGACTTACCCAGATTTTCTCCACCTTTGGCTTTCTTCACAGATTCTTCGAATAATTTTTGAAATTCCGAAGCTATTTCAGCCGTTTTGAACTTTGCAGACAATTGTTCAAGCTTTTCTTCTTCGTCAGAGAAATCGTGAGCGAACCAAATCAAGGCCTTGCCGTCCGATTTCGGCATTTCTTTGATGACCATGTCAGAAGTCAGCAAATGATTACAACACACTTTGTGGACCTGGTCTCTTCTCATCACAATGCGTCTTTTCTTAGTTTCCTGGTGTTCCAGAATTTTAATATTACCCAGTCCTTTTTCTTTCCATTCGCCATTAACGAACCTGAAGAAAAAATGAAATGAATAGAGTTTTACGTCATACTTTTCTGCACCTATATGGGCTAAAGGAGGAGGGGCAAACACCATGCAGTGTGCAATGAGGGAAATTTTGCCAGGACAGCGGCATTAGCCTGCTCTTATTATCGATTTCCAACTGGCGAGGGATCTTTAACATGCACAGACAATAGCACACAGGACCTCGGTTTATTGTCCCATACGAACGACTAGATATTTTTTCCATGTCAGCCCCTCCAACCTGCATCACTGACAGGGGAAACCTGGACCTTCAGGTCAGTAAGGAAGCGTCTTACTCAATGAACCACCATTTTCCATGTCAGCCCCTCCGACCAGCATCACTGACAGGGAGAAACAGGGTTGAAAAAAAAAACCAACCTGAAGAGTTTGGAACGATAATTGAAGAGCACATCTTCATCTTCTTCCATGGTCTTGACTTCAACTTTGTCCGGTAGTGGAATGATTGGTTCAAACACAATATGGGAGTCATCTTCTTCGCTGTTAACATAATAATCATCATTGGATGTGTTAGCTTTGTTGTCTGGGGACTTGATGATGGATGCTTGTCCTAAACCTGGTTTAGTGGGTGTCATGCTAAATGTGAATCCAGAATTCGGAGCTGGTGTAAAGGGGTTGGGGGTTCCCTGACTTGGAGCTGGTGTAAAGGGGTTGGGGGTTCCCTGACTCTGAGCTGCTGTAAAGGGGTTGGGGGTTCCCTGACTCAGAGCTTTAGGAGTTGATTGGGGTGTGAAACTGAACCCTTTGGACACATCTGTTGATGTCGCTGCTGGTGTTTTTGATGGTGTAGTTGGTGTTGGATTGAAGCTAAAAACTCCAGATTTACTGGCAACAGGAGGAGCAGTGGCAGTACCAAAAGAAAATCCAGATTTATCAGTAGTCGAGTCAGCAACTGGTTGAGATCCAAAAGAAAATCCAGAACTCTTTGGAGCATTGGAATCTGGTGCTTTTGCTCCAAACGAGAATGCTCCAGCAGCTTCCTTGCCTGGGACAGTTGAAGTTACATCTGATGCTGGTTTGGAACCAAAAGAAAATCCAGTCTCCTTCGGTGCATTTGTGTCAGGTTTGGATGCAAAGGAAAATCCACCATCTTTGGCAAAGCTAAATTCTACCGAATCAGCAGTCGATGTTGGAACAGGCTCAGCAACTTCTCCTGGTTTCATGGCCTTACAGGCTTGACATTGTTTTAAAGAGGACTTCACACTACAAAGACAAACACCACATTGCCAAGTGTCATTTTGATTCTTGAAGAGTTCAGATAGAGGAACAGATTTATCTTGATTCTTGCCATCGCCAAACACTGTCTGAAATGCTGATGAAGCTTCGCAGGTTTCGGATTCTAACAATGACTTGACTAATGTTGAAGGCTTGGTTTCTTTGGAGGCTGTTGCACTTCCAGGTGGTTTTTGAGTTCCAAAGACTGAAGTTCCTGATGCAGTTGACTGAGAGGGAGTGGTGAAGGCACTATTCGACCCAAAAACAAACCCACCAGATTTCGGTGTATCAGTATCGTTCTTCTTGTCTGTTGAAGTAAATGAAAATCCTCCAGTGGCACCGAAAGAGAATTTAGTCGAGGAACCGCTATCCGTAGACATACCCACAGGGTCTGGCTTCTCCCCTGGTTTGAGAGTGTTACACGCGACACAATTCTTGACGCTGGCTTTATTGGAAATCATGCAACTGGAACATTCCCAGCTGCCAGCTTCAGGTTTAAACAATTGAGCTAAAGAGGGCTGTTTGGTTTCAGCAGGTTTAGGTTTGTTAGTTTCAAGCACTGGTGGTTTAAGAGGCGATGTTTTCGTCGCATCTGGTGCCTTCTGGTTGAAACTGAATCCTGCAAATGGACTTGCAGTCTTCACTGGTTCAGGAGCATCTTTCTTTGGCGGCGTTTTAGGAGTTAGTGAAAATCCTGAAAATGGGCTTTCTTTTGGTTTGGGATCCTGTGCTACTGATCCAAAAGTTTGTGGTTTTGTCATACTTGATCCAAAAGCACCAGTTTGAGGAGGTCCACTGGATCCAAAAGCAGGCAGTTTGGAACCAAAGGTAGCAGATCCTCCAAAAGGAGGTTTACCAAAAGAAGCTGCTTGAGTTGAACTAGAGCCTGTCTGAGTAGATCCACTTGCGTCTTTTGCTGGCATTTCTGGAGTCTGTTTCGCATCCTTAACTGGTGTGTTCCCTGTTTTGGTTTCTGGTAATAGAGATTGACATTTTTCAAACTCTGTTTTAAAATTTTGGGCCGATTCTGCTGTTTTGAATTTGAGTGCAAATTTCTCATGTTTTACTTCTTCATCAGCGAAATCATCCGCAGACCAGCACCAAGCTTTATCAGAGTTCGCCATACTTGTCAAATTCATGTCCTTAGTCAAAACATGGTTAGCACAAATCTTCAGAACTTGATCTCTACGCATTAAGAATCTATACGTGTTGGCATCGTTCTTCAAAATTTTTAATTCTCCCACACCACGTTCTTTCCAAGATTTAGCAGCCAAGTCGTATCTGAAGAGTTTACCACGGTCACTGTAGACTATTTCTTCCCCTTCTTCTCCCGTTCTCACTGGTACTAATTCTGGTAAAGCAATCACTGGTTCGAAGGTGACATTTGGCTCATATTCTTCAGCAGATGTATTGTGTTCTGTGGCTTTTGGACTGTCAGGAACTTGTGGAGAAGAAAGAGCTTGTTGCAGTGCTTCTGGTTTTTCAACAGGGGTGGAAAAGCCAGTGAAACTCGCAAGGCTTGCACTCTTGGGAGAGGCTTGGATAGCAGTCTGAGCATTCGCAGGTTGCCTTGGTGGTAGAAATTGAGACAAAATCTGAGTGAAAACACTGGATCTATCCAAAGTTTCAAATGTCAGATGCAGAATCTTCTCATATCCAGCAGATTTATGTTTACAAATCACCATCAGTGGACTTAAAGATGTCTGAAGCGTTAAACTCCTTACATCATAGCTCTCAATCTCGCCCACACCTAGAGTTGGTTCCAGGATGACTTGAGTCAGACTTCCGATAGAAATAACCTTCAGAATCACATTAGATTGATTTCCATAGGAGACCTTTCCACAGAACAGGACCTGGAAAGGACTGGATGTGTCTGTTAACCTTGGAGACTGTGTTGGCATCATGGGTGGTGGTGGTATAGGGTCTTGTAGAGGAAGTTTCGAACCCGAAGCACCCTTGATGGGCGAGAAATATCCAGGTCCTGGTAGTTGAGAGAATGTGGAATTGTCATGGTTTACTGGTGGAAAGTATTGACTTCCAGCATAATTGGAATCCATTTCTGGCATACCAAACTGTTGTTGCTGCTGCTGTTGTTGCTGCATCCTGCGATTGGGCATGTTCATTTGACAAGAGTTGGGATCCATGACGTTGCCATACTGATACATTTGAGACATTCGATCATTTCTTTGCATCTGAGGTGGTAGAAGATGTGCTGGTGGTTTGGGAGAGTCCATGAAAGGTCCAGAAGCTGGGCTCATCATCTCTTGGGGTAACATATCAGCCTTATAAGGAGACTGAACACCAATATACGATCTGGAGGCGTTCATTCCTCCAAACACTGCTGAACGATGGTACATCTCAAACTGAAAAAGATAACATAAAACTTGGATTCAGAAATTATTTTTGAAAGAATGTTCTTATGCTTTTTGACCTCATTGGAAAATATAATAACCCAAAATTGAGTACTGCTAGTATATGGGCAAGCAATGGCCAAGTGTTTAAATTGGAGTAGGTCTGGTCTAAGCTGCTCTGCCCCACTGGAAGGATAAGAAAAATGTAGCCATAATGTACAACTATAGTATACTTGCTACATAAGCTCATAATAAACAAATGGACCATCTTGAGAAAGTATCTTAGTAAAAAAAAATAGCTGTTTCTTTAAAACAGATTATCAAAACAAACCTTAATTTGGACTCTGGAAATTTGGGAATGATTTTTAATTTATAACTATAGCCATGGGCCACATTGGAGACACATATCTGTTTAGTTTTAACATAACTTATTAGCTGTTTGTTTTTAATAGAACCTATAAAACAAACCTTCAATTCCTTGATGGTCTCCATGCATTCTTTCAAACTTGACGCCAGATCAACGTTACTCTTAGCCAGTTCTTCATTTCTTCGTAGAACAACTTTTAATATAGACTCCTGATAGTGAGATAGTTGACGAATCTGAGAATCTAGTCTTTCTGGGCTGGGTTGAAGGTGTTTCTTCTCTGTGAACTGAATAATAAATAAACTTACTTACAGTAAAATTGCAAATATAATGTAAAAGAGGAATAGGTCAATCAATTCAAGTCGGGCTAATTGGGGACGGGCAAACACCATGCAGTGTGCAATGAGGAAAATTTTGCCAGGACAGCAGCATTAGCCTGCTCTTATTTTCGTTTTCCAACTGTCGAGGGATTTTTAACATGCACAGCCAATAGCACACAGGGCCTCGGTTTATTGTCCCATCCGAACGACTAGACGCTTTTTCATGTCAGCCCCTCCGACCTGCATCACTGACATGGGGAAACCGGGTTAAATAATCTGAAGGTATCATCTCGACCCATGGCGGCTCCCGTAAATATTGCCGTGGGGTAAGAATAGTAAAATGTAGTACCTGTGGAGTCAGATTAAGACATCGAGCAGTTGAAGATGATTTGTTACTGGGTGTTGATGTATTCTGGATATAACGGTCGACGTCAACTTTACCTTGAGGTGTGTGATATCTACTATTATTACTAGCGTCTTCTTCCCATTCTATAATATATAAATTAAATTATCAATTAATAACCGGGACAAAATCTTTATACATCTTCTTCCCATTCTATAATATATAAATTACACAAATTAAATTATCAACAAATAAACAGGATAAGATCTTTTTACATCTTCCTCTCATTCTATAATATATCATATTCTTATAAACATTATTGTCTAAATACTTATAAAGGCCTTCTCAAATGGCGGCCAGTGATGCCCTCAAGAGTGGCCAAAAGACATTGTATAATTAATAAATTATCAAGGAACAAACAGAACAAGACTGAATCACAAGTTTTTTCTGTTATCTTTTACAAATTTTGGACACTTTCTCGTAACATGGAGGTCCAGGGTTCAATCCTGGCATTGGTAGAGATAAAAAATGTGGCTTGAAGACTAACTTACCATTTTCTGATTGTCTGATTAATTTCTCTATTTCTTTAATATAAGGATACACTAACTGATTCAGTTCCTACAAAAAATATCATAAAAAACAGTTTCAGTTGATTTCTGAAATAATTCTTAACTTTAAATTGCCGCAGATAATCTGGGAAAGATCAATGCCATGAGGTTTGACCAAAAACCAGCTGGGAGAAAGGATCCTTGTTAACCTAATATATAGTTGTTTCTTTTCTTTACAGTTATAAATAGGTATTCAGAATCCAGGAAAGATCAATGCCAAGAGGTTAAAAGATCCTCAAAAGAACCTAAGTTGTCATCCTTGTAAAATTATTACCAAGAGGTTTGGCCAATGACTAGCTGGTAGACATTATCCTTTTGAACCTAAATTGTTATCCTTGTAAAATTAGTTTTCTTCACAACTGTTAATAAGCATTGAACATACGGAAAAGATAAATTCCAAGAGGTTTGGTAAAGGACCAGCTGGTAGAAAGGATCCTTACATACATAAGTTGTTATCTTTGTAAAATATAGATGTTTCTTTCTTACATACATAAGTTGTTCTTGTAAAATAAAGAAGTTTTTTTCTAACTTACATGATGTTTATCACCTTGTAGTCTATCTAATGTTAAATGTAAACAACTTAATGACTTCTCGAGATAAATCTTCCGTTGATCACTGAGCTCAGCCTCTCTTTCACCCATTAATCTATACACCTATAATATATTATAGAATAGAGTTTTACATCTGGGGCCTTATTGCAATGATTTTAGTGATCCAGTCATCTGATTGGTTAGTTACAAAAATCAGTTTTAAATTAAGTATTATTATCCAATCAGAGTACTGTATTTCTTAAAATCTTGATTTTATCTTAGTTAAGTTTTCTAAAATAAGGCCCCTGGTTTTTAAGATTGAACAAGATTGACCTTTCTTTTTATTTAAATTGTCTTGGATCTTTTAAACTGTACTTATAAAGAAGGAAGCAGGGCTAATAGTCCTTGCATGTTGGCCATCTTGAATCAAGATCAATGCCAATAAGGCAATATATTTTCTCTGTTTTAAGGCTTTTAGTGATATCACTAAGCCTGTTCATTCAGTTTCATTGAAGGTATAAAAACAGGGCTTGAATAAAGCAGGTCTATTTCTGTTAAATTACAAAAATGCAGAGTTTCCTTTCAACTACGGTTATACTTCTCAGTGAATGTCTTAACTTTATAAATATGGGAGAGCGTCAAATTTTTGATTTCTCAAAAACCAAACCAGTACGTACCTCAGAAGAGTAAAATGAAGCCCAAGGTGAGGCTAAAGATCTATAGTAGTCTAGCGCCATATCGTATACACCATCTTCCTGTAATCGTTTACCAATAGCTAGTTTAATTTCTTCTTTCAATGTCAACATGGTATTAGAATCCAATATTTTATGGTCGTCAACTTCAGGGAACAGATGTTTTGATGATACTGATGGCACATTACCACCATTACTGTAAAACAATTACTCAAATGAAATGGAGTTTTACATCCTACTGTCAACTGATGGGCAATGCCATGCAGTACGGATTGAGGTAAATTTTGCCTAGACAGAGCCATTATCCTACTCTATATTTACAACTGATGTTTCTTACCTCTCTATTTGTTCGAGTAAATTAAGGACGTTATACCAGTAGTGGTAAGCTCTATCTTTTATTAACGTTAATTGACTTGCTGTATATTCTACATCTCTATTCATCTATAAAATACCCACATTAACATTTACATTAATATACCTATCAAATCATATAATATGTGTATGAAATTAATTAAAAAATCCCTCTGATATCACATACAAATTGAAACACGGTTGGTAGATCTATCTAAAAAAACATTTCCAAAAGTCATAGTAGACCAGGCCTTCTCAAATGGTGGCCCCCTTCTGCTAAAACACTCTGCTCGCTATGTTAGCTGAGCTCTATTTGGCCCTTATATTTTATTCATAAAGTTTGACCCTTTACACAAATTTATTGAGAAGGCCTGTAGTAGACACTATGATACAGATTAACCCTTAAGCGACATAGATTGCAATTTACTGAATCAAAAACAACTAACCTTGGCTTCAAAACATTTAGCTAGATAAAGTAACATGTCGACAGAGAGACCGTGATTATTTCCAATTAGTCTGATAACTTCTAGGCCATGTTGTAGTGTTCTTCTCATCTTACCAAAATCAGTCCTAAAATAACGTTTAATCAATGAAATTAAAAATACCATTCAATCAATCAAAACAAATCTGGAAATCCATGTAAACACATTGACAATACATTGGTAGCAGCTAATAAACTTTTCATACAAGGAAGTGTAACATAACTTAAAAATAAAACTCAAGCACGAACTATCCCAACCGTAAAACAAATCTTGAAATCCATATAAACATATTGACAATACATTGATAGCAGCTAATGAAATTTTCATTTGAGGAAGTATATCAATAAATGAGTAAATAAAAAATCATGAATAAGTAAGCACAATTTTGACACAAAAATGCAGTCAAAATAAAGTAAAGCAAAAGTCTTACAATTTATTGTTTGTGTAGAAGCAGAAAGCAAATTTCCACCATTCTGTTTGTTCAGGACTACAGTAACTAGTATCTGCTGCAGCTGGTAGCAGAAATGGATATCTTCCAGATTTGTCCTCTGCTAGCTTCATGGCTGAACATCTTACAGTAGCATACAGGAAAGCCTGAGATGAAAGAAAGTTTTACGTCCTACTTTTCTACAGTTATTTGGCTAATAAGGATGAGAAAACACCATGCAGTGTGCAATGAGGGAAATTTTAGCCAGGACAACAGCATCAGCCTAATTCAATTTTAAATTGTCAAGGGATCTTGAACATGTACAACCTGTATTTTTACGTCCTACTTTTCTGCACCTATTGAGCTAATGAGGTTATGTACACACCATGCAGTGTGCAATGAGGGAAATTTTGGCAAGGAAAGCAATTCCCTCACTTCACTTAACAATCAGTTTCCTCCCTATTTGTACAAACAGTTCCAAGGGACTTAATCCACCACTGTTAAATACTAATAATACTGTAAAGTAAGCTACGTACCTCAATATCTAATTGTGACAGAGACTCGATAGCATTTGATTTCAAATCTGTTTCACCGTACTGTAGTTTAGAAAAATTCAATTCAACTAAAATATAAAAACATTGATTTTAAATCTTTCAACAGTAGATATTATCTTTCAATATTTACATTTCTATTATCACTTCCTTCAATGAACCAGTTAAGAAAACTGGCGTTCATTTTTCAATGAACACTACTTTGTCACGTGACACTATGACGTCATCAAAGTACAACAATGACGTAATCTAAGATTTGTGGCAAATTCAAGCAAATTATCATATAAAAAGGGCAAAATTTGATTATTAAAAGTATCTGAATATAAATATAAGAATTAAAGGTTGGTCTCATTAGCAATTTTTGGTATCAGGTGTCTAGAAGAGTTAGCATACCCTGCTTGGTGTAGAAGAAGACAAATATTTGAATAACTGTAATCAATACTTACTGTCATAGTTAATTTCTTCTGGTGAGTATTTCTGTATTAATATCCACACGATTTCTGATAGTTTATGTTGTACCAGTTGACATGCTTCTACAATAGATAGAACACAAAATAATTTACAGACTCTCATTGCAGAAATCTTACTAAAAATTGAGGATGGGGAAACAGCTGATTTTTAGTCTAAGTTTGTGGTTATTGCAATTTTATTTGCATTCCGTTATTAATACATAAGCTGTAAATTGTCTTTAAGCAACTTTTGCAATATACATAATTTACACAGAAAAATCTGAACAATTACAGGGACCACAGACATGTAGGAAAATTGGAAGGAGGCAAATAAAAGCCTTATATGGCCCCAAAACATGTAAATAGAAGGCCAAGAAATTATTTTAGAATCCCTACAACTTTCATGAAGAAAAGGAATTAGAATTTGGGTTAAAAACACAGAAAAAAATTCTTTTTACCTCTGTCATATTTGACAACTTCATCAAATTTCGGTACAGTGAGAGAACGATTGTAAATCGCAGACGACATCAAAATAAACGAGCCTTTACTCTCGTCACTACGTATCCATGGAAACAACTGCTCGTGTAGAGTTTTATTCCAGGGCGTAGCACACAGTTGTTGCATGAATTGTTGAACAGGTTTCAACGACGGGCTTTTATCCATAATCTGTAGCATATGTCCTGAAAAAAATCAAAAACTTGAATTGAATTTGTCTTGAAGGCCTAGAATATTCAAAATTTGACTGTCAATTTTGCCTTTTGTACAAGAATTCCTTCTGGTCAACAGAAATATAAGGTTTGAAAATTTGTAAGCATCCCTTGAAAATTAGAATGGCGCAAATCAATGCTATCAGAGTCACCTATACACATAAAAATAAAAAAAAACTTGCATTCCTTGGGCATAAAAAATAATTAAAATTTGTTAAGCAAGTTAATTCTAAAATTTTCAAAGAAAAACAAATTTCTGCATCCAATACACATGAAAAATAAAATCTTTTTCCTTAAGCTTACCCGCTTGACATAATCTATAGTTACTGAAGCTGTAGAGATCAGAGAATAGTTTGTTTTCTTTGGTTATTAAGTTATACCAGTCCATATGTTCTTGTAGACATTGATAGCTACAGCTTGTTAAATAACACATCATTGATATAGGTACCACTTCCTTATAAGGTAATAATTTCTGAAATATAATATAATAAATAACACATCATTGATATAGGTACCACTTCCTTATAAGGTAATAATTTCTGAAATATAATATATTAAATAACACATCATTGATATAGGTACCACTTCCTTATAAGGTAATAATTTCTGAAATTCAAATGGAAATTCACTAAAAAAATAAGCACATTTATACATTAAGGGGTTCAATCAACATTTAAAAGGGTCAATTTGGGCATTAAGTATATGTAGACTTAAGAAGTACAAGAACTTCTTGAATAGCTCATAATCCCTTTGTATGTCTTTTCTATACACAGAGCATCTCTTACATTGGAGTCAAATATCAAACTTGCAAACACTCATAATTATAGATACACATGGATATGAAGTTTCGACAGTGAGCTGTGAACACCATCAACAAGGACCTCAGCAAAATAATTTCCATTTCTGAGGCTAAAGATTGGTTCTATGGATTCACACATTTATTAGCAATAATGTCTGACAAAGAAAATAATGGACAAACCTTTTCAGCTTTTTTAAGAAGTAGCGTTCCAGCCAGATAGAACAATTGACCCTGAATTTCATCTCGTAAATATTTCCACTCTTTTTTCTTGTCAGAAATCTTCTCAGCTTTCCACAGCAATTCATCCATTCTGAAATTAATATTTGTCATTTAGTAAAATTCACCCAAGATAGACTTCAATGCTTTCATAATTGTAAGAAATGTCCCTAATAGCCCACTGCATGGCTATCTTTAGCCCAAGCAGATACAAAGAGTAGGACATATAACTCCATTTCATTTCATTTCATTCGCAATTCATTAATACAGTAAATGATGCAGTTTTAAGCAAAGAATCAAGTAAATTTTTTCCGCCAATTCACCCGACACATGTCTGAATGGAAATTGGAATGGCACAAATTGATGATATCAGTGTCCCCGATACACATACAAAGTTTAGAAAACCTCTTTATAATCCAGATATAAAAAGAACTTACAAGAGTATAGTTTTGTTACATTTTTCTAGATATTTACTGGACAGCTGTAGATGTGATAATCGTAAAACAGATAACAGATGATAAATATATATCACCATTTTATCTTCCTCAATACTATTCTTTATAACCTGAAATAATACGGATACATTATACCAATAACTTACTGATTACTTGATAGACGGCCATCTTGCCCGGTAAATGGACAAGGGAAGATAACTATTGTTCAGAGAATGATTTTGATTGGCTGTTTTTACCGCGAAAGAAGACGACACTTTCTGAAAAATTATTGTGATTGGCTGAACTTTAATTTATTCAATATGGCAATCTCCTTATAGTGTACAAAGTTATCTAGCTAGTCTAGTACCAAAATGGATACGAGTGGCACAAATTAGGTATTGGATACCCAGCCTTTCTCTGTATAATAATAAAACTTACTGTGAAATTTTCCACCAGATATTCATACCATTCCAAACTATTTTTATAAAGTTGATCTCCCTCAATTTCCTTGATAAGATGGAAAGCTTCCACTGCTCGTTTGTTAACTACCAACTGTTTGATTGCCTTCATGTGGTCGTCTATATTTTTATCTACCAGTCTCTCAGTCTGCAAAATATTAATAGATATGATTAACAAGTCTCTCTGACTACATTGTCATTGGCCATTTTGCTCAACCTTAGTCAATGTTCGACACCAACATTATGACTTGGCCTCAATAGACGGCCATCTTGTCCAGTAAATGGGCAAGGGAAGTTCTGATGCTGATACGAGTGTAACAAGATACATGAAAATTAGAAGAAATAGAACAAAAGACTCACTTTTTCAAGTTTGGGATTGGAATACATACTGCCAACTGAAAAAAAAACAAGGGCAGTAACTCATTAAATATTTTTCAATTTTTAATTAGGTTCATCAATGGGTGATAAAAAACAATATTGCATTAACCCCTGGTAAGTCTTCTTTTATGCAAGTATATGACGTCATTCATCACTAAGTTTTGGTCTAAATGCTGAAACCACATATCTCATACCTCCACCTCTGAACAATTCCTTCATGCACATTTTGAAATAATCCATAGCTTACCTTTATTGACTAAGTCTTGTTGATTGCTGTCTAGTTCCAGTGATCTGAAACAACAAAATGCCAATATCAATTCCACGTCAAAAACGTCTTATCACAAACTTCAATAATATAATCTGTAATCCGTTGCATAATTTAAACAATGGGTGAGATTTTATTTGTTCATTCTAAGAGGTATACAGTATTCCTTTAAAGATGTTGCCATTTCAATTAAGTATTTCACAGTAGCTTAATGAATAGATAGACCAAAAAAGAACACAAAGTGCATTTCTTTTGTGATAACAAATAATCACCTGTTAAAAGATTTGATAGCTAATTCATTCTGTTTCAAGGCCTCGTAAATCTGTCCTAACAACTTGTGGGCCTGGGGTACATTTTCTCTCATACTCAAAAAATTGGTCAGATATCTGAAAGAATAAAGAAAATTGAAAACATTAAAAATTGTACATGAATTACTGAACAATAGCCACAAATTTTATTCTGTTTTTGTTATATAGCTTATGAAATAATTTGAAATAACTAAAGAAAGAAGCCATCATGATACTCTAATTCAAAATTCAACATTGGCCAACTTTTATTTTGGTTCAACTTAAATATCAAGTTGCATGAAAATCTGCTCTGCATCCTTGAGGGACTTGAAAACAAATTTATAGAAGAGCAGCTGCCAATTTATTCAAATAGCTGATTTCATACCTTTTAGCAGATTCGTAATCCTTAATCTCATAATACAGTCTAGCAATCTGATACCCTCGCGATGTTTTCTATAATAAAAATCATTATCATTTATTAACACTAACAGGGTTAAAATCGTAGAAATCTATTATTTTAAAATAAAATTTCTCTTCTGTAATTAAACTAAAATTCAACACAATTTATTATGCTCTATATAGTAAGCCCTATTTTGGATTTTATATTTGTACAAAACAATTTGCAACCAAAATATGTAAACATTGCTTTCTGCGGTTTGGCTTCAATGCTTTATCACTTTGTAAATATTAGTACCGTAAGATCAATTATTTGGTACTGCCATAAAAAAAATAGCATCTCATCTCAAATACTCATTATATTGTAAAAGACGAAGGCAAAAACAAAAGGAAAATGCAAGTAATAAATAACCACTACAAAAAACCGCGAACATCAACAAGTTGCATTTTGAACATTAAATTTTAATTTTTGATTGGGAAAGAAAAATAAAAATTCACCTCTTTTTCATCTTTAATTCTGCCTAATATATTTCTCACATGTCTATCAACGTCTTGTTTGGATTTGAACATTTTGTTTTCAGTGGTTTTCAGTTCTCGGGTATCGATCACAGCTTTTAAATTCCTTGAAAAAGCCGAATTCAGTGAATGTCAATTTTAAACCATGACGGCATGCTTCCGGCGGAAGTAAGTCAAATCGCCCACGCGTCACTTCGACCTGCATTTAAACTCTAATGTGTTTTGACGGCCAAAAATACGACTCGTATTTTAGTCAAACTATGCCTTATATTCAAAAGATTTAAAAATATTTTTTGAAAGTTCTAGTAATCATGAAATCCACTTGAACATATATTCAAAGTCCAAATCGACCCTCGAAAATGCTAAAAAAAAATCCCCTTATAATGCCTGCTCTGTTCAAGTTGTATTATATAATATCAAATATCATTATCTTATCATATTACATCTATAAATAAAATAGGACATTGTCTTATCTATGACACACTTACAGAACAGTGTTTTATAGACCGCATCTTGGCCTTGGCCTAATACTCCTAAAATTCGTGGAAATCAAAACTGAAAGTAAAACTAAGCTTTCTTCAGTAATTTCCAAATAATATGTATTTATGTATCTTATCGCTGTTAGATAGTCAACATTAAGGAATCTTAGATAAATTCATTCACAATATTTTGGTGTAAAGTTTGTAAAGGTGAGGCATAATAATTTTCTTTTGTCATCTTCATAGGATGATTTTCTACATCTGAAAATCTGGTGGCCAAAATGCGAGTAGTTTTTTGAAATATGTGGGTTGGAGTGAGATCTCTTACAACCTGTAAAACAAATCTCAAAACACATTGGCAATACATTGGTAGCAGCTAATGAACTTTTCATTTGAAGTATATCAATAAATGAGTAAGTGATATCAGGTGTCTAGAAGAGTCAGCATACCCTACTTGGTGCAACACCTGCTCAATGATATTACTTCAAAGATCAGAATATTGATCTTATATTAAGCATCTTACTATCTCCCTGAGCAAGGGAGTAAACTCATAATTACATTACTGAAATTGATTGAAATTTAAAATTTTTCAGGCACCAGATTCACTTTAAGTCACACACCACAAAATGGTTTCTGTTTCAAGAAAATGGAGAGAAGAGGGGAATTTCTATTTGAAGAAAAATCTTGAAGGAACAGCCCCAGTAATATGTAGACAAAATCTGGAGAAGTCCTTACAATGCTATTACAAAGCGGAAAATACAGCAGGGGACAATATGGAAGACTTCTGCTCCGCCAAAAAGAATTCTGGAATCGCTTCTTTGAAACTGGCCAGAATCCTGGATCCAGAAAAAGAGAAAGCCAATTTGATTGATTTTTATTTTAAACAAGCCATGGAGAAGCTGTCAGAGGCCTGGAAATATGGACGCGGAAAGACCGACAGTTGGTTGATGGGAATTCAGACATTGTCGTTGGAGTGTTTCCTCAACATGGAGGATCGCATGTCTGATCATAAAGTTGAAGACAAGGCAAGGCAACTTGAAGCACTAACACCCCTAATCTTGGGAAACGAAAACAAAGCAAGCTCTTTCAGCACTATAACTCTGCTGGTATTCGAAATGGCATTGACAAGTTTGGCAGAGAAGAATTTTAAAGTTGCGCTGTCCTATCTGAAAGATTGTTATTTTCCTGTATCAGAAGGTCTAAGGTTTGCTGCTGAGAGTGAAGAGATGATGGAAACATTCCAACTTTATCAAGAAGACATCCACATTCAAACTTGTGTAGCAGAAAGTATGCAGGCTCTTAATATTGGTAGGTTTAACATTATATTTACTCCAGAGCTTGGATGTAATGGGGGACACCCCTTGAACTCAGAAGGGGTGGGATGAAAGGGCCTCCCCCACCCCCCTTCCCACCTAATTTGATTGATCTTGTGAAGAATATTGAATGATTCTAGGGGGATCCCCTCCCCAAAATGTCCTCTTTTAGGGGTTTGCCTACTTGAAATTTTTGATTATAAAATGGAAAGACGAAGAGACATCAGAATGGAAATTGGAATGGTGCAAATTAATGCTATCAGTGTCCCCAATATACATTAAAAATTTTCAAAAAATCCCGTATAGACAATGTTTTTTTTTTTCTCCAGCGGATGATATGTTCCAGGCAGCGTTAGTGGAAGAGGAAGTTCTAAATATGGATATGATATTTGACGTCATGGATTGGTACAGACAGGCCATAACCCTTACGAGAGATAAAGACGTTTTATTAGAAGCAATAGCTCATTGTAGATTGGGGAAGATTTACCAAAAAGTTTTAAAACAAGACACTAGGGCTAGAGCCTACTATACTAAATGTATCGAACTGGCTAACACTCTGGTACCTAGATCTATTCATCAGGAAGGTAAGGGGCCCAGCATTTTGGAGGTTAAGGTTCGATAATAAGCATTATGGTAAACATCTAACCTGTAAGAAATTTTATTCAGGACAGTGGCATTAGCCTATTCTTATTTTTGATTTCCAACTGTTGAGGGGTCTTTGACAAGCACTGCCAGTAGCACCAATGGTTTATTGTCTTATCAGAATGACTAAATGCTTTTTTCATGTCAGCTCCTTCAGCCTGCATCACTGACAGGGGAAAACATCGACCTATGCTGAAATTGAACCTAGGACCTCCAGGCTAGCAAGCAAACATCCAACTCACTAGGCCAACATGTCCCTGCGGCCTGCCCCTCCCCATACTAAAGTTGAAAGTTACTATTCTCAGTACAACTTGATTAATATGATTCATATTTTTTTTTTTTTTCTCAGAATGGTATCGAGTAGCTACTGATGCTTTGTTACATTACCAACAAGAAGATTTGAAGAAAGAAGAGGAAGCGAAGAAAGGACAAAGGGAAGAATTACTGAAGGAAAACAAGGAAGAATTGGATGTCTTAAAGAAAAATTTCAAAGATATGGGCAAAGTGGAATTTTTGCAATTTATTTATAAAAAATATCCTCCGAAAAATAAGAAGCATGTTCTTGGTAAAATTTCAAAACAGCCTGAATCTCCTGAGATTAAGAAACTGTACCAAAAGGCTGTAATTCATTTTCATCCCGACAAGGTTTCTTCTGAAGAGAAAGTCTGGAAATTCATGTCTGAAGAAATTGTTAAACTTTTGACCTCTCATTATGAATATTTTAAACAGTGCGATTAAGGGGTCAATCTGTTTTTTCGACATAGAAAAAAAGCAGACAGTCCCTTTAAACCCCACCCATACACTTCAGAAATATGACTTGAGCTCCAAAAGTAATTTGATTTTAGTTTTTCTCATATATTTTTAGCTGTTGGATATATCAACTTTATGGGGTTTTTTTTGTCCCAATACTTTGAATGTGTATTAGAATTTTTCTAAACAAAGAATACTTTTTCAAAATGTGATATCATATAATGTTTGTATTAGAGTTTTTTTAAAACAATTTTTGTAATGTGAAGTGACCAAATCACAAAGTGATTTAAGATTTTAATTTAGAATTATAGTTTAGAATTATGAATATTTTTAGCAATGTAAGTAAAGCCTTTTCAATTTTATTATTCTTTGTAAGAATTTTAATGATTTTAGTTTAAGTTTAACATATTTTTTTGCAATATGTTTTTGTTTATTCAATATTTTACCATGTTTATTTGTAAGAAAATGTGAGCAATATGACTTAATGTTACTATATTTTGTAAGAATTTTAGGTCAGTGAAATGATAAACGAGTATTTGAAGTATTAGACTTATTTTGTTCAATTTAATCATTCTTATATTTTAAAATTGTGGTATTATTATAAATTTTGTATTATTTTTATGAATAGTAGCAGTGATAGATGCATGATTAACGAACAAAATAAAAGAAATGGCCATTAAAATCAGAACTGTCTTCTGTGGGCTTTGCCTTTCACATTGACACTGTATAAGCCTTATTTAGACCTCCCAATGCACTGACAACTCTTACAGAAGCAATGGACACACACTCCAACATATTCCCTTCAAAATCAACACAAAAACTGATACAGAATAGACTTTATTAGTAGTTTATTTCACATTTTAAAAAAGGTAAACAATACATTTCATCACCGTCCGCCATCTTTGTTTACGTTTTGGTTAGCCGCGTCGCCTCTAAACTTTATCCCAAGAATTTAGGTTAAAAAAAGAGTCCACAAGCGTTCAAAACTGTGTGTAGACCTCGCAAAATAGTAGAAGAATTTAATCAAATTTTTCAATCGCCATGACAGTGGTTTGATTTGGGTCTATCCGCTCTAAAGTGATTTACAAAGAAAGCTTTCGGCACTAGTAAGCTATTTTGTTTTTGTACCATGATTTATTATATTTGATAATCGAGACTAAGTACTAGAACAGTTTTATTGCTTATTGGACAATCGAGGCTATGACCACCTGAAATTTACGGTCAAAGGGGGATAACTCCATTGAATGATGTCAAAAATCTTTGTTTTTTTCGGTGAATGCTAAATAATGCGCAGTAAATCTGGTCATTTTATTTCGTCTGTAGCTCACTGGATAAATTTTTTCTGTCAAAATAATGTCATCAATGATGTAAACAAGACTAAGAGGCTTCTAAATCAGCAATCGCTGTCTCTCTACACCCTAAAATAAGTGATCTTGGACTTTGAGTGACAGTCGACGTTTGCGATAGTAGACTAGCTAGGAAGCACAAATCATTAACCGGAAACACGTGACTTTTTGATTAACCAGACTCAAACGGCTATTGTCTTTTTATTCGCGGCTATTGACAAATCATCAACCGGAAACACGTGACTTATTTGATTAACCAGACTGGAACGGCTAAAGTCTTTTTATTCGCGGCTATTGAATGTAAACAAACATGGCCGACTTAGAACAAAATTTTCAAAATTATTTTTGATTTTTGGCTGTAAAAGCGAATATATGAAGAAATGGTTGACTTTCAACATTCTGACCAGTTGTGTAACTACGTAGGCTAGTTTGAAGTGAGATGTCATGCTTGTCGTATGCAGAATAAACATTCTACAGCCATTTTTATTCCTAAATTGTACCTTAAAGATTTGAGAACTTTGGCTACCTTGAGTAGCATGTTAAAGAATGGATGATTATCGGCGAAATATCTATAAATTTGTATCATGTTATTGTTTGCCTGATAACCTGATGGTGCAGAAAGATAAAATGCGATTTTTTTCAAGGACCAACAAATTATATTAGTGTCTAGTTATATATGATGCAATTTTGAATTAGGGAGAACTTGTCGTCCACGCTCTCTGCATGTTCATGTATTTCAAATTATGACTGTGTGTTTGTTGAAAAGAGTGTAGCTGCCTTTTCATGTTAGTCTATGTTAGGGTCAGTTTAAAGAGATTGTAAAGTGGTTTTCTAAACTTTGTATGTGTATCAGGGACACTGATAGCATCAATTTGCGCCATTCCCAATTTCCATTCCGACTTCTGTAGTTCTTGCAATTCCACTTAAACTAATGCGTTTTATGACATCACTGACAGTGATCTGCATAGATCAATAGTAGCATCAGGTAGATCACTGTTAGTTTTAGTGGAATTACAAATGATTAATGTGTAAAAAATGTTCATTTCAATTCACAAACAAGAAATTGCAGACAAAATACCAACAGACATCTCTAAAAGGCTGAAAGTCTACAAAAATTCTGTCTGTCTGTTCTCTCTACAATTGATTTCTGCCAGGTTGTTTTTCAACTGACAGAGATTCTTCTTAATTTATGTTTTGTCTGTTTCAGGATTTCAGGATAAGGTAAAGATAATTATAAAATGAAAATGGCCAGAAAAGAAGACAAATCAATTTCTTTCACTTATTTATTTATTATTTCTGTTTGATTTTAATTTCTGTTTGATTTTAATTTAAAATAAACTGACATTGAATGAAATAATTTATTTTTTTATCCTCAACCTCTTTTTGAATGAAGAAGAGGCAATTTGACATCCTTTGGTCTATCTGTCAAGCAGTCTTTGATTTGCCTAGCATTGTCAATGGGCTAGTAGTTGTTTCTGCGCCGCCCTGCTCTTCCTGAAGTCTGATCAAACCCTAATGTTGAGTTGGAACACCGTCTCTTTTTGACAGTGGAATTGTTCAGTTGGTAGGCTGCCTGTTATGCGATTACTCCTCAAGGTAAGAACAATTCTGATGCCAAGACCAGTGCTTTCGAGAGGCGACCTTCACCCCTATCACCAAATTCGCCAATTTATTGAGAGTCCACATGGCAAATTTGTTTATAATGAATACTTTTCTCATTCCCACTGATTAGTTGAAATTAAATGAAATGAATGGAGTTTTACATCCTGCTTTTCTGCACCTATATGGGCTAATTGAGGACAGGCAAACTCCATGCAGTGTGCAATAAGGGAAATTTTGCTAGGACAGCTGCATTAGCCTTCTCTTATTTTTGATTTCCAAATGTCGAGGGATCCTAAACGTGCACAGCCAATAGCACATGGGAACTAGTCTGACAGGTAAAGGAAAATCATTAAATTGGGGCTTTAAAAAAATTAACACAAGATAGAGTACAGATCAGGTTTATTTTCACATTTTAATGAAGTAAACAGTGATTTTCTGACTGCTGTCCGCCATGTTTGTTAACGTTGGAAACACGTTTTGTCAGGTTTGGAATTTTTTTTCACCAATTTCTGCACCTTTTTAGGCCTTCGCGTAAAGTGGTAGATAGCTGAAATATTGATCTTGGCTAAGAGTCGTGAATTAGGACGTAACACTCCCTCCTTCCTCAAAAATCATCGGTTTTAATTTAATGAAGTAAACAGTTTGACTGCTTTCCGCCATGTTTGTTTGCGTTAGAGAGGCGTTTTGCCATGTTTGGAATTTTTTTTCACCAATTTCTGCACCTTTTTAGGCCTTCGCGTTGATGTGGTAGATAGCTGAAATATTGATCTTGGCTAAGAATCAAAAATTAGGGTGTAAAATCCCTTTATACTCGAGAATCCTGGGTTTTAATTTTCGCTCCTAAAAATCATTGTCAATTTGCGGTCTAAGGGAGAGAACTCCTCCTAACAAAGTAGTAGACTTGATTATCACACAGCAACTTTTTCCATCAATATTTCTCTCTTTGTGACAATCAAGTCTACGAATCAAGGGAGCTTACTCATGAAAGTAAGTAGTCTCGAATGTCACACAATGGTACTATCATAGAGCCAAACCGCCGCATGTCAAATCGTCCTTTAATTTAAAAATTGTCTTTTTACAGTAAATAAAGGATGAATAGCTATTTGCTTCGGTTTTTAATGTAAAATAGAACAATTTGGAATGTATTAGATGTTTAGAAATCAAGCAGCTTTTGTGATTTAGTAGTTTTGAGTCAATTAAGATAAATAGGTCGAGTTGACGTGTGGACGATTTTGTGATTGACAACTCTTTGTATGACAATCAAGTCTACAATCAAGGGAGGTTACTCGGGCAAGTAGCTTAGTCTTGATTGTCACACAACAGTGCTGCCATTCGGACAAAACCGCCCCACGCTAATTCGTCCCTGATTATTAAAATAGCGTTTCTACAATAAAGAAAGGTTGGACAGCTGCCATTTGCATTTTGTTATGACAATAAGAAGGATTTTAGCGTGTGCAATCCTTAGAATCCATACAGCTTCCACGGCTAAGTCTTAACAAGCCATTTTTCAAAACCCGAAGCGAGTTGACGTTTGGGCGGTTTGGGTTTTATTGATAAGTCACTGTGTGACAACCAGGACTACAATGGTGAATTTTGATGGAGTTCTTTCCCTTAGACCGTAAACTCGCAATGTTTTTTTAAGAACAAAACTAAAACATGTTTTCCTTAATCAATAGGGGACTAAAACTTCTTAATTTTATGTTGATTGTCAAGAAAAAAAATCAACCGAATTATCACATCAAGATGGTGGCCAGAAACTTGTTAGAAATAGCTGAAATTAAATGAAAAACATTGTAGGCGAAACGTATCGGGTTTCCAACGTAAACAAACATGGCGGACAGAGTGATGGAATTTATTGTTTACATTTTTTAGATTGTGAATAAAATTGGATTAAAGTCTATTCTGTACCAATTTTTGTGTTGATTTTGAAGGGAATATGTTGGGGTGTATGCAAATTGCTCCAGTAAGTGTTGTCAGTGCATTGGAGGTTCTAAAAAAGGCTCAATGTGAGAAAGTTCTACAATGACTACAGTCCATGATAATGTTGTGTTTGGGTATTCGTTATTGTTAATTTGACCTGACTTTTGACCTTTGTCCCGACCTTTAACCCCTGGTCTCATCCAATGGGGCTATGCACGTGCTGTATTGCGGTGTATATGCCCAACCTGTAATAATTTTCGTTCTTCTGTTTTGTTACCTTGAATAGAGTGGAGAAGATAAAAGATAAAGAAATACAAGACCTGATTCGGTAAGCGGACACAACAAATGGTAGTGCGGATGGTTGAATATTTTGTTTACCCTTTGTCGATTCCCAGGTCTTTTTTGAAACGGGAGGGGGTGTGATGATATATTGGTTGGTTTTGGTTTTCGTTTTCGAAGCACGAGGGTGTATAGGAATGGCGGGCGGCCATTGACCATCGAGATACGACCCATTATGCAATCGATATCCATCCTTGTCCTGGTGTAGAAGTATAGTTTTATTTATTTGGTTTTTGGTTTGTATGAGGGTTTTACTAGGTGTTTAAACTCTCATCGGAATATTTTTGTGTTTTTTTTAGCGATATTTTGGTAGTTGAAATCGGTGTTTAATTTTGTCTGATTAGGATCAGTGGAAGTTAGTATTTTGTTTTATTTTGTGAATGAGTGATCCTTTGTTAACCTGTTTAGACTTGATCATGAATTCGGTCGTAGATGATAAAGATTTGTTTGATTGCGATCAGGAATCTCAAATGCCTGTTAGGGATGCAAATGAGATGGGTGAATTAGTTTTTCCGCCCCCGCCTGAGTACCAAAGCAATAGGAAGTACTCATACCATAATGATTTCTTGGGTGCTTCTACCCCTTCGTACCCATATAATTTTCCGAACGATGTTAGACAAGGTTTTGTAGAAAATGATGATGCTATGAGAAATTTTACTAGACAGAAAGATGGTCCTAGTTTTGGTGTTGAGAGACCAATCCCCAGGCCCAGTTATGATTTGTCAGGTCGTTCGCATCAGAGAACTTTGCCTAATACTAGACCTTATTATGTTCAAAGGTTAGATCTCAGAAATATTCCTTATAATTTATGTTTCTCTGGTTATGAAGTTTGGAGATATTTCTGGAAACAGTTTCAGATTTATTGTCGAAATCAGTCTTGGTTTGGAAATGAAAATCTTATGATTCAATGTTTAGATTATTGTCTCACAGGTAAAGCTAGTGATTATTTGCAGAGTTTGTTAGTAAGGTACCCTGGTATATCGTATAGTATGTTAATTACTAAGTTAAGCAATAGATTTGATAAGTCCAATTCGTCGGAAATTGCTTTGATGGATTTCAATGCTGCTTGTCAAGGAGATTTTGAAGACTTGGATGAATGGGCCGATAGGGTTTTATATTTGTCATCTAATGCTTATGTTGGGTTACCTGAAGAGTTTGTTTCAAAACAGAATGTCCAAAAGTTAGTTACGGGATACATAGACCGACAAGTTGACTCTAAATAATACTGCGTATTTTAGAGACAGACGACCAAGCATATAAATATCATGAAATGTTGTGTTACTTGATTTAGACCTTTGAAAATAGTAATTTTTGTAAAGTATTAGATAAGTATGAATTAAGATGTACCGTACAACAACTTGACATCATGTATTTGTGTACAAATTAGATGAAATGTCGATCAGGCGGGTATTTTAACTCAAACTACGTTGCCATTTTTCTAATATATGTGTTTATCCAATGAAATTCATGGTTACAATCTATAACTCTGTTTGGGAGATTTGGTTAATTTTGAGAGAAGTCTTTTGATTGGATGTAATTTCAATGACGATAAGTCTTATTAAAAAATGGCGGCCATGTTCAAAATACTTCCAGCTTGAAAATTTCAACTAGGATTACAGACAACAAGGATTAGTTTATTCTGTCGAAAAAGGGATTGAATGTTGAGATGGCATCATAACATACAAGAAAATGGTCAGTTTTTTTAATAATGACATCAAGGAAGAACAATAATTCAACGCAACCAAATTGGTTGCGGAATATCAAGTTATTGAATAAGATGTAATCCTGACTCTCTGCCAGCGGCATTGAGAGAGACAGGTATTCCGGTCTACGGGATACATTGACCCAGTAGCGGCAAGACATGTAGCGAATACAAGACCAACTAACTTTGAGAAGGCAGTTGAGGCTTTGAGATGGTATGGTCAGGTGTCTCGTTCAATTCCCCTGGATAGAAATGGGTCGCCTGCTAAGTCTGTGCCCAGTCCCGATGATAGACATGTTAGTTTTGATTTGCATAAAGATAACAAAGTTCAGAAAGTTAGGACTAGCCCTAAAGTTGATTATGGTCCTAGATTGGAGAAAGTAGAGACCGATATTGCTGATCTAAGGTGTAAGTTAGATAGTTTGGATTGTAAAGTTGAGTCTCAGAATGTTGAAATAAAATCTGATTTGAAAAAGATTCTAGAAACTTTAAGTTCAAATAAAAGGTATGCTCGTGGTAGATCTCCGGTTAGAGATGGTGTATGTTTTCATTGTGGGGAAAAGGGACATTACCGTCCAGATTGCCCTAAGCTTACAGTTAAGCAAGATGATTCGTTAAACTTGTAGGGGATAGTTTCTTAGACCGGAAGGTGTCCCAGGATAGTTTTAATGGTCAATGTGATTTGAATGTCGAAAAGTTACAGGATAATTCTGTTGCAAAGGATGTTGACGTGAATAATGAGGTGGTTAAGTTGGATCCGGTTAGCTTGGAGTCGGTTATAGGGGAAGAAGGAGCACCAGAGGGTTCGGTGGCTCGAGTGGTTTCTTCCAGGTCTTGTAAGGTGACTATAGAAGTTAACGAATGCCAGACTGATGCTCTCATTGATTCAGGGTCAGATGTAACATTATTGTCAAGGGTATTTTTCGATAAGTTGAATTTCAAAAGTGAACTTGAGAATCTTAAAGAGGTTACTTTATTCCTGGCTGGAAAAGGTGCTAAGATGTCTGGTTTACTTGTAGGCCCAATAGAGATTAGAATTGGACCTGTTGTGTATATAGGTGTAGTATATGTTGCAGATATCACAGAGGGTGCTATATTAGGTTTAGATATACTAAGAGCTAGGAGAGCTAAGTTAGATCTAAGTATTGAGTGTCTCATATTAGATGAATATGCAATTCCCTTTGTTGATAGAACTAAATTTGTAGATTCGGTTGTGTCTAGGATTACAACTCTCGAAGAAATTGAGATTGGTCCAAGATCTGTTGTTCGTATTGAATGTTCAATAGATTTAAAAATAGATCAGTATTTTGTTGAACCTTTGATAGATAGAGAATTACTGATTGCAAGAACTTTGCATTCGGGTTATCAGAATCCTGTAGTTTGTTTAATTAATGTGTCGGATAAGGCGATTGTTCTGCAGGAAAATAAACTCATTGGGTTCGGTCACGAAGTGAGTGATGCCCAGTTTATCCAAGTAGGGCCTGTGGACAATAAAAATGGCTCCGATTATGTTGATCCCTCTTTAAGTGATTCTGTCTATAGTTATAACGATAGAAATAAGGAAGTTGATCCTTGTCTTGTTAATTCAGTTAATAAGGATGAAGATTATAATTACGAGGTTCCCAAACATTTAGTTGACCTGTTTAATAGATCTAGTGAGTTTTTGACTGAAGACCAAAAGGTTGTTCTTGTTAAAGTTTTAGATGAGTTTCAAGTTGCATTTGCAAAAGATGAGTATGATTTAGGTTCATTCGATGCTATTGAACATAAGATAGAGACTGGGAATGCAGTTCCCATTAAGCAGAGAATGAGAAGGACTCCCATGTGTTATAGTAAGGAGGAGGAAAGTGAGATTAAACGTATGCTTGAGAAGAAGGTGATTGAGCCCTCGCATTCTGAATGGGCCAGCAGTCCTGTCCTTGTCCGGAAGCCTGATGGTTCTTTAAGATGGTGTATTGACTATCGTGCACTGAATCAAGTTACCAAAAAAGATACGTATCCCCTTCCTATTATTGGTGATTGTTTAGATATCCTTGCAGGTAATGTGTTTTTCAGTAAATGTGACTGTTATAGTGCTTATTGGCAAATACAACTTCGAGAAGAAGATCGTGATAAAACGGCTTTTCTAACGAAGTATGGGTTATTTCAGTTTAAGAGGATGCCCTTTGGGTTATGCAATGCCCCTGTTACATTCTCGAGAGCTATCAATTTGGTTTTACATGGATTAACTTGGAATATAGCCCTAGCTTTTCTCGATGATGCAATGATATTAGGAAAATCGTTTGAAGAACATGTAGAAAATCTTAAGACTGTTCTTAATAGGTTTATAGAATATAAATTGAAACTTAAACCTAGTAAATGTGTATTTTTTAGGAAATCAGTAGAATTTCTGGGTCGTATTGTCAGTGGTGAAGGTATTGCCATTTCTCAGAAACACATTGAGCCCGTAAAGAATTGGCCAGTTCCAACATGTACCAAAGATGTAGAGAGGTTTCTAGGGTTTGTCAATTATCATAGAGATTTTATAAAAGATTTAGCTCAGAAAGCTGTTCCCTTGTATTGTCTTACGGGAAAGAATCCTTTCCATTGGGGGGAGGTAGAGCAGAATGCTTTTGATGATTTAAAAAATTCCCTTGTTAGCCCTCCAGTGTTAGGTTTACCTAATGAATCAGGTGATTTTATTTTGGATACTGATGCGTCAGGTGTTGCGGTAGGTGCAGTTTTGAGTCAAATTCAAGATGGTCAGGAACGAGTTATTTCGTATGCCAGTTCTGCCCTAACTCCTTGTCAAAGAAGGTATTGTGTGACTAGGTTAGAATTGTTGGCTATAGTAAGATTTACCAAGCAATTTAGGCATTACTTGTTGGGTCGTTCGTTTACCCTGAGAACTGACCATAGTAGTTTAACATGGTTGTTAAGATTTAAGCTCCCTACTGGACAATTAGCTAGATGGATGCAGGAATTAGAACAATTTCAGATGGTTATAGTTCATCGACCTGGACTTGAACATGTTAATAGTGATGCATTAAGTAGGCTACCGGTTCCAAGCCCTTGCCCAGAGTTTAAAATGATCCTGAAGCCCTCACAATTGCCTTGTTTAGGTTGTGAATATTGTTGTAAAGCTTTTCACGATTGGTTAGATTTCTCTGAGGATGTTGATGATGTTTTACCTTTGGCCTCTGCTCCGATTTCAGTTTTAGATGAATTCTATGATTTTTCAGAAGTTAAAAGTGAGTGGAAGGATAAATTAGAGAAGTTTTGTAAAGTTGACAAAGATTCTAACGATAGTAAATGTCAAGTAGGTGCAGTTACCCCAGAGGCAGATAACGTACCTTCCGGAATTTCATTAATAGATGATCCAGATAAATTTTTAGTTGAAAGTCAGAAAAATGATAGTGAACTTAGTTTTGTTTTAGATTGGTTAAAGGACCAAAAGAGCCCTTCGGAAGCAGATTTGTTTTTGAGTAGTCCCACAAGTAAGAATTATTGGTTGAATAAATCGCTGTATCAGTTGAATTCCCAAGAAGTTCTGTGTTATAAAGACCCTAAGACCAATACAGTGAAACGAGTTGTGCCTAGTAGTTGTGTGCCTGAATTGTTAAGATTGTGCCATGAAGTTCCTTCGGCAGCCCATCAAGGTATTAATAGAACTAAGGCTAAGGTTAAGGAAAAGTTTTATTGGTATACACTTAGGAAAGATGTTCAAAATTTTGTGAATACTTGTGATGTTTGCAATACTCAGAAAAAGGCTACTCGCTTGGGGAAATATCCTTTAGTAAATTACCAAGCTAGTGTTCCAATGGAAAGAGTACATCTAGATTTTTTAGGTCCTTTGCCGAAGTCATTAGTAGGAAATGAATATGTTCTTATGATGGTAGATCAGTTTTCGAAATGGGTCGAGTGCGTGCCCCTGCCATCGCAAACTGCTGAGGTTACAGCAAAAGCTGCAGTAGATAGTTTTTTCACAAGGTTTGGTTACCCTTTGCATATCTTTACGGATCAAGGTAGGAATTTTCAGAGTGTGTTGTTTAATTCTCTATGTGATTTACTTCATATACATCAGAGTCGTACTACTCCATATAGACCTTCGTCCAATGGCCAAGTGGAAAGGTATAATCGTACTTTGATGAATGCAGTTCGTTGTTATGTTTCAAATAATCAGACGGATTGGGATGTGTACTTATCGCAAATTGCTTGTGCTTTGCGATCTTGTGTGAATCGCCAGACCGGTTACACAGCAAATATGCTTATGCTGGGCCGGGAAGTCAATTTGCCCTCTGATCTTATTTTTGGCACAAGTTCGAAGACTGATAAAGATCAAGATTTAGACGAGTATGTGGCCTCTCTTGAAATTTCTATCACCAAAGCCCATGCTTCAGCGCGTGAAAATCTGCAAACAGTTCAGAAAAAAATGAAGAGAGATTATGACGTTAAGATGAGAGTTAATACTTACAATCCCGGGGATTATGTCTATATTCTTGATACTAGTGTGGTTAAGGGAAAAGCTAAGAAATTAAGTCCTGTATGGAAGGGGCCAGCAGTTATCGCCCAAAGATTATCTCCCTTGTTATTTAAAGTCAAGACTGCCAAGTCAATTTCTGTTATTCATCATGATAGAATGAAACCTGTGTTTAGCAATGAACTTCCATTGTGGGCACAGGAATACAGAAAATACATTGTAGAGGGGGGGAGAGGTCATGGAGATTCTGGTAAATACTGTTTGTGTAGGAAACCATGGGGAAATGCATTTGGTATACAATGTGATACCTGTGATGAATGGTTCCATGGAGATTGTGTTGGTATTGTTCCGGAGGAAGTCCAAACCATAGATAAATATAAATGTCCTTTATGTGCCCAGGCTACGGGGGCCAGAGTGTCATTAATCCGCTTGTTACTTCCAGGTATGGCTGATAATTGGAAAATAGTGGTTAATGATCGGAAGGTAAGGAGACAGAAATATAGAGAGGAGTTGGTGCTTTCTGCTCCTGAGGATTGGGAGAGCCAACTTTTCCCCCTGGATGTTTTTGATCGGGTCGCTTCAGTGAGCCCTGTTGCCCCTGTCGTTGACAGCCCTATTATCCCCGACATTGACATTCCCGACACTGACATTCCTGACACTGACATTCCTGACACTGACATTACTGACGTTGACATTCCGGACATTCCTGACACTGACATTACTGACGTTGACATTCCTGTAAGTATCCCTGACATTGACAATGACGATGACGTTGACATTCCTGTAAGTATCCCTGACATTGACAATGACACTAACAATGACATTGACATTCCCAATTTTGACGTGACTATTTTCGACAGACAGGCAAAGCGTCCTGCGTCGGAAACTCTGTTTTTACAATCACAGAAACGGGTCAAATTTGACATCCCTCATGCCACGACTGTTACTACTACCCCGACTGTTACTGCTACCCCTACTGTTACGGTTAATAGAGAGATACCCGCTCTAATGTCGTTGAATCTAAGTGGGCAGGGGGAAACTGGGATACCTAGATCTCATCGGGGAAGTTCATCCCCATGTCCTTTCCCAGGCTGTGGCAAGTTAACCCGGAGATTAAAAGACCATGTTTATTCGACGCATTTACCGCCATTCTGTGCCACTCTAGAAAAACCAGAGGTATTAAGAGACAAAACTTTAACTCTCAAAATTGTACTTTTCTTACGTGCATTAGCAGCCAGGGTCCCAAAGGCTTCGGGTTCTCTATATGGGTTAATGGGGGCAGTTAATAGGAGTTGTCTCGTTTCATCTCTTTGTGAGATTACCCCTAAGGCCCAGGAGTCTATCATGGTCATTGCCCGATTTCTGGGGTTGAAAAGGCCCAGGGATATATCAATTTCCCCTCTCAATAGTGTGGCGGGTTTGGCACATTGGCGCTGCCTTCTTGGGGCCATGTGTCTCTTAAGTTCTGAAGATTACTTCAGGCTTAAGAATATGTCTTAAGTGTTTAGGAAAAGGGGCGCTTCTGCCCACTAGTTGAATATTACTTGTATATTATTGTATATATGGATTAGGGTCGAGAAGTACTTTGGCCTTTGTACAGTTGAGATATCCCTTTTGAGCTTAAGTAAAGCTGGATGTATAATTAATTTATAGGACGGGTTCCTTTCGATTGGGGGGTGTGTTGTGTTTGGGTATTCGTTATTGTTAATTTGACCTGACTTTTGACCTTTGTCCCGACCTTTAACCCCTGGTCTCATCCAATGGGGCTATGCACGTGCTGTATTGCGGTGTATATGCCCAACCTGTAATAATTTTCGTTCTTCTGTTTTGTTACCTTGAA
Organism: Lottia scabra; assembly: GCA_029955415.1. Classification (NCBI taxonomy): domain Eukaryota; kingdom Metazoa; phylum Mollusca; class Gastropoda; family Lottiidae; genus Lottia; species Lottia scabra. The sequence continues at coordinate 203,100 of JARJEI010000014.1, read as the reverse complement.
TAGAGTGGAGAAGATAAAAGATAAAGAAATACAAGACCTGATTCGGTAAGCGGACACAACAATAATAAATACAGTGTGAGTAATGCCCAGCCACAAGAAAACAAAGCAACTAATAGGAAAGCAAGACAACACAATGAATGCTTGCCCACGAAAAATCAAAGCCACCCAAATACTTTTTGCCCATGAGAAAGCTAGGCGAATGGAATACTTCTTGCCAAGAAGAACGCAAGGCAACTCGATGACTGCTTGACCATAGGAAAGCCATGCAAATTGAATAAATCAAGGCAATTTGTTGCCCACGAAAAAAGCAAGGGTAAAAAAATTTGAGGAGAAAGCTAGGCAAATTTTCACTCTCGCCTTTTTCCTTGCTTGTTGACTTCTTATGGTCAAGAAGTCAAGTTTCGTCCTCATATTATTTCTCGTGGCTAATTCCATATTTTCACAGGCACTCTGACTTGCTGCCTTCTTGCACTTTTGCCTCCCTTTTTTTTACACTCACCTTTTTCCTCGCTCTGTCACTCATCTCTTGACTTTACCTGGAAATCCATTTTTATATGCACGGCCACAAATATTTTGATAATTCCAAAACCAATCATGAAGATGATAAATGGTGATCTCAGTTGTAAAAAACTATGATGCTTTGACAGAATGAAGATATGAGGCTTAAAAAAATTAATTCTGTCAACATAAAACCATTTACTTCTCCAACATTATATGTGTATAAAAACACATTTCCTCAGGGAACCAATACAATTACTGAGGTTCCCTAAGGTAGTGTTTTTTTTTTTTGACAGAAGTTTAATTTTTTAGAGCCACAAATATTTTGGGTGTTGTATTGTAATCACCCTGTCGGTCTGTCATTCCGTTCACATTTTGCTCATGTTCACCCTACAGGCTACAATTCTTTACAGATTCTTTTGATTTTTATTTTGTAGGTCCAAGCCATTATGAAGATGATCCCTATTGATTATTGTGATGATGGAATATTTTTTTCATCAAAATATTGCCTATATTTTACAGATTCTTTTGATTTTTATTTTTGTAGGTCCAAGCCATTATCAAGATGCTCGCTATGGATTATTGTGTTGATGAAATAATTTTTTCACAGAAATATCGCGTCGGACTTGATGTTTAGCTATATTGTGCAACTCAAGCTAACTCTACAGGCTACAATTCTTTACAGATTCTTTTTATTTTGATTTTGTGTGTCAATGTCATTATGAAGATAATCCCTCTCAATTTTTATGATGATGGAATTATCATGGATCATGCTCACTTCACATGCTACAATCCTGGCCTCCACAATGACATAATGTTTTTTTTAATTGTTGAGCGACGGTGTGACTCCGGGCTCTCAGCAAGCTCACTAATCTATCAGTACATTTAAAAGAAAAATGAATGGAGTTTTACGTCCTACTTTTCTGCACCTATATTGGCTAATTGAGGATGGGCAAACGCCATGCAGTGTGCCATGAGGGAAATTTTGAAAAGAAAAATTGGGAAATTAATTGTGTTTTGCTGGCCACTTGGAATAAAATTAACTCAGTCCGTATTGAGTGCGATTGGCTTTTCTAAGAGACCTTTGTATTGTTCACCCTGTTTTGCCCAGACAGTAATGCACATAGGGCTGAAATAATCATAGTGGTTTGGATGGGACAATAAACCGAGGTCCCATGTGCTATTGAAGAAAATTGGAAAGCAGGGCGATAAAAAATAATTGTTTCATCAATTATTTTTGTCATTTTTATCAGGTATAATTTCCTTAATCTGAAATCGAGTTGCCCCAAATCCGTGGATTTTTGGTGGTGGGGTGAGAGTTGTATTTTGAAAATTTTAAACAAAGGCCCCCCATAAGCATGGTGTTTGCTTTTCCTCAATAAACAGTACCATTGATAGGCTGGTAATCCAATTCTTGTGAAATTTATGACTAAAACGTTTTGGAAGCAGGAGTGCATAAATGACATAGTGCTGAATATAAGTGTGCCTTATTGAAGGTGTGCCTAAATCACTGTGCCTAGATAACACTGCCTAAATGAAGCTGTGGCAAAATTAAAAGAGCGTGCCTAATTGAATATGTGTCTAATTACTTATCCGACCGTGTGGCTAAAGTACTGTATGAAATGAGGTGTGCTCAAATGGAATTTCAACCCCAAAATGTCAGCAATTTTTGCTGCAAATTTTCCTCTGTAAAAATAAATTTTGAAGACTTAAACCCCAAGTCTTAGATTGTCTTTGCTTCGATGATAAAAATTTGAACGTACTTTAAGCACCCTTCAAGCAAAGCAGAGCAGCGCTGAGCAGAGCGGTTAGTAGCAGCATTAATATACAGATGGTTTTAAATGTACAGATGCTCAGCTGTTTACGTCGCAAGCGGAACGACACATCAGGACCGCAGACCAAATTGATACGCTATTCTGCACTGCTCCTCTCCGCCCTGCTCTACTTGTAGTGTGATCAAATCCTATTTTGAAGCTTCTATTCCAATTCTCAAAACAATTATGTTTGAATTACAAATCAATTTTAATGTGCACAGCCAATAGTTGTTTCGATGGGTCAATAAACCAGAGGCCTCATGTGCTACAGACTGTGAACATTGAAGATCACTCGACAGTTGAAAATTTATAAGAAGCTAATGTCACTGTCAATTGAAAAATTTCCATCATTGCACATTCCATGGCATTTGCTTTTCCTTAATCATAGGTGTAGAAAGGTAGGTCGAAAATTCCATATCATTTTTTTTCGCGTCAATTAGGTGCCAAGGGTTTGAAATTCCCTCATGGTTAATCCTGATTGTAGGTCTCAATCACCATAGAAACCCTGATTACATGGCCATAGGTTTTTTTTTACAAATATCCTCAGCCTTTTTCTTATGAATTGCAGAAAGGAAAATGACCTTCAAAGGCACTGACATCCCATTTTGAAGCAATAGAGACACACTTTAACATATCTGCTAGAAATACAATACAAAACATGGCTAAAAATATCTTTTATTCACTTATAATACACATTTTAAAAAATGTCAACAATAAATTCCACCACAATGTCCGCCATGTTTGTTTACGTTGGAAACACGATACGTTTCGCCTACAATGTTTTTCATTTAATTTCAGCTATTTCTAACAAGTTTCTGGCCACCATCTTGATGTGGTTATTCGGTTGATTTTTATTCTTGACAATGAACATAAAATTAAGAGGTTTAAATCCCCCATGGGCCAAGAAAAGCATGTTTTATTTTTGTTCTTAAAAAAAACACTGCTGGTTTGCGGTCTAAGGGAAAGAACTCCATTAAAATTTACTGTAGTAGTCCTGATTGTCACACAGTAATTTATCAATAAACACCTAAACGCCCAGATGTCATCTCGCTTCGTATTTTAAAATTGTCTTGTAATGACTTAATCGTGGAAGCTGTATGGATTCTAAGGATTGTACACCTTCGAAGTCGTTCCTATTGTCAAAAAAAAATGCAGATGGCAGCTGTCCAACCTTTCTTTATTGTAGAAACACTATTTTAATAATCAGGGACAAATTGGCGCGGGGCGGTTTCGTCTGAATGACAGCACTGTTGTGTGACAATCAAGACTACTCTACTTGGCCGAGTAGCCTCCCTTGATTGTAGACTTGATTGTCATACAAAGAGTTGTCAATCACAAAATCGTCCACACGTCAGCTCGCCCTGCTTATCTTAATTGACTCAAAACTACTAAATCACAAAAGCTAGTTGATTTCTAAACATCTAATACGTTCAAAATTGTTCTATTTTACATTAAAAACTGAAGCAAATAACGATGCGTCCTTTATTTACAGTAAAAAGACTATTTCTAAATTAAAGGCCGATTTGACATGCGGCGGTTTGGCTCTACGACAGTACCGTTGTGTGACATTCGAGACTACTGTACTTAGATGAGTAAGCTCCCTTGATTTGTAGACTTGATTGTCACAAAGCGAGATGGATTGAAGCAAAAAGTTGCTTTGTGATAATCAAGTCTACTACTTTGTTAGGAGGAGTTCTCTCCCTTAGACCGCAAATTGACGATGATTTTCTTCAAGCGAAAATTAAAACCAAGGATTCTCGAGTAAGGAAGGTTTTAACGTCCTAATTTCTGATTCTTAGCCAAGATCAATATTTCTTTTATATACCACATCAACGTGACGGCGGAGAAAGGTGGAGAAATAGGTTAAAAAAAATTAAAAAGCCTGACAAAACGTGTTTCCATTGTAAACAAACATGGCGGACAGCTGTCAGAAATTCCGTGTTTACTTCATTTAAATGTGAAAATAAACCTTATCTTTACTCTTTCTTGTGTTAATTTTCAATAAATAATTTCGCTGAATGTCTCTATTACTCTTAAAGGAGATGCCAGTGCTCTGGTACTGTAAACAAGTCCTTTTATCTGTGCATCAACCATCCTCGCATACAAGATCACACATAATATAATTCAATCATCAATGCCTTGCCATGATTTAATGATTTTCTTTTACCTTTCAGCCTCTACCATGAGAAAACAAGGCAACTCGACAAAAGTTCAACTATGAGAAAGTTGTCAACTGCTCGACCATTAGAAAGCAAGGCAGTTCAAGAACGTTTTGGTCAATGGTCAAGTGTAAGCAAGGAACTGCTCATCCACGAGTAAGCAAGGCAGCCTCGACATCTTGTATATGTGTAAGCAAGGCAACTCCACAACTGCTCGCTCAGCAGAATACAAGGCAATGTGACTACTTCTCATCTACGAGATAAAGCAGGGCAATTTAACTTCTTGAAACGTGAAAGCAATGAAACTATTAGGATAGAAAGCTTTATTGACTTCTCCTGGGTATTGACTAAGAGTTACTTTACCAAACTGTTTAAAATTCACCTCTAGATATTTTGTTTCTGTATTTTTTTGTGGGTTATTGAACTGAATTCGTATAAAATACTGATAAAGATATTATATTGTATTTCTCTGTATTGTACAGTTTCCAATTAAAATAAATTGTTTAAAAATATTTCACAAATATTTTGGGCATTTATTGTAATCACCCTGTCGGTCCGTCGGTCTGTTCACATTTTTCTCGTGCTCATTCTACAGGCTACAATTCTTTACAGGTTCTTTTGATTTTTATTTTGTAGGTCCAAGTCATTATGAAGATGCTCGCTATGGATTATTGTGTTGATGGAATATTTTTTTCACAGAAATATCGTGCCTTACTTGATGTTTATCTATATTGTGCAACTCGTGTTCACTCTACAGTCTACAATTCTTTAAAGATTCATTTGATTTTGTGGGTTAATGACATTATGAAGATCCCTCTCAATTTTTGTGATGATGGGATAATCGTGGATCATGCTCACTTCACATGCTACAATTCTGGCAAGCTATCTAATATTAGAAGGGTAAACCATTGCCCCCCCCCCCCCCCCCCTTTGCTTCCTTGTAGCTACATGCCTCCACAACAACATATTTTTTTTTTTTAATTGTTGAGCCCTTGAGCTCTCAGCAAGCTCACTAAGCTCTCTATACATTTATAAGAAAAATAGGGAAATTAATTGTGTTTTGCTGATCACTTGGAATAATATCACCTCAGTTTGTATTGAGTGTGATTAGCATGACCATTGGTCCAGATGATACCTTTGTATTGTTCACCCTGTTTTTGCCAGTCTGTAAGGCTGCGTTTCCAAAGAGCTTCACGTCTCACGCTTCATGCCTCACGCTTCATGCCTCACGCGTGAACTGAAAAATGGTTAGAGACATTTTGGTAGAATATGTCCCATACGACCTCACGTTTCACGCCTCACGCGTGAAGAGACGTGAAGAGGGAACGTGTGCATGTTCACTTTTTGACGACACATGAACTGAGAAGTTGAGTTATTTCTATTGTAAAGATGGATGATTATAGGAAAAATGTGATAGAGATAGTGTTGTGAACACGTGTAGTGACTGTCAGTGGAACATAGCGACGTGAGGCATGAGGCGTGAAGTGGGAGACATGAAGCGTGAGGGGTGAAGTTCTATGGAAACGCAGCCTAATGCACATTGATGGGGCTGATATAATCATAGTGGTTTGGATGAGACAATAAACCGAGGTCCCATGTGATATTGAAGAAAATTGGAAAGCAAGGCCATAAAAAATTATTTTTTCATCAATTATTTTTGTCATTTTCATCAGGTATAATTTCCTTAATCTGAGATTGAGTTGCCCCAAATCCGTGGATTTTTGGTAGTGGGGGTGAGAGTTGTATTTTGAAAATTTTAAACAAAGGCCCCCCATAAGCATGGCGTTTGCTTTTCCTCAATAAACAGTACCATTGATAGGCTGATTATAGGGGTGGGCGGTATTGCCAATTTCAAATACCGCGGTATTTTATATAACAGTGGGTATAGTCACGGTATTTTTGGAACATTTGCATTTTGCCAAAATAGCTCTCAGACCTTTTTATTTGTGCATGTCCGAATATTCTATTATCAAAAGAAGGGGTAAGGGGTGATTTTGTGTGAAAAAAGTCTCATTTCCACTGAAATATCAACTCTCTATAGAGTTGGCTGACAGTTTATGTTTCTTATCTTGATGTGGCAATATTTTAAAATCTTATTTAAGAGGTGACTGGTGGTTATTTATTTATTTTTTCAATTGAATGAAACAGCTGTCAACAGTACTATATTTTTTTTATATTCTGGTATGTTAAAGACTATCTAAGAAGGCACTAAATTAACAGGATTATCACATTACGATGTATTGTGTGGCAGATAGGCATGATAAAAATCAAAATAAGACCAGCTGATTTTAAGATAAGCATAAAGAACACATATTTTTAACAATATCTTGACAGTGACTATCTGATAATCAGTATCGTGGTATTTTTATTGAGAATTCACGGTATTCACGGTATACCGGTTTTTAAATCAGTCACGGTATTACTACCGGTATTTTTTTACAACCGGTATTTTCGGTAATACCGAAATACCGCCCACCCCTAGCTGATTATCCAATTCCCATTAAATTTATGGTTAAAACATTTTGGAGACAGGGGTGCCTAAATGACATAGTGCTGAATATAAGTGTGCCTAATTGAACGTATCTCTAAATCACTGTGCCTAGATAACACTGCCTAAATGACACTTTCTTGAGTGGCATTTAGTAATTGGGTATGAATGTATGACCACAATTTTATGGATAACAATTACTTTAATAAATAATTTGCTACGTTTCGACATTGCTTGGAAGAAAGTATCATTGTCGAAATGTTGTAAGTTACAAGTTACTTATTAAATTAATTATATCCATAAAATTGTGTTCATATATACTAAATGAAGCTGTATCAAAATTTAGTGTGCCTTAAAAGAGCGTGCCTAATTGAATATGTGTCTAATTGTTCAAGGATTGTGTGCCTAAAGTACTGTCCAAATGAGGTATGCTCAAATGAAATTTCAATCCCAAAATGTCAGCAATTTTTGCTGCAAATTTTCCTCTGTAAAAATAAATTTTGAAGACTTAAACCCCAAGTCTTAGATTATCTTTGCTTTGATAATAAAAATATGAACGTACTTTGAGCACACTTCAAGCAGAGCAGGGCAGCGTTGAGAGCGGTTCGGAGCAGCATTAATGTACAAATGGTACATACGCTCAGCTGTTTACATCACGGAACTACACAGCGGATCAAAGCGATAAGGCGTTCTGCGCTGCTCATCTCCGCCCTGCTCTACTTGTAGTGTGATCATATAGGTGCAGAAAAGTAGGACGTAAAACTCCATTCATTTCATTTTTGTAGCGTGCTGAAATCCTAAGAATACTATTTTGAAACTTCTATTCCCATTCTCAAAACAAATATGTTTGAATTAAATTTATTTTTAACGTGCACAGCCAATAGGTGTTTGTGATGGGTCAATAAACCAGAGGCCTCGTGTGCTACAGACTGTGAACATTGAAGATCCCTTGACAGTTGAAAATTTATTAGAAGAAGCTAATGTCAATGTCAATTGCAAAATTTCCATCATTGCACATGGCATGGCATTTGCTTTTCCTTAATCAATAGGTGTAGAAAGGTAGGTCGAAAATTCCATATCATTTTTTTTCGCGTCAATTAGGTGGCAAGGGTTGGAATTTCCCTCATGGTTAATTCTGATTGTAGGTCTCAGTCACCATAGAAACCCTGATTACATGCCATAGATTTTATTTTACAAATATCCTCTGCCTTTTTTATGAATTACAAAAAGGAAAATGACCTTCAAAGGCACTGACATCCCATTTTGATGCAATAGAGACAAACTTTAACATATATGCTAGAAATACAACACAAAATATGACTTATAATATCTTTTATTCACTTAAATACACATTTTTAAAAATGTCAACAATGAATTTCACCACAATGTCCGCCATGTTTGTTTACGTTGGAAACCCGATACGTTTCGCCTACAATGTTTTTCATTTAATTTCAGCTATTTCTAACAAGTTTCTGGCCACCATCTTGATGTGGTTATTCGGTTGATTTTTTTTCTTGACAATGAACATAAAATTAAGAGGTTTAAATCCCCCATGGGCCAAGAAAAGCATGTTTTATTTTTGTTCTTGAAAAAAACACTGCAGGTTTGCGGTCTAAGGGAAAGAACTCCATAAAAATTTACTGTAGTAGTCCTGATTGTCACACAGTAATTTATCAATAAACACCTAAACGCCCAGATGTCATCTCGCTTCGTATTTTAAAATTGTCTTGTAAAGACTTAATCGTGGAAGCTGTATGTTTTCTAAGGAATGTACACGTTCGAAATCCTTCCTATTGTCATAACAAAATGCAAATGGCAGCTGTCCAACCTTTCTTTATTGTAGAAACACTATTTTAATAATCAGGGACAAATTGGCGCGGGGCGGTTTCGTCTGAATGACAGCACTGTTGTGTGACAATCAAGACTACTCTACTTGACGAGTAACCTCCCTTGATTGTAGACTTGATTGTCATACAAAGAGTTGTTAATCACAAAATCGTCCACACGTCAACTCGACCTGCTTATCTTAATTGACTCAAAACTACTAAATCACAAAAGCTAGTTTATTTCTAAACATCTAATACGTTCAAAATTGTTCTATTTTACATTAAAAACCGAAGGAAATAGCGATTCATCCTTTATTTACAGTAAAAAGACTATTTTTAAGTTAAAGGCCGATTTGACATGCGGCGGTTTGGCTCTATGATAGTACCGTTGTGTGACATTCGAGACTACTGTACTTTCATGAGTAAGCTCCCTTGATTTGTAGCCTTGATTGTCACAAAGAGAGAAAGATTGAAGCAAAAAGTTCCTTTGTGATAATCAAGTCTACTACATTGTTTGAAGGAGTTCTCTCCCTTAGACCGCAAATTGACAATGTTTTTCTTCGAGCGAAAATTAAAACCAAGGATTCTCGAGTAAGGAAGGTTTTAACATCCTAATTTCTGACTTTAAGCCAAGATCAATATTTCTTTTATCTACCACATCAACGTGAAGGCGGAGAAAGGTGGAGAAATTGGTTAAAAAAAATTAAAAAGCCTGACAAAACGTGTTTCCATTGTAAACAAACATGGCGGACAGCAGTCAGAAATTCAGTGTTTACTTCATTAAAATGTGAAAATTAACCTGATCTGCACACTTTCTTGTGTTAATTTTCAATAAATAATTTTGTTGTATGTCTCTATTACTCTAAAAGGAGATGCCAGTGCTCTGGTACTGTAAAACAAGTCCTTTTGTCTGTGCATCAACCATCCTTTCATAAAAGATCACACATAATATAATATGATTCAATCATTAATGCCTTGCCATGATTTAATGATTTTCTTTTACCTTTCAGCTTCTACCATGAGAAAGCAAGGCAACTCGACAAAAGTATGTCTATGAGAAAGTTAGGCAACTTGTCAACTCGACCATGAGAAAGCAAGGTAGTTCAACAACTGTTTGGTCGAGAGAAAGCAATGCAACTCGACTATTTCTTGACCACGAGTAAGCAAGGCAACCGCGACTTTTTGGACAAGTGTAAGCAAGGAACCTCGACTAATTGGACATGAGAAAGCAAGGAAACTCGACTACTTATCGCCCATGAGAATACAAGGCAATGCGACTACTTCTCATCTACGATAAAGCTAGACAATTCAATTTCTTGGAAACGTGACAGCAAGGAAACTAATAGGATAGATAGCTTTATTGACTTCTATTGGGTACTGACTGCGAGTTACTCTACACAAACTGTTAAAAATACAGCTCTAGATATTATGTTTCTGGTTTTTTTTTGTGGATTAATGAACTCAATTTATATAAAATACTGATAAAGATAATGTATTTTGTATTTTCTGTATTTAACACATTTTTTTCTTCTCTGTTTTAATAAATTCTTTCATAATATTTCAGTGTTTTATATGTAAGTGTGTATGTGGCGCCAAGCAGGGTATGCTTACTCTTCTAGACACCTCATACCACTTTTCATTATGAAATATTTACTCATTTATTGATATACTTCCTCAAATGAACTTTCCTTAGCTACTACCAATGTATTGCAAATATGTTTAAATAGATTTCCAGTTTCAAAGTTCAATAGATATTGGCAAGTGGCCAGATTTGACCTATTTCTGTGTGACAGTCTAAATTTTCTATTTTCACCTCTCTTCTATTTCATAGTGTGAAATTCTCTTTAAAATTCATCAAATTATTAGGATGCACATGTATTTTAAGATTTCAATATTTATTTTGGGAATTTATTGTAATCACCCTGTTGGTCTGTTCACATTTTTCTCGTGCTCACTCTACAGGCTACAATTCTTTACAGATTCTTTTGATTTTTATTTTGTAGGTCCAAGTCATTATCAAGATGCTCGCTATGGATTATTGTGTTGATGAATTTATTTTTTCACAGAAATATCGTGCCTTACTTGATGTTTAGCTATATTGTGCAACTTGTGCTCACTCCACAGGCTACAATTAATTACAGATTCTTTTTATTTTGATTTTGTGTGTCAATGTCTTTATGAAGATGATTCCTCTCAATTTTTATGATGATGGGATAAGCATGGGTCAAGCTCACTTCACACGCTCCAATTCTGGCACGCTATCTTTTTGGAAGGGCAATCCATTTCCCCCCTTTGCTCTCTTCTAGCTACATGCCTCCACAACAACAGATTTCTTTTTTAATTGTTGAGCGACGGTGTGACTTAGGGCTCTCATGAAGCTCACTGAGCTATCAGTACATTTAAAAGAAAAGTAGGGAAATTAATTGTGTTTTGCTGGCCACTTGGAATAAAATTAACTCAGTCAGTACTGAGTGCAATTGGCTTCTCCATGAGACCTTTGTATTGTTCTCCCTGTTTTGCCCAGTCAGTAATGCAAATTGATGGGGCTGATATAATCATAGTCGTTTGGATGGGACAATAAACCAAGGCTCCATGTGCTATTGGCTGTGCAGTTGAAGAAAATTGGAAAGCAGGAGCCTTTGGCCCATAAAAAATTATTTTTTCATCAATTATTTTTGTCATTTTTATCAGGTATAATTTCCTTAATCTGAAATTGAGTTGCCCCAAATCCGTGGATTTTTGGTGGTGGGGGTGAGAGTTGTATTTTGAAAATTTTAAACAAAGGCCCCCCCCCCCCCCCCCCCCATAGGCATGGTGTTTGCTTTTCCTCAATATACAGTACCATTGTCAGGCTGATTATCCAATTCCCATGTAATTTATGGCTAAAACGTTTTGGAGGCAGGGGTGCCTAAATGATTGAAGTGTGCCTAAAAGTGTGTCTTATTGAAGGTGTGCCTAGATTAACTGGCTAAATGAAGCTGTTCCAAAATTTAGTGTGCTTAATTGAATATAACTCAGCTGTTGAAATAGCAAGCGAAACGACGCATCAGGATTCAGGACAACAAATGCAACAAATGATACGCTGTTCTGCACTGCTCCTCTCCGCCCTGCTCTACTTGTAGTGTGATCAAACCCTATTTTGAATCTTCTATTCCAATTCTCAAAACAATTATGTTTGAATTAAAAATCAATTTCCACGAGCACAGACAATAGTAGTTGTGATGGGATTTGTCAATAAACCAGAGGCCTCGTGTGCTACAGACTGTGAACATTGAAGATCACTCGACAGTTGAAAATTTATAAGAGTAAGCTAATGTCACTGTCAATTGCAAAATTTCCATCATTGCACATGGCATGGCATTTCCTTTTCCTCAATCATTAGGTGTAGAGAGGTAGGTCGAAAATTCCATATAATTTTTTTTCGCGTCAATTAAGTGGCAAGGGATTGAATTTCCCTCAAGGTTAATTCTGATTGTAGGTCTCAGTACCATAGAAACCCTGATTACATGCCATAGGTTTCATTTTACAAATATCCTCAGCCTTTTTCTTATGAATTACAGAACGGAAAATGACCTTCAAAGGCTCTGACATTCCATTTTGATGCAATAGAGACACACTTTAACATAATTACTAGAAATACAACACAAAACATGGCTAAAAATATCTTTTATTCACTTATATACACATTTTAAAAAATGTCAACAATAAATTTCACCACAATGTCCGCCATGTTTGTTTACGTTGGAAACCCGATACGCTTCGCCTACAATGTTTTTCATTTAATTTCAGCTATTTTTAACAAGTTTCTGGCCACCATCTTGATGTGGTAGTTCGGTTGATTTCTTTTCTTGACAATGAACATAAGATTAAGTGGCTTAAAACCCCGTATTGGCCAAGGAAAACGTGTTTTATTTTTGTTCTTAAAAAAACACTGCAAGTTTGCGGTCTAAGGGAAAGAACTCCATTACAATTTATTGTAGTAGTCCTGATTGTCACACAGTGATTTATCAATAAACACCTAAACGCCCAGATGTCATCTCGCTTCGTATTTTAAAATTGTCTTGTAAAGACTTAAATGTGGAAGCTGTATGTTTTCTAAGGATTGTACACGTTCGAAATCGTTCCTATTGTCATAATAAAATTCAAATGGCAACTGTCCACCCTTTCTTTATTGTAGAAACACTATTTTAATAATCAGGGACAAATTGGCGCGGGGCGGTTTCGTCTGCATGACAGCACTGTTGTGTGACAACCAAGACTATTCTACTTGGCCGAGTAGCCTCCCTTGATTGTAGACTTGATTGTCATACAAAGAGTTGTCAATCACAAAATCGTCCACACGTCAACCCGCCCTGCTTATCTTAATTGACTCAAAACTACTAAATCACAAAATCTAGTTGATTTCTAAACATCTAATACGTTCAAAATTGTTCTATTTTACATTAAAAACCAAAGCAAATAGCGATTCATCCTTTATTTACAGTAAAAAGACTATTTCTAAATTAAAGGACGATTTGACATGCGGCGGTTTGGCTCTATGACAGCATCGTTGTGTGACATTCGAGACTACTGTACTTACATGAGTAAGCTCCCTTGAATTGTAGACTTGATTGTCACAAAGAGAGAAAGATTGATGCAAAAAGTTGCTCTGTGATAATCAAGTCTACTACTTTGTTAGGAGGAGTTCTCTCCCTTAGACCGCAAATTGACGATGTTTTTCTTCAAGCGAAAATTAAAACAAAGAATTCTCGAGTAAGGAAGGTTTTTACATCCTGATTTCTGACTCTTAGCCAAGATCAATATATCTTTTATCTACCACATCAACGTGACGGCGGAAAAAGGTGGAGAAATTGGTTAAAAAAAATTAAAAGCCTGACAAAACGTGTTTCCATTGTAAACAAACATGGCGGACAGCAGTCAGAAATTCACTGTTTACTTCATTAAAATGTGAAAATTAACCTGATCTGCACACTTTCTTGTGTTAATTTTCAATAAATAATTTTGTTGTATGTCTCTATTACTCTAAAAGGAGATGCCAGTGCTCTGGTACTGTAAACAAGTCCTTTTGTCTGTGCATCAACCATCCTTGCATACAAGATCACACATAATATAATACAATCATCAATGCCTTGCTATGATTTAATTATTTTCTTTTACCTTTCAGCCTCAGCCATGAGAAAACAAGGCAACTCGAAAAAAGTTTGTTTATGAGAAAGTTAGGCAACTTGTGTACTGCCCCACCATAAGAAAGCAAGGCAGTTCAACAACTTTTTGGACATGTGTAAGCAAGGAACCTCGACAACTGCTCATCCATGAGTAAGCAAGGCAACTCCACAACTGCTCGCCCATCAGAATAGAAGGCAATGCAACTACTTCTCGTCTTCGATAAAGCAAGGCAATTCAAGTTCTTGGAAATGTGACGGCAAGGATATACTTCAGATAGAAAGCCTTATTGACTTCTCGTGGACACTGATTGAGTTACTTTACCCAAACTGTTAAAAAAACAGCCCTAGATACTTTGTTTCTGTATTTTTTGTGGGTTATTGAACTCAATTTATATAAAATACTGATAAAGATATTATATTTTGTGTTTTTCTGTATCAAACACATTTTTTTCTCTCTGTTTAATCAGGGGCGGACTGGGCCGCATGGCCACATGGCTAAAGCCATGCGGGCCGGTGTACAGAGGGCCGGTTTGTGAAAAATGACAAAAAAAAAATATATGTATATTCTACTCCAAATTTCAAAAGAAAGTGGCCGAAATCTTCCAAGGTACCTACAATAAAAATAGATCTGATTTTCTTGATACTTGTCTTAATTTCGGTATGCATTTTCTGGCCAACCTGTTTTGAGAGCTGGAGGCGCTCGGAAATCACGTTTATAGCTATCAACTTTTCAAAATTTTCTGGGGGAGGACATTTTAAGATCCCGACGCTCGGGGTCGAATTGGGCCGGTCACTGGAAAAAAGCCATGGCCGCGTCACGACCCCAGTCCGCCCCTGTGTTTAATGTGTCTATCGATTGTTCTGTTCCAGTACATGTATGAATAAATTATTTCAAAATATTTCAGTGTTTTATATGTGTGGCATGTGTGGCACCAAGCAGAGTATGCTGACTCTTCTAGACACATGATACCACTTTTCATTATGAAATATTTACTCATTTATTGATATACTTCCTCATATGAAAAGTTCGTGAGATGCTACCAATGTATTGCAAATGTTTAAATGGATTTCGAGTTTTGTTTTTGCTGTTGAGATTGTTCTTTCTTGCGTTTTATTATTCAGTCCAACACGACAGACCCAGCTAATGCTTCTGTCCAAACAAGTGACATTACTTTAAGAATTGAGGCACATGGATTGGAAGTGAGCATATGAAATTAATCTTTATTTTCCAAACAAGCTGTAAGAATGTCTTCTACAGAGAAAAAATCCTTTTACCTAAATGACATAGTGCTGAATATAAGTGTGCCTTATTGAAGGTGTGCCTAAATCACTGTGCCTAGATAACACTGTCGAAATAAAGCTGTGGCAAAATAAAAAGAGCGTGCCTAATTGAATATGTGTGTAATTGCCTATCCGACCGTGTATCTAAAGTACTGTATGAAATGAGGTGTGCTCAAATGGAATTTCAACCCCAAAATGTCAGTACTTTTTGCGGCAAATTTTCCTCTGTAAAAATACATTTTGAAGATCTAAAGTATGTTCATATCTTTTTTATCAAAGCACACTTCGAGCAGGGCAGCACGGAGCAGAGCTGTTAGTAGCAGCATTAATATACAGATGGTTTAAATGTACAGACGCTCAGCTGTTTACATCACAAGTGGAACGACACATCAGGACCGCAGAGCAAATTGATACACTATTCTGCGTTGCTCCTCTCCGCCCTGCTCTACTTGTAGTGTGATCAAACCCTGTTTTGAATCTTCTATTCCAATTCTCAAAACAAATATGTTTGAATTAAAAATCATTTTCAACGTGCACAAACAATAGTTGTTTGGATGGATCAATAAACCAGAGGCCTTGTGTGCTACAGACTGAACATTGAAGATCACTCGACAGTTAAAAATTTATAAGAAGAAGCTAATGTCACTGTCAATTGCAAAATTTCCATCATTGCACATTGGCATTGCATGGCATTTGCTTTTCCTTAATCCATAGGTGTAGAAAGGTAGGTCGAAAATTCCATATCATTTTTTTTTGCGTCAATTAGGTGGCAAGGGATTGAATTCCCCTCAAATCTTGATTGCATGTCAAATGTCATAGGTTTTTATTACAAATATCCTTGCCTTTTTTATGAATTGCAGAACAGAAATTGACCTTCAAAGGCTCTGACATCCCATTTTGAAGCAATAGAGACAAACTTTAACATATCTACTAGAAATACAACACAAAATATGACTTATAATATCTTTTATTCACTTAAATACACATTTTTAAAAATGTCAACAACGAATTTCACCACTCTGTCCGCCATGTTTGTTTACGTTGGAAACCCGATACGTTTCGCCTACAATGTTTTTCATTTAATTTCAGCTATTTCTAACAAGTTTCTGGCCACCATCTTGATGTGGTAGTTCGGTTCATTTTTTTTCTTGACAATGAACATAAAATTAAGTGGCTTAATCCCCGTATTGGCCAAGAAAAGCATGTTTTATTTTTGTTCTTAAAAAAAACACTGCAAGTTTACGGTCTAAGGGAAAGAACTCCATTAAAATTTACTGTTGTAGTCCTGATTGTCACACAGTGATTTATCAATAAACACCTAAACGCCCAGATGTCATCTCGCTTCGTATTTTAAAATTGTCTTGTAAAGACTTAATCGTGGAAGCTGTATGTTTTCTAAGGATTGTACACGTTACAATCGTTCTTATTGTCATAACAAAATGCAAATGGCAGCTTTCCACCCTTTCTTTATTGTAGAAACACTATTTTAATAATTAGGGACAAATTGGCGCGGGGCGGTTTCGTCTGAATGACAGCACTGTTGTGTGACAATCAAGACTACTCTACTTGGCCGAGTAGCCTCCCTTGATTGAAGACTTGATTGTCATACAAAGAGTTGTCAATCACAAAATCGTCCACACGTCAACTCGCCCTGCTTATCTTAATTGACTCAAAACTACTAAATCACAAAAGCTAGTTGATTTCTAAATATCTAATACGTTCAAAATTGTTCTATTTTACATGAAAAACCAAAGCAAATAGCGATTCATCCTTTATTTACTGTAAAAAGACTATTTTTAAATTAAAGGACGATTTGGCGTGCGGCGATTTGACTCTATGATAATACCGTTGTGTGACATTCGAGACTACTGTACTTTCATGAGTAAGCTCCCTTGATTTGTAGACTTGATTGTCACAAAGAGAGAAAGATTGAAACAAAAAGTTCCTTTGTGATAATCAAGTCTACTACATTGTTTGAAGGAGTTCTCTCCCTTAGACCGCAAATTGACAATGATTTTCTTCGAGCGAAAATTAAAACCAAGAATTCTCGAGTAAGGAAGGTTTTTACATCCTAATTTTTGACTCTTAGCCAAGATCAATATTTCAGCTATCTACCACATCAACGTGACGGCGGAGAAAGGTGGGGAAATTGGTTAAAAAATTTAAAAAGCTGACAAAACGTGTCTCCATTGTAAACAAACATGGCGGACAGCTGTCAGAAATTCCGTGTTTACATCATTAAAGGGGACCAGTCTTCATTTTTATTGGTTGATTTGGGTCTTGAATATACTTAAGTATCCTTCAGAAGCACTAGAAATGCATGAAAATTGCGTATTTCCTTCAAATATATCTTAAATTAGACATTTCTCCTTCTATTTCTATAGACGACTTTTCTATATATTGCATAGTATCGCTAATGTGTAGTAGGGCATTATAACTTTCAAATGCTAATAATTATGGATGCACATGGATTTGAAGGCTCAAATTTCAATGGTGAGTTGTGATAACCAGTACTAAATTGCTGAGCTAAAAAATCCCGGTTTCTGAGACTTATCCAAATCGACCCGCGAAAATGAAGCCTGTGCCCCTTTAAAATGTGAAAATTAACCTGATCTGCAGTCTTTCTTGTGTTAATTTTCAATAAATAGTTTCGTTGTATGTCTCTATTACTCTTAAAGGAGATGCCAGTGCACTGGTACTGTAAAACAAGTCCTTTTGTCTGTGCATCAACCATCCTTGCATACCAGATCTGATCACACATAAATATAATTGAATCATCAATGCCTTGCCATGATTTAATGATTTTCCTTTACATTTTAGCCTCGACCATGAGAAAGCAAGGCAACACTATTTGGTCATGAGAAAGCAAGGAACCTCAACTTATCGCCCACGAGTAAGCAAGACAACGTTGACTTTTTGGACAATTGTAAGCAAGGAACCTTGACGACTTATCGCCCATCTTCTCGTTTAGGATAAAGCAAGGCAATTCAATTTCTAGGACACGTGACAGCAAGGAAACTATTAGGATATATAGCTTTATTCACTTCTATTGGGTACTGGTACTGACTGCGAGTTACTCTACACAAGCTATTAAAAATACAGCTCTAGATATTTTTTTCCTGTATTTTTTGTGGGTTATTTTACTCAGTTAATTTGAATTACTGATAAAGATATTATATGTTGTATTTTTCTGTATCAAACACATTTTTTCTCTCTGTTTAATGTGTCTATCGATTGTTCTGTTCCAATACATGTAAGAATAAATTCTTTCAAAATATTTCAGTGTTTTATATGTAAGTGTAAGTGTATATGTGGCATCAAGCAGGGTATGCTTACTCCTCTAGACACCTGATAACACTTTTCATAATGAAGTATTTACTCATTTATTGATATACTTCCTCATATGAAAAGTTCGTGAGATGCTACCAATGTAAATGGATTTCGAGTTTTGTTTTTGCTGTTGAGATTGTTCTTTCTTGCGTTTTATTATTCAGTCCAATACGACAGGCCCAGCTATTGCTTCTGTCCCGACAAGTGACATTACTTCAAGAATTGAGGCACATGGATTGGAAGTGAGCATATGAAATTAATCTTTATTTTCCAAACAAGCTGTAAGAATGTCTTCTACAGAGAAAAATTCCTGGAAAATTATATTACTTTAAACTTGAATCACAATCATATTTTCCTGATTCTAGAATGACTTTATTGTGGTCTGAAATGACACTCATTTCCCTTCATTTATTTGTGCCAAAGTTTAAAATACATGTGCATCCTAATAATTTGATTTCCCTTCATTTATTTGTGCCAAAGCTTTAAATACATGTGCATCCTAATAATTTGATAAATTTCAAAGAGAATTTCACACTATGAAATAGAAGAGAGGTGAAAATAGAAAATTTAGACTGTCACACAGAAATAGGTCAAATCTGGCCCCTTGCCAATATTTGATGAACTTTGACCTAGAGCACCTGTATTCTATATTGAAGAGTTGTTTTGATAGGACAATAATCAACTGGTTTCTTCAAGTTTAAATAAACTAAATAAATATTTCTTGTGTCTTTTCTCTCTGTCTCACTCTCTTACATTGACTTTTTAATAGAAATTAAAGAGCATAATTTTGACCAATCAGAAAACAAAGGTCAAGCTACATCTACCCAGAGATAAGCCTCTCTTTCATTTGGATTAATTTATATTTCTAGTTCACAGGGCTATTTCCAAGTGCTGTAGTGTAATTTGTACACCTATAGCACTGGGAATTAGTCTAATTATCTGTCTTTACATAGAAATATAGAAAATAACCACAAAATAAGCTAATAAAGCATAGTTTAGCAGAAATTACTGTATAACCAAAATAAAACGTAGCTATCCCCCCTTGCCATAATCCAATGGAAAACCCCTTGTCCTACTTAATTCACCTTTTTGCACTAAATTTGACCCAGGTTTGACCTAGGGCGTGGGAAAATTTGAAAATCCAAAAATTGGCTTCATTGCCATGAAACAGCTCACTCCTGTCCACCCCTATAAATCAAAATGGACTCTTCCAAGGCAATCCTGCACCACCCTTAAATTCACAATGGATTCTTCAAACACAACTTGGACTCTTCCAATTTTCCGAAATACACACAAGGTTTTTTTTTTCACCCTGTTCATACCTTTAAATCCTGTTCATCCCTTTAAATAAGAATGGACTCTTCCGAAAGGAAATGGACTCTCCCATTTTTGACAGGTTAATTGCGTTCGATTTCCATCCTGTACATCCCTTGGAATCATAATGGACTCTTCCAAAGCCCCTACTACACTGCGAAAATATTTACTGTTTTATGAGTGTGTTTTGCCACACAGAAGACAATTCTGTTTATAATGGCTATTTGTGTTGTATTCATTAAAAAACCTGTTTCAATTCGAAGCATTGTAAATGAGCGAATTCTCAGAGAAACGGCATTAAGTGAAGATAAAGGGAGGCAGCGTCTTTATTATCAAATGCACCTGCAAACTGTTAATTGCAGTTTGCCCCAGATATACCAAAGGACGTCAAATTGCTTCTTCATTATTCAAAAGGGGCTAAGGATAAAAAAAAAGATATGATTTGATTCAATGAATAAATGAAAGAAATTTATTTGTCTTCTTTTGTCAGCATCTTTATTTTATAATCATCTTTATCTCATCCTGAAATCCCGAAAGAGTCAAAACATAAATTAATGACAAAATCAAGAAGTATCACTGTCAATTGAAAAACAACCCGGCAGAAATCAATTGTAGAGAGAACAGACAGACAGAATTGTTGTAGATTTTCAGCCTTAAGAAGTGTCTGTTGGTATCTGCAATTTGTGGTCTGTGCATTGAAATCGGTCATTTTTACACTTCACAGAACACTGAGGAGATCTCGTCATTCAAACTCTGCGCACAAACTCTGCGCACGAGTACAAACTACACAGCTTTTGTTTTATACATCAAAGAATTCTTCCAAACCCTAAAATGAAAAGGCAGCTACACTGCACCATCAGGTTAACAAGCAAACAATTACTGGTTACAAATTTATGAATAATCTGCTATTCTTTATCATGCTACTCAAGGAAGTCAGGAAGTCCAAGTTCTCAAATCTTTTTAAGTACAATTTAGACACAAAAATGGCTGTAGAATGTTTATTCTGCATACGACAAGCATGACAACTCACTTCAAACTTGCCTAGGTAGTAACACAACCGAACAGAATGTTGAAAGTCAACCATTTCTTCATATATTCGCTTTTACAGCCAAAAATCTAAAATATTTTAGGAAATTTTGTCCAAAGTCGGCCATGTTTGTTTACATTCAATAGCCGCGAATGAAAAGTCGTAAAAGACTATAGCCGTTTGAGTCTGGTTAATCAAATAAGTCACGTGTTTCCGGTTGCTGATTTTTCCAACATGGTTGGTCTACTATCGCAAACGTCAACTGTCATTCAAAGTCTAAAATCACTTATTTTAGGGTGTAGAGAGACAGCGATTGCTGATTTAGAAGCCCTTTAGTCTTGTTTACATCATGGATGACATTATTTTGGCAAGAAAAATTTATCCAGTGAGCTAGGGACGAAATAAAATGACCAGATTTACTGCGCATTGTTTAGCAGTCACCAAAATAATCAAAGATTTTTGACATCATTCAATGGAGTTGTCCCCCTTTGACCGTAAATTTCAAGCGTCGTAGTCTCGATTGTCCAATAAGCAATAAAACTGCTCTAGTACTTAGTCTCGATTACCAAATATAATAAGTCTTAGTACAAAAACAAAATGACTGACAGTGATGAAATGTATTGTTTACCTTTTTTAGATAGTGAATAAAAGTGAATTAAAGTCTTTTCTGTATCAATTTTTGTGTTGATTTTGAAGGGAATATGTTGGGGTGTATGTCTATTGCTTCAGAGTTGTCAGTGCATTGGGAGGTCTAAAGACTGTAAAATAAGAGAAAGTTTTACACCAGTCTACAATCCAACTGATTCAATGTCAATGGGAAAGGCAAAGCCCACAGAAGACAGTTCTGTTTATAATGGCCATTCGATGATCATTGATCAATAACTGTTCCCCTTGAAGAAGTCCGCAACTTGCTGACTATTCCCAGCTTTTGATAGCTATTTGTACAGATATCTAAGCTATCAAAGGTTGGTAATAGTCAGCAAGTTGCGGACTAGGCCTACCCTTTAAAGCAGGTAAATAACAACAAGGCAAACACTTCTACAGTGAATTTAATGTCAATAATATCAACAACATTGTGCCAATAACATCATTTCTCAATCAGACAAACTTCACAAATATTTTCTAAAATAATTTAAGCTAAATAAATGAGAAACAAATTATTATGATTAAGTTTTTTTTATACAAACATCAGTGTTGAATTTTCTTTTTACACACAAAATGATACAAAGCATCATTAAATAACAATAATACAACTTTCGCTTTAGTGTTTGCCATCAGCCTTATCTTGCGTTGACCCCCAATTCTCCAACATTTGTTGTTATAAACCATGTTGCAGAATATATTCCTCCAGAAAAGTTGACAGCCTTAATGGTGAGGGCTAAATCTTGTTTAGAATTTGGCAGAAAAGGAAGGCATTTATCCGCAACCCTTAAAAAAACTTCATCAAGGAACTTCATACATTGGATTTGATGCCATGTATTAAAGGCAATGCTTCAAATAATTCGAGTAATTCTATAGATCACTGACAAAAATATATTCACATTTGTTAAGTTTAAAGGGATTGTTAAGAGGTTTTCTCAACTTTTTAAGTCTCAAATTTATGCTCAATACACATGAAAAGTTAAGAAAAAGTCTTAACAATCCCTTTAAGGTACATGTATCTTTAAATGATACCCATAAAATCACAATAAAATTCACATATGCTCATACATCTCCTTGGAAATTTGCTCAAAATACAGAAAAACTGTACATGAAGCCTCACATTACAGATTAAGAATGAAAGGCATACACAAAGCTATACAAATTATGTGATTAGCTTTGGATATATTAGAAGCTAAACAAATTTTATAAATAGCTTTTAGATACATTAGAACCTGTACAAATTTCTAGAATAGCTTTGATACAATAGGAGCTATACAATGTGGCAATAGCTTTTCATATAATAGAAGCTATACAAGTTTTGCGAATAGCTTTGGATATACATGTACAATAAATGCTTTACAAAGTGTGGTAGCTATACCAATTGGGAAAATACCAAAAGAAGCTATACATATTTTGCAAATAGCTTTCCATATAATAGAAGCTATCCACATTTTGAAATAGCTTTGGATACACAAGAGGAGCTATACAAGTTCAGTGAAGTGCTATTTGTCTAAGATATAGGCTAGGGTATTGAAAGGGTATATAAAGGGTAATTTACATGTTTAGTGTATATAAATATTATACAAAGTATCACTGGATTTATCATAAATAAGATGCTATTTCAAATGTTATTTATATATACATCTCTTAACTACAGATTTAACTGGTATTATTTAACTAGTATTATTTAACTAGTGTTATTCATCTAGGCTATAAATAGCCCTTAAAGTCATCAGAATATGTGCTTCATTGCCTATTTTAATATACTCAAATGAAGGATTGAATTTTTGAGTCAAGGATCTAAATAGACTAATGCCAGAGTGAACGATCTTATAACCAGGCGCTTGAGCCCAGGCCCAATAGACTATTACATGAATGCAGGACTGTATAGACAGATACTTAAGTGAAGGACCCAAAAGACTTGAACTTGAGGCCCTGACCAAAACAGGCGGATACAGAGACTTAATGATTTTCTAACAAACATATGTAATACATAACTTTCAAGTCATTCATAAAAAGAAAGTCATTTTCTTATTTGATAATTAACAATAATAATAATAATACATTTATAATATTAACACATATTTCCTTAAAGAAATTTCAAACTCAATTCTATAGTTTTAAAGCAAGACCCATTTTTTATCAGCTCTCTGTGAAACCAGTTTAGCCTATATGACATCCCTAAACACACCATCAACAGCAAGGAAATGAGCTGAAAAATGTCCTCTTATTCAGAAAATATGTGAAGATAAATTTCATTTAAAAATATAATTTAATACCCTAATCAATTCTGATTTTAATGATGTAAAATTTGATTATTTTTGAGCGAGTGGAATTGGAGAAGAAGGTATTTAAGATATCAATGTATTTTTACTACAATGACAAGATTTAATCTTGCTAGCTTTATGGCCACGATATGGATCCAAGATGGCTAACACATGAATAAGGTCTATTGGTTAACCTCTTTGTTAAAGATCTATAGAATTAAGTTTGAAATGACCTTTGGACTCATTAATGATAGCACTTAGTAAGCTTAATTAAATATAACATTCAACTATGTACAAATATACACCAACATTATAGTGGGAAAGCTAGAACCTCTCTTTCAAAATAACAGTCATGCAGTCAAATAGTTCATGTTGAAATTCTAAGATCTGACAATTACATGTTACTTAACCGTTAATCCATTGGACGTACTATCGTTGTTTGGGAAATCTAATGTGATTAGATTCTTTATAGTTTTGAGGATGTTTCGGTACCCATGATAAGGGTAAGAATCCAATCAAATTTGACTTCCACACCAACAAATATGTCTCCAATGCCTCCACAATTAAGTGACACTTGTAAGAAATATTCCAAAAAGTAGCATTACCTTAAATATTCCAAAAAATAAAATTGATTTGCAGTAGAAACAACATATCAGGCATTCGTTTAGTATTGGTTTACATGCAAATTTATGTCATAGTTTTGAAAAAGTTCAAGAAATAGAAATATTATGAACTTTAAGCCTGGAATTCAGAGTCAACAATTATCCCTCATGGAAGAAATATTTTACAAAAGCACTAAAAAAAGGTCAAAATATGAAAAAACCAATAAATAACAAAATGAATGTTTTCAACATAAAATATATTTACAGTAAATAACATTAACTTTTAACTTTCTTCTACTTTCATAGTAACAAACAGTTCATACTAAAGACTAAATGAAAAGGGGGGGGGGGGGGAGTGGGTAGGGGGGTCTGATATGAGAGGGGAATAGGGCTATGACTTCATCCAAGCAAGTTTCAATTTGAATTTCAGATTAGAAGTGAAAGTTTAGTAACTTAATATCAAATTCAGTCAATAATATTTGTATCATTCCTTGAAATATGGCTGCTAACTTGGACTTGATTGTGAGTCATGTTTGAAATATAACAAACACTCTGTTTCAAAAACTGAATAAGATTTTGTCAATTTACAGAAGTCATAAGCCCAGTTTCACACAAAATCTAAGACTTTGCCGTTAAACAAAATTTTGCATTCATCTAAGAAATGATCTATTTTTTGTGAGACTGGAACCAAAACCATAGATTAGATTGTCAAAGTCAACAAACTTGGGGCAAAAAGACCAAAAAATTTTCAATTGAGAGACACAAGGCAGAAAATGGCTGACAATTGTGCATTCAGAGAGTCAAAATGGCTGACAATAGTGCTATAATCACCTGGTGACCAGAACATTTCCCCATCACTACTCTCAAAACATCATATAATAAAATTAAATAACAAGTCAACAAAGTAACATTAAGATGGCTGCTCAGAGTCCTTAGTTACCGAACTCTTACTAGTAGATGAACTTTGACCTTCCTGTCCTCCTGGCTCTGATTGGTTAAGTTGATTGTTTATTTGGTTACTATGGTTAGTAAACTTGCCAGTGTTTTGTTGTTGTTGTACTTGGTTGTTTTGAATAGGTGGTTGTTGAGGTTGTTGTATGTTGTTGACAGAAACTGTAGCTTGAGAAGAAGATGATGGTGGTGGATTATAATTTGTGTTGGTTTCTTCTGGAGGATTTTCAACATCATCTACAACTGTTTCTCCTTCTTCATCCTGCTGAACAAAAATAGTGTCAGAAGATTTTTAATGGCGCTCAGTTGGAGAGTTTGGCTCTTTCAAGATTAAAGAAATCAACCAGAAGTTCAATAAAAAAAAGTTGGTACAGGATTCAGAATGCATTCCAATTGTGCCAAAAAAATGTCAATGTTGACAAAATGTTATACTGAAAATAGGAGATATTTTTATTTATTGATCTAGAATGTACTTACTTCTTCAGGACAAAGTTCAAAAGCTTTTGCTAACGTCATTCTAGCACTCTGTGATCTCTCTAAGAAATACCTGTATCATAATAATTCATAAATAGTTATTAAATTTAACACTGAAATCCATTATCAAATAACAATTTGCACATGGCTTATAACAGTATTAGTGCAATAAATCTCCTATTTATTCTTTTCTCTCATAAACATGAAGAATATATCAAATTGATGGAGTGATTTACTAAATAAGTGCATAAAATTTAACACTTAAAACTCAAAAATCTGTTTAAATCAATGGTTAATTTAACTCAGAGTTTTATTTTAACCCAGAGTTAACCTTCATGCATACAGTCACCAGTATTTTAAAGTATCTTACCCATTAGAAGTTTCGTTCGACTGAGCTGGAGGAGACCAATTATTATAGGTATACTGAGCTACTCCTGGATACTGTCTCTAGAAATATATAATAAAATAATAATTAAAAGTGAAGCAGGGGCCAGATATGTCCATTAACTTTAACAAATATAATGTCATATTGTATTATCATGTTCTAACATATTGTTATATTGTGGTCTTGAAATATATCATGTCTGTATCAAGAGTTATCTCCCTTGAGAGATAGATGGCTAGCCTGAATAAAGATGGAAGTCTAAATTACAACTTAATCCATGCCATTCACTGAAACACACACCCCAACAGAACAATATGAACCTTGGAAGCACAGAAGATTTAAGCATTAAGCGATTTAGAGATTTTAAATTTTTGAGGCGACCATCAATGATTAATTTCAAGTCAACATCACAGAATGAAAAACCTAACTCACTCTGTCTAGTTCATCATTTAACCAATCTACAGCACACGTCCATTTTCTTTTTAAATCACCGTTAGTTTGAAACATCGTAGCTGCTGGAGCACAACTGAAAATTAAATAAAATTATACACTCTACTTTATATACCAGTTGGGCTAATGATTACACCATGCAGTGTGCAATGAGGGGAATTTTACAGTGATAAAATCTCAATATCAGCCAAGATTGAAAATTTGCTAATATAAATATTTTTGGTTGGTGTTGGGAAACTAATGTATATACTTCAGCAAAATTATTTTCTATTTTCAACTGTCGAAGGATCTTTAACGTGCAGCCAGTAGCACACAGGGTCTTGGTTTATTCTCCCATCTGAACAAATAGACACTTTTATCATGTCAGTCTCCCTGACCTGCATTACTGACAGGGGGGAGACAGGGTAAAAATAAAACACTAAGTAAACTTACTGAGTGAATAAAGTCACCATCATTTTGATACATTGATACGCACGTTTTTGATAATGATTTTTTGATCTTTGTATCGTATCAAACAAGCCATCTCTATCTTCAGGTACACCTATAAAATATCAATCAAATATTTATTTCACTCTCCATGATTTTCTTTATTGTGATATTGGGTGTTTGGATGTTATTGCTTTACCTTCTAGTTTTTTGCATCTACTTGTAAGACAGGCAATCCCTGTTAGTGTACAGATAATCCGGGAAAGATCAATGCCAAGTGGTTTGACCAAGGACCAGCTGGAAGACAGGATCCTATGAAGAATTAAAGTTGTTATCCTTGTATAAATATGACTCTCCTGAAATTAGGTTCCAGTGTTTCCTGACAGAGATTTCAGGATGGAACCACTTACCTTTTAAAGCATTGTGTATTCTGTGATTTTGCCAGGAATCTTCCAACATTAACATTTGTAACAATAAATCTAAATATGGTCGTAGTTCATACGTACAAGAATAGGCAACCTGCAAAAAATATCAGAAAATCAACAAAAATAACTTCTAATAACTAAAATTCATGTGTTAGTAAATTACCTTGAACCTTATTGACTCAATAAAGAAGGGCGACACCATGCAGTGTGCAATGAGGGATATTTTTCCAGCTCACAAGCATTATCTTTTTCATTTCTGTCCAGGGACTTATTAGCACACAGGGCCTTAGTAAATCACTACTTCTGAACTAGATGCTTTTTTCAATGTCAGCAACCTCAACCTTTATCACTTGTAAATAGAAAAAAGCCAGAAAAAAATTCAAACATTTCTCTCACCTGCCATAACAATTCACTAAGAACAGTGGAAGAAAAATGTGGATTTTCCCAACAACAATATTTTAATAATTTCGTCGTTTCTTCAGTGTTATTACATTCCTCGATAAGTTTTTTAACGTACGAAGTTCGACTAAATAACATTTCCTCGACTGGTTTCGGTATCGCTAATTGTAATCCTGATATATCACCATGGGGATTGGGTAGTGGTACTTGACCCTAAAAAATATCATATTAAAAATTAGAAATAAAAACATAACAAACAATTATCAATGAAAAAAAAGTTGAAATTGGATTTGATTTTCTAAAGCTTGTAAGATTTAAAGGGCCATTTTTTTTTTAAGTACAAGACTTGATCCACAAAAATCTTAGGATTAATTTTGTTGTGTTATATATTGAATATTTTAGCCAATCAGTGCAGGGCTAGGGCTGACTAATGAAAAAATTGTGACTTATTAAAGTCAAAGCCAGATATTAAAACCTAAGGACACAATCTAATCGACATAACCAGACAAATAATGTCATGTTAAAAGACCAACACTCCAACCAACTGAACTACACCTGTCCCCAATAATACAGTACAAACTTACCGATACTGAAGACTGACAGCGATGAGAAATATCACAACATCGTACTAAATGTGAGACAACAGAATAAAGTTTTCCTAACTCAGCGTATTGATATTTAATCGGGGGTCCCGGGCCCTCGTCTAGTGCTACCGCCATAAAAAACGTTGGTACTTGTAGCTTGATTAATTCTTGTTTCTAAAACAGAAGAATAGAAAATATAGGAGTTGCATCCTACTTATCTGCAACCAGTTGGGCAAATAAAGATGAACAAACACAATGCAGTGTACAATGAGAGAAATTTGGCTAGGAAACGGCAAAGGCATACACCTATTTTTTCCATTTCCCAAAACAAGGGATTTAAAATGAGCACAACTTTTAGTATTAAAGTACACATTATTACCTTGTAATTTTTTTTTAACTAAATTTTATTGAGATGTTTTTGGATGATATTTCTTCGAGGAAATGTCTCTAGTCAATTAAAATTTAAACATCAAAATAACACTTTAGCACATCTAGAAACACAGAAAATTTTCTCACCTCTTGTATTCCAAGATTTAAATTTAAAAACATTAAGAATAGATGGAAATATTGTTGTAGATGGCGACCGTGTTCAGAAACTTCTTTCCGTAATAAAGATAGAACAGCTAGTAAAAGATGATCACATAAAGTAGCGTTCGGATCAGCTGGTTGACCTTGAACTAAAATATAAATAAAACATTTACCAGGTTTAAAAATTGGAAAAAAAAGTCGTGCCGTTTTTAATCACCAAAACAAAATTTGAGGTTTTGTAACTAGAAACAGAACCTCTCTCTATTGAATTATAATCTTTTAAATTAAAATAATTTTTTTCGATTTTTCTTTGTATTGTCTCCGGGCCATTCTTGAGGGCGTCTTGGGCTGCTATCTGAGAAGGCTTGTTTAAAGGGAGTATACCACTTACCATATAAACCTTGTACTAATGGTGGAGGACAAGTTAAAGGGGCTATAACACTTACCATATAAACCTTGTACTAATGGTGGAGGACAAGTTAAAGGGGCTATAACACTTACCATATAAACCTTGTACTAATGGTGGAGGACAAGGACCATCTTGTAGAGAAAGATGAGCTAATATCACAATTATCTTGGCAAACACATGTCGTACCTAAAACACATAATAAAACATATTAATTTCTGGTGGTGTAATGAGTAAAATAAAGAGTTTATCATTTTTATTTTAGTATTTTATCATTAATCTGTAAACATAACATTCAATTCTCGACAACTTTATAAATATACCAAATAAATCAGCACATTATTCTAATATAATATTCTTAGATGCCCCAATTTCATGAATCAAACACCTCTCGAACCAAAGACAAAATGCCATTAAAACATTCTTTGAAATGCAAACTTTTTGCTCAAGTTGCTAAAATACTAACCTCTGAGCTAGGACACTCTAATAAATATTCAGCAAACCGTGACGGCTGTGCAAATAAAATATGATTAGCAAACCAGTTGCGAACCACTTTACTACATCGGAAATGGATATGTAACGCATCATACCAGTCTCCAGCAGGACCCCTGAAAATATAATATATAAACTCATAAACAGTGTACTGTATTGGGACCCCTGAAAATATTATACTAATTTTGAATGTGACATATCGATCGGTACAGTTCAGTTGACTCCCAAATTGAAACAGACAAAAAAGGAACGTCTTGGTGTTGATAAAAATCATACTGAATAAATAACTTACCTTATAGTTTTTTTGGTATGAAAGCCAGCATTAAATAAAAATTTGGAGGCCAGCTCCACACTAATTCTAGCTATATTTTCAGATTCCGGTGTCTGCAATAAAAACAAAACATCTTTAATTTTTTAACACAAGATATTTCTTTATATAAATAGTCTTTATTCAAAAATTGCACTGGGGAACTGGGTAGAAATATTATTTCACATTTTGCTAGAATGGAACGTTGGAACTTCAGGTTAGCAAGCAAGTATATAACTCAGTGTATCTGACTGCGATCCCTTACATAATTTGAAATAAAACCCACGAATACGTACCAGTTTATCAGAATAAGCTTGAGCTAATATTAAATGATTACAGATTGTTAATTTCTTTATAAACTGGAAATACTCGACTGAGAAATGGATTTTTTCATGCATAAACAAAATATTCTGTTTTCGTACATGACTTTCTATGGCCTTTGGCATTTTCACTGGGTTGATAGGATTATTGCTGTGATCTACAATAAAATGGATAATAAGTTTAGTATTTAGTCAGGAGCCCATTAACGGGACTACAACTCTAGTCTTTAAAGCATGGGTCTCTCAAAACGTAACATGGCCTGTCTAGGGTCGCATGGTTTGGGGTTGTACATTACAGTAAAGTAAGAACTGTAGTGTTGCTCAATTATAATCAGTCAACCTTCTCATACATGTGTAATCTCCCGATAATGTCGGGTTTCTACCGCTTTTGCATGCCATCTCCCGATCTACCGGCGGGAGGTCAAAATCTACCGCTTTTTCATTTTTTCGAAAGCATAATTTTTACGGGACCTACCGTTTTTCTATGTCCAAATTCTTTACCATAAATCAATAAAAAATCAATCATTATTAAATTCTGATTGCCCATTACACGTGTTAATCTCATCATGTAACGAGATTATCATTGTCTTATTAATTAATCCCCTAATTAAGACGATAATTTGATCTATTTTCACACGACAAATGTTTATAACAACATCCGGGTATTTCTACTTTCACTTTTACAATCGAAATTATACAGTAGCCTAATCTTTACCACCAAACGAAATTGTGAAGCCTTTTTAAGTTTTCATGTTATTAAAATAACAGTCAATCATCAATATGACGTCTGTAGACATCGTTTAGCATGTCCTTCCATTATCGGTAGATTATTATGCGAGACTAGAAGTACAAATTTAATATACGTGTAATTTCGTTTCATAAAATCAGTTTATTTTTTAATGTAGCCTGTAAACATTCAGCTCATGACTGCCTTTACAGGCCTACCTATTGTTAGTATATGCCTTTCAATGTCGGCTAAAAACTTCGCGAGTTTTCATCGACGAAATGATCGTCATTCATTCTGTTCAAGTTAAAAAATCAGGATAGGATCGTAAAGTTTAAAAAAATATGAATTACACTTGGGAATTTAGCTGTCAGTTCTTGCAGTACCGGTACAAGAATAAATAGAACAGAGCAGGTACCATTTTGCAGTCATCGATCATCGACATACATTGGTACTGCCATGCTGTCAAAGGGCTTACATTGGTTCAAAAAGTGTTCATTTCATGAATTTACATGCTTTGATAAAGTCTCCCGATTTTTTACCCCAATCTCCCGACTTTTCATGGCTTGTCTCCCGATTTTTTCCCCTGACCTGTACACATGTATGAACCTTCTACAAAAAAGGTACAGATAATCTGGGAAAGATCAATGCCAAGAGGTTTGACTAAGGACCAGCTGGGAGAAAGGATCTACACGAACTTCATCTTATTGGGATGAAACTTTACTTGTAAAAATTCTATTTTTTGGATGAAATTATTGAATGAACTTACTTAACGACATTTTTTCAATTTCTTTAATTATATCTTTATTTTCTACACTAGATTCTGGTATTCCTTCATAAAATAAAATATAGGCATTCCACCATCTTTTCTGACGTCTAAACGCAGATCTTTTTAACATGTGATCATAAACTTCTCCTAAATATTCTCCACCAAAACACTGATTTTTCATCTCCTAAAATATAATAAATCATTTTAATATTACAACAAACCACTGAGCTATTTTTTTATTTTGATAGGGTTCCTTCGATCTATTGTGCCTTGTAAATCAATTGTTGACTGGCCAATATACCCCTCATAATTCATGAAGGTATATTGAAATGAGTCCAAGAGATAAAAATAGTTGAACTGACCTCATCGTCATCCATCTTACATTCTGTAACATCACCATCATCAAATTTATACCATTTAGCACTCGTATCATTCGGACTTCTAGAATAAAATACATTCTAGTCAAATTTTACATTTCTACTTTTTGGGCTAATGATGGGAAAATGTCATTAAGTGTCTTATGAAAATTAGTAAAAATAAACAAATCTAGTCCAGAGCATGACATAAACTGGAGCAATAACTGTATAAAGTAAACTTCCTATATGAGAAGTACCATCAGGTGTTTTGAAAAGAGTAAGCATGGTCTGCTTCGTGTACATCATCAAATGAATTGATAACTTACTTGTGTAATATATAGGAATAATAATGGCCGCCACTAGCTTGACCACTGTGAACTACGACCCCTATTAATCTATATTTAGTATTCTGTTCTTTCTCTTCACATTCATCATCAATTATCTCCCCTTCTATCTTCGCTAAACCTTGTACCGTGTATGGCTCCATATCAAACTCTCGCGGAAACTCAAAATAATCATTGAATTTAATTGCACATTCCCTGCAAAATTTAATAATAATGACTAATTTCTCATATAGATGGAAGTTGCAAGGTGGCAGAAATTGAGAGCATGCCCTTTTTCAATAATTTTTGGCATTTCAACTCTGGGCTCATAGCTAGATTGAAGAATATAATGTTCCAGTTGTAATTGGTCTATCAGTATGAAATGTTACCAAGTGACGAAACATTTTGAAAGCATGCTTTGAGCAGCACAATGCAGTGTTCATTTTGCAGTGGCAAAGAAACATGTAAATAATACTCATATAACCTTACCTCTCCCAATCATAGTCAAAACGTTTTAATTGAATTGCTAAAACTTTGGGTAACTTTCTTATCACAAGTCTTTTAACTGTATCAACCTGAAACCAGAACAAAATCAACATCAGAACTTTATTATAGGGCCTGGGTTTATTGTCTCATCTGAACGACTGACACTTTTTCCTATGTTAAGTCACTTTGACCAGCACAATTGACTAATAACTGTGTTGAAAAATTAAAAGGTATTCTCTCAACTGTAGCAACCTCTAAGAAATGTAATACTAAAGTTTTTACCTTTTTATTACATTTTTCACAATAGTAAGCATTGCCTGCCTCTAACAAATCTCCCTTCACATATTGTTCTAAAGATTCAAACAAATTCTGATGGTTTCGGATGTCAACGTTTAACGTGGTGAATGCCTCTTCTCTTTGATACCTGAAACAAAAATAAAATGAAATGGAGTTTTATGTCCTGCTTTTCGGCACCTATATGGCCAAACAACATGCAGGATAGCTAAAGATAGCTGTATACATTTTCTCATAATATTAGAATTAGAATGTTTCTTTCAAATGATGGTTCTGTAATTTTAAAAATTGTTTTTTCTTACCTATGAGGACAGTCCTTACATATTTTTTGATCAGCGAACGAGCCTCCGAGGATATCGGACATGACTGTAGGTTGATTTAAGGCTTTCAATGATTCATCTAAACTATCAACTAAACTATTAAAAAATTCTAAAGCATCGTGTTGTTCTCGCAGATTCACTGGTTCTCCCCATAATCTGTAAAATAGATTCAGGAATTAAATTGAAACTAAAGGCCATGCAAAATTCTATAAAAGGAAAATCTTGCCATGACAACAGCATTAGCCTAGACTTCTATCAATTGTACAGAATGTATGGAACATAAAAAGCCTAGATTTATCTCAATGAAACCCCTCTACCTGCATCACTGCTGGGGAAAAGCATTAACAAATATGAATATATCATCTCAACCCATGAAGGCAGTGAACATTGAACCTTCAAGTTAACTAGCCACAGTAGCTTTCAACCAACTGATAACAAGTCATAACTTACTTGAAATGTTTCCAGAAGCCACGCGGTACAAAATATTGTAATTTACTAGCAGCTAAATGACCGAATATATATTGAATCTGTTTTAAAACACCCATATCATAATCTTTCCGTTCTTCTTCTCTCGTTCCTTTCTCTTCTTCTTTCTTTTCTTCTTCTCCCAGATCTATATTAGTCTGAAATATCAACCAGAGTTAACATTTGGTATCTTTAATATATACAGCCTGCAACTCAGTCAAAGGGATTGAACCCTGGACTTACCAATTCATCATTGAACAGTTATACTTTTTATACACAATCTTTTAAAGACGAGTTGCCTTATTTTCATTTAAGAAAATGAAATTTCTGATACTGATATGAATAGAAAGTAGAGGTGTTCTAATGACTTAAAAAATACCAGTTTGTCTCACATTTATATAATTAACTCATAATTAACTAAATCAGTAGAGAATTACCAGCCAAATGGCCGATCAAGAAAGGTCAAGAAGTCTTTTTTGATTATCCAGACTGCTACAAGAAGGTTATAGGACTTCAATGATGTAATTTTGATATTTTCCAGTGTGTATTTTTGAAGAACTTCAAAATTAAAACATCACAACAATAGAAGTCAGTCTTACCTCACACTCATTTTTATCATCATTAGAATCATCTTCAAAATCATCAGCAGCTCCCTCTACAGCTAATATACCAATACGTACAGGTTCTATCATAAATATCTATAATAGAAAAGACAATGAAAGGTGAGTTGATTTAGCCCAGAGAGCCCTGACACTTTGCCATGAAGTGTTAAATGGCATAAAGAAATCAAAATATAGGAAATAAGTAAGATATAAGTAACTTTACCTGTTGTAAGACCGAATTCATATAACATGTTGCTCCAGCATTTTTTAAACCAACAAAACCTTTTGGTGGTCTGGGTCCAACTGGTGGAAGATATTCCCATTCTGTTAGTGCAGCATCATCTAATAAAATAAAATTAAATGGAGTTTTATGTCCTGCTTTTCTGCATCAGAATGGGATAATACAGACAAAATATGTCATGCAAAAGGCAATGAAGGATTTCTCAAAATATCTTAAAACATGCACTACCTATAAAAGACACAAAGGGATTGAACCATAGACTTTTTACGGAGCAAAACCCTTGATTATACTATATCTAAGTTCTAGAATAAAAGCCTCCTGAAGGCGATATTCACACATTAATTTTTTTACGGAGCAAAAAACAAGCATAAGCCTCTCTAAGAAGAACTTTGGTCTAATGAAATCGGGTTTTACATCCACATTTCTTCACCTATTGGGCTAATATAAGGACCTAGAACTTTAGTCAAAAAGATTTTAAACTTACTTGTATAGTACATCTCAATAATAACCGCAGACAGGTATTTAAGATTAGGTAAACAGCCAGTACACAGAGCGACCAATAAATCATAGGCTGCTACCACGGTATGAGGTGACGAACAAACGGGTAACGCTTCCTCCGTCGGGAATTCACCCGTCTCAGAATTACAATGTAACATTATCTTAGACGCCGGAAATATAAAATCTTCAACCAGCTCCTGAAATAAAATGGAGTTTTACATACTACTTTTCTGTACACGTTTTCGGCTAACATCATGCAGTGTGCAATGAGGGAATTTTTACCAAGGCAATGATATTGACCTACTGATATTTCCAACTGTTGAGGGACCTTGTAAGTGCACTGCCTGTAACGCACAGGGTCTAAGTTTATTGTCCCATCCTTACTTCTGGACGCTTTTTCACTGATAAAAGCAATTTGAAGGCATCATCTTGACCTAAGCTTAAAACCCAAATTTGAAATCTATTATTGCTATCATCTACAGGCTTGACAAATATCTAAACTGAACTCATCTAAAATAATATTCAATATAAATACCTTGATTAGATTATCTCCACCATTCTCGGAACCTATTTTATGTTTTTTCTCTGTAGGTTGAAATGATAATAATTCTCGAGTGATACCAAGATGTCCTTCCAATAACGCTTCTTCAACTTGTAACTCTCCTGATGATTGCATCTGTACCTGAAACACAATTTCAAATCATCAGAAACAAAACCTCTTGGCATTGATCTTTCCTTGATTAGCATTATTGATCATCAGAGCAACTTTACAGATATAACAAAGAGTTAATCATATGAAATGAAATTTCACGTCTTCATTTCAGCACCTGACTGGGCTATGGAAGATGCTCAACACTAGACAGATTTTAGACAAAGACAATAACCAAAATCAGACAAAATTCCGATATTAGACAAAATCACACAATAGAAAAATCAGAAATAAACCAAAGACGTACAAAAGAAAGTTGACAAAGCAGACATTGGTGTAGAAAATAAACTAGAAATCTAATTTCTGAATACAATCTACAGTCTACCGTAACATCTACTGACCTTGACCCATTTTAACCAGAATATTTCATTATTAAGAAGAGTTTCTGCTGTAGGTAACTGGGTATTACTGGCACACGCATACGCTAATAACCTACAAATAAATATTCATAGTTTAGTTTACAAAATATTGTTTAACATTTTCTTATGAATTGATACCCTAAATACTAAAAGAGAAAAATATAAACCCAATCCAATCAACTGTATTTATAGCATGCATCTGACTTTCAATATGTATAAAGTTAAAATCAAACTTACTTGCACAGAAGTTGAAAATATTCATGAGATTGCTTGGCATACTCTTTAGCTGTACTCTGGAATGGAAAAAAATAAAAACATTGTAACTACATTTCTTTAAGCTTTATCCAAACTAAATTCATAAATTCCAAAAGCAAAATAAAATCTAACAGTCAGTTTTGAAAATGTAAACCTTCCACAAAATCTGTAATGCTAACACACATTCATTCAATTTTGCAGCCAACCTGTGTCCTGATATACAACCATACACGCTATAGGGTAACAGTTTAATGCTAAAATAATACTTACAGATAAAACAGTGAACAGTAAAGTTATAAGAAATACTAATGGGCGATGACTGGTACCACATTTTGTTGACATTAAATAAAATTGATCACTGGCACATTTACGTACATCTCGACTAGAAAAAAAAACAAATTTGAGGACTTTCAGCGGAAGATTCAACATTTTTAGGGGTAGATTTGGGTTTTGTAACTGTTAATGTTCTTCAGAAACTTCACATATTTAACAAATTCCCCTTTCTATTTTGTCTGTTCCATATAGGCAATAACTTATATACGAGTTGTATTCCTACTTTCAAATGTTGATAATTATAGATACACAGGGATTTGAAGACTGCAGTTTTGACAGAGAACTGTGAACGTTATTTATGATTATCTTAGCTTGGTTTAAAAATTCACGTCAAATTCATTGATAAGACAGATGAATGGGGAACTTTAAGATAAAATCCTACCTTGATTTACAGATTAACAATAAATCTATAATAAAACATTGCCAAGCTTTATCTTTACTCAAAGATTCTAGGGCAGACGGACAGAGAGACAGACAGACAGTCAAAACTTCTAGAGCTTCTCTTGCTACGATCATATCTTCACTATCTGATAATACATCTTCTTTTATCTGAATATATAAAACACATACAGATAATCTGAATCCTGTCCTAATCAGATGCTGTATATATGAAAAAAAATTCATATAGCATTGCTACAGGAATTGCAAGATCATATACCATTGCTAAAGAAAGATAGATAACTACATTACTGACCTTTTCATGTGCTTTATGTATATCTTCATTAGAAGCATGAACTAAATGTAAAGAACAACTACTAGAGGACCAGGCTATCTTCTGTATAGCTTTTACTGTGGATAGATCAGGTAGTACTCCTGTAGCCTACAAAATTATATAAAAATCATTAAATATTTACTCATTTATTGATATACTTCCTCAAATAAAAAGTTCATTAGCTGCTACCAATATATTGGTGATGTATTTTGAGATTTGTTTTATGGTTGGGATCGTTTGTGATTGGGTTTTTATTATCTTAACTTTAATTTATACAGCCAACTAATAACAACTTTATGCTGTATTGGTGATCTCTGAAATTCAGTTTGCATATCATTAAGCCAGAAAGAAACTTTTTAACATATCAGCCCTTCTAGGTTGTTCACATTAATGATCCCTTGACAGATGGGAACTGAACCGAATAAGCAAATGTTTCTGCCCTTTCAAAATTTCCCTCATTGTACACTGCATGGCGTTTACATGAAAGAAGTATTGCCGTACCTGTTGTCCTAGATGTTGACCCAATCTAAGAGCAACATTTCTGAATTCGGAATCTGGACTAGGTATATGTATTAGAGCTTGTTGAAGGGCTGCAGCTTGATTATGTTCGTCTGGTGTGACGGGGGTCGAGCCTGGTTCACTGTGACAGGCATCAACAACCACCTGAACTTTAGCGTGGCCTACTGTAGTTAACATTAGTTTACAGATTTTTAATACTGTTACATACGACGCTCTGAAATATTTAAATAAAATTTGTTTTAAAGCAAAAAATTTCAGGACAAAATTCAAGGATTTTTTGGGGAATAATGAAATCAAAATAGTAACTTGCTTCTATTTTTAGCATATTTATTTCTAATAAATAATGTTTTGTAATGTTTTTTTTTTTAAGTCTTTAGGGAAATCTATAGTGTTCTAGGTCATATTCAAGAACTCCACCCAATAGTATTCTTGATCCAAAATCTGGCATAGTTCAAGGTCGCTGAATAAGTAGGATGCTGGGTTTGGGTGGCCGAAAAAAATGTGCTGACCTATATAAATGGGTTCTTACCTTCGTGTAGGTAATTCAACACTAGGTAAAAAATTATTTTTTGTGATCATATTCATTGACAATGCTACCCCTCCACTCTTCACAAAATTATACTGAAATATATAAATATAGTTATAAAAATCTGGCCAAAAAAATATAAAAAAAAAATTTCACTTGAAAAAACAAAATTTGAGCATCTTAATATCAAAATATTAAAGTAAAACTTACTTGAAATTCAAATGCTTCATCTGATAACGGATCTAAAGCTGGCATTAATAAACTATATAAAACCTACAAAATAATATACAACAATATATAGCAATTATTCTAAAACTATCTATTTAATAAACTATATAAAACTTACAAATATCATAAAACAATATAGACATTTACTCTAAAACTTCTCTTTGGGCTTCATCTGCGTTCCAACTGATTTCAAAATTAACTATCAAAAAATATATTCTTTTTTATGTTAATCTGGGACACTGAAATTGCACCAATCCAATTTTCAATCAGACATCTTTGGTTCCTGCAAATTCCATTAAAATTAGCATTCACAGCAAATTTCTATTTTTAAATTGACTGATCAGGGGCGAGTAATCTAGTAAGAAACTTACCTCTATATTGTATAATACTTGGGTTGGTGAGTCGTTAAAAAATAAACATTCTAATGCTGACGCTATACTACTATCACCAGTATTATTTTCAGTACAAATATCATGAAACTTTTCTATCACAGTTTGATCTGAAATTACATGTAACATTTTATCAAAATATGAAATAATAATTTGACAAAAAGATACTTGTATTAAGCAAAACAATTCCGTTATAAAAATTCTTGTCCAGAGCATAACAAAATCTGGTAGTGAACTTCCCATACCAGTATGTGTCCCAAACATTCACTTCAAATTTCAGATAATTCTAATGCACTTTTTACAAAGTTTATTCTAGTTTTAGGATCAGTTTTGTTTTTATCAAGTGAACATACGACCCCGGAATTAAAGATATCTATATTATACCTGCAGGCATGATTTTTAAAACATGGCGGGCCGTATCACGTAATTTCGGTACTTGTAACTGACAACCCAAATCAGACAGTTGAAACAAAAACTGAGAATATTTAGGATTCTGAGACATCAACTGAAATATACAAAAGATAAATAGATAAATAGATAAATAAGCAATAAATTTGTCAGAATCAGAATTTATCAAAGACATAAGATCCATGGCTGCCCAGAAAGTTTCCTTTCACCCTTGCACATTTAAGACACTTTTGACAAGTAACTTAAGGGTATTGATTGGGCTAGCGTTCGAGAAAAAAAACACGAGATGGAAGTTTTGCGAATTACTTATTATTTTTGGGCTCAGATTGTAGATAATTATTATTACTTTATTTGTAAACTATATAGAATGAAAAAAACCGACAAGAAATTGGGTATTTCGTTAGTTTTTGCTAAAAAATTAGGAAAAAGTAGCAAAATGTGTCCCGGTTGATACAAGATTTCTCAGCCATTTTTTATTGGAAAATTATGATCTTGGTCTTGATTGAAAGCTTATTCAGTAAGGAAGAAACGTACAGAGAGTGTTTTCGAAAATTCGAATTAGTTTGGCCCCTGGAAAATGTTTGCCGTACCTACAAATAAATTTTCGTAAATTTTCGTATTTCCATGGTAACCACCAAAATAATATTTTTTTTTGGAAAATCGCTCTGTACGTTTCTCGGCAATGTAATTGTCTACATTTATGCCAAGTTTGATGTAGATTGATCCATTCACATTTTTTTAAACTTGTATCAAAGGTTTGAAATGTCCAATTTTTATGACATGTTTGAAGGGGCTGTCAACTCATTAAAAAAAATCTGATTGACATGAAATCAACCTTAAACTATCGAGAAGGACCCCAAATCATCAACAAATGCACAACAAGTCTCAAGAAATCATTATTTCATATACTTATTCAATTTTTTCATAACGTGAAATAGCCCAATTAACACCCTTAATGGTTGATTAATTTTTACAAGTAATAAAAACATAATAAAACTTACAACTCCGGGAAGAAAATTCTCAGCCTCTATATTTGGACCATCGTAAGTATTATGTGGAGAACCAACAGAACTATCAGAACTACTGTCAGGACTAGATGGCATATTACTACCAGCTTGTACTAATTTAGCTGTCAGTGTCTACAATATAAATATAGAGAACTATCAGAACTACTGTCAGGACTAGATGGCATATTACTACCAGCTTGTACTAATTTAGCTGTCAGTGTCTACAATATAAATATAGAGAACTATCAGAACTACTGTCAGGACTAGATGGCATATTACTACCAGCTTGTACTAATTTAGCTGTCAGTGTCTACAATATAAATATAGAGAACTATCAGAACTACTGTCAGGACTAGATGGCATATTACTACCAGCTTGTACTAATTTAGCTGTCAGTGTCTACAATATAAATATAGAGAACTATCAGAACTACTGTCAGGACTAGATGGCATATTACTACCAGCTTGTACTAATTTAGCTGTCAGTGTCTACAATATAAATATAGAGAACTATCAGAACTACTGTCAGGACTAGATGGCATATTACTACCAGCTTGTACTAATTTAGCTGTCAGTGTCTACAATATAAATATAGAGAACTATCAGAACTACTGTCAGGACTAGATGGCATATTACTACCAGCTTGTACTAATTTAGCTGTCAGTGTCTACAATATAAATATAGAGAACTATCAGAACTACTGTCAGGACTAGATGGCATATTACTACCAGCTTGTACTAATTTAGCTGTCAGTGTCTACAATATACAGATTTGGGTGGTTGAAAGCAAAAAGTTTCTATTCAACAGAAGACACTGGTACAGGGTTGAAGGGTTGAAGGGTTGAAGCAGTATGTGGACAGAGCACAGACGAAATCGGGTTCTAACTGAAGTTTTATCAAACTTTTGTAATTTTTATCAACACCATTGAAAAAAGAATTCTGTGATGGTAGCATATTTTGCGGCTGTGGCGTCATCAAACACTTAGTAGAAGTGAAATTGTAAGAACCACAAACATCAGAATGGAAATTTGAATGGCGCAAATTGATGTTATCAATGTTCCTGAACCACAGACTTTGACTGAAAATTAGAATGGCATAAATTGATACTATCAGTGTCCCCAATACACATACAAAGTTTAGAAAATCTCTTTACAATCTCTTTAACATAAAATTGCTACTTACCATTTTATCCCTCAGTGGTATATGAGAGATGAGTTTTTTATCGTCTATAGAATCTATTTGTTCAGCATTTAGAAACAATTCAACTTTAACGTTATTTGTATTAGCTTTAACTCTGTGAATCTGTCTCCGTAAAGATCCTATAGTATCATTAGTATGAGAAAATATTTCTAAATCTTCGACTTGGCGACCTTGATTAGGAAATCGGATTTTTAATGTCACTAATTTTCCTTTACAAGCTCTGAAATAAAAATAAAATTTCTTTCTGGGTTTTCATACATTGAATATAGTAATATATTAAAAATATTGCTGTTTCTCTTTTATAATGAATACAAACTAGGCAATAATATCAATAAATTCTTGGAATTCCACTCAAACTAACGCGTTTTATGACGTGACTACCAGTGATCTACCAAAAGCTACAATTGATATCTATACAGATCAGTGGGGGGTGACGTCATAAAACGCGCTAGTTTAAGTGGAATTGGTTAGATCAGTGGGGGTGATGTCATAAAACGCGCTAGTTTAAGTGGAATTGGTTAGATCAGTGGGGGTGACGTCATAAAACGCGCTAGTTTAAGTGGAATTGGTTAGATCAGTGGGGGTGATGTCATAAAACGCGTTAGTTTAAGTGGAATTGATTAGATCATTGGGGGTGACGTCATAAAACGCGTTAGTTTAGGTGGAATTGCAAGAACCACAGACGTCGCAATGGGAATTGGAATGGTGTAAATTGATGCTATCAGTGTCCCAGATACAAATACAAAGTTTAGAAAACCACTTTACAATCCCTTTAATGTTTACCTGCTTAATGGTTTTATCATTCTCTCTTCATTATAGGCTTCATCACATTCTCCTACATATTCCTTTAACACAGTCAATATCCTCACCATCCGTATTGTCTCTTGCATGACACGAGTCATAGAATCTTTATCTTTCTCTAAAACTGATACTGTATCATATAACGCCTTCAATCTATCAACACACGACTGTATAAAATCTTCATGTATTTCAACTTGACTCTGTTGTAAACGGGGACTTAGATTTGTAAAAATGTCTTTTAATAATAAAATAGCTTTTTCTGCTACGTCATCAGGACTCAACAACACTACCTAGAAAATTAAATAGATATACTTGAAGAAATGTTTTACATCCTACTATCGCAAGTTCATGTTGACTAGCCACATTGTGCATTGTACAATGAGGAAAACTTTACACTTTCCAACAGTTAACTGAATAGTCCAAGACCACTATAGATTTGTTTGACATTTCATTTAAATGATGTCATTCGAACCTCAACACTCTGACAAACAGTGCTACAGCCCCTCCTCTTAATACTTACCCTCCATAAATAATCTAAACCAATCAACTCCATATCGTCCATCATGTGACCACCTCGTCTTTTAGCTATCAATTTATT
Source organism: Lottia scabra (assembly GCA_029955415.1). Lineage (NCBI taxonomy): Eukaryota > Metazoa > Mollusca > Gastropoda > Lottiidae > Lottia > Lottia scabra. Next base: position 159,420 of record JARJEI010000014.1, on the reverse strand, counting down.
CTCTTTTAGATTAACTTGTTTAAAAAAACGCTCAAAACAACTGAAAAATATACAAATTATAGTCATAAAAGCTGGGCACTTTCACCATTTGTTCAACCAATTAAACCTTAGTCTCAGAAACAGGAATTTTGTATCCATTCTTATTTTTAAGGAGTTTTGTAGTTCAGCTTATCAGTAATATTGTTCACAACTCACTGCCAATATTTAAGCCAATATTTAAGCCATGTGTATCCATAAATATCCTTATTTAAAAGTTTTTCATACATAAAAGACCCTTGAAAATACCAACTGTTATTTCCGTGGTATTGTCATTTATATATATATGTAGGCAACTTATCTTTCCTAAAGGCTCTAACATAATCATGGTGATCTCTTTTAATAAAAACTTACTTCATGCCATGTTCTGTGAGTAAACTAGGATCTAACTGTAAAATATTCTTCTCAAAAAAATCTCTGGTAATTTCAGGATCTAGGTCTGGTTCCTCTCCCATTAACTAGAAATAACAATATCATGTCATATATTAACAAGTTTTAATATGTTCTTAGAAACAATCATAATTTACAATGATAATAACTTAGGTTCTTGAGGATCCTTTCTTCCAGCTGGTCCTTGGCCAAACCTCTTGGCAATGATCTTTCCTAGATTATCTGTACCCATTTACAGCTATATCGGCTGGATAAAATTATGAGTAAAGATGATTTAATAAAGATCAACCAACTATCACACCCACACCAAGATTGGAGCCCACGATCACCATTTGTTTGAAGTAAACAGGTAAATAACAAGGATAAAATTTTACAAGATGAATTTTAGGACAACTTACTTTAGCAAACCATTTAAAACATGCCTCCCTATCAGAGAAGTAAATAGCATTCTCAGCTAAACAATGCCAGATCTGTCGAGCTTGTGGTTCACATAGCCAGAGTTGACCGTCTTTTAATAAAAACCTTAAAAATCTTAGTCGTTCTTGAACCTGTACATTATGATTAAATCTTCCATCAGGATTGATAGTGGCTGGATCTTCTTCTGGATTATCTAAAATTTAAAAAACAGGTTGTAAAAAAAATATTTAACTAATGCAACGTAAATTTAAATTTACCTATTGCTTTGTTGAGCTGATTGGTCTCTTGAAAACTGGAAGCCAAATGCAGTGTGCAATGAGGGAAATTTTTTCAGGAGAGCAGCATTGGTCGACATCTTTTTTCCAATTGTCAAGGGATGTGCACAGTTTGTGACACACAGGGCCTTGGAGTATTGTCCCATCTGAATGACTAGATGATCCTTAGGTAGGGCTGGGTCAAATAATTGAAAAAATAGATTATCTATGCTACAAATTTTTAATTTCGATTATCAATTATTAAATTACATAATCGCTTAAATTTCATAGTCAAGTTTTATGAATGACTAGATGTTCCTCAAGAAATGTTTGGGTAAGGGTTTGTGCCAAGTTTCAGTCGCTGCCTGTAGAACCAACACTGCCCAGTAGTTGCTAGCTTACCTTTATTGTACTGTCTAGCTTTATTCATATAAGCTGAAAGATTCTGGCTAACTAACATGACTATAGAGTGTTGAGCTTGTAATTGACTAATAACATTATTTCTATAATACATATGAGCTGCTCTCTGAGTGTGGGGAAAATTCTGTGGAGCCTGAAAAATATTAGGTAGAGACAATATTATAAAAAACCATAACAGCAAATGAAAATAGATTCTTGATATTAGTATTAGAGACACTGATAGCATCAATTTACACCATTCCAATTTTCAATCAGACGTCTGTGGTTCCAGTAATTCTTCTGTGTTTGTAGCATTAATCTACTCTTATCTGATTTCAAACAGATCTTTAACGGAAAAAGTTGTAAAGGTATCTCAACCCATGCATGGATTAAACACTAGACCATCAGATTAGCGAGCAAGTATTTTACTCACTGAGCCAGAAAGGCCCCCAACACTGTAAAAAGACTTTAAACCTACCTCAGGAAACAGTTGACAAATTTCTCGTATTTGTTTTAAAGATGGTAAAACCCATTTATCATTCTTCAATTCCTCTACAAATCTATTAATCCACTGCATCTTTTGATTATCTCTATCTTGTGAACAACTATAATCTAATATTTTGATATGTGAGGTGAGAGCCTGGTCCATTATCTCTGTTGGTACGTCATCACTGTGAGCCAGATTCCATAATAACGTTAATACCTACAATATACATATAAATAACATAATGTTAATACCTACAACATAATTATAAATAACATAATGTTAATACCTAAAACATAAATAACATAACATTAATACATAGAACAATATTATAAATAACATAATGTCATGTTAATACCTAGAACATAATTATAAATAACGTCATCACTGTGAGCCAGATTCCATAACAACGTTAATACCTAGAACAATAATATTAACAACATTAAATCCTAGAACATAATTATAACATAACATTAATACCATAGTAAACATAACTATAAATAACATAATCACTGTCAATACACAGAACATAATAATAACATAACATAATGTTAATACCTAGAACATAATTCTAAATAACATATGACACCAGGTAAGTCAAATAATAAATAAATACTCTTATTGGTAAAGATTGAGAACTTTTTTGTTGTTCATTCTAAGAGATAGTATTCCTTAATGTAATGTTTATTGTAACATAATGCAAATTCACTGAACTAACAACTTTGTAAGTATAAGATATTCAAACTAAGATGTCAACTTACCTTGTGCGCCATAACTCCTTCCTTATCATCTTCTGCTAATCTACGAATCAATTCTAATAATTTCTCTCGGTTTTTCTTACTGGCATTATTCCAACTTCCCTGTTATTAGAGACAATAATTGAAGAAATACAAAAGTACCATATTTTGAAAATAATAAAAACCCTAGAACGAACGATCCCAACCGTAAAACCAATTTCGAAACACGTTGGCAATATATTGGTATCAGCTAATAAAGTTTTCATTTGAGGAAGTATATCAATAAATGAGTAAATTTTTCATAAAATTTGATTGTGAAGAAGTCTTACCTGAAAACACTCAAATAAATGATCTAATTGTTCAGCTGTAAAATCCCAGGCTAATTTAGCCAATAAATCATGAACATTCTTCACGATAGCATCATGTTTCCCAGACTGAAAATATCAAATAAGTATCATTTAAAAGGGGAAAAGTCTACATTTTTTAGGGTCGATTTGCGTCTTGAATCCATGAATATAGCCTTCCGAAGTACTACAAATGCATGAAGGTCACATAATCCCTTCCAATATACACCTACATGATTTGTTTTTAATATAAAACACAAAAATACGAATCATATTTTCAACTTACCTGAGCTTCCCACAATCTATCTAAATCTTCAATAGTTAAAGCTTTTTCTTTTATCATAAAACGTAGTATTTTCTCTAGTTTCTCAACGTATTGTGGTTGATGTAAACTATCACGTAGTACTATAGATAGGACATTATTCTGTTGTATCCATTCCTACAATAAATATCAATCAATTTTATCATAAAACGTAGTATTTTCTCTAGTTTCTCTACGTATTGAGGTTGATGTAAACTATCACGTAGTACTATAGATAATACATTATTCTGTTGTATCCATTCCTAAAATAAATATCAATCAATTTTATTGAAATGTATCGTTCATTTTGCAATTAATGGAAAAGCAAACCTTCATGAGCCCTAATTTTTGGATTTGAAATATTACTGCAATTGGAAAGTACACTTGTATAAATTTTCGTTAAATCCCAGTAACTTTCATTGTAAATTTAAACAGTATACTAATTTCAACTTACAGCCATTTTGTCTGCAGTAAGCCATTCATCTTCCTCTATTTGTTGATGTCGTGTGGCGTGGAATGATACGTTAGTTATTACTTTATTAACTTCATTTAACGCGTTCATTTTACCATTGAATGAGGAAATTTGCAATAATCTGAAAAATTACATAAAAAAACATTTTAAAAACAAGTCAGTTCTGTATGTTACTTATCTGAACAATAATGGACAAACATGAACCATGTTGGTTATGCAAAAGCTGGATACAGTTTGACATCAAAACTTGAACTCATAAAACCTGTTCAGAGTGATACACAAGATGACAAAGATATATTTTGAAATGTTGTCAATAAATGTAATTTATAAATAAAATAAGAAGCAAATAAATCCAACATTTTACCTTAATATCATTTTCAGTCTAAATATTTCTAAGTTTTTCACTGTTTCTTCTTGATTCTGTAATCTATTGACTAAATGTTTTAACGCTTTAACAATTGAAGATAGGGCATCATTTTTAGCTTCATTTTTCGATTCTTTCTTCAATTCTTCATCTGTTAGTTTATCTAATACACTTGGTACAATTTCCTAGAAGATAGAAATAAAGTTTTCCTCATTGCACACCCTATGGCATTGCTGGTTTTGAAAACAAGAATGGACAGCAGCATAAGTTAAGTCTTATTTTCGATTTTCAACTGTCAAGGGATCTTTAACAGTCTGTAGCTCACAGAGCCTAGGTTTATTGTCCCATCTGAACGACTCGACGCTTTTTCCATGTCAGCCCCTCCAACCAGCATCACTGACAGGGGGAAACCAGGATGAAAAGAAATATTTGTAAGAAAACAACCTACCACAATGGGCATGAAGTATTTCTGTATAGTTGAAGCCGTTAAAACTTCAGCACATTGTCCAAATGGTCTGAAAAATAGCAAGAGAGGTGTACAATAGGGCGAAATTTTGAGGATCCTGAATATATTAAGACATTCTTTAAATTCAAAAGGATTATAAAATGGTTTTCTTGAATATGTATGTGATTCGGGGACTCTAATAAAATCATTTTGATAAAATCAATTTGCACCATTCCAATTTTCAAGATTCCAAGATTTTAAGGTTTCAATCCAGCAATACTTACTTGATTAGAGCTGCTATGACTGGAACTGTTAAATTTCCACTTTTAAATCTATCTAGCATAATTTGAAAACCACCGAGCTGACCAAACTTATTAATCAAGTCTACTAACCATCCCTATAATATAAAACAACTTATTGATCAAGTCTACTAACCACCCCTAGAAATATTAAACAGTGCGTATTTGATAAGGGAGTTCTTTTAGTTCAGGAATCATGGAATCAACACGAATAATAAAACAAGTTGGAATAGAGTTAAAAATGGTGAAAATATATCCAGTTTCCCACCTTTCGTTTGACGTTAGGTTAATTCAGAACTGACCAATTGAGCACCAAAAGTCCACAGATGAATATATACTCTGCCAAGAATCTTAATTTAATGTTCATTCCAAGAGAAATCTTCTAAATTTTGTAGTCAATATCCCGTTCAACTTACCCTAGGATATCTTTGATCTGAAGGTCTGGCATAAATATTCTCATCTGTTGGAGCCGTGCCAGAACAGGAATCTGACGGTCGGTTGTTTGTGTAAGAATGAAATCTATAAAACAGAATTTTTTACAATATTAATTGTTTGAAGATTTTGCTCAGGGGTGCACAAAGAAACGTCAGTGAGGGGTAGGATTACCAGATAAAGACCAAGGTCCTATAGGGATCAGCGGCCTTATGTTTGATTAAAATTATTTTTTTTACTTTATATGCTGTTTGAAAAAAAAAGTGGTCTCCATTCATGGGAAATCTAATAGCATGGATGAGTTTTATTTTTAAAAAAATGAGTATAAGTTGGCTGGAGGTCATATTGGCTCCAAACACAAATCTTGCATGTACAACACAAACATTTTAACCAAGGGTGTCAGGATTAATTTTTAGATAAATACATAGGTCTACTTACTTGCATTGTGGATTAAGAACCATGGCCAATAATTCTAAGAGAGGAAACCAGTCTTGACTTAATTTTACTACACATAACTCGATTAATTTCTCAGCATTTTTCAATATACATCTCTACAATATTATGACAAAATTATTAAATATAGATTATGTCCTTTTCAAATCAAAATATTCAAAGAGTCTGATTTCATAATCATCTTTGACAAGGTCACCTTCACTCTTTCCTCTCACCTGTACAACAAACCCAATGCAGTTTACAATGAGGAAAATTTCTAACTTAAGGATGATCTTGTATGTTCACAGCATGTAATACACGGGGCTTCAGTCTAATGTTCTATAATCCCAAATGCATTTTCTGTGACAGCCTCTTACACATACATCACTGACAAGGAGAAATCAGATTGAAAAATCCAAAGGAATTATTTTCCATGCCTCGATCAAAACCCAGATCTTAGTTTACGGAGCAGGTATCTATCTAGCTCACTGAGCCCACCCTCAATGAGAAAAGAACAAATAAGAAACTTACATGAATATCATATTTCCAGCTACTCACAGCATCATCAGTTAATATTTTAGTAAATGAAATTGTTAGTCCTTCACGGAAAAATCTCTGACAGGCTTCACTATGTAAATCTAATCCTAAAATAATAAAACAGAGTGTTATTGATATTATATCTAAATGTTTTGTTATGATTGAATCGAAGATGGTACAAAGAAAGAAAGAAATCAAAAATTTTGTTTAGAAAGTTAAAACTTAGGTAAAGAGAACTTCAGTGGTTTTTGGCCAAACCTCTTGTCTTTGAAATTAAAAAAATGTGCAGCTGACGATTGCAGTTTTACGTTTGGAGTTTACAATAACAAATGTCAAAATATATGCAGAATGGTTATTGGAGAATACTTTGCAAGTTTCAAATTCAAATGTCCTTACCTTCTTTACACAATTTTATTGATGCTTCTAATAAAACTTCTAATTCTCCTTTAGGTAAAACAGGCACTACCCATCTTGGTCTGTTGATCATTTCATCTAGTTTACTCAGTTCTAATAGAGGGAAATCAGCATCCTGTTTATCACCACCAGTCACAGCAATATCCCCCTGTCCTCCCTCATCATTGACAGTGGCGGGTGGGGTAGCGGGGGCTGTACCAGCATCAGGTTGGGCTGCTGGTGTAGTCTGTTGTTGCTGAGTTGCTGCTGGTGCTGGTACTGCAGTTGGAGGAACTTGTGATTCTGGAACTATAGGTTGTTGTCCTGCTGGTTGCCCTGCTGTTGGTTGCCCTGCCGGTGGCCCTGCTGTGGACTGCCCTGTAGGTTGACTTGTGTCTTGGGGTGAATCACCCCCAGCAGGACTGCCCTTCATCACTTTGGTCATTTCTTTATTTATATTTTTTTCTGAAAGACAGAAATTTCATAAAAAAACACAGTTCAAGTCTGATACCAAAATTTGTTTTTGTGATAAAATCTAAATCAAGCAGTGCCAATTTTTTTTTTTTCAAATACCAATTCTGAGAAAAGCTTAAAAATGTCATGGGAAAAAATATGTTTAGCTATATTTAACAAATCTATAGTCAATGTCAAATAACAAGGCCCTAAAATGTAAGTTATGTGAATATTAACCAATCCTTGCAAATGAAAATGAAACTTGGACATAATACTATTAATACTGCATAATGCCATCACTTCCTGTTGACAATTTCCAGTTTCTACTTGGTTCCATTAATTAGCATAATGAATATGACCATAAGCCTAATTGAAATTGTGTAGGTTGTATATTTTAGTCTATCAGTAATGACAGCATGTTGGTGCTCATGTAAAATTCAACATTTCATTAAGACTGCTGATCTAGACCTATCTATATTTAGACATTACAACATAGACAGCCTAATAATATATGGACTGTGACATTTCCTTTCCATATTCATGTTTTCATAATATAACAAAATCTCAGCTGATTTATTTCATATGCATGACATTGCTGTGTCCCCAAAGCCATATTTGTTGGCTTTCACATCTGACAGCATCAAAACAAAAACATTGCATTGAATGAAAATGAAACTGAAAGGAATTCTCAGCCTTAGTCAAGTTGACTAATTGAATATGAGATCTGACATATTTCCTTACTGATATCCACAACTTCTAATTCAATCAAAAAAATGTCATGTCCATCTATTGTCTTCTTTTAAATTGTGTTTATATTCTGCTTAGAATAGTCAATAATAGGCATAATTTGTAAGAGGGATGAAATAAAATGGCCGACATGACAGTCGAATGCTGCATGCAGAAGTGTAAACAAAAACATCAAACTGTGATTTAACCTTAAATTTAAGTTTTGTCCGGTCGTCTGGAATGCACACTGCAAGATTATGGTTCCATTCATTTGTTGAAACTGTTATTTCAGAAGTCAGAGCGTTGCAAACGTAATCTGCAGGCTCATTAATCCACTGCCTAAGCAGCTAAACTCGACGGCAGGTTAAAGTGGCATCCACATTGGAAAATGTATTGAACGTAACGAGACAAAAGTAAAAACGTAAATTTGCGCTGGGGGCTTCTTTAACATTAAATTTGCTTGAATTTGAACTGATTTTGTATTATGTTGATGGAAGTGATTAGCTTTGAGCATTACGTAATGGATTTAATTAGTCTCGTCTGTGCGGGATTTACTAATTTTCTGTGAAGACATTTCGTCCACATTTTATTTTGGTCGTTTCGTACCTTATAATTTAAGCAAGAGCTAAAAATTGAAATGAAGTAAAACTTTAATGTTTCCATGATGCACAATCACAAAGGCTTAATTTAGGTCTGTCCAAAAAACCTTCAGGGACTAGCTCAGGGCTAAAGTCTTGCGAATTTTTTTTTTATGGTTTTTCAACATTATATGCCACATCTATATAGGTTTCATGGATAGGGGTAAAATAAAGTAGCCAAAAGCAAGATCAGACATTATTATTCTCATTAACCGTTCAATAAATCTATCTAAAATTCACCAGTGAGAAATAGATGGTACGAAATGTCTCAAATGAATCTATAAACAAGTTCAAATAAATCAAAGGGACGTTACTCTGTATGTAATTCACATAAAATTAAACAAGTTCGTCCACACAGCGCGTTATCTGAATTAATTTTTTATACTGAAACCTAATATTATGTAGCTTTTATTGTGCAAAAATTGGTATAAACAGAATTAATCATGAGTTCTGCCAGCAAGGTAACAATTTATTTTGAAATGATTACGCCAGATTATCGGAAAAGCGCTTGAAAGACTGAAATAAATCACAATGTTTACAAAACAAAAGTGCATCACTGCAGCTCTGCACTGTCCCAGTGTCACTTTCGTTTATACCATTTTGACAAAAATTTGGGACCATTTAGGTTTAGTGCCAAGTTGACTAACCAAATCATAACCAAATAACCTGTTGGTATTAAGAAAGGAGTTGTTGGCAGTTGATAAAATCTTAATATAATGGCTTATGCAAAGACTTCACCACCTCGCCCTATATTATGACTTATGTTCTTGTGTTGTGAATATTGATTTGATGATACAAAACATCCATTTATTTCTTCAGGTTGGTGAGATTTTCACTGCAGCTGGTACAGCTTTCAGTAAGTTAGGAGAACTAACCATGCAGCTACATCCTACTGGAGAACCTAGCCCTAGTGGGTATGTAATCTTGTCATCTTTATCATTATTACCAAGTTGGTACTACAGATGGGAGGGCAGATATGGCAAAAACCTCTAGTCATTAGGATGAGTCTTATAATTGAGATCCCGTGACGGCTGTGGATTACAGGCACATGCACTTTAAGGAACCCTATGCAGATTTGCATTTTGATCAGATTTTATTTGATGCTTTCAATTTGAATGTTTCAGAGGAAAATGGACAGATGAAGAAGTAGAATTATTGAGATCAGCTGTTAAACAATTTGGTGATGATTTGAATAAAATTAGTGACGTTATAAAAAACAGAACAATGTATGTATGATGATGGCTTTGATATACCACATAAAAATATAGATCATTTTAGATTTTATTGATCTTGATATCTTGGAAGATAATACTGTGGCAGGTGTTGGTGGACAAAGCAGGAGATGCACTCCCTTTCAGAACACCTAATGCCACTATTCTGCTTGTTTTCAATTTAGAATCTCATTCCACAGAACTATTCATTTAACAATAAACTGAGATTCTGCATTCTACAGATTGTTTATGTTAATGATCCCCCATCAGTTGGAAATGGAAAAAGATCAGGCTTACACTGCCTTCTAAAGCATTGACCCTGGAATCATGAACATAGAATATTTATTATTTATTATAGATCACAGATAAAGAATAAATTAAAAAGGAAAGCGTACGATGATGCTGGTCTACAGCCACCCACAGAAACCACCAGTAGTAACCTGGTACAGAAAACAGTTTCTTCACAACATATATCAGATCATCAAACTAAAAAACAAAAAACTTCAGGTATGTTGAATATATATGGTCTAAAGGGGCATTAAACTTATCTAACCAGCTATTAAACTGTGGAATTGTAATCTTCACATCCATGTGTCCATGTAAGCGAAAATAATGTCCGGGGGTATTTATGTCCGGGTTGGACATAATACGCTAGATAGAACTGTCCTTTATTTAGTTATGGAGATTAATCACTAGTTAAAAATGTCCATTGGACATTTTTCACTAGTGCAAAATGTCCAGCGGACATTTTCCACTGGCGGACATTGTACACTTTTACATCCACTGTTCATTTTTGAAAATATTGTATATTATATATGCGAGTTCGTGTATGAAACATGAAGATCTTATACAAAAACACTTTCAGATATGGCATGCTCTGCTTTGTCTGCATTGTCTTTTTTTAAGAACATAAATATTATTTTTACAGAACAGGCTTCATTTAAGATTTCAAGGTTTGAAAAAAGAAATTAAATTTTGTTAATTTGCTGTTTATCATTGATTTCAAACTGTTAGTGTTATTTTGTTGTTGGAAAGTTATTAAACATTTTGATTATATTATATTTACAATTTACTTGTTTTGTTATTGTTCAGACTTTAAGAGGTTGTATGGTGTTTGTTGATTATATACATATTGGGTGTTCTTAATCTGATCTCTTTAAAAAAAAACTCTAAGATATATTTAATTTTTTTTGGAACAATTTATATATTGATTTTGAAGTATATTTTTATATCCATGTATTTCTAGTCATCAAATCTAAAAGCTATTGTAACGATTTTTGTCTATGTGTGGTTTTTTAAAATGGTGAGTTTGTGGACATAATAATGTAATTTTAAAAATTGGAAACCTTGATATAGTTCTATATATGTTATAAATATATTGTAGATGTGACGTTAAGTGCATTAAACGCCCCCGAGAGTGACGTCGATATCGAAGGCTTGGGAGAATCGTCAGCTTCTAAAAAATTAGATTTTGATTCAGGTATGTTTTTCTAACCCTTGCCAGCACAAACCCTGTCTTATTCATTCAAATCCTCCTGATGTCACTCTGCTACTGGGTTGATCAAAGCTTCTCCTCACACAGATATCAGGAAATGACCTGATAATGGGTGAATGCTATCACATGCCCCGTTTAAAAACTTTCCCATTTATTTATTAAGATTTTGCTCGTTTTTTTTTTACACCAGATATAATTTTCCTGATTCTGTATTTACTGTTCATCTTATAACAATGAAAAACTTGTTTATTTTCAGATGTTGATTCCAGCTTGTTGTGATGTTGATTTCTCCTGATTTTAAAACTGTTTGTAGATGAAAATACAAAACAAAAACATTTTCAGATTTTTAACATGACATTGATACTCATTGTAAATACTACAGTCTGTGTAAATCATTCATTATATTTGATTATTCATTTTGGAAGCTACTCTCTGGGAAGTGTAGAATAAAAGGATAAAAGTCATCTCTTACAGCAAAAATAATGATTAAACTTTTTAAGATGTTCACTGTTCCATTGACTCATTTGTAACTGGAAAATGGAAAATTCAAAATGAAAATAACTTCTGTACATGAATATAAAATTTGAATTCTCCAGCTTGGTCAATACAAGTTCATATTCACCAGTCGACTTATCTGGTGTCATAACTGATAAATCCATAAAACTATCAAAGGTTATCATTAAAAACTTAGTTTTATGGATTTATCAGGCTGATTTCCAGTACCTAATTAATAGGATCTATATTGGATTTTTATCATCTAGCGAAACAAATATTAGTTTGTCTGCATTCACTTCAACCCTCATTTCATTTGTTATTTATTCATGATAATTATATAGTATGTGTTAGATAATTTTAATAGTCGGCGGCCATTATTTGTTGTAGTTTATTAGTTGTTAGTGGAATGTTAGATTAATTATAAATATTGTCGTCTGCTTCATCAGCCATTTTATTTTATCATTAAACATTTAATCATACAAATAGATCTTTTTTTAATTTATCATTCTGAATTGATCAAGTGGCAGATCAAAAGAGGAGAGGGAAAATGGGACATCTTATTGCATTAAATCCAGGATTTAAGCCAGGCCTTCTCAATTAATTTTTATAAAGGGCCACATGCATTTTATGAATGAAATATAAGGGCTATTTGGTCCTTAGTGGACAAAGCGAGCAGAGCATTAGGCGGAAGGAGTCACTTTTGAGGGGCCACTCTTGAGGGAGTCGCAGGCTGTAATTGGTCCGCAGGCTGCCATTTGCGAAGGCCTGATACTTTTCTAATTTTCTAAATTTTGCAGTAATTGAGAACAAACTATTGCTAGAAAAATTTCCCTCATTGTACACTGTGGAGTATTTAATTATCAACAGTTAATTTGATGCTAAAAGAATTTGTTGTAGTCAGTAGCTTTTTAAGTCAGCACTGAGTTCAGTCCCTTGAAAGATATCATTAGAGAACTGGAGTTAAAATTCCCTACATTGACCTTTCAAATGTTTATTTACGTATGGAACATGATGCAATTCTTGATTTCAATATATAAACACGACAGAACTTTTCTCTTATAGCAAAAAAAAAAAAACCAGATAGTCTCGCATTTAAAAGACAAATTTTTGTTGTAAAAAACGGAAATTTCCGAATGTAAAGTCTATTTTTAGCTGTCACGGGACTGTCATGGGACTTGACTGAGTAATTGAAACTTGTCAAAATTAAATAGAACATAATCGCAAGCTTTTCCCTTTCGAGATCTGAAAAACTGGCTAGGAGACGGTGTTAGATTGTAAAGATGGACTCAGACGAAGAAAAGAAGCCTCTTCTGGGCTCGAATGAAGACGGAGAAGAATATGAAGAGATCACAGGCTGTGGAGCAAGTCTACCGTGTGATCCTAGAAGATCTCTTCACAGATATCTCATCTTGATCATTATGTGTTTTCTGAGCTTTGGTAAGAATTACGACTTTGACTTTGATCTAGATGGCTTTCATGTCCACATAGTAGTGTTGACATGTAACAATGACATTGCATTAATTGTTTAGAAGTACCTGCCAGAAAGATGCAGCAAAAACCAACAATCAACGCCCGCCACCATGAAAATAAAATGCTGCTTACATCTTAAATGTCTGGGCTTAGGAAACACCATGCAATGTGCAATGAGGGAAATTTTGCAAGGACAGACAGCTGCATTAGCTTACTTTTTTGCAAGTTAGCAATGCATGAGATCCTTAATGTGCTCACAAATCTAATGTATTAAAATTTTTCTTACAGGAAGTTATTTTTGCTATGATAACCCTGCTGCTCTACAAGACACTATGATAAAAGATTTAGATATTAACGAAAGTACATTCATGGGATTTTATTCCTGGTATTCCTGGCCCAACGTAGTCCTGTGTTTCTTCGGTGGATTTTTAATTGATAAATTATTTGGTGTTAGATTGGGCGCTATTATCTTCAGTTTATTTGTTACTGTTGGGCAGGTAAGTGTATTTAGCTTGGAATAAAACATAAAAAAGTACACCAAATTGTCCAAATTGATAAATTAAAGTTGATTAAAGGCATTGTAAAGAGGTTTTCTAATCGTTTAAGGGGTTTAGATCACCTAATGGGCACACCTTGTCTAGGCACAGCATTATGAGGCATCATAATCTCAAATGATATTTCGTTGCCTTTGCCTTAAGTTTGTTGATGACATTAATGTTTTATTTTATAGGTTATATTTGCTACCGGAGCTTTGTTTAAAAATTCTATTATCATGGATGTTGGAAGATTTGTGTTTGGGTAAGTTATATAAAAAAATTTATTCTTAACACAGTGAGCTGATGGGCTATTGTGAATTACAAATCATGTTTCAATATTAAGACGTAAAAATTATTGAAATTTGAAAGATCAAGATATATTTTCTTTTTATGTTTTGGCCATTATTGGGATGCATCTCATTGTTGCCTTCATATTGCATTATGTGTATTGTGGCACTAATACTTACTCCATATTTTTATATTTTTTTTCAGTATTGGAGGAGAATCCCTGGCTGTAGCTCAGAATACCTACGCTGTTAAATGGTTTAAAGGGAGAGAACTTAACATGGTGTTTGGTTTACAGTTGAGTTTCTCTCGTGTGGTAAGTGTGTATATTAGATAAGAAAGAAATAATCAACCCATTTGTTTTTTTCAAAGATAACAACTTAGGTTCCATGAGGATCATTTCTATCAGCTGGTTCTTGTCCAAACCTCTTGACATTGATCTTTCCCGGATTATCCATACCCATTTACAGCTGGGTTGACTCGAATTATGATGAAAAATGCCTTGACGGAGAAAAGAACCCACAACGCTTATTTGTTTAGATTGGAATGAATTGTAAGATCAACAGAAGTGCAAATCTATTCAATTTGTGTCCCCTCAACACATAATCAATCATAGTCAATTTTCTGATAATGATGATATTAATATTTATATTCTATATTATAGGGAAGTACAGTTAATATGAATGTTATTCTATAGACTGTTAATACTGTAGTATAATTATATTAATATTCTATATTGTAGGGAAGTACAGTAAATATGAATGTGATGCATCCTATCTATAATCTATTAGATCATTATGTTCATGATTATAAATGTTTAGGTGCTGCCTTATATGTTGGTAAGTTATATTATTTTATTAATATTTACCCCAGAGAAATTACAATCAAATCATGCCTTTTGGTTATATTTCGCTCAGTTTTAGGGTACTTCTCAATTTAAAATGTAGAAAGTTAAAGTGATTTTTTTTTCTGTATATTTTTCTATTGTTACATGTTATTAGCATATTATAATTGTAAGATGTTTTGTAGGACAGGCCTAAGGTTATGAGTACAATTCATTTCAAAAACTTGGTTTTTTTAATTGCAGGTGCTTTTTTCTGTATATTTTCACTAATCTGTGCCTTATCCTTGGCGTATTATGATAAAAGAGCAGATAGAATACTGAAAAGAAAAGCTTTATCATCAGGTAACTATAGCAACCATACTTAATCTCTGAAATTTAGGGATTTTTCCTTTAAAAATTTAAAGAAGAACCTTCATCTTTTAGTATTTTTGTAAATTCTGCAACATTTAAGTAATTGAATAGGTGTTTTCCACTTGTTTGAACCACAGACGTCGAAATGGAAATTGGAATGGTGCTAATTGATGTTATCAGTGTCCCCGATACACATACAAAGTTTAGTAAAACGATGAGGGATTTAGTATCTGTCACATTGATACATAAGTTGGTTAAATTACTGATAGTTTTATGGTCATCATCATTTTGTGTGTTCTATTTTCCAGATGAAAAGATACGATTAACTGATGTAAAATATTTTGGGTTAAAGTTTTGGTTGATTAGTATTATTTGTGTGGCCTATTATGTCGCCATCTTTCCTTTTGTTGGTTTAGGCTTGTAAGTATTTTATCCATATAGTAGGACATTATGACATGGTGGAAATAGGCAGCCATCTTGCCCACTAAATAGGCAAGAGCAGACATTATACAACTCTATCTAATTAATAATTTTGATTGGCTGCATTATTATTTTTTCAATATGTCGATCTTCTCCGAGTATACAAGATCTAGCATGCTCGTCTAGTTCCGAAGTTGATATGAGAGATAATATTGTCAATGAGTATTTTATTATTTATTATGCTATATTATATTACAGAGTGTTTTTTGAAATGAAATATGGTTTTTCACCAGCCTCAGCCAACAGTGTTAATAGGTCAGTAGACTTCGACTTCATCAAAAAACAGGAGATTACCTTCAGATTTTTCAACCCTATTGTCCCCCTTTCTGTGATGCAGGTCAGAAGGGCTTAAATGAAAAATAAGGATAGGAAAAAAGCCCAGGGCCCATGTGCTACCGATTGTTTATGTTAAAGATTCCTTGACAGTTGGAAAAAGAGTAGGCTAAACTGCGATCTGGAAATACTTCCTCATTACACACTGCATGGCATTTGCACATCCTCATTAGCTCACAAAAGGTGCAGTAGTACAGATAATCTGGGGAAAATCACTACCAAGAGGTTTGGCCAAGGACCAGCTGGGAGAAAGGATCCTCTAGGAATTTAAGTTGTTATCCTTGTAGAATATAAATCTTTCTTTCTGTTTCAGTTTAGTATATATTATATCTGCCGTTGCCTCGCCATTGTTTGGGTTTATGATTGATAAAAGTGGTAAAAATATTTTCTGGGTGATAGCTGGTATTATATTTACTATTGGTTGTCATGGTGTTCTAGCTTTTACATTTATTAACCCTTATGTTGCCATGGTAATTATTATTTTGTACCCTACTAATTTTTGCAAGGATTTGATTGAAAATCTGTCTAGTTATTCAGATGGGTCAAGAATCTTTCTGCTTCAAACTGTGCAATTAAAAGATCCTTCAACAGTTATAAATTGAAAAAGAGTAGATTAATGCCCTTGTGCTGATAAAATTTTCCTGATTGAACACTGCTTGCCAATACCCATCAGGCATCTTCATTATACCTCCGGTAGAGGAAACTAGGATATTAAGTCCATTCCATTTCATATCTTTGCCCAATGAACACTTTAAAAAGTAATTACTGATATGAAGAATTTGAATTATGTGTTATACCATAGTACTGTTATATCTTGTAGAGTATAATGGGTTTAGCCTACTCTGTATTAGCAAGTGCCCTATGGCCTATGGTTAGTTTAGTTATAGCCAGTAATCAACTCGGTACAGCTTATGGCATGTGAGTATAAAGTCTACCTTTACAGGTTAAAAATCAACAAGACCAATAACATCAACTCGCACCATTTCAATATCCTTATAACATCATGTAATTCTCTATTGCAAAAACTTTATTCAAGCGAATGGCATTTGTGATTGTGACGTTATGATCAAGTGAATTGCGGGAACCACAGAAGTTTGATGGGACCCACAAGGCCAAAGTGTATCAACTCCTCCTATCAAGTAGACACTAGAAGGAATGGACCTCTATGTTAGCAAGTTAATGTCATCATTGCAGCTGGCTTAACATTATGTTATGAATTAACAGTATATACAATATATTACAGTATGCAAGCTATACAGAACCTAGGTTTAGCTGTGATATCACTGGTAGCAGGTTTTATTGTAGATGCTAAAGGTTATTTAATATTAGAGGTTTTCTTCTTGGCCTGGTTATGTCGTGAGTATTCTTCTGATAATATTTATACAGTTTTCTTACATTAAAAAATTTTTCTAGTTGTAATTCCTCATACTTTTCCAATAGATCAAGACTTCTCAAATGACGGCCCACAGGCCAAATCCAGCTTGTAAAGCCCTCAAGAGTTACACCTTGCGCTAAAAAGTTCTGCTTGCTATGTTAGCAAAGCTCATTTTGGCTTAAAGCTACATTTTTTAAAACGTTTGAGGGAGGGTAAATTTCAATTTTTAAGAATCTCTTTTCTGTATTTCAGTTTCTCTGATAGCAGCTGTTTTCTTATATTTAGTGGATGCAGCTCAAGGTAATTTTCATGTTCATTATGAATTTCGAACGTTTTTTTTTTGACTAACATGATGTCATTTGCTTGGTTAACTGAACCATGTACATGTTAAAATTGATATAAACTACTATATTGTTCACTCATTTATTCACCACATGTATTAGGCGCCATAACATAAAACATAACAATGCGCATGCTCAAGTCGGCATGTAAAGGTATTTAAAATAAGGAATCACGGTAAGTAAACGAATATATGTCAATAGTTTATCAGTACATTCTAAAAATGGAAATTTCATTTCACTTCTGTAATTAATGTTCTGTTTTTTTGTAGGAGGTAAATTAAATTTATCTGCCAAAGAACGACACGGTGGTGTTGAAAAAGAGTGAGTTATATTTTCTTAGGAATATTTTTTAATTGAAAAACTGTAAAAGATCAAGTCTTGTTTCATCTGCCCTGAAAACCACTCTGTATTTTGCTTGGTGACATAATAATCTTGTCAAATTTTACTGAAATTACACGGAATAATTAAATCATTTGACAACTCTTAGTTGTTTGTGTAATGCTAAATGTAAAAGGTTATTCATGAATCTGAGTAAAGTATTTTATACTTTTTTGTCTTTTTCAGGGTTGTTGTAAATTAAAGATGCTAAAAAACATGACAGACTTCTTATAAAACAGTGTTCAAAATAATATCAGGAAATTCCAAGAAACTCATTTGTGAAATACTAAATCTTATGGTTCCAAAATATAGTAATTCCCCCAAATTTGATTAATAAAAAATATGAACTATAGTTGTAAAAGAAAAGTTTGATAAATTAAGTTAACTGTTCAAAATGGGCATCAATGACCACATTTGAAATGCATTGAAAACCCGAAAAAAATGTAAATTCTAAACTGTAGTTGTAAAAATAATTTGTAGAAATACTTTAATCAAACTGTTGCCAAAATAATTGTACATTTCATTTTGTATGTCTCTAAATTGTGAATTTAACAAAAGGGCCAAAAATGTAAATACTCTTCCATGTAAATATATTTTTGTTAAAAATTGTAAATATTGGTATATTTTTGTTAAGGTATTGTAAATATATTTGTTTTTTTCCATTTGTAAATACAGTAAGTTAAAGGATTGTAAAGAAGTTTTCTAAACTTTGTATGTGTATCGGGGACACTAATTTGCGCCATTCCAATTTCCATTCCAAAGTCTGTGGCTCAAATTGATGCTGTCAGTGTCCCTGATACACATACAAAGTTTAGAAAACCTCTTTACAATACCTTTAAGGATTCTGTGAACTGTTGTATATATTTTAAAGTGATTATTTCAGTAATAATTTAAATCAAACTCAGGATTATGAGTCTAGGGTGTTACAGATAGAACAGGGGCAGATTGTTTGAAGCCCTTGACATGCTTCTGTTTTATATATGCATTCTGTGTCCTAGTAATTTAAGGTGCTTTGAAAGTTCAAATCAAATATATGCAAATTTTCTTAAAATCAAATTTATTGCAATTTTTCATGTTTTGATAATATGTCAAATGTAATACATTTTGTACAAATTCTTTGTTATATTTTTGTAAAAATATTAAAATAAGTTATTGTGTTTCTAGTAATGGCTGAGCCCAGAGCCTACAAACCACTTTTCATATATCATAAACATAAAATTATCATCAATTGAAGTCTTGTATTTGAATTATTCACATTAATTTATCTGTTTATGCTAATTGCTAAATTAACAAAATAAAAAATGTCTTTCATATCCTTTGTTTTATTTTGTCAGCTTCAACTTATTTGCTGGGAAATATCTTTGATATTGCGCTGATAAAATTCTAGATAATCTGAGAGAGACTTGAAGAGTCTGTTTTGTTGGGAAAAAAAGGTGTTGTGATCAGGGGTAGTAAAATAATGCAGGTTATAGAAATCAACAATATTTTATTCACCATTAACTGATGTTTTTCATCTTATTAGATTGAATAAATGACATGCATAAATAATTAGCTAATTAGCTCATAACAATAGCATTAATTAACAAGCTTTATCAATTAACAAGTTTTACTTTATATTCACAAGCTTGATCTAATATCAATTGAAAAATTACAAAATCTTTTATATACAATTCTTTATATTATAGCCACATATATAGCATATAATTGTCTTATGTATTTCCTTTACCAGCTATTAGAGCTCAATGTATGGTATCTGTAAAAGGGTAAAAATATGACAAGGGAATGCTTGAAAATTTTATTAGTAATGGCTACTTCTAAAATATCATTTTGATTTGTTGAAATTTAATCTTTTATTTTGCAATTTTTTGATTAAAAGAACCACAGTCAAACTCATTTTTTTTTTTTTTTGTGATTATGAAGGTTGTATTCATTTTTGCTATCAAGACTTGATGTCAGTTAAATTTGTGCTGTCAAATCTCAAGGTCAATTAAATTTGTGCTGTCAAATCTCAAGGTCAGTAAAATTTGTGCTGTCAAATCTCAAGGTCAATTAAATTTGTGCTGTCAAGCCTCATTGCAATTTAATTGTGCTGTCAATTTAATTTGTGCTGTCAAATCTCAAGGTCAATTTAATTTGTGCTGTCAAGCCTTGATGTCAATTTAATTTGTGCTGTCAAGCATCAAGGTCAAATAAATTGTGCTGTCAAATCTCAAGATCAACATAAATTTCATGAACCATTTTGTCTCTCGACACCCTCCCCCTCAAATTTCTATTCACCCCTTTGGCTTTATCAATGTGTTAAAAGAAGCAATGTTGTGTATATAATCAACCTAGAAATGAATAAATAATGGGTTGTGATAAAAATAGTAAGAAATGTAGAATAGATCTGATACATAATTTATACTTTTACTAATTAATTGTTTCAGTAATCTCTTCATTATTAATTTATAAACTTCTATCTTTATCAATCACACATTTAGTTTTATATCAAAGTTATTACACTCGAATCTTCACCAATTATGTTTATTTTGATATCAAAGTTATTGACTCGAATCTTAACCTTTTATGTTATTTTTCATTAAAGTTATTGCACTCCAGTTCTAACCTTTTATATTTATTTTTATATCAAAGTAATTGCACTCGAGATTTAACCTTTTATTGTGGATGTCTAAAATGAACTGGCCTTCGTCTAATATTATAAAAATATTTTGAATTTGCTCAGTTGTATAAAAGACTAGAAATTGATTTTTTTGATTTTATAGTTAAGCATAAATAATGTATAAATACAACTTGATAATATGTAAAGTATATGTAATATTATTTTTCATTATCAAAAACACTTTCCTTTTGCGTTGCTACTTTCGGTTGTTTTTTGTGTGTAGGTAGGTCACAGTACAACCTACATTCGGCAAACAAAAATGGAAAATTTAATTTATTTTCATTTGCAAATCAACTCTAAAAATGTCTCCTCTAGGTTCCAGGATGAGATAAGTTTTCAGGGAAGGTTCCTCAGACCCAGACAAAAACTAATGCCTTCAGCAAAGGGAAACCTGTGTTTAGCCTCCCCCCTCAAAAACCCTCCCTTCATCTCTACTGCTTACTATATATATATCACAGTCTTTGCTTTCACAGAAAACACTCCTTCATACTTCAACTGAGAAATCGGTTTAAATTTGACTTCACCACATTATTGTTCTGTTAAAGCTGCTCAGTTACCTTGGGTATTTTTAAGAATATATGCACAATTATTTTGTATCTCTCAGCAAACAGAAATTTGCATGAAGAATTTAACATTTAAAAAAAAAACCACAACTTTTGAATGAGTAATTCACGCATCACTTTAACCATTCATTAAAAGCCACTTTCTACAATCCGAATTCTGCAATCACACAAACAATGCTTGATCATTATTTCTGCTTTTCCATACACGCAACTGATTACAATTGGCAAAATAAATATGTATATTATTATATTTGATTATAGGAATTATAGTTTTTGATTGTCACCCTGTTTCACTGGTGTACCAACTGACACAAAAAACACATTATAACATGTTTTCCATAGAAATTAAAACCATAGTTTTTCACAACTTAAACCATTTTGGCTCACAATTCACCCACAGAATTCACAATTTCCTCACAAACTCTCAACATGAGTTCTGAATAACAAGGTTTATTATGTTATTTTAGGATGTCAATTAAAGTTTTATTTGATTTTCAAGTCATTAAACAAACTCTTTTTTTGGTCTGCAAAAAAAATATTAGAATGAACAAATTTACTTTGATAATGGCATGGAAATCTATATAGAGTAGCACTTGAACAAAACTTACCACATCCCATCTTACAACATGACTTTCCAAATCCCACAACAGAACTTACCATTTCCCACAACCACAACAGAACTTACCATTTCCCACAAGAGAACTTACCAAATTCCACAACACTACTTACCTTTTCCCACAACAGAACTTACCACATCCCACAACAGAACTTACCAAATCCCATCTCACAACACTACTTACTACATCCCAGCTCACAACATCCCAACAGAACTTACCAAATCCCACAACACTACTTACCATTTCCCACAGCAGAACTTACCTCATCCCATTTCACAACACGACTTACCATTTCCAACAACAGAACTTACCTCATCCCATCTCACAACACGACTTACCACATCCCATCTCACAACACAACTTACCATTTCCCACAACAGAACTTATCAAATCCCACAACACTACTTACCATTTTGGTGGCGAGACATATCTGGTAAGATCTTCAACATCTACTAACATTGAATCTTGTTCCATGTGAAGATCATCTCGTTCTATTAATAGATGTACCAACTCTTCATTTAAACCTAGAAAATAACGTAACGTATATGTACCTGTGCTATATAACCCCACAATTAGCTCTGGTATATGACTGAGCAATACTACTTGACCAATGACTAAACCAGGGGATCAGTTTGAGAAATGTTCTTCTTTACTGAAACTGTTCGGGCTACGGTAATTGAAGATGGGAAACCCTTTTTGGAAGCCAATGACAAATAGTTTCCAATGTTTTTGGATGGAATTTAACACTCACTATCAAAATGATATATAAAAACAGACAACTTACTTTCTATTTGTGTGTGGACATCATTGACTAGAATTTGTAACTGAGCTAAATTCATTTCTTGTAATAATTTTCTATTAAATTTCTTTCTTCTACCATCTCCTAAACTTGGTATACCAACCTAGAATAAAACATAAAACACTGTCAAATAACATAATATAACTTTCTATTCTTTCTTCTACCATCTCCTAAACTTGGTATACCGACCTAAAATATAACATAAAATACTGTCAAATAACATAATATAACATAAAACATTGTCAAATAGCAACAAATTTCAGTGAAATGTCTGTGGCTCTTATAACTTTACTAACCCTAGGCATTTGCTAGTTTAAGTAGTAATGCAAGAACCACAAATTCAAATGATGAAAATTGATGCTATCAGTGTCTTCAAAAACATAAATAGTTTGAAAAACCTCTTTATAATCCCTTTAAACTGTACAGTATGATATAATATTGTTTTAAATGTTAAGTTAGAATACCAGATCTTGATTTATAGACAAATTCATTGATTTATTTTATTTTATATCAGAATCATGAACTAAGTGAATTCTATTCTATTCATATCAGAATGGTTTCTAATATAACGTAGCTTCTAGACTCCACATGTCATTTCATAACGGCCTGGTATTTAAAGGTATATTACCTCTTAGATGATTTAAATTTTCAAACTTGGTCAATAAGAGTATATATTCGTCAGTGGACTTACCTGGTGGCATAACTATAGCAAAACACCCATTCTCTGAAGAGCTTTAGACAAGCAGTGGATAATTGCATAATTTTATGGATCTATTGGATTAGGATCAGGGAAGTCCTTTGATTATACTCTTAATGGCCCAATTTGAAAATTTAAATTTCATAATCATTTTAATAGGTCATATTTATGTATTGGTCAAGTTTAATAGAAGCCTTACGAGTATTATTGCACGTGCACATAGATTTAGAATTATTATTATTTAAGAAATCTAAAGCTTGTTCATTCTAAGAGTTAGTATCCCTTTAAATATTGATTGATATTTGTGTTTGATTGAAATAGATTTAAACCAGTCAGTCAGTGAGTCAGCCAGTAGGAGTTTATGATTAAAG
Source organism: Lottia scabra (assembly GCA_029955415.1). Taxonomy (NCBI): domain Eukaryota; kingdom Metazoa; phylum Mollusca; class Gastropoda; family Lottiidae; genus Lottia; species Lottia scabra. The sequence continues at coordinate 135,567 of JARJEI010000014.1, read as the reverse complement.
CATGTAACTTTTATAGAGAATAAAACATCTATTCAAATTATTATTTTATATGTAATCCTGAGAGTTATATAGAATGTCACTTGGTAAACTTCTCATAAAACTTTATACATAAAACATTAAACATGAACTATATTTTAAGCAATCAATTCTAAATTGTTTTACTTAGATGGCTTGTTATATAATGTTAAAGGGATTTTAAAGAAGCAAGAACCACAGACGTAGGAATGGAAATTGGAATGGTGTAAATTGATGCTATCAGTGTCCCCGATACACATACAAAGTTTAGAAAACCTCTTTACAATTCAACTTACCATATCTGCTATAGGAGATTTCTTTTTTAACTGTTTTTCAACTTCAAGTTGCATATGAGCCATGGTGCTGGCCTAAAATGTTATAAAATATAATAGGATAATGAAATATAATGGAGTTTTAAGCCCTTCTTTGAAAGCAAGAAAGCAACCCTATGCAGTGTGCAATAATGGGAATATTGTAAAGATAGTCAACTACTTCAAAGTGAGTCCCCATTACCACAAAATGCAGTTTTATGTCCTACTTTTCTGCACCTGTATGGGCTAATGAGGATGGTAAAATGCCATGCAGTGTGCAATGTAGGAAATTTTCTCCAGGAAAGCAGCAATAGCCTACTTTTATTTTAGATTTCCACCTTTCAAGGGATCTTTAAGGTGCACAGCTTCAGTTTATCACGGGATAGTAAAGGCAGTGAATCCATAAAAAATAATCCACACCAACCTGTGCTAGAGCTATTTTGGCTTCTTCTTTTAATCTGGATGTTTTAGTTTCATCTTTACTTTTACTTTTATCTCCTGTTCTTTTATTTCGATGACCATTTTTAACCTAAAATATACAATTTACATAATTAAATTCAACATTAGATCTCAAATAAGACAGGTTTCATCTCGGAGAATTAATTTCTAACTGGATCCAAATAATCTGGAATGCGAGTACAAACACAAAATGTCCTGCCTCCAACAGCATTTAGGGATTCTGATTCTGTAGCGCAGTTGGTTCTTAACATGATATCACTTGAGTGGTTATTATTTAACAATTTGTGGTCGTGGATTTTAATTTTGGTCTAGGTGTGAAAGTCAAATGACCTTGAATAAGTCACTCATAATTCCAATCAACCCAGCTTTAAATGGGTACAAATAATCCAGGAAAGATCAATGCCAAGAGGTTTAGTCAAGGTCCAGCTGGTAGACAGGATTCTCATGAACCTAAGTTGTTAACCTTATAAAATATAGATACTTTTATTGCAAATTACGTATTCAAGTGCAGAAAATCAGAAAATCATAAAAAATACGAGATTGATCAGTAGGTAATAAAGACGTAGCCCTCGGCACAAAAACAAGTCAATTTTAATATCTTTCAGATCTATTAAGAATGTAAAAAAGTTATGTATCATGTGAAAGTTATGTAATATGTAAGTATGTATGAAATCAGCATATCTTTTAAGGTATAGTTATGTTTCTAAATTAGAGAATTATGTACGATAAATCTTACAAAGGAGGTTCAAGTGGGAGTATATAGTGATTTAACTCGCATATTTTGATGAAAATATTGGGAAAATCTAAATATTCTTTAGTATAAAAATAAATTGAAGAAAATATTGAGGCATGAATAAGGTCTGTAACTTGACATTGTGAAAATAACATCAGGAGAAAAGAATTTTAAATTGAGTTGATGCAGTTTCCATTAGAGTCTAACAATATCACTCGTATCAACTTCAGAACTAGACATGCGTGCTAGATAACCTTGTATACTATACAGAGATCAATCACTCGTATCAACTTCAGAACTAGACATGCGTGCTAGATAACCTTGTATACTATACAGTGATCGCCATATTGAACAAATAATAGTTCAACCAATCACAATTATTCTTCAGAGAGTGTCGTCTTTTTGTGTGTTAATAACAGCCAATCTAAATCAATCTCCAAACAAAAGTTGTCTTTTCTTGCCCATTTATCAGGCATGATGATTACTTATCCTGACCGAGTCATAATGTTAGTCTAAAACATTGACGAAGGTTGAGCCTAATATAACAATATACTAACAATATACCAATTTATGAGAGAAAGCAATGTAATACGAGTAATGTAATATCAGTAATGTGGCCGTCAATAACAATAAATTATGACATTATCAAATGATATCACCACATTAATAATAACAATCGTCATGTCAACTATTTCCTTTCACTTCAAATGTCACAACATAATAGGAAATAGGTTTTAGAGTTTCAAGTTCTACAACTTTTCATGAAAATCATACAACCACAAGAGTTTATCATAGGCTATATGAATTGAAGTATTAAATAATATTTTTCTGAACCTGTTTGATCTATTTTGTGATAATTTGGCGCAATATCTAACTCTAACCCAGCGCAATATCTTGCAATATCTGTGCGCAACAAAGTTTCAAATCCACTACATTAAAAATATTGCTCTCTATTTTGCTATGTTTTGGAAGCAGTTTTGATTAATGGAATATACAGATTTCTGATAATTTAAAATTCCCAGTTAATGAAAATGATGAAATTGAGAGATTTAAATAATATATTAAATTGAAAATCATGTAATTTTCTCTTAAAAAATTACCAATAAAACATAATACCAGTAATGATACGAGCGTTTCAATTTGAAATATATTTTACAGTTATTTTAGTGTGATTTGATGGTTATAGTATTACCAAGAGTTTAAACTAATGGATTTGTGCCGTAATACGATTAAAATAGTTCATTGGTTTCCTGGACATTACACCACCTCATAACGACCATTTCCTTTTGTTTCAACACAATAAAAAATACTGGAGTGGCCTTACACCATCAAATATATTTTATTATCTCGTAAATTCTCCATAAAATTGATGGTTTAAAGGATGGTATTTATGGATAGGTTGAAGCACAGTCATTGTAAGAGTTGGAATCTTTAAAAATTGAATTGAAATTGATTTTACATCCTGCTTTTCTGGAGCTGTATGGGTTAATGAGGATTAGCAAACACCATGCAGCGTGTAATGAGGGAAATTTTTCCATTACATAGTCATTAGGTCCATAAAATAGATCTGAAATTCAGTCTAGAATATATAAGTTAGACTTACTTCTGTGTGTTTAGTTGGAGGACTGTGACCTTCTATTGATGCTGGTTTTTGATGCTGTTGCTCTAGTTGATGTTGTTCTAGTTGATGTTGTTGATGTTGTTGATGTTGTGATGATGGTGTGACCTGTGACGAGTCTGGAAGAGTGTTGTTGGCTTCGTTCATTGCTTCGTTCATAAAACAAATTTGTAAGTTCATGCCACTTTGTAAGCGAGATTGAAAACTGGGTTTTTTAAACGCACGTTCATTATAATAATATTCTTCTTCTCCGCCACCCATTGCCAATTTCTGTCGTATTGTTTCTCGGTCATTTGGTCGAGTCTGAAAAGAGAATATATCACGTCTGTTAGCCATTTTAAACATTTCAACCCTCCTTCAAGTCTAGTTTTTTTTTACGTAATCATGCAAATGGATATGGGATTGGTATTATAAGCTTTGTCTATCAACACAATGTGTATGTAATATATATTAAATACAACAGTGATCTATTATCAATATGATCTAGATGACACTATAGACCGTATTCAACTGGCTCTAGAGTACCATCAATTCACTTTAAATATGATTCCATTAGACAGGATTGGTATATTATTATTACAGTACTTAGGTTTAATATATATCATCGTATAAAAACCAGACAATTCTGTTACTGGTGAAATCGAGAGTTGTATAGTAGCGGACTTCTTCAAAGAGAGATGCTATCCATTTAGTTTAAATACGACTTTATTCCATAAAAAAGGATTGGTACATTACTTAGGTTCAATATATATAATGTATAAAATATAAATCTGTACTATAAAGAAACCAAGTACTAACGATCTGAACCCCAAGCCGGACTATTTCGTTACTCAAAATTTAGAAAACTTCTTTAGAATCCCATCAAATATGCTTAAGGAAGTTGAATTCATCTTAAAAATTGAAAATAGAAATTCCATGAATGTAAAATAATGATAAAAACTCTAATAATTGTATTTATTTTTTTGCCATTTAACATAAAAAGCTTTTAGAGTGACATTAGTGTAAGTAGCTTTACAGAAGAATGAACTTCCTGAAAATCTGTATTTTTTAGTGCAGAGTTATTCACGAATCAAATTTAATACTCTTGAAATACTCGATAATTATTCAAAACTCATAGGAATGTTCAACAAATCGGTTAATAATTTTGTACGTAATGAAGTTTTTATTCTGCCATTAAAATTATTGATTTACATCTTCTTCAAATTGAAATATCAGTACAAATTAAGAGGAAAAGATATAAAATCTGTCATTTTAATAATGTCAAGCTAATATTATCAGAAGTTTTTTTAACAGTGGGATTAGATTTTGATATTCAATTAATTTTTTTAGCTAGTTAATAACGTTGCGTAATAATAAATGTTATTATCAAATAAAAAGAAAATGTCTGTAAAGTTTATTGGTTTAAAATGAACAACGCTTTCCTCAAGGAATGTTATATTCACCACCCAATGCATAAGAGGTAATTTCACTAAGCCATTGCCCCTTTCATATCACTAAACCTCGATCATAAATTGACAAAAAACTCTTTCAAATTTCATGCAAAGTTGTCACCATTAAAAATGATAAAAGTTACACTTCAAAAAAAAAATTAAGAATTATGCATTTAAAGGACTTATTTAGTTAAAAACCGAAATCAATCAAGAGTTATTGCCCCTGACAATAATAATCAACGTCTTGTCAGTACAATTTCTATTTCCATTTCTCTTCAAGTCGTGTTTTAAATATTCACACATCACAGAAACATTTCAATTGCAGGGAAATGTCAGAAAAACTCCCACAAACTCTCGAAACTGTCTAAAAATTTGAAATTAGAAAACAGAAACTGTCACAATTTAAACATCTTTATAAATTGAAGTATTCTAAATGCAACACATCGAAAACTAATCTAAATTTTAAAGAGATTTTAAAAAGGTTTTCTAGATTTTTGTAACATTTCAATTTACATTCAGATGTCTGTAGTTCCAGCAATTTCATTTAAACTAAGTGTTTGATGGCCGATAATGTTTTATATTTCTGAAGCTCTCTGGAATAGTTTCACCATTCCAATTTCACATTCAGAAAGAAAAAATTCATCTAGAAACATTGACCAATTTAAAGCATCTGAGGTTCGTGTGATTTCATTACAACTAAGCATTTAATGACATCACTATTGCAATATCTGCTGCAAAAACCAATACACATAAAAAGTTTACAAAGAAATCTTTCTCAATCTCCTTTTTAAATTTGTCTGTTCATTATCTTTAACTTATAAAATCGAGAATCCCAGAATCTTAAATTTGGTTTTAAGGTCATGATTTGCTAAATCTTTGTAGTTTGATTGGCTGATTTTATAGGTGTTACCATGGAAACAATTTAAAGGAATTGATATTAAATTGAGTTTAGAAACGAAGCGTGAAATTAAAGAGATAAATATTGTGATGGAAGTGTCTGGTTTTTGTCATCATTCTACGATTCTGGTTCTGTTTTATAGGACAATTGACAGATATTTTTTAAACTCAGTGGTGTATTTCAGAGAACAACCATGGTGTACCTCTTGGGCGCTGTAAGAAATAACTGTATTTTCACTTGCAAATTGCAAGATTTGGTCATTTGAAGATCTTCATGACATCCCATTCTTAAAAAATCCTAACTATGCCTCTGTCATTTTTATGTGTTTCGTGGACATTGATAGAACCAAATTGCACAATTTCAATTTTCAATATTTGTATTTATTACCTAATCCTATCAGCATTGGCAATATATTTTGTGAAGTAGCTCACTTATTCATTAGGAGCACAGATGTATATAACAACCATTTTAGAACCTAACCCGCTAAATTATCCAATCAGCATTGGTTAAACTTTGATTGATTGATAAAATTGCCAATCTTGTAAGATTGCTAAAAACAAATCCATAAGTGTACAAACAAAATATTTCGAGTCAAGTTATTACTAGCAATATTAGAATAAAATAATCAGTCAGGGTGTTTTGATGAGATTGTGAAAGCTAATCATTATCTTAATAATTCAATCAACCTCAACAAATTGACTGATTTTATACTCAAGTCTCTACGACCAATATAAACACAGGACTGATATAAACAGGACCAATATAAACACAGGACTGATATAAACAGGACCAATATAAACACAGGACTGATATAAACAGGACCAATATAAACACAGGACTGATATAAACAGGACCAATATAAACACAGGACTGATATAAACAGGACCAATATAAACACAGGACTGATATAAACAGGACCGATATAAACACAGGACTGATATAAACAGGACCAATATAAACAGGACTGATATAAACAGGACCAATATAAACAGGACTGATATAAACAGGACCGATATAAACACAGGACTGATATAAACAGGACCAATATAAACACAGGACTGATATAAACAGGACCGATATAAACAGGACTGATATAAACAGGACCAATATAAACAGGACTGATATAAACAGGACCAATATAAACAGGACTGATATAAACAGGACCAATATAAACACAGGACTGATATAAACACAGGAAATTATCTTGTGTCAATCTAACGTTCAAAAAACTTCTTAAAAAATCAGTCAGTCTTCATTGAGTGAGATAGAATCAATTCCAGAAAATTGACTTCCAGAAAAATATTTTCTTCCAATTTTCATCAGTCTATTTAAAATCAAAATCCATTCAAGCAAAACAACTCTGTTAATCAAAATCGCATCCAAAAACATGGCAAAATCAAGAGGTTTGGGTGGTTGAAAGCAACAAGTTACTATTCAACAGAGGCACAGGAGTAATAGATGTATAGTATTGTAATTAACTCATAATTAGCTAATTAAGAAAAGAAATACTTGCGGAATTCCAATGAATGACAAGTCAAGAAAGGTCAAGAAGTCTTTTTTGTTTATCCAGACTGTAAATTCAGGGACATTTTGGATTGGGTAAAACTAATAATATGCAAAAAAGAAACCTGTCTTTAAAGGACAAGCGTGGATTATGTATTTACTTTGTAATCATGAAATTTTTTTGTTTATCGAGACTGTAAATACATGGATATTTTTGATTGCTTAAAACTAATTATATGCAATAATGAAACCCATACATGTGTACAGGTCAGGGGAAAAAATCGGGAGACAAACCATGAAAAGTCGGGAGATTGGGGTAAAAAATCGGGAGACTTTATCAATTTAAAGCATGTAAATTCATGAAATTTTAAGAAATGAACACTTTTTGAACCACTGTAAGCCCTTTGGCTTTTGACAGCATGGCAGTACCAATGTCGATGACTGCAGAGCTTGTATTGCAAGAACTGACAGCTAAATTCCTAAGTTTAATTCATATATTTCCTAAAACTTTACAATCCCATCCTGATTGAATGAATGACAATCATTTCATCGATGAAAACTCGCGAAGTTTTTAGCCAACATTGAAAGGTATATACTAAGTATTGGTAGGCCTGTAAAGGCAGTCATGAGCTGAATGTTTACAGGCTACATTAAAAAATAAATTGAAACCTGTCATTAAAGGGCAAGCGTGGGTTATATTCATACATTGTAAATAAATGACAGTTCGTACAGCTTCAAGATTGTTTTTACCATTGACTGTCAATCAACTGTAAATAGATAATAGTCTTAATGAATGTTAAATCTCGTTTGAAACACGTAGAACGGCAACAAAATCTCAAGGAGGTTTCACAAGATCAAATCAATAACAGATTCTAATCTGATAATATGTCAATCTTGATTTATCTTGATTCGTCTTTTCTGATCTTGATTGATCTTGATTTATCTTGATTGATCTTGATTGATTTTGATTCGTCTTTTCTGATGTTTGTTTTAATTACTTTCTCTTAGTACAGTTGTGTTAATGTTGTTTGACTTTCAGCCTAAAGCTCAAATCAGTTTCCCTCTATTTTCAATTCAATGACAATATTTACTATCAATCTTTTGTAATGAATACTGGTAATTGCAATTGCTAGGCATTTCTTATGTACCTAAGTTGGCAGTTATAAGGCAGAACAATTTAGAGTTCTTAATCTAAGTACCTTTTTTGAGGACAACCATAATCCCTAATGGCATTACTGAAGCTTCTTTGAACCACTGTTGAACATTTTTTTCATAAAACATTACAGTGTAATCCCTGAAGACTGCACACCCTAGAAACGGGTTTCTTCTGAATATCAGCCAAAAAATTACATGTATAACTGTACAAACAATTCATAGTTCTCTGTCAAATTATGAACTTTTCCGCCATTTAAAATAAACGAAAAACATTGACTATAGTTTGACACCTCCCACACCAGCACCATGTTTTATAGACGCCATGTTTTATACACTATGTTATCAAGTGATATAGAAAGAGTAATTTGATTTGGTCGTGGATTTTTCTGTCTCACTGAATCAATGTCAGGCTTATATCAGGATTACTTTAACATATACCATTATAGAGTCAAAGGTGAATAACCTTATCTTATTTTTAACGTCATTATTGCTGTTTAGGTTTAAAGTCAGTAAGACTTACGTTTGCTTTCGATCATGCCAGAGGAAGGAAGAACTTTGCAGAAAAATAATGAAGGATCAAGACAAACAAAACTAAAAGAGAGCAAATTCACTCTACTCAATATCTGCTTATCTATATGATTTTTTTTTGATGGAAGCGGAAATCAAAAGAAGGGATCAAAAGAGCGAAAAACCTTCATTATGATTTTTGGTTTTCTTTTTTAACTGAAGCAAAGGTCTGCCCTTTCAAAGAAGTTGTTTTGTAAAAACACACAGAAGGGATCAAAAGAGCATGTCGCTTGTTACTTAATGTCTGAGATATGATATTTTCTAGACAGAAGCAGACATCATAATTATCAATAAGAAGATGTTTTGTATAACTATGAATATTACTAATAGATCTATGAATACCAAGTAGGTTTTCTGATATTCCATTATAACGTTATACAGTTATAGCTAGAGCTAATGGGCAGTAGGATTATTGTAAGTAGAACTACTAGACACATAATAACAAGCTGAAATAACAATACAACTTTCATGTCTCTCCTCCTTCACCCGCTCCCATTAAACTCACCAGATTGAAAAAAGTTTTCCAATGGCAAGTTGAAGAAAAATGATAATGCAACGAACCGAAAACAGATTAACTGACAGAATCAAATTCAATACATCAAATTTTTTGGTCAACTCAAAACATATTGATATCTTAAACCATCTTTTATTAAAGAAATTCTGGATAGGTTTTCAAAAGATTTAATGTACATCAAGATACACGGCCCCCAACGATTTGTTGCATTCTAATTTGCCATCAGACCTCACCAGCAATAAAGCTTTTTTGATGTGTCAATCCAAGATATTTAGAATTTGTTTACGTAACAATAAGTATTTCTATATTACATTTTTGAGAATCCCTTTAAAAAAATTATATTTTAATTTCAGTGCAGCTGCAACTTAGGTTTTTTCAAATGAAATTTTATCCAATATCTTTACCCAATTGTCTCTTTTTTAATCCATTTATAATTTTTCTCAGAAATAAATGTCAGAATTCTAATTCCAATTTTCTCATAAATTCCAAATTTTATCCGCAATATCAGGAATAATAGAATTCCCTCGGTTGACATAAACGAGAAAAATATTCCCATTCTATATTATTTTCTAATTTATCATTCCTTACTTAGAAAGATAATGTCGTTAAGGAGAATTTCCTATAAATATTCTAATGTCGTAGAAAATTGTGAACTGCTTTATAATTCAATTTTGACCTGCTCTGGAAAACTTCTTCAAAAACAACCGTCTAGACCTTTTAGAAATTGGTTAAGACATGCTAAGATGCCAGATTTGAAAATGAGCTTAAGTTTGCGTTTACTACATAAGAAAGTTGTGATATCTAATTGAAAATTGGAATGGTGTAAATCGATGCTATCAGTGTCCCCGATACACATACAAAGTTTAGAAAACCTCTTTACAATACCTTATTAAAGGATCTAGAATTTATCTGAAGCCCAGCATTCTCAACATATCTTCAAGCTTCATAGCTCTTAAAAATCCGAAAAATACTTTAAAAAACTTAATGGTTGCTGGCAATACGTGTTCTGTGGTCAATGAACTCATTTAACGTTCTACTGCTTCTTTTTTACTGCCTTGAAGGAGAAGAGTTTCATTGAGTTTTGTTATTAGTCTTCAGAAATACTACAACTGCCAGAAAATTGAATTTGAATTCTTCTGGATATATACTGGAAACAAACAAGAAATTTCACCCTCTAGGGCAGGATTAGCTAGTGAATTAAACAGTGAGATGAGAATAGGAGTCAATATCAATAGGGGTCAGTCAATATGTATAAGAGTCAATATGAATAGGGGTCAATAAGAAAGGGGTCAATATGTATAGGGGTCAGTCAATATAATTATGTCACTGAATCTATTAATAATAAAAGGTGTTAATTAATTTATATCGGAATATTATATTGTAAATATTAATAAACATTATGACCTTGAACCTCAGCTATATCACAGAATTTTGTTCAAAGATTGGTAAATATTACTGGAGAACTTGTTAGATACAACACTATATCTCTATGAGCAGTCTTAACAATTCCTCTAAAACTAATGCATTTCTGAATCCGATGTCTCTTCACAAAGTTGCTTGGAATATCCTAGGGCCTTATAGATAGTTACTTAGTTTATAAAATGTTAAGTTATAGTGGAATTGTCTGAATTGAATTTTCGATGCTGTCAATGTCTAAGATACACATTAAAGTTTAGGCAATCTTTAATCTCCCTGGAAAAGATCTATCGTATGTAAATTAGAATCCACAAGAGTTCTTTGATGTTCCTTTCCAAAGTCAAGTTCAGACAAAACTCTATCTTTCTCTATCCAATATTCTTAGAAATCCAATTAAAATGGAATTGATTAAGGCAGTTAAAAAAACACAATCACAATAAAAAAAACCTGGCTAGAATAAATACAATAATAATTGATTCTAAGATCTTTACGTAGATAGCAAGGTTTCGAATAATTCAATTTTCATTGATTAGATTAGACAACTTATCTACCAGCCCTTGTACCAATTGATTATACAACTTATCTACCAGCCCTCGTTCAAATTTATTATACAACTTATCTACCAGCCCTTGTACCAATTGATTATACAACTTATCTACCAGCCCTCGTTCAAATTTATTATACAACTTATCTACCAGCCCTCGTTCAAATTTATTATACAACTTATCTACCATCCCTCGTTCAAATTTATTATACAACTTATCTTCCAACCCTCGTACCAAATTGATAATACAACTTATCTACCATCCCTCGTTCAAATTTATTATACAACTTATCTACCATCCCTCGTACCAAATTGATAATACAACTTATCTACCATCCCTCGTACCAAATTGATAATGTAATCTAAAAAACCCAGCTGTGCTCAAAGAATCGAAACGATAACTAAATGGTATTATTGGAATTTAGAGTACACTAGTAGCTGTTTTATTGTTTCATTCTGCCAATAACTAGATGTTTTTTGCATGTCAAACTCTCCAACCTGCATCTGGCATCACTTTCATCGCTGACAGGAAACTGGGTTGAAAATCCAAGATAGTGTCAGCCCATTTGATCTGCACTGACAAAGGGAAAACAGAGTTGAAAGATCTTCAAAAAATATCAATAAACTTTCTGAATTTTGAGACAATTTTATCACATAGAAATATCAAAATCAAGAAAGAAAAATAAACTTTAGTTTCGTAAAACTATCATAACATAAAGAAATCTATAAAACGATTGACTTACCGAAAATAGCGATAATCCCAGGGGATAACATAATAATTTAGTATCATTTTTAAACACCCACCATCGAGCATTGACAATTTTCACCCCTTTCATGTTTTAAAGTATAGAATTACTCATGATGGTTTTAGTGATATACTAATGTGATGTTTATAGTGGAATAAATCCAATATGATGGTTATAGCAGTATAAATCCAATGTGGTGGTTATAGAGGAATAGATCTATGAAGTGTTGCTTCTGAATATAAGAATATTGATCAAAGTTCCATTACTCCGTTCACCACAGCTTAATACAAGCTTCAATACAACTGGCTACAAATTACCGTTGACTGCCTGGTGTATAAATAACGTGGGGTGTATAAATAACGTGGGCTATGAATTTTGGAGTATTGATCTGCCGTGCCAGCAACTCTTTTGAGACCGACAACTGCCAGATCCAATCCAACTGGGAAGATTAAGTATTGGAACTTTCCTGATTTTTAAATACAGAAATTCTTTGCAAACGTCAATATCGATAATTGTTTTTTTCTCTACGAGTGCCGCGGGGAATACTGTAACGTAATATAACTTGATAAACTCTGGTCAACCATAGAATAACTTATTAACCAAACTTCGCTTTTTATAAATTTACACGTAATTTCTATAATCTCTTGGGAAAGGTTCTGTAACAAACTTGAATTTTCAGAAATTCTATAATCTCTTGGGTTTCGTTCTTAGCCAAAATTAGAGTATTATAAATTTCCAAAACAATTTTTCCTTCATCTCAATGTTAACTGTTTTATTATCTCATGCAAAGCGACTTGCATTACTAACATGATGAAATATTTGAAGGTATCATCTCGACCCATGCTGGGATAGAACCTGGACCTTCAAGTTAACGAGCAAGTATTCTAACTCACTGAGCCACAACGCCTGTAAACATTATGAAGAGATGGACACTTTATTTTATTCATAAGAAAGTTTTGAGACGAGGAAATAGATCATACATCACCTAAAATTGACAGGAAATCTATGGTAATTATTTTACTTGATATAAAACAGACACAGCCTATTTTTACTGTGTACTATTCCTGAATTTAGAGATATCGGTAAATATTTGGTAAGTTCAGAATTTCTTTACAGAATTTCTTTACAGAATTTCTTGAGAGAATTCCTGGAGATCTTCAAGATAACAGTTAATATTGACCTATTGAGATAATAATAGAACATTCATTCCATGTTGTTAAAGAACTCTGAAAGACTTGGCAATGTAACTTTGATCATTTGCTATCTTTACACTTTCATTTACTGTAGAACATAGCAATGTCTTAAATATCCCAAGTGTTTATGACAACAAGTTTTAAATATAAGGCATTTTTGAGCTCTGGTTTTCACCAATTTTTCTCAGTATCCCAAACCTAAGCATCGTTACTGTTCAGCTACCGTGTACTTTGCCAAATTCCAGATCAAGAATACTATCAAGTGTTCAAACATTATTATTACATGTAGTTCAGTGTTCCTGACACACATGATAAGGTCTGAACACCACTACATTCCCTTTAAAAATTAAATAGCAGGCTTGTGGAAACTAAGAATAGATCACAATCTCTTTAAAAAAAACTGTAATATTAAAAATTAAACAGTAAGCTTGTGGAAACTAAACAAATAATTGAACAGAAAAAAGGAGGGGATTAACAATAGAGTAAGACATTGAAACAGTATAGAGATAAATATCTCTTTACCTAATATAAAGACTTGGTAAATATTGTCAAGAATCTAGGTAAGATAAAAGATTGCCTGTTGAAGAAAAAAAGAAAGATATGATATAATGAAGTTGATTAGAACAATATTTAGTCAATGAGAAGATATCTTGTTTTAACAGATTAATCAATATCAGAATCTATATAAATATCTCATATCTATTATTCATATACCTACTATAAACATTCACATATATTGCTTCAGATTTTAATATTAAAGAGATTGTTAAAATTTTTAAAGTGTTATGGGTACACTTGTACCAAACCAATACAATTTTCTGAATTTTCATTTAAATGGGGATGTTCCCTATCAGATTCAACAATTCATATCTCAGTCTCAGAACAGGAATTGTTAATCTAAGGTAATGGCATTGGGTGGAACTTGGAGGTTTAAATTGAAAAAGACTGAATGCTGATATTTGTATTTAAGTCATGTATTTTTGTTTAAAAGGGGATGTTCAACCATCTTAGTCTCAGGAATTATTAAGCTAAGCTAATGGTATTAGGAGGTCTAAATTGAAAAAGATTGAAATGCTGGTATAAATGCTGTATACTGTATATATAACAATGGTATTTGTATACAGGAAACATCTAATATATAAAATGTACATGATATACTGATCAATAAACAACAATAGACAATAGAAAATATCATCAGTCATATATTCTAGTCTCTAACACTATAGTCATACTAATCAGTAATATATATATTATATCATCCATTATCATCCACTATAACAAAACGCTATATATTACAGCCTCACTTACATAGGGGATCGCGGCAGTAACATATATGGATTTGAAGGCCAGTGGCTTTTGAGATTTTGGGTTTCATTTTGCGGTTTGGATCTTGATTTCTTTATTAAGCTAATGTAAATATCAAAATTAAGAATTGATTTTCCCGACTTCAGACTAAACCTGTTAAAAATAACCATCAACAGCAAAATATTTTCTATTTAAACACCAATCAATCAGTCGAGGGATCTTCTTTCATGCATTGTAATTAGTGAGTAGGAGGAGATAACTCTGTCAAAGTTGACCTAATGTCAAGTCAATCGCATTATAAACATGTCAAACTCTATAACTAGTCTGAATTATTCATAGAGATTTTATACTTCTATTATTTATCAATATCTTATATCTTATAAACATTTAATAGCTTAATTACTTGGTCAAACAACAATTTACATGTTGACATGATACTGATGTCAATGAAAGCACCAGACTAGCTCACAGATACAGATTACAAATTTAGAAAACCTTGGAGACGTCCCAGAGATGTCTCTACAAACAGCAGAGACTTGAGTCTCCAACTGCTTGCCCACTAAGCCCTTTAAGGGCTTGATGAAAAGACAATGTTCTTCCAAATGTTAATAAAGGAAAACACCTGATGGTACTTTTCATATGGGAGTGGGAAGTCCATTATTATACTTTTATTGCGCTGGACTAGATTTTTGATTGGGATCATTTGGGTTTTATTATTACTGGTGACTATAAGCTGACCTATAGATCAAACAGCTATCATATTGTAATGACCAAGTCATTATATATCAGTAGAGGAAGTCATAAAACCACATCAATAACTTATCTCACTTGACCGGTGATAACCATTGAATATAAAATATCAACCCACGGCAATGGTTTATCTATATTTGCCAGTCAAGTCTAATTGGAGCTCTGAAACAACTGAGTTATCTCCCTTGACTGGTGATGACCATTGAATATAAAATAGAACTTTATCAACCTTCTATAGATAATACCACAGACATAAATCTAGGGACATATAAATTTATCTGGATCCAGCGCCAAAGAAACTGTCTTGACTGGTGATGACCATTGCTGACCACTGAATATAAAATATCAACCAAGGGCAATGATTTATCTATATTTACAAGTCTAATAAGAGCTTCGCAATGACTTACTTATTTATCTCACTTGACCATTGCTCACCAATACTACCTTATCAACCTTCTATAGATAATACCTCAGACATAAATCAAGTGCCAGATAAATTTATCTGAGTCCAGCACCAAAGAGACTGTCTTGACCGGTTATGACAACACAATATATCTGGTGTCTCAAAAAAAAACGTCCCCAACTTTGACGCAAAGTATCTCATCTGCTGATAAACAAATTTCTTTCAAAATTCTCACAGATTTACTTCAACATGTCCTTGTCAGACCCTGAAAATATGAAAGTCATCAAACAAAAATTGTACAAGTACTGCCTCGAACAAAAAAGCATGTAAAAAAAAATAAATATCAGAGCATATTACATATTTGAATTTGTGTTCATTGTGCCTTCACCGAATCGACCACCGATATCAAACATTTTCCATTCTGATAAACTCTCACGGATCTTGTCTAAAGGTACTACTCGAGAACCGACCATCCTGCATTTCAGTTCCTGTGTTATCAGTGTGTCTTTCTTACCCAGGTGCAGTACACGTTTCTTAAGAGAATTCCATACTGCTTAGAGTCATCACCATCAACAGTTGAACAAACTGGATGAACAGGAACTGGAAGGCAGGAAGGTTGTTTTTGTAAGAAAATATCTTAAGATGAGATCGGTAATAGCATTTCAGGATAGAAAATGAATGATATTGGTGGTCAGTGTGGTGAAAGCAAAATAGACACAGGATGAAATGTGTAGTTTGCTCTGATATTGAATTTTTTGTCATGCTATGTTGTTCCTGGCAGTATTAGTACAATTTTTATTAGATGACTTTCATATTTTCAGGGACTGACAGGGTCATGTTGAAGTAAATCTGTGTGAATTTTGAAAGAGATCGGCTGATCAGCAGCTGAGATATTTAGCGTCAAAGTTGAGGACGTTTTTTTTGGGACACCCGATATATTAGTATTTATCATTTTAGTTATTAAAAATATCAACAATAATACATTAGACATAACCCCCGGGGTTTTGATTTATCTGTATTTACCAGTCATGTCTGATTAGTGCTCCGAAATGACTGACTAACATTTTGGTTTTTAGGACATTTTCCTTTTTTTTTAAAAGGGCATCTGAGATCAGTTAGTAATGTCATCTCTTCACCTAAATATCTTATTGACATTGGTGGCATGACATCTTTAAACTGAGATCAGATAAGACTAGATCTATAATAGATTTTATGTCTATTATCACTAATGAACCTATAGTTTACCAGTGATTGATCTAGCTACGTATTTTATAGTGAAAATTACACGTTTCACACGTAGATAATTGAAATAATAGAAATAATAGGTTTATAATCATAGTCTTGTAAATAATAGTTTTTAAAACAGGTCTTGTATATATCTGACACGAACGTTGTAGGGATTCAAGTTATAGTCGTAACTAATACCTGGAAACTTAACCTGAAAATCAATTGGTCAAGGTTGATTCAGAGGCTTATTAAGGGGGTGGCCATGGTACCATACTCCCCTCCTCACCAATGGGCACCTTGCCTCAATTTGGCTGAAAATTTTGCTATATTTCACTGTTAATGTTAAATTTAGAGCATATTTATGTGATGGCCCCAAAGAAAATTTTTGCTATGCCACTAGAATGACATGACTTAAATGTCAGGTTATTATTTCAATGCCTGTTATTTCATTGAAGAAGAATATGTATTTTATATGATGAGAAGGTTCAGCAAGTAAAGATTTTATAACAGAATTAAAATATAAAATAATGGCTGGATATTTTACCCTTGAATAGACACAGACTTTATATCTATATTAAATATCAGTCTTTTCTTTTAAAGTTTTAAAAAAATCACAAAAATGACGAACTCAATCAACTGATGAAAGAGAAAGTACCTGGAGGCATGTCTGAATATTTTATTATAGCTTTGATCAACCAGTTCATTTTACAGTTGTTAATTTAATCAAATAGTTCTAGACACAGTCAATTAAAATCTCTAAAACTAATACTGGTTGAACATTTCTTTTAAAGGAAATATACCAGTCAAAAATTATCCAAGGAAATAAATCCATTACAATTTGTTGTATATTAACACAAGTCCATTAATGGGAATATTATACTCTTTTAGTTAAGTTTGAGAATTATATTTTGTGTTCATTCTAAGAGGTAGTATTCCTTTAAAATTCTGAGTTGTATACTTTGATATTGTACTCAAATATTCCAAGAAATGTCAAATTCAAGATATATATGTGCTTATTCTTTCAGGAAAATTACAATGTCCAATATCTCACCTTGGACTATTTAGAGTAGAGGAAAGGAGATAGAAAGCAAGGCCAGTACAAGGTTATCTGTTATCTGCATGTATTTTATTTCATATTGTCCTCTGGGGAAATTATTTAACCTTTACATTGTGATATGTCAATTCTTTTATTAGATCTATTTTAAAATGGCAGAATCAGAAATATCATGTTGTACAGAAATAAATTTCAAAGTCAGGAAAATATTCCATAGCATAATCGATTCTTTACAATTATGCTGTCATTGAGCCCTGTCTTCAATATCTAATACAGGTCCAGAAAAGCCTTTTATTCTAAAAGCACATGATGTGGCAATTGCCCTAGTCATCAACAACAACTTTTAAAATAGAAATGAACTTTTCGAATTCCATCATGTTTTTCGATCTTATGCTTTTTAATTAAAAAAACTCTTAGATAAAATAAATTTTCTGTTTCAAATTTCCATTCAATTATTGAACAGGAATTGATGTCAGAAGAATTTCCGTTTTGTAATTTGATTCATTTAGAAAAATCAACAAAGTATCATCATCTCATTTATAAAGTTTCTTTTACACTTTCTTAATTTCCTCCTAGTCTCAAAATGGTGGAAAACAAAATTTAACTTTCTTTATTTCTAACTATATTAAGGGACAAGTTCACCATTCATTAGACCAATCAAACCTTAGTATCCTAAACAGGCCATTCCAATTTCCATTCCGATGTCTGTGGTTCTTACAATTCCACTAAAACTAACGCGTTTTATGATGTCACTAATATTTATCTACATAGGTATCAATAGTAGCTTCCAGTAAATCATTATTAGTGACGTCATAAAACGTGTTAGTTTCAGTGGAATTGCACGAACCACAGACATCGGATTGAAAATTGGAATGGTGCAAATTGATGCTATCAGTGTCCCTGATACACTTACAAAGTTTAGAAAACCTCTTTCCAATCTCTGTAAATTTACTAAGAATGAAAAATGGCTAGTTGTGTAATTGACAGTGAAGACCAGTTTTAATTTGATTAGTTTTGTTATGGAAACAAGGAAAGTGATCTATAATGTGTTGTTCTATGTTCACAGTTTTAAGTTGACTCTCTTTCTGGTCAAGGTGTCTCAGTGAGTTTTAGACACTGACTTGCTAACCTGATGTTCATGGTTCAATGCCACCATCTTTGGATTTCTCAACCTAGCTTCCCCCTGTTACTAAACGGAGGGGTTAACTTGTGACTTAAAAAAAGCTTTAAGGTTTTCGGATGGTATAATAAACTGCGAGCCATGTGTACTACAGGCTGTACTCATTAAAGAATTTGTCCTTATTTCACACTGCATGACATAGTCTGTCTTCATTAGGTTAATCAGGTACAGAAAACTGATCAATCAATTTCTTCCATTCATTTAACTTATCTATTATAGGTCAAGTCGACACGTAACTATTCCAACCTTCTAGATTCCATTATTCATAGCAGAGACATTCTCAAAACAGACTGAACCAAGAATAAATCATACAACTAGTGCAATTTCTAGACAGGAATTATACTGGAGTAAAATACAATCAGAATTATAGCATGATAACAGACCGTTAGATAAGCTTATTAATCTATTAAAGTCTAAATTCAGTCTGAATGAGAAATCTTAATGGTTGAATACAATCAATGATATTACTCTTATTGATAAGATAACCTTCGTCGCGGCTTTGAAGAGATAAGCTAAGAAAACAATCAGTTTTATGGTCTTCAGTAAGGTGTTGCTGAGTTAAAACCAGGGCCTGTATGCATAAAACTTAACACTGAGTTAAATCCATATTTAACTCCTGAAAACCTTTATAAAGTTTTACAGAGTTTTATTTAATCCAGAAGTTAGCCCTGGGACTGTATGCATAAAAAATAACTTAACATTAAATTAGACTCTAAATTAAATAACCGATGATCTATCGAAGTCCATGTTTGGCATTTGTCCGTTCTCGTAAACCCAAACAAGTTTACATTTCATTAATGGAACCAAACACTAAGATTCAGTTTCTATTTCCTTTCTATTTTTAAACCAAGGCAGATAATACAGGTATATAAAATGTAGTTTGGCTGGAAATGACTAAACAATCCGACAGTTGGAGAATAAAAGACTTGATATAAAAGACAAACATAGAATACATCATCGACCAGACTTAAGACGTCAATAATTATAGTGTAAGAAACGAAGCTGAAATAAATACATACCGGTTGCCAACACTCCCAGGTTGCACCACGATAATATTTCAACCAGACGTACGGTTTGTGTTTATTACTGCTACAAGTTTCCATGTTAACAACTGCAGTTCACTGACACAATTTCTACCGTTAATTATTACATCTATAGAAAATAGAATTCCGTCTGCCACACGATAAAATATTGGAAAACTGGAGAGTGGGAAGGAATGATGACTAGCATACGTAAAGTTCAATCATTCACTGAGTTGTCCGATATCTTCCAGTATAGTGTAAATTCCAGTCGTTTATTGAGTCCAATAGCTGGCTTCCAGTATAACGTAAAGTTCAATCATTCAGTAAGTCTGATAGCTAGCTTCTTCATTCACTGAGTTGGATAGATAGCTTCAATTGTAACGTAACATACATTTGTTCATCGAGTCTGACAGCTAGCTTCCATTATAACGAAAAATACAATCATGAATTGGATATCTGGAGCCCAGTATAACAATACGTCCAATCATTCACGGAGTCCGATAGCTAGCTTCCATTATAACTGATTGATTCAAGATAGAAAGAAACACTGCGGTTGGTCTTCTGGCCTGTCGGAAAAATTCAATTTGTTATCTTCTCTCACACTATATGAATACTCTAGAGAAAATAGCTAATTCAGTTATTTTGATTAACCTTATCATATAGAATTTGTTTGGTTTTAAAATTTAATTAGTCAATACTCTAATGTAGAGAAACCATTTTAAATTGAAGTATAGTATATTCAGGAGATATCTTTATATAAAAATCAAAGTCCAGTGCTTTCAGGAATTTGGAACCAAATAACTCATACCTATTGTTGAAATATTTTAACATTCAATTCATTTCATAAGCTTTTAAGATTCTCTTATTTTGATAAATATAACTTGGCTTTGCTCAACATTTGCTTGTCTCAACATTTTTTGCTTGACTCGCACTTTCGGGACTTTTGCACATTTTTGTTTAACTCAACATTTTCTTCAAAGTTCAATTTTTAATTGACTCAAAGTCTACTGGTCTTTCCGTTCTGTTCAAATCAATGTTTTCTCCAGTCAATATTTGCCTCAGTCCTATCTAGAACTTCTGGAATTAACACATGACGGGGAATCCAAACTTCATTACATTTTTTATCGTGAGTTTATTGAACGCAACATCTGTTTCAATTTCATTCGAGTGAAAATCAAACATTTCAAGCATCAAATAGAAAAAAAGAAATTTCTGAATGAAAATAAATTGTAATGAGATCTCAGAATTAATTGCTTTGGCTCTCGTCATGATTGCTGATATTTATATAAAATAATTGCAGTAGGTAGCTCTCTGCTGTGACTTAAAGGGATATTAAAGAGGTTTTCTAAACTTTGTATATGTATCGGGGGACAATTTCCATTCCGATGTCTGTGGTTCTTGCAATTCCACTAAAATTAACGCGTTTTATTACGTCACTGACAGTAATCTACCAGAAGCTATTATTGATATCTATGCAGATCACTGTCAGTAATATCATAAAACGTGTTTAGAAAACCTCTTTGCAATCCCTTTCATAATAATTATATATTGCTGTGACTCTTAGAAATAATTTCAGAAAAGCACAAGGTTCCCTCAATATTCCTTTGATAGCCAAACTTTTAAAAAGAAAATGTGCAAGGAATATTTAAATAGGTTTTCTAACTGTATTGAAATATGTGATCTGAGAAAATCAATGTTTGGAGACATCATGTGTATATAAACCCTACCATTATCTTTAAACAATATAGTTCTAAAACATCTAAAACATCTAAAACATGTAAAACATGCAATTTAAATATCATACTCCAGTTACATATCACTCACAGTCTTGTTACCATGGCAACTTCAATTTACTCCTATTCTTTCAAATCACTTATGTCATTTAAGGACATATTCTGTTTTTTTTAATTAGAAGTTCTATTGAATAAATGTCTTAAACAGTTCAATAAAATTTGAAAACCAGACATTTTACTTGATACAAGTTTTGACGTCATATCAATTGACAGGAGTTTGTGTTGCCGATTTTATTCCCAATTTTCTTACAATATAACTCTATAATAGCCAATAAAGCTATAAACTTACCCTAAAATATGGTAAAAGATACCTGAACTCTACCGAATGTAAATATAAGGATTGAATGTAGATTTTTTTGCGTTCATTGGGTGATGAACGCCGAATTTTCACATGTTAAACCTTTTTCATGAATTCCATCCTTAAATATTCTCTTTGTGTTTTTTGTTGATATCAATAGCTCGTATCATTTTGTCAAGAGAAATGTAAATAAAATATAACAAAAGTATATTAAAATCAATGTTGCTATTGTAATATATAGTGTTTGAAGATATATTTTAATAAAAATACAAGTTTAAATATTGAACTTATCAACCTTTTATATAAATACTTCATTTTATAAACTTCAAACAGAATTTTAAATTGATTTTACATTGTTTTAATATTTAATCAATTCTGCACCTTGTAATCCTGATGAGATATTTCTTACAGGGATTATAAAACGTTTTTTTGAAACTTATGTGTATTGGGGACACTAATTGCATAAATTTGTAACAATCTTATTCAGTAGTGTTGAATTTGTTATAGGAATTGTCAGGGATAGCATAAACTTACACCATATAATTTTCAGACGTAGGTCTGTGGTTCAAGCTGTTTTCCTGGTGCAAAACCTATAATGCAGCTTCAGTAGACCAATGTCCCATGTTTCAAGAAAAGGCGGGGTGACATGAAAATGCTCAAATCTTGCAATTTACAAGTGAAAATGTAGCTATATTTTCAGCCAAAAAGGAGGCTGTATATACCACGGCAAATACAGAAGATATTATTCTATATGAACAAGATATTAGAGGTGAATAGTTTTAAATAATGGGAGGCAACTCCATATAAACTAGACGACAACTTTAAATATCTTTTCCATTAATCGTTCTGTAGTCAAAACGTATAATCTACATGGTTCAAGGGAGGCAACTGATGATATATCTTAAAGGATATTTGGCTTCAGAACATATTCAATAAAGCGATTGCAATCAGAAGGCTTGTAATACCTGAGCTTTTGGATAATGAAAATGTTAATGCTTCCAATTATGTTAAAGTGTTGTTATACTATTCATAAGTGTGCTGCGTGTTTTGAAAAATATGCTACCATTCATTGATTGGCTGGTTTAAAAGTCATGTGACATCATGCATGAATATTTTCGTCTTGGTTCTAAATATGAGATTTGACCGACCCAAGGAACATTTTTAAATAAATAAAGACTCACCTCTTTTTTCTTCTCAGCAGCAGCAGTCGATGCGAGTTTTATCTGTTGTTCGATGGTTTCCCAGTCGATCGGTGGAAGAGCTGTTTCTATATTATAAACTTCAAAATCTCCAGATTCTGCCATTTTACCATCAGCCTCTGACGTCGTAGAGTTGGTGTCCAATTTCTTTTTCGGACCCATATTGTTGTCTGAATTCAACACAGACGTCATTGTAGAGTCATTATTTTCCTCTTTTTTCAATTTTTTTCGTTTAATCGTGTCATAAGGAGATGCATCTGCATCGATTTTCTTCAGTTCAGCAAATTCTTGAGCCAAGCTTAAAAAGTTAAATTTTTTGATTCTTCTTGAGAAATTTTCCTCTGATTCGCCAGGTAGTCTGTTTACTTCTGAATCAGTTAAAGATTTCTGTACTTCTAAAGATGCCGAGTTTTGAAGTTCGTCTTTGCCGATTATGTTGATTTCGCTGTCCGCGATGTCTTTAAGAGCGTTCGTCACTTCAGAATAATCAGATAAAACTGAGTCCGAATCGTCTTGTATTTGTTTCATTGGTGATTTCTTGTCCCTTAAATAGGACAATTTATTTCTGCCTCCATTTGATTGGACGTCTTCCTTTGTGTTCTCGTGACTAGCTTTTTCTCCAGCACTTTTATCAGCTAAATGATTTCTCCAAGCTCTTTGTAAACTGAAAACAAAAATACAGAAATTTTAAAAGGCAATTTCTATCTCTATACTAGCCTACACCTGTCAATCTTAGCTCTAAAAGACCACGGTAATATTCAGTAATTTCCAGACTAATATAGACTAAGTAAGCTTATATTAAAATTAGTTATTTCTCATATTAAAAGATATCAAACTCTGTCTATCAAATATAGGTTTAAGACGTCTAGGTAACAGACTAATATTACAGTATATTAAAAAGTTATTTTTGTAGTATATCCCCCAGGTCTTTCCTGTCATAGTGTCTAATTAACATTTAGTCGTCATAGCTTCACACTTCATCTATACATTCACTAGTATTAATATACACCATCAACTACACTCTATCAACTTTATATTCTCAATTACAGAACTAGACTAGTATGCCAAGTAACCTTGTTTATTACAGCAATAACCCATTAAATATTCTTTTATTTTTCTGATTTTTAATAAGGTTCATTCTTGGGTGATAATAAACAATTTCAGTAGGTTTCGTCAAAAGTGACTAATTGTGTCCTCTGGAGTGCTTACGAGGAATTGTTGATAGAACAACGAAACTGGGTGGCGCCAATATATGCTCAACATTTATTGTGGGTGTCTAAAAAGGGCTTTGATCAATTCACAATAAGATTTAGATTTGATGTTCTAAATATATAATATACAGAAAGTTATATTAAATATTAATGACTATGATGTTGAGAATAGAAACTAAGCCTGTCTGATTCTACTAGAGACTAGAGAACCTATCTATTTCTACTCGTGATCTATATATCAAATCACGACAACACCAGACAACACCAGACAACCGTGATACAGATTGTGATCTATATATCAAATCACGACAACACCAGACAACACCAGACAACCGTGATACAGATTGTGATGAGTGTGTCAATAACTGATTGATGATTCTTGTCCAACTTCAGACATATAATTTTCATAAAGACAGTGGTTATGTTTCGTATAAAAGACCTGGGTCAGGTCGTATTGTGCAAGATTGAGCTGTGAATACTATTGTCCCAACCAATGGACTTAGATAAGGTGATATGAGCCTTCCAAAATGCGGCCAGTTTCACAAAATTTTAACTCAGACAAAATCACGATTTTATGAAATACAGGTACAGGTATCTGATTGGATAATTACATTTTATATGAACTACATTATAAAATCAATTTTAGTCGTGATGGCTGTTTTAAAGAATATTAGCGAAATTAAAGAGCTGTATAAAGATTGGGTCAATATTAAACTGGAAGTATCAATATATTAAACGGGGAGGTGTGATATAGTTTATTGCTTGAAGCAACTCGTCTTTTAACATCAATAGATTAACGTTGTATTGATATTACTGATATTACTGATATTACATGATATCTTGGTAAATATTATTATTAATAATATCGGCAGTATTCAGAGACTTGTTCTTAACTCTTGCAGGGGTGGATCCACGATTTAGAGAAAGGGGGGCTCTGAAATATAACATATCGGCAGTCTTGTCCTTAACTTCTGACACAGACCTTCAACTTTATTACTACTTTAGAGGTACTATGAATGAACATATTAAAGGGATGGTAAAAAGGTTTTCTTAACTTTTTATGTGTATTGGAGACACAGATCACATAAATTTGCATCATTCCAATTGTCAATAAGGTGCATATGGTGCCAGTAATTGCACTAAAACTAAACTTTGATGATGTCAACTGTGCTATATATGCTTGTTTCACAGAAGATTTTTGTGAGTGTTATATCATTAAACACTTAGTTTTAATGAAAAAGTTGGTACCACAGGCGTCTGTCTGAAAATTAGAATGGTACAAATTGCACCAATGATTTTTAATTTGTTACGTACGTGATTATTTTAGATAAATATTGTCTGTCTTTATTTCTTCTCGTTGTTAAATCATCGTCTAATAAAACTTCTAATTTATGACTGAAAAATAGACAAAAACAGAACAGATTTATTATCAAGCCTAGAGGAATTCAATACGGTCATTATTAAAATGATAAACAACCTGCTAGTAAACTATTTACAAAATATTTATCACAAGATAAAACTTTATTCTTCACAAAAACAACCAATACTAGAGAAACTTATTGAAACAAAATCAACAAATTCACACCTTAGGTAATTTTCCATTATTTGTCCGTAAGCATTATTCGACCATTGTCATTCAATTAAATAAAAAATATATTGAAAAATACTCAGGTCTAGACTACCTAGTTAACAGTCTAAAATAACATTTAATTTCATAGAAAAACTGAATGACATTTTCCAGAGATTAAATTCCTGAAATCCGATTTCCACTGATGTAAAAATAACATGAAAGTCAACTTGTCCTTTAATCAATAGACGTGAACGAACGAACGTCAGGCTAATAGAAAGAAAATATAATTAACAATGTCTTGACGAGATTATCAGGGAAATTCAAGGTGAATCTATACAGGCTAGGGTTAAAACATCACATCTTAAAATCATTTTACTTCTGTCTGGTGTTTGAGAAGGTCTATGTAGCCACGGTGGATTAGAAAGTTAGACTTAATATCCATTGAGGCAGGTCAGAAGATATGACAAACAGAAAATATGGATCAAACGTAAAAGGCCCAAGTTTCTAGCTCACCCTCATGGCTAGTCTAGGGTTCCATTGGTCGCAATTTTCACATTTGAAAGACTGCACACTAAAATGTCAGATGCACTGCAGCTCCCTAAGGTTAGAAATCAAAAATTTACTCACAATAAAAATATTTTTAGACAAATACCGGTATCTATTTAGTTTCAGAGTTAAATGTTCAACCAACAGAAAGATAACATGCCATTGTATAATCAAGCACCCTTTAGAGGATAATATTCCATATTGAATGGGAATCATAACCAATCCTCTTAGTAATATCTCTTTCAGTTTTATTCTCTACCATTAAATATATTTGATTATACATTGATACAAGTTTTATTATGATTATCATTAATTCTACTAGTACAGGTATTCAAGCAGAAATTTGGATACAATTTTATTTTCTAGACATTAAAATCCTTTACATTCAGAGTAACCAGATACTTTCTCGTATTGCATTGACTTTGCCTCAACAA
Organism: Lottia scabra; assembly: GCA_029955415.1. Classification (NCBI taxonomy): domain Eukaryota; kingdom Metazoa; phylum Mollusca; class Gastropoda; family Lottiidae; genus Lottia; species Lottia scabra. Next base: position 108,473 of record JARJEI010000014.1, on the reverse strand, counting down.
CTAGATCAATTCTATAGGTTGAAATAAAAACATCCCACTATTCTGCACCTTCTTGCTAACAAGGACAGAAAATCTATGAGTAAATCAGTCAGATAAAGGCAATGAATGAATGTAATTATAACAATAAGAGTCTAAGGAAATATAGTTTATGATGTTTGTAATTAGCTATGGTCAACTCAGTTCATCTGGGTTTCAATCGAAGCTCCAGTTCCGATCATATTCTTCATTGACATTCATACTAATGCCTTGTAATACCACAATAACTAATTAAAAAATGGCTGAAAAGCATCACTTGATTGAACTCAGAATGTTACTGGCATCACTTGCTCGTTGATTACAACCAGATTAATGTTAGGGGCATCACTGATTTCTTTGTGTTTTACCGGGAAAGGTAATGTGAAGGTTCTACTGTAACAATATGGTTGCACTAAGACTAGTTGATGAGATAAGAAGAGGTAATCCCATGAGAGAAATAATAAAAATCTTACACTGAACTGAACTGAACTGTATAACAATCTGTTTTATACCCTGTTGAACTATTGGATAATTAAAAACACTATAGTGAATTACATCTACTTAGTACAATTACATTGATTTCTATACTCATCAGTAGCAGATTAATACGAGAGGAAAGTTGGAGAGGAAAGTAGGAGAGGAAAGTAGGAGAGGAAAGTAGGAGAGGCAAGTAGGAGAGGCAAGTAGGAGAGGAAAGTAGGAGAGGCAAGTAGGAGAGGCAAGTAGGAGAGGCAAGTAGGAGAGGAAAGTAGCAGATTAATAGAGGAGGAAAGTAGGAGAGGAAAGTAGGAGAGGAAAGTAGGAAAGTAGGAGAGGAGATGAAAGTAGGAGAGGCAAGTAGGAGAGAGGAAAGTAGGAGAGGAAAGTAAGAGAGGAAAGTAGGAAAGGAAAGTAGGAGAGGAAAGTAAGAGAGGAAAGTAGGAGAGGCAAGTAGGAGAGAGGAAAGTAGGAGAGGAAAGTAAGAGAGGAAAGTAGGAAAGGAAAGTAGGAAAGGAAAGTAGGAGAGGAAAGTAGGAGAGGAAAGTAGGAGAAGAAAGTAAGAGAGGAAAGTAGGAGAGGAAAGTAAGAGAGGAAAGTAGGAGAGGAAAGTAGGAGAGGAAAGTAAGAGAGGAAAGTAGGAGAGGAAAGTAAGAGAGGAAAGTAAGAGAGGAAAGAAGGAGAGGAAAGTAAGAGAGGAAAGTAGGAGAGGCACGGTTCACGGTTCAGATTAATAGTAGAGGAAAGTAGGAGAGGCACGGTTCATGGTTCACGGTTCAGATTTCAAGGTGATGACCTCAATTTCCTATTATTTTTTTCATGATAAAAAAGAAAGAAACAAACATCTACTAAGTACAATTACATTAATTTCTGGTGATCAGTTGCAAGATAATATCAAAAAGCCATGAGTCGGGTTGCAAGGGAGATTTCAGCAATTTTCATAATGATAATTGCACATTACACCTTATATTATGCAAGGTAAAAATACATAGCATTCATGAAGATTTATCTTTTGTTATAATTCAATAACATAATCCAAATCAATAACATAATCCATGATAAGAATTGCACTGAATATCTTTTATCATACTAGCATACCGATAATATATCAATATAAAATAATGCAATAACAATTTCATAACATAAAGACTTGTCCCATAATCTTATCCTTCAGCAGGATTCAAAACAATGACATAATCCAACTCACTAAATAGAATTAGGCCTATTTGTGATCATAAAAAAAAAACAACAGCATGGCAAAAATAAATAACATACCTACAGACTTATCTGTTGTTATTAAGAAAAATCCAAAACAATCAAATAACACAAGAATTACACAGTTTTCCTACACTAGCATAACAGTGCTCAATAAAGGGGATTATCATATAAAATTATAAAAAATATAATTCCATAACATACATGAAGGCTTATCTATTGTCATTTAGAATAATCCAACAAAACAATATCCAATATAAGAATTGAACATTATATCTATTGTTATCCTAGCATACCGGTACAGTATATTGATACACTATAAAATATCTCCATACACGTGATGCCAAGGGAGAGAAATTCCGTTGATATGAGGAAAGTGACGACACGTTAATCAATAGAAAGGTTATATTGAATGAGTGGAGCATGTAACAAACATAATACAGATTGCCTGATCAACTTGAAATACACTAGAATATTGTCTCATCTCAGTCACTCTGACCTACTCAATATCTAACACCCTTCAGTGGGCAATGAGTGGAACACGTAACAAACATAATACAGATTGCCTGATCAACTTGAAATACACTAGAATCTAACACCCTTCAGTGGACAATGAGTGGAACACGTAACAAACATAATACAGATTGCCTGATCAACTTGAAATACTCTAGAATATTGTCTCGTCTCAGTCACTCTGACCTACTCAATATCTAACACCCTTCAGTGGACAATGAGGGAACACGTAACAAACATAATACAGATTGCCTGATCAACTTGAAATACTCTAGAATATTGTCTCGTCTCAGTCACTATGACATACTCAATATCTAACACCCTACAGTGGACAATGAGTGGAACACGTAACAAACATAATACAGATTGCCTGATCAACTTGAAATACACTAGAATATTGTCTCGTCTCAGTCACTCTGACCTACTCAATATCTAACACCCTTCAGTGGACAATGAGGGGAACACGTAACAAACATAATACAGATTGCCTGATCAACTTGAAATACACTAGAATATTGTCTCGTCTCAGTCACACTGACCTACTCAATATCTAACACCCTACAGTGGACAATGAGTAGAACACGTAACAAACATAATACAGATTGCCTGATCAACTTGAAATACACTAGAATATTGTCTCGTCTCAGTCACTATGACATACTCAATATCTAACACCCTACAGTGGACAATGAGTGGAACACGTAACAAACATAATACAGATTGCCTGATCAACTTGAAATACACTAGAATCTAACACCCTTCAGTGGGCAATGAGTGGAACACGTTACAAACATAATACAGATTGCCAGATCAACTTGAAATACTCTAGAATATTGTCTCGTCTCAGTCACTCTGACCTACTCAATATCTAACACCCTTCAGTGGGCAATGAGTGGAACACGTAACAAACATAATACAGATTGTCTGATCAACTTGAAATACACTAGAATATTGTCTCATCTCAGTCACTCTGACCTACTCAATATCTAACACCCTTCAGTGGGCAATGAGTGGAACACGTAACAAACATAATACAGATTGCCTGATCAACTTGAAATACACTAGAATCTAACACCCTTCAGTGGACAATGAGTGGAACACGTAACAAACATAATACAGATTGCCTGATCAACTTGAAATACACTAGAATATTGTCTCGTCTCAGTCACTATGACATACTCAATATCTAACACCCTACAGTGGACAATGAGTGGAACACGTAACAAACATAATACAGATTGCTTGATCAACTTGAAATACACTAGAATCTAACACCCTTCAGTGGACAATGAGTGGAACACGTAACAAACATAATACAGATTGCCTGATCAACTTGAAATACACTAGAATATTGTCTCGTCTCAGTCACTATGACATACTCAATATCTAACACCCTTCAGTGGACAATGAGTGGAACACGTAACAAACATAATACAGATTGCCTGATCAACTTGAAATACACTAGAATATTGTCTCATCTCAGTCACTCTGACCTACTCAATATCTAACACCCTACAGTGGGCAATGAGTGGAACACGTAACAAACATAATACAGATTGCCTGATCAACTTGAAATACACTAGAATATTGTCTCATCTCAGTCACTCTGACCTACTCAATATCTAACACCCTACAGTGGGCAATGAGTGGAACACGTAACAAACATAATACAGATTGCCTGATCAACTTGAAATACTCTAGAATCTAACACCCTACAGTGGACAATGAGTAGAACACGTAACAAACATAATACAGATTGCCTGATCAACTTGAAATACACTAGAATATTGTCTCGTTTCAGTCACTCTGACCTACTCAATATCTAACACCCTTCAGTGGGCAATGAGTGGAACACGTAACAAACATAATACAGATTGCCTGATCAACTTGAAATACTCTAGAATATTGTCTCGTTTCAGTCACTCTGACCTACTCAATATCTAACACCCTTCAGTGGGCAATGAGTGGAACACGTAACAAACATAATACAGATTGTCTGATCAACTTGAAATACACTAGAATATTGTCTCGTTTCAGTCACTCTGACCTACTCAATATCTAACACCCTTCAGTGGACAATGAGTGGAACACGTAACAAACATAATACAGATTGCCTGATCAACTTGAAATACACTAGAATCTAACACCCTACAGTGGACAATGAGTGGAACACGTAACAAACGTAATACAGATTGCCTGATCAACTTGAAATACTCTAGAATATTGTCTCGTCTCAGTCACTCTGACCTACTCAATATCTAACACCCTACAGTGGGCAATGAGTGGAACACGTAACAAACATAATACAGATTGCCTGATCAACTTGAAATACACTAGAATATTGTCTCGTCTCAGTCACTCTGACCTTATCTTGGTCTATCATTATAATACACTATACAGTGAGCAATGAGGTAAACTTTCACTCAACAGTAGCTAATGACCTATCAATACTCATCACCTATAATTTTACATACATCATTCAGTTTGCAATGAAGTAAATTTTCACTCAACACTTGCTAATGAAACACTCAATATTCATCACCTATCATATAATACACCATACAGTATGCAATCAGGTAAATTTTCACTCAACAGCAGCTAATGACCTACTCAATATGTATCATAAAAATACACCTATCAGTGTGCAATCAGGGAAATTTTCACTCAACACTAGCTAATAACCTACCTCGATTTGTATCATAGTAAACAATTACAGCTAGGCTACATGATACAGTGTGCAATCAGGTGAATTTTCACTCAACAGTAGCTAAAGACTTACTCAATACGTATCTTTAAATACACCATTCAGTGAGTAATGAGGTAAATTTTCACTCAATATGTATCATATTAAAGGTAGGCTGCAGTGTGCAATGAGGGAAATTTTCATTTAACACAACACGACAATCCTATTGACTACCAGCTGAGCTATTCCACTATGTAAAATAAGAAGGAATGACATCCAGTAAACAGCTAATATTTCTCTAGTCTCCACAATGTGGAAGGAATGAAACACAGGTAACAGCCAGTCAGTATTTCTCTAGGCAAGTCAGATTATTTTAGGAACTGAATGTAAATAATGACTGAGTTTCTAACTATAATAATGACAAGAATGTCAAGCTACATTTCTTACAACAAAACTCACATTTCTTACAACAAAACTCTACATCTACTCATCAAAATTCTTATTCAGAAGATAAACAAACGTATCAGATTAACGAAAAAATAAAATGTAGCATTTACTCTTCTACAGGGTTTATTTCTAATAGTATTGAATCATGTATATAATTCCTGGCTCAAAATTAGCTAGTGTATAATCCTATAAAATTACTATTCTGGAGATGTGGAGCCCATAAAAAACAAAAATTTTCATCAAAATACTTGTTCATCTTCATAAGATAATGTACTGAATTTGAAAACCAAGTAGCCGAAATCCAAAGAGTGTTGGTGGTTGGAGTGAGGGTGACATATGGATTTTGAAAATTTTCGTCCACAGGCCCCTCATCTCCAGTACACTCTGTGGCCCCTGCTTTTTACTTACTTCCCTGATACAAGACATTAACAGTAAACTTATCAGAAAACCTAAAGACCCCAAAGAATGTCGAACTGAAAGTAGTGGCACGATTGACAAAATTAAACTCACCAAAGTTCAAATCCAGCCCCAAAACACTTTCAATCAATGCACAAATTTCAGTTCACCTTTAATACAATTTTTTACCCTAGACATCGTAATTCTATTCACAATGCACCATTCTAATTAAAGTAAGGAAACATACAGAAATAGAAGACAGTGTTTATATTCAATTCTAGTCTCAACTAGTGGGTTGAACAGTCTGATGTTTTTAGAATTCGTGGTTAAAAATAAATACCTAATTATTTACATATTGGTATAAATAAACCTCTACCATTTAACTAGAAACCCACCTTTTATAAATTTATATCTATTTCTTATGTTTTCAAAGATGTTTGTTTTATACAAGTAATTTTTTTAACAGGGACACAATTAGTGCTGGGTAACTTGATAAATTATTTATCCATTTTAAAAATTTCATAACCGATTAAAATTTATGATCAAATTTCTTCCAACATCATCATTATTCGATGGTTCTAATCATCAGTTCCTTTCAGCATTTCTTACCGGATTGGATTCCTCTCCACCCCAAACTAGTTATCACATCATAAAAGTCATGAGAAACATTTGAAGTTTTACCTACACATACAAGTGACCAGAACCCTAACCCTGTGCAGTGAGGGAAATATGTCCAAAACCACAGTCAACTCCTACCTGACAAACAGAATTCTGTTTCAAATTCTGTAAACTAATGGGTGTCAGTTATTTCCAGCACACAAAATAAAAGAGTTCCATTAGGATCAAGTTACTTACTGGGTATAAGTTATCACCAAACTTTAGCCTTTTAAAACCCACTGTGAGTCTGTGACTGTGATGAGAACTGATAAAACTAGTAACTATAAACCTAGCCTTGTTATCATTGTTTATATTAGTAATTAACTTTATCTTAATTACATACACTTACTTACATCATTACAGTTTAAATTTTACATCAAAGTAAATAAGCTACGTTAAAGTCAAGTCCAACAAAGAATACCAATGTTTGATTCAAAACATCAACATGCCAAAACAACTTTACTTAGAGTTAGGATTAATAAAATGGGCCGTTCCTGAATATTTTTGCATTTGACCCACTTGAGCATATTATACATCAGACACAAAGTGACTATAAGTAAGTTCATTATAAGTAATAAATTGAAATGAGGATACCATGCAGTATGCTATGAGGGAAATCTTTTTGAGGACAACAGCAGTAGTCTACCTTTTAAAGTTTGGTTTTGAGTAAAATTAAGGTAATCTTGTCTTAAGAATCAGTAGGTTCTAGATATGTTTTACATGTGTTTTAAAAACAAAATATTTATATATCAATTGACGGCAATGTGCAAAAACTGATTTGAACAATCTTAAAAGTTGGATAAATCTAGTAAAGATACCAATTTTTGGAGTGATTTCATCTGATAAGTGATGCTATGCGGTGTAATGCTGAGTAATGTTATGTGATGCCTTGTGGTAAGTGATGCCACAGAAAAGATTGAAATAATTCTTTAATATACAACTAAAATTTGATGAATAAAAAAAAAATTACTTTTCAACCAGTAAATCCCCTTCTTCTACTTGTTCGTGAATTTTTTCTTGTCGTAGTTTTTCTTCCTAAAATAAATGATTTATAATTAAAAAAAAAACATCCATAATCTGACACATGAGCCAAGACTGAAAACGCTTACTTGCCTGAAGATTTCACCATCATTAACAGTTTAGAACTGGTTTACAACCCCTTTAATTTCTAACAAATATGATTTGAAAATATTTATACTTACTTTTTCATACTGATTATACAATTCTTTCTCATATTCCTTCCTGCCCTGATAGCCTCTATAATGTCTCTGAATACATACAGCTGCCTTCTCATTTGGATCTACATCTTCAGTCTACAAAATAGTAATAAAGGGAGATAAGAAGCCTAATATTTCAGACCACTATTAAATACACTTTTTTTTATCAAATACAGTGGTGTTCTACATCCTGCCCAAGCTCATTCATGTTACAAAATCTACATTTGATATTCTAGAGTGGTATTTGAGTCAGACCTATGCTATGAGGTTTTCAAATCTATTTAAAAAAAATAATAACTTTAGTCCAATGGAAGGAAGGCTTATGTGAACATGGGTTTTGGGATCCTAGAAAACACATAGGTCAAGGCTTCAAACTACTCAGTCAACCCAAAAATGTGTTCAAATAAATTATATATTTTTACCTGTCCGAAAAGTTGCTTGGTAACATCAGCATTAGCAGCCTATGGAAAGAAAAAATATAATCTTACAATAGGGGAATTAAACAGGATCTTGGTTCTATTCTGAAAGACTAAATGCCAGATCCTCTAACATGCATCACTGACAGGGTGGGTTAGAAAATATGATAGCATTGTCTCTACCCATGCTGGAATTGAACCACAGCTCACAGAAAAATATCAATAGAATAAAACATACCTTCATGGTATTATGAGCTCTAGAAAGTCTTTCTTCTCTCAATCTATTGACATCTTGTTGAACGTCTGGTAAAGTTGGGTCAGGGATTAATTCATCTAAAATATCTGTTCTTTCCATTTCATTCATCCAATAAAAACCTACAATACAATTTTGTTAAAGTTACAATTTCAGTGAACTCTTGAAAAAAATAGAACATAGGACACAAGATATACTAACTGGTAGACATGGGGTGGATCAAGCAGATAGAATCTGAAACTTATAGGCTTTACAATCATCATTATTCATAGACTATTCATTCATTTTTAATGTCATAAAAAAGAGCACCTGTAAATGTATCTTCTCTGAGATTACAAATATGATTCAACTCCTAAGTTTATCTCTGTCTGTTTTGGCTCTTGACTTATTGAAATAAAAATATTCTCAACAATACGATAAATGACTCACCACAGAAATAGATTATTAAATGGCACCACTTCCACTTCTTGGCACTTCACCTGTAGTCTCAGACTGGCTCCCTGGTTTCCCGACTCCAAGGCGGGCGTAAATCTACCCTAATCTAACTACTCAACTATCCGACAGTGTCAAGGAAGTGTTGTTTATTTCGATATGCAACATGCAAAACGTTTTTCTTCAATTATAAAATTACCTTATAAATGTCAAATGGAAAATAATAACAGAAGACTAGATATATCTATTTTATCTCCATCAAAGAAGAGTTACACCAAACCAAAATCGCAGTTACCTCCCTTCAACTGTAATTGAGTTGTTGGTGTTCTTTAGGCCTACCAAAGAAGTCTTTCCAATGGGCACCAACTACGCGCGTCTACTTGCTGATTTTTATTGGGTTTTATAATGAAATACTTCCTCATTTATATTTTATAAATTTTCTCATATATATAGTGGTTTACAAATTGATCTAGTAATGTTATTGGCCAACAGTAACGGGTGTGGTACCAGGCAGGGTATGCTAACTCTTCTAGACACCTGATACCACTCTTACTTTACTCATTTATTGATATATTTCATCAAATGAAACGTTATAATCCTTGTAGGCCTGTCTGGGATTGATTTCCTTGCATATGAGGCCTTTTCGAAAAGCAATCTCGTTGAAAATGCAAGCCTCATAAAAGGGTTTGGTGTGCAAACGTTGAGCCACCACGACTGCATAGCAATGTTAAAATGTAAAAGGTCTTGTGGCCTTGACCATAGAAATATATATTATAGGCCTTGACACAACTTTAACTGTGGCATATTCTAAAATCTGGAAGAGATAAAAATATCATAATAAAAAACCAGGAGAATGTAAAAAACAATAGAAACAATTGGACAGAAACTGGGGTACAAAAATAGGTAAAAAATATCGGGCCAAGTTTTTTTTAAAGGGGAACATACGTTCAGTGAAAATAGGCAATTTGTCAAACCAGAAATGTAAAAAAATATCGGGTCAAGTATCTTATTAAAAAGAGTCCTACAAAAACTATAGATTTGTTTAAATATCAGCCTTGTAAAGAGACTGATATATAAATCTGTATTTGTCTGTATTTTGACTGGTAATCGATTATTGTTTATCGATTATTGATACTGATTGACTGCTAATCGATATTGATACTGATTGGTTTATAGGTGTCAGTAATCAACTCACTTTATAGTGACACTCTGTAGCTTAATATCAAAATGACATTGGCTGAATGATTACCGAACACGGATCTATTCTAAAGAGCCCAACCAGTTCTTTGTAAATGCATGTAGAAGTGTAGAAGATTTTTGGCGCCAAAATTCTGACGTTCTACGTCGCGACTTTAAAATTGTCATGAAGAAAACATTTGCAATCAGTAATTCGAAATTTTGCTTAGGCCTTCTAGTAAGTAACATATTTACTTCGTGAAAGTGTTCGATTTGTTGAATGACATGTACGTTATAGTTATAGGCTAATTGACTGAGTTCACAGCTTGAATATCGTTAGTAAGTCGTAACACACGATATGCATGTCATAGGATTGGTAAGTCGGAGGCCATGATATGCATGTCAGCATGAGGTCAAGGTCAGGAATAGCCATGTCAGTTTTTATATGTCGGTCTGTTACACAATATCATTAACTTTATTCTTATTCTGTTGTCTGGAGTTGTAGATTATTTATAATTCTATATCACGACAATTCAGATACTTGGGTCCCGTCTTGTCACTTTAAGATATTGTCCATATTACTAGACGAGGTTATCAAGTCTCTCTACCTATAGTGTATGTTATTGATATAACTGGATGATCAAGACGGTGATATCTACCGCTAACTATACTCGCACCTGTCATTATAGTATAATATAGCAGACGATATTAACCGTTAGTTAGTAGAAGGTACCTTTACTGTTAGTGTGTACAGTGATCTTTCAAACTTTTACTTGAACTTTTCAAACTGAGTTTTTGTTTATATCTTGAAAACTTCAAAGAAGAAGGCGACATTTTATTAACCGAATTCTACCACTGTGAAAACTTTGTAACCATGTAAACGTTATTATTTTCGCTAAAAGTTTCTCTAAATCTGTGTAGCACCATCAAGAAAAATGGCGTCGGCAAAAGTTGCCAAAAATAAACGGAAGGAATCTTTGGATAAAAAACTAGAAGACATGTGCATTGAAAATGGAGATACGAATATTGATAAGAATTTGGAAGATTTGAAAATACTGTCGACTGTCGGTACGTAATAAGTTTATATTTTGATTTGAACACTGGGTATAATGATAATGGGTATATTACTGATATTGACTGGGCAATACAGCCATGGTATATCAGTAATAAGAGGGGGTTATAAGAATTGGGTTATCACTGCCTGCTGGTCTGGTATGATAAATGTATTATATTCCAGTAACATGTGTTTCCATGTTTTACAATAGACATTTAGGTTGAGCCAAAATAGTTTTTACAAGTCTTCCCCTTTTAGCACATTCATTGTTAATAAAATTTTGCCTATTTTTATCAAACAAATTTTAATATCAGCTTCCAAACTGTAAAAATAGTTTGAGCTAAAATATTTTTTATAAGGCGCTTTTCAAGTCATCTCCTTTTTTAAAAAAAACAAATTCTAATATTGGCTTTCAAAGTTTCATTAAATTGTATAGAAATCATTCAGTTTGTTTGGTTACTATTTAAAATGTTGTGAGTTAAGAAAGAACATAAGCCTACTTAGTGGTGCCTATACCTATACCTATGACAATATATGCATCTATATTAGATAAAGACAAAATCAAGAATTCATGAAAAATCCAGAAAGTCTAGAACATTTGAATAGATAAAAAATTGTTTGGAGTTTTAATCAGATATAAATAGTAGATACAGATCAATTTCTATGGACTGGAAAATCTCTTGAATTTTTGTTATAGAAATTTTTTTATGTTTCTTCATGAATGATTTTTGATAAATAAAATAAATAAAAAAGAAAGAAATGAAAAGAAGCAAGTTTATTGACTAACACTAAAATAATTTTGAGCGTTTATTTTGAAAGCTGAAGGTACACACCCTACTTAACCTAAATTATTGAAAAGTCATTGTCCCTGTCACTCTTTCCTGTTATGTAACTTAATATTATAATTGGTGGGTGTCAAATATTCAACGTAGATCCATTCTTCAGTTATTTATAAAGTGTTGGTTTTCAAAGTGTTTTTTTATGAATTCATAACTGTACTGAAAAAATAGAATATTTATAATGTTCCCTAACTTTCCCACATACAAATATCAAAACTGTCTGATTTAATATGCACAAATACAGTTTCTAATATTTTTATTTTAAGCAGCTATTTTTAGCCAATAGAAGTGTTATAGATCACACATGTATAGTTTTCAAGATCAAATAGATCCATTTCTCTGGAAAAACCAGCCAATATAAGTAAAATGACTTTTTTCTCAGATGAAAAACATAAAGATACTATTTCTTTTCTCATTTCCAAGTTTTTCCTTGAATATTTTTACTTTAATTAAGTTTTATTTGATTTTTGATAGTTTAGATAAGATTGTTTTCACCCAAGGCCAATAACTGTCTATTTTCACCCTAATATCATCAGATAACAGAGAGACTTAGAAACTAAATACTGTTGTAACGTAATAAAAAGTTTAATCTGATTATTTTGATAAAGAAATTTGGTTTTTATAAAAGAGAACTTTTTTCTTCGTTTGTATCTAATTTCTACAGTAAAAAACTTTTTTTGTTGGTCATAAAAATTTTAGTGTTTGATTCTATTCTAAGCTTATTTTTTTTCCAATGTTACAGTTAATTGAAAAAAATCTTTTTGATTCTGTTTGTAAAATTTGCTAACCAGTAAATGATATAAGAATGACTGTGTCCTTTGTAAAACTATTTTTAGAAATAATGCAAATAACTTTGACATAACACAAAGGAATATATGATATACGTTATCAAATTTGAATTTAAAAAATTGAGCGAGGACAGTTATGGATGTGATACATGATAATAATAAAAGAATGAAATATAACAATATTGTGTTGATATTGTGTCGTATTCTCGTATACCGTCGAGAATCTATTCATCTGCTCACACTGATATATATTATAAGAAATATAAAGTAAATATAGCTAGAAATGAATATTACACCTCAATATAAACATTGACTATCATTGACAGTTGGCATTTGAATTTTTTATTGAGACAGTTTGAATTTGGTTCAATAAAATTTAGGTCAGATGCTAAAATGAACATGTTCTGAGTTTCGACTCTGATTTTGTTGCGCCTGTTTTGGGTAATCAGGGTGGGCATGTAGGTTAGTCGCCGCACGAAATAGGTGGCTGTGATGGCCTTGCCTTGTGTAAAAATGTATGCAGTAGTATACACAATTCTTATCATTGCAAACTGCACAAAATTTCGCACGGTGCAATGCACAATTTCTCTTTTTTTGACACTTTGAACAATTGTTGATGCAAACTGCACCAATATTTTTATTTCACATTCGACAGTGTTATATTAAGTGAATAAACCGTGCAGCGCAGGATGAAAAACATCATATCAACTCTGATTTCTTATTTTGGATTTGTGAAGGTCATTTGAAGGTTAAAGATAAGATAAATAAAGTATATGTTGTGAGGGAAGCGAAACTCTGATTAATTTTCGTTTAATTATCTGTTAAAAAACATGTTTAGAGGGAGATAATAAATACTTTTTACTGATAAACATGTCAAGTCCGTCTGCACCATCCTGTCATAAAAAAGATTAAAAAGAGGCCCGTCTGCAACCAAGGCCAGACTGAACAGCTACCCATCTCAATGCCCAACCAAGGGTAGAATGCAGTAAACAAAGGATAATAACTTAGGTTCCTTAAGGATCCTTTCTCCCAACTGGTCCTGGCCAAACCTCTTGACATTGATCTTTCCTGGATTATCCGTACCCATCTACAGCTAAGATTTAAAAGATTGTTCCATTCCAATTCAGAATTCTATATTTTTGAAATTAGGAGATCACCAGTTCCTTGAAAGTGAGAAATAAACTTTGTTGTTAGTTTTTAACCATCTTTATAAAAACTATAATTATTGGGGTAAATATACCAAGGAATAAGTCATTTAGTACAGATAACAATATAGTCTAATGTGATGAAAAAAGTAAATAAAACAAAGAAATATGATGTTATATAGAACAGGGTAGGTATATACTATTAATATACAATACTTAATAATAACTGGGTTTAGTTGGGTAATATCAGATAATATGACTAACAACTTACTAATAACATCTTGTTTTAGATTTCCTGCCAATTGGGATGGTGTTCAACTCTGTGACACACGAATTTTAGCTACACTCATTGTGCATCATAGAATATTTCTGTATTTCTGAAGGATGATATTGAGTATTTTGCTTTGTTAGGGTTGGCAAGATTTATTTGGGTTTCAGAGAACGTAGGGCTTGAAGGGGATAATGGTATGAACATTTTGCGACTTTTAAGTAATAATATGGAAATTTGTTGGCCCTAGGCCATGGTCCTCCCCGCAAATACAGGTCTAGGATGGAACAAATACTCCATTAAGAAATTGGAGGCTGTCTTGATCCACAAATCAAGGATAAAATTTTGATAGATATCTACCAATAAATAAATATGATAACGTATTGTATGTGATATCAGATTTATCAGATGTAAAATTGTAAATCATGGTTGGGACACGAAGGTTTACCGGGTGACCTGATGACCCTATATTTGACATAATCCGCGACGTCTAATCTATATTATAGAAAATACTTGATATACTAATCACTTGACTTAATATACTTATAAATCTCCTTATTTATACATCAATAACTTGATATCTAACTTTCACTTCAATCATTTTACACAGGTATACCCTTAACTTATTTATCAATAACTTTAATATCTAACTTGCACTAAACAATTCTATAACTCGTAAAGCATTTAAAACAGGCATACCCTTAACTTTAATCTTAAACTTGCACTAAGAGGTATTTATCAATAACTTTAATCTCTAACTTGCACTTTACAATTCTATAACTTACAAAAATCATTTTAAAAAAAATATGCACTAACTTATTCATCAACGAATTTCATATCAAACTTGCACTTTACATTTCTATAACTTTTATTTTTTTGTAAACAATATTTTATTCATAAGAGAAATGGATTAGGGAACAGGCTTACGCCTATATGACCCCTTTCCTAACTAAATCATTTTAAATAGGCAAACATTTTACTTCTTTATACAGTTGAGATTTAAAAAGGATAATGGTTTTTGGAATGTTTATTTATGATAGGGATTGTAAAAGTGTTTATGTATTGAGCTGTGAATGAGAATTGAACCTACGCCTTTCCTCTTTATTCTAATCTTGTAAGTGCACCAGGGACACTGATAGCAACAATTTGCACTATTCCACAGAGGTGTGACCGAAAATTAGAATAGTGATGCACATAAAATCACCATAATGAGGTGAAGATGTCTATTATCATGTGTCTGCAATCCATTTGGCTAAACTTTTGTCAATGTTTGAACTCTGAAAGAAAAGTCTGGGGTATATAGGCTATAGACTATCATAAGAACTGCTAGGCTATAGTAAAAAGAGAAATAGAACAGATGCCATGTTGAGAGGGCAGAAATGTTTTTATATACCTCAACTCAATTAAACATCTTCTATTTTTAACTACATGCGCTTATATATAGTACTTACATGCTATTTATAGTAACAATGAATCACTATTTTTGTCTTTTTTCCAACATAAATAGTTGTTGAGTTTGGCAGAACAAATCCAACTGCCATTATCCATTATATAGCTTGTTAATAGTTATATAGCTGGCCATGTATCAATGGTCTTTACTTCTCATATGTGATAAGGTGGGGGGGGGGGGGGGGGTGGAGGTGGTGTTCGTCTGGACCTAACACTTGGACCCAACATTGGCTCAAAATTCTACTGAACACTAGACTCGACACAGACTCAAAATTTGGCCCCAAAATTAGACCGAACAATTGCCAAAACCCGGACTGAACACTAGACCCAACATTGGCTCAAAATTTGGCTGAATAATGGACCCAACATTGACTCAAAATTTGGCTCAAAATTTGCCCAAAACCGGAACTCAAAGCTGAACCCAAAATTGGACTGGAAACCATACCTCTATTTGTGATGAAGACACAGTTAAAATATCCTGACATAATATATTGATATAGTGTTATATTTATTGATGTGATATTAGCCTTGTGGCTATTAATACAGATTTAGGTGTAACTTATTGTATATTATATATTTAAATTAGAGATATTGCACGTTTACATGTTAATACGTTTATATACATCAATCATATACCTTCACTTATAGAGAGGTGAGGCACTCTTAGCTTTATAAAATCACCTGATATAAATAATTGATCAGCAGTATTTTTAGGTTATTTATAGGATAATTTAGACGAAAATTGTCTTGAAAATCAGTCTGTTGATGAAATTTAATAAATTTGATCCCTCAATCTTGTCCAAAAAATACTCTCCCTTGAAAACACCAGGGTTGAAAATGAAAATGGGGGAAAAAGACAGGGTGGAGTTTGAAAAGGGGGGAAACCACTGTAAGCCTAATTGAGTCGATCCTTGAAATCATCAAAATTGGTTGAGGATCAGTTGACTTTAAAGTGATTGTAAAGAGGTTTTCTAAACTTTGTATTTGTATCAGGGACACTGGTAGCATCTATTTGTTTCAAAGTTTCTTCCCAGCAATATTTCTTAAAATGTATTACGTTAACGTTATATGACGTCACTTGACAACAGCCGGTTTACCGGCTTGTCGGGTATATAAAGTAAGAGTGGGTCTGTATACTGGCTTGTCAATTTTACCCTGTGAAGCAGCTATCGCTGCTCTAAGGGGGTATTAGAAAATCACTAATTTCTGTGATAGTTTCCAATTTTCCGTAACAAGGTTTCTGAATTTTCCAGTTTCACCAGCCATAAGATCCAAATTAATAATCAATATTTACTTTGCTTCACTTGAAAATTTATCTGAAAAATATTTTAATCTAGTGTTAATGTGTTAAAGTGAAATGAGATAGATCTAATAAAAAGCACGGGCCCAGGTCAGAAAACAAGAACTATTAACTTCAAGGTGCTAATTAGTTTAGTAAGTCAAAAAATTAAGCTCAAGAAATTATGGAAGGAATTATCTTGAAGTATCTAGTGAGAAAGAACAATGTCAAGAGGTTTGACCAAGGACAAGCTATTCTTTGTGAACCTCAGTTGATATCTTTGTAATTGTGTTATTTACTTTCTTTTTGTGACCTTTCTTTGTATGAAGACGAGTATTTATATAAAAATATATAAGAAATAAGTAATATATTATTATATACGTCTATAATTGTCAATGATATATTAATATAATATTCATTATGACTGATTACTGATTGATGGTTTAAAACGATTATTTATAGACAGGACTACTAATTTATCTTGTTTATTAGGCACTGTTACTATTAATAGCCACGGTGGCTCGGTGAGCTCGCTAACATGAAGGTCAGGGTTCAATTCTGGTCAGCGATGCATTTGGGACAATAATCCACCCACAGTTCTTCCTTATTTTTTATCTGATGTCAATTTAGGAGTTCATAATCCTGTCAAATACATGCAATTATATTTTACATGTTCGAATGAACTTTGACCACATTGAGATTTGAATCATATTTTGTCAATTATTTTTTGAATGGATTGAAAAACGTTCCCAGGTTTATACCACACAGAAAATTAAAATTAAACAAGGCTATTCAAAAGGTGATATTTAAATTGAGAAATTATCTTTCTTTATGTAAAAAAGGGCAGGGCCCAAATACTTAAATACTTTATTAGTTTATAATCTTTTTAATTGAATTCTCTGCCTGTGACTAAAAACCTTCATCTTAAAGGGATTGTAAAAAGGTTTTCCTAATTTTGTTTTTTTGTGTATTGGGTATGCTGATAGCATCAATTTGCACCATTCCAATTTCAATCAGATAGTCTGTGGTTATGGCAATTCCATGAAAACTTTGTGCTTTAAGATGTTGCTGTCTCAAAAGCAGCTGTAAATGATAATCGTGTTTCCACTGAGAATTGTAAAGTAAAGCTAGCCTTAATGTGCACCCTTTTATTTAGAGTTTATGGTTTCATTTTATTTATTGATATAAATACTTACTATTTAGCTATCAATATTGAAAAGGTATTATCAAAAAACATGTTTATTATTGAACAGGGCAATAAATATATTGAACTATTTTTGACACTGTAACAAAGGAGATATGTTTAACTCACAATAGATCTTCACA
The DNA here is from genome assembly GCA_029955415.1 of Lottia scabra. Classification (NCBI taxonomy): domain Eukaryota; kingdom Metazoa; phylum Mollusca; class Gastropoda; family Lottiidae; genus Lottia; species Lottia scabra. Next base: position 90,428 of record JARJEI010000014.1, on the reverse strand, counting down.
AAAATGTTATTATGAAATATAAATACAATTGTGAAAGTGTTAACATATTTAATATGCACCCCTTCTTATTCTACATTGTTAATAAAAGTTGTAAAATAAATCTATAGAATGGGTAACCCAGTTTTCCCCTGTCAATAAAGCAGGTCTGATATGACAAAAAGCCTACAATCGTGCACTACAGTTGTTCACGTTCATTTATTTATATTGGATAGCCACCTGATAAAATCAGTCCTCAGACACAAAACTCTTAGCTAAGATAACCCCAAAACCCCTAAACCAATATGGCTCATATTTTTATCACAATAGCCTGAAAAATACTCTCCGATTTAATATTCATATTTGATATTTATATTATATTGTAGGTACTGGAACGTTTGGTAGAGTTGTACAAGTTAGACATAAAGAAACTAAAGAATATATGGCGTTAAAAGCCATGACAATTACAGACGTCGTACGATTAAAACAAATAGAACATATTAAAAATGAGAAGGAAATTTTAGCGTCCATCAGCCACACGTTTATTGTCAATATGTAAGTTTATTGTTTGGTATTTAGGAATCAGTCACCATCCTTTCGACCAGTTAACCTTCAGTTCATGTGTATCCATTTATACCTGTTCATAATGAAAAATATGAATGTATATCCTTAATTGTCTGCATTTGAAAGTTAAAACAGGATTTGTCTTTCCTTGAGACTCTGCCAGTGATAGAAATATGAAGCAGAATTTCCAGTTTGATGTATATTTGAAGGAATTGTGCAATTTTAGTGCAGCTATAATACATCTGAAGCATTTCTTTACCTCATTGCACACTGAATGACAATGCTGAACATCATTATAAGTTTAGAACATTAGAATATTAACATGCTATCTGTTATTTAATATTTCAGGAAAAAAGCGTGGCATACGGACGTGTTTTTATTTATGTTAATGGAGTATATCCCGGGTGGTGAACTGTTTACATATCTACGACAGCGGGGACGGTTTCCTGTTAAAGACTCTATTTTTTATTCGTGTGAAATAATTTGTGCTTTAGACTATTTACATGTAAATTCTATTGTATATAGAGACTTGAAACCTGAAAACCTGTTGTTAGACCCAGATGGTCATTTAAAAATTACAGATTTCGGTTTTGCAAAGAAAATTCAGGATAGGTAAGTAGATATGAATAAAAGTGTTTGGTTAGGGAGAGAACTTTTGTTTAATCTGTAGAGATTTCGAGAGATTAATCATAGTGAAATTACTAGTTCATTGCAAGACCGTGCCTACATCTGACTGTGCCATAGAGTCACTCAAAGTTCAGCTGAGGATTTGAAATATAAATCCCCCGTTTCATTGACAGGGTATTAACAACCCTTGGCTTGATTCTCAATGTGATACAAAGTTCAACTATAGACTAAACTCCAGTTAGGATTGAATTCAGTCACTTCAAGTGGCATAATCTAGATTAATTCTGGGATTAGACCACCACACCTGATTGTAGGATTAGTAAAGTATCAGTGGATTATGTCAAGTGAGATTATCTGTGCTTGACCTAAGTCAAGGTTTTTTAAAGGGATTGTGGTTCTTGCAATTCCACTAAAACTAACACGTTTAATGACGCAACTAATAATGATCTACCGAAAGTTACTATTGATATCTACGCAGATCACTGTCAGTGACCTCATAAAACGCTTAGTTTTAGTGGAATTGCAAGAACCACATTTGCAATTCTGTAGCCAGGAATTTGAAAGGGGGGTTTCATGGACTGGCAAAGCAATTATAATCAACCTTAACAGATACAATGCAACACTTTAACTTTAATTGAACTTAGGTAACAAAGCGAACTTGTTTTAGCCACTCTCTAGGGCGTTGCGGGCCGCCATTTGACTAAACAATGGCTTAATACTGTATATTAGACTTGATAACTTTCTAATACTAAAAATATATATTGTGTAGTGTATATTTGGTGTAGAATCAAGAATTAAGTGAAAACATATGGTTAATACCTAATAATAAAAATAAGATGAAATAAAACGTATTCAGGCCAGAATAGATACAATTTATAGTATAATGGGTAATTTTAGATACCTTCAGGTGGGGGGACCTGGTTTTAATTTCTCATTTGGCAGCTTAATACAGAATCAGTGTAAAAAGTGAATTCTACATGTGGATATTGATATTGAGGTTAATAATTTACTCTGATAACAGTGGCTGAACTAAGTGGCTGGGACCACACCCTGAAACTTTTTGTTGAAAAATAAATTTCCATGCCCCTAGCAAGTGGTCACAATCAACTTTAGTCCACGGAGCCTCAACCTAGTCGAGCCACTGTCTTTTAATCCTGAGAACCCAGTGGTACCACCTATGTAGCTAGTCAGTCTTGGTATTAAGTTTATGGTGCGTGTAATAGAACTGCTTTGTCTTGGTCTAACGTGAGATCTCGGTACTTTATAACAGTAATTTTCTATATAATTAGTAGAATTTGGAGGGTAAATACCGTAGAGATCTAATATAGTACTAATAGTATAATTTGGAGGGGAGATACCGTAGAGATCTAATAGTATGTAGGATAGTATAATGTCTAGTGATATATTAACCAGTGTTTTAGTACAATATAAATACACCGCGTTATTATATAATATCAACATGAAATTTTGAAGCCTTAATATTCTCATTTTGGTCAGTGACAGCTATATTAAGTCACAGTGGCAGAATATGTTCCTAGCAAGAATTTTTAATACTATTCTGTATAATCTGAAGTTTAGAACAGGGCCTACTGGGTCTGGATATCAGAGTATATCAAGAACACTGTATTTTGTTATTGTAGGCCTATATTCCAGTATTTTGGTCTTGTATCTATACCAGTACACCTTTCTTATCAGTCATTGACTTCTAACATTTTACCTGTATTTCATAATAGCCTACAATTTGTCTGTTCTCAGCAATAACACTTCTTGATATTCCAAACAAAAATATTATGTTCTGATTGAAATTTGAAATGATGAAAATATATGCTATTCGGGTCCCCTGTAGGTATCAAAATCTCTTTACAATCCATTTACAGCTAGTTCTAAAGAACTAACATGTAGGCCTACAATAAAGTCATAACCAAACTTAAGTGTTAAATTTAGTATCCATTTTTTTGTTGTCAACTAACAATATTTTTGTATATTTCAGAACGTGGACACTATGTGGTACCCCGGAATATCTCGCTCCAGAAATAATACAGAGTAAAGGTCATAATAAAGCTGTTGATTGGTGGTCGCTGGGCGTTCTTATATTTGAAATGTTAGTTGGGTAAGACAGAACTTTATAACATTAATATTTCCTTGGAAACCCAATCAATATCCACCATTTTTTACAAAAATAGAAATTGAGGATCCTGTCTACCAGCTGGTCTGAAATTTCTTGGACTGTATCGCTTCCAGATTATCATTGTCTGTTAATATACTGGGTCAATTGGATTTGGCACCCTGCCCCTCCTTCCCCCTCCTTCTTCAATATGCCCCTGATATACATGTATTATTTATCATGAATATATTTGTAGGTATCCACCATTTTATGATGATAATCCATTTGGAATTTATAAGAAAATATTGGATGGTAAAATATCCTGGCCTAAACTCATTGATCCTGTTGCCAAGTAAGACATAGTTAATCTTTCTCTTTTTAAAACACCTGATGGTACTTCTCTTTGGAGGAGTTCACTAATATACAACTATTACTCTCTCTTTTTAAAACACCTGATGGTACTTCTCCTTGGAGGAGTTCACTACTATACAACTATTACTCTCTCTTTTTAAAACACCTGATAGTACTTCTCCTTGGAGGAGTTCACTTCTATATATTTACATTTCAACTATCACTCCATTCAATGAACCAGTTTAGCAAACTAGCGTTTATTTTTCAATAAACGCTACTTTGTCACGTGACTCTTTGGCGTCGTCAACGCAAACGCTAGTGACACGTGACACTATGACGTCGTCAAAGCACTCATAATCTATTGGCTCAAAGTAAAACAAGGCCGGGCGGTCAACTTGATTGACAGATACCGATGAATTAAAAAATAATAATATAGTTTTTTTCAGTATTTTTTCATAAAAAAATAGAAAATTGTGGAGTAGTTTGACGAATGTAAATATAAGGAATGAATGTGGATCTTGTTATCGTTATGGGTGAAATAAACACTGGTTTACACGTGACAAGACGTACATGACCCGCTTCGCCGGGTCTTTTATCTTGTCACGTGATAAACCAGCGTTTATTTCCCCATAACGATAACAAGATCCACATTCATTCCTTAAATAACTAGTGATTTTGATTAACCGAATGGTTCTGCTTGTACAAATTTTTATTAGATATTAAAGTGTTATATATTATCTATTATAGAGATTTAATAAAGAAATTACTATGTCAAGACAGAACCAGAAGATTGGGAAATATGAAGGTAGGATTTAGATTAGTGCTGGATATTACCTGGGCCAGTATACATAAAAAAAAACTCAGAGTTAGATTAACCATGAAGTTATCCAGGATTTTTAGGGCTAGATATGGAATTAACTCAGTTTCATGCATATGGGCCCAGGATAAAATCAATCTAAAAATTTGATTTAACCCCAAGTTATTTTTTATGCATATGGACCCAGAGTTATTAGCAATTTGGTTAATTTAGTGCTGTTATTTAGTCAGTCAGTAGTGTGTAATTTAGGAAATAGTTATATTGGTATGAAATAGTTGATATGTCAACTGGTATAAAGACGTATAATGTCCTGTTTGTTAGTAAATGCTGACACTTGACATATTTTACAATAGGATATAACCCACATAATAATAATAATACTGCTGCAGTTAAAGTTATAAAAACTTGGACTATTTAAATTGAACAAGATTTACAATAGATTAGTCTTAGATTAAATATTTGTATATTTTTACATTTGAAAAGTTCTGTGAAAATTAGATAATATATCTTTAATCATATTATATTAACTTTACGTGATGCCACTTTTAAACACAACTTCTATATGTTGAAAGGTTTATATCTCTTTGATCAGATAATGTCATTGTAGAATATAACTGAACAAAGTCCATTTTCTGTGTTCAACGTGTACATGTATGTTCATCATGCAGACATGACTAGACAGGATATTACGAATAGTTTAATAATAGATATTAACATTACATGCAGATTCTATTTAAAAAGATTGATCTGTTTTAATTTTAATTTGATATCTGATTGAGATCAAAACCCCACAATTAGCAATTGTAGAGAGGTTTTCATGTTTATTTTTGAGCGATTTGCAGCATTCCATTAGACCTAAGCAGTGCTGGTAATTTAACTAAAACTAAGCGTTCTGTGACAGAGCCATCTTATCAATGAATTACGTAGTTTAATTTATGAGTCTCTTATTCTATGGTTACACAAGGGCTGTGAAGCATCTTTGGATGGGGTGGGCCCTCGTTCGACCCCTGCTCTCACCTGTTACAAAATGAGACATTTTAGAAATCCAAGGTAAATTTCAGGAATGATATTTTATATTGTAGAACGGGGCAGATGACATCAAGAAACATCGCTGGTTTAAAAGTATAGATTGGACTGACGTTATTAACAGAAAACTCAAGGTAAACAAATTATTGTGTCTTGACATCTGACAACTATATAAAATATTACCTAATGGTACCTAAATACAAGACAAAAATACGACGTAGAACTGTTTTAACCTTGTCCCTCTCATCCTCTGAGGAATGCTGACTTTGACAGCCCTGTCCATCCTCAAAATATTTTCTATTTTTTCACAATAATGATTTTTGAATTTCAGGCACCCATTATTCCAGAGTTAACCCATTCTGGCGACACAACAAATTTCGATTCCTACCCCGAAAATGATTGGATAAATTCAGAACCATGTAGTCCTGATGAATTGGAAAACTTCTTAGAGTTCTAAAATAACATACCCCACAAACTTTTATGTTTGATACAAAAATCAAAGTGTTCCTTTTTTTTTTAAATTTCCAAATTTGCAATGAGGTGATAATGTGATAAAGTGTGTGTATGTCGTTATGTAGAGTAGGGAGTGAGTGATTTCGGATATATTCATTTTATGATCTGTTTTGTTGGTTGAGCCACTTTTTGGTTCTAAGACAAACCATATTTTAAGGTTTTTTTAAAAATTATTGACCCTATTTTGAGGGTAAGGTTTTGTGTTAATACTAACTTTTAAATAATGTATAATTACCATGTAAAGTTATAATGTCAAGACAAGTCTTTAGTCAATTCAAAATTTAAGTTGTAGGCTGGAAGTCTCAATTATATTTTATTCTAAATCTTTGTAAAATGTAATGTAATTGTCCATTGATGTTTTAAGAAAGTAGATCTGATTTGTTTACTGTGATAGATTTTCATTTTTCATTTCTTTTTTAAAAAGATTGATTTTGGACAAAGTTTTGGTTCGAAGGATGGTTATATCCTATTCCCAAAAGCTTTCTTTTAGCTTCTATAGTAGCAAGACAATTATTGAACATGGATAATATTTTGTTATTATTTGTTGCCGGTAATGAAGATAACTGCCTTTTAAAAGGGTAAATATATATTTAATAACCACCAGTACGATAAACAGCTAGTCATTGATATTTAGATTAAAATAGATACGGTAGTGCTTCAGCTGGAAATTGTTTGATGGAAGCGTTTAGTGGGATTTGTTCGTGTATAATTTGTTGCTGTTTGTTTTGTTATTATTATTATTATTATTTGTATGTATTTTATCTGTATATATTGTATTTTAATTGTCATGTTGGATTCCTCTAAATACTTCGATTAGTACACATTTAAAATTTTAGTCATGGTTGAAACTGGAGTTGTGAAGAGCAATACCTTGTATCACTGATTTTATGAAAAAATTCACAAAGGAGATATTATTTCGACATTCAATCTCTTTCAAAGAGTAAAACCACTGTGTTACTCAGAGTGATATGAATTAGGAGGAATCTAAAATGACCTATCTTATGTTTTTATACATCTAGATGTGATACTAGGATTTTAATCTGTCTTTTACCATGTCAGCCAAATAAATACATTTTTTTACCAATGTCCCTGTATATCTTAACTTAACTTGGGATGACACACGACTGCAGTGTTGTGGGGGTTACAATGTACAAGGTCTACACAAAACATATACATTTCCTGACTAAAGAAAGTGAATTAGATCTTCTTTCAACATAGTTTATTCTTATACTTTGTGCAAACAAAAGAAAATAGTTTTATATTATATGATATTCAGGCCATAGAAAACTGATAAACAAATCGTATTTTTATCATATGAATATTCAATATGCTATAACAAACATAGTTACACAAAGAAATCAACTGTCTGTCTAAGAGTGAGCAATCCCTGTTGAAAGTTATAAATTTTATATAGCCTGATACATAATACAATAAGTAGAAACTTAAATAATGTTATTTACATTTTAAAGCACAATAATAATAATAATAATAATAATAGTAAACAAACACAACCAATAACAAAAACAAATCTGTTTTCAAGCTGTAGCTATATTATTCATTAAAAACAGCCGATTTTAGAAATCTCCTTGATTATTGTAATAATTGAATATTTACTGACCAATTTTAGGTAAGTAACGTAAAAAATCAACAGGTATAAAGACAAATAAATGATATTTTTTTATGAAATAAAGGATTTGATTAATGAAATATCTATGTAACCTTGAAAATAACATATCATTGACGACAAGTGGATTTCATCACAAAAAAAAACCAACAAATAGAACTTCTGGATCAGCAAAGGTATTGTAAAGATGTTTTCCAATTTTTTTTATCTGTATGAGGGACACTGATAGTATCAATTTACACTATTACAATTTTCAATTCCACTTAAACTAAGCAGGCCTAATGGAAGGGAAATAACTTTATTTTGTAAGTCTGAGTAAAATCAGAAATTAATCAGTGTCTTTAGTTTAGAAAAACATCTTTACAATCCCTTAAAATCAGAATGTTTAAACCAAGTTTTCTAGCTATCTACAGTATATCAAATATTGTTTGAAATCTAATTGTTATAAACTCAACAATATAATTAAAGCACTTATATGATTATAAATATTACAATTATCACAAAAACAAACAGCATCAAATAACACAACTTAAAGGCAGCAAGTATTAACATATACATAGTCAATAGCAGGTTGAGCAGCATTGGGAATTTGTACCAACGGGTTACCTAAGACTGATTTCAAATTTCTCATTGTATTCAGGCTGTTATATTACAGGGAATCCAGAAGCCTGTAATGCCTTGTATCATCAAATCTAAAAATATATCTGAGGGGAATACCATTGCTTGCTGTAAAAATTAATTCCTAAAGTTATTGTTCCATGGAAACTTGACATTTTTTCCACCCATAGAAGTACACTACCTTTAAGTGAGTTATCAGCAAGAATTGTGGTTTATGAACTTAAATCTATTGTTTCCAGGCCGATATTGAGCGTATCTTTATAAGCCCACACTAAACAGTAATGACTAAATAATTGATTCATTATATCTTTCTCATCCATAAACTCTATTTTCTCTATCCTAAAAATATATGAAATAAATATTTACTTGAATAGAAAAATATAAAAAAATTGAATAATCAAATAATGATAATATCTGGGCCCAGTTCTAAAGATCAATTTCATGCTTAAAGCCGTAAGTCGACTTGAGATTTTCCTACTAATTGTTGCATAGACTCAAGTCGACTTACGGCTTTAAGCATGAAATTGATATCAGACTTGGACTTACTGAAATGCTGTATTGTGGAATAAATCAGAAATGGAGTTTTACATCCTACTTTCCAGTATTTAATATAAAATATTACCTTTGTAATTCATCAGTTGGTAAACAATTGTAAACTTTGTTCATTTCTAAAGCATCAGCATCAGCCCAGCCATTAGATGTAAACCTTAAAACAGAGAGACAAACATTAGATGTAAACCTTCAAACAGAGAAACAAACATAAGAGGAGCAGAAAAAAACATAGTCATAGTTCAAAGCACAATCAAAATTTAAGCAGAATATTCTGCCCTTAGATAACTATTTTAAATAAATATTTCCTCTACCTTTGCATTTGTGATTGTAAATCAGCACAGGCTGCTACCCCAGTTAAATAACAGTCTTTAGATCTTAAATTATCCATCATAACTTGACCAAACTTGTCTCTCATATTCACCTAAAAACAATGTTACATCATTATTATTAATATTAGATTGCTTGGCAAGGGAACATAGTCTTTTCATTAGTATGTCTGTACCTTATTCAACTAGGAAAAAGGAAACACCTTGCAGTGTTAAAGGATCTTACATGTTCACAGTTTGTTGCAGCCAGTGCCTTGGATCATTGTCAGATCACTTTGGGAGACTACAAGGAATCAGGGTTAAAGGTCAACTATTCATATACCAACCTGTTCGTAATTAATAAAGAAAGCTGTAGGAAAATGATCAGCTATCCATTTGATTAAACGCCCACTTTTATTAGAATCTATATACACGAGTACACATTCTGCTATAAATACAGTCGGAATACTTCGATCAATTCCTGATTCTTGTAACTTCTTCTCGATATCTCCTAAGTTTGTCAGGTTGGCGCCAACAATATGATAATTACCAGAATGTAGGTCATATTTACTCAGCATTATATCTTCATCTAAAATAAATTAAATTTTTGAAAGTTTATGATAAGATATGACAAGATGTCCTAAATCTATTTGCATAATAAGGATTTTACTCAATATTTTAGAAATTGCAAAAATTGTAATGCCTCTACATACATTAATCTTCTAAATTTATTTCTTTTACTTTAGTCATTGATGCTATCAGTATCCCTAAAATATATAAAATGATTTAAAAACCATTTTACAATCCCTTTAAGATGTGGGCAGTTTTATATTCTAACTCAAAGCTTATTACATTACCTTCACTAGAAATCTTATCTAAAAGAGGTTTTTTAGATTTGATATGATGACATTTCTTGGCTGTGACATCTGGAAAATCAATCTCTACAAACTTCTGAGGCTCGAGATGTGCGTCTTTTAACCGCCAAAACGTTGTATCATAACCAGCTCCTAAATTAACCACCTGACATTTCTTATTTGTGAGCTGGAAAAATAATATTAGATATTTTAATCAGGGAATTTATTAAGGTATGGACAAGAGTACCAAAACTAGAATAGGCCTACTATAAAACTGTAAAGTCGTTCTTTTGAATAGCTAATTGAGTAATTTCATTTGTTTAACAGAGACATAATTTGCCTAATTATTTACTTAATAGTAACTGTTTAATTTATATTTATCAATTTGTTAAAACAGAGTATCACCTTGATAAACTTCTCGAGCAACAACCTGATACTTGTAATACGAGCAAAATATCCACGATTTATCTCGGGATCATGTCGAGCCGAGCCTTTAGGTATCAACAAGGAAATATACGGGTCTCTCCAGTATCCCTTTTCAACAGCATATCTTTTACATTGAGCTGCATCATCATTTGTTGCAATAACAGCATCTTCTGCCATTTTGAAAGTTTATTATTGGTTTCAAAAAGCAGAATGTAAACAAATAACAAAACAGAAACTTATGGGCGCAGACATCTTGGTTTTTTAAAAATATTTTGAGATATAACGAAACGAAAAATTTGCAAAATAAGAATAATTTTTAAATTTGAGACGTAAATCAAATCTTTTCCATTATTGAGCTTTTCTGTAAAAAGTCTTGTTTTATCAAGATGACGAATTTTGAGACAGTTTTAAAAATAATGTCATTCGGGTCTGTTTATTTGTATAAGTTGAAATTTGTGTGTAATATTTCCCGCGGTAATCAATTCTAGGAACTGTGGTTAGCAACTTGTAATAATAATAATACGAAATAAGTCAGGTAGCCTACTAATTAGATCTCTAGAGCCCAATATTCTGATAAACCTATCCCTATCTCATTTGAATTTCTCTCAGACAATGAATTATTAAAAAAATCAGTTCATTTTATAAGAACTATTGGTTTAAAATTACCACTATGACTAACAACTGAATTTAGTAAACAAACAGAAAGTAGCTTAATAATAGCTCAGTGGAAATGAAGCTCTAATCCTTCTATTACTAACAGTGATTGTTTAAATTGGCAGTTTAATTACTGCTCAAGATTTTGTTTACATTTTTCACTATTTTCAGGAAAAGAAACCATGGCAGGCGATGCTGGTGCCAATTTGTTATATTTAGAGAATCTTGATGAATATATTAATGATGAAAATAAAATAGTAAGTAAGCTACTGGAATAATCTAATGTGCTTCATGCTTTACAATCTAAATATCCTTTAGCAGTTGGAAATTGAAAAGGAATAGGCTAGTGCCACCTATCTTGCAAAAAATGTCCTTAATTGTACACTGCATGGCAAGCCAAATTAGTTAAAGAAAAGATGGATGTAGAATTCTGTTAATTTCATTTAATTATTTCTACAGGTGACATATAAATGGTTAAGTTGTACGTTACAAATTCACGTTAATTTGGCCAAGAGGTAAGTAGATATTCGAATGAACTCAACCTCAACATTCAAAATAAACATAAACTATAAATCTTGGCCAATTCATTAGTGGATCACAAACCCTATATTGGGAATTTGAAATTAAAATGTTTTTATATTCTATATTTTAGATTATTATATTTATTTGTACAACAAGAGAGAAATGAGAAAGATAATGAATTATCTGTGACGTATTTTGTAGCTGGTCTTCAGAAAGATAAAAATGATATTAAGGTGAGAGACAGAGTCAAAATTTATTTCTTAAAATAATAATTTGACAAATTTATGTGATACAGATTTCACTCAATGAGTGAAAACATTGTTCTTTGCAAATATGACGTCATTGGCTTGTTATTTAAAAAGTGGAGGTTAGTTGTGGTTGTGAGTTTGGTTCTTATTTGAGTGAGAAAGTTTAATAATCTTGAATAAGTCATCTCCTCTTTCAATTGAAGCTGAAAATGCTTTCAGATAATTCGAGAATGATCAATGCCAAGATGTTTGGTGAAGGACAAGTTGGTAAAAAAGATATGTTCTCCTTGTAAAATATGTTATTTATTTATTTTAGAAACATATTTGTTGTGTAGTACCAGAAACTGAACTATCCAGGGTAAAATCCAGTTTATCTCCAGTAACTAGTTGTCATATTTATAGTGTACATAAAGTTACACTCAAGGTAGATATACTCATTTTTACAGTAGACATTTTAAAATATACTTTATTCTTAAGTTGGGCATTTTAAAATATACTTTACTTTAATTTTTTAAGAATGGACTAAGTTAAGGTATGTTAGAGGTGTGAAAGCCTAGGCATCATGATTTGTTCAAGAGAGAATCAAATCCACATTAATTTTTGGTTTTTATTTTCTAGGATACTAATGCCTTGTATACTACAGATTATGAAAAAGTTAAAGAAGATATTTATAATGCATGCAGGTATATAGTTTTATAAACTCACATTATAATGTGGGCCTATATTGTGACTGTATTTCTTATCGGCTTTGACTCTGCTTAAACATAGGGTTAGGGTTATGGTGGATTTATTCTTGATAATAGAATATTAGAAAAATAGAATTTTGTATTTTATATATTGTAGTTTTATATTGTATATATTTATATTTTGTAGTTACAGTGCTATAATTTATATATTGTAGTTATAGCGCTATATTTTTATATATTGTAGTTACAGTGCTATAAAATGTAAGGCGGCTGAAAGAAGAAGTGAAGAAGAATTAAAGAAATTAGGTCTAACAGTTCCTAAAACAGAATCTCCAAAACCTACACCTTCAGTTAAGGTACAGTTATATATGTTTAGAAACAAAGAATTATATATTTTACACAACTAAAAACTGGGTTCTTTAGAGAATTCTTTCTGTCATCTGATCCTTAAAAAATTCTTCAAGCATGGAACATTTTAAAAAGCTGTATTCCATCTAAAAATACCCTCATTGAACACTATATGACATTGTTTGTCTAGAACAAGAATTTGTGGTGTTTAAAAGTGTTTTATATGGCATGATCAGAGTTTCTTTAATTAACATTCAGGGTAGTTAATTTATTGATGATAATATTTTATATTCAGAAAGAAAATGTGTCAGTGCCACCATCTAGTATGACGAATATAAAAAAGAAACCCGAACCAAAAGGAAGTATAGCCACCATGTTTGGTAATTCTAATAAAAAAACAACAGTGAAGTCAGAAAATATAGAAAATACTACTCAGAATAAAACAGAAAAACCCAAGACTCAGGTAATGTGTGTTCAATTTTATTCAGTGGAACAAATACTCACTTCTACGGATTCTGGAATACTTTGTGTCTGGTGTATCCTATATAATTTATTTTCAGATGTCTGAGGACTGTATTGATTGAGTAGTGGTTATTGGTATTTGAACAATAATCTATAGATTTTTTTATTCATGATATTTGAATTTCAGACTTGCATGTCAAGATACAGGTTGAGAAATGATAGATAATGACAATAATATCAGAATATATTTAGCTATTCATTGAGTCCAAAAGAAAATTAAGAATGTATTTTCAGTGCAATATTAAATCATTCTTATTTATTATTATTATTCAGGAGAAAACAAATAATAAAAAAGATGGAATGAAAGCTTTCTTTAAACCAGGAGGTAAGATAACAATCTTTTTAACTTATTTTAAATTCACAGGTGGAAGATATGTTTTATTTTTAAATACTCAGAATTTCCAGCAAGTGGTGGCAGTTTCCTGCAACATCGGCATTGAATTAGCTTTTCTCTATAACCGAAACGGGTGCAGTAGAATGAAAAACCCCATTTTATTTGACACCAGTAAATTACTGAATGAAATTCTGATATTTTCAGAGAAGAAAGGTGATGATTCATTTTTAGATGAAAAACCAAAAGAAGAAAAGAAATCTCCAGTTAAAAAATCTCAGAAAGACTCAAATAAAAGGTATTACTCTATTCTGATATCTTATTATATAGCCCCTATTGACCTCTGACCCAATAACCTTGATGACAGCATGGAAAGCTTTTTTTTGGAATTTGTGGAATAACACAACATTTGTATATCTCAACACTGTAAACCCAGATTTTTGAGTTCTGTTAGATTCTGTTGTTCAAGCCTACCTAGACTGGAACATTACCCAAATATTTCTACTTTCATTTAAGAAATTATTATGGAAGTACATCATGGATTAATTATTATAAATTTCTGTCAATATTAAATATGTAAAGAACTATACTTAATGATTAATTGTATTTTATATTGAGTAGAAATGGTAAAAATAAAGCCAGTAGTGATGCTGAAGACAACAGAAAGAATTCAACAAAACGACGTAGAATTAAGGCAGATTTATTTGATAGTAGTTCTGAAGAAGGTATTTATATGCTTTTGATTATGCTAATAAAAACTGGTAACACCATGCAGTGTGTAATCAGTGGAATTTCCCGGATAGCTGCATTATCCATTAATGGATGTAAAACGTGAAAATTCGATCCATTTCAATAACTTGTGTTTTTTCTCGGTAGAAATGGTTTTATCAGATGAAGAAGAGTTGATCCCACCTACCCCACCTCGAGAGGCAAGTCCGGTTCCCTCACCGAAATCACCGTCACCAGTTAAACAATCACCGAAGAAGGTGAATGGTGAAAAGAGGTCTTGTAATAATAACAGTGGTGAAAGAAAAAGAAAACGTATAAAAAGACTGGTTAATAAAACATATAAAGATGAAGACGGCTTTATGAGTAAGTTATGACTTATTGATCAAATCACTACGTGAAATTCGTATGAAAACTGAATTGGAATTTGCCAACCAATTTTGGGGATTTTAGATTATTTTATTTAACCAGAATAATCTGTTAATGAATATTTATTAAATCAGTACTTAGTACTTAAAAAAGTCCTTATGATAACTGTAAATGTAGCTATGTTTTGGGACTAAGGTTTAGGAAGCTAAATATACTCTAATAAAGGTATATCAACTGTTTGCACGTTATCGTGTGATACATTTTTAACTTTAATACAAGTCAACTCGTTGTTTTATTATTAATATAATTATTTTGTAGCTACCGAGAAAGTTTATGAAACTGATTCGACTGATGTCTCGGATGAAGAAGAACCAATTCCCCTAAAAACACAACAGAAAACACCGGTTGATACTTCTTCTAAAAATCAGGTATAATTTATCTACTCTTCGGTACTTGGTATTGTCAGTTAGAGTAAAATATGGCAATCACAAATACATTGTCCAGCATTGATTGTAACTTTGTTGGTTTGTTACGAGTTTCCATTTAGACATTACAATTTTGATAAGAATGTAGGCTATGTAAAATTATGTGTGTAGGCTATGTAAAATTATGTGTATGTTACCTTTTGTTTTGTTTTTTCAGACACAGAAAAAGAAATCACCACCCAATAAAAAACAGTCACCAGTGAAAGGCAAACAAATGTCTTTAACATCATTCTTTACAAAAAAATAAAAACTTTATTAAATATCTGTACAAAATACTTGATAATTATAATGAATATTAATTGGTATAAATATATTCTATATTATAGTATTGTTTAGTTAAAACAGGAAAATATACAGTATCGAGGTATTGCTTTGACATTTTTCAATGTTACCCCAAATTTTGTGGGTTTTGTTCATTGGTAACTCAGTCAGTCATTCTTGCTTTGTCTGATAATAAACTTGTACGTAGATGCTGGATAAATGAGACTGCTTTAAAATATCAGGTCATGTGACATCTAACTAGTCACTAACACCCAGACTTCTGGATAGACTCTAGAACTAATTTTTATATTGCAAATGCCCTTCCACCAATTTTAGCTTATAATTTAGTTTTGTCAGCTGCGTACCAGTTTATTATCAGACTATTGCTGGCTGGCCGTCCTAGTTTCAAACAGGTTTTATTATGTTGTTTTGAGGGGCATGTGGTACTGTTCTTTAGACCTAACTTGGTCATACCAAATTATTTCCACATGCATAGATTTCACATACATATATTACATAAAACATTTACAATAACTTACAAAAATAAATTGAAATATGTGAACACAGAAAACAACTCAACTGAACAAATATGTAGTTTGGTTATGTAAACTTATATTAACATAAAAAAATTATGATTATTCAAATGCCATTATGATCAGAATTTTTAAGATAAAATCGGTAAAAAGCGCCTTAAAATTTTTCAATATTGAATTTTTAAAATGTATAAAAACTATTAGTGAAACATTAAGAAAACAAATGCTAGAAATATTGCCGCTATATTGGATTGGAATGGTGTAGAGGAACTCATACAGGGTTTGACAGGTTCCTCACCACCAGTATACTGATAGTTACCACACGTTGGAAATCCTTTAGGTCTTTTAGGCATGTCATCTTTAGAACCAACTTGTATTAATAATCCCATACCTATTTCTACATGGAACTCAATATGACAGTGGAAAAACCACATTCCTAAAATAAATAATAGAGTCCCAGTTTTATGATTTATATAACCAAGAAAAATACAATCAGGATCCCTAAACTGTAAAACAAATCTCGAAATCCATGTTAACACATTGATAATACATTGGTAGCAGCTAATGAACTTTTCATATGAGGAAGTATATCAAAGTGGTATCATGTGTCTAGAAGAGTGGTGAAAGGAAGTGTGGGATTGAGCCTTCTGAAATATAGTAATCTCCTTGGATGAGGTGACTGATAAACTGATAGTTGAAGTGGATACTAACCTGGATTATCAGCATGAAATCTAATAACTGTATAACCACCATCAGGTACAGTTACAGTGTCTTTAGCTACAGCCTTGGTTAATTTACGTTCTATTAACCCTTCCTTGTCTAATCTCTTTACTTCCTCTAGGCTAGTTGATACGTTCAGCTGAAATACAGGTAGAAGATGACATCATGAAATTGCCATAAAAACGTGTACAGTTCCTGTTTGGAAAGTAGAGTTTCAACGTAAGATCAGAGAGGAATATGGGTTGTAATAGAACCCATCCTTTGGACGTGATTTTTGTTTAAAAGAAACTGTCTTGTATGGATATTTATTTCTCCAAAGTAAAGGGGGGCCTTTCCCATTTGAAACAACTATAAGCTTACCTTACCCATGCCGACTACCCTGAAAGTATGTCCATGTAAATGTGTAGGGTGGTTGGCGTTAAACGTTACACCTTCGTCTACCAGTATAATCTCTACCACGTCGTTGAGATCAACCTGTAGTCTGTGGACACATTCACAGAATTCATGGCTACAGTTCTTATTGATAGTATCAGCATTACAGTACGTCTCCTTAATATCAAATTAAAATACATGTTAATTAATTAAGATAAGACTTCTGTGATTTCTGCCAATACAAGGGCGTCCACAATTCTTTTTATAAGTCAAGCGACTTAGATAATTTACATTTTGACCTGGAAATGGTGCTTTTGGATATCAAATAGCAATAAGAAAACCTGGTTTCCCCCTGTCAGAAATATTTTACAGAACGTTATAGGTTTCCTCACCTCGGCTATATCGTCATATTGAGTTAATGGTGGTGCTGAAGGGAGATGGTTTGATATACCATTCATCTGAGGTGAATACAGGTGCTTGTTTTTATTAATAGACTGTAGAGGATATAACATCGGATTGTGGAAATGAAAATTATCCAGTTTATTAAAGTCGAACTTCACATAGAATTTCTTATCTGGAGTTCCGCTAATTCCATCAATATCATCTATTAGAGCAGTTAATTTGGTGACTGGTATTTTCGTCTCGGTGGCTTTTTCATTCCACGGGTTTAACAGCTGAAATTGAAAGGGAATCGAGACTGAATTATTAATTATATTACTATAATACTATAGTGCTCTGGACACTGGGAGAGAAGTCTTGCTGAAAAATGACTTTAGGTGTAGTACCTATAGTGGCAGAAAGACTATAGTACTCTGGACACTGGGAGAGAAGTCTTGCTGAAAAATGACTTTAGGTGTAGTACCTATAGTGGCAGAAAGACTATAGTACTCTGGACACTGGGAGAGAAGTCTTGCTGAAAAATGACTTTAGGTGTAGTACCTATAGTGGCAGAAAGACTATAGTACTCTGGACACTGGGAGAGAAGTCTTGCTGAAAAATGACTTTAGGTGTAGTACCTATAGTGGCAGAAAGACTATAGTACTCTGGACACTGGGAGAGAAGTCTTGCTGAAAAACGACATCAGGTGTACCTTAGGTGAGTATATGAACATGGTGTATAAAATCTGAGACATTTTGTTTAAGCGGTGCCATGAATCAAAGGCTTATCAACTCTGATATCCATCGTCCTCAGTTAGCTATCTAATGAAAGAAAACTTTCTGATTAGGAAGGATGCCAGGTGTTTATAGAGCTTGGTATCTATTATTATTATTATTATTAAGGATGTCTTGGCCACTACTACTATAATCAAACTTACCCTTCCTCCACGTATGGAATCAGAATAATTTGACGAAGCTGTCGGTAAGTCTTTAGAAGCTCCCTCGTATCTAATAATAGCTAAAGCTTGACCTTGTTTCTGTGATTCACCACAATCAGCCATTCCACGAACTCTCAACCAATAATTTCCCGGATCTTGAGTGGCATGGAGAACGAAATCAAATCTTTCACCAGCGAAAATATTAAAAGAATCGACTACAACAGCGTCGAATGGACTCCCATCACTGGCTATCATCACCATGGTGTGATCATCTACTGATATTTGTAAAGGACAGTTGAAGATGGCGTTACTGGCAACTCGGAATCTGTACGTCTCATTGGTTTTAACTGTAAATACTTCATTTGGTGTCTTGAATATTTCACCAGGAGAATCGTCATATTTAATTTCTTGGTAATTATTTCTACCTGAAAGTCATCGAAATGATAAAAATACAGTGTATGGTAGGTTGATCAAATTTACCAGACACGATATCAATATATTCTGAATTTATTTAGAGAACAGATACTTCTTGGACTTGGTGATATCTAAAGATATTCAATAAAAAATCACAAGAAACAAACCATTAATAAGCATCAGTCGCGGTTTATTGTCGCCATCATTATGATGATGGGAAGCGAATCTATCAATAGTTAGCTGATTCAACCAGTCGTTCACTACCATGGTATGCTCTGGTAAGTCGTGATCATATAGCGACCAGTGTACTTCTGATTTTGGTGGTTCTCGGACTACTAAGTTACCATATACACCATCCGCTCTCTGTACACCGGTATGGGCATGCCAGAAGTGAGTCCCTGGACTGCTTGCTCGGAACCTACAACAGATTAAATTAGTGAGTTTGGAGCAATCTTTGTAGTATTTGTATCTACTTGAACTCAGTTACATTCTATCCTGAAGGTCAAGGGTTCATTCACAGCATGGTCGAGATGATAATTCAAGCATGACAATTAATAACCTCTCTATGTTTAAATCAAGGAATATTTCCCGGGTACTTACTTATATTGGAATGTAGTGCCTGAAGTAATAGGACACTGGGTAACCATAGGAACACCATCATTCCACTGTGACTCGGTCTGTAATATCCCGTGCCAATGAATCGTGGTTCCTTCACCAGTTTCTAGTTTGTTGATGACGTTTACTACTATCTCATCATTATGACACACCTATAACATACAAAAACACTTATTATTAACAACCAGCTAATCCTTGGTCAGGAGCTCTTTCTTTGATTATCCGTACTTTCTGTCCGCTGGTCCCTGTTCAAATCTCTTCACGTTAATCTTTCTGTAATCACTCATAATTATTTACAGTTCAGGCTAATAGAAAGGTGAGGACAGTGGAGTAACATACACAGGCTAAGATTTGAATACACGACCATCATTTGTACCCAACTTGTGGTATCAGAAACGGACTTGGACCTAATTATGTCTCGGTAGACAAAGGGATACCAAGGGCACCAGGAGGAGTTCAATGAAAATTGGTACTTATAGTAGTCCAAAAGCTGGAAACAGAGATCTAATGGATATTTATAAAGTAATTAAAGTAGTAACTTACATGTATACCAGGACCAGGCAGCATACGATTCACCGTCACAATAGATCTAGAAACGCCATCAGCTGCTACACAATGTGGTCTGTAGCAATCAGTTCTATTTTTAGGACAGTCATAACAAGCTTTTGATAAGGTATAATAATATTCTACTGTAAAATCATAAACACACGTCATTGGTTTTCCATCATCTTTACATTCTCGTTTACAAGGATGATCTTTATAATCTAAAATAGACGAAATAAATCCATGAACAATATAAAGATGTATACACTCGTCAATGATATGGATACTTTTCTTCACCTGATTGTGAGAGCAAACGTCTCGAATTTTACATGATAAACTATTATTACTAATGAGCTTAGCTTAAAAATTCCTGTTTCTGAGACTAAGGTATGATTAGTAGAGCGAATGGTGAACGTTTCCCTTTAATCTGAAGTTAAGTTGAGTAGATTTGACTCAAGTGTAGGTAGTTGTATCTTTTACAATATAAATAATTATAATATATCAACAAATAGTTTATATTATTATAGCTAATCTGCTTATCAAGGTCGAGAATATGAAATCGATATCTTTATTAAAATAAACGCTTGAAAACTCATTTTATCTATTTAAACAAGGATATGTATTATATAAGCAAAATATAAATGTACATTTTATGCTATGGAGTTTTATAGCCTTCCATTCTGTAGCAACATAACCCGAATTAAATACCCAATTTGTTGAGAAATATGTCTCATATGAAAGTTTAAACTAATTTATTCTGCGTTTTTGAAAATTTACTATTTTCAAAATTACCTATTTAAAAAATAATGTATTAAATCTGTTTTTATAAACTTTTTACACAAGCAACTGTCAAAATTTAGTCTTGATGTCAAAATTGACAAATTAAATTTTGACAACACTTATTTAAAAATATTGAGTTTACTAAAAATAATTTTAATTTGAAATAGTGAAAATAGAAATTACCTGAATATGTTGAAGAATCAGCGACTGTTCCTGTGAGGAGACAAAAAAACAACAACAGAGATAAAACTATGTCCATTTTGTTGAGTTGTTGACCAACTGAGATCTATTGATCGTACAACCCTGATACTTGTATATTAATATGACTTTCACCACCCATAACGATTGGATTATCCCGAAACTACTATACCCGTGGGCTACCGATTGGAGGGAATATAGCCCGAGACCCTAGCCATACATATAGCCCGAGACCAGCCATGCATACAGCTCTCAAGTCGAGAATTCGCTTCAAACTGTTGGCGAAAACAATAAAGCTACAGATTGTTATGAAAAAAGAATGATTTCATTACCGTTTGAGTTATTGCCCTTGACTTCTCAGGATTTCTTTTGATATGAGAAAATGTATAATAGTTTATGAAAGAGGTAAAGAAAAAAAGAATCTAAACATCTCTATTTTACAAGGATAACAACTTAGGTTCCATGCGGATCCTTTCTACCAGCTGATCCTTGGCCAAACCTCTTGGCATTGATCTTTCCCGGATTATCCATACCCATTTACAGCTGGGTAGACTGGAATTATGAGTGAAGATGACTTATTCAAAGGTAATAGTGTTCACTGCAGTGTTTGTCAAAATATGAACCTCGATCTGATTAAATGTTTATCTTTTTTATAAAATATTTATTACGAACTGTGAAGCGAATTTCAATTGGTACTATCAGACTTACACCTTTCCCTGATGATTGTTTCACGTGTATTTCGGACTGTTATTTTAATCTACATATCTACCTATTATTAATATATTCTCAACACGTCCTTGGGTAGGTATATCATATACATATCAGTAAACATTCATCTCTTAAACTTCATGTCTTTTGTTTGTTTTTATTTATAAGTATTCGAGTATTCCTAATGGACTATAAAAACTGATGGACTTTATCTTATAAAACTCCTGTTGACCGTTACACTTCAATACCATGTTACACTGAATTCATGGCATGTTACACTTCAATACCATGTTGCCTTGAATTCATGGCATGTTAGATTCATGCATGATTGGTGTAGAATAAATTGATGTTTAAAGGGATATTAAGATGGTTTATATGTACCAGAGACATTGATAGCAACTCCAGTCAAATTTTCACTCAGACGTCTCTGGTTTTAACAATTTCATTAACACTATTATGACCAAAAGGCTGAAGGTCCAAATCAATTATATCAATGTTCCCAATACACAAAACAAAGTTCAGAAAAACTCTTCACCATCCCTTGAAGTTAACGAATGACCGATTTGTTATAAAACCATACAAAGTGACCTGGGCTGACCCAGGTGGTCAAGGCAGGTTGAAAATAAAAAGACGTGTGCATGCCCCCATATCGTTCATACACCTCTACTGCATGCCCCCATATCGTTCATACACCTCTACTGCATGCCCCCATATCGTTCATACACCTCTACTTCATGCCCCCATATCGTTCATACACCTCTACTACATGCCCCCATATCGTTCATACACCTCTACTGCATGCCCCCATATCGTTCATACACCTCTACTACATGCCCCCATATCGTTCATACACCTCTACTGCATGCCCCCATATCGTTCATACACCTCTACTTCATGCCCCCATATCGTTCATACACCTCTACTTCATGCCCCCATATCGTTCATACACCTCTACTGCATGCCCCCATATCGTTCATACACCTCTACTACATGCCCCCATATCGTTCATACACCTCTACTGCATGCCCCCATATCGACCATACACCTCTACTTCATGCCCCCATATCGTTCATACACTTCTACTACATCAATGTCTGTTTTTATACACCGACAAAAAAATGACATTCATCTTTTTATATCTTATCCATAATTATCATCGTTTGAGAGATATTTAAAATTGGTGAAAATTTGACGTACGATTTCATAGTTATTGCCCTTAACTTGACATAAACATGGGCTTCTCATTGTACAGGTTAGTGATTGAAGAAAAACTGAATTTAATAATTGAATTGTAGGCTAGCATCCTTCACATCCCACCTCAAACAGTAGTTTTTATCATTGGATCTTGAATTAGATGAAATATTAACTTGTCCAAAACTCAGTGAAAATTAGTTATTTCCCTTGACACATGACCGTCATTCTGTTGTAGAATGTTGATCTTACAGTAAACACGACGTACTTCAAGTTCACCTTATTGGTTTGTAGAAGAGGATAGTTTTTTGTGTTTGGTAGATTTTTTTTGCACTGTCATTCTTAACCTGTATTGGTGAAATAAATCTACTAACTCGTACTCAAGAAACACTTGAATGGTCATTGCTACCATTATTGTCCCAAGTTTTACCAAGAGGTTGTTATAGGCGATTGATGGCGGAATGTGCCAGTTCGTAATACTATTGGCTGATATATCAAATACGTCATATATAACATACACGTGACCTTCTTGTGTTGACAGTCAAGGCTGCCTAATCGCCGATACATTTGTGGACCACAGCAAATTACACCAAATCGTACTAGCAAATCGAAACCATATCGAATCGTCCCACAAAAACGCCTAATAGGTTACATCATAGAAATGTATAAGACTGGAAGTCTTAGTCTACTCATCGTCTACTGAACTTCTGTCTCAATTTATGGTTGACCTAGTTTCTCCTCTAGTACTAGTTGACTCTACTGTAGCAGAGAGACTGGATGTTCCGTTCGAATTAAATCGCGTTTATCATGGCTTTTAAATTAATATAACTTCTTGCAGAAACCGGAAGTTATGGGCATACCTTCAATTCAACGCATGCGTACCAAGCATAAATCTTGTGTTATTATTCCCTATCTACATTTCTATGGTTACATAGATTATAAACGTTCCAACTTGTTTAGAGAAATCATATTGATTAAACTAAGACAGATTTTTTAAACAGAATAGATTCAATCAAACAGGTAGGCGTGCACTGGATTTCATCTTGAATAATACTATATAAAGACGTTAAGTAAAGGCTGCACTGAAATTACAGTTTCTAGTTATCTATGACGGCTATAAATAACCATATCGAGGTCAGAGGTCAAACTATACGGTGGCCCATCATAACCATATATTTGTTGATTGAGATTTATTATCTGTAGATCTGGTTTGATGTAAACAGAACTAGTTGATACACAGTAATAAACATTGTATTATTAAAATGGAGAAAATATATAGAAGAGCAACATTAGAAGATAGAAGACTTGTATCACGGCAGAGACTATTTACCCTACCTTTATCATTCTGTTATAAAACAACATCGAGGATATGTTTGTGAAGAAAATGGAAAAATCGTGAGTGTTGAGGACCCTTACTTTCTTAATGAGCTTCTGTTAAACCACGGAAAAGTGGAAATTTAAAGCAAATTACATTTTTTATATGTTGTGGGTTTTTAGGAAGGGTTTTTTAAGGGTGCTCCGGCTGACTGATTTAGTAAGACGTCTGTGCTGCTTGCAATTGAAATCAACGCTAACATCCAATATTTTCAGATTGGTTTTGGTATGATAACTATAGTGGATGGTGGAGAAACGGGAATGAGGCGTGGTGGAAGAGTTTTAGAAAGTCACCAAGGTCAAGGTGTATTCCGTGACCTTTCTGATTACATGACACGTGACCTGTATACCATGTCAAACATGAAATATTCAGCTATGACAATAAACCAGAATAAGTTTGAATTGTCAAAAAATTACATGACCAGAGAAAAATATCAATCCAACATGGAAATTGTGAGTATAAACTTTATCCCAGGGTTGTTTGGCAATGAAGAAAATTTCAAGTTTACCTCCCTTGAACAAGAAACACTATTTCAGTGTTGGAATGTTATTTAAGTTTGTCTCCCTTTAATATGTAACAATTCTTTCGTTAATGCGTTACTTTTGATTTCACTGCGAACCTTTTTTAGAGAAGCAATGGGAGAAAGAGAGGTCGGTTCATGATTCTAAGATCTACGTCTTTATCATTGTTAACTGTTTTATTGAACATTATGGTGTTTTTTTATATTACAGAGAATAATGATTGTAAATTATAAAATCAGCGCCTTGCAGCTAGTCACACCATCTCCAGTAGACAACATCATTACAATAGAACTTGACCAACATCTTCTTGTCGCCATCTTGAATTGTAAAATACCACGTGATTATCTATTTCCGGAAGGATTTGTACGAATTCACTGTGTATTGTACAGACCAATAGAGACAAATTTGGATCATTTTCTCAATGAAGAAAGATATATCGTTGGAAGCTTCGATAAAAAACAAAGGAGACCCGAAAATATTCGATTACTGACTATCGCCAGCTTTTTTCCATGTAAAGTTGGAACTGCTTACCAAATTGATATATTCGGTGACAAAATAGAAGATTTACAAGCTCATTTATATCTTCATTTTGAAAAGGTTTCTACACTAACTAATGGCTTTGTGACGTCGGGTATAATGTTTGGAATGGATACTAATATTGAAGACGTCAAGGCTACTTTTCGTCAATTTGATATTGAGTCGCCAGAAGATTTAGTGTTCGACTTAAATTCGTATAGGAAGACATTATATGACCATTCTGAATGACAAGTATTGAAATATCAATCGCTTAAAAGTGTTATTTGTACATCATATAAAAGACAATTATACTTGAAAACATTTCAAACACGTGACATTTACTTCTACGTATATAGGCCCACTCGACCAGCATCAACTTGTTTTAAAGGGTTAATACAAAAACAGAGTTTATTTATTAATAATTATTCATATACACCCCGCCTCCCCCCCCCCCCCCCCCCAAAAAAAAAAAAGTCAGACCTTCCCTCTAACAACTATATTCATTCCACCACAAGACAACCAATGACACGACGACGATGTTATTTTATAGTAAAAGAGTTTGTAGCCTACTCAACTTTACTCTGAAAGGATGGTCATTGTTAGATCTACTACTTTCCTTTCAACATTGGTATACTGAATAGAAATTAACTGGCTTTGTTTAGTTTCTGGGTAGAATCTACTCATAATGTCAACAAATTTTATAGATTTTCAATTTCTCTCATTTCGTGTGTATTATATGTAGTGTATATTAGTGACACAGAGATGTAGATATATATAGAGAATGAATTCTGTTATTGTTATATTTTCTCTGTTAATTTTGACAGTATGTTTTAGTCAAGGTAGGTTTTATTACAATTTGTCTCCATGTGTATCAGCTATATATTATATTCAGTATGGATCCACGGTGGCGTCGGTGGCTCAGTGAATTAGACGCCTGCTCACTAATCTGAAGATTCACAGTTGAAACCCGGCAGAGATAAAGATGATACCTTCAGATCTTTGTTAAGAAAAATATTCCTAAATATTGATGATAGTAGCCTCGCTCGTGTGTTTTAAATATTTATTCATCATTGAACTTAGGACTTACCTGGTATTAAAGATATACGACAGAATCCCAGTAAAGTCGGCTACCAGGAACGCTATGTTTTATCAGATTATACAGGGATTCTGTTGTAAAGGAATACTTGCTAACCAGACAAGTCTACTGATGAATATAAACTCTTATTGACCAAGTTTGAGATTTTAAATTTGAATTCATTCTAAGAGGTAGTATATCTGTAACAAGGTTCACTGGAAGGTTTGTTCGGCCTTGATATCACATCTAACACTGTGCTAAGCTTGTTTTAAATAGGGTTATAGCCTATATATAAAAAAGGGTTATTTATAATGAATAAAACCCAGATAACTAGAAATTCTATGGTCATTATATTATGTGTGTTTACAGTGTCAGTGAATACTTGACATTTTGTGAGTGATAGTTAGACAACAACATGTCTGTGTCAACTGATGATAGTTTTAAACTATTTTATACCCCACGTTATCTTTTTACTGATATTTCTTACATATCTAACAGAGCTGAATACGACATTTATCATATCTATCCGTTGCTTCCAGAACATGGAACAAATAACCCACTCAGAACATTGGTACCTGATTTTACTTTGAAGGAATACTACCTCTTCGAATTGACAAATTATTTGAATTTTCAAACTTTACCAAAAAGCGTAAAACTGCAAGTTTCATAATTCAATTTTATGTCCATTCAAAGAGGAAGTATTTACCCTCAAACAATATTTTCTCCCATTTGACAAAGGTCAGTCGCCAACCTTCCTGCTAACTGACTGCATAATTTATAATTGTGCGCCTTTTTCATCTCTGTGCATTTTTAAATTAAAGTTACTTTAAAAACACTAATTTTCCACAGATTAAATATTGACTTATGTTATTTATTTAACTCCACCCAGTTAATTAACATGCTACATGACGTATAATAATGTTATTTTAGTGCCCAATCTTCACAAATCAAATTTAATAGAGTAATACATCCCGTCCTTCCTTTCTGTATCTGTTTGTGTAAACTCCATACAGTTTAAAAGGAAGGGAACGTTTGTTAATTATAAACAAGGCATTCCTCCACTCTTTTACAATTTCTAACCGTCAAGGATTCTAATATCTAGGATAGACAAAAGTTCCATCAAAAGATACATAATTGATAAAAGAAAAAAATAAATTTAAACATAAGAAAAGATTTCAATAATTTTCAGCCTTGAAATGTTACGATTGCCAAAGTCATACTCCGAACGGTTCACCCAGTGGATTCTGTCCTAGGAATGGTACTGTTGATGAAACTAAGGCGTATATAAATGATAAATGTGATGGTAAATGTTTTATTAAAGGGAACGACACACACAAAGATTGTAAGTACAACTAAGTTATTCATTAAATTTTTTACGTTTATTCAATCTATCATGATTCAAGAATAGTCAAATAAATACGATAGCATGAAACAATAGACATTTGGAACATTTAGTTTGATCGTGATATATTTTGTTGGCGGATGATGAAATGATATTTTATTTAATTTTTGGATATGAATTGATATACAATGTATAATATATGATATATATATATATATAATATTGTTTGTTTAGATGCAGGACGTGGTTGTACAACAGGTTTCCCTGTACCCCACCCCCTACCAGTAGATGGTTGCTATGTGTATGGTGTAGATACATGGTGTATCTGTAGCAATGATACATGTAACGGAGAGCCCTTGGGTAAGAAATATGATTTTACCATAGAAATGGCCCACAGTTACTCCTTTCGTTATATCATAAGGCAGTGAAACAGAATAGTATAAACTAAACTAACGTTCGAATATGGCTTAGTATTAATTCAATATTAAATAAGTTCAACGTTTCAGAGGTGAGCACAATACTGTTACAAATACTTAATATTACCCTATAATATTAATTTGTTGTATTATTCACAGGAGAAGGGTCAGTAGAAATGGACGAACATCTTCGTGAAGCAATCTTAATTCAAGGTAGGATTGTCTTAATCCTTAATCTTAACTTCATGGTCAAGTGGTCAGAAACCTTGATTCATTTTCCTAAAAGCACGTATTGAATTCAGTATAGAATCTGTTTGATCCTAGACAATCCTGGATGACGTCACTAATCCCTTTTTGAGTGCTGACAGGAAGTGGGTCTCGTGTGTTATTTCAGTCCACCCCAAGCAACCAATTTGTCCTCCATAGATACACTACTTTGTTTTGTTTGTCTTGTAATTGAGATAAACGTAGGATATTTACGTATAAACTCACATTCCAGGAGCAAAAGACGGAGATATGAAATGTTATAATTGTATAAATTATGATGCTGAGGGTAAATATCACAGCCAATGTCAGAAAGATGGGCGTGTCAGTTTAAACGCCTGGAAGATGAACTGTACTGGACATTGTTTTACTAGAAGTGACGACCTCGATCCAAGAAGTAAGTTCATGGATACTGTTTGTTTGGTGCTGCGCCAGATACATCTTCACAATTGTGTGGCCACAAGCAATTATTATCTCCGTGGCAAGCCTCTGAGTTTTTCCACTTTATCAACTTGTGTTGATATATCTGATATCAAGAGACACTCGGGTCAGATTCTCTATATATAAATAACCATCATTAACTTGTTGTTATTTCGTCTTAACATAGAGGCTGATCGCTTCAACCTTCGTTAACTTCCGGTCCAGACCACGCCAGTATTTAGACACAATTTCCACTGTTTGACCAATGAAATTCGACTTTGATTGATTGACAGTTTTAACAGTGAGGAGTGTTCTTGTTCTTGTATTCTAGAGGTGTATAGAGGTTGTACGGATTCCTTACCATCACTACCTTCGATGCCTCCTGACGACGGTTGTTATACCTACTACCTAGAAACTTGGTGTGTCTGTCAAACATATTTATGTAATGGAGGACCAATAGGTATGTAAACTTTTATAACGACTGTACAATCTAACTTGTATTGTCCAATATACACCTACAAATATTCAGTTGTGTTGATTATTCCATTACAGGAGTTGGTACAGTCGAGTTGGATGCTCATATAAAAAATACAGGAATATCAGTGATAACGGTAAATAGTTTATTATTGATATACATGGTTTATATTGTATTCTTACTGAATGGTGCTTGATAAACTGAAATGTGATTTATATTTGTTCTATACATCATGTTTATCGAAGGAGGAAGGAAAAATTGTTTATCTGCAGTCACTCATAATGAAAAAGAACCAATTTTGACTGTGAAACACAAATCATGTTAGTAAAGAAAGTAAAGAAAGAAAATTAATAGCAACCGAGGAAGCTACCTACAACAGATGAACTGTATTAACGTATGAGATTTGTGGACTTGGTTTAATTCAGTCTCTGTGATAGTTGAGCCATGGAGAGAATATAAACTGCTTAAAATCGTTTTATTATAAAATATTATTTGTAAAGCCATAAAATTGTTAAAATGTGATATAAAGTTTGAATTTAAATAGCATATTAATCATTATGTATATAATATAAACAAATTATTAGAAAATATTATCTTCAGCTTTTCATGTCGTTTTGGTTCAACAAAGTCATTTCTTCTGGCATGATTATCTTAGGTGGTTTTTCTTGGACAATAATTTCAGCTTTCCTCGTATACAGGATTTTCTTCTCCCTCTACAAGATAGAACAATTCATTTTTATATTTCTCACAACCACCAAATTACACTTCAGAAAGTCGATTAACAAGCTGGTTTTAACAGCAGTCGGTTTTAATAGACTTGTAAAACAAGTTTAATGTTCTCGAGAATACAGTGAAACCTCACATTCCCCTTCCCAATATACCTCTATAGAGCAGGACTTAACAATTGAAATAGTAATTTAGATTACCTTTCTAGTCAAGTCTATGTGACATCTTAAAGAACGTTTCACAGATTGTGGTAAACAGGAACCTAATTTAAAGAATATTGGTACCATTAATGTTGGGTCTATATCTTCTTCATCCATAGAACCTGGAAATATACAACATGATGATTAAAAACTATTGGATCATAGATCATAGGATGGATCTATATGTCTTATAAAAAATAATGATTTAAAGATTCTAATAGATAAATTGTAAAATTGTTTACCAGTCAACAAGCTAATTATAGCACCACTAATAAAACTTAATAAGACACCTATAGCACCAAACCATGTATAAGATATCGCGTACATTTTATCTAAACCTTGACTACAATAAACAAAGAAAACAAATCAACTATTACATATCTTACCCGGTTAATAGACAAGGGAAGACAACTTTACTGTATAAAGAATGACTTTGATTTGCTGAACTATTTGTATTAAATATGGTTATCTCCCTTCAATAGTGAAGAAGCAGGCGAGTCTAGTCACGTGGTTGAAAATTAGAAAATTCAATTTAAAGTAAGAAGTGACCTTACGGTTCGGGAAGTTGTTGGGTATAAACGTCTGTGATATTAACCGTAGGGTTATATAAATATGATGAGGTCGTATTATACTGTATAATAGTTGAATTATCGACAGGACACTGGTCAATCGGGGCCGGAGGTAACCATGGTGTCTTCCTTAAAGTTCTCGAAAAACTTGACCCCATTCCAAGCCAAGAACAAAATACCATCGCGATAATTGATCCTGTTACAGCGCCCTGTAAAACATTTGTTTATCACCAATTTCATTATATATATTATAATATCTATATCACACGTTATGTTAAAACATAAACATAATTTATAAGACATGAATAAAGTAAATATACAAACATACCTTTGCGTTCGCCCAGGGACAGAGAACCGCCAGTAAAAATAACCCTGTTAAAGGACCAGAAAATGCAGAAATTAACGAACCGGAAATCTACAATATAGAATACTGATATTATATAAACGTTTTGTTATTTCATCTCATAAACATATTTATATCTAGATATTTTTGCCATGAAAGCAACTCCATAAAGTGTCTTCTGTGATCTGTCGAAATCTATATACAACACATATTCAAGGTCATTAGAGTATTAAACCAATCACATATCTCTTTTTAGCTTTTATTGTCATCCCACTTTACACCGAGTCTCAGTAAGCAAACATTATTATAACATTGTTTTTGCTATTGTGTTTTAAGTTGGTTGAACTTTATTGTACTTACCTGTGTCATGGTGCCTCCAACTTCACCAATAATTATAGCGATTCCACAGGCTAAAATAGCAGCTATTAACACTACAATACACAAGTTTTATACTTTACGGCATGTATCATACGAGGTCTCGTCAGTTTTTCACCTATTTTAGAGCCACATGAACAACTGACAAGTGGGAAACTGGAGTTAGAAGTTAGAACGAATCCCAAATGTCTATGTTAGCTGACAGATGGGGCCATTGCAGCGCATGGCTCTTGGATTAATAAGTTTCTAGCTAGAGTTTGTCGACCAGGTCCTGTGGTGTAGGGTCTGTCAGCTAGGGTCTGTCGGTTAGATCCCGTGGTCTAGGGATTCATCCCGAGTCAGGTAATTCTGATATGATAATGATACAAGGATATACACGAATTAAAAACGTAACACGACCATACCTGATATCTTAGCTACTAGAGTACTTCTAAATTCTGATAAATTTTTAAACTTTTCTTTGACGATATCTTGTAGAAAAATAGCCGAGAGTCCACTTAAACCGGTAGACAGTGTACTGTAATAAGACAAAATGAAATGAAATCATATATTATATATATGTAGTATCTTTACCAAGATAATTTCGGCCATCACCGCGATTGTATTCATTGCCAGTCGCTTTCTTGTGTGTTTCGGGGTAAAAACACCAACGTTTTGAATATTTGAAAGAATTCAACTTTGATACAGATTTTCATGACCGTTTTACTGTGTGACCTATTTATTGTGTCACATTCATCATTATACAGTCTCAAAAACACATGTTAATTGGATTGAATTGAAAAGCTGGGTTCTCACCTTAAAGAAGCACTGAAGAGAGAGGCTAAAAATAGACCTGGCATTCCTGGCAGGGACCGGAATATATCCATTACCATATAAGGAATGACCTGAAAGTACACGATTGGAATGGTTTAGGGTAATTCCCTGGGTTATAAAATTTGTGAGAAGTAATAAGCTGTGTCTCCTATCCTAGGGACTGGCTTATTATATTGATCACATACTTCAACCGAAAAGGCTAAAAATAATTACCATTCGTTAATAGTGCTTTAAAAACAAGTTTCCTATGTTTGTTGTTGGTTGTTTGTAAACATCCATCAGTGTCTAAAATATTAACTGGTGTCGAGTTACTAGGAAGACAAATAAAAACGTCTTAGTAAACCCAATACGAAGACAAATTGCTATTATTATGCTTTTAATGGATTTACCATGGACTTGACAAGAGTTGTCTGCCTTCCTGAGTTCTGATGTATATTTATATATGGAGGCATACCGGAAGTGAACATTTAACGAGTATTATAATCACTTGATTGAAAACCTTAAAGGAGAACAGTCGGCATTTCCGGGTATTCTGGGTCTCGAGTCTATTTGAATAGCTAAAAGAAGTATCAGAACTGCACGCAAACAGCAAAATCTTTTCAGATAAATCTCAATTTGAAATTTCACTTTCCATATATGGTAGTCTCACTAAAATTGAGATAAATATGGTATGATTGGACGAGTTGTAAACGTGCCCCTTTAAACAAATAGGAAGTCTCCCTTAAACAAAGCCTCTAGCCAATTGGGAATGTCTCTTTAATGATCTTTTATATCAATATCCGCTTCATATAACATATAACTTACAACAAGACGATGTTTTCAGTAGAAACTTTGCTCTAACAGCTGTAGAATGTCTTTAACAAAGTGTTCAAATATTATGTTTCTTATCTTATTAATGATGTATATTGGACCACTCCAGGCTGATATTGTTACCAATACGTTTTATAAAGTTGAAGATTGTGATGCGGTATCAGGAGCTCCGTCGTATGTTAAAGAAATGAAATCCAGGAGTCGCATTCATTGTTTTACACAATGTTCCAAAATTCCTGAATGCGATAGCATCATATATCAGTCAACTACCAAAACATGTCTTTTGTACGGAGCCAGTGAGGCAACATGTCCGTCTACAAATGGTCGTTCGGTCGATGTGTATAAGAAAAACGCCGCATTTGTTACTCAAGTATCGGTGACCACTGACAGTTCAATTTCTTCTACGGAAAATATTGTTGAAGCTACCAGTCATACCGAACAAAATAATGGAATACAAACTGACGTTTCAACGCTGATCTCTACTCAGTCCATAAACATGTTATCTACCAGTAGTTATGTAAGTATATATGTCTCGTTTTCACACATGTTCCTTTAACAATGGCTATATCTAACGTTGCTGAAGGAACATTGTTTTCACTTACAATCATCAACTGTACATCGCTTATTTAACAGATTCAAAGTCTGTTTGGTAATACATTGAAATCAGCAGATAATTTCCCATAATGGAGGAAATATTTCGTAATGAAAAGTGATATCAGGTGTCTAGAATTCACTTGTTATCAACAAATTATAGGTAGGCTATCTTTCCAGGTTACGACCCACGACCCATCCTGCGTCAACGGAAAATACAGTTCTGAGTTGAATGGTCGGTCTGTATGTATTTGTAATGATGGGTTTATGGGAACGGATTGTCTGGAACGTTTGACAAGTAAGTAATTAAACTATGGTGGTGGGTTCTACTCCTGGTCGGGGTGTGAAAGTTGTCATCTGAAATAAGTCAGCTACTCCACAAGGTTTGCTTTCGAACCGGAACTGAGGAACTTGGGTGAACCGTAAATTTACTACTTATTAATCATATGATTGATGTTTTTCGTTGTAGGTTGCACCGATTGGGCAAATTATTTGTTTTTATTGAATGGCGAGTCGAGATATTCGCGTCAGACGGTGACAATTCAACCACCAAATTCCCAACAACCATTTTCAGTGATGTGTGAAGTGACTGACAAGGTAAATACCTATATTTATATGAATACTGAGAAAGTTAGCGATGCCTGGGATAAAACCTGGAGTGATATGAAGAAAGGATATAATTTTACTGGTGGATTTTGGGTTGGTTTGGATCACCTTTACGAACTTATTAATATTGATTGGTCCAGTAATAAACTGAGTTTAAGAATTTCATTGGATTCAAACATTGAACCAAGCCTAAACAATTTTATTGACAAAATAACGGAGTTTGACTTGGAGTTATATGAAGTGCAGATGGGAAACGAAATGACAAATTATCAACTACAATACAAGTACAACTACATATACAAATATTTCAGTTTAGATTTGAACGGTGCCATGTTTTCTGCTAAAGATAAAGATAATGACGGGGTTGATGATGTTAATTGTGCCAGGGAAATGAAACGTGCGTTCTGGTACAACGGTAAATGTAGCCTTGAAACTATATCTATAACTATAACTCAGATGGAAATAAGACAATACTGGGATGGAATTAAAGGTGGTTTTAAACTGAATGATCAGGGTACCACTATTTAAAAAGGAAACTTATATTAAGATAAAGAATAAAGACCAAACTTAAAGTAAAAACATTTTAAAAGTACATAAACTCACTTGATTTGGGTTGGAGATTTGTCCCGATTCTAATGGGTCACATCTGACTGTGGCATAATAAGCATACGCTACAACACCTTCATAGGCTGCTAGCGATAAGGCCATGACGTGTAGTGGTGACGTAATGAACAACACTCTAAAACGAGAAACGATGGCTGCAATTCAACATCGGTACGAACAACATATCTAAACACATTTTATCCTAGAAATTTCACACGAAATCGACCAACAATTAAGACCAATTCGAATCCTCCTTACGATAAAAAAAAATCTGATGCCACGGCCAATGTTTTAGAGAGTAGGTTCCTAGTCGGTTTCTCATCCCTCTGTCAAAGGTTTAGCTATAGGCCATCTGGTAAAACCGATCATGGATAATCTATTATCTGTTTACCTGTAGGCGGCTCCCAGGGTCGGAGTTGACGAGATTCTTTGACAAGTTGATTGGTTAAATACCATTCCCATTCCACGTAACAGAGAACCGAAATACAGTCCCCAAAATGTATGACGTACTGTAAAGTCTGTATCAAACCTGAAATATCATTAACAGAATGTATGACGTACTGTAAAGTCTGTATCAAACCTGAAATATCATTAACAGAATGTATGACGTACTGTAAAGTCTGTATCAAACCTGAAATATCATTAACAGAATGTATGACGTACTGTAAAGTCTGTATCAAACCTGAAATATCAATAACAGAATGTATGACGTACTGTAAAGTCTGTATCAAACCTAAAATATCATTAACAGAATGTATGACGTACTGTAAAGTCTGTATCAAACCTGAAATATCATTAACAGAATGTATGACGTACTGTAAAGTCTGTATCAAACCTGAAATATCATTAACAGAATGTATGACGTACTGTAAAGTCTGTATCAAACCTGAAATATCATTAATAGAATGTATGACGTACTGTAAAGTCTGTATCAAACATGAAATATCATTAACAGAATGTATCTTACTGACGTTCACTTTCAAACACTTCCACAGCGCACATTCGATATGTTCTTTGTTGATTTGAATCTTGAGTATATTGTATATTTGAAGGATAAAATTTCGACTATGATCTCTCGAACTACGATTGGTGGATCAGATAATGCCATGTTAAATTAAAACGAATGAATATCTTACA
Organism: Lottia scabra; assembly: GCA_029955415.1. NCBI lineage: Eukaryota > Metazoa > Mollusca > Gastropoda > Lottiidae > Lottia > Lottia scabra. The sequence continues at coordinate 54,353 of JARJEI010000014.1, read as the reverse complement.
CGAAAAAATTGAATCTTCCCCCAGCCTCTCCTTTAGCCCAGACAGCAGCCGGTCCACCAGCATAAATAGTTGCCTGAAACAAAAATAGAATAGATGAAAGCAAGATAGACATACACCTTAGTCAATCAACAACTTTTGGGCGACAAGCGCTGGTGCCTGGTGCCCGGTGCCGTATGCTTCTAACCTCTACAATATTAGGTATAGTAAGGTATATTGTCAGTATATATTCGTGACACCCAAAATATTGACACTTGGTTAAATACCTTAATAAGTAGAGCAAAACAACCAGAAAACATGATAATAGCTTGAAATACATCTGTCCATATTACAGCTTTTAAACCACCCTATATAATATATAAATACATATAATACAAATTATAACAGTTTTATATCATAATCATATCTACTCTTATCTCAAAAGAAATGGCATTAAAGAGATTGAGAATTAGACATGTAATTTTTATAACCAGAAGACAAACAACCTGATTAGTTGCGAAGTTTCTTGCACGGAGAATATCAGCCAATTTGGTAGAATATTTTTTTTTTAATTTAATCAAAGAATTTCCTTGAAATCCCTCATCCAATGACTTGTTTGCTTGAGAAGGGAATTAACCGACTTACAATAGAAGTGTAAATGGCAGCAGCTAATGCTATTAAAGATATCGACGCCCATTTTGGAAATCCTGTCACTGAAATACAAAGTTAAATTATCTTAATATCGATTATATCTATATGATAGACTTTAATATTAACCTGGATTCTAATATTGTAAAACTTTACTGAAACAAAATCTCGTTTCTGAGAAACACTTCTTAATATATGTAATAAATAATTGCTGAGTTCCATAACGAAGAAACACTCAAAGATAAAATATATTTACCAGCTTCTAATGCTATTCCAGGACCAAACAAAACAATTCCCATATACCATAACTAGAAAGATAGATTTAGAAATAATTCAAACGGTTATTCCTGGCTTGCTGAGAACATCCACTAAATTCAATATAATTTTTTAACTTGCACAGAAAATATAAAAAGGGTATCTTTCGGAAAATCCATACAGCGTCCAAAGTTGAATTCAGGATAAAAGACACCCTCCCCCACCCCATCCCCAGTTTCTAGAATAATACAAGAACTGTAAACAGTATCAAGCATGGCACGAGCCCTTCTCCTGCTAGATCTTTTTGAACTTTGAACCCTGAGGCAATCAAAAACTACTTACTGTTGATAAAATACCGAGAATAGTTCCCATAATTCTAGGTGCCTTGGACCGGAAGCGTATTTCTAGATACTGCAATAGATGTAATTATACAATTAAACTTTCAAATCAAAGCTATAATGTATAAGCCTAAATATGGAAATGATTATTATCAAATTGATGTGTTTTTTTAATGAGTATTTTAAATTCATAATAAAACTCCAGAATTAAGAAATGACGACTTAGAAATAAAAATAACATTTTGAAGTTGTCACTTTCAATTTCACACTGTATGGCGTATTGTTTGTCTTCATTTGCCAAAGTTGGTTCTGTAAAGTAGGAAGAAACTTTTAGTTTGAAGTAGAACCATTAAAAATCAACCGTACGTACCTCATAGACACTGGTTAAACCAAGGGGATGAAGAATGGGCACGACTAGAAATATTCCACAAATATTAGCCGTAAAAAACCCAAGACAAGCAATCCACCATTGAATACCAAAGACATAAACTTCAGCCGGGACACCCAGCATCATTATAGATGATTCAAACGATACCATCAACGATATAGCTACTGGTATAAAACTCATTTTCCTACCACCAACCAGATACTCAGACGTCGTTCTCTGACGTCCACCACTAAAAGCATGATAAATACCGATACCTATAGAAACAACTATAGTCAAACCAAACAGTATTAAATCTGCTAAGTGGAATTTGTGATCTGGATTCACCATTTTGTATGAATGAATGACAATGCTAATTTTCAGGGCAGAATTTTATAAATGAACTTTCTAACTTTTATCAGTTCATGCATAATTATAAGTTTTAATAAGCTTAATTGTATTCGCCATCACGATTTTAATATCATAACAATGTGTATAGTCACTTTATAAATCTTCAACAATCTGTTGTTTACATGGTCAAACAATCATATCAAATCTAAAACTCAAAACTCGGCTCCCCAATAGTATAATTTATTATGTTTAATATGAAACAGAGCTAAGAAATGTGGGTGTGTCTTCAGGCAGGGAAATTTGTCTCTTCTGGTCACCTGGTACTATCTGATATTCAAAATAAAATACTTAAGCATTTATGATTCCTCATGAAACACATCATTATTATCGTTTAATGGTTTATTAAAATAGTTTCGTTTTGTCTTTATTCATACATTCAAAACTTGAACAAAGTCATTTCCGTTAACTCAGGTGCGCCACCTGTCGTCAACGTTTTTGAAAAAATCATCTTTTCTAAAAATTCTTCTTGCCAAAATGAGTACGACCATGAACAAAATGGATATGTCCTTAGGTAATTGTATTGGTTGCGTATTTACATTAATTTTTTGGAATCGATCTATGCTTGCGAAAAGCTTTTTAATTTAATTTGAAACCAATATCAACGTCAACAACTTCGTCGACGTCAACACTCAAACGTCCACTGACGGCATTGATTGACCAAGAACCAATCATTTACTCTTCTTCAAGCAAAGATTTATACAGCAAAAAAAGAATGCAGTTTTGGTTTTTAGAAGACATGTAGCTTGATTCACTCTTTTTAAAGTTGTTGTCAATTTTATATTTCACTACCGGGAAATATTGACCCATGACCGGTTTTTTTTTATGACCGAAGGACATTTCACGCCATTTTAAGCTGTTGATAAGGAGTTTCGTGACGTCACATCCATTCATTCATTCATTTGACGTCTTCATCTGATTATGAATAAATGACGTAGTATCCATTGATAGCCTCGCGAAACAAATTTTGCACAGATAAAGATAATAATGACACTGACATTGAAAACCCAACACGCCTAGAAACCAAATAGGCCTGTGTCACATATCGTGTGCGTGCGTGAACTCTTTCATGCCCCGTTATACATATAGGATAGGGCAGGCACTTAAAATGACGTCATGGGCATTAAGTATTAAGGGTTGAGGGCGGGCATGAGCCTTCAGACTTGAGTGTTTATTATCGGAATAGAGAATATGTTTATTTGATATTTTACAGATGACATTATAAGATTAGACAAGGAAAATAAGACAGGTACCAGCCCTATGAAGAGGACCCTACAAGAGGTACCGTACCGTACCGTAATTTTAACCATCAGCTTTTTATTTTTATTAATATTCACTAGTCAACCAATATTTAACTTAACTTTTAACTTATATTATATTATATTGTTTTATTCTAATAGTAGATTTCAGCAAGTTTTTAGTAAATTTCCCCCCAATCTAATCATAAGCTTATATCTTGGTTATTTCTTCAGGGAAAAGCTAGAAACACAAAAAGGGGAAACACATCAAAGAAGAATAATAAGATTCCTGTTGGAATGGTTATTAAAAATAAAAATAATGCCATTCTACAGAGAAAAATATTAAATGCACAAAAACTGTTGCGTGAAGCCAAGTGGACTTCAGTACACGCAAAGAAGAGAAAAAATGGCAAAGCAAGGAATAAGGTATTTCTCATTGAATTCTTACAGATTTAAAATGTTTGTTGCTAGGGTTATAGAAGATACTCTCCTATAGAAGCACTGGCCGAGGTCACAAGTTTTAGATGTTGGTATAGAGAAGAAGTCGGTTTAGGGCAGAGATCTTTATAGAGATGGCTCTGGTTTAGGGCAGAGATCTTTATAGAGATGGCTCTGGTTTAGGGAAAAGCTCTTTATAGAGATGGCTCTGGTTTAGGGCAGAGCTCTTTATATAGATGGTTCTGGTTTAGGGCAGAGCTCTTTATAGAGATGGCTCTGGTTTAGGGCAGAGCTCTTTATAGAGATGGCTCTGGTTTAGGGCAGAGCTCTTTATAGAGATGGCTCTGGTTTAGGGTAGAGATCTTTATAGAGATGGCTCTGGTTTAGGGCAGAGCTCTTTATAGAGATGGCTCTGGTTTAGGGCAGAGATCTTTATAGAGATGGCTCTGGTTTAGGGTAGAGCTCTTTATAGAGATGGTTCTGGTTTAGGACAGAGCTCTTTATATAGATGGTTCTGGTTTAGGGCAGAGATCTTTATAGAGATGGCTCTGGTTTAGGGTAGAGCTCTTTATATAGATGGTTCTGGTTTAGGGCAGAGATCTTTATAGAGATGGCTCTGGTTTAGGGCAGAGATCTTTATAGAGATGGCTCTGCTTTAGGGCAGAGATCTTTATAGAGATGGCTCTGGTTTAGGGCAGAGATCTTTATAGAGATGGCTCTGGTTTAGGGCAGAGCTCTTTATAGAGATGGCTCTGGTTTAGGGTAGAGATCTTTATAGAGATGGCTCTGGTTTAGGGTAGCTCAGATCTTTATAGAGATGGCTCTGGTTTAGGGCAGAGCTCTTTATAGAGATGGTTCTGGTTTAGGACAGAGCCCTTTTATAGAGATGGCTCTGGTTTAGGGTAGAGATCTTTATAGAGATGGCTCTGGTTTAGGGTAGAGATCTTTATAGAGATGGCTCTGGTTTATGGTAGAGATCTTTATAGAGATGGCTCTGGTTTAGGGTAGAGCTCTTTATAGAGATGGCTCTGGTTTAGGGCAGAGCTCTTTATAGAGATGGCTCTGGTTTAGGGCAGAGCTCTTTATAGAGATGGCTCTGGTTTAGGGTAGAGCTCTTTATAGAGATGGCTCTGGTTTAGGGCAGAGCTCTTTATAGAGATGGCTCTGGTTTAGGGCAGAGCTCTTTATAGAGATGGCTCTGGTTTAGGGTAGAGCTCTTTATATAGATGGCTCTGGTTTAGGGTAGAGCTCTTTATATAGATGGCTCTGGTTTAGGGTAGAGCTCTTTATATAGATGGCTCTGGTTTAGGGTAGAGCTCTTTATAGAGATGGCTCTGGTTTAGGAAGGTTTCAATGTATCGTTACTACAACAATTACATTAAATTCTCTAGAATTAACTCTTACTGAAATATCTTTATTTATCATCTTTTATATTTTTTTATTTTAGCCTCAAAAACGAATTCTACAACAGAACAGATCCCAGAATAATAAAAGAAACACATTTTCTCTCCAAACTCTAAATACAAATAAACGTCCACGAATCGACAGAAACTACGGTAGTCAGACATCCAATCAGTTTAATAATACAATGAAGAAGAAGAAATTTACAGCCAATACAATTTCACTACCATACAGTAATGGTAGTAGATTACTTACGGCTATGATTGGTCGAATAAATAGTGAAATGAATGGTGTACGTGTCCAGAGATATACATGTAATTAAAAATGTTTTTATTTTTTTTTAATAAACGTGACCATAGTCTTTAAACAACTGAATAGGACATTAACTCATTTATCCGTTGCTCCCATAACGTGATATTCTCTTCATTAATCTGGCGAATATGCGAATATGTATTTGAGCAGATTTGTTTAGTCCAATGGATCTGGTTGTGTCTCATGATTTTGACCTTTATTGTTATAAAATAGTGTTGCTAAGCAAACCACGTTACGTTACGTTACGTTTTCGAAAAACCAAATATTTATATGTAAATTTAAGGAACCACAGAAAAATCGAAAATCCCTTCATAATATACCTAATTATAACATTTGTCTTTCAATTTCTATTTTTGGGTTTTCTGTATAATTCATTGGTTTACCACAATTCGAATCTTATTTGTTACTTTAAACGCTGATAATTATTTATTAATGCCCATGGCTTTGAGGGTCTTAACTAGCCTACTAGTTAAAAATTCCCTGAGACGAAGTCACGAAGGTTAAGGTAGGCTATAATAGGTCGAATGGATACTGAACGTTCCTGTTTCAATAAATGATTACATGTAATAGGCCTAATATCATAAACAAGATAATCTTCTATTAAAGTTTGAGTTAAATTTTGGCAGTTCCTTTTTTAGAAATTGTTTCGTTTTGTCGTTATTCATTTAGTCACATTTAATCACAGTCAAAATTTGTTCGCAACCATTTCCGTTAACAGCGCCACCTGTTCTTAAAGTTTCTTAAAGAAATCAGTAAAGTTTGTTCCATTTTACTCCAAGAAGTTCTTAGTTTCAAAATGAGTGTGACTGTGAATAAAGTGGACATGTCTCTAGGTAATTAAATATGTTACTGTTTTATATATTTCCTCGAAGTAGGCCTGGCGACTGTTTTCGTGTTGTTTTTTTTTGAGAATTTTGAAAACAAAAACAAACTCCTGGCAAGAAGAATGCATCATAGGCAACAGGTTTTAGAAGACGTGTACTGCGTGCTTTCTCAAGCTGTTGTCAATTCTTAATTTGAAAACTACTATTGGCTATTAGAAACATACTCTCCTCACATACTAGACTATACTCAATTGGTTAAAGGAATATGTTCACTACCTAACTAATTAAAACTCAGAACCTGGAATTATTTAGCTATTCTAATCCATAAATATTGTTCACAACTCTCCCACAAAATATAAGCCTTCAAATACACGTGTAGCCATAATTATCAGCGTTTGAAAGTCAAAATTACAACTCACTGTTTAATAAGACTATGCATTATATTATAGAAAACACATATAGGCCGACAGAAAATGAAACATAAAGGTTTAGGTAAGGTTATAATTGAAGGGATTGTATATTCAAGGCCTAAATCGACTCTCTAAAATGCTTAACATTCCCCTTAATGGTATACATCAGTTAACAGTTTACAAAAATAATGAGTTTTTCATCGATCAACATTTTCATCAACCATAATTTACAGTCATCTAAAAATTAGATTATTTAAAAAGCTGAGCCCATTTATTTAATTTTTAAGCCTGTTAGTATGGCAACTGTCCATCTCAAGGCATAAATATAGTAACCTGAACAATATAATATAAACAACTCTCATATTCGGATGTTAATGTGTAAGTGAATAAATGTAATCAGTAGCGTAGTTCATAGCCAGAAGTTGTCTACTACCGTATTGTACAACATGAGATTCCGGAATGAACGGTCGGTTGAATAATTAGTTGTTTGAATAATTGGTTGGTCTAATAAATCATGGAATGAATTAAGAATGTTTTTATTTTTTTGCAGATGACATCATAAAATTAAACAAGAAAAATAAGAAAGGTGTCAGCCCTATGAATAGAACCCAACAGGTAATTAAACAGGCAAGGCAATAGTCCTGCTGTAATTTAATTTTCTGTTACATTTCTATAGTTCATAACAGTTTAGAGTTATTGCCCTTGTTCTTTAAAAAGAATTTGATATTTAGCTTATTAACACTATACAGGACATAATTCATATCAGGTTTTGATAAAACTTTATGAAATTGTTCACTGAAGGATGAAAGATCAATAATAATGAATATATCATCTACCTTATTATTTTTCAGGGAAATGCCAGAAACCCCAAAAAAGGAAACGCGTTAAAAAAGTTTAATAATGATAAAATTCCTGGAAGATTTTCTGGCATCAATAAAAGACCTGGTGCTGGAGCTGTTACTAAAAATAGCAATAATGTAATTCTACAGAGAAAAAGAATGAATGCCCTAAAAAAGTTGCGTGAAGCCAAGCTGGCTTTAGCTTCAATAGATGCAAAGAAGAGAACTTATGGCAAGCTTAGAAATCAGGTATTACTTTAAGATTTTGAAGACCAAAGTAGAAAATGAATGTCCTTGTATTTGTAAACTCATGTTTTCTTGAGGGGAGAAACGAATTTTATTTTACTCCAAGGATAACATCAGTTCACTAGAATCAGTTCTATCAACTGGTCCTTGACCAAACCTCATGATTTTCATCTTTTTTTTTTTAATTTTAGCCTCAAAAAAGATTTTCACAACAGAACAGACCCCAGAATAATAAAAGGAATTTTAACAACACCATTTCTCCCATCCAAACTCAAAATACAAATAAACGTCCACGAATCGACAGAAACTACGGTAGTCAGACATCCAATCAGTTTAATAATACAATGAAGAAGAAGAAATTTACAGCAAATACAATTTCACTAGGAGTAGGCAGTACTAATCAAGGTGGTAATCAGAGACAGAATAGAAATAATCAGACACGAAACAGACAGAATAATATTACACGAAGACAACCAAGACAAAACATTCAGTAAGTTTATCATTATTAACATCTATTGTCAGTAGATCTTTTTTATTTTGATTTTAATTAGGTTATATTGATATATAAAGTATGATGTAATACTGTTTAAATACAATCTATATAAAGTATGATGTAATACTGTTTAAATACAGTCTATATAAAGTATGATGTAATACCGTTAAAATACAATCTATATAAAGTATGATGTAATACTGTTTAAATACAATCTATATAAAGTATGATGTAATACTGTTTAAATACAATCTATATAAAGTATGATGTAATACTGTTTAAATACAATCTATATAAAGTATGATGTAATACTGTTTAAATACAATCTATATAAAGTATGATGTAATACTGTTTAAATACAATCTATATAAAGTATGATGTAATACTGTTTAAATACAATCTATATAAAGTATGATGTAATACTGTTTAAATACAATCTATATAAAGTATGATGTAATACTGTTTAAATACAATCTATATAAAGTATGATGTAATACTGTTTAAATACAATCTATATAAAGTATGATGTAATACTGTTTAAATACAATCTATATAAAGTATGATGTAATACTGTTTAAATACAATCTATATAAAGTATGATGTAATACTGTTTGAATACAATCTATATAAAGTTTGATGTAATACTGTTTGAATACAATTTATATAAAGTATGATGTAATACTGTTTAAATACAATCTATATAAAGTATGATGTAATACTGTTTAAATACAATCTATATAAAGTATGATGTAATACTGTTTGAATACAATCTATATAAAGTATGATGTAATACTGTTTGAATACAATCTATATAAAGTATGATGTAATACTGTTTAAATACAATCTATATAAAGTATGATGTAATACTGTTTAAATACAATTTATATAAAGTATGATGTAATACTGTTTAAATACAGTCTATATAAAGTATGATGTAATAGTGTTTAAATACAGTCTATATAAAGTATGATGTAATACTGTTTAAATACAATCTATATAAAGTATGATGTAATACTGTTTAAATACAATCTATATAAAGTATGATGTAATACTGTTTAAATACAATCTATATAAAGTATGATGTAATACTGTTTAAATACAATCTATATAAAGTATGATGTAATACTGTATGATGTAATACTGTTTAAATACAATCTATATAAAGTATGATGTAATACTGTTTAAATACAATCTATATAAAGTATGATGTAATACTGTTTAAATACAATCTATATTAAGTATGATGTAATACTGTTTAAAAACAATCTATATAAAGTATGATGTAATACTGTTTAAATACAATCTATATAAAGTATGATGTAATACTGTTTAAATACAATCTATATAAAGTATGATGTAATACTGTTTAAATACAATCTATATAAAGTATGATGTAATACTGTTTAAATACAATCTATATAAAGTATGATGTAATACTGTTTAAATACAATCTATATAAAGTATGATGTAATACTGTTTAAATACAATCTATATAAAGTATGATGTAATACTGTTTAAATACAATCTATATAAAGTATGATGTAATACTGTTTAAATACAATCTATATAAAGTATGATGTAATACTGTTTAAATACAATCTATATAAAGTATGATGTAATACTGTTTAAATACAATCTATATAAAGTATGATGTAATACTGTTTAAATACAATCTATATAAAGTATGATGTAATACTGTTTGAATACAATCTATATAAAGTATAATGTAATACTGTTTAAATACAATCTATATAAAGTATGATGTAATACTGTTTAAATACAATCTATATAAAGTATGATGTAATACTGTTTAAATACAATCTATATAAGATGTAATACTGTTTAAATACAATCTATATATTGTGTATAAATTGTTTATAATTGGTGTATATACATATATTGTAGGTGGAAGAAACAATCTATAGATGATGGTTTAACAGTACAAGTTAATAACAACAGGTACATTTTACTTTTTTCTTTCGAAATTCTTTTAGAATTCTGATTAATCTTTATAACCCACTGGTATTCTTATTATAACCGCAACTCATACATTTTGAATGTCAATTTGTTTTGTTTTTTAATTTTTAGACTTAAACAGAAACAGAATAGAAATCGAAGAAATAATAATAATTTTGTAAGTTTATTTTTTTACTTCTTCTCCAGATATCAACTAGCCATAAGGGTGTCTCAGTTAGTTATAGGGGACCTTGGTGTCTCAGTTATAGGGGACCTTGGTGTCTCAGTTATAGGGGACCTTGGTGTCTCAGTTATGAGGGGTTCTTGGTGTCTCAGTTAGTTATAGGGGACCTTGGTGCCTCAGTAAGTAAGTTTGTTCAATTCATATTGCATCCTGTCTGTCTTTCCTCATGAAAAAAAATGTAGAATACTATTTTAAACTAATTCACCTAGTAGACAAAACTTAAAACATTATAGATGAGTAGGGTACTATTTGAAATTGTTTCACCTAGTAGACAAAACTTCAAACATTATAGATGAGTAGGGTACTATTTTAAATTGTTTCATCTTGTAGACAAAACTTAAAACATTATAGATGAGTAGGGTACTATTTGAAATTGTTTCACCTAGTAGACAAAACTTTATTTTTTTTATATAGAATACGCGGAACCTCAAGGTACAGCAAGGCAAACATAGAAATTATAATTTTGATACCAATGTATTTTCAAATGTTGGGGTAAGTATATTGAAATTATAATTTTGATACCAATGTATTTTCAAATGTTTGGTAAGTACACAGAAATTATAATTTTGATACCAATGTATTTTCAAATGTTTGGTAAGTACACAGAAATTATAATTTTGATACCAATGTATTTTCAAATGTTGGGGTAAGTACATAGAAATTATAATTTTGATACCAATGTATTTTCAAATGTTGGGGTAAGTACACAGAAATTATAATTTTGATACCAATGTATTTTCAAATGTTGTGGTAAGTACACAGAAATTATAATTTTGATACTAATGTATTTTCAAATGTTGTGGTAAGTACACAGAAATTATAATTTTGATACCAATGTATTTTCAAATGTTGTGGTAAGTACATAGAAATTATAATTTTGATACCAATGTATTTTCAAATGTTGTGGTAAGTACACAGAAATTATAATTTTGATACCAATGTATTTTCAAATGTTGTGGTAAGTACATAGAAATTATAATTTTGATACCTATGTATTTTCAAATGTTGGGGTAAGTACATTGAAATTATAAATTCAAAATTTCAATCCGTAGATCTGTGGTTCCAACAATTAAATTAAGTGTTTGATGAAGTAAAAAGTTATGATTAATGCTGAGTGGAATTTCTGCAACCACAGTTGATTAGAATGATGCTACTAGATGTCCACAATACACTTAAAAACTTTCTCACAATCCCTTAGGACATGATCAACTTTTTTCTTGATCTGGTCTTCTAGTTATTTAAATCAGATGGAATATAACAAGTTTCACTCATTGTACACTGTTTGGCTTTTGAATTAAACTCTATTTGATTTCATTTTCTTTTCATTGTAGACATCTGTTCCACTTAATGAAAGATTCAGTCAGAAAGGACAGAAACAATATCAAGGTAATAGAGGTCGAGGAAGACAAGTTTATTACTAGTGGAAGATAATAATCTCCTCATCCTATTTTCTAAATCTCGTATCAACAATGACATTATATTATCATTATCAACAACTGTAAACTGCAGTAAATAACTGCCTCATACAGATTGAAAACTGTTATTAAAGTATTTCTTCATTCACTAAGTTCTGGTTGTTTAAAAACAAGACTTAAAGGACTAATACCTGTTACAGTGCATTTATTTCATGTCAGAAAAAAAAAGAAACCAACAGAGTCCCTGTTTACTTCAATTGAATTGATTATTCAGGGCTAATCTTGTATTTTAAAAATACCTCTTTCATATCTCTTTAAGTACCGTTTGAAGATAAAAGTGTGGTATATGTACAAAATTTAAATGCCAAAGCTTTTTTTATAACCACCATTTAGAAATTAGAAATAATATTGATGCTTTGAAACATGGTGTAAATTCTTTGACATTTTAAAATGATTTTATATAACCAATATCTGATTGCCTTTTATTTTACCTATCAATGACTGATTTCACTTGGTGTTCATTTCATATACATGTATATATTTCCTGTACCGGGCGTATTATTAAATATGTACAGTACCGGGCGTACTCTGTCATTTTGTTCTTATTTTTTTATTTTCATCTTTCATTGTTTTGTATTTATTTGTGTTTTATAGTAGAAATACCCTTTCATTGTCAAATAAATTTGTTGTCAATTATTTTGAAATGAGCCACTTTTCCTGTTGTATGAACAATCATAACATAGTCCTAGATATAGGAATTTAGCTCAGCTGTACACCAATAGTCCTAGATATAGTAATTTAGCTCAGCTGTACACCAATAGTCCTAGATATAGTAATTTAGCTCAGCTGTACACCAATAGTCCTAGATATAGTAATTTAGCTCAGCTGTACACCAAAAGTTCTAGATATAGTAATTTAGCTCAGCTGTACACCAATAGTCCTAGATATAGTAATTTAGCTCAGCTGTACACCAATAGTCCTAGATATAGTAATTTAGCTCAGCTGTACACCAATAGTCCTAGATATAGTAATTTAGCTCAGCTGTACACCAATAGTCCTAGATATAGTAATTTAGCTCAGCTGTACACCAATAGTCCTAGATATAGTAATTTAGCTCAGCTGTACACCAATAGTCCTAGATATAGTAATTTAGCTCAGCTGTACACCAATAGTCCTAGATATAGTAATTTAGCTCAGCTGTACACCAAAAGTTCTAGATATAGTAATTTAGCTCAGCTGTACACCAATAGTCCTAGATATAGTAATTTAGCTCAGCTGTACACCAATAGTCCTAGATATAGTAATTTAGCTCAGCTGTACACCAATAGTCCTAGATATAGTAATTTAGCTCAGCTGTACACCAATAGTCCTAGATATAGTAATTTAGCTCAGCTGTACACCAATAGTCCTAGATATAGTAATTTAGCTCAGCTGTACACCAATAGTCCTAGATATAGTAATTTAGCTCAGCTGTACACCAATAGTCCTAGATATAGTAATTTAGCTCAGCTGTACACCAATAGTCCTAGATATAGTAATTTAGCTCAGCTGTACACCAATAGTCCTAGATATAGTAATTTAGCTCAGCTGTACACCAATAGTCCTAGATATAGTAATTTAGCTCAGCTGTACACCAATAGTTCTAGATATAGTAATTTAGCTCAGCTGTACACCAATAGTCCTAGATATAGTAATTTAGCTCAGCTGTACACCAATAGTCCTAGATATAGTAATTTAGCTCAGCTGTACACCAATAGTCTTAGATATAGTAATTTAGCTCAGCTGTACACCAATAGTCCTAGATATAGGAATTTAGCTCAGCTGTACACCAATAGTCCTAGATATAGGAATTTAGCTCAGCTGTACACCAATAGTCCTAGATATAGGAATTTAGCTCAGCTGTCCTAGATATAGTAATTTAGCTCAGCTGTACACCAATAGTCCTAGATATAGTAATTTAGCTCAGCTGTACACCAATAGTTCTAGATATAGTAATTTAGCTCAGCTGTACACCAATAGTCCTAGATATAGTAATTTAGCTCAGCTGTACACCAATAGTCCTAGATATAGTAATTTAGCTCAGCTGTACACCAATAGTCCTAGATATAGTAATTTAGCTCAGCTGTACACCAATAGTCTTAGATATAGTAATTTAGCTCAGCTGTACACCAATAGTCCTAGATATAGTAATTTAGCTCAGCTGTACACCAATAGTCCTAGATATAGTAATTTAGCTCAGCTGTACACCAATAGTCTTAGATATAGTAATTTAGCTCAGCTGTACACCAATAGTCCTAGATATAGTAATTTAGCTCAGCTGTACACCAATAGTCCTAGATATAGTAATTTAGCTCAGCTGTACACCAATAGTTCTAGATATAGTAATTTAGCTCAGCTGTACACCAATAGTCCTAGATATAGTAATTTAGCTCAGCTGTACACCAATAGTCCTAGATATAGTAATTTAGCTCAGCTGTACACCAATAGTCCTAGATATAGTAATTTAGCTCAGCTGTACACCAATAGTCCTAGATATAGTAATTTAGCTCAGCTGTACACCAATAGTCCTAGATATAGTAATTTAGCTCAGCTGTACACCAATAGTCCTAGATATAGTAATTTAGCTCAGCTGTACACCAATAGTCCTAGATATAGTAATTTAGCTATAATAGTCGTGACCGACTGTATAATATTAAATCTAAGATATACGTCGAGTCACTTTCCCGGGCTATTGTCAGTTTGTACTATGAGTTTGAGTTCAAGGCAAACCTATAATAAAAATAACTTTAGAAAATGTTTTTCATCAAATAATGAAATATGTCCAAAGATGATTTTCTTAGCTAACGTATGTCCTCAATACTGAAAAAAACTTTTGAAGCGTTTCATGACGTTTTGTTTTGTATTAAACAATTCGTGTCAAATTAATATGTAACTATTGATAAACATTTTAAGTTAAACAGACAATCGAATGTGGAGCAAATGAAGATATTTTTTATATAACAAAAATTCAATGACGACAGTCTCAAATTTTATGAAGGAAAAACAAACATATTTTATACGAGAAAGAATTACGGTTCACGTTTCTAACTTTAAGCATTGATCTTTCCCTGATTATCGGTATCTATTAAAAACATGAAAAAAAGTGACCCATTGAAAGTCTTCTATATTTGTCAATTAGCTATACATGTATATTTATTGGGAACCGGATGGAAAGTAACGAATATATTATCTCGACATGGACATGTGTCGGGTTAGAATCCTGGACAGCTGTAAAACTATTATCTGGACTGGACATGTGTCGGGTTAGAATCCTGGACAGCTGTAAAACTATTATCTGGACTGGACCTGTGTCGGGTTAGAATCCCGGACTGTAAAACTATTATCTGGACTGGACATGTGTCGGGTTAGAATCCTGGACTACTGTAAAACTATTATCTGGACTGGACCTGTGTCGGGTTAGAATCCTGGACAGCTGTAAAACTGATAACGTGATATAAGTAGTGTGGATTATTATAGTATGGCATTGAACATATTCATGAAATTTAAAAATTAAATATTAAATTGTTTCGTTAATTACATGTATAAATAGTATGATTTAGTGCGACTGTGACAAATCTTATATAAATCTATCTATCTATCTATGTATAAATAGAGTTTTAGCACTTCGTCATACCTCAATTAAAAGATATGAAATGTGAATATTATATTTTAATATTTTACACTACTCTATATTTATAATTATTATGGTGTCATGCCACGTCTATTATAATAATAATACAGTAAATCGGTCATTATTTAAGTTTCAACCACTTCAGTTCTTTTCAAAACAGACCTTACCCAACTAACCCCTATTTTTGACTCAATACACCCCTAACCCACTTTATGATGAAAAAAACAAACTCTTTCAGTAATTCTGACATTCTTGACATTTGAAAGAAAATGACACTGAACATGAATAGTTGACAGAGATATAAAAAGCTGCGACACGTCGACGTTGGAAGCAGACTTGTTTCTACCACGCTATCGACAACTTAGTTCAACCTCAACTCTGGTCTATCAACATGAGAATTATTTTGGTGTTCGCGCTTCTCTTGGCGGTCGTTACGGTGTGCTCAGCACTACCAAACAGAAGGCTATGGAAATGTCGAGTCTGTAATAACTTAATGAAAATTTCAAGAAGAAGTTGGCATCGACGTTATTTCACTCATATATTCAACTTATGGGGTTGCAAGAGCTGTCCTGTTCAGAGTAAGTACAAAAGCAAATTTGTCGAATTTGACGTATTTTCGATGTACAGTTTTTGAGTTATTTCCTATTGTAAAAATGCGTAAAAATTAAATAAATATTTACCGATACTTGTCAATTTATTTCTAGATGATAAATGTTCACCAGATCCTTGTCTAAATGACGGTGAATGCCAGCCAGAAGACGGTTCCTGTATTTGTACTCCTGATTTTTCTGGATCTAAGTGTGAAGGTAGGTGAAACGAAACTACGTCATTTTAATGTTCATTATTAGTTTAGTCTTTAGTTTTAACTCATTTTTATTAAAATTAAACCACCTTTCGTTCATTTTTCTTTAAGTTTCTTTTAGTTATCTTTATTTTATTTGTACAGAAAGAAGATGAAATTCCAAAAGGAATCTAATAAAATACGAGCCATAGCTTGGTTTAATTCAAGTCAAATTGTTTTATATTCCACCGTGAACGTTTAAAGCCACTTTTCTACATCACGATATTAACATTGTTGAAGTGTAAAAAACTGGAGACGATTCAGTCAATTTTTTTCTTATTTTCATTTTAGTTGAAGATAAATGTTCACCGAATCTTTGTCAAAATGGCGGTGAATGCCAGCCTGGAGATGGTTCCTGTGTTTGTACTCCAGGATTTTCAGGATCTAAATGCGAAGGTGGGTGACAAGAAACCTTTCGGATCTGATGTTATATTACTGGTTTGTTTGCTATTACCAATGCTAACATATCTAGATATACCTGGGGTGGGGGTGTCTGGATGAGTTGAGGCCCCCTGGAAGTGTGTTTGGTCTCCAACGAATACAAATCTTCTATGTATGCTTTTCATTGTTTTCTGCGAGTGGGCACCCCCTTTTGGGTGAGGGGCATTGTCCAACAGACTTCTAGATTTCAGACTGCTAGTCTTATCTTATACAGATAACAGCAGCACATACGAGCAGATTAGGATTATCACTGCTAATAAAAAGCTTTATAAACAACCACCTTACATTCTCAATGAAACTTGAAACTAGGATGAACCCAGGCCCTCACCAGGCTTGGTTGTTTGATGGACAATATTTTAGAAATACAATATTTTAGAAATACAATACTTTAGAAATACAATATTTTAGAAATACAATATTTTAGAAATACAATATTTTAAAAATACAATATGTAATAACAAAATACATGTACAATATCATTTCCTCTATTTCAGTTCAAGCTCCATGTTTTGACACTCAGTCTCGGCCAAACAATGCTTGTTTACCATCCTGTGATAATTCAACACCCCAAGATGGATTTTTTTGTCCTACCGGTTCAACTTGTTGTGAAATGTAGGAATTGCTATTATTCATTCACAAAGTAAGTAGGAATTGCTATTATTCATTCACAAAGTAAGTAGAAATTGATATTATTCATTCACAAAGTAAGTAGAACTTGCTCTTATTCATTCACAAAGTAAGTAGAAATTGATATTATTCATTCACAAAGTAAGTAGAAATTGATATTATTCATTCACAAAGTAAGTAGAAATTGATATTATTCATTCACAAAGTAAGTAGAAATTGATATTATTCATTCACAAAGTAAGTAGGAATTGATATTATTCATTCACAAAGTAAGTAGAACTTGCTCTTATTCATTCACAAAGTAAGTAGAACTTGCTCTTATTCATTCACAAAGTAAGTAGAACTTGCTCTTATTCATTCACAAAGTAAGTAGGAATTGCTATTATTAATTCACAAAGTAAGTAGGAATTGCTATTATTCATTCACAAAGTAAGTAGGAATTGCTCTTCTTCATTCACAAAGTAAGTAGGAATTGCTATTATTCATTCACAAAGTAAGTAGAAATTGCTATTATTCATTCACAAAGTAAGTAGGAATTGCTATTATTCATTCACAAAGTAAGTAGGAATTGCTCTTCTTCATTCACAAAGTAAGTAGGAATTGCTATTATTCATTCACAAAGTAAGTAGGAATTGCTATTATTCATTCACAAAGTAAGTAGGAATTGCTATTATTCATTCACAAAGTAAGTAGGAATTGCTATTATTCATTCACAAAGTAAGTAGAACTTGCTCTTTTTCATTCACAAAGTAAGTAGAACTTGCTCTTATTCATTCACAAAGTAAGTAGAACTTGCTCTTATTCATTCACAAAGTAAGTAGAACTTGCTATTATTCATTCACAAATTAAGTAGAACTTGCTCTTATTCATTCACAAAGTAAGTAGAACTTGCTCTTATTCATTCACAAAGTAAGTAGAACTTGCTATTATTAATTCACAAAGTAAGTAGGAATTGCTATTATTCATTCACAAAGTAAGTAGGAATTGCTATTATTCATTCACAAAGTAAGTAGGAATTGCTATTATTCATTCACAAAGTAAGTAGGAATTGCTATTATTCATTCACAAAGTAAGTAGGGATTGCTCTTATTAATTCACAAAGTAAGTAGGAATTGCTCTTATTCATTCACAAAGTAAGTAGGAATTGCTATTATTCATTCACAAAGTAAGTAGGAATTGCTATTTCCAGGGGTTGATTTGAGTCTTAAAGGGAACATTATCACAAATTAGATAAACTAACAAATGTCAGGGATGAGGCAAATTTATGTTATCGGTGTCTCGTATACACATACAAAATTCGGCAAACATTTACAAAACCTTTAGATGTATCATAGAAAAACAGAAAACGACTTTTATGAGAATGTTTGCAACCGCTGACGAAAAGTAATTGTTTATTTTCTGTTTTTTTCAGGTTGAAGAACTTCAGGTGTTATACTAACTATTAAAATAATACTGATATTGGTGTACATGTACTGTATATACTAACTATTTAATAATAAAATATTGATATCCATCATAAAATACATACATATTGTGATTTGAATTGTTTTAGCTTGGAAATCTGTCCTATAAATTATATTACATTTCCGAAGTTTTCTAACGGAGAAAACAGAGTAAAGAGACCTTCAAGGCATGCGGGTAGAGACCTTCAAGGCATGCGGGTAGAGACCTTCAAGGCATGCGGGTAGAGACCTTCAAGGCATGCGGGTAGAGACCTTCAAGGCATGCGGGTAGAGACCTTCAAGGCATGCGGGTAGAGACCTTCAAGGCATGCGGGGAGTTTTTAATAAAATTGTATACAAACTGAATATCTGATTTTAATTCTAAATTTCAAATATTTTAATTTTAGTTTCAAATACAAAGATTAGTATTATTTCAAGTTTTAAATCCAACGTAAACAGTTTAAGGGTTCCAAATCTAAAATTTGTCATTTATGTTTTATGAAATCAATAGTTTGAAATACTATTACTAATATTAATACCGTGTCACTCTTTGTTATGACGATTACTTAATAAATGTTTCTTTCTCATTCTGTTTTTCTGTGATGATACAAATGCCACCTGAATAAAATGTGGTAAAGTTTTACGTCCCATTTTTTGCACCTGTTTGAGATAATGAGGACGGGCGAACGTCATGAAATGTGCAACGAGGGAAATTTTGCTAAACAGTGGCATTATTATTATTCAATATAAAGAGATAATATATATCTTTTATTTATCCTCAATCCAATGTTATGAAATGGAGTTATTTCCCTTATATCATTTTAAAAACATCATGAAATATTAAGGAAGCACAAGATATATGGATATACTATTTCTGACATTTATTAACTCAACGTTTCACATGCTCATACAGCCAGCGTTATCAAGAGAATGAATAACATAATAAGACTAACAGAGTATATATAGCAAATAAATCGTTAACAACAAAGGGTAAAGGAAACCATATATAAAAACAACAGTGTAATAATAGGTATAGGGGGGGGGGGGGGGGGGGCAGTATGCAAAGATAACAGTGTTGATCACAAAATCAGCATAAAAGGGCTGGTTAATGAATCAATCAAAACAGTTGATTCCACACATTAGAGATGTAGTATCCTGTGTCTCTATTAAGTTCTGGTTTATGCTACATAGGGTTAGGGTAATGTTAACCCCTAGCCCTTTCAGTCCGATTCAATCAAGACAATGTCCCATTTAAATTATAGTACATTAAAAGAGTTATTCCCCTTTATAATCTTTATAAGAGTAACCCTAGTAAAGGAAACATAGTTCACTCTTCTTTTCCCCTTATTATATTTTCCCTTACTTTAGCATAGTAGGTTTCTCGATGTTTTTCCCCTTATTATAGTACTCTATATTTTCCACATACTATAGTACACTATGTTTTCTCCCTTACTATAGTACACTGATTATTCTCCCATACTATAGTACACTATGTTTTCTTCCTTACTATAGTACACTGATTATTTGCCCTTACTATAGCATACTATATTTTCTCCCTTACTATTGCCCACTATGTTTTCTTCCTTACTATAGTACACTCATTTTCCCCTTACTATAGCCCACTATGTTTTCTCCCTTACTATAGTACACTCATTTCCCCCTTACTATAGTACACTGATTATTCCCCCTTACTATAGCCCACTATGTTTTCTGCCTTACTATAGTACACTGATTATTCACCCTTACTATAGCCCACTATGTTTTCTCCCTTACTATAGTACACTGATTATTCACCCTTACTAGAGCCCACTATGTTTTCTGCCTTACAATAGTACACTGATTATTCCCCCTTACTATAGCCCACTATGTTTTCTCCCTTACTATGTAAACACTGATTATTCACCCTTACTATAGCCCACTATATTTTCTGCCTTACTATAGTACACTGATTATTCACCCTTACTATAGCCCACTATGTTTTCTCCCTTACTATAGTACACTGATTATTCCCCCTTACTATAGCCCACTATGTTTTCTGCCTTACTATAGTACACTGATTATTCACCCTTACTATAGCCCACTATGTTTTCTCCCTTACTATGGTACACTGATTATTCCTAGCCCACCATGTTTTCTCCCTTACTATAGTACACTGATTATTCCCCCTTACTATAGCCCACTATGTTTTCTGCCTTACTATAGTACACTGATTATTCACCCTTACTATAGCCCACTATGTTTTCTGCCTTACTATAGTACACTGATTATTCACCCTTACTATAGCCCACTATTTTTTCTCCCTTACTATAGTACACTCATTATTCCCCCTTACTATAGTACACTGATTATTCCCCCTTACTATAGTACACTCATTTTCCCCTTACTATAGCCCACTATGTTTTCTCCCTTACTATAGTACACTCATTTCCCCCTTACTATAGCCCACTATGTTTTCTCCCTTACTATAGTACACTCATTATTCACCCTTACTATAGCCCACTATGTTTCTCCCTTACTATAGTACACTCATTATTCACCCTTACTATAGCCCACTATGTTTTCTCCTTTACTATAGTACACTCATTATTTCCCCTTACTATAGCCCACTATGTTTTCTCCCTTACTATAGTACACTCATTATTTCCCCTTACTATAGCCCACTATGTTTTCTCCCATACTATAGTACACTCATTTTCCCCTTACTATAGCACACTATATTTTCTCCCTTACTATAGCACACTATATTTTCTCCCTTACTATTGCCCACTATGTTTTCTTCCTTACTATAGTACACTATATTTTCCACATACAATAGTACACTATTTTTTTTCCCATACTATAGTACACTCATTTTCCCCTTACTATAGCCCACTATGTTTTCTCCCTTACTATAGTACACTCATTTCCCCCTTACTATAGTACACTGATTATTCCCCCTTACTATAGCCCACTATGTTTTCTGCCTTACTATAGTACACTGATTATTCACCCTTACTATAGCCCACTATGTTTTCTGCCTTACTATAGTACACTGATTATTCACCCTTACTATAGCCCACTATGTTTTCTCCCTTACTATGGTACACTGATTATTCCCCCTTACTATAGCCCACTATGTTTTCTCCCTTACTATAGTACACTGATTATTCCCCCTTACTATAGCCCACTATGTTTTCTCCCTTACTATAGTACACTCATTTCCCCCTTACTATAGCCCACTATGTTTTCTCCCTTACTATAGTACACTCATTATTCACCCTTACTATAGCCCACTATGTTTCTCCCTTACTATAGTACACTCATTATTCACCCTTACTATAGCCCACTATGTTTTCTCCCTTACTATAGTACACTCATTATTTCCCCTTACTATAGCCCAATATGTTTCTCCCTTACTATAGTACACTCATTATTCACCCTTACTATAGCCCACTATGTTTTCTCCCTTACTATAGTACACTCATTATTCCCCCTTAATATAGACCACTATGTTTTCTCCCTTACTATAGTACACTCATGTTCCCCTTACTATAGCCCACTATGTTTTCTCCCTTACTATAGTACACTCATTTTCCCCTTACTATAGTACACTGATTATTCACCCTTACTATAGCTCACTATGTTTTCTCCCTTACTATAGTACACTCATTATTCCCCCTTAATATAGACCACTATGTTTTCTCCCTTACTATAGTACACTCATGTTCCCCTTACTATAGCCCACTATGTTTTCTCCCTTACTATAGTACAGTCATTTTCCCTTACTATAGTACACTGATTATTCACCCTTACTATAGCCCACTATGTTTTCTCCCTTACTATAGTACACTCATTATTCCCCCTTAATATAGACCACTATGTTTTCTCCCTTACTATAGTACACTCATGTTCCCCTTACTATAGCCCACTATGTTTTCTCCCTTACTATAGTACAGTCATTTTCCCTTACTATAGTACACTGATTATTCCCCCTTACTATAGCCCACTTATTATTCCCCCTTACTATAGCCCACTATGTTTTCTCCCTTACTATAGTACACTCATTATTCCCCCTTACTATAGCCCACTATAATTTCTCCCTTACTATAGTACACTGATTATTCCCCCTTACTATAGTACACTGATTATTCCCCCTTACTATAGCCCACTATGTTTTCTCCCTTACTATAGTACACTGATTATTCCCCCTTACTATAGTACACTCATTATTCCCCCTTACTATAGTACACTGATTATTCACCCTTACTATTGCCCACTATGTTTTCTCCCTTACTATAGTACACTCATTATTCACCCTTACTATAGCCCACTATGTTTTCACCCTTACTATAGTACACTCATTATTCACCCTTACTATAGCCCACTATGTTTTCTCCCTTACTATAGTACACTCATTTTCCCCTTACTATAGCCCACTATGTTTTCTCCCTTACTATAGTACACTGATTATTCACCCTTACTATAGCCCACTATGTTTTCTCCCTTACTATAGTACACTCATTATTCACCCTTACTATAGCCCACTATGTTTTCACCCTTACTATAGTACACTCATTATTCACCCTTACTATAGCCCACTATGTTTTCTCCCTTACTATAGTACACTCATTTTCCCCTTACTATAGCCCACTATGTTTTCTCCCTTACTATAGTACACTGATTATTCACCCTTACTATTGCCCACTATGTTTTCTCCCTTACTATAGTACACTCATTATTCACCCTTACTATAGCCCACTATGTTTTCTCCCTTACTATAGTACACTCATTTTTCCCCCTTACTATAGCCCACTATGTATTATCCCTTACTATAGTACACTCATTTTCCCCTTACTATAGCCCACTATGTTTTCTCCCTTACTATAGTACACTCATTATTTCCCCTTACTATAGTACACTCATTATTCCCCCTTACTATAGCCCACTATGCATTCTCCCTTACTATAGTACACTCATTTTCCCCTTACTATTGCCCACTATGTTTTCTCCCTTACTATAGTACACTCATTATTCACCCTTACTATAGCCCACTATGTTTCTCCCTTACTATAGTACACTCATTATTCACCCTTACTATAGCCCACTATGTTTTCTCCCTTACTATAGTACACTCATTATTTCCCCTTACTATAGCCCACTATGTTTCTCCCTTACTATAGTACACTCATTATTCACCCTTACTATAGCCCACTATGTTTTCTCCCTTACTATAGTACACTCATTATTTCCCCTTACTATAGCCCAATATGTTTTCTCCCTTACTATAGTACACTCATTATTTCCCCTTACTATAGCCCACTATGTTTTCTCCCTTACTATAGTACACTGATTATTCACCCTTACTATTGCCCACTATGTTTTCTCCCTTACTATAGTACACTCATTATTTACCCTTACTATAGCCCACTATGTATTATCCCTTACTATAGTACACTCATTTTCCCCTTACTATAGCCCACTATGTTTTCTCCCTTACTATAGTACACTCATTATTTCCCCTTACTATAGTACACTCATTATTCCCCCTTACTATAGCCCACTATGTATTCTCCCTTACTATAGTACACTCATTTTCCCCTTACTATTGCCCACTATGTGTTCTCCCTTACTATAGTACACTCATTATTCACCCTTACTATAGCCCACTATGTTTCTCCCTTACTATAGTACACTCATTATTCACCCTTACTATAGCCCACTATGTTTTCTCCCTTACTATAGTACACTCATTATTTCCCCTTACTATAGCCCACTATGTTTCTCCCTTACTATAGTACACTCATTATTCACCCTTACTATAGCCCACTATGTTTTCTCCCTTACTATAGTACACTGATTATTCCCCCTTACTATAGCCCTCTATGTTTCGCCCTTACTAGAGTACACTCATTATTTCCCCTTACTATAGCCCAATATAATTTCTCCCTTACTATAGTACACTCATTATTTCCCCTTACTATAGCCCACTATGTTTTCTCCCTTACTATAGTACACTCATTTTCCCCTTACTATAGCCCACTATGTTTTCTCCCTTACTATAGTACACTGATTATTCACCCTTACTATAGTACACTCATTATTTCCCCTTACTATAGCCCACTATGTTTTCTCCCTTACTATAGTACACTCATGTTCCCCTTACTATAGTACACTATGTTTTCTTCCTTACTATAGTACAGTCATTATTCACCCTTACTATAGCCCACTATGTTTTCTCCCTTACTATAGTACACTCATTATTCCCCCTTACTATAGACCACTATGTTTTCTCCCTTACTATAGTACACTGATTATTCCCCCTTAATATAGACCACTATGTTTTCTCCCTTACTATAGTACACTCATGTTCCCCTTACTATAGCCCACTATGTTTTCTCCCTTACTATAGCCCACTATGTTTTCTCCCTTACTATAGTACACTCATTATTCCCCCTTACTATAGCCCACTATGTTTTCTCCCTTACTATAGTACACTGATTATTCCCCCTTACTATAGTACACTGATTATTCCCCCTTACTATAGCCCACTATGTTTTCTCCCTTACTATAGTACACTGATTATTCCCCCTTACTATAGTACACTCATTATTCCCCCTTACTATAGTACACTGATTATTTCCCCTTACTATAGCCCACAATGTTTCTCCCTTACTATAGCACACTGATTATTCACCCTTACTATAGTCCACTATGTTTTCTCCCTTACTATAGTACACTGATTATTCACCCTTACTATAGCCCACTATGTTTTCTCCCTTACTATAGTACACTCATTATTCACCCTTACTATAGCCCACTATGTTTTCACCCTTACTATAGTACACTCATTATTCACCCTTACTATAGCCCACTATGTTTTCTCCCTTACTATAGTACACTCATTTGCCCCTTACTATAGCCCACTATGTTTTCTCCCTTACTATAGTACACTCATTATTCACCCTTACTATAGCCCACTATGTTTTCTCCCTTACTATAGCACACTGATTATTCACCCTTACTATAGTCCACTATGTTTTCTCCCTTACTATAGTACACTGATTATTCACCCTTACTATTGCCCACTATGTTTTCTCCCTTACTATAGTACACTCATTATTCACCCTTACTATAGCCCACTATGTTTTCTCCCTTACTATAGTACACTCATTATTCCCCCTTACTATAGCCCACTATGTTTTCTCCCTTACTATAGTACACTCATTATTTCCCCTTACTATAGCCCACTATGTATTATCCCTTACTATAGTACACTCATTTTCCCCTTACTATAGCCCACTATGTTTTCTCCCTTACTATAGTACACTCATTATTTCCCCTTACTATAGTACACTCATTATTCCCCCTTACTATAGCCCACTATGTATTCTCCCTTACTATAGTACACTCATTTTCCCCTTACTATTGCCCACTATGTTTTCTCCCTTACTATAGTACACTCATTATTCACCCTTACTATAGTCCACTATGTTTTCTCCCTTACTACAGCCCACTGATTATTCCTTCTTACTATAGCCCACTATGTTTTCTCCCTTACTATAGTACACTCATTATTCCCCCTTACTATAGTACACTGATTATTCCCCCTTACTATAGCCCACTTATTATTTCCCCTTACTATAGCCCACTATGTTTTCTCCCTAACTATAGTACACTGATTATTCCCCCTTACTATAGCCCACTATGTTTTCTCCCTGACTATAGTATACTCATTATTTCCCCTTACTATAGTACTGTACACTCATTATTCCCCATTACTATAGCCCACTATGTATTATCCCTTACTATAGTACACTCATTTTCCACTTACTATAGCCCACTATGTTTTCTCCCTTACTATAGTACACTCATTATTTCCCCTTACTATAGTACACTCATTATTCCCCCTTACTATTGCCCACTATGTATTCTCCCTTACTATAGTACACTCATTTTCCCCTTACTATAGCCCACTATGTTTTCTCCCTTACTATAGTACACTGATTATTCACCCTTACTATTGCCAACTATGTTTTCTCCCTTACTATAGTACACTCATTATTCCCCCTTACTATAGCCCACTATGTTTTCTCCCTTACTATAGTACACTCATTATTCACCCTTACTATAGCCCACTATGTTTTCTCCCTTACTATAGTACACTCATTTTCCCCTTACTATAGCCCACTATGTTTTCTCCCTTACTATAGTACACTCATTATTTCCCCTTACTATAGTACACTCATTATTCCCCCTTACTATAGCCCACTAGGTTTTCTCCCTTACTATAGTACACTCATTATTTCCTCTTACTATAGCCCACTATGTTTTCTCCCTTACTATAGTACACTCATTTTCCCCTTACTATAGCCCACTATGTTTTCTCCCTTACTATAGTACACTCATTATTTCCCCTTACTATAGTACACTCATTATTCCCCCTTACTATAGCCCACTATGTATTCTCCCTTACTATAGTACACTCATTTTCCCCTTACTATAGCCCACTATGTTTTCTCCCTTACTATAGTACACTGATTATTCACCCTTACTATTGCCCACTATGTTTTCTCCCTTACTATAGTACACTCATTATTCACCCTTACTATAGCCCACTATGTTTTCTCCCTTACTATAGTACACTCATTTTCCCCTTACTATAGCCCACTATGTTTTCTCCCTTACTATAGTACACTGATTATTCACCCTTACTATAGCCCACTATGTTTTCTCCCTTACTAAAGTACACTGATTATTCACCCTTACTATTGCCCACTATGTTTTCTCTCTTACTATAGCCCACTATGTTTTCTCCCTTACTATAGTACACTGATTATTCACCCTTACTATAGCCCACTATGTTTTCTCCCTTACTATAGTACACTGATTATTCACCCTTACTATTGCCCACTATGTTTTCTCTCTTACTATAGCCCACTATGTTTTCTCCCTTACTATAGTACACTCATTTTCCCCTTACTATAGCCCACTATGTTTTCTCCCTTACTATAGTACACTGATTATTCACCCTTACTATTGCCCACTATGTTTTCTCTCTTACTATAGACCACTATGTTTTCTCCCTTACTATAGTACACTGATTATTCACCCTTACTATAGCCCACTATGTTTTCTCCCTTACTATAGTACACTGTTTATTCACCCTTACTATTGCCCACTATGTTTTCTCCCTTACTATAGTACACTCATTATTCACCCTTACTATAGCCCACTATGTTTTCTCCCTTACTATAGTACACTCATTATTCCCCCTTACTATAGCCCACTATGTATTATCCCTTACTATAGTACACTCATTTTCCACTTACTATAGCCCACTATGTTTTCTCCCTTACTATAGTACACTCATTATTTCCCCTTACTATAGTACACTCATTATTCCCCCTTACTATTGCCCATTATGTATTCTCCCTTACTATAGTACACTCATTTTCCCCTTACTATAGCCCACTATGTTTTCTCCCTTACTATAGTACACTGATTATTCACCCTTACTATTGCCCACTATGTTTTCTCCCTTACTATAGTACACTCATTATTCCCCCTTACTATAGCCCACTATGTTTTCTCCCTTACTATAGTACACTCATTATTCACCCTTACTATAGCCCACTATGTTTTCTCCCTTACTATAGTACACTCATTTTCCCCTTACTATAGCCCACTATGTTTTCTCCCTTACTATAGTACACTCATTATTTCCCCTTACTATAGTACACTCATTATTCCCCCTTACTATAGCCCACTATGTTTTCTCCCTTACTATAGTACACTCATTATTTCCTCTTACTATAGCCCACTATGTTTTCTCCCTTACTATAGTACACTCATTTTCCCCTTACTATAGCCCACTATGTTTTCTCCCTTACTATAGTACACTCATTATTTCCCCTTACTATAGTACACTCATTATTCCCCCTTACTATAGCCCACTATGTATTCTCCCTTACTATAGTACACTCATTTTCCCCTTACTATAGCCCACTATGTTTTCTCCCTTACTATAGTACACTGATTATTCACCCTTACTATTGCCCACCATGTTTTCTCCCTTACTATAGTACACTCATTATTCACCCTTACTATAGCCCACTATGTTTTCTCCCTTACTATAGTACACTCATTTTCCCCTTACTATAGCCCACTATGTTTTCTCCCTTACTATAGTACACTGATTATTCACCCTTACTATAGCCCACTATGTTTTCTCCCTTACTATAGTACACTGATTATTCACCCTTACTATTGCCCACTATGTTTTCTCTCTTACTATAGACCACTATGTTTTCTCCCTTACTATAGTACACTGATTATTCACCCTTACTATAGCCCACTATGTTTTCTCCCTTACTATAGTACACTGATTATTCACCCTTACTATTGCCCACTATGTTTTCTCTCTTACTATAGCCCACTATGTTTTCTCCCTTACTATAGTACACTCATTATTCACCCTTACTATAGCCCACTATGTTTTCTCCCTTACTATAGTACACTCATTATTCCCCCTTACTATAGCCCACAATGTATTATCCCTTACTATAGTACACTCATTTTCCCCTTACTATAGCCCACTATGTTTTCTCCCTTACTATAGTACACTGATTATTCACCCTTACTATAGTCCACTATGTTTTCTCCCTTACTATAGCCCACTATGTTTTCTCCCTTACTATAGCACACTGATTATTCACCTTACTATAGCCCACTATGTTTTCTCCCTTACTATAGTACACTGATTATTCCCCCTTACTATAGTACACTGATTATTCCCCCTTACTATAGCCCACTATGTTTTCTCCCTTACTATAGTACACTCATTATTCCCCCTTACTATAGTACACTGATTATTCCCCCTTACTATAGACCACTTATTATTTCTCCTTACTATAGCCCACTATGTTTTCTCCCTTACTATAGTACACTGATTATTCCCCCTTACTATAGTACACTGATTATTCCCCCTTACTATAGCCCACTATGTTTTCTCCCTTACTATAGTACACTCATTATTCCCCCTTACTATAGTACACTCATTATTCCCCCTTACTATAGCCCACTTATTATTTCCCCTTACTATAGCCCACTATGTTTTCTCCCTTACTATAGTACACTGATTATTCCCCCTTACTATAGCCCACTATGTTTTCTCCCTTACTATAGTACAATCATTATTTCCCCTTACTATAGTACACTCATTATTCACCCTTACTATAGCCCACTATGTATTATCCCTTACTATAGTACACTCATTTTCCCCTTACTATAGCCCACTATGTTTTCTCCCTTACTATAGTACACTCATTATTTCCCCTTACTATAGTACACTCATTATTCCCCCTTACTATAGCCCACTATGTATTCTCCCTTACTATAGTACACTCATTTTCCCCTTACTATTGCCCACTATGTTTTCTCCCTTACTATAGTACACTCATTATTCACCCTTACTATAGTCCACTATGTTTTCTCCCTTACTACAGCCCACTGATTATTCCTTCTTACTATAGCCCACTATGTTTTCTCCCTTACTATAGTACACTCATTATTCCCCCTTACTATAGTACACTGATTATTCCCCCTTACTATAGCCCACTTATTATTTCCCCTTACTATAGCCCACTATGTTTTCTCCCTAACTATAGTACACTGATTATTCCCCCTTACTATAGCCCACTATGTTTTCTCCCTGACTATAGTATACTCATTATTTCCCCTTACTATAGTACACTCATTATTCCCCATTACTATAGCCCACTATGTATTATCCCTTACTATAGTACACTCATTTTCCACTTACTATAGCCCACTATGTTTTCTCCCTTACTATAGTACACTCATTATTTCCCCTTACTATAGTACACTCATTATTCCCCCTTACTATTGCCCACTATGTATTCTCCCTTACTATAGTACACTCATTTTCCCCTTACTATAGCCCACTATGTTTTCTCCCTTACTATAGTACACTGATTATTCACCCTTACTATTGCCAACTATGTTTTCTCCCTTACTATAGTACACTCATTATTCCCCCTTACTATAGCCCACTATGTTTTCTCCCTTACTATAGTACACTCATTATTCACCCTTACTATAGCCCACTATGTTTTCTCCCTTACTATAGTACACTCATTTTCCCCTTACTATAGCCCACTATGTTTTCTCCCTTAGTATAGTACACTCATTATTTCCCCTTACTATAGTACACTCATTATTCCCCCTTACTATAGCCCACTAGGTTTTCTCCCTTACTATAGTACACTCATTATTTCCTCTTACTATAGCCCACTATGTTTTCTCCCTTACTATAGTACACTCATTTTCCCCTTACTATAGCCCACTATGTTTTCTCCCTTACTATAGTACACTCATTATTTCCCCTTACTATAGTACACTCATTATTCCCCCTTACTATAGCCCACTATGTATTCTCCCTTACTATAGTACACTCATTTTCCCCTTACTATAGCCCACTATGTTTTCTCCCTTACTATAGTACACTGATTATTCACCCTTACTATTGCCCACTATGTTTTCTCCCTTACTATAGTACACTCATTATTCACCCTTACTATAGCCCACTATGTTTTCTCCCTTACTATAGTACACTCATTTTCCCCTTACTATAGCCCACTATGTTTTCTCCCTTACTATAGTACACTGATTATTCACCCTTACTATAGCCCACTATGTTTTCTCCCTTACTAAAGTACACTGATTATTCACCCTTACTATTGCCCACTATGTTTTCTCTCTTACTATAGCCCACTATGTTTTCTCCCTTACTATAGTACACTGATTATTCACCCTTACTATAGCCCACTATGTTTTCTCCCTTACTATAGTACACTGATTATTCACCCTTACTATTGCCCACTATGTTTTCTCTCTTACTATAGCCCACTATGTTTTCTCCCTTACTATAGTACACTCATTTTCCCCTTACTATAGCCCACTATGTTTTCTCCCTTACTATAGTACACTGATTATTCACCCTTACTATTGCCCACTATGTTTTCTCTCTTACTATAGACCACTATGTTTTCTCCCTTACTATAGTACACTGATTATTCACCCTTACTATAGCCCACTATGTTTTCTCCCTTACTATAGTACACTGTTTATTCACCCTTACTATTGCCCACTATGTTTTCTCCCTTACTATAGTACACTCATTATTCACCCTTACTATAGCCCACTATGTTTTCTCCCTTACTATAGTACACTCATTATTCCCCCTTACTATAGCCCACTATGTATTATCCCTTACTATAGTACACTCATTTTCCACTTACTATAGCCCACTATGTTTTCTCCCTTACTATAGTACACTCATTATTTCCCCTTACTATAGTACACTCATTATTCCCCCTTACTATTGCCCATTATGTATTCTCCCTTACTATAGTACACTCATTTTCCCCTTACTATAGCCCACTATGTTTTCTCCCTTACTATAGTACACTGATTATTCACCCTTACTATTGCCCACTATGTTTTCTCCCTTACTATAGTACACTCATTATTCCCCCTTACTATAGCCCACTATGTTTTCTCCCTTACTATAGTACACTCATTATTCACCCTTACTATAGCCCACTATGTTTTCTCCCTTACTATAGTACACTCATTTTCCCCTTACTATAGCCCACTATGTTTTCTCCCTTACTATAGTACACTCATTATTTCCCCTTACTATAGTACACTCATTATTCCCCCTTACTATAGCCCACTATGTTTTCTCCCTTACTATAGTACACTCATTATTTCCTCTTACTATAGCCCACTATGTTTTCTCCCTTACTATAGTACACTCATTTTCCCCTTACTATAGCCCACTATGTTTTCTCCCTTACTATAGTACACTCATTATTTCCCCTTACTATAGTACACTCATTATTCCCCCTTACTATAGCCCACTATGTATTCTCCCTTACTATAGTACACTCATTTTCCCCTTACTATAGCCCACTATGTTTTCTCCCTTACTATAGTACACTGATTATTCACCCTTACTATTGCCCACCATGTTTTCTCCCTTACTATAGTACACTCATTATTCACCCTTACTATAGCCCACTATGTTTTCTCCCTTACTATAGTACACTCATTTTCCCCTTACTATAGCCCACTATGTTTTCTCCCTTACTATAGTACACTGATTATTCACCCTTACTATAGCCCACTATGTTTTCTCCCTTACTATAGTACACTGATTATTCACCCTTACTATTGCCCACTATGTTTTCTCTCTTACTATAGACCACTATGTTTTCTCCCTTACTATAGTACACTGATTATTCACCCTTACTATAGCCCACTATGTTTTCTCCCTTACTATAGTACACTGATTATTCACCCTTACTATTGCCCACTATGTTTTCTCTCTTACTATAGCCCACTATGTTTTCTCCCTTACTATAGTACACTCATTATTCACCCTTACTATAGCCCACTATGTTTTCTCCCTTACTATAGTACACTCATTATTCCCCCTTACTATAGCCCACAATGTATTATCCCTTACTATAGTACACTCATTTTCCCCTTACTATAGCCCACTATGTTTTCTCCCTTACTATAGTACACTGATTATTCACCCTTACTATAGTCCACTATGTTTTCTCCCTTACTATAGCCCACTATGTTTTCTCCCTTACTATAGCACACTGATTATTCACCTTACTATAGCCCACTATGTTTTCTCCCTTACTATAGTACACTGATTATTCCCCCTTACTATAGTACACTGATTATTCCCCCTTACTATAGCCCACTATGTTTTCTCCCTTACTATAGTACACTCATTATTCCCCCTTACTATAGTACACTGATTATTCCCCCTTACTATAGACCACTTATTATTTCTCCTTACTATAGCCCACTATGTTTTCTCCCTTACTATAGTACACTGATTATTCCCCCTTACTATAGTACACTGATTATTCCCCCTTACTATAGCCCACTATGTTTTCTCCCTTACTATAGTACACTCATTATTCCCCCTTACTATAGTACACTGATTATTCCCCCTTACTATAGCCCACTTATTATTTCCCCTTACTATAGCCCACTATGTTTTCTCCCTTACTATAGTACACTGATTATTCCCCCTTACTATAGCCCACTATGTTTTCTCCCTTACTATAGTACAATCATTATTTCCCCTTACTATAGTACACTCATTATTCACCCTTACTATAGCCCACTATGTATTATCCCTTACTATAGTACACTCATTTTCCCCTTACTATAGCCCACTATGTTTTCTCCCTTACTATAGTACACTCATTATTTCCCCTTACTATAGTACTCTCATTATTCTCCCTTTTTCTAGCCCACTATGTATTCTCCCTTACTATAGTACACTCATTTTCCCCTTACTATAGCCCACTATGTTTTCTCCCTTACTATAGTACACTGATTATTCACCCTTACTATTGCCCACTATGTTTTCTCCCTTACTATAGTACACTCATTATTCACCCTTACTATAGCCCACTATGTTTTCTCCCTTACTATAGTACACTCATTTTCCCCTTACTATAGCCCACTATGTTTTCTCCCTTACTATAGTACACTGATTATTTCCCCTTACTATAGCCCACTATGTTTTCTCCCTTACTATAGTACACTCATTATTTCCCCTTACTATAGCCCACTATGTTTTCTCCCTTACTATAGTACACTGATTATTCACCCTTACTATTGCCCACTATGTTTTCTCCCTTACTATAGTACACTCATTATTCACCCTTTCTATAGCCCACTATGTTTTCTCCCTTACTATAGTACACTCATTATTTCCCCTTACTATAGCCCACTATGTTTTCTCCCTTACTATAGTACACTGATTATTCACCCTTACTATTGCCCACTATGTTTTCTCCCTTACTATAGTACACTCATTATTCACCCTTACTATAGCCCACTATGTTTTCTCCCTTACTATAGTACACTCATTATTCCCCCTTACTATAGCCCACTATGTTTTCTCCCTTACTATAGTACACTGATTATTCACCCTTTCTATTGCCCACTATGTTTTCTCCCTTACTATAGCCCACTATGTTTTCTCCCTTACTATAGTACACTCATTATTCACCCTTACTATAGCCCACTATGTTTTCTCCCTTACTATAGTACACTCATTATTCCCCCTTACTATAGCCCACTATGTTTTCTCCCTTACTATAGTACACTGATTATTCACCCTTACTATTGCCCACTATGTTTTCTCCCTTACTATAGCCCACTATGTTTTCTCCCTTACTATAGTACACTCATTATTCACCCTTACTATAGCCCACTATGTTTTCCCCCTTACTATAGTACACTATGTTTTCTCCCTTACTATAGTACACTCATTATTCCCCCTTACTATAGCCCACTATGTTTTCTCCCTTACTATAGTACACTGATTATTCCCCCTTACTATTGCCCACTATGTTTTCTCACTTACTATAGCCCACTATGTTTTCTCCCTTACTATAGTACACTCATTTTCCCCTTACTATAGCCCACTATGTTTTCTCCCTTACTATAGTACACTGATTATTCACCCTTACTATTGCCCACTATGTTTTCTCCCTTACTATAGTACACTGATTATTCACCCTTACTATAGCCCACTATGTTTTCTCCCTTACTATAGTACACTCATTATTTCCCCTTACTATAGCCCACTATGTTTCTCCCTTACTATAGTACACTCATTATTCCCCCTTAATATAGACCACTATGTTTTCTCCCTTACTATAGTACACTCATGTTCCCCTTACTATAGCCCACTATGTTTTCTCCCTTACTATAGTACAGTCATTTTCCCTTACTATAGTACACTGATTATTCCCCCTTACTATAGCCCACTTATTATTCCCCCTTACTATAGCCCACTATGTTTTCTCCCTTACTATAGTACACTCATTATTCCCCCTTACTATAGCCCACTATAATTTCTCCCTTACTATAGTACACTGATTATTCCCCCTTACTATAGTACACTGATTATTCCCCCTTACTATAGCCCACTATGTTTTCTCCCTTACTATAGTACACTGATTATTCCCCCTTACTATAGTACACTCATTATTCCCCCTTACTATAGTACACTGATTATTCACCCTTACTATTGCCCACTATGTTTTCTCCCTTACTATAGTACACTCATTATTCACCCTTACTATAGCCCACTATGTTTTCACCCTTACTATAGTACACTCATTATTCACCCTTACTATAGCCCACTATGTTTTCTCCCTTACTATAGTACACTCATTTTCCCCTTACTATAGCCCACTATGTTTTCTCCCTTACTATAGTACACTGATTATTCACCCTTACTATAGCCCACTATGTTTTCTCCCTTACTATAGTACACTCATTATTCACCCTTACTATAGCCCACTATGTTTTCACCCTTACTATAGTACACTCATTATTCACCCTTACTATAGCCCACTATGTTTTCTCCCTTACTATAGTACACTCATTTTCCCCTTACTATAGCCCACTATGTTTTCTCCCTTACTATAGTACACTGATTATTCACCCTTACTATAGCCCACTATGTTTTCTCCCTTACTATAGTACACTGATTATTCACCCTTACTATTGCCCACTATGTTTTCTCTCTTACTATAGACCACTATGTTTTCTCCCTTACTATAGTACACTGATTATTCACCCTTACTATAGCCCACTATGTTTTCTCCCTTACTATAGTACACTGATTATTCACCCTTACTATTGCCCACTATGTTTTCTCTCTTACTATAGCCCACTATGTTTTCTCCCTTACTATAGTACACTCATTATTCACCCTTACTATAGCCCACTATGTTTTCTCCCTTACTATAGTACACTCATTATTCCCCCTTACTATAGCCCACAATGTATTATCCCTTACTATAGTACACTCATTTTCCCCTTACTATAGCCCACTATGTTTTCTCCCTTACTATAGTACACTGATTATTCACCCTTACTATAGTCCACTATGTTTTCTCCCTTACTATAGCCCACTATGTTTTCTCCCTTACTATAGCACACTGATTATTCACCTTACTATAGCCCACTATGTTTTCTCCCTTACTATAGTACACTGATTATTCCCCCTTACTATAGTACACTGATTATTCCCCCTTACTATAGCCCACTATGTTTTCTCCCTTACTATAGTACACTCATTATTCCCCCTTACTATAGTACACTGATTATTCCCCCTTACTATAGACCACTTATTATTTCTCCTTACTATAGCCCACTATGTTTTCTCCCTTACTATAGTACACTGATTATTCCCCCTTACTATAGTACACTGATTATTCCCCCTTACTATAGCCCACTATGTTTTCTCCCTTACTATAGTACACTCATTATTCCCCCTTACTATAGTACACTGATTATTCCCCCTTACTATAGCCCACTTATTATTTCCCCTTACTATAGCCCACTATGTTTTCTCCCTTACTATAGTACACTGATTATTCCCCCTTACTATAGCCCACTATGTTTTCTCCCTTACTATAGTACAATCATTATTTCCCCTTACTATAGTACACTCATTATTCACCCTTACTATAGCCCACTATGTATTATCCCTTACTATAGTACACTCATTTTCCCCTTACTATAGCCCACTATGTTTTCTCCCTTACTATAGTACACTCATTATTTCCCCTTACTATAGTACTCTCATTATTCTCCCTTTTTCTAGCCCACTATGTATTCTCCCTTACTATAGTACACTCATTTTCCCCTTACTATAGCCCACTATGTTTTCTCCCTTACTATAGTACACTGATTATTCACCCTTACTATTGCCCACTATGTTTTCTCCCTTACTATAGTACACTCATTATTCACCCTTACTATAGCCCACTATGTTTTCTCCCTTACTATA
This sequence comes from Lottia scabra, assembly GCA_029955415.1. Classification (NCBI taxonomy): domain Eukaryota; kingdom Metazoa; phylum Mollusca; class Gastropoda; family Lottiidae; genus Lottia; species Lottia scabra. The sequence continues at coordinate 16,620 of JARJEI010000014.1, read as the reverse complement.
GTACACTCATTTTCCCCTTACTATAGCCCACTATGTTTTCTCCCTTACTATAGTACACTGATTATTTCCCCTTACTATAGCCCACTATGTTTTCTCCCTTACTATAGTACACTCATTATTTCCCCTTACTATAGCCCACTATGTTTTCTCCCTTACTATAGTACACTGATTATTCACCCTTACTATTGCCCACTATGTTTTCTCCCTTACTATAGTACACTCATTATTCACCCTTTCTATAGCCCACTATGTTTTCTCCCTTACTATAGTACACTCATTATTTCCCCTTACTATAGCCCACTATGTTTTCTCCCTTACTATAGTACACTGATTATTCACCCTTACTATTGCCCACTATGTTTTCTCCCTTACTATAGTACACTCATTATTCACCCTTACTATAGCCCACTATGTTTTCTCCCTTACTATAGTACACTCATTATTCCCCCTTACTATAGCCCACTATGTTTTCTCCCTTACTATAGTACACTGATTATTCACCCTTTCTATTGCCCACTATGTTTTCTCCCTTACTATAGCCCACTATGTTTTCTCCCTTACTATAGTACACTCATTATTCACCCTTACTATAGCCCACTATGTTTTCTCCCTTACTATAGTACACTCATTATTCCCCCTTACTATAGCCCACTATGTTTTCTCCCTTACTATAGTACACTGATTATTCACCCTTACTATTGCCCACTATGTTTTCTCCCTTACTATAGCCCACTATGTTTTCTCCCTTACTATAGTACACTCATTATTCACCCTTACTATAGCCCACTATGTTTTCCCCCTTACTATAGTACACTATGTTTTCTCCCTTACTATAGTACACTCATTATTCCCCCTTACTATAGCCCACTATGTTTTCTCCCTTACTATAGTACACTGATTATTCCCCCTTACTATTGCCCACTATGTTTTCTCACTTACTATAGCCCACTATGTTTTCTCCCTTACTATAGTACACTCATTTTCCCCTTACTATAGCCCACTATGTTTTCTCCCTTACTATAGTACACTGATTATTCACCCTTACTATTGCCCACTATGTTTTCTCCCTTACTATAGTACACTGATTATTCACCCTTACTATAGCCCACTATGTTTTCTCCCTTACTATAGTACACTCATTATTTCCCCTTACTATAGCCCACTATGTTTCTCCCTTACTATAGTACACTCATTATTCCCCCTTAATATAGACCACTATGTTTTCTCCCTTACTATAGTACACTCATGTTCCCCTTACTATAGCCCACTATGTTTTCTCCCTTACTATAGTACAGTCATTTTCCCTTACTATAGTACACTGATTATTCCCCCTTACTATAGCCCACTTATTATTCCCCCTTACTATAGCCCACTATGTTTTCTCCCTTACTATAGTACACTCATTATTCCCCCTTACTATAGCCCACTATAATTTCTCCCTTACTATAGTACACTGATTATTCCCCCTTACTATAGTACACTGATTATTCCCCCTTACTATAGCCCACTATGTTTTCTCCCTTACTATAGTACACTGATTATTCCCCCTTACTATAGTACACTCATTATTCCCCCTTACTATAGTACACTGATTATTCACCCTTACTATTGCCCACTATGTTTTCTCCCTTACTATAGTACACTCATTATTCACCCTTACTATAGCCCACTATGTTTTCACCCTTACTATAGTACACTCATTATTCACCCTTACTATAGCTCACTATGTTTTCTCCCTTACTATAGTACACTCATTTTCCCCTTACTATAGCCCACTATGTTTTCTCCCTTACTATAGTACACTGATTATTCACCCTTACTATAGCCCACTATGTTTTCTCCCTTACTATAGTACACTCATTATTCACCCTTACTATAGCCCACTATGTTTTCACCCTTACTATAGTACACTCATTATTCACCCTTACTATAGCCCACTATGTTTTCTCCCTTACTATAGTACACTCATTTTCCCCTTACTATAGCCCACTATGTTTTCTCCCTTACTATAGTACACTGATTATTCACCCTTACTATTGCCCACTATGTTTTCTCCCTTACTATAGTACACTCATTATTCCCCCTTACTATAGCCCACTATGTATTATCCCTTACTATAGTACACTCATTTTCCCCTTACTATAGCCCACTATGTTTTCTCCCTTACTATAGTACACTCATTATTTCCCCTTACTATAGTACACTCATTATTCCCCCTTACTATAGCCCACTATGTATTCTCCCTTACTATAGTACACTCATTTTCCCCTTACTATTGCCCACTATGTTTTCTCCCTTACTATAGTACACTCATTATTCACCCTTACTATAGCCCACTATGTTTCTCCCTTACTATAGTACACTCATTATTCACCCTTACTATAGCCCACTATGTTTTCTCCCTTACTATAGTACACTCATTATTTCCCCTTACTATAGCCCACTATGTTTCTCCCTTACTATAGTACACTCATTATTCACCCTTACTATAGCCCACTATGTTTTCTCCCTTACTATAGTACACTCATTATTTCCCCTTACTATAGCCCAATATGTTTTCTCCCTTACTATAGTACACTCATTATTTCCCCTTACTATAGCCCACTATGTTTTCTCCCTTACTATAGTACACTGATTATTCACCCTTACTATTGCCCACTATGTTTTCTCCCTTACTATAGTACACTCATTATTCACCCTTACTATAGCCCACTATGTATTATCCCTTACTATAGTACACTCATTTTCCCCTTACTATAGCCCACTATGTTTTCTCCCTTACTATAGTACACTCATTATTTCCCCTTACTATAGTACACTCATTATTCCCCCTTACTATAGCCCACTATGTATTCTCCCTTACTATAGTACACTCATTTTCCCCTTACTATTGCCCACTATGTTTTCTCCCTTACTATAGTACACTCATTATTCACCCTTACTATAGCCCACTATGTTTCTCCCTTACTATAGTACACTCATTATTCACCCTTACTATAGCCCACTATGTTTTCTCCCTTACTATAGTACACTCATTATTTCCCCTTACTATAGCCCACTATGTTTCTCCCTTACTATAGTACACTCATTATTTCCCCTTACTATAGCCCACTATGTTTTCTCCCTTACTATAGTACACTCATTATTCCCCCTTACTATAGCCCACTATGTTTCTCCCTTACTATAGTACACTCATTATTTCCCCTTACTATAGCCCACTATGTTTTCTCCCTTACTATAGTACACTCATTATTCCCCCTTACTATAGTACACTCATTATTCACCCTTACTATAGCCCACTATGTTTTCTCCCTTACTATAGTACACTCATTATTCCCCCTTACTATAGCCCACTATGTTTTCTCCCTTACTATAGTACACTGATTATTCACCCTTACTATTGCCCACTATGTTTTCTCCCTTACTATAGCCCACTATGTTTTCTCCCTTACTATAGTACACTCATTATTCACCCTTATTATAGCCCACTATGTTTTCCCCCTTACTATAGTACACTATGTTTTCTCCCTTACTATAGTACACTCATTATTCCCCCTTACTATAGCCCACTATGTTTTCTCCCTTACTATAGTACACTGATTATTCCCCCTTACTATTGCCCACTATGTTTTCTCACTTACTATAGCCCACTATGTTTTCTCCCTTACTATAGTACACTCATTATTCCCCCTTACTATAGCCCACTATGTTTTCTCCCTTACTATAGTACACTGATTATTCACCCTTACTATTGCCCACTATGTTTTCTCCCTTACTATAGCCCACTATGTTTCTCCCTTACTATAGTACACTCATTATTCACCCTTACTATAGCCCACTATGTTTTCTCCCTTACTATAGTACACTCATTATTCCCCCTTACTATAGCCCACTATGTATTATCCCTTACTATAGTACACTCATTTTCCCCTTACTATAGCCCACTATGTTTTCTCCCTTACTATAGTACACTCATTATTTCCCCTTACTATAGTACACTCATTATTCCCCCTTACTATAGCCCACTATGGATTCTCCCTTACTGTAGTACACTCATTTTCCCCTTACTATAGCCCACTATGTTTTCTCCCTTACTATAGTCCACTGATTATTCACCCTTACTATTGCCCACTATGTTTTCTCCCTTACTATAGTACACTCATTATTCACCCTTACTATAGTACACTCATTATTCACCCTTATTATAGCCCACTATGTTTTCTCCCTTACTATAGTACACTGATTATTCACCCTTACTATAGTACACTCATTATTTCCCCTTACTATAGCCCACTATGTTTTCTCTCTTACTATAGTACACTGATTATTCACCCTTACTATAGTCCACTATGTTTTCTCCCTTACTATAGCACACTGATTATTCACCCTTACTATAGCCCACTATGTTTTCTCCCTTACTATAGTACACTCATTTCCCCCTTACTATAGTACACTCATTATTCACCCTTACTATAGCCCACTATGTTTTCTCCCTTACTATAGTACACTCATTATTTCCCCTTACTATAGCCCACTATGTTTTCTCCCTTACTATAGTACACTCATTATTTCCCCTTACTATAGCCCACTATGTTTTCTCCCTTACTATAGTACACTCATTTTCCCCTTACTATAGCACACTATATTTTCTCCCTTACTATAGCACACTATATTTTCTCCCTTACTATTGCCCACTATGTTTTCTTCCTTACTATAGTACACTATATTTTCCACATTCTATAGTACACTATTTTTTCTCCCATACTATAGTACACTCATTTTCCCCTTACTATAGCCCACTATGTTTTCTCCCTTACTATAGCCCACTTTGTTTTCTGCCTTACTATAGTACACTGATTATTCCCCCTTACTATAGCCCACTATGTTTTCTGCCTTACTATAGTACACTGATTATTCACCCTTACTATAGCCCACTATGTTTTCTGCCTTACTATAGTACACTGATTATTCACCCTTACTATAGCCCACTATGTTTTCTGCCTTACTATTGTACACTGATTATTCCCCCTTACTATAGCCCACTATGTTTTCTCCCTTACTATAGTACACTGATTATTTCCCCTTACTATAGCCCACTATGTTTTCTCCCTTACTATAGTACACTGATTATTCCCCTTTACTATAGCCCACTATGTTTTCTGCCTTACTATAGTACACTGATTATTCACCCTTAGTATAGCCCACTATTTTTTCTCCCTTACTATAGTACACTCATTATTCCCCCTTACTATAGTACACTGATTATTCCCCCTTACTATAGTACACTCATTTTCCCCTTACTATAGCCCACTATGTTTTTCTCCCTTACTATAGTACACTCATTATTCACCCTTACTATAGCCCACTATGTTTTCTCCCTTACTATAGTACACTCATTTCCCCCTTACTATAGTACACTGATTATTCCCCCTTACTATAGCCTACTATGTTTTCTCCCTTACTATAGTACACTCATTTCCCCCTTACTATAGCCCACTATGTTTTCTACCTTACTATAGTACACTGATTATTCCTCCTTACTATAGCCCACTATGTTTTCACCCTTACTATAGTACACTCATTTCCCCCTTACTATAGCCCACTATATTTTCTACCTTACTATAGTACACTCATTATTCACCCTTACTATAGCCCACTATGTTTTCTCCCTTACTATAGTACACTCATTATTTCTCCTTACTATAGCCCACTATGTTTTCTCCCTTACTATAGTACACTCATTATTTCCCCTTACTATAGCCCACTATGTTTTCTCCCTTACTATAGTACACCCATTTTCCCCTTACTATAGTACACTCAATATTTCCCCTTACTATAGCCCACTATGTTTTCTCCCTTACTATAGTACACTCATGTTCCCCTTACTATAGCCCACTATGTTTTCTCCCTTACTATAGTACACTGATTATTCCCCCTTACTATAGCCCACTATGTTTTCTTCCTTACTATAGTACACTCATGTTCCCTTACTATAGCCCACTGTGTTTTCCCCCTTACTATAGTACACTCATTATTTCCCCTTACTATAGTACACTCATTATTTCCCCTTACTATAGTACACTTATTATTTCCCCTTACTATAGCCCACTATGTTTTCTCCCTTACTATAGTACACTCATTATTCACCCTTACTATAGTACACTCATTATTTCCCCTTACTATAGCCCACTATGTTTTCTCCCTTACTATAGTACACTCATTATTTCCCCTTACTATAGTACACTATGTTTTCTGCCTTACTATAGTGCACTGATTATTCCCCCTTACTATAGCCCACTATGTTTGCTCCCTTACTATAGTACACTCATTATTTCCCCTTACTATAGTACACTCATTATTTCCCCTTACTATAGTACACTATGTTTTCTTCCTTACTATAGTACACTCATTATTCCCCCTTACTATAGCCCACTATGTTTTCTCCCTTACTATAGTACACTCATTATTTTATCTTACTATAGCCCACTATTTTTTCACCCTTACTATAGTACACTATGTTTTCTTCCTTACTATAGTACACTGATTATTCACCCTTACTATAGCCCACTATGTTTTCACCCTTACTATAGTACACTCATCATTTCCTCTTACTATAGTACACTATGTTTTCTTCCTTACTATAGTACAGTCATTATTCACCCTTACTATAGCCCACTATGTTTTCTCCTTTAATATAGTACACTCATTATTCCCCCTTACTATAGACCACTATGTTTTCTCCCTTACTATAGTACACTGATTATATCCCCTTAATATAGACCACTATGTTTTCTCCCTTACTATAGTACACTCATGTTCCCCTTACTATAGCCCACTATGTTTTCTCCCTTACTATAGTACAGTCATTTTCCCTTACTATAGTACACTGATTATTCCCCCTTACTATAGCCCACTTATTATTCCCCCTTACTATAGCCCACTATGTTTTCTCCCTTACTATAGTACACTCATTATTCCCCCTTACTATAGCCCACTATGTTTTCTCCCTTACTATAGTACACTGATTATTCACCCTTACTATTGCCCACTATGTTTTCTCCCTTACTATAGCCCACTATGTTTTCTCCCTTACTATAGTACACTCATTATTCCCCCTTACTATAGTACACTGATTATTCCCCCTTACTATAGCCCACTTATTATTTCCCCTTACTATAGCCCACTATGTTTTCTCCCTTACTATAGTACACTGATTATTCCCCCTTACTATAGCCCACTATGTTTTCTCCCTTACTATAGTACACTCATTATTTCCCCTTACTATAGTACACTCATTATTCCCCCTTACTATAGCCCACTATGTATTATCCCTTACTAAAATACACTCATTTTCCCCTTACTATAGCCCACTATGTTTTCTCCCTTACTATAGTACACTCATTATTTCCCCTTACTATAGTACACTCATTATTCCCCCTTACTATAGCCCACTATGTATTCTCCCTTACTATAGTACACTCATTTTCCCCTTACTATAGCCCACTATGTTTTCTCCCTTACTATAGTACACTGATTATTCACCCTTACTATTGCCCACTATGTTTTCTCCCTTACTATAGTACACTCATTATTCACCCTTACTATAGCCCACTATGTTTTCTCCCTTACTATAGTACACTCATTTTTCCCCCTTACTATAGCCCACTATGTTTTCTCCCTTACTATAGTACACTGATTATTCACCCTTACTATAGCCCACTATGTTTTCTCCCTTACTATAGCACACTGATTATTCACCCTTACTATAGCCCACTATGTTTTCTCCCTTACTATAGTACACTCATTATTTCCCTTTACTATAGCCCACTATGTTTTCTCCCTTACTATAGCACACTGATTATTCACCCTTACTATAGCCCACTATGTTTTCTCCCTTACTATAGTACACTCATTTCCCCCTTACTATAGTACACTCATTATTCACCCTTACTATAGCCCACTATGTTTTCTCCCTTACTATAGTACACTCATTATTCAACCTTACTATAGCCCACTATGTTTTCTCCTTTATTATAGTACACTCATTTCCCCCTTACTATAGTACACGCATTATTCACCCTTACTATAACCCACTATGTTTTCTCCCTTACTATTTTACACTCATTATTTCCCCTTGCTATTGCCCACTATGTCTTCTCCCTTACTTTAGTACACTCATTATTTCCCCTTACTAAACACAGTTAAATCCCTTTAATATACGTTAAACACAGTTATACCCCTTTAATATAGATGCAAATACGATAATATACGTTAAACACAGTTATACCCCTTTAATATAGATAAAAATACGATAATATACGTTAAACACAGTTATACCCCTTTAATATAGATAAAACTACGATAATATTCGTTAAACAGAGTTATACCCCTTTAATATAGATGAAAATACGTTAATATTCGTTAAACACAGTTATACCCCTTTAATATACGTTAAACACAGTTATACCCCTTTAATATAAATTAAAATACTATAAAATACGTTAAACACAGTTATACCCCTTTAAAATACCTTAAACACAGTTATACCCCTTTAATATTGATGAAAATACGATAATATTCGTTAAACACAGTTATACCCCTTTAATATAGATGAAAATACGATAATATTCGTTAAACACAGTTATACGCCTTTAATATAGATGAAAATACGATAATATACGTTAAACATAGTTATACCCCTTTAATATAGATGAAAATACAATAATATTCGTTAAACACAGTTATACCCCTTTAATATAGATTATAATACGATAATATACGTTAAACACAGTTATATCCCTTTAATATACATTAAACACAGTTAGACCCCTTTAATATACGCTAAACACAGTTATACCCCTTTAATATACGCTAAACACAGTTATACCCCTTTAATATAGATTAAGATACCATAATATACGTTAAACACAGTTATATCCTTTTAATATACGTTAAACACAGTTATACCCCTTTAATATTGATGAAAATACGATAATATACGTTAAACACAGTTATACCCCTTTAATATACGTTAAACACAGTTATACACCTTTAATATAGATTAAAATACGATAATATACGTTAAACACAGTTATACCCCTTTAATATAGATTAAGATACGATAATATACGTTAAACACAGTTATACCCCTTTAATATACGTTAAACACAGTTATACCCCTTTAATATTGATGAAACAACGTTAATATACATTAAAAACAGTTATACCCCTTTAATATACGTTAAACACAGTTATACCCCTTTAATTTAGATTAAAATATGATAATATACGTTAAACACAGTTATACCCCTTTCATATACGTTAAACACAGTTATACCCCTTTAATATAGATGAAAATACGATAATATTCGTTAAACACAGTTATACCCTTTTAATATAGATGAAAATACAATAATATACGTTAAACACAGTTATACCCCTTTAATATAGATGAAAATCGATAATATACTTTAAACACAGTTATACCCCTTTAATATTGATGAAAATACGATAATACACGTTAAACACACTTATACCCCTTTAATATAGATGAACTTACGATAATATACTTTAAACACAGTTATACCCCTTTAATATTGATGTAACAACGATAATATACGTTAAACACAGTTATACACCTTTAATATACGTTAAACACAGTTATACCCCTTTAATATAGATGAAAATCGATAATATACTTTAAACACAGTTATACCCCTTTAATATTGATGAAAATACGATAATACACGTTAAACACACTTATACCCCTTTAATATAGATGAACTTACGATAATATACTTTAAACACAGTTATACCCCTTTAATATTGATGTAACAACGATAATATACGTTAAACACAGTTATACCCCTTTAATATACGTTAAACACAGTTATACCCCTTTAATATAGATGGAAATACGATAATATACGTTAAACACAGTTATACCCCTTTAATATACGTTAAACACAGTTATACCCCTTTAATATTGATGAAAATACGAAAATATTTTTTAAACACAGTTATACCCCTTTAATATTGATGAAAATACGATAATATTCGTTGAACACAGTTATACCCCTTTAATATAGATTAAAATACGATAATATACGTTAAACACATTTATACCCCTTTAATATACATTAAACACAGTTGTACCCCTTTCATATTGATAAAAATACGATAAATTTTCGTTAAACACAATTATACCCCTTTAATATACGTTAAACACAGTTATACCCCTTTAATATAGATTAAAATACGATAATATACGTTAAACACAGTTATACCCCTTTAATATACGTTAAACACAGTTATACCCCTTTAATATTGATGAAACAAAGATAATATACATTAAATACAGTTATACCCCTTTAATATACGTTAAACACAGTTATACCCCTTTAAAATTGATAAAACAACTTTAATATACATTAAACATAGTTATACCCCTTTAATATAGATGAAAATACGATAATATTAGTTAAACACAGTTATACCCCTTTAATATACGTTAAACAGAGTTATACCGCTTTATTATAGATGAAAATACAACAATATACGTTAAACACAGTTATACCCCTTTAATATACGTTAAACAGAGTTATACCGCTTTAATATTGATGAAAATACGATAATATTTGTTAAACAGAGTTATATCCGTTTAATATTGATGAAAATAAGAAAAGATACGTTAAACACAGTTATACCCCTTTAATATTGATGAAAATACGAAAAGATACTTTAAACACAGTTATACCCCTTTAATATTGATGAAATAGGATAATATACCTTAAACACAGTTATACCCCTTTAATATACGTTAAACAGAGTTATACCGCTTTAATATTGATGAAATAGGATAATATACCTTAAACACAGTTATACCTTTTTAATATTGATGAAAATACGATAATATACGTTAAACACAGTTATACCTTTTTAATATTGATGAAATAGGATAATATACCTTAAACACAGTTATACCCCTTTAATATACGTTAAACAGAGTTATACCGCTTTAATATTGATGAAATAGGATAATATACCTTAAACACAGTTATACCGCTTTAATATTGATGAAATAGGATAATATACCTTAAACACAGTTACACTCCTTTAATATAGATGAAAATACGATAATATACCTTAAACACAGTTATACCCCTTTAATATAGATGAAAATACGATAATATTCGTTAAACACAGTTATACCCCTTTAATATAGATGAAAATACGATAATATACCTTAAACACAGTTATACCTTTTTAATATTGATGAAAATACGATAATATACATTAAACACAGTTATACCCCTTTAATATAGATGAAAATACGATAATATTCGTTAAACACAGTTATACCCCTTTAATATAGATGAAAATACGATAATATTCGTTAAACACAGTTACACCCATTTAATATTGATGAAAATACAATAATATACGTTAAACACAGTTATACCCCTTTAATATAAATGAAAATACGATAATATTCGTAAACACAGTTATACCCCTTTAAAATTGATGAAAATACGATAATATACTTTAAACAAAGTTACACTCCTTTAATATACGTTAAACACAGTTGTACCCCTTTAATATAGATGAAAATACGATAATATACTTTAAACACACTTATACCCCTTTCATATAGATGAACTTACGATAATATACTTTAAACACTGTTATACCCCTTTAATATTGATGAAATACGATAATATTCGTTAAACACACTTATACCCCTTTAATATACGTTAAACACAGATATACACCTTTAATATTGATGAAATACGATAATATTCGTTAAACACACTTATACCCCTTTAATATACGTTAAACACAGTTATACCCCTTTAATATAGATGAAAATACGATAATATTCGTTAAACACACTTATACCCCTTTAATATAGATGAAAATACAATAATATACGTTAAACACAGTTATACACCTTTAATATTGATGAAAATACGATAATATATGTTAAACACAGTTATACCCCTTTAATATAGATGAAATAGGATAATATACCTTAAACACAGTTATACCCCTTTAATATTGATGAAAATACGATAATATACGTTAAACACAGTTATACCCCTTTAATATTGATGAAATACGATAATATTCATTAAACACAGTTATACCCCTTTAATATTGATGAAAATACGATAATATTCGTTAAACACACTTATACCCCTTTAATATAGATGAAAATACGATAATATTCGTTAAACACAGTTATACCCCTTTAATATAGATGAAAATACGATAATATTCATTAAACACAGTTATACCCCTTTAATATTGATGAAAATACGATAATATTCGTTAAACACAATTATACCCCTTTAATATAGATGAAAATACGATAATATTCGTTAAACACAGTTATACCCCTTTAATATAGATGAAAATACGATAATATTCGTTAAACACACTTATACCCCTTTAATATAGATGAAAATACGATAATACACGTTAAACACAGTTATACCCCTTTAATATTGATGAAATACGATAATATTCATTAAACACAGTTATACCCCTTTAATATTGATGAAATAGGATAATATACCTTAAACACAGTTATACCCCTTTAATATTGATGAAAATACGATAATATACGTTAAACACAGTTATACCCCTTTAATATTGATGAAAATACAATAATATACGTTAAACACAGTTATACCCCTTTAATATTGATGAAAATACGATAATATATGTTAAACACAGTTATACCCCTTTAATATTGATGAAATACGATAATATTCATTAAACACAGTTATACCCCTTTAATATTGATGAAAATACGATAATATACGTTAAACACAGTTATACCCCTTTGATATTGATGAAATACGATAATATTCATTAAACACAGTTATACCCCTTTAATATTGATGAAAATACGATAATATACGTTAAACACAGTTATACCCCTTTAATATTGATGAAAATACGATAATATACGTTAAACACAGTTATACCCCTTTAATATTGATGAAAATACGATAATATACGTTAAACACAGTTATACCCCTTTAATATTGATGAAATAGGATAATATACGTTAAACACAGTTACACCCCTTTAATATTGATGAAAATACGATAATATATGTTAAACACAGTTATAACCCTTTAATATAGATGAAAATACGATAATATTCGTAAACACAGTTATACCCCTTTAAAATTGATGAAAATACGATAATATACTTTAAACAAAGTTACACTCCTTTAATATAGATGAAAATACGATAATATACGTTAAACACAGTTATACCCCTTTAATATTGATGAAAATACGATAATATACGTTAAACACAGTTATACCCCTTTAATATTGATGAAAATACGATAATATACTTTAAACAAAGTTATACCCCTTTAATATTGATGAAAATACGATAATATTCATTAAACACAGTTATACCCCTTTAATATTGATGAAAATACGATAATACACGTTAAACACAGTTATACCCCTTTAATATTGATGAAAAAACGTTAATATACATTAAACAGAGTTATACCCCTTTAATATAGATGAAAATACGATAATATACGTTAAACACAGTTATACACCTTTAATATACGTTAAACACAGTTATACCCCTTTAATATAGATGGAAATACGATAATATACGTTAAACACAGTTATACCCCTTTAATATACGTTAAACACAGTTATACCCCTTTAATATTGATGAAAATACGAAAATATTTTTTAAACACAGTTATACTCCTTTAATATAAATGAAAATACGACAATATTCGTTAAACACAGTTATACCCCTTTAATATTAATGAAAATACGATAATATTCGTTAAACACAGGTATACCCCTTTAATATTGATGAAAATACGATAATATTCGTTAAACACAGTTATACCCCTTTAATATAGATGAAAATACGACAATATTCGTTAAACACAGTTATACCCCTTTAATATTAATGAAAATACGATAATATTCGTAAACACAGTTATACCCCTTTAATATTCATTAAACAGAGTTATACCCCTTTAATATAGATGAAAATACGATAATATACGTTAAACACAGTTATACCCCTTTAATATTGATGAAAATACGATAATATACTTTAAACAGAGTTATACCCCTTTAATATAGATGAAACAAAGATAATATACGTTAAACACACATATGCAGATAATATGTTAAACAGACTTATGGCCCTTTAAATACTATGAAAAACTGATAATATGTTAAACAGAGTTATGGCCCTTTAAATGCAATGAAAACCTGATAATATGTTAAACAGAGTTGTTGCCCTTTAAATACAATGAAAAACTGAAAATATGTGAAACAGTGTTGTGACCCTTTAATCACAATATAAAACTGATAACATGTTAAACAGAGTTGTGACCCTTTAATCACAATATAAAACTGATAACATGTTAAACAGAGTTGTAACCCTTTAATCACAATATAAAACTGATAACATGTTAAACAGAGTTGTTGCCCTTTAAATACAATAAAAAACCGAAAATATGTGAAAAAGTGTTTTGACCATTTAATCACAATATAAAACTGATAATATGTTAAACAGAGTTGTTGCCCTTTAAATACAATGAAAAAACTGATAATATGTCAAACAGATTTGTGCCCCTTTCTTTAAATACAATGAAAAACTGATAATATGTTAAACAGAGTTGTTGCCCTTTAAATACAATGAAAAACTGAAAATATGTGAAACAGTGTTGTAACCCTTTAATCACAATATAAAACTGATAATATGTTAATCAGAGTTGTTGCCCTTTAAATACAATGAAAAACTGAAAATATGTGAAACAGTGTTGTGACCCTTTAATCACAATATAAAACTGATAATATATTAAAACAAGTAATGGCCCTTTAAATGCAATGAAAACCTGATGATATGTTAAACAGAGTTGTGGCCCTTTAAATGCAATGAAAAACTGATAATATGTTAAACAGAGTTGTTGCCCTTTAAACGCAATCAAAAAATGGTAATATGTTAAACATAGTTGTGACCCTTTAAATACAATGAAAAACTGAAAATATGTTAAACATAGTTGTGGCCCGTTAAACGCAATGAAAATCTGATAATATTTTAAAAAGAGTTGTGTCCCTTTAAATACAATCAAAAACTGATAATATCTTAAACAGAGTTGTGGCCCTTTAAATACAATGGAAAACTGATAATATATGTGGCCCTTTAATCACAATATAAAACTGATAATATATTAAAAAGAGTTGTTGCCCTTTAAATACAATGAAAAACTGAAAATATGTTAAACAGAGTTGTGACCCTTTAATTACAATATAAAACTGATAATATGTTAAACAGAGTTGTGACCCTTTAAACGCAATAAAAAGCTGAAAATATTTTAAACAGAGTTGTGACCCTTTAATCACAATATAAAACTGATAATATGTTAAACAGAGTTGTGGCCCTTTAAATGCAATGAAAAACTGATAATATGTTAAACAGAGTTGTTGCCCTTTAAATACAATGAAAAACTGAAAATATGTTAAACAGAGTTGTGACCCTTTAATCACAATATAAAACTGATATGTTAAACAGAGTCGTGACCCTTTAAACGCAATAAAAATCTGAAAATATTTTAAACAGAGTTTTGACCCTTTAATCACAATATAAAACTGATAATATGTTAAACAGAGTTGTGGCCCTTTAAATGCATTGAAAAACTGATAATATGTTAAACAGAGTTGTTGCCCTTTATATACAATGAAAAACTGAAAATATGTTAAACAGAGTTATGACCCTTTAATCACAATATAAAACTGATATGTTAAACAGAGTCGTGACCCTTTAAACGCAATAAAAATCTGAAAATATTTTAAACAGAGTTGTGACCCTTTAATCACAATATAAAACTGATAATATGTTAAACAGAGTTGTGGCCCTTTAAATGCAATGAAAAACTGAAAATATGTTAAACAGAGTTGTTGCCCTTTAAATACAATGAAAAACTGAAAATATGTTAAACAGAGTTGTTGCCCTTTAAACGAAATGAAAAACTGAAAATATTTTAAAAAGAGTTGTGACCCTTTAATCACAATATAAAACTGATAATATGTTAATTAAACAGAGTTGTGACCCTTTAAATGCAATGAAAAACTGATATGTTAAACAGAGTTGTTGCCCTTTAAACGCAATGAAAAACTGAAAATATTTTAAACAGAGTTGTGACCCTTTAATCACAATATAGAATTGATAATATGTTAAACAGAGTTGTGACCCTTTAAATACAATGAAAAACTGAAAATATGTTAAACAGAGTTGTTGCCCTTTAAACGAAATGAAAAACTGAAAATATTTTAAAAAGAGTTGTGACCCTTTAATCACAATATAAAACTGATAATATGTTAATTAAACAGAGTTGTGACCCTTTAAATGCAATGAAAAACTGATATGTTAAACAGAGTTGTTGCCCTTTAAACGCAATGAAAAACTGAAAATATTTTAAACAGAGTTGTGACCCTTTAATCACAATATAGAATTGATAATATGTTAAACAGAGTTGTGACCCTTTAAATACAATGAAAAACTGAAAATATGTTAAACAGAGTTGTTGCCCTTTAAACGAAATGAAAAACTGA